>CM055127.1:125259705-126552205 GCA_029206835.1 Rana muscosa | reverse complement strand
CTAAGGACGTGGCAGCTGGCTTCCCGACCTGCTCCTTAGCAACCAGCTATATACAGTGAATGTCAAAAATAAAAAACTATACAAATCGCGGTAAAAACACAGAAAGCACAGCAAAAAGCACTGCAGAAACGCTCAAAAGCAACATGCATAGATGTGAATCGAGCCTTAAGGTGGATTCTCAGACTTTTTTCAGTTTAAGGGACAGAGTAATTTTAAGCATAGCATATGTAAGATAAATACACATAAAAGGACACATGAAAGATAAAAAAAAGTGTATCATAAACAGACATTTATTTAAATAAAATGCAAGTTTATCACTAACTTCCTGTCTACATTAAGGATGAGCTCAGGCGTGCGGAGCCTGCCAGGAAGTCGTCACTGCACAGCGCTAATCGCAGGCAGTGAGACATGTTTCCCAAACCGCGGCTGCAGAGATCGAGAAATGTCTCACTGCCTGTGATTAGCGCGGTGCAGTGCCGACTTCCTGGCAGGCTCTGCACGTGCGGGTTGCAAACATGCCTGAGCTCACCCTTAGTCTACATGTACTCTAGCGATGGCTGCATGGCATTTCTACATGGTGAGTTTCATGATGTTGACAACAATTAATTGTATATACCTAATGGGGTTGATTTACTAAAACTAGAGAGTGCAAAATCTTGTGCAGCTCTGCACAGAAACCAATCAGCTTCCAGTTTTTTCTTTTTGTCAAAGCTTAATTGAACAAGCTGAAGTTAGAAATTGATAGGCTACCATGCACAGCTGCACCAGATTCTTAGTGCTCCAGTTTTCGTAAATAAACCCAAATGTGTGTTAAAAATCGCCACTTGTCATCTCCATTGTAAGTCCACATTACAAGGGGACAACACAGGAGAACAATCAAACTTTTGAAATCACATTAGCATAATTATGAGATTTTAGTGATTAGGTTTAGATATAATTTATTGTATATAAAAAATAAATAAAGCATTCACATGGACTGACCTTGAACAAGGGCTGGTATGTGATGTCCAGCATTCTCCCGTCTAAGGAGGAGGAGCAAGCAGTGAAGACGTGGTTCTGGGAGGGCGGTATAAAGTTCTCCCTCTAGTTGGGGTGAAGGTTTATCAGGGCAGAAGATTGATATCTGTAATATAGTAATGAGGATTGGTCATCAACTTTGATCAGTTTTGCATTTACATGCATGCTAGCGTTACAGATGATAGTCTTGTTCGATACTACACCTGACTTGAAGACATGTTCATCATGGCAGCACGCTTAGAAGAGAAACGAAGGTTCCGGAGACCGTGAATACTGAATCCTCGCTGGCAGCATGTGTGAATTATATCTCCGTAAGCATATGGAGGTATGGCAGGGGAGACTGCAAGAAGTATGTCTCCTGGAGGAGCCAAGAAATAAATAAATATATTTAATGCCCATACACCTGACATTGGAGGGCCAATCTGACTGACCACCAATCAATCCTCAAAGGTCTATCCTGTTTTACCATCAGCTAATGTAGGTCTTTGTTTATTTCTTTATATAGCTTCAACACATTCCAAAAAACAAGGAACACAAACCAATTACATAAGTTCATGTGCTACAGCAGCATACAGTCTGGTGTTCCTGACATAGTCATATACATGCAGATGCAAATACATATACAGTTAGGTCCATAAATATTTTGACACAGGCACAATTTTTTTTTTCTTCAGGTATTTACCAAAACATATTAAAGCTATAACTATATAATGAATATGAGATGAAAGTGCGCACTCTCAGGTTTATTTGAGGGTATGTACATCCAAATCGGAGGATGCGTTTAGGAATTACAGATCTTAAGAATAGCCACCCCCCCCTTTTTTTTAAGAGACCGAAAGTAATTCGAAAATGTAATCAAAAGCTCTTTCATGGCCAGGTGTGGGCTACTCCTTCGTTATTTCTTCATCAATTAAGCAGGTAAAAGGTCTGGAGTTGATTCTAAGGGTGGTGTTTGCATTTGGAATCTATTGCTGTGAACCTACATCATGCATTCAAAGGAGCTGTCCATGCAAGTGAAACAGGCCCTTGTAAGGCTTAAAAAACTAAACAAATCTATCAGAGAGATAGTAGCAACAGTTTGGTATATTCTGGGGGAAAGAAGAACGCACTGGTGAGCTCAGCAACATAAAAAGGCCTGGACGTCCACGGAAGACAACAGTGGCGGATGATCGCAGAATCCTCTCTATGGTAAAGAAAAACCCATTCACAACATCCGGAAAAGTGAAGGACACTCTCCAGGAGGTGGGCGTATCATTGTCAAAGTCTACAATCAAGAGAAGACTTCAGGAGAGTAAATACGGAGGGTTCGCCACAAGGTGCAAACCATACATAAACCTGAAGAATAGAAAAGCCAGATTAGATTTTGCCAAAAAACATCTAAAAAAGCCAGTTCTGGAAAAGCATTCTTTGGTCAGATGAAACTAAGATTAATCTGTACCAGAATGATGGGAAGAAAAAAGTGTGGAGAAGGCTTGGAACAGCTCATAATCCAAAGCACACAATGTCACCTGTAAAACATGGTGGAGGCACTGTGATAACATGGGTATGCATGGCTTCCAGTGGCACTGGGTCATTGTTGTTTATTGATGATGTGACAGATGACAGAGGCAGCCGGATGAATTCTGCATTTTAGAGAAATACAGTCAGCCCAGATTTAGTCAAATGCAGCAAAGTCGATTGGACGGCGCAGTCATTGCCAGTAAGGGATTATCAACAAAATATTAAAATGGAACATTTAATTTATGATTACTTTTATTTGTCCAATTACCGGTACATTTGAGCCCCTGAAAATGGGGGGACTGTGTATAAAAATAGTTGCAGTTCCTAAAATGTTGTACTTGATATTTATGTTCAACCCCTTGAATTAAAGCTGAAAGTTTGCACTTCAAATTCATTTGGATTGTTTCGTTCTAATTTTATTCTGGTGGCATACAGAGCCAAAAGTATGAAAATTGTGCCTGTGTCCAAATATATATGGACCTAACTGTACTTTGCAGCGTGCTGGCTCCTTCCTCTGACCTGTCACTGCTATTTCTGCACTGATGCAGTGCGCGGAAGAGGAGAACCAGTTTGCGGTGGAGAAGATAGGCATCTGATGGTCCTGGAAGTGTTAAATTTCCAAAGAGGCCTTCCAAAGATGTAGCACTGGAACAAATGGGAGGTCGGAGAAACAGGCTTCCATAGGCGTGAGTATATGTTGTCTTCTGCTGCAGGGTCTCTCTTAATACATCTCCATACCATCATATTGTAAAATTGAAGGGGGGGGGGGTGAATGTGCATTTCGGAAGTGTCGTTTATAAATGGCTTTTCAGACAACAAACTCAGGTGACCATTGCGCCATAAATGGCTGTGATGTGAATTGTTGCATGACAGCTCAGATCACAGCCATGATGTACAGAGCCAATCAGAGTGTCTCTCTACCTTGTAATTGCTGTAAACCAATCAATCAATGGTAGTAGTGTTTAAAAACATTCAGCCCATTAACAATAGAGAAAGCTTCCCTTCCTCCATTATGAACCGGCTGAATGTTTAAAAACACAGCACGAAGGAGGATCAGCAGATCGAAAGTAAAGGTGTCTTAAAGTGCCACCGATCACCAATGATGATGGGATTGTTTCTTTATATAAAAACATATGTTGCTGAAGCTCAGAGATCAGTATCCCTTCCCTAAACAATCTAGTTTACCGGAGTGCAACGAGCTAGACCAGCACCCATCGGCTACCTGGAGTGGAACATGTATTTTCCAAATGTATCCATCTCTATGAACAGCTCAAGAGGAATAAGTTCATGCCATTGCCTAGGTTCTGCTCTCTGCTTACATGTCATACCGAAGTCAAGGTGCCCCAATTCAGGACATGGACTGGTTACATCATTAACAAAGAAACACCCATGATAAAGAAATCCCTGAGCACTATGAGTTTTCTTAAGAAAAGCACATAAGTAGCTCAGGGCAGTTGTTTCAAGCATGATGTCTCTAGCTGAATCCTAATGCCGCGTACACACGATCGTGATTCACGGCGGTTAAAAAACCGCCGTGAATCACGACATGAAAAAAAATGAAAAAACGAGGGAACGGCATTTTCCCCCACACACGACCGTTTTTCCCGTCATTTTTTTTTTTGTCGAGAAAAACGACCGTCTGTGGGCTCCGCGGCAGTGTCTCCCTATGGGAAAACTGCCGCGGAAAAAAATGATGGAAAAAACGATGAGAAAATTTAGAACATGTTCTAATTTTTCTCGTCGTTTTTCCTGCCGTTTTTCTCAACGAGAAAAACGGCATAAAGTCCACAGACGATCGTTTTTCTCGGCGAAAAAAAAAAATGCAGTTTTTCTTGTCGAGAAAAGCGGTCGTGTGTACGCGGCATTAGACTGAGACATTTCAAAGGAAGGGATGGGGTATTTGTAGACTGAAGCTTGAGTTATTGCGATCCATTAACAAGGCACTTTTTGCAACACAAGAAAAAACATGCCAAATGAATAAATGAGACAACAATATTTACTTGCACTATTTCTCTTTAACATGACTAAAAAATAAATATAAATATATTTTTTAACCCTTAGCACAAAGACAATATACACAAAACCAACATACAGTCCCTTTAAAATTGAACTACTTCATACCATGGCTATGGCCATCACCATGGTCTAGTAGTAGGTTAAAAGGCACACCCCTGTACTGAAAACTCCCTGTAACACTTACCCTGAGTTGAGGCGGTCAACAAAGCAGCAGGACGGCACAAATGGGATTCCTGGGAAATGCAGTCTTTTTCTGCGGGGCTCAGAGATCTAAGAGAGAGATTAAATCAGAATAACAATGGTTTCGCATATACAGCCACAGAAAAGGGCTTCTGCAAATCTAAAAACTTTTATTACCTCCCTCTAGGTGGGTTCTGAATGCCAATCTTCATACTGTCATTACATACTATTCTCCCCCCAAACCACAGGCTCAGGTCTCTCAGAATACACCCCGAGGTGCGGGAATAATGCAGCAGAGGCTTCTCTTTTGTCTGACCATAAACTGCACTCAGCGAATTCTGGTCTGTCAGTCGGGCAAGCATGGGATCACAAGGGCCCGATATGTTCCCCCATAGTTCCAGTGCATGAGGCCCACGCAGAGCCAAAGCCAAGAAAGGAGGGTACTGCGTGTCTCCAATGGCATTAGAATTCAGGCCTGGAAACAAAGAAAATTTAATATTTATTATAAATGAATCTGATCAAGCCTCTAGTATGATAATCACGGCCATTACATACCTTTACCAAAGTCAGACTGGAGAGTAGAGGATTGTGGGTAGAGCAGTCTTAGACCACACACTTCTAGCCCAGCTGTGAGGATAAGGTGGAGGGTGTGGTGAAATGCAATGGGGCAACGCAGTAGAGTGTCAAACAATACGACCGGCACCACCTGAGCAGAGAAGATGGATTAAAAAAATTAAAGAGTATGTTAACCTTAAAAAGGAACTTCTGTTTATTTAGTCCGACAAATCTGAGTAAAATAAAAAGATACCCTTGCAGTTAGGCACCTCCTGCCCTGCACGGGTTAAATGCTTATTTAGGTCTATGTTCTTTCACGCAGGCTGCCAGAGGGGGCAGTAAAAACAGGTGGCTGAGCCTCGGTTTTACCGCCCCCGATCGCACACCCAAATCTTAACATTACAGCCTGCCAGGGCTGCTCACATGACGCGCTCCGCAATGCTTTGCTTCACGGCCATGGCCTTTTTAACTCAGGCTGCAGAGTTTGACAGGTGGCACTGCCTGTCAAACTCATTCATTAAGGTCGATGGGGCTGCGCTACAACTGCGTGCAATGCAAGCAACTGCGGAGCGGTAGTGCGGCATTTACAGGGTTAAATCAGGCAGTGTGGATGTGATATAATGCCTTCACACCACCTGTCAAATGCCCTGCAGGTTCTGCATTGTATTGGACAACTCCAGAGAGCCTGTAACAAACAGAGCGGTGAAGAGAAGCAGCTCCGGGGAACCGGTTGTGTAACTGGGAGGAAGCCTGTGGAAACGAGGAATACGATAAGTAAAATTGATTCTTATGCTCCATCTAGACAAAAATTTGCATTTAACCCTTGCATTGTAGAGGAGCCCCACAGCAAGGGTTACCTTTTGTTCTACCCAGAGTTCAGCTATACCATTGAAAGCGCTTGAAGCCTTTGTTATATTTGTTCAAAAGAACCTATTAATCTTGCCAGAAATGTGAGCTGGTAACTTCTGTCTGTGCTGCAGTTTTATAATTTGCACTGTGCCCAGTTACAGTGAGGGTAAAAGGTATTTGACCCCCTGCTGATTTTGTACGTTTGCCCACTGACAAAGAAATGATCAGTCCAGAATTTTAATGGTAGGTTTATTTTAACAGTGAGAGACAGAATAATAACAAAAATATCCAGAAAACTGCATTTCAAAAAAGTTATAAATGGATTTACATTTTAATGAGTGAAATAAGAATTTGATCCCCTATCAATCAGCAAGATTTCTGGCTCCCAGGTGTCTTCTATACAGGTAATGAGCTAAGATTAGAAGCACTGTCTTAAAAGCGAGTGCTCCTAATCTCAGTTTGTTACCTGTATAAAAGACACCTGTCCACAGAAGCAATCAGTCCACTCCATTCCAATCTCTCCACTATGGCCAAGACCAAAGAGCTGTCCAGGGATGTCAGGGACAAGATTATAGACCTACACAAGGCTGGAATATGCTACAAGACCAATCGCCAAGCAGCTTGGTGAGGAGAAGGGCAACAGTTGGTGCGATTATTCGCAAATGGAAGAAACACAAAATAACTGTCAATCTCCCTCGGTCTGGGGCTCCATGCAAGATCTCAGCTCGTGGGGTTTCAATGATCATGAGAACAGTGAGGAATCAACCCAGAACTACACAGGAGAATCTCGTCAATGATCTCAAGGCAGCTGGGACCATAGTCATCAAGAAAACAATTAGTAACACTACGCCAAGAAGGACTGAAATCCTGCAGCGCCTGCAAGGTCCCCCTGCTCAAGAAAGTACATGTACAGGCCGTCAGAAGTTTGCTAATGAACATCTGAATGACTCAGAGGAGAACTGGGTGAAAGTGTTGTGGTCAGATGAGACCAAAATCGAGCTCTTTGGCATCAACTCAACTCAACGTGTTTGGAGGAGGAGGAATGCTGCCTATGACCCCAAGAACACCATCCCCACCATCAAACATTTAGGTGAAAATATTATGCTTTGGGGCGGTTTTTCTGCTAAGGGGAGAGGACAACGTCACTGCATCAAAAGGGACGATGGACGGGGCCATGCACCGTCAAATCTTGGATAAGAACCTCCTTCCCTCAGCCAGGGCATAGAAAATGTGTCGTGGATGGGTTTTCCAGCATATCAATGACCCAAAACACATGGCCAAGGCAACAAAGGAGTGGTTTAAGAAGAAGCACATTAAGGTCCTGGAGTGGCCTAGCCAGTCTCCAGACCTTAATCCCATAGAAAATATGTGCAGGGAGCTGAAGGTTCGAGTTACCAAAAGCCAGCCTCAAACCTTAATGACTTGGAGAGGATCTGCATAGAGGAGTGGGACAAAATCCCTCCTGAGATGTGTGCAAACCTGGTGGCCAACTACAAGAAACATCTGACCTCTGTGATTGCCAACAAGGGTTTTGCCACCAAGTCATGTTTTGTGAAGGGGTCAAATCCTTATTTCACTAATTAAAATGTAAATCAATTTAGAACTTTTTTGAAATGCGTTTTTCAGGATTTTTTTGTTGTTATTCTGTCTCTCACTGTTAAAATAAACTTACCATAGATAGACTGATCATTTCTTTGTCAGTGGGCAAACATATAAAAACAGCAGGGGATCAAATACTTTTTTCCCCTCACTGTATCCGAGGACTACAAGACCCCTCCTTGCTTCTACAAGATGACGAGGGAGCATTGTCATCCTAGGACAGGAAGTGTGTTACTGGCAGTATTACTAGACAAAAACAAAGGAAGAAAGTTTGAAAAAAATAAAAACAAATGTAGGCATCACATCTAAGGACTTGGCTGCATTTTACAACATTTTTGATCCTGGGGATTAGATACGTCACCCACGTAAAACATATAGACGCCCACATGCCCCACACATGCATCCATGGGAAGCGGAGCTTTCTGTGCTGAAAGCGCACTCACTTCGCGCCCCCAGGACAGCTCAGTCAGTACGGGAGTTGGCAGGATTAGCTCCCAATCTTGTGACCACTGTGACAGCCAATCACAGTGGTCACGTGACTGCCGATCCTTTCCGCCCCCCCAAGCTTACAGACCTTATTAAAGGAATGCCAGGGATGGGTGGGAAGAGGGTTACCAACTGGTTGGTTGCTAAGGGAAACAGATACTTTTCTTTCATCTTTGTACACAAGATCCAGTGACAGTTTCGGTCCATGAGAGATGCCTCACCTCTGTGTCATTGTCTGTTGGGATGTTAAGAGAAAGAGGACACAGCTTCTCTTCAGTCTCCAGTGTCTGCCAGAAGAATCCAGAGGATGAGGAGAACACTTTGTACACCGCCTAATAAGAAAACAGATTTTTCTATAAAACAGCTGAACTGCAAACACAAAATCAGTGATAGCAGCAATTGTACTACAATCACATCACTAACGATGCTTCTATGGGCTAAAATGTTGTTGCTGAATTTAAGGGGAAGTGAAGGTAATTTTTATATCATATATCTGGAACTAAATCTTGGCCCATGCTTGGGAAATGTTTCCTATAGGCTGTAGAGGTGACAGTCAAATAAAAATGGAAGTGATCAGTAAACAAGGGTATGGTGTATCATTTTATTAAGGAGCCAGGCCTAGTGGACATCTCATGCCTACTGAACAAATTGGACATGCCTAGGGTGGAACTGTTCAGCTGGCATTAATTGTCACACTATCTACAATGCCTAGCTAAAAAAGGTCCAAGGATACTTCTGTTAAGATGGCATTTGAATGTTTGTGTGAGCGCTATGAGGGTTATAGGGTGACTCTATATACCCATTTAGTTGATTCCCCCATAAGCTGCCTCAGTTATAGATGTGAGAACAGGACTTGGATACTCTGGTAGAACCAAAGGACTGATCCAAGTGGTTTGACAGAATGTATAAGGGTATTTTAAATTTGTCTCTGGGGAAGCAAATTTTAAAGTTTTCTCTAGATGATATTTGCTACTATCTAGAGTTGTGAAAATGTCTCCTAACCCCTTTCTCGACAGCTTTCCATGGTGTGACCAAAGAAGAGTCCTGTTTCCTGTGTGGTGGCAATGGCCAAAGGTGCAGCTATTTTGGACCTGTGTCTTTGGACTCCTACATGGTCACAGGCATAAATATACTGAAAACGGCTTAGGCTGCCTTATGCCCTGAACACATGATCGTTTTTTCCGATGAAAAAAGTCTGATAGACTTTTTCATCGGAAAAAACGATCGTGTGTGGTTCCCATCTGACTTTTTTCCATCGGTGTTAAAAAATAGAACATGTTTTAAATTTTTCCGATGGAAAAAAACACAATAGGTAATCCCGATCGTCTGAGTGGAATTACAACGGAGAAAAAACCCACACATGCTCAGAATCAAGTCGACGCATGCCCAGAAGCATTGAACTTAATTTTTCTCGGCTCGGAGTGTTTTATGTCACCGCGTTTTGGACGGCCGGAATTTTGTCTGATGGTGTATAGGCAAGACTGATGAAAGTCAGCTTCATCGGAATTCCAACGGAAAATTCCATCGGATTTTATTCCATCGGAAATCCGATCGTGTGTACAGGGCATTACTGAATAAACCTAATCCAGATATCTCAAAGCCCTCACACTCATATTCTTTGCTCTCCTAGCCACTATAATAGCCATTGCTAAGACATGGAAAACCTCAATGATAAGCTTGGAATTTTTGAAGTATAGATTATCTTTGATTATGATCCACAAAAAATTAGCTAACATAGCTAATATCAAACAAACAATCTTAGAAAGACATGAGAACCCTGGACTAAATATATACAATTTTGACCTTGGAGTTTTGTGGGTGCTATAGGCTCTCTTTTTGGGGTAGGGGGCTGACTTGCAGCTTTAGGGGCTGAATGATGGCATATTTTCCATCTCTTGTCTTTATGTCTTCTTATTTTTACAACTCTTGCTGTTCTTTCCATCTCTTTTCCTCTCTCTCCTCGTTACAAATTCAGTTACTTTGTGCAGTGTTAAGGTGCAAAGGAAAACCGGGAGAAAATGAAAGTGTCCATGACAGAAGCGGCAACTGACAGCACAGCTCTGGAGGGCAATGTTTGTCAGGTAGGTCTGTCATAATGTGCCAATATGAGGTGCATACTGGCACATAGGGGGCCATTTAAAAATAAGAAAGAAAAAAGCGGAGTTTAACTCCAATTTGATTTTCAAAATGTAAGTGGGGTCACATTGACATTCGTTTTCAACTGTGGTAATGAGAAAGTTCGAAGGAGCAGGGTATAGTTACATGGACTTGTGTCTTTTTTCAACCTATCTAGTTCAGGGTAGAAATTTTTTCTTTAATTAGTTTCAGTGCATGTGATTTTCATTCAGGAAAGTCCATTTATTCCAAAATCAAATGTTAAAAGCAAACAAAACTTTGAAGTACTTTTGAACATTCTTTAAGTCATTGAATGTACTCAGAATTTTTGCAAGAATGTTTGTATGAATTTTCCCACGAATGTTCGTTAAAAAATCTACTAGTGTATGGTCAACATTAGAACTTTCAGTCATAGAACATCACCTTGCTACAGAATTACATAGTCAGGTTGAAAAAGGACACAAGTCCATTCTAGTTCAACCAAAAGAGGAGAAAAAAAGAAAAGAAAACCTCAATATACACAATCCTATATTCACAGTTGAGTCAGAGAAAGTAAAAAAAAAAACTCCCCTCCTGGGGAAACTTCTTGATCCCCAGGAGGCAATCAGATATTTCCTGGATCAACAATTCCTGGTGTGTTATTATCTTTAAATGTTGGTATCTAGTTATATTTTGTGCATATAGGAATGCATCTGGCTCTTTTTTGAAAACAATCTACTGAGCTGGACAGAACTAGTTCTTGATGGAGTCTATTCCTCATTTTCAATACTCTTACTGTGAAGAAGCTTTTGAATACATGGAGGTTAAATCTCTATTCCTCCAGAGTGCTCCCTTGTCTTCTGTGATAACATGAATGTGAATAACTAAGTTCACTATATGGACCACTTATGTATTTGTTCATGTTGATCATATCCCCCCTTAATCATCTCAAGAGAGAATACATTCAGTTCCTCTAATCTTTCCTCATAGCTGAGCTCCTCTTATCAGTTTGGTTGCCCTTCTCTGCACTTTCTCCAGTTTCCTGATATCCTTTTTGAGAACTGTTGCCCAAAACCGAACTGCTTATTCCAAATGAGGTCTTACTAAAGATTTGTACAGGGGCAACATTATTCATCTTCCTCTGGAGTCTATACCTCCTCTGATACAAGAAATTATTTTGCTAGCTTTAAAAACTGCAGCTTGGCATTGCAAGCCATTATTAAGCCTATGATCTACCAAAAACTACCAGATCCTTCTCCACCATTGACTCCCCCAGTTGTTATCCTCCTAAAATGTAGGATGCATGCATGATATTAACCCTCAAGGTTGCTGATGTGATTGACAATTGTCTGCCTTAATGCTACGACTTGTATCATAAAAATCAAGAAGACAACGTATGACTGTACAGTATATTTAGATTTTTTTGTACAGTATTGGTTACTGCAATCATGCCAAATGGGTATGTCAGTTCAATATTACACTGCCTTTTTGTATTTATTAGTCGTGCTATTGATATGATGCATTGAATACAAGCACTGTATAATTTTGTAGTGCTTCCTTTGAAACCAATAAAAATCATTGAAAGAAAACAATGGCATTGATCCTGCTACGTCTGATACTACTACAGGACTGGTAGTGGAAACCTCCACAGGCATTGGGACCTCTCCCTCCACCCCTATAAGCTGTTGGACAGTACAGGGTCTCCTTAAGTCATGCCTGTAAAGTGCCTCCAGAACAATTCTTCTCAGTGTGAAGTGACTACATCCCATGTCACCACCTTTAGCTTCTGCAATTCCTTACCTCTGGGTCAGGATTGAGTACTGCAATGCTACTCAGTCTCACAGCTGGAACATCCACATTCAATGTGAAGAGCTGACCCTGCAGCTGATGACCAAGTTCCTCTCTCCAACAGGTGACACTCTGCAGGGTGGTGTGCGACAGGTACAGCGACATCTGCTGGTAGAACCTGGAGGTTCCTCGCAGGCGTTCCTTGCCCTGGATCAAATTAACAGGCTTTAATAAAGACACCCCATACAACTGCAGTAACAGGAAAGTGGAGGTAAGGCTATGAAAATAGAAGCTATCCTTTTCTGAGACTACAATTGGGCTCTACAAGATATCTGTACTAAAAATGCAAGGTGCCATTGCTGACCTCTGAAAATTAAATTTGCCTGGCTTCCCCTAGCTTTATAGGGTATAAATCAGCGCTGGCAGCCTATATCAAACCATATGTCAAGGTGCCTAATACATCAATATATTTGTGACATAAAAAACATGAAAAAAATAAAAATAAATAATATGCAAAAAACTGTGTAAAGTGCTGGGTGCTTCTAAGAAAGTGCAATGGTGCTCCAAAGCTTTTTAAACAAGTGAGGTGACCTGCCTTCGGTGACCCCACTCACCAAAAATATTAGATCCTCAGCTTTGCAGTCTGGAATCAAAAAAGCAGTGATCTAATGATCTGGGGATATGCAGAATGGTTCCTCAGCAAGCTCCTCCAAGCAGATAATTTTATGACAGAAAGGATATACCACACTCCATAGATTGGAAAACATAGAAATAACTCATAGTGAAATACCGTTTAAAATTAGTTATCAAGCGCATTAAATGCACAACTTACAGGATATTTGGCAAAGACAGGCATCAGTAAAAAACTTCCGAGTTCGCCGCTGAATGGCGTGCGTTCCACGGAGGCAAAAATTGCGTCACTAGTTAGCACGTCAACGCGTTTCACACCTCCTACAGGGCGTCATCAAAGGACATCACTTATGGTTCCCTTACAATCTATTTATACCCGAGAGAAGACCACTCCTCCCTCTGGGGAGGACAAAACGACCAATTACGATCAGTGTGAGAAAAAACACACACAAACTTCCTCCTCACATCATTTCCCGTTGCCAAATATAAAACTTTAAAATAAACAAAAAAACAAAAACAGACAAAATTGCCTGTAAAGGCTACAAAGTTACAATTAAAAACATGATGCGATAGACAAATACAAAAGATTTCCAATACATAATAAACAATATATAAGCAATTAGAGAGAGAAGGAAAAATGAAACCAAAATAAAAAATAATAAAAAATAAAATAAATAAAATAAAAATAAAAGTAAAATTAAAATAAAATAAAAGTAAAATATATCTCTCAGCAATTAATTACAGAGATGGGTACTTCAAGTAATATTACCAGTTGGATAGAAAACAATTGAGATGTAACTCAATATTGAGGCCATAGGGACTCAACGTCCGGAGCCTATGGATCCATTGGGTCTCATTCTGTGAGATAGCTCTCTTCAGATTGGCACCTCTCCAATGTTCCTCCACCCTATCTAAGCACCATGGTCTGTCCAATCATTTAAGATTGTTCCACAATAGGGACCCAAAGGGCTCTACATTCTGTGAGATAGATAGGGTGAAGGAACATTGGAGAGGTGCCAACTGCCAATCTGAAGAGAGCCATCTCAATGAATGAGACCCAATGGATCCATAGGCTCCGGACACTGAGTCCCTATGGCCTCAATATTCAGTTAGATCTCAATTGTTTTCTATCTAAGTGGTAATATTACTTGAGAAGTGCCCATCTTTGTAATTAATTGCGGAGAGATATATTTAACTTTTATTTTAATTTACATTTAAATTTTTTTTATTTTAATTTTATTTCATTTATTTAATTTTTTAGTTTCTTTTTCCTTCTCTCTCGAATTGCTTATATATGGTTTATCGTGTATTCTAAATATTTTGTATGTCTATCGCATCTTGTTTTTAATGTAAATTTGTAGCCTTTACAGGCAATTTTGTCTGTTTTTGGTTTGTATTAAAGTTTTATATTTGGCAACAGGAAATGATGTAAGAGGAAGAAGTTAGTGTGTGTTTTCTCACACTGATCATAATTGGTCGCTTTGTCCTCCCCAGAGGGAGGAGTGATCTTCTCTCGGGTATAAATAGATTGTAAGGGAACCGGAGGTGATGTCCTTTGATGACGCCCTGGAGGAGGGGTGAAATGCGTCAATGTACTTTGGGTTCATGATAACCAGTGACGCAATTCCCACCTCCGTGAAACGCACGCCATTCAGCGGCGAACTCGAATGTTTTTTTACTGATGCCTGTCTTTGCCAAATATCCTGTAAGTTGCGCATTTAATGCGCTTGATAACTAATTTTAAGCGGTATTTCACTATGAGTTCTTTCTCTGTCTTCCCACTCATGGAGTGTGGCATATCCTTCCTGTCATAAAATGATCTGCTTGGAAGAGCTTGCTGAGGAACCATCCTGCAAATCCCCAGATCATTAGATCACTGCTTTTTTGATCCCAGACTGCGAAGCTGAAGATCTAAAATTTTTACTATTTACTGCATGCTTGCTCTTGTTTATATCTGCTTGTTTCAGGTTACATTTCTTTTGGGGCAGGTTTCTTTTAAAGTTATAATCCTGCCTTAGAGAAGTCACCATAAGATGTCTTCATCACCAGATACCTTTGTTATCCAGAAAACCCTCTTTTGTGTACCCCTCTGGTTTCACTTTAGTATTAAAGGATGGCCATACATTGTATAATTTCCTTGTACAATTTTCCCTTAGATTTACCAAAACTAGAGATGCACCAATACTATTTTTTTCAGATACCTGTATTATTTTGTGCGGCGCAGTAAGATTTGAGCCCATACAAAATGAATGGGCTCAAATCGCACTGCAAGAATTGCATGCGATTTGAACCCATTCATTTTATATGGGCTCAAATTGCACTGCACCACACAAAAAAGACATCGGTTTTAGGTATTAGAGCATTTGCATGAGTACGAGAACAAGTACCCGTGCAAATACTTTGTATCAGCAACACTAACCAAAACCATATAATATGAGGTCAAACCTAAACTCTTTAAGTTGTATGCAGTCAGGCAGCCCCTTGCACTACATAGTTGAAGGTAAATCTAAAGGAAATTGAATAAGACAAATTGTATAATGTATGGCCAGCTTTAGGGTTTGATTTTTTACTTAGAGGCCTTGATCTGGATCTAAGCCTTACCTACCCATCATGCCTCTTTTAATGGAAGTGGTCAATACCATCATTCTGATTAGGCAGGGGGGGGGCAGGGTATTTCCCCTAAAGTTTGGCTTGCAGAGAATACAGACCTGCTACCACATGGATGATCTTTTTTTCATACTGCTGCATGACTATGTGTTGATGGGGAAAACTCAACATATGCAAAAGTGCAAGCACACATTAAGGTTTGGTGGCTTCTATAAGAGCCTTCCCACATAGGTGATTTGCATAATCTGAGATGAGGATTTTATTGTTTCATCCTCACAGGCCTGCATAGCAAAGTATGTTGGAAAAAAAAAATGTGCCTAATAAAATAAAATGCTCCTATCCTAGACACAGGCCTTGTGGCTAATCTTCAAAGTCAGGTAGTGTACACATACTTTTATTTTTACCTTGTGTTTTCGTATTTTGGGACTTGGATGGGCGCCTACATGCCTGGGTGACACACAAGCGTAAAGTGCCAGTCCTTCCTCCCGCCACATTTGTTGAAGCCCTAACACCTGGAAAGGGGCCTCTGCCTCGTCTTGAGGATTTAAAGGTGACACCTGAATAGAAGAGAACCAGAAATTACAAAAAAAAATAAAAATAGGACAACCAGAGCCAGATTCAGAAAAAGCATATACCAGAGTCATCATAGACACCAATGTAGTATGAGATATGTTTTTCATTGTATGTCTGCTTAGTGATCTGTAAATGTAACCCATATAGACATTTAGTACCTCTAAGAGAGATTACCATACTCCTCCTGGCAATGTCTTCATCTGCTTATTTTTTTTCTCCAGAACAATGACACTATCTATAGTTGTGTTCAAAAGTTTAGACAATAACTTCAAAGAAGGATGGGCGCTGAACCCCAACACAAGCATGTAAATTGTAGCCGCAGCCAGGTGCAAAGCCAGGTGCATGGGTAACTTCAGGCAGCCTTGAAAGCGGCCACTAGAGTAGTGTAACAGATGATTGGCAAGAAAAAGCACTAAACAGGCGCTCCACTGGAGCACCCGTTTAGTGTTCTTTCATGGTCAAAAGTTTGCATATCCTGGTAAAAATCATGAAATTTTGAGATTGACGTTGAAAATATGACTGATCATGCCAAAAACTGTCATTTATTTAAGTATAGTGATCATATTAAGCCATTTATTATCACATAGTTGTTTGGCTCCTTTTTAAATCAGAATTATAACAGAAATCACCTAAATGGCCCTGAAGTTTCCATCCCCTAAATCAGGGGTGCCCAACCTTTTGAAGAGCGAGGGCCACTTAAGCAACTTGGTAACCAGTCGTGGGCCACAATGATCGGAGCAGGCGGATGACAGGTCACGGCTATTCTATAGGCCCTCCGATCCGATCCGCCCAGATGGAAGGGGACGAATTCCCTTCTATTTTTTTTTCTTCAGAGTAAACGGATTGGAGGTAGGCGGGCTTAAACGGACAAAAGTCTGTTTACATCTGCCGCTCTGTAAAGGTGAATTGAGGGTCCGATTTGGTAGGGCCGATCGTGTGAAAAGGGCCCAAGACTGCTTTCACACTGATGTGCTGCGGTTTACCCACACCGCGGGTGCAGCATAGTGCACCTATGTCTATCCTGCAGGTTAGCTGAAATTTGCCATAGACTCCGCCTGTGGCAAAAGCCAGCGCAGTACAGGAAGCATTGGCTTATGGGGCTCTACTCCGCAGCTGTTTTCTTCCTCTACCACCAGCTCCATTCACAAAACCGATGCTGTGGTATGACGGGTCGGCAACCTGCAATCTGGCCTTGCCAACCCGCCATTCCAGAGTGGGAGGTCACGGGCCACATCAGAGGGCTCCGCGGGCCACATGTGGCCCCCGGGCCACTGGTTGGCCACCCCTGCCCTAAATTGTCTGGCCTTGGTACAGACACACAAGGTGACACACACAGGTTAACCTCTTCAGCCCGGGAAGGATTTACCCCATTCCTGACCAGAGCACTTTTTGCAATACGGCACTGCGTCGCTTTAACTGACAATTGCGTGGTCGTGCGACGTTGTACCCAAACAACGGACGTCCTTTTTTTCCCACACATAGAGCTTTCTTTTGGTGGTATTTGATCACCTCTACAGTTTTAATTTTCTGCGCTATAAACAAAAAAAGAGCAACAATTTTGAAAAAAAGCAATATTTTTTACTATAATACATATCCCCCAAAAATATATAAAAAAAAAATTCTTTCTCAGTTTAGGCCGATATGTATTCTTCTACATATTTTTGGTAAAAAAATAAATAAAAAATAAGCGTATATTGATTGGTTTGCGCAAAAGTTATAGCATCTACAAAATAGGAGATAGTTTTTTGGCATTTTTATTATTGTTTCATTTTTATTAGTAATGGCGGCGATCTGATTTTTATCATGACCGCGACATTGCGGCGGACACTTTTGACACTATTTTGGGACCATTGTCATTTATACAGCGATCAGTGCTATAAAAATGCACTGATTACTGTGTAAATGACACTGGCAGGGAAGGGGTTAAACACTAGGGGGTGATTAAGGGGTTAACTGTGTTCCCTCACTGTGTTCTAACTGTAGGGGGGATGGGCTCACTACAACATGACAGAGATCACTGCTCCAGATGACAGGGAGCAGTAGATCCCTGTCATGTTGCTAGGCAGAACAGGGAAATTCCTTGCCTCTGTGTCATGATCGCAGGCCCCCGGCGGGACTCGCCGGCACTCTCACAGAGTACGCCCCGTGCGCGCCTACTAAGCCGCGATTTAAAGGGGACGTACAGGTACGCTTATTTGCCCAGCCATGCCATTGTGCCGACGTATATCGTCGTGCGCTGGTCGGCAAGGGGTTAAAAAGGCAATTAAAGGTTTGTTTCCCACATTAGTATGTTAGCGCTCATGTCGATGTACTGAGCAAGCTAAAATATGACCTATGGGGAGTAGAAAAAAAAATGTCAAAAGACCTGCGTAACAAGATAATGGAACTTTATAAAGATGGAAAAGGATCTAAAAAGATATCCAAAGCCTTGAATATGCCAGTCAGTACTGTTCAATCACTTACTGAGAAGTGGGAAATTCAGGGATCTCTTGATACCAAGCCAAGGTCAGGTAGACCAAGAAAGATTGCAGCCACAACTGCCAGAAGAATTATTCGGGATATGGTTGCAACCATAAGTATTATGTTTGGAGAGGGGTCAACAAGGCCTATGGCGACAAGAATACCATCCCCACTGTGAAGCATGGTGGTAGCTCACTTTTTCCGGGTGTGTGAGCGCTAAAGGTACAGGGACTATAGTGAAAATTGATGGCAAGATGAATGCAGCATGTTATCAGAAAATACTGGCAGACAATTTGCATTCTTCCGCACGAAAGCTCTGCATGGGACGCTCTTGAACTTTCCAGCATGACAATGACCCCAAGCTCAAGGCCAAGTTGACCATCCAGTGGTTACAGCAGAAAAAGGTGAAAATTCTGAAGTGGCTATCACAGTCTCCTGGCCATAAGATCATTGAGCCACTCTGGGGAGAACGTGTGGTTCATGCAAGACGACCAAAGACTTTGTATGACCTGGAGGCATTTTGCCAAGAGGAATGCGCAGCTATACCACCTGCAAGAATTCGGGGCCTCATAGACAACTATTACAAAAGACTGCACACTGTCATTGATGCTAAAGGGGGCAATACACAGTACTAAGAGCTAAGGGATGCAGACTTTTTAGCAGGGCTCATTTCATTTGTTTGCTTGTTGCCAGGTTTTGTTTTAGGATTGTGCCATTATTTTATGACCTACAGTTACAGAATATGAATCCCATAAGAAATGTGTTTTGTCTGCTCACTCATGTTTTCTTTAAAAATGGTACATACTGTACATTACCAATTCTCCAAGGGTATGCAAACTTTTGAGCACAACTGTATATTCCAACATCATCCAGGATCCACATTTAAAATTACCGCACTGAGAAGATACTGAGAGATGACATGCAAGTCCTGGTGCCTGTGTAGTTTTAGGCTTTGTTCACAAACATCCAACACTGATCAACCACTGCAACAGCCTCTCACCTTGTGACTTGCTACAGTGTTACAATGATGCAGTCTGATCGTGGGGGAGATAAGACTATGGAAGTGCTTTCCCCTGCAAAGACTGCTTTTCAATAATTAAAAGGGTACAGATTTTTTATTTAATGATGCTGTTGATGTATCTTGTGACACATCAGGAATTTATTAACCACTTCAATACCCGCCCATAGTAATATGACATCCGCAAGAGGGATCTCCCATCCTAGGTGGACGTCATATGACGTCCTGGGCTTCCCGGCTGTCTAGGTGGTGCGCGAGCGCTCGCGGCATCGATCGGGACCCGTGCACGTGCCCGGCGGTCACAATGTCCACCGGGCACCCGCGATTGCCCACGATCACAGTAGGACCGTGGATCTGTGTGTGTAAACACAGATCCACGTCCTGTCAGAGGAGAGGAGACCGATGTGTGTTCCCAGTACAGAGGAACACAGATCGGTCTCCTCCCCTTGTGAGTCCCCGCCCCCTACAGTTAGAATCACTCCCTAGGATACACATTTAACCCCTTGATCGCCCCCTAGTGTTAACCCCTTCCCTGCCAGTCACATTATACAGTAATCAATGCATTTTTATAGCACCGATCGCTGTATAAATGCGAATGATCCCAAAAATGTGTCAAAAGTGTCCGATGTGTCCGCCGCAATCACAATAAAAATCGCAGATCGCCGCCATTACTAGTAATAAAAATGCCATAATTCTATCCCCTATTTTGTAGACGCTATAACTTTTGGGCAAACCAATCAAAATATGCTATTTTTTTTACCAAAAATATGTAGAAGAATACGTATTGGCCTAAACTGAGGAAAAAATATTTTTTTAAAAAAAAAATTGTGATATTTATTATAGCAAAAAGTAAAAAATAGTGTTTTTTTTTCAAAATTGTTGCTATTCTTTTGTTTACAGCGCACAAAATAAAAAACGCAGAGGTGATCAAATACCACCAAAAGAAAGCTCTATTTGGGTACAGTGTTGCATGACCGCGCAATTGTCGTTCAAAGTGCGACAACGCTGAAAACTAAACATTGGTCTGGGAAGGAAGGGGGTGAAAATGCCCTGAATTGAACCGGTTAATGCACATTTGTAAAGTTACTGTCCGCTTTAACCACTTAAAGCGGAGCTCCGCCGGAAAAAAAAATATTAAAAGCCAGCAGCTACAGCTACAGCAGCTGCTGGCTTTTAATATTTGGACACTTACCTGTCCTGGAGTCCAGCGACGTCCGCAGCAGAGGACGAGCAATCGCTCGTCACTCTGCTGCCCCCACCGCCATCCTCGGTGAGGCAACCAGAAAGTGAAGCCCTGCGGCTTCATGCCCGGTTCTCTACGGCGCATGCGCGAGTCGCGCTGCGCCGTTCTGATTCGTCCTCCTGTGTTCTGGGAGTCGAGTGTCTCCCAGAATACTACGGGAAGTCTGGGGGAAGTGACGTCACTCCCGCAGATTCCCGGAGAGAGGACTCCCGGATGTTGGTGAAAATACCTGTCTTAGACAGGTATCTTCACCCCCCTCCCCCCTGAAAGGGGAGTGTTCCAAATAGCAGAAGTTAATATTTAGGGTGGAGCTCCACTTTAAGGACCGAGCCTCTTTTTGAGATTTGTTGTTTACAAGTTAAAATCCTTTTTTTTGCTAGAAAATTACTTAGAACCCCAAAACATATATATATATTTCCAGATACCCTAGAGAATAAAATGGCAGTCATTGCAATACTTTATGTCACACCGTACTTGCGCAGCGATCTTACAAGCGCAATTTTTTGGGAAAAAAATACACTTTTTTCAATAAAAAAAAAAAAAAAACAGTAAAGTTAGCCCAATTTTTTTCTATATTGTGAAAGATAATATTACACCGAGTAAATTGATACCCAACATGTCATGCTTCAAAATTGCACCCGCTCGTGGAATGGCGACAAACTTTGGCACTTAAGAATCTCCATTGGCGACGTTTAAAAAGTTCTACAGGTTACCAGTTTTGAGCTACAGAGGAGGTCTAGGGCTAGAATTATTACTCTTGCTCCAACGATCGCGGTGATACCTCACATGTGTGGTTTGAACACCGTTTTCATATGCGGGCGCGACTTACCTATGTGTTAGCTTCTGCGCGTAAGCTCGGCAGGACGGGGCGCTTTTAAAAAAAAAAAAACAATTCTTATTTATTTTACTTTTAAGTTTTTATTTTTACACTGTCCTTTAAAGAAAAATAATAATTTGGGTCACTTTTATTCCTATTACAAGAAATGTAAATCCCTTGTAATAGAAAAAAAGCATGACAGGACCTCTTTGATGTGAGATCTGGGGTAAAAAAAAAAAATTCCCCTTTAAGACCATAGGGCGGAAGTGATGTTTGGAGCCAAGTGGGGGCCATCTTTCCCTCACTCGGCTCCATGCTACTGAGGGGAGA
This sequence comes from Rana muscosa, assembly GCA_029206835.1. Taxonomy (NCBI): domain Eukaryota; kingdom Metazoa; phylum Chordata; class Amphibia; order Anura; family Ranidae; genus Rana; species Rana muscosa. The sequence goes on along the minus strand of CM055127.1, from coordinate 126,530,443 downwards.
GGACCCGATCTTCTGCGCCGCTACTGGCGGGTCCGGTAAGTGACGGAGACAACCGCAACGTGGGAGAGGGGGGGCACCTCTCCCACCTCCGATAAAAGTGATCTCACGGCGAATCTGCTGCGGAGACCACTTTTATCTTAAAGAGGACCACCCGCTGTTGCAGAAAATACCGGGGTTATGGGAACTATCTGCTGCCATAACCCCGGTATTCTACGTCAAAGTACTGACATACAGCTACGGCGGTTTGCGACAACTGGTTAAAGGGAAACTGCAGCCAACCTGTTAAAAAGTAACTCCACTTTTGTTGATAAAAAAAATAAAATTCCCCTCTGGGTGATCTATGTACATTGCAGGGATTTTACCAAACTTTGTTGCAGATCCCTACCTTTTGTTAGTCTGAAGAAATAGCTGTTGGTTTGTCTGTGTCCATGTGCAAATGAATGCGAATGAGAGTGATTATATAATTATCCATCAGCTGCTGTACTTCTAATGGGGAAAGTGGTGGAAGTGGCAGAATCTGCATCCCTTTAGGCGCAATTTCCCTTTAGACGCGATTTCTCTTTGTATTTCATCAAAAATGACACCAAAATCTGACTTGTATTTTAGTGCAGACTTCAGGGAAAATCAGTGAGCCAATTACACAAGCAGGAAATAAAATTTATTGGGGGCCCTTTGTACACCATCTGTGTACAGAACAGGCATATTGCATTACACTTTACAGAAAATTAAAGAGTTGCAGATTGAAAAGGAAAGGTCATTTTACTATTCAATTACAATATGACTTGTGTAGCAATTGTATATGCTGTATAATTTTTTTCATTTGCTATTTTTTTTCCCCATTAAACATACAGTGGAAAATCATATATGGGGGTCATTTTTAAAACAAAAAAATATGTAATTCTGCACAGAAAAGTGTCAATTCTGCAGATTCAGTCCCACTACACCACCTCCTGATTGCTTCATGGTTAAAAGCACTGAAATCCAATAAATAAAAGGAACAGGCCAGGGGCAGTGAGAAAGTCACAGTGTGCAGTACAATCAGAGTAAGTCATTTGAATACGGGAGAGGAGTCTGTACAACTGCAAGATTGAAGGTAAAGCTAGAGCTCATCTTTAAGCAAGACAGATCTACAATGTCACTCACCAAAGTGATGAGCCAGACGAGCAAAGCGTGGTAGATGTTTGCCTGTGAGAGAGAAGAGGCTGGAAATCGACCGCTGTGTTGGGTTGGTGTGACTGTTTGACCGCAACTAGACAGCCGTATAGTGAGGAGTAAAATCTCCTCCCTGCTACACACAGGTAACATGTCCATTTCTGGGCTGTATGATGCCTCCTGTAAAATACAACATACATGGTTTACTATGCAAGTTAAAAGTGTTACTAAACCCAGAAACTGCATTCACTATATCGGGTCTCCCACAGTACACAGAACATGGAAATGCAATCATTGTAATAAATATAAATAGCTAAATAACTTTTCTCATCAGCAGTATATAGCAGTCTTGTGATTTCTATCAGTTCCTGGTGAAGCTTGGAAAGAAAAGTTTTCATACTGCACTGAGCTGTCCTATGTGGCTGCAGGGCTCCTGACCCTCTGTCTGGGCAGTGCTGATTGGCCCTGTACTGATCACATGCACTCTCCCAAGAAGAAAAAAAAAAAACCTCTTTAGCAATACACACTAAACTGAGCATGTGCAACCTGACACCAAAGGCTCTGTCTTATCCAGACTTGTACAGGGGGACAGTGCAGGGAGGGGAGGATCTGTGCCTACAGGATCAAACTGCCTTTTTACACAATGCGGAGAATTATTATTATTATTATTATTATTATTATACAGGATTTATATAGCGCCAACAGTTTGCGCAGCGCTTTACAACATCAGGGAAGACAGTACAATCACAATACAATTCAATACAAAGGGATCAGAGGGCCCTGCTCGTTAGAGCTTACAGTCTAGAAGGGAGGGTCACGTGAAACAAAGAGTATTAGCTGTGGGGGATGATCAGGTGGACAGAATGGAAATATAGTTGTTAGGTGTGGGTGGGATAGGCTTCTCTGAAGAGGAGGGTTTTTAGGGATCCTCTAAAAGCTAATAGAGAAGGAGATAGACGGACAGATTGGGGTAAGGAGTTCCATAGGCTTGGAGAGGCTCTGGAAAAGTCCTGGAGACGAGCATTAGAGGAGGTGATGAGAGAGCTAGAGAGCAGGAGGTCTTGAGAAGAACGAAGAGAACGATTAGGTTGGTATTTAGAGACTAGGTCAGTGATGTAGCTGGGGGCAGTGTTGTGGATGGCTTTGTAGGTAGTCGTTAGGATTTTGAATTTAATTTGTTGGGTGAGCGGAAGCCAGTGGAGGGATTGACAGAGAGGAGTGTCAGAGACAGAGCGGTTGGTAAGGTGGATGAGGAGGATTAACCCCTTAGGTTCCACAGGGAGTATAACAAGCATGCTTTACTGCATATACAGACTGATTTTACTGTTGTGGGTTTAGTAACACTTTAAAGTCAAGTATTCAGAGTCAACTAATGAGTAAACACAGTGAAATTATTTCTCACATTTTTGTCCACTTGGATTTTTTTAAAGAGGGAAATAACACAAAATTAAATATATTGCAAGCCCTCCCCCTCAACCTATTTTCACTTTATTTGGCATCTTGTATTACTTTATACAGTTTTCTTAAGAAAATATTTTTTTGCAAATCTTTTGCAAAGTTTGTTATCTGGAGATCCTGCCAGTAACAGAATTTCCTGTTGTAGGCCAACTGCCTAGCAATTAGCTGCAGTGTTTTCAGCTTGCCATGCAAGCTCCATCTATTGGCTGATGGGCTATCTATCTGAGACATCTGATATGCAGTCCAATGGCCAACTGAAGTAACTTTCAGAGCAGACTGACAACATTTCTGCTGCTAAATGAAAGGCAGAAGTTTACTGTTGTCAGATGGTAATAGAAGTGCTGTTACCAGCAGGATCTTCAGGTAAGAAACTTTGCAACAGATTATAAAAATGATTTTCTTAAAGTGGTTCTAAAGGTTGAAGTTTTTTTTTTGACCTTAATGCATTCTCTGGGTGTGCAGCTCCCCCACCTACAGTAGCACCCTTTATACTTATCTGACATTGGCTCCCGCTGCTGTCAATCACAGCCAGTGAGCAGAGATCAGGGGGCGGGGCAGAGTCGCACTGTGTGTCTATAAACACACAGAGCTGGCTTAGGAGCGAGCCTGAACGAGTGCCCCTAAAGCAAGCGGCTTGCTATGGGGGCAATGGCGAGGGAGGAGCCTGCGGGGGATCCAGAAGAGGAGGATTGGGGCTGCTCTGTGCAAAACCATTGCACAGAGAACGTAAGTATGACATGTTTGTTATTTTAAAAAAATTAAGGTTTTAAAGTCTTTAAGAAAACAGCGAGGCATATGAAAAATAGTTTTTGGGATTTACATTTTAATGCAGCATGGCAAAGCAACAGGTTTACTGGAACACCCTCTCCGCGGCTGCAAATACTAACCTGCCTTTTGCCTCCCCACCTCTTTGTACAGCCACCGGAAGCGACCAGTAGACTCTGTGTAAGTCAGAATAGCACTAGTCGGATTGAATATAGGAGAGAGGACTGTCTACCTGCCACCATGTGACAGCGCAGGGCCAATCACTAAGCACCACCACTATCACATGGGGGGAAAAGATGGAGTCACATGGTCCTTTATACTAAGCTGAAAGGGTAATTTCTTTGCTCAGCCTGTGTCTTGGCTACATTCCTGTTGCCTGCTCTGTTACCTCCATGTTCCAGCATCTTGCGCTGGCTCAGTGGTCTACAGCCCACGCCGCCAACAGCCACACAGATCTGGTACTGCCTGCAACAGCAGCACTCATGCCCCCCCATCATTTTTGTCTCCACCAGGTAGGTGACAAAGTGCTTACTTATCTAAAAAAAAAAATGGAATAGACAAGCAGCACTTCTCCGATTTCATACCTGCTTCCACTAGACCATGGATTTCAGTTTGCACTTAGTTGGTGGTCGAACTAGTGAAGAGAAGAAATCAGAAGCGACTTCCACATTTTTTTAATGAAAGTGGAAAACCCTTTTAGTGATTAACATAACATGACTCCTGTCTTACCAGATGAAAGAGAACGGGAGTTTGCTGAGCCATGGGCTGCCGTCCGCTCACAGAGTGCAGCGGTTTCATGCCCTCCAGCTGGGTCTGCATGCGCTGCCTGCTTTTCCTTTCTTTCTCCAGCTTCTCCCTGTCCATCATCTCCACGGGGCTGCAATGAGAGATTTGAAGTATAAGTACCGTCGAACGCATACCCTGAACTTTCACAATAAATAATACCTCTCGCTACTTGTTAAGCTGATAGATTTGTAAAAAACTTCAGGACAACAGACCTGTTACATATATTGCACTCATCTGCCTTGCACAGAGTTATCTTTCTTAAATCCTTACTCCAGCCAAAACTATTTTGTTTGGGATAGAGCACTGTTTCTCAACTCCAGTCCTCAAGGCGCCCCAACAGGTCATGTTTTCAGGATTTCCCTCAGATGAAACAGCTGTGGTAATTACTAAGGCAGTGAAACTGATCAAATCATCTCTGCAAAATAATGGAAAGCCTGAAAACTACCTGTTGGGGCGCCTTGAGGACTGGAGTTGAGAAACACAGGGATAGAGTGAGGAAGGGTTAGAGCCTCTCAGGTTTTTGGATAAAAAATTAAACCAAAGTATGGCGCCTAATAAACAAAAACCAAAGACAAAAAAGTAGCTGCCCCTTTAAATGGAATAAATCCACTAGTGATATGAAAGTGATAAAAGGTCTGGCGCTTACATACAATTCTTATGTAGCATATATTGTATATAGAATATTAGGTAATAAAGTGAATGAATCAGTCCAGTGTGACCTAATTCCCAGCACCAAAAAGATTTTTTCTTCCAAAGAACATCTTCAGTTGCTTCACCGCTTGTGCTCAAAGTATGGATGTACACTCACCAGAGGTGTTGGACCCCTTTTTACAAGCAGGTCAAAAAGCGCTTTTGCCCTCAGAGGCCGAGATCCCCCTGGGGATTAGGGCTCCAGTGTGTTCTTCTGATTTTTGTGTTCATCATACATAAGATGACCAGACTGGAGATACAGTGCCTTGAAATCTTCCACATTTTGCCATGTTATAACCAAAAATGTAAATGTATTTTATTGGGATTTTATGTGATGGACCAACACAAAGTGGCACATAATTGTGAAGTGGAAGGAAAATGATAAATGGTGTCAACATTTTGTACAAATAAATATCTGAAATGCGTGTGGTGTGTATTTGTAGTCAGCCCCTTGACTCTGATACCCCTAACTAAAATCTAGTGGAACCAACTGCCTTAAAGTGGTTGTAAACCCACTTTGACAACATGCACCTACAGGTAAGCCTAGATTAAGGCTTACCTGTAGGTGCAAGAAATATCTCCTTAATCTACATGGTTAAGGAGATGTTTACTATAAACAGAGTGCCGATGACGTCACACGCATGCGCACTAGTGGGCCGGCATCATTGCCGGTTTTCTGAATGGGATCTTGCCACATGCGTGTGACGTCATCGCCGCTCCAGCCAATCACAGCGTCGATACACTGACGGCAGTGACGGGACATCGAGGCAAGATGGCGGCGGCGGAGGTGATCGAGGACCGCTGTGGGGGCTTCGATCTCAGGTAAGTCATTCATAATGAGCTAGTATGCTATACATACTAGATCATTATGCCTTTCTTTTGCAGGGTTTTCTTTTAAAAAAATAAATAAATTGGCTTTACTTCCTCTTTAAGAAGTTACCCAATTTGTGAGGCTTGGAATGCACGCCGGCTCTGTGGCAGATCCCGAGAAGCCATCCCTTCCCATAAACGCTGTATATACTGGTGCCGGTTGCAGGCACCATTACTTGTGAGTGTAACCATTACCTTTTATACTACCAACTATTTTTAATAAATACTGCACTATGAAACTTTATATTATATCTCCCTTCTGGTCATCTTATGTATGATTAACACAAAAATCGGAGGAACACACTGGAGCCTAATCCCCAGGGGGATCTTAGTCTCTGAGGGCAAAAGCGCTTTTTTACCTGCCTGTAAAAAAGGGGTGACTGTACAGCTATACTTTGAGCACAAGTGTTAAAGGAACTGGAGATCTGCTTTGGAAAAAAAAAAAACGTACTGGGAATTATGTCACACTGGACTGATTGATTCATTCACTTTATTACCTAATATTGAACATACAGTCTAACCCCGCAAAGGTTCAGAGTTTGCAGCCTTAGTCATTCGCGGATTTTTGCTTTAGAATCTAACCAATAATTGTTTGTGGAAACCCTGGCCCAGCATTCCCGCATCATAACAGTTTACCGCTGGTAGCTATCTCGAGTGGAAAAACCGCACAGCCAGTGCATCCAGGAGCAGCAGGATTCGGGCAGAAAAAAACGCTTGACACGTCTAAACACGTGTAAATGCACATTAGCGCTAGGCTTATTTAGTGATAAGCGTTAATTAGTTTCAATGGGCAGAAAAAATTATTATTCTGGCCAATGAAATGAATTAACGCCTCAGCGCTTTGTAGCCTGTAAACACATCAGAGCGCGTTACACACTTTTACATGCACCAGATGCCAGGAGGAAAGGCTTTTTAGGAGAGTTGGCAAAACGTCCAGTGTGCATGAGGCCGAAAGTGAAGCCGTCACAGAATATTTTAGGAGCATGATAAAAAAAGTGACTTTTTCTGTAAAACTCTCACTCACTGTCACTTCTTCTGATTCTCACTATGGATCTTTTTTTTTTTTTTTTTGTACAATCTCTTTTTATTGACGCAAGAATTTTCAAAACAATGGAAGAAAAACAAGAATGGTACAGTAAACAAAGACCGAAAATTTGTGTCCATTAATCCAATCGTAAATTCACCAGCAATCCACAGATATTAACAGGAAGAGCCATGAAAATTACCATATGGGGACCCAATAGTCATGTATGAACGATGTCTCTGCACAAAACCAGTAGGCCACTATGGGTCATTTAATGTGATGTACATCCTGACCAATTAGCAAGCTGTTGGTCTGAAAGTCAACCGGATGTAGCAAAATTTTAATAGGAAACGTGGAGAATTGCCCGTGACCTTAGCTGCCTTTGGTCTTTGGTTTTTGATTAAAGCAGAGCTCTACCCAAAAGGATTTGGCACCTTTTTTTGACAGGTACTCCTTCCCCACTTTGCCGTGGCCCCCTCCTCCTTCCACCTCTGCCAGGCCATTCAAAAAGTGCAGCGCGCTTCGCACATTCGCAGTAGGGAACCGGTTTTGGGCTGTGAAGGAATGGCGGCGGCAGCACCCAAGAGCCAATTGAAAAATCATCTGGGTTGATGACATTGTGGGATCCCTGGACAGGTAAGTGTCCTAATATTAAAAGTCAGCAGCTGCAGTATTTGAAGCTGCGGACGTTTAATTTTTGGAGGGGGGGGTGTAATGGGGCTCCGCTTTAAAATCTTTTTATGTATTGTTATATCATACATTATTCGGTTTTTGTGATAGGTTTATTGTAAATAAGCCCACTGCCAACATGTATGCAAAGAACCTGTTCAGGTAATAATCAGTTATCTTGCTATAGCACTCACTATACAAAAATTCTGTCTGATAAGTGAAGAACAATTAGAAAGCAAGTATCGGCAAGGCAATATGTGAGTGACTCTTACATGGTTTGTATTTGTATTATTTCAGGTGGATCCAGGTTGCTTTTTTGGGGCTCTTCTTCTTTCGTGTCTTGTTCTGTAACACTGCACCCTTTTTCCTGTGATTGTGGTGTAGATTGACCAATGTCACTCCTCTTCTCCAACCGCACCAACCTTCGTCTTCGAGAGGTAGGTATCTTATCCTCATGTTCATGTCCATTAGCATGTGCTTGTTGGAGCCTGTTGTCATAAGATTCAGAACTAGACTCTCTCTTAGTGGAGCGAAGCTGGCGCAGTAGCATGCTTTTACATGTATGCTCTGACCTGTGAGTTAATGGTACCATGTTAGTTATAAATAAACAAAAATGACAACTAAAGTTTCCTGTATATCATGAAGACTTGGTGCATATGCTATGGCGCTGCCCTAAGCTCCATAGGTATTGGGACACTACAGTCAATACTAACTATTAATGGAGCTCTTCAGACTACGATTACGCTAGACCCCAAACAATGTGTCTTAGTTAGAACTGATGAGGCGGTACAGGAGCCGCATACCAGAGAGGCAGTTTCTAGAGCCCTTTTCCAAGCCCGCAAACGGATCCTTAGTCATTGGAAACCTGTAGTTCCTCCCTCTACCCAGGCTTGGATTGACCACATGGGTATTAACATTGCAATACGAATGACTCTATATCAACTCTAAGGCTGTTCATCTAAGTACGATAAAGTATGGAATGGATGGTTAACTACCCCTGGCATATCGCCAGTGGACTTAGTGATGGATAGACTACTACTCTAAGAGGGTATTCTATGTAAGGCAGTATTTGGACTCTAGGTTGGTGTCAAGGGGTGAATTTAAATCGCATATAACAAGCACTACCCTACAAATGTGGGGGATGATGTTCTTTATGTACACATTGATTTCTGCTTGTGTAAGCTATTTGTATTTTGTTATATCAGAATCAGTTAATGACCTGTGGTTTGGTTTTTTTCTTTTTGTTCTTTGTTTTCTCAATAAAATTCTTTCTGATTTAGAAAAAAAAAATGTTTCCTGTATTTTAGGAAGAAGCTGAAACTGGGCACACCAACCATTTAATTTGATTATGCCCACTGGTTCATTTAACACACTTTCATTTAGTTCCTTTTTGAGAAAGCACTGTGTTCCTAACCAATTTAAATGAGATAATGGCTGTAAAACGTATCTATGATAACACCAGTATCTGTGTTCTGTATTTTTATTAGCTTCTTGCAATCCCTTTCCCCTGCACAGCTGTACTCAGGCTGGAAGAGGGAGGGTCAGCACTCTGAGCTGATCCGTAATCTATTACTTTGTACAGTACTCTAAGTCTACATCTAACACAGTGGGGTTGATTTTCTAAAATTGGAGCGTGCAAAATCTGGTGTAGCTCTGCATAGAAATCAGCTTTCAGCATAGGCATGCGCACAGGGTGTGCCAGGTGTACCCTAATAGCCCTTTACAGAACAGATTCCCCTTACTTCCCTGGCTCCCCCTTCCCCCTGCAGTGCCAACAGCTTCCCTCCTCTCCCGCCAGCTGTTGCTGCAAGGATGTTTTAGGATGAGTGGAGGAAGGGGCCGGTAAATATATAAATTGACCATCCCCTTCCGTTTCTGAATAAACATCGTGAGTGATCAGTAGTGTGTGTTTGAGCTTTGGGGTGCACACCCTAATGCAATAGACTGCGCACACCTATAGCTTTCAGGTTTTATTGTCAAAGCTTAAAGGGGAGTTCCACCCATTTTTTATTGCTGCAGTGTATGATAAATGTATTGAGAATGATTTTACTAATGGCAAGTTTTTTTTTGTAAGTAAATACCTTATTTCTTATTTTTTTCGGCAGCACTTCTGGCTGTGGCCACCTAGGCGATTACCTCACTGGCCGATTCACAAGGGCTCTTGGGATAGCGGCGTCATGTATCCCAAGAGTCCTTGCGAATCATCTAATGCCAAAATCGGGAGGAGTTAGGTGCCATACTCTTAGAACTGCATCTGCCGGGAGGAAGTAGAGCATTGCTTGGGACCAGTCTGCGCAGGCGCAAGATTGGGAGGTGCATGCTGGGTAGCCAGCTGACCAAATCCCAGAAATTAAGAGGAGAGGGCTTCAGATGCCCACAGCTAACATGGAACCTGCCTGCTTCCAAAATCCGGTTAGTAATCAAATATTTTTACATCAACTAAAATGACCACACATAAGACATGTTCTAAAATGTTAATGTGTATGTTTAGACAAGTATAGAGAAGTCTTTTTAAAAAAAAAAAAAAAAAAAAAAGGAAGGTGTTTGGGGGACCGGAACTCTGCTTTAATTGAACAATCTGCACCAGATTTTGCTCTCCCCAGTTTTAGTAAATCTACCCTTGTGAATATGAGTATGGGAGGGGAAAATACAATATTACTATCTCAACAGAGTGCTGCTTCTCTGTCACTGTACAATCAGCTAAGGAATGGGTCCCATCAGTGGGACCACTGATGACCAAGAGAGACAGAAATAGTCGCTCCAGGCAGGTGTATCTTGGCAAAAATCCTTCTCTCAGAAACCGAGGGTGCTGGCAATGCACATGGCAATTGGGAACAAGAAGTAGTTCGGACAGCCGCACTCCAATCCAACGTAGTTTATTAAAAGGAAACAGGCACTACAAATAACAGCATGAACTCAGGACATCTGACGCGTTTCACACTCTATTCAGTGTTTACTCATATCTATGAGTAAACACTGAATAGAGTGTGAAACGCGTCAGCTGTCCTGAGTTCATGCTGTTATTTGTAGTGCCTGTTTCCTTTTAATAAACTACGTTGATCACTCACCCTTTCCAGATCATCCTTAAAGACTTCGCGGACACAGGGGCGCTGGGTCCTCGCAAAGGCCTGCTCTACAATCACTGCAAGATATGGGAGGTAGTGGGGCGAAAACTGAAAATGCCTAGTACACACTTTCACACGCCCCTCTGGGACAATCCTGGCCTAAACGAACTGCTATCTGTACCCGACTGCATTATCTGGCTTAACTTTGGGGTCAGGTACCTGTCGGACGCATATTGTGGGTCTGTCCTAAAATCGTTCCAGCAATTTAAAGATGACTTTGAGCTCCCCAACTCCATGCACTTTCGCTACCTCCAGCTCCGCCACGCCCTCCGGTCACAATTTCGAGACGCACCCCCCAATATAGAGCGCTTGGATATTATCCGCACGATGGTGGGGCCTGACTCTCGTAAACTCATTTCGATATTCTACAATTCTCTCATCCGCCCTCCTGCGGTGACCCTGGCGTACAATCTGAAACACCGGTGGTCTGGGGATGTGGGGGAGCTGGAGGATGATGAATGGGAGGATGCGCTGGACGCCTGTAAAAAGGTCTCCACTAGACTGTCTGACCGCCTCACACACCTTTACATTTTGCACAGATCCTACCTGACCCCGATTAGAATTTCCAGATATAAACCTGATTATAACCCCCTCTGCCCCAGGTGCAATAGTCCTACCAGCACTTTTTTTCATATCTTATGGTCTTGCCCAGCAATACAAGACTACTGGTCTCATATTGTGCAGTTCATCCATGACGAGATGGGCTCACCTCTGAAATTATGCCCCAAGGAATGTTTATTGGGGATCTTCCCTAACCCAGACTCGGATAAATTTCACAAAACTTTCCTCCAGGAAACCCTATTCATAGCCCGATTGCTTATAGCAAGGAAATGGCTCCAGGTGGCACCCCCCTCGCTACAGGAATGGAAATCAGCGGTTAATCAGGTGCTCCCTTATAAAAAAGAAATCTATATTCACAGGGGATGCCCCACTAAATACAATAAGATCTGGGACACCTAGTTGGGTGATGCCGCTACCTGCGGCGAGACTCCAGTCTGATGCCCTTCCTTATACTCCTTTCCTGATCTCCTATCGGTCCCGGTTTGATCTGTCGGTTTCCCTTCCCATCATGCATCGGGGTCTCCGGCTGGAACACGCTGGACCCGTATGCTCCCCCCTGATGATGAACCCAGCTCATTGTGACTAGACACCTGCTGCCCAGGGCTCTCCGGTTTGTTAGTACAGGACGCCTTTGCCAACTGCCGACTCAATATGTGGAAAGACAAGATTTATTTTCTTACCTGCTTGTACCCTGATGCTGTCCTGCTATGTTTTGATGTAATGTCAACTTATAAAATGTAACCTGTTCATATTCTTCTCAATAAAACACCACGTTATTTGTAAAAAAAAAATAAACTACGTTGGATTGGAGTGCGGCTGTCCTAACTACTTCTTGTTCCCAACTGATGACCAAGAATCGGGGCTTCAAGGGCCTAAATCACAAGACTGGCTGAACAAAATTTTAAATATCATGGCAACTAAAAGCTTTAATGTATATCTATTTATGTAATTCAATTGTGTGTTTTTTAGTGGTTTTCCCTGATTTCAGCTTTAACATTCTGCATCTTTCCAGATTGTCAATTTGTCCCTGGACAGCTGTAAAATCTAGTGTACAGGGATTTTTGCTTTGTGAATACTTGACTTGTATGGGAAATGGCACCCCTAACAAGAGAAAATGGTTTGTCAGAACAGTTTTACTGCCATCTATTGGTACAAAAGCAAATAACATGTTTGCTGTACTTACTCATTTAGTGGCAAATTTTTTCTTTTCAGCTTATTTTTTTGCCCTTCGGGTTTGTTCTCTGTACCCGTCTTAACAAGTGCATTAGGCAAAGTGTCTCTCAAATCTATGCAGACTGTAGAGGTATGCTCAGAATGCCATACACTTGTTACCCTCTTGGGAAGAGATAGTCTGGAATAAAATAAATGATTAAAGTGTCAGGCAAACTAAAAACATACAGTACCTCACTACATGCACATTTTTTGCTTGTCTTTTTAAAAACACAGAAAATACCTGTGATCCTTCCAGAAATCCAGTTGGCACCTAACTGTCTGTTACTGGCTCACAACATTGCTGCTGCTGTACTGAAATTCTAAACAAAATTGTCAGCGCTGACTGAATGAGCTCTCCCTTGCTGGACTACATTACCTCCTGTCCCTCTGTGTCTCAAAAGCATATATTGATTTCTTTCTTAGCAAAACCATATTGTTGCCTACCATGAGTTTTCCCACACATTGTCTGTAGGAAAGTGCCCTTGGGAGTAGTAGTTCTGGGGTAGGGCATGTCCACCTCAAATGGGAACTGACCCAGGGCACCCTGCTGGTCCTCCCTCCCAAAAGCTGCCCCTTGCAAGAATTTGGCAAGTCTGGCGATGACCCCACAAGGAGTAAAAAAAGCTGTTTCTGTGCTTCATGTACAAAAGAAAAATAAATATTGCTGGAAGATGCTCTAAAAAAAAGAGAGAAAGGATGTTTGGAAAACACTTGGATCATGTCTAGAGATCACCAATAATATTATCAAAGCATATAGATAAAAATCAATCTACACCCTAATTAGGGGACATTTAGTTTGTTAAAGCACTACATATCATAACCAGCTGCTATGTTTTCACTGTTTTAATCCCTTTCTGTATTTCAGTGTTGCTGATCTCCTTCAGATTATTGGAACCACTTCCTGTCTGCATGCACTTGCTCCAGATTTGGCAGCAAATCATTGCTCTAGACCAGGGGTCTCCAAACTGCGGCCCGGGGGCCAGATGTGGCCCTTTGCTTGCCTTTATCTGGCCCTTGGGGCACTTTTCCTTCTACTGATACAAGACACTATTCTTTCCACTGATATCAACAATGTGACACCAATGATGGGGCATTATTCCTCCCACTGACACCAATGATGGGGCACTATACCTCCCACTGACACCAATGATGGGGCACTATACCTCCCACTGACACCAATGATGGGGCACTATTCCTCCCACTGACACCAATGATGGGGCACTATTCCTCCCACTGACGCTAATGATGGGACACTATTCCTCCCACTGACGCTAATGATGGGACACTATTCCTCCCACTGACACCAATGATGGGGCCCTATTTCTCCTCCTAATACCAAAGATGAATTGTTTAATCCCACTGACACCAGGATCTTTTCTACTCCCAATGGCCACAGTCCGGCCCCTGTAAAGTCTGGAGGACAGTAAACTGGCCCTTTGTTTAGAAAGTTTGGAGACCCCTGCTCTAGACTGGCTTCCTGATGACAACAGGAATAATGCTTGTGCAATGTATGTTGGCATGACCACTTTAAGTCCCCACCATGACTGCATATTAAGTGTGACGAATAGCACGATTTGTCGACAGTTGTCACTCCATAAACAGGAAATATCTGAACAAAAATCTTCAAGGCTGGATTACCAGGTTTGTTTGTTTGTTTTCAAGCAAGATTGACTATTTAAAAAAAACTAAAAAATCACTTTTAAAATTACATAACCACATTGAAGCTTACAGGAGATTTTAGTGATTAGGTTTAGATTTTCTTGAATAAAGTTATAGTCAGTGGATTCTTCAGCATGTAGTTGTAGCGCTCTAAATATATTGCAAATGTAGAACTCCCACTCTTAAAATGAGAGACCTCAGCACATACAGTACTTACCTTTGTTTGATCCTCCACCAGATATGTAGGGGGCACATTTATTTTATTTTATTATTTTACTACAGGCATTTATATGACATGGCTCCCTCCATGTTACAGCATTGGGCCAGTCAACACTGTCACACTCCATAGCCCTGTGTAATCTAATGCCCTGTACACACAATCGGATTTTCCAATGGGATAAAATCCGATGGAATTTTCTGTCGGAATTCCGTTCAAGCTGTCTTCCATCAGTCTTGCATACACACTGTCAGACAAAATTCCGACCGTCAAGAACGCGGTGACGTACAACACTACGACGAACCGAGAAAAATTAAGTTCAATGCTTCCGAGCTTGCGTCGACTTGATTCTGAGCATGCGTGGATTTTTCTCCGACGGAGTTCCACACAGACGATCGGAATTTCCTATCGTTTTTTTTTTCCTTCGGAAAAAAATAAAACATGCTCTATTTCTAAACACTGACGGAAAAAAATCCGATGGGGCCCACACACGATCGGAATTTCCGATGAAAAAAGTCCATAGGAGGCATTAGACTCCAGTGATTCTAGCTTACACAGGATTTTTCTACATTTTCAGGGGCTAAAAAAGGGCAGAGGAATGAAAAGAAAGGTATAAATACATGCTGCTGGGAAGGTTCAGACAAATGAACCTGCACTTGTTAATTTGCCATGCATAGCAAAAGTACGGGTTAACTTTACTTCTGTATGGTATAGAGCAGGGATAGGACTAGAACTTTTGATACTTGAAGAGGACTTTGACTTCACAGGAATATCAGAAACCTGGTTTGACAGTTCAAATTACTGATGACTATCCAAGGGTACTCCCTGCATTGGAGGGACATGGTAGGTAAAAGATTTAAGGGGTGTGCCTATAATTCAAAAATGATTTGATAGTGAATATGATGGATGACATTGCTAACAGGGCTGGTGACGAGCTGGAGTCTTTGCAGCTGGAGCTTCAAAGAGATGAAACAAAATTTAAATTATTTTATAGGTGTATGCTAAAGGCTCCCCAACCCTAAAGGATGAGAGGGAGACCCATCCCTTTAGAAACAATAGGGAGGCAGGGTAATGTTATAATAATGGGGGACTTTAACTATCCTGATAGGGCAGATGGAACTACAAATTGAACTAAAGCTGGCCATAGTTAAGTCCGTTTTTTTTGTTCAACCAGCAGGTTTTTTGTGCATAGTTGAGTTGCTTAGCCTTCTTTCCATGTCCTATGCATGAAAACATAGGAACTCAAATTGTTAATTATTTGGCTGTACCAAAAGGCAGTTTGTTTGCAAAGGGCTGGAGAGCGGTACAATAAATGAGTGTCTGCAGGCATGGTGGAAGTTCCTTGCAAGTTTGGAGCTGCATTTCAGCAAATGGAGTTAAAGATTTGGTCAGGATCAATAGTGTCCACAATGCTGAGAAATACAAAATACTTTATTAATCCCAAAAGGGAAATTATTACGACACAGACACACTTAACAAAGACCACACAAGATCACAACAATAAACTGAACAAAATGCAAAAACACAACAGAATTACCAATAACGGCCAAATAAACTAATACAAATTACACCACAAATAAAACCTCCATATAATTAAAATAAAACATATAATAACACAGATTAAAATAACAAACTACCAAATACAAATAATACACCACTTTCTCTAACACCACCCCAAATAATAACCAAACACAATACCAATATATCCTATGGGAGTCCATAAGAGATAAAAAACACTGTAAATTCAAATGGGTGGCAGGTGTGATAATGTCCAAGCCCACAAGGAGGTGTTTGTAGAATGTAGTGGAGTCTCTTTTAGCAAGTTTTCACCGTGTCCACAGTCCCACGATACTTCTCCCTTGTGTCACCCTCCCCTTAGGCCGGTTTCACACTGGGGCTGTGTGTGCGGTGGCGGTATAGCGCCGCTATTTTTAGTGGCGCTATACCGTCAGGATTGCTGAGGTATTCAGCCGCTAGCGGTGCGGTTTTAACCCCCGCTAGCGGCCGAAAAAGGGTTAATACCACCCGCAAACCGCGGCTACAGACACTACAGCTGTAAACACACCGCTCCTCTCACCGCTCCAAAGATGACTTTTTTTCACGTCCTGCTAGCGCACCGCTCCAGTGTGAAAGCCCTCGGGGCTTTCACATTGGAAAGACAGCAGCCGCTGTTTAGGCTCGGTTTGCAGGCGCTATTTTTATCAAAATAGCGCCTGCAAACCGCCCCAGTGTGAAAGGGGCCTTAGGGGTTCCTCCTCACCAAATAGATGAATTAGACAGTCACTGCAAACCTGGATCATCCATTCGTCCTCCGCCTCTCACGCAGATTGGAATCACTGGAATCACTGGATGCTTCTCCTGGTGGTCAATTCTTAGATGTGATGGCTGCATTCATTTCCTTTTTTTAGGCTTTTTTTTCTTCTATTTTCATCTGGTGACCCAGATAGTAAGGCTCACTCGGCCTGTTGCCCGACGAGAAAACCGTGTGTATGAGGCTTGTATGCTTACCTGTCCCCAGGTAAGCCCGCGCATGCTCGATGAGACTTCGACGCATGTGCGGTAGATTACAAGGGTAGTGTAGGGTGAAGCAAGATGGTGGCGACAGCATCGAATGTGACGAGCGCATGCTCGTCATAGTCGATGACGTCACCGTGTTCTTGCCATTCAAAAGAACGGCGGTTCTTTTGAATGTGCGTGTGTACACAGGGCTTGGCAAGAAAAGCTTGCCAGGAATACCGTCAGGAAAAACAACGTTTTTTTCCTGACGGGATTCTCGCACGTGTGTAAAGGGCTTAACACCATGTGTGCATGAGGCCTAATGCCTTGTACACATGGTTGGACTATTGTCCGGCCAAAAGCACATCGGAATGTTCTCTATCTAAACTCCGACGGAATTCCTCGGAATTTCCAATGAAAAACCTCCGATGAGGCATACACATGGTAGGAATATCCGATGGAAAAAGTCTGACTTTTTCCATCAGAAATTCCGATCGTGTGTACAAGGCATTAGAGACAGAAGGATGTGGTTAGTTCTCCAAGATGTTTGGAACAACCTACCTGCCGAGTTTCTTCAAAAATTTGTGCAAGTGTACCTAGAAGAATTGATGCTGTTTTGAAAGCAAAGGGTGGTCACACCAAATTATGATTTGATTTGAATTGCTCTTCTGTTCATTTACTTTCCATTTTGAAAATTGATAAAAAGAAACTAGCATTCTTCACTTACAGCATTTTTCCACACATGCCTAAAACATTTGCACAGTACTGTATATACCTGGAAACTACAGACAAGTCAGCCTAACATCAATAGAATGTAAACTATCAGAAGGAATGATAAGGGACCATATCCAAGAATTTGCCGATGAAAATGGTATCATTAGTAGGTAAGCTCCAGTTTGGATAGAGGAAGGCCTGTGGAAGTAGTGTATCTAGATTTCGTTAAGGCATTTGATACAGTACCCAACAAATGCTTAATTTACATATTGAGGTCTTTTGGCATTGATGATATTGCATGTACCTGGATAGGAAACAGGTTGCAGGAGGGCATACAGAGGGTGGTGATTAATGACATATTTTCAGAATGGAATAGTGTTGTGAATGGGGTACCCCAGGGCTGGGACCAATTCTGTTTACTTTTTCATAAACGATAAAGTGCTTAGAATACGTAGTTCAATCTCAGTGTTTTCTGATGATACAAAGCTAAGCAGGGCACCAACTTTACAACAGGATTGAGCATATATACAATAATGCCGCGTACACACGACCGTTTTTAATGTCATTGAATAAAACGTCATTTTTCTCGATGTGATTCTTCTCAAGCCTACCTTGCCTACACACTATCGTTGAAAAAAATGCTCGAGTAAAGCGCGGTGACGTACAACACGTACAACGGCACTATAAAGGGGAAGTTCCATTCGGATGGCGACACCCTTCATGTTAGTAAAGTTTGTTGAGACGATTCGCGCTTTTCAGCCTCGTGCTTTTCAGTCCGTTACAGCGTGACGAATGTGCTATCTCCATTACGAACGCTAGTTTTACCAGAACGAGCGCTCCCGTCTCATACTTGATTCTGAGCATGCACATTTTTAGAGCATGTTCCAATTTTTTCATGGCCATTTTTCACGTCGTGAAAAATGCTCTGAAGCCCACACACGATCATTTTTAATGACCATTTTAAAAAATTGCATTTTTCTTGTCATTAAAACGGTCGTGTGTACGCGGCATAAGACTTACCGTATATACTCGAGTATAAGCCAAGTTTTTCAGCACATTTTTTGTTGCTATAAATGCCCCCCTCGGCTTATACTCGAGTCACCTTTTTGCGCCTGATCTTCTGGACTTTGGGGACCCAGTACCGACCGGTTGTAGGTCCCCTGGACCTCAAACTTGGCACACATGTAGCCCCACTCTTCTTCTCCAAGTATGCAAAGTTTGTTGTCCGGGGGACCTACGGCCGGGGAGCACCCTTTTTCAAAGCCAGGCACTCCTTTCATAGATTCCAATGTTAAACGGTCATTTCTCCGGTGCTTTTGGGGACCCGGTACCGGCCGGTCGTAGGTCCCCTGGAACCCGAAACTTGGCACACATGTAGCCCCATTTGTCCTTTGTAAGTGTGCAAAGCTTTTTGTCTGGGGGACCTACGGCCGGGGAGCACCGATTTTTAAAAGCCGGGCACCCCTTCCATAGACTCCCATGTTAAACGTTAGTCTAGTCATGGATACAGTGAGGCATGGGCACAGTGAGGCATGGACAAAGTGAGGCACAGTGAGGCATGCAGATGGACACCCTAGGCTTATACTCGAGTCAATCATTTTTCCTCATTTTTTGTGGTAAAATTAGGTGCCTCGGCTTATATTCGGGTCGGCTTATACTCGAGTATATGCAGTAGTTAAAATAGAGGGGGTGGGCAGCTACAGTGCCTTGAAAAAGTATTCATACCCCTTGAAAATTTCCACATTTTGTCATGTTACAAGCAAAAACTTACATTTATTTTATTGGGATTTTATGTTAAAGACCAACACAAAGTGGCACATAATTGAGAAGTGAAGGAAAATGATAAATGGTTTTGAAAATGTTTTACCAATAAATATCTGAAAGTGTGGCGTGCATTTGTATTCAGCCCCCTTTACTCTGATACCCCTTACTAAAATCTAGTGGAACCAATTACCTTCAGAAGTCACCTAATTAGTAAATAGAGTCCACCTGTGTGTAATTTAATCTCAGTATAAATACAGCTGTTCTGTGAAGCCCACAGAGGTTTGTTAGAGAACCTTAGTGAACAAACAGTCTCATGAAGGCCAAGGATAAAGGGATAAAGTTGTGGAGAAGTTTAAAGCAGGGCAAGGTTATAAAAAAAATATCCCAAGCTTTGAACAACTTGTTCAATCCATCATCCGAAAATGGAGAGTATGGCACAATTGCAAACCTACCAAGACATGGCCGTCCACCTAAACTGACAGGCCGGGCAAGGAAAGCATTAATTAAGAAGCGGCCAAGAGGCCCATGGTAACTCTGGAGGAGCTGCAGAGATCCACAGCTCAGGTGGGAGAATCTGTCCACAGGACAACTGTTAGTCGTGCACTCCACAAATCTGGCCTTTATGGAAGAGTGGCAAGAAGAAAGCCATTGTTGAAAGAAAGCCATAATTAAGCAGGACATTGAGCAACTGAAAACTGACACTACCGGGCTGGGACACAGACTTGAGACTTTGGAGCAGAAATTTGATGACTCTGTGCCTGCTATCTCCATGCTCAAAGACCAGTCCTCTGCTCATGACCAGCAAATAGAGGCTCTTCTTTGAGACTCACACATACTAGCTCTATAGACTCCAAGACGCAGGAAACTAACTACAAACTCTTGACACGCTGGTACCAGGTACCTGCGGCCCTGTCACGTTTATACCCCTCGGTCACAGACCGTTGCTGGCGCGGCTGCGGCCAGAAAGGCACACTCCTTCACATATGGTGGGAATGCCCGGCGATCAGTCCGTTTGGGCTAGAAGTTCGCACCCACATAAAGAAAGCTCTCGAGGTTGATATCCTGTTTTCCCCAGTTTGCTTCCTCTTGCATGTCCCTGCCCTCCCTCTAAGCCATTACAAGAAAAGCACGCTACCACACCTTCTGAATGCCGCTAAAAGGCTTATACCTCTCTATTGGAAATGCCCGCAGGTCCCTACTATAGTGGAGTGGTTAAAGAAGGTGGATGAAATTAGAGAGGCGGAGGAGTGGGTAGCGAGGTGCAAAGACGTAAGCGAACGGTTCACTACTATCTGGGCACCTTGGCTGAAATATACTGCTAACCCTGTGCCATCTAGCCTGGAGGTTGCGCTGTTGGAGTTAGCGGAGCCCTCGCTGAAAGTGCCTGTTAATGGTAAAGTGCATGCCTGAATCTGACTTTCCACAATCCTTCGTGACACTGAGGTTCTTTTTTCGTTCCTTGCCTTTTTTTTTTCTTTTCGGCTAATAGATCAGTCAAACCTGACCAAACCTCATGTTCGCCATATTTTATACAATTTCTTTCTAGGTTTTTGTTTTTTGTTTTTCTTAGTTAATGTTCCTATTATGCACTGATAGTTGCACTAGGTGAACCTTGACCGACAACCTTAGTGCCTTGGTGGGGCTCTCGCCTGGGGGGGCTGCTGGGGGGGCCTGGGCGACATTACCCCTAGACGGAGGTATGATGGAGGCTTTGTTTTCCCCTTCCTCTGGGGGTGGGGTTGGTCAGGTCCCCGGCAGCCGCTGGGCCGGGGAATGCCCTGGAGTATATAATGTGGACCTACAGCTTGGGTCAGGTTCACTCTCAGATTAGCAGGGGGTACTCCCCCCGGAACTGTAACCTTGTATGTTTTCGTTCCCTTTCCTAACCCTCTACCCATCTCCCTATGTCCCCCCTGTTTCCATGCTCAGACATGTTGATGTATTTACCTCTACGGTTAAATCTGCTATCTTTCAAACCTTCATTGTTGAGGTATTGTTGACTCTGTTACATTTTATATGTCAAAATTAAAATAAAGATTATATAAAAAGAAAGAAAGCCATAAGAAGTCCCATTTGCAGTTTACGAGAAGCCATGTGGGGGACACAGCAAACACGTGGAAGAAGGTGCTCTGGTCAAATAGGACCAAAGTTGAACTTTTTGATCTAAAAGCAAAACGCTATGTGTGGCGGAAAACTAACACTGCACGTCACCCTGAACACACCATCCCCACCATGAAACATGGTGGTGGCAGCATCATGCTGCTGGGATGCTGTTCTTCAGCAGGGACAGGAAAGCTGGTCAGAATTAATGGTAAGATGGATGGAGCCAAATACAGGGCAATCTTAGAAGAAAACCTGTTAAGAGTCTGCAAAAGACTGGGGTAGAGGTTCATCTTCCAGCAGGACAACTACCCTAAACATACAGCCAGCCAGAGCTACAATGGAATGGTTTAGATCAAAGCATATTCATGTGTTGGAATGGCCCAGTCAAAGTCCAGACCTAAATCCAATTGAGAATCTGTGGCAAGACTTTAAAATTGCTGTTCACAGACGCTCTCCATCCAATCTGACAGAGCTTGAGCTATTTTGCAAAAGAAGAATGGGAAAAAATGTCACTCTCTAGATGTACAAAGCTGGTAGAAACATACCCAAAAAGACCTGCAGCTGTAATTGCAGAGAAAGGTGGTTCTACAAAGTATTGACTCAGGGGGGCTGAATACAAATGCACACCACACTTTTCACATATTTATTTGTAAAAAAACTGTGAAAATCATTTATCATTTTCCTTCCACTTAACAATTATGTGCCACTTTGCGTTGGTCTATCACATAAAATACATTTACATTTTCGGTTGTTACATGACAATATGTGGAAAATGTAAAGGAGGTATGAATACTTTTTCAAGGCACTGTATATGGCAGATGAGGTTTAATACTGAAAAATGTAAAGTAACACACTTAGAAGCTACAAATATGCATGCAAAATACTCGCTAGGGGGAGAACCTCTGGGGGGGACTGAAGATGGAAAAAGTTCTGGGGGTCCTAGTAAATCACAGACTCAACAATAGTATGCAATACCAAGCTGCAGGAGGCAAAGCTATCACACTATATAAAAAGGGTATTTACTAAAGAGGAAAAAAATAAAAAATTTCTACCACTTTATAAAGTACTGGTTTGGTCACAATTCGAGTATGCAGTCCAGTTCTGGACACCAATCCCCAGGAAGAATGTGCTGGAGCTGGGGAGAGTCCAGCGAAGGGCAACAAAGCTAATGAGGGGGCTGGAGGACCTCAATCATGAGGAACAACTTCAAACATTAAACATATCCTCCCTGGAGAAGAGACGCTTAGGAGGGGATGTGATTGCAATACACAAATCTTTGAATGGTGACTTTCATTGGGAGAAAACTATTTAATCTTAGGTCTCTAAAGAAGGACACACAGCCACACAATAAAGCTGGATGAGAAGTGGTTCAATCTTAAACTGCATAAGGGCTTCTGTTACAGCAGTAAGGATGTGGAACTACCTTCCATAGTTGGTGTTGTCAGCGGGGAGTGTAAATACATTTTAAAAACTTTTAGATCTGTTTCTTTGTGAACACTATGTACAGGGATATTGAAAATGGTAGTGACACACACACATGCTCTTAGGTTGAACTGAATGGACCGGTGTCTTTTTGCAACCTTACCAACTATGATAGGAACCTCATCACTCCAGCTGTGGTAAAATGAAAAATTCCATGAGGAATTGCTAGACCGACAGCTACAGGCATGACTCCCGGATGAAAAGGCATGATTGGATTTGAAGTTTTAGAGTTATTGCCTCATGCAATCGTTCACAGTGCACCCTGGATTTATTATTTCTCCCCTTCCACATACCTGTCAGAAGGCCGAACGCTAGAAGCCTCCTTCTCCTGAGAACTCTGCTGGGCAGGAGACCGAGCCTGTAATTGTCTGACACTTAATTCCACCAGCTGCTCCATTATCCGATCCTGCCGTTTCTTTATACTACTCTCAAATGACAGCAGAGAGGGGGGTAAGTCTTCCACTACTAAAAAAAAAAAAAATGAAACACCCACAGTTAGTTATAGCATCAATTCTACTTCAATTGCTGTTAAGAATGTTCACTAAAATATGATGTTTTACCTCTTTGTCATATAATAAGTAGATTTACAGGTACAGTATAGGGAAAGGGGGAGGAGGGGTATACAGAAAAGGCAACATATAATTAAATAGAAATATTGGTGGAAAGCTTTATTGTAGTAGTGAATCTGTTGCCAGGCCGTAGATATTAAAGTATTTACATATTCCTCAGTGATTGAGCTATAAAACAAGCTCACATTGACCTCTGTCCCTGCAGGTACCACGGAGCAATTCATCCTCAAATTTCACACAGAAAATAGAAATGTTGCCCAAGTTGTTCTCTCCATAGCTCAGCATTCTCTGCTTATCTCTATAATCTGCATCTGTGCATCTTAGTTTGCAAAACAGACTTTTTTTTTTTAATACATTTATTTAGGACATCACCTCCGGTACACTCATAACAAATGAAATATGAAGTACATTCTGTTAACGTGTAGCGCTAAAACTAAATATGAACTGCACTGAAAGTGCAGTAATCAACAATGTATATTCAAATTATACAAACATCTTAAAGAACACAGTGACAAAATGAAAATTAATCCAAAAAAATCCTCAGTGATGTGAGTATTGAATAATAGAAGTCACAATGAAACTAAATCCTTTGGTGTAAAAATGCTGGTGAAGTTGAATTGGTGAAAATCAAAGTCAAAATCAAAATCAAAATGGTGGTGCTCCTAAAGTGAACTTAACACAAAATAAGTGCTTTCAGAGTAACCGTCACCATACGATAGTAGAAAAGGCTTACCGAAAGGTGTGGACCCCAAAAAACTTGCGTTCAAAGGGTCAACCAAGCATGGGTAAGCCACTATGGACAGCGAATCTCCAACTGTGATTTAAACAGGGGTCTCGAACATCAATCCAATACAGAGGGTGCAGAAAATATCTCTGGCGTTTAAATGGTGATGGAACTTGCAGGAAATGCCCAATGATGGCCAGGTGTTGATTTCAGGCAAGTAATAGAAAATGGAAGGAAAGAAAAAAGCACATAGCGTAATCCTGTATAAAAGGGTAATTTAATGTAGGTAGGAACACTTACATTTAAAAAGATGTAACAGCGCTTCATCAAATAGTTAGTGGCAACAGTAGGGTCTCCCGATGCGTTTCGCATCCAGTTGATGCATTTGGATGCGAAATGCGTCGGGAGACCCTACTGTTGCCACTAACTATTTGATGAAGCGCTGTTACATCTTTTTAAATGTAAGTGTTCCTACCTACATTAAATTACCCTTTTATACAGTATTACGCTATGTGCTTTTTTCTTTCCTTCCATTTTCTATTACTTGCCTGAAATCAACACCTGGCCATCATTGGGCATTTCCTGCAAGTTCCATCGCCATTTAAACGCCAGAGATATTTTCTGCACCCTCTGTATTGGATTGATGTTCGAGACCCCTGTTTAAATCACAGTTGGAGATTCGCTGTCCATAGTGGCTTACCCATGCTTGGTTGACCCTTTGAACGCAAGTTTTTTGGGGTCCACACCTTTCGGTAAGCCTTTTCTACTATCGTATGGTGACGGTCACTCTGAAAGCACTTATTTTGTGTTAAGTTCACTTTAGGAGCTCCACCATTTTGATTTTGATTTTGACTTTGACTTTGATTTTCACCAATTCAACTTCACCAGCATTTTTACACCAAAGGATTTAGTTTCATTGTGACTTCTATTATTCAATACTCACATCACTGAGGATTTTTTTGGATTAATTTTCATTTTGTCACTGTGTTCAAGATGTTTGTATAATTTGAATATGCATTGTTGATTACTGCACTTTCAGTGCAGTTCATATTTAGTTTTAGCGCTACACTTTTTTTTTTGTTGTTTTGTTTGTTTTTCACCATTTCTCAATTGGTTGTGTGAGCGGCTTCACCATAAGGCAGCGCGGAATTTTTTGTATCCATTTCCATTCTGTTAACGTGGCACCACAAAATGTGCAATACTGCTATAAGGATAGAGAAAGAAAGGACTTTAAAGGCTACCACTCATAAAGGAAAAAAGCACTAGTGTATGTCATATAGAAAAACAATATACAAAGTTTATTAAGCATACATTAAAACTTTTTTTAAACTTTTTAACATTCATAAAAGATGTGTGACAACATCCCAAAGGGGGGATTGTTTTTTGGATGTTGTCACACATCCTATATAAATGTTACAAGTTTAAAAAAATGTTTTAATGTATGCTTAATAAGCTTTGTATATTGTTTTACTATATGACATACTCTAGTGCAGGGATATGCAATTAGTGGATCTCCAGCTGTTGCAAAACTACAAGTCCCATCATGCCTCTGCCTGTCATGCTTGTGGCTGTGGCTGTGGCTGTGTCTTGCTATGCCTCATGGGACTTGTAGTTCTGCAACAGCTGGAGGTCCGCTAATTTCATATCCCTGCTATAGTGCTTTATATTGGGGTTATGAGTGGCAGCCTTTTAAAGTCCTTTCCCTATCTGGTACATTCATAGGGACTTGGATTTTTACAAACTTAAATATTGGCCAGCACAGGTTGCATTCTTGAAATCACCGCCCCAAAAGTCCTGCTAGCCGCTTCTTTGAGGCGGTAAAGGAGCGGTGTATAAACGGTTCCTTTACCGCTGCTGCCCATTGAACTCAATGGGACAGCGCGGCTATACCGCCCGCGGGTGGTTTTAACCCTTTCTCGGCCGCTAGCGAGGGTTAAAACCGCACCGCTAGCGGCCAAATAGCGCCGCAAATCCGCCCATAGCATCGGCGGTAAAAATGGCAGCGTTTTACCGCCGACGCTATGGGCGCCCCAGTGTGAAAGGGGCCTTAGGAAGTCAAAGCTGGATCATTGTGTCATATTATATATTATGTAAAAAAAAACAAAAACATAACGGTATCAGGACTTTAATCTGCACTTACCACTGTCTTCTGGTGTTAAATCTAGCATGGTTCCTTCTTCTGTCAATTGTTTAAGGATCAGATTCATGTCCCACTGTTCAGTTAGCTGTAATAAGTTAGATGACATGAAGTAAATAACATATTAATGACTACGTGGCCCTACAGGGTCCAATGAAAGCCAATGATGTTAATTAAGCACAGGCTGCAACAATCAAGCCCTGTAGTGGACTAGTGGTTAACACCTTAGTGATAAAGAGAATGTAGAGTGGTATGGAAAGGACCAAAATTGTCACCATCAGGAAACCCACCCAGAGAAATGACTAGAGATGTGCACGATGGAAACATTTGTTTAGTTTCAGATTTATTCATTAAGTTAATCATTTCGTTATGTTAGAATGATTTGTTTTCGGAACTATTTCTGATATTAGGATTTGTTTTGTATATTCGTTGTTTCGATTTGTATTTTAGAAGTTATTTCGGTAGATTGGCTTTATTTGTTTTAGTATGTTAACATGTTATTTCAGTAGTTTACTTATGCACTCTGTTTGGGTTGGATGGAGGTGGATCCATTAGAATCTTTGAATCATAACATAATTAATGGAACAAAATGAATTTCGGATTAATTTGTCATGTTATGATTTGGGGAGTCAGATGGATCCACCTCCACCCAACCCAAACACAATAAGTAGGAATCACCTTATTTCACTTTTATAACTTACTGTATTTATTGAAATACTGTATGTTTCCATTTCATATGTATTGCATTTTTTAAAATAATGAAAAATTTTAATACAACATAAAAACGAAATAAGAAAGAACAATATGATTTAACATGGTCAAGTTGGAATATATTTAGAAACTCAGAAAAGGGAAATAAACTATTTGAAGAAAGTTTAGAGGTATAAGAAATATTTAATGAGAAACATAGGTCTTAGTGGAAAGAGAAGTGTGCCTCTTGTGGAACTGGTGACGGATATTTCTGCTTCCCCCTACCCCCCTTTTTCCTTTTTTTTTTTTGATTACGAATTGCTGGGGGTGGGAGGGGTTGTAGATTATGGATTGCTGGGGGTGGGGGTGGGTAAAGGTTTCGAAATAATCATTTTTGTCAATATATATCCCACTGGATATGGAAATTGTTGTAAAAAATTGTTTTTTCTTTGTTGTTATTGTCAAATATGGAAGAAAAAATAAAGAATTCTGAAAAAACAAAATGGATCTGAATCAATTTGGAAAATTCGTTATGTCGTTACGTTATTTCGGATGTTTCAAACATCAACAAAAAGGTGCAAACTATTGCATCATGTAATCCGAATGAAACAAATGAATTTGTGGTTTCGTTATAGTTTAATTCAGATTAATTGAAATTCATTACTATTGTGATTCAGAGGTTTATATACATCCAAATCTCCGAATAACAAAAATGTTGTCTGAATTTCAATTCGTAACGAAACTAATCACACGTCTAGAAATGGCAGGGATCAGGAAGGCCTGGTGAGGAGTGTGCTGAATTTGTTGCAAATCATCTCCAATTGAGACGCTTATTGTACCATTCAGACCACCCACCTCCTTCTACCTACCCGTCGGTATGCAAGCTGTGTCCCCATGCTAGGTTTTCTTTTCCTTGGACCCCAGCACATACATAGGTGCTGTGTCTGATTCCAGGACACAGTAATCTGTGCACCACTGGGAATATTATCCCCTGTCAGCATGTCCTTTTGAGCCATCTCTATATTCCTAGTCGATTGACCTTTTGATGCACATGTGGGCCAGGGCGTATGGGTGCTTAGCTCTCAATTTTAAATTTATGGATACTGACATGCCATGGTCAAAGAATACTATATTAATTGTTCCGATAAAACCCTGATGAAGGAAAAGGTTTTTCGAAACGCGTCGGTTCAGGACATTAATATATTTTTCAATTACATTTTTATTGTATCCTATTTTGTATGTGTTCTATTTATTACTTGTTAATAAAATAACTTTGTTATACTTTCATACATTCTCTCTACTCTGTTGGTAGTGCCTTCAAAGTCCCACCCCCAGGGGTTCCGCCATTTCTTGATTTTATATCCATTGGGATGTGGCACAACTGCATTAGTTTTCTCTATCAGATCCCCTCTCTCTACACATGTCTAGAAATGACATGTAGACAGGAAGTGCCTACGAAGAGGCTGTGTGAACTCTGTTGCACTGGGGTGCAAAAAAGGAAGAAAAAGGGTGAAAACAATATTATAATAATACGGCAAATTAGACTATGCTATATAAGGAGTTATTTTTGCCTTCCTCTTGATCAGCTGTGAGTATAGGGCTCTGTATATCGGAGGTTTTCTGTGTATTTATTTTTTCTATTGCCTGAACTAGATGGTCTTTTTTTTAACTTGACTATGTAACTAATTAGGGTTTACATGTAGACTACTTGGTCAAAAGCATGTGGGAACCCCTTCAAATAATTGAGTTCAGGCGTTTCCAGGGAAGGGTACTATTGATACCACAGCATACAAAGACATTTTAGGCAATTGTACGGTTTGAAACTTGTGGCAACCGTTTAAAGAAGGCTTCTGCTCTTCCAGCATGGCTGTGCCTCTAAGCACAAACCCAGTTCCCAGAAGACATGGTTTGAGGACTTTGATGTGGAGGAACTCAAGTAGCTTCCACAGATCCCTAATCTAATGAACTCCTTTGGGAAGAATTTGACTTCTGATTGCAAGCCACGTCTTCTCATTCAACATCAGTATCGGACTTCACAAAAGCTCTTTTGGCTGAATGAGCACAAAGTCTGACAAATGCACTCCAAAATCTCATGGAAAGCCCCCTAAGAGGAGTGGAGGCTGTTATAATTTCAATGAGACGTCCACAAACTTTTTGCCACATAGTGTACTTTAAATTCACTTCAAAATGTGGTGCTAGATACCGAGCATTATGTAGTGATAATACAGAAAGGAGCTGCTGAGCACATTCTGGTACTTTAAAACCCGCACATCAATATCAAGCCACCATCACTAAGGAAGAAGCTCCTAAAGATGAATTGTATAATACTCAGTGGTATTAGAAATAGAAATGAGGCATAACAGGATGATGAGAGAAGCAGCAAAAGAAGGTTTCAGGACTGTATAACGGTTGCTGATCTTTCAAGACATCCTTAAGCTGTGCCACTAAGAACAAAGCCCTTTTCTTATCGACTGGAACAGACATGAACAATCTAAATTGTGGGTTTAAGTAGAACGCACCCAGGTAGGTGTCCCGCTAAAGGGAGCAATCTGGTGCTATGATCGACTCCCCCCGGACATGACTACACATCCTATCGTAGGTGCCACGTTATATGTGGGCTCTATCGTAATAAAGACCACCTCCCTAACCTCAAGACAGTCCCCTCTATTCCCAATTCTAGGCAATCCGGCGCTTGCGCCAGGACTGGACCACTCAGAGTATGAGACACTTTGGACGGCGGGTAAAGATTGCGCTTTACATTACATAGAGGCGGATTCATTGCGGGATTATGCGATGAGTCTTCCCTCTTCCATTTATATTTGCCATTTACTGAGCCATTGAACCATTACCCTATACGGCTGGGAGGCGGCTGAGAGACAGAGAGGATCTAAGTTTTCATACAGAGGCCTTACGAACTCGGCGTTCGTGGAGATACACCCACGCTCCCTTCTTAAAAGTGAGTGCATCACTGTGTGACCTCTCTCTTCCGCACTGCTGTTTATTATACAGAGTCATGATAGATATATAGATATATATATATATGCTCTCTGTTTCCCTACATATGATACATCCACCATTGAGTCTTCTCAGCAACTCATAGGAAACCACCACAGTGCGGTTATCATCTTTACCTACATCTGTGGTCTTCCAGGCTGTTAGTCCAACAGCAGTGAGGTGAGCTGCTAGCAGACACAGAGGTGTTCACACTGAAGCATTTGTGTTTCTTCAACACGGTCACCGTTGGTGGTGGGATTACCACACAGAGACTTATTCACTTTTTTATATATATTTTTTATTCGTTTGGTCTACACCTTGGACTTACATTTTGACAGATTTTCTATCACTTTTCACCATATGGTTTATTAGCCCAAGAGCTTATTCATGTACTGAAGGTGTGATGTTATGTACATTGGATTCATTTTTTTTGCATAAGTTTTGATTATTCACTGTGATTTATTTTGTTTATACATTGCTCCTTTTTTCTCAGTGTGCCCATCAGTCACACTCCTTCCCTCTCACTTCCCTTTGTGTCACACAGCGCAGGCATCATCACTTTATTCATTTATACACTTTTGCTGGACAGGACAGATCACCAGGTGTCTGCAGCAGTGCCCCTTTAGTTAGTTGGAGACAGCGCGGGAGTTCTACTTTTTCATATGTGGTATCTGCCCATTCATTTATTTTTTGCACCTCAACACACAAAGGTATAAGCAGGCATCATGTGACGTTTGTCCTCAGGTAGGACTGAAACTTAAAAAAGGAAAACAGGTTCAATATAATAAGCAGGATATACTTACCGTATTTATCGGCGTATAACACGTGCCGGCGTATAACACGCACCCCAAGTTTAGGAGGGAAGTTCAAGGAAAAAAAACTTACATTTATATGCAGCCTTGTCCATCATTGCAGCCTTGCCCAGTGTCCATCTGCAGCCTTGCCCAGTGTCCATCTGCTGCCTTGCCCAGTGTCCATCTGCAGCCTTGCCCAGTGTCCATCTGCAGCCTTGCCCAGTGTCCATCTGCAGCCTTGCCTTGCCCAGTGTCCATCTGCAGCCTTGCCTTGCCCAGTGTCCATCTGCAGCCTTGCCTTGCCCAGTGTCCATCTGCAGCCTTGCCAGTCTCTGCAATATTTAAATTTGGCGCCGATTTCCACTGTGGAGAGGAGCGAGCGGAGCCGAGTGTACTTCGGCTAGACTCGGCTCCTCTCGCAGTCCCACCCATCTCCACTGATTGCGCCGCTGACATACAGAAAGCCGAGTGTACTTCGGCTAGACTCGGCTCTGCTCACAGTCAGGTACGGGACTTCGAGAGGAGCCGAGACTAGCCGAAGTACACTCGGCTTTCTGTATGTCAGCGGCGCAATCAGTGGAGGTGGGCGGGACTGCGAGAGGAGCTGAGTAAAGCCGAGTGTACTTCGGCTTTGTGCATCTCGGCTCCTCTCGCTCGTTTCAGCGGGGGATCAGCGTATAACACGCACCCACGATTTTCCCCTGATTTTAAGGGAAAAAAAGTGTGCGTTATACGCCGATAAATACGGTAATCATTATACACAGGGCTGACCACACACCTCTACACCCATCTCAATTGTTCTTAGATAAAACAGTAATTTATGTTAATGCAGGCCCCAACCACACCAAGTATTGATTATTATAAAAAATATACAATCTTTGGCAAGGTCACCAGATCCGTTTGTGAAACTACAAGGATTCCAAACTGGAGGTCATGAAGTTAAAGCAAGTAACACACCTTTGGGGGCAGCAATAGGGAGTCATGCTTAATCGATATATGCTCCTGTTTTGACCAGCCACTCTTTGGTGTTCTCTGTTGGTCTTTGGCTTCTCTGTCCATCTTTCCTTCATGGAGGTTGTTAAACGCACCACCCCCAGCTTTACCTGGCGACAAGATGCTCGGATCTGATGCTGGTTTTGTTTCAGCTGTTGCATGCAGTTTAGCGGAACTACCTTCGCAATTTGGTATAATGTGATCATCATCTGCAATCACCTAAGATATAATATTATTCATTGATAAATTACCTGGATACTTAAAAGATCTGTAGCTCATTGGATTACCATTGCCTAATGCTAAATAATTTGTTGCAAGATAAAAATGTTCTAAAATAATGCCAGCAGATCTGTTGCAGAGCTAATCTGGCTGAATTTAATTTTACATTTTGGATGCAGTTTAAAAAGGTTAGACCCTTTGCCAGGCTTTCATTGCTGTCTGTATTCCTGCTGGAAGATTTACCCTTTTATTTGTCCTTGTGGTATATTTGATGAAAAAAATAAAATTATAGAGTTAGAAGATTAGGGAAAACTCTCCAATGGGAAACCCAGTTCCTGTGACAACTCTAATATGGGAATTCCATTTAATTTGGAGAGCTTTCCACTCATTTCCTGTTGCGTCCCCAAAACTGGAAGTGAAGGGAAATCTCCCCAGCGAAACACAGGCAGCAAAAGATAACTTGATAGGGTTCTTAAAGTGTCATTAAACCCACATCATTAAAAACCATCAATAAATGGTGTATTACATGCCATTTATACTCAATCACTATGAAAATTGTTTTCTGTATTCTGCAAAAAACTGGTTGATCCTGCTGCTCTCTATCTCCCCCTTCTGTCCATGTCCTTAATTCAGCTAGGGGTTTTCAGCTGTGGTGGCAGCTCTGCACATGCTCAGTTTTCACTGAGTTTCTATGCTGAGTGTTTCCTCTGTATCACATCTGAGCAGCCCAAGTCATTATAGAGTCACACATGTGGTTGTATACACAGGGGTAAATGACAGCCCATTCCCTCCCTCCTTCTTCATGCCCACTAACCAGCTAAACACAATGGGGGTGGAATATTACATATAGATTGATGGAGGCTTCACCTCCCTGTTATTCTAAGACACAGGCTGGAGGGGCGTGACACAGCCTGTGACTGACAGAAATCCACCCACACCATGTTATTAAAAAAAAATAAAGATTTGATTTCAAATATATACATTTTTTTTTCTTCAAAAAAGGTTTTATATTAAACAATATACATATCCAATATAACATTGCATATTCAAGATGCAATACATCAAATACAAGGATACATCTGGGATACAGAACATACTCTAAACACAACATAAGATCAAAAGCTCCTGTTAAGAAAAAGATGTTGATTCCCGAGTATCAGTAGAGGTGATACTTAAAGGAGTTGTAAACCCTTGAGGTTTTTCACCTTATTGCATTCTATGCATTAAGGTAAAACCTTCTGTAGTGCAGCAGCCCCCCAGAGCCCCCCTTTTACTTACCTAAACCCGATCGTTCCATCGACGGGGACGAGCACAGCAGCTCCAGCCACTGTCTCGGGTCCTCATTGGATAGATTGATAGCAGCGCAGCCATTGGCTCCTGCTGCTGTCAATCAAATCCTGTGACACGCGAGGCGGGCAGGGCGAGTCCTGCTGTCTGCGTCAATGGACGCAGCAGCAGGACTCGGGAGCGCGCCCGCACGGTTGTGTCCCCTTGGAATGCGGGTTTCCGAGGGGACACTCGATGGAGAGGAGGAGCCAGGAGAGCCGCTGGGGGACCCCAGAAGAGGAGGATCGGGGCCACTCTGTGCAAAGCCCTTGCACAGAGGAGGGAAGTATAACAGGTTTGTTATTTAAAAAAAAAAAAAAAAAACCTTTACAACCCCTTTAAAAATAACCTTTTGTATAACATTTCTAAGAAAGTTAAAGTGGATGTAAAGCCACTCTCATCCTTTCTAAACTACTGCCATAGTGCTGATCTATAAGGATATAGATGCCTCCTGCATGTATCCTTATCTGTCAAATGCCTCCCCTCTGTCTGTTATGAGACCTGAAAAACTGTAGATTCTGTGGGTGGATCTGTTGTCTGGAGCTCGGTGGGTGGAGTTGTGATGTCAGTAGACTCCCCGCCCACCTCTACACTCCCCTTGTCAACATGCATTTTCTCCTATGTATTCCTTCTGCTATGATCACTAACATCCAGTCAAAATCCAGAAAAGTAACCACATGACTTCAGAAAAGGAGTGGGGGTGGGAATTAAAAAATAATGCCTGTCTAAAGCTAGTGCATGAGATATGTACATAACCTGTCACTCAAAGCAAGGGGGCGGAACGGACAAAGGTAGCTCTGTTTGTATGTTTTATCTCACTGAACAATAAAAGAGAATTGCTCAGAGATAGATTAACTCTTTGTGGCAAGACCTGGCACAAATGATAGGAAATCTTATACTCTACATTGTGACAGCAAATAAAAACTTTCGGGTTTACATCCACTTTAAGGCACTATTCATACACAAATTTCCTCAGCTTGTAACCAACAGTCCCAAATTTTGTTGTATTTAAATGGGCATCCTCTGTTAACCACTTGCTTACTGGGCACTTAAACCCCCTTCCTGCCCAGGCCAATTTTCAGCTTTCAGCGCTGTCACGATTTATCTGACAATTGCGCGGTGGTGCGACATGGCTCCCAAACAAAATTGATGTCCTTTTTTTCCCACAAATAGAGCTTTCTTTTGGTGGTATTTGATCACCTCTGCGGTTTTTATTTTTTGCGCTATAAACAAAAAAAGAGCGACGATTTTGAAAAAAAACACAATATTTATTACTTTTTGCTATAATAAATATCCCAATTTTTTTTTACATTTTGATTTTTTTTCTCAGTTTAGATCGATACATATGCTTCTACATATTTTTGGTAAAAAAAAAAAAAAAAAAAAAAAAAAAAAAATCGCAATAATTTATTGATTGGTTTGCGCAAAAGTTATAGCGTCTACAAAATAGGGGATAGTTTTATAGCATTTTTATTAATATTTTTTTATTTTTACTAGTAATGGAGGCGATCAGCGATTTTTATTGTGACTGCGACATTATGGCGCACACATCGGACACTCATGACACCATTTTGGGACCATTGTCATTTTTACAGCGATCGGTGCTATAAAAATGCACTGGTTACTGTAAAAATGACACTGGCAGGGAAGGGGTTAACACTAGGGGCCGAGGAAGGGGTTAAATGTGTGCCCTGGGAGTGATTACTACTGTGGGGGGAGGGGAGCGACTGGGGGAGGTGACCGATCTGTGTTCCTATGTACAAGGGACACAGCATCGGTCTCCTCTCCCTGACAGGACGTGGATTTGTCTGTGTACCAGCCGATCGCGGGTGGCTGGCTGACATCGTGGCCGCCAGGCACGCGCATTGGCATGTCAGTGACGCGCCGGGCGCGCGCCCCCCCAGTGGCCGGAGGAGCTGAGGACGTCTATTGACGGCCTCCCGGATTTTAAGAGCCACTTTGAGGCCGTCATTCGTCTATGGCCGGGGCTCCAATAGGTTAATATACAGGAATTTTTTATATACGGTAACGTATTGTTTATTTCTATCATGCAATCAATAAAGCAGGGAGGTAACTGTCTCATCCATTGTCCGGCTGTAATTTTTCTAGCTGAAAATAGTATTTCATGCAAATAAACCTTGGTGAATTTATCAAGTTCTGAGTCAGGGAATATCCCCAGCAGACATTGTTTTGGGTCTAGGGTAAGAGGAGAGCCCATGGTGTCATGAAGAAAATCCACGATCTGCTTCCAGAAACCCTGTATCTGTGGGCAAGCCCATAATAAATGAGAGAACGCACCTACTTCTCGGGAACACATCAAACAGGTGATGGATTGCCCCCTTTGAAATCTAGCCAGTCTCAAAGGAGTGAGATATACACAATGCAGAATGTAAATCTGGGACAGTCTATCAGAGAACTTAGGTGAGACAGCTTTACAAGTATCCAATGCCTCACTCCATTCTTCATCTTCCATTTTCAAATATATATTTATATGACAATTTAAAACAGAATATTGATATTAACTATTTATTTTTACTCTGTATTCCAAAGGCCGTTTTTTATATTTTGAACATGTGAGCAGCAGAGGACTAGAAGCTCCTCCTGCTTATGTTTCCCTGCAGACAGGCTGGGAAAGAACTGGGTCATGCGACATCTGTCTATTGATTAGGAAAAAGGGTACATAGATTTTTTATTAAGATGATTACAGTGCCATCATCCATATACAGAAAGAGAAGGGATAATGTATGTAGCGGGGTCTCCTTTAAGGCCTCGGGACTACAGTACCCAGAGCCCCATTCGGCCTCAGGGCGGAGGTTCCGCCGCAGAGACTCATGGGAGAGGTTACTTAAGAGAGAGGCGGGGGGAAGCTCGCTCTCTTGGGACAACGCGCTTCAAGCAACAAGTCATCCTGCGCGGATCTGCTGCGGGGTAAGGCCTGAAGCCTAAGGCCTTACCCGAAGTCCGAAGAGCCTTTCACCGTCCTGCGGAGCCTGGGTGGATCCTGGACCGTCAGTGTAGGACTCCAGTTGGATCGGGGACCCGATCGGTTGCAGACGCTGTGTGCGACGGACACACGCGGTGAAAGACCCAGGCTGGGATCGCGCCTGGAACGGTGAGCGGGCACCTGCCCATATCCATAGACTAAGTTATATTCAGGCCTATAGACTGCCTAGGCCCACTGTTCGCTCACCAGTGTCCCTTGGGGGTCCGGTAGTTGGGACAGAGTTGAAGTGCCTACCCCCCCCTGTTTGCATACTGCTGCTACGAGTTACCACCTTTTTGGATTACAATTTGTTCATTTCTTCAAGTGCACCAACGAAAGCTGGTCGGTGAAGAAAATCTTACTCCCTTAGGGAAAGGGGACTATTTCATACACTGTCAGGCCTGACATAGGTGGGGAAAGTTATAAAGTTTGTGTTGCTGTGTCATAGGGCGCACACGCCATAATAGCTCCGCGTGGTGGATACTGCGCGGCGCCATATTATAGTGCTGCCTCTGTAGCATTGGTTGATACAGGGTTCTGCAGACCCATGTAAGTGTTGCATGCCATGTTTTATGCCACCATTTTATAGTAAAGCTATTACTTATTCATATTCCTGCCTCAGAGTGTTGTTTGTCTATTTAGGAACTGTTAAGTATCATACACCTGAGAGTGATAGGAAGCTATCCCTAGACTAACTGTGCCAGAGTGGGTCGAGTCAGATTGCCGGGGGTTGGCGGTGCTGTATATAGGGCCAGAGAAAACAAACCAGCGGCTCTCTTAACTGGGGGTAGCGCTACATTTACATTAAACAGTGTGCATTTATTATCACTTTAAGCAATTGTTTTGGGGGGGGGTAGCAAACAGTATGCAAACAGGTTGGTTGGTAGCACTTACCCCATCACCAGCGGCTTCCCCTGCTTGGTGGCAGCAGCCTCCCGTTCTCCTGCTCTCCACGGGTCATCGCGGCGGCGGCGGGGGCTTCCGTTTCCTCCCTCCTCCTCGGCGGCCAATCGGGAGTCTTTTCTTTTCGGCCAATCGGAAAACGGGTCTCACACCCGCTTCTGATTGGCCTGATTGAGGATCAGTGTTTCAACAGCGAATATTAATTCGCTGTTGAAACACACCTGGGTGGCCTCCGGCAGCATTCTCTGTGACCCAAGCCCACCCTATTTTGAAGCCTCTGGCTCTAATCAGGTGCTTAAAAAAAACCTGGCCGCTGCAATTCATGCGCCCGGTGCCCTGAAAGGGGCCGGACGCATGAATAGGGTATGCTATGCATATATATATATATATATATATATATATATATATATATATATATATATATATATATATATATATAAAGCATGAATCTATCCATTGCATATAGGGGGTGAATGCATGAATCTATCCATTGCATATAG
The DNA here is from genome assembly GCA_029206835.1 of Rana muscosa. Lineage (NCBI taxonomy): Eukaryota > Metazoa > Chordata > Amphibia > Anura > Ranidae > Rana > Rana muscosa. The sequence continues at coordinate 126,492,864 of CM055127.1, read as the reverse complement.
GGGGTGGCCTGGAGAGAGCAGGTGGCACCCGGGCATCCCTAATGGACGGGCCGCCACTGACTCCCACGATATCCAGAGATACTTATACTATCGTGGGATTACTGCATTGTGATTTGTAAAGTTATGTAATATATGTACACACTAAATAACAGTTGAAACATCTTGTACTTTTATACTTTTTGTACCAATAAAGATTGTATAACATTTTATGTAACATTGTTTAAAGTTCAACATATTCCCTTATAGCTGCCTCCAAAGTCCCACTTATGAGGGTTTATTCTTATGCATATATGGTCAAGGGATGTGGGCAAACTTATTACTATATTTGTTACTCTATTGAAAAAAAAATAAAAAAAAGATGACTTTACATAAACTTTATTAATCTGCAAATATTGCAATTATTGTACACTACTTGGGAAAGTAAATCAGATACAACAAACAGCCCTCACCTTAACATTAGCATCTTCTTCATATAATAGTTCCATGGACAGATCAGACACAAGGTTGTCCGCTCTCTGGAAGATCTGCACATCTCCACACTCACTGTCAGTCTGTGCCAACATAAAGATAGTTCACAAAAATGGTAGGACGGGGGTCATGGAAAACAAACTGATATTGCTGAATCTCACACCCCTGGATAATCTTCAAACCTAAATTCCAGGTATGGCAATTTTTATATAGTTACATTGGTCCAGCTTGGATTAATGTATGTAAGTGCCATACCTGTGGAACATGGTAATCACGGCAGTAGGCACCCACTACTACTACAGTTTATGGCTCCTAGCCTTTGGGTGCCATGCTTAGTGGCTGCCCTGTTGCTTACTGGACACAGGTAGTTGCTTGCTTGGCACGAATGCCATTCAGAGAGCACTTTCCATTTTCTCAAATAATGCAAAGCGTTGTCAGATTGGACGAGGTGGAGATGGTGATGTCATTGACCTGCCTTTTCACCTTGTTCAATCAGAGAATGCTTTGCATTCATTGAGAAAATGGAAAGTGCTCTCTGAATGGCGTCTGTGCTGGGCAAGCAACCTTCTGTGTCTAGTGGCATGGGACCTGAAAGCTAGCGCTAATACCTGGAGTAGCGGCTCCTACTACAACGATTTCCAGCTCCTAGGAGGATCCCACAGCTAAGCCACATACATACTTACACTGGTACGAGCTGGACCAATAAAACTCTGTAAAAATTGCCATACCTAAACTTCAGCTTTAACGCAAAATAGTATCTATTTAGTGGGGTGTTTTGCTGTGCCCCATAAAATGCCCCACAACATACTATTTTGGTTCCAACATACGCATAAACATACTGTATATATTGTGATCAATATCAGTCATTAATGGCTGCAAGGCATGCTGGAATCTGTAGTGTAATCATACTTCCCAAATTTCACAACTTTTGCAGAACACCGCCAAGCTCAAACACCCAAAGGGGTAGAGGATTTAGCATAATAGATATGTTTTTTTCCAAACATGACATGGTATAGAAGACTTGGAATTGTATGAACAGAATGGTGGCAGTGACCAAATGTTTCATTTGACATTTTCAATAAAAAATTGTGCATTACAACAAATGTATTCAACAGTTTACCTCACTAACAAATATAGCTAAACTCCAGGTAAGAGGCTAAATAAATTATTGAAATATATATTTGTGACCTGTCTGACCTTCCAAAGGTTTGTAATCTTGTTTTGATGAGATCCAGGCACCTACCAGACAGAACAAGCAGGTCTAATGCCGCGTACACACGATCGATTTTCTCGACGGTGAAAACACCGTCGAGAAAAATCGACGGGAAAACGAGGGAACGGCCTGGTTCCCTACACACGGCCGTTTTTCCCGACATTTTTTTTCTTGGTCGAGAAAAACGACCGTGTGTGGGCTCCCCGGCAGTGTTTCCCTATGGGAAAACTGCCGCGGAAAAAAACTACGGGAATCACGACAAGAAAAATTAGAGCATGTTCTAATTTTTCTCGTCGTGATTAATGCCGTTTTTCCCGTCGGGAAAAATTACAAAAAGCCCACACACGGTCGTTTTTCTTGTTAAAAAAAAAATGTTTGTATTTTTCCCGACGGGAAAAATGATCGCGTGTATGCGGCATAACACTGCCATATACGTAAAGATTTCTCTTGTTCAGCCTAGCAGGCTAGATTCCTCCATCTACGCTAAACAGTGTGGAATGTCAAATCTCCCGCTGCCAGATGTTGTATTCTGACAGCTGTCCCCTGTGACTGTCATAATACCTGAACAGTGTCTACACATAATTGGCTGCAGTCACTGTTTGGTCAACTTTTTTCTGCTCAGCTCCTTCGATTTCTCAGCCTGCTCCAGGCCCCATCCCAGTTTTCCGATTGGACAATAAAGGAGCAGCAGCACACTGGTCAAGCTGTCACTGTGCTTTGATCTACTGTAAAGCTGGCCACATATTATACAATTCTTATTCTATTTCCTTTAGATTTACCTTCAACTATGGAGTGCAAGGGACTGCCTGATTGCATACACATTTAAAGTGTTTAGGTTAGACCTCATACTATATGGTTTTGGTAAATCTAAAGAAAAATTGTATGTAGCACCCTGGAGTTTAGGCAGGGTTGCTCCTAAATTCACTTGCTAGGCATTACCTTGGCTAATTGTTGAGGATCAACTGATTTCACTCCAAGTCTGTAATTGCTGCACTTCTCTCTTTTGCCGCTAGGTGGCCGGGTGGCATTAGATATGAGAAGGGCACTGCAAGGTCAGGTTATGGGTATATGGGGTATCCCAGCCAATGGGCAGGGGTTTTCTTAAATCCCTTGGTCTGCTGGGAGAATCTATATATTTGGGTGGAGTCAGGTGATCTATGTTCTGTGCCACCTGGACAGCTGTCTGGGTGGATGTGTTGTATTGCCCGGGCTGCTAGGCCAGAGTTTGGGCCTATCCCGGGCACATCTGGCTGCTAGGCTGTCTGAGGGCCTATCCAGAAGCAAGAGAGCAGCACAGGGTTGGTATTCTCACCAACCGTGGACGGTGAAGAATCTTCAGTGGGTATCAAGCTAGGGACCCAGCCAGTGGAGGTGACTCTTGCAGAGCAGCCTTGTGTGTCAAGCCAGGGACCGAGCAGGCCAGTGGAGTGAAGCCATAGCTCCCAACTGTCCCCGATTCCGAGGGACTGTCCCTTATTTGGAGCAATGTCCCTCTGTCCCTCATTCCTCCTCCTTTGTCCCTCATTTTGGTCTGATCTATATAGATGTATATAAAATGCACTTTTTATCTATCAAAAAGTGTTTTCCAGCACCAAACCTTTCATCTGTTTTCTAAATTGCTGCATGTGTAATTTCCAAAAGCTAATATAAAGTAATAGTAGTGGTTAAAAAAAGCACTTGTGGGGTTACCCAATCTTGTTTTTTTGTACAATTCTCCTTTAAGGGGGCGTGGTAAGGGGTGTGTCCTATGCCTGCATACATTTGCTGATAGGTGTCCCTCATTCTCATCTCAAAAAGTTGGGAGGTATGTGAAGCTTGAGGAGTATCTTGAGTGCCAAGCTAGGGATCCAACAGAGAAGCAGGGGTGACGCTTGAGGAAGATACTACGGTGAACATTGGAAGAGCTCAAGGGGTTCAGTGGCAGAGAATCATCAAGTCTAGTGAGAGAGACTGGGGAGCTCAGTGATCTGAAGAACTACAAGAAGTGATTGTAGTGGAAGTGAAGGAACGGTTACAACTTGTGTTAGAAACTGTTAAAGACTGTTGCCATAGGAGACAGCATTCCTACACATGCAGATGTGGTGTCTTTCTGGATGCCTTTCCCTGCATTGCTGTCCTCCTGTTAAAGTCTCGGAGTCTGCCAATTAATCTTGCAACTAACTCTTTCAAAACCAATCTCTTTTGCATTCAAGAAGTGTCTGGCACCCAATGACTTTAACTACTTTGCACTCACTATGGCTCACAACCCACCATATACAGGATGTCAGCCATCTCTGGCCCTGGAGGTTCTCATTAGACCGAAGGAGGCCTGGGACCTTGCTACATGTACAAGGAAATTGTATAATATATGGCAAGCCTTATGCCGCGTACACACGATCATTTTTCCCGTCGGGAAAAATGACATTTTTTTTTTTCACCGAGAAAAACGATCATCTGTGGGCTTTATGCCGTTTTTCTCGTTGAGAAAAACGGCAGGAAAAACGACGAGAAAAATTAGAACATGTTCTAAATTTTCTCATCGTTTTTTCCATAATTTTTTTCCGCGGCAGTTTTCCCATAGGGAGACACTGCCGCGGAGCCCACAGACGGTCGTTTTTCTCGTCAAAGAAAAAAATGACGGGAAAAACGGTCGTGTGTGGGGAAACATGCCGTTCCCTCATTTTTCTTTTTTTTTCATGCCGTGATTCACGGTGGTGTTTTCACCGCCGTGAATCACGATCGTGTGTACGCGGCATAAGTATGTTTCAACAACCACCCAAAAGAGCCCGTATGTCTCTCACACAGTCTGAGTGTTGCTATGCAGAAGATCACACAGAGATAAAAATAAAGATAGATACAGAATGTGTGTTTTCACTAGTTTGATTATGTTATAATGAATACATCAATTAAATGTTTTCAGCTCCCAGCAAACAGCTAAATGCACAGCTCTTTTAACTACGAAAGGCGTTTGCCTTTTCTTCCAGCTCTGCCAGAAAGATGGCATCACTATCTCTACTGCAGGTAAGCAAACCAGTGTATCTTCTCCCCACCCCAGCCTCCTGATTGGACAAGGAGCAGAAAGTGACAGATGAGGTAACCTCTCTCACCACTCGGCTCCACCCATTAGCATGTTCCTTGTCTGCACATTTATATGCAGTTCACGTGATTGGCTAACATTTTTGCCCCACCCGCACCCTATCTGAGTCTATGGGGTTGATAAAGGCTGTGTCCAAGTTAAATTCACTGGCAATATACTGGTTGCTTTAAAAAATACATTGATTTATGAATGAGTACAGAGTTGAATCAATTTGTATTTTTATATCTGCCTAGAGTCCAGCTTTTAGAATATTAAAAATAATAACTGGCTTGTCTGGCATTCATATAGGATACTTTAGGGTCAATTTACTAAAACTGGAGAGTGTAAAATCTGGTGCAGCTTTAGGCCCCATGCACACGAGACGCAGGTGCAAACTCTGCTGAACACACGTTTTTAAACGCTGAAACCGGCATTTATAAACGCGCGTTTTGCCGCGTTTGGGGCCGCGTTTAGCGGCGTTTTACCGCGTTTGCGTTTATAAGCGTTTCATCATAGACCCTCCCTAAGCTCAAAAAACAGTAAATTTTAACCATTTCAGCCAGTTTGTGAGACCAGAGTGAGTAGCAGCAGCTGAGAGAGCAGCAGTGTACTTGTATTTAGCGTATCACTTGCCACATCATCTGCCACAAGTTGTGGATTGTCCACTTGCCACGTTACCTGGCCACGTCACCTGGCCATGTTACCTGCCACGTCACCTGGCCACGTTACCTGCCACGTCAGCTGGCCACGTCACCTGCCACAAGTTGTGGATTGTCCACTTGCCACGTCACCTGCCACAAGTTGTGGATTGTCCACTTGCCATGTCACCTGGCCACATCACGTGCCACGTCACCTGGCCACGTCACCTGCCACAAGTTGTGAATTGTCCACTTGCCACGTCACCTGCCACGTCACCTGGCCATGTCACCTGCCACAAGTTGTGGATTGTCCACTTGCCATGTCACCTGGCCACATCACGTGCCACGTCACCTGGCCACGTCACCTGCCACAAGTTGTGAATTGTCCACTTGCCACGTCACCTGCCACGTCACCTGGCCATGTCACCTGCCACAAGTTGTGGATTGTCCACTTGCCATGTCACCTGGCCACATCACGTGCCACGTCACCTGGCCACGTCACCTGCCACAAGTTGTGAATTGTCCACTTGCCACGTCACCTGCCACGTCACCTGGCCATGTCACCTGCCACAAGTTGTGGATTGTCCACTTGCCATGTCACCTGGCCACATCACGTGCCACGTCACCTGGCCACGTCACCTGCCACAAGTTGTGAATTGTCCACTTGCCACGTCACCTGCCACGTCACCTGGCCACGTCACCTGCCACAAGTTGTGAATTGTCCACTTGCCACGTCACCTGGCCATGTCACCTGCCACAAGTTGTGGATTGTCCACTTGCCACGTCACCTGGCCACGTCACCTAGCCATGTTACCTGCCCACATTACCTGCCACGTCATCTAGCCACGTCACCTGCCACAAGTTGTGGATTGTCCACTTTCCACGTCACCTGGCCACATCACGTGCCACGTCACCTGCCACAAGTTGTGGATTGTCCACTTGCCACGTCACCTGGCCACGTTACCTGCCACGTCACCTGGCCACGTCACATGCCACGTCACCTGCCACGTCACCTGGCCACATCACCTGACACAAGCTGTGGATTGTCCACTTGCCACGTTACCTGCCACAAGTTGTGGATTGTCCACAATGCAATGCAAGCAATTACAGTTTTCTTTTATATTTTTTAAGTTTTTCATCATTTGCCATAATTTTTGAGATTTCTAATGTTAAAAAATAGGTCACCTTTAAAAACGCTTATAAACGCAAACGCGGCAAAACGCCGGTACCGCGTTTAGCAGCGTTTAGCGTCTGAAACGTGAAAACTTTTGCGTCTGAACCCATTTTTTTGCTTCTGGAAAAACGAGGTTAAACGCAACTGCTTGTAAACTCCAAAAAAACGAGAGTGTGTGCATGGACACATAGGATAACATTGAATGGGTTCAGGAGCAGTTGAAAAAAGCGTCCAACTGCCTCTGAACGCGCGTTCAACAGCAAATAACAGCGTCTCGTGTGCATGGGGCCTTACATAGAAACCAATCAGCTTCCCGTTTTTTTTTTGTGAAAGCTTAACCACTTGACCACTGGGCACTTAAACCCCCTTAATAACCAGACCAATTTTCAGCTTTCGGTGCTCTCACATTTTGAATGACAATTACTCAGTCATACAACACTGTACCCATATGAATTTTTTGTCCTTTTTTTCACACAAATAGAGCTTTCTTTTGGTGGTATTTAATCACCGTTGGGTTTTTTATTTTTTGCGCTATAAGAGAAAAAAGACTGAAAATTTTGTAAAAAAATGATTTTTTTTTTCGTTTCTGTTATAAAATTTTGCAAATTACTATTTTTTCTTCATAAATTTTGGCCAAAATTTATACTGCTACATATCTTTGGTAAAAATAAGTACAAATTGGTGCATATTATTTGGTCTTTGTGAAAGTTATAGAGTCCACAAGCTATGGTGCCAATATCTGAAAATTGATCACACCTGAAGTACTGACGGCCAATCTCATTTCTTGAGACCCTAACATGCCAGAAAAGTACAAATACCCCCCAAATTACCCCTTTTTGGAAAGAAGACATTCCAAGGTATTCAGAAAGAGGCATTGTGAGTTTTTTGAAGTTGTCATTTTTTCCCACAATTCTTTGCAAAATCAAGATTTTTTTTTTCTCTTTTTTTTTTCTCACAAAATTGTCATATTAGCAGGTTATTTCTCACACACAGCATATGAATTCCACAAATTACACCCCAAAACACATTCTGCTATTCCTCCAGAGTATGGCGATACCAAATGTGTGAGAAAAATCATCATTTGTTTGCTAGAAAATTACATAGAACCCCAAAACATTATATATGTTTTTTTAGCAAAGACCTTAGAGAATATAATGGTGGTTGTTGCAACTTTTTATCTCGCACGATATTTGCGCAGCAATTTTTTTAACGCGTTTTTTACGGTAAAAAAATGTTTTGTGCTTAAAAAAAAAAACAGTAAAGTTAGCCCAATGTTTTTGCATAATGTGAAAGATGAAGTTACGCCGAGTAAATAGATACCTAACATGTCACCCTTAAAAATTGCACACACTCGTGGAATGGCGCCAAACTTCGCTACTTAAAAAATCCCCATAGGCGACGCTTTAAATATTTTTACTGGTTACATGTTTTGAGTTACAGAGGAGGTCTAGGGTCAGAATTATTTCTCTCGCTCTAACGTTCGCAGAGATACCTCACATGTGTGGTTTGAAAACCGTTTTCATATGTGGGCGGGACTTACGTATGCGTTTGCTTCTGTATGCGAGCTCACGGGGACAGGGGCGCTTTAAAAAAAAATAAAAAATTTTATTGTTCATTTTACTTTATTTTAGTTTGACATGGTTTTTCCGCCCCAAACATTTTTTTGATCACTTTTATACCTATTACAAGGAACGTAAACATCCCTTGTAATAGGAATATGGCATGACAGGTCCTCTTTACAGTGAGATATGGGGTCAATAAGACCCTACATCTCTCCTCTAGGCTGGGAAGCCTGAAAAAAAAACAAAAAAAAAAAAACAACAATCCTGGCTTTGATCGTAGCGGTGAGTCGGTAGAAGCACCGGAGGGCGGCGGGGGGGGGGGGGGGGGACATCCCCTCTCGCCTCCCGTAAGAATGATCAAGCGGCGGAACAGCCACTATGATTGTTGTTATGGTGTAGGGAATCGCCGGCTGAAAAAGCTAATATCTGAATGATGCCTGTAGCTGCTCCCATCATTCAGATATCCCCGCACAAAGTCAAGGACGTCATATGACGGCCGGCGGGCGGGAAGTGGTTATTGCAGAGTATTGCCGGGCATTGCAGAGTATTGCCGGGCATTGCAGAGTATTGCCGGGCATTGCAGAGTATTGCCGGGCATTTCAGAGTATTGCCGGGCATTGCAGAGTATTGCCGGGCATTGCAGAGTATTGCCGGGCATTGCAGAGTATTGCCGGGCATTGCGGAGTATTGCCGGGCATTGCGGAGTATTGCCGGGCATTGCGGAGTATTGCTGGGCATTGCGGAGTATTGCCGGGCATTGCGGAGTATTGCGGAGTATGGCAGGGCAGTGCGGAGTATTGCGGACTATGGCAGGGTATTGCGGAGTATGGCAGGGTATTGCACAGGGTATTGCACAGGGGGTATTGCACAGGGTATTGCAGAGTATTGCAGAGTATTGTGCAGGGTATTGCAGAGTATTGCGCAGGGTATTGCAGAGTATTGCGCAGGGTATTGCAGAGTATTGCGCAGGGTATTGCAGAGTATTGCACCAGGGTATTGCAGAGTATTGCGCAGGGTATTGCAGAGTATTGCGCAGGGTATTGCAGAGTATTGCACCAGGGTATTGCAGAGTATTGCACCAGGGTATTGCAGAGTATTGCACCAGGGTATTGCGCAGGGTATTGCAGAGTATTGCGCAGGGTATTGCAGAGTATTGCGCAGGGTATTGCAGAGTATTGCGCAGGGTATTGCAGAGTATTGCACCAGGGTATTGCAGAGTATTGCACCAGGGTATTGCAGAGTATTGCACCAGGGTATTGCAGAGTATTGCACCAGGGTATTGCAGAGTATTGGTTTGCAGAGTATTGGCAGGGTATTTTGTAGAGTATTGGCAGGGTATAGCACAGGGATGGCTGAGCAGGGATGGATGGATGGCTGGATCTGTGAGTGCAATTGTCACAGATCCAGCCCACAGCGCTGCTGCCTTGATCTGCTCCCTCCCCTCTCCTCTCACACTGTACCGATCGGTACAGAGAGGGTAGAGAGGAACCGGCGTCATCACATGACGCCGGTCTGTTTACAAGTGATTGCTCCGTCATTTGACGGAGCGATCACGTGGTAAACGGCCGCTATCAGCGGCGATTTACCGCGATTCGTGATCCGCCGGGTCCTCTGGACCCGGCGGTCACGGAGTTTCCCGTGTGCGCGCCCCAGAGGGCGCGGGGGAGCGCGATTCTGGGAGGACGTTATATAACGTCCTCCCAGAGTTAAGCAACCACCTTGTCGACGTTATTTGTCGGCAGGTGGTTGCTAAGTGGTTAAAGGGGTTGTAAAGCTTCGCGTTTTTTCACCTTAATGCATCCTATGCATTAAGGTGAAAAAACATCTGATGCTTATGTAGCGGACCCCCAAATTTGGGGTCGCTATGCTTGAAATTTAGAGGGTTGCCTGAGCCATAGTTTGGCTCAGGCTGTTTAAATTCCTTAAATTGGACTCTGCTCTCCTGTGGTGTGGCCTGGGTGTATAGTTCCCCTTTGACCTGTAGGTGGCATTGTTGCCCAGGTCTCGGGTCGAACCACAGGTGGCATTGTGGTGTGATTGGGTGACCTCTCTCGGCGGCTGTGCAGTGGGCGTGGTCTACCTGCTGTGCATGCCGGGAGAGGGTACTTAAGGGGCAGACGCCATTAGGCGTGAGGCGAATCAGAGGACCCCTTGGTCCAGGAAGGAGATACATGTACCCCCACCTTCAGTGGCCCTCATGGCCAGGGGTGCGTGTGAATGTGCTGGGTCCCGGCACCTTTAGCCCGAGGCCCCATCGTTCCAGGTAGGCCCAGTTCCTTTAACTGAGGCCTACAACCAAGCAGCAGAATCCCAGGATGCCCGAGGGAGGGTGACCCGCTCTGAAGGAGAGGCAACCAGGGGAGAACCTTTCTAAGGGGATCGGTGAAGGATGTCGCCATCTCGGGAGAGGCATGGTTACCTGTCAGAGGGAAGGATTCTGTGATACACCTTAAAGTGGTTGTAAACCCACTTTTTTTTTTTTTGCCAACCTGTAAAAGAAAGGCATAATGAGCTATTATGACTAGCATAATAGCTCATTATGTACCACTTACCTTAGATCGGGGCCCCCGAGGCAGTCCGTGTCCCTCTGTCCAGCCGCAGACATCACTGCGGCGATAGCCGGAATGTTACTTCCGGGTATCGCCGCACCAGCCAATCACAGCGCCGCTCCGGTGCTGTGATTGGCCGGAGCGGCGGAGACGTCACTCTACGCATGCGCGCGGGAGGCGTCCCATTCGGCTACGCCCAGCGATTGCTGAGAAGTAGCCGAGTTTGTGAATGGGATTAACCCCATGAATGCGCCGTTGTCTATGGCGCGCATGCGCCGTAGACAGCGGCGCCTGTCATTTTAGTAAATGTCTCCTAAACCGTGTAGGTTTAGGAGATATTTCTTGCACCTACAGGTAAGCCTTAATCTAGGCTTACCTGTAGGTGCAAGTTGAAAAAGTGGGTTTACAACCACTTTAAGTTCGGAAAGTTCAGGACTTAGGAGCCAAAAGGTTCTGTGGCAGAGGATCTTCCTAATACGTCCCTAGGAGAAACAAAGCTAAAGTAATTGTTCGTGCTCCACTCCGGCTGCTAGGACCGTGAGACGGAACTATCCGGGTGAGCAAAGCCCACTCAGGCCTGAGTGGAGACAAGGGTAAATAAGTACCGCGTGCCTGAACCTGCCTCCCTATCCAACTCTGTCTCTATCTTCAACTTTTCCTACTAAGTTACTAGCAAAGAAAAAATAAACTCGTCTGTTGGAGTTTAACACTGTCTGGACATTGGCCTTCTTATTAGAGAGAGAATAGACTTTTGCCTACACTCTAGGGACAAGAACCAACGGAAAGAGGTAACTCGCTGCAGGACCCAAAATCTATTAACACCGCTCACCCTCTACAAAGATGGAGGATACTGGGCATGTGGCATGGTGTGTCCTATCCTGCAAGTGAAGGTAAGCAGGACAGGGATCTGTGTGCTACACTTACAAGCCCCCAAGCCCCCCGGTTTACTTACCTGAGCCCTCAAAAGTCCCGCATCGTGAACGCGCTGGCTACTCGCCCCTGTCTTCAGGTTGTTCTTGGCTCTTCATTGGAGATTGATAGCAGCGCAGCCATTGGCTCCTGCTGCTGTCAATCTAATCAATGACGTGGCACGCCAGGGGGGCGGGGCCGAGTGATACACTGTATCACGGGAGCGCGCCCGCAAGCTAACCCCCTTGGGAGAGCACTTCCCAGAACCCCCTGTAGCTCTTGCGGGGAGGAGCCGAGACAGCCGCCGAGGGACCCCAGAAGACCAGGATCAGAGCCATTCTGTGCAAAACGAGCTGCACAGTGGAGGTAAGTATGACATGTTTGTAATTTTTTTTTTTTTTTTTTTTTTAAAAGAACCTTTACAACCCCTTTAATTGAACAAGCTGAAGTTAGAAGTTGATTGGATATCATGAACAGCTGCACCAGCTTTTGTACGTTACAGTTTTAGTAAATCAACCCCTAATGCCCCATACACACGATCATTTTTAATGTCATTTTTAAAACTGACGTTTTTCTCGTCATTTTTTTTCTTGTTTCCTCTCAAGCCTGTCTTGCGTACACACCATCATTTTAAAAAATGTTCAAGAAAAGCGCAGTGACGTACACCACGTACAACGGCACTATAAAGGGGAAGTTCCGTTCGAATGGTGCCACCCTTCATGTTAGTAAAGTTTGTTGAGAGACGATTCGCTCTTTTCAGTCTAGTGCTTTTCAGTCCGTTACAGCATGACGAATGTGCTATCTCCATTACGAACGCTAGTTTTACCAGAACGAGCGCTCCCGTCTCATACTTGATTCTGAGCATGCGCATTTTTTTTCACGTCGTTAAAGCCTACACACTATCGTTTTTCACGTCGTTAAAAAAAACGACATGAAAAACGACGTGAAAAAAGAGAGCATGTTCGAAATTTTTAATGCCCGTTTTTCACGTCGTTAAAAATGCTCTGGAGCATACACACGATCATTTTTAATGGCCATTTTTTTTAATGGCATTTTTAACGGCATGAAAAATGATCGTGTGTATGGGGCATTAGAGTCTCATATGGGAAATGGGGCTTTACTTTTGAGAAAGTCATTCTCTTTTTCTGATTCCATTATACTGAACCTAAATTTTTGTGTGCCTTAAAGCAACATTCTTGTAGAATCTTGTAATAGGTTCTTATGATAAGAGATAAAAGACCACATTAATGTGAGGATGATTTAAGGCTTCCTGGAGGCCAAAAGGTATCCCCTTTCTATATAAACATAGATGTATGTTGCATTTTGTTGAACACCGCCAAATGTCATCTTGGATAAAAATGACTAAAAATCGAATTAAATCAGCAATTACATGCTTAAATTAGGTAATTTTGTAGTTAAACTAATAGACAAAACACTAAACATTAAGAACATCATGCATATAATGAATATCATCTCCAAGTTAGCTTTTCTCAACGAGGGTTGAGGTACCCTAGAGTTGCTCAAGAGATTTCTAGGGGTTCCTTGAGTGGCAAACAACTTCTGCCTATCCGATATGTTACCACTGACACCAATTATCTTTTCAACTATCTGTATGGAGGGATTCTTCCCAAACAGGGCCGGGACAAGGGAAGGGCAGGAGGGGCTGCTGCCCCTGGCACGGTGAACTCAGGGAGGGAAGGGGGCACTTTGCCATTTTGGCAGGAACTTGCTACAGAAGTAGTGACAGCATCAGAGAGAATGTGCTCTCCCCACTCCAGCTCTTCCTGCCAGTCAGAGCAGCTCTCCTTGATACAGGAACACTGTCAGATAGGGACTGTGTGGGATTTAAATACCAGCCCCCCATCACCTCCTTAGACTGCTCTTTTCCTGGCAGCAGGAAATGTAGGTAGGAGGCGGGTAATCAAACCCTGTACAGTCCTGATCTGACAGCATTCCTGTGTCACCTGCTGTATACTGACAGGAGGGAGGGGCTAGAGGGGAGAGAGCAAAGCTGACACCCAACAAATTTTTGTGCTGGGGATAAGAGGATTTGTGCTAGGAGGGGGGTGCGACAACATGATTTGTGTAAGGAAGGGAGATTTGAATTTGGGAAGAGAAGAGAATATGTGCTAGGAGAGGGAAGTGGGGGGGGGGGGATTTGTACTAGGAGGAGAAATTTGTTGGGGGCAAGTGGATAGAGGATTTGTGCTAGAAGGGGTGATTTTTTTTCAAGGGCAAAGATTTGTGCTGGGAGGGAATTTATCCTGGGGGAGGGTTGAGCGTGCAGATTAGTGCTGGACAGGCAGAGGCGGCTCTTTAATTAGGCAAATTAGGCGGTCGCCTAAGGCCTCACGCTCACAGGGGCCTCGCGGCTGCCTAATATGCCTGACGGAGGAAGGGGAAAGCCCAGCATCTGGAAGAATGATGGCACTGCCTGCGGATGTGCGGGACCAATCTCCTCATGCAAGGACTCTGCACTAAAATGTTTATACTTTTATCCATTATGGGCGCGAGTGGGGCCTCATGTGTAAGTTTGGCCTAAGGCCTCACAAAGCCCAGAGCTGCCTCTGTGAACAGGGAAGGTTATTGCTGAGACACAATGCTCACACATCAAGGGGGTGGGTGCAGTTTGACATCTTCACCCTGAGTGCCAGATGACCTTCTCCCGCCACTGTTTCCAACGACCACAAATGAAGGCAGCATTCTTCCTTCTAACCTTGGTGCTAATGTACCATGAGCTGTAGATCTGGTAATTACTTGCAAGGGTTGCCTGACAGCGATAATTTATTTCAAGGGATCCTCCATGTAAAAAAAAGTTGAAAAAGGCTCCTCTAAGCAAACAGGAAGAATTTGGGCTCATTCTTATGTGCGGCAGCCCTTGCCACCCCTTTGAAAAGCATTGGAGCACTTTTCAGAGGGGTGTTTGAAAGTGGTGACAAGGCAGATTGTCACATCGTTTCAACCCTAAAAAGGCTGAACCACCGTTCTGCAATGGTGTAGGTGGCTCCAGCATGGCCCCATACACCCATTACACATAAGACACATTTGACAGGTATATTTTCGATTTTGCTGTGAAGCAAAGCATTGCAGCCACAGCAAGTGCACAGCCTTGAGCAGCTGCTTGCCCTTCTTTAGGTGGTTGGAAAAACTGCGGCTCAACTGCTTGTTTTTACCACCCCCTTGCTGCTTGTGTGGATGAGCCCTTTTAGATGAAAAAAACTTCAATGAAATGTTTATTTAACGTTCTAGTACATATTTTTGCTGTCTATGTATGTTGCATGTATTATCAATAAATTGTTTTCTACCCGATCAACTCTTTAAAATGATTTAGCACTTTATGTACCCACCATGGAGTCCTCATCAGAGTCCAGAGAAGGTGCATTGACTGAGGAGAGGACTGACTCAATGTTATAACCTCCAGTCCATTGTTCCCGGGTTGTAGAAGACTCTTGTTCAGCAGACATTTTCCGAAGATGCAGAATCTACCTAAAAGACTGAGGGAAAGCACAAACATACATGAAGCTGAATCATTGTATAAATCTCTAATAGAAGACAAGGAGGAACCAACCAACACCAAAAAGAACCTTGACCCATCCTTGGAAAGGATCTTAAAGCTGCAGATTGGAAACATTTCACCGATTTATAAAACTAGCAGTACAATAATGAGAAGTGCTGTATTTCATAAAAAGCTACGAGATTTTAGGCCAACCTGGAGACAACAGATAATGATGACTGCTAACTGGATATTATGGTTGTCTTATGCCGCGTACACACGATCGGTTTTTCTGATGAAAAAAGACCGATGGACTTTTTTCAATCGGACAAACTGATTGTGTGTGGGCCCCATCGGTCTTTTTTCCATCGGTATAAAAAAACAGAACCTGTTTTAAATTTTGCCGATGGAAAAAAAAAAAAGATAGCACATTACGATCGTCTGTGTGGAACTTAATCGGACAAAAAACCCACGCATGCTCACAATCAAGTCGACGCATGCTCAGAAGCATAGAACTTAATTTTTCTCGGCTTGTCGGAGTGTTTTACGTCACAGCGTTTTGGACGGTCGGAATTTTGACTGATGGTGTGTAGGCAAGACTGATGGAAGTCAGCTTCATCGGATTTCCGATGGAAAAATCCATAGGAAATCCGATCGTGTGTACAGGGCTTTAGACAAGTGTAATAGTCGTGCATACTGGGCCCACGACTAGCTGTGTGTGTGTAGCAGCCATTTTGTTCCTGTCTCAGCTCATCTCAGCCATGTTGTCATGTGAAGGGCATAACCACAGTGACCTTGGCCCCCCTACTTTTTTCTTTCTTTAAGTTATACAATACACAAACTGTTAACTGATGCCAGGACCTTATCAGTCCATTGAGCGGACACACAGACCCTTTCCAATAAACCAATCCACATTCCCGTCTAGAAACCCTACTAAAACTGTCAAAGCTGAGCAATCCAGAGAACTAACAGATACCGGTCGCAAATAGCTCAGTTGGACGGGAGGGGCAATACACATGAGTGCTGATAGGTCAGCAGTTGTAACTTCAGCATGTTTCATAACTCCTGAAAAAATAATAGCACAAGCAGAATAGGGACATATTCACTTTCCTCATGTAATTTGTAACGTTTCAAGTCCAGACCCTATTTTAGACCATATGGGGAACTGCTGGCCCCCCTTATCCCTCCTAGGTAAAGTAGACATCTGAAACCTGCCATATTTATATTTATTTTGAAGCTAATTTCATGCGGGACAATAATCTGCTGGTTAGCAAACTGTAAACTGTAGATACTCAGAGCTATGAATACTTATTTATACGAAAGAGGACCGTACAGCAAGTGTACCCGGCGGGAGGACTTGCACACCAGCGGCTTGTGTCCGGTAGATAATAGAAGCAGGAAGTGAAGCGAAGCTCGTAGGGATGGCGCAGTTCCAGTACAAAGACATGCTGTTTTGATGCTTTTATCTTGTAAGTGCAATCTTTTTACACCATTAAATTTGGAAATTCAAAGTACTGCACTATGGGAGCATTTCTTTTGTTTTATATTGCTGAGTTCCATCTGCTAAGATTCCAGCCATTACTAAGGTTCCTGGGGAGACCTATTTCCCCGTGCTTGGTGAGACCATTTCAAAGTGGTCACGGAAAGCTGGTAAGCAGGATTACTTAAGGCCCATACACACAATCTGACCTTTTGACAACAAACTTCCAAATGACCATTTTTTTTCGGAAAATCCGACCGTGTGTACGCTCCATCGGACAAACGTTTTCGGTTTTCATCGTACAAATGTTCGCTCTGCAAACAGACAAACTTTCTGGCAACAAAAGTCAGATGGAGCAAAGTCCGATCGTGTGTACAGAAGTCCATCGGACTTAAGTCCAAAGTACAAACACGCATGCTCAGAACAAATGCAAAAGATCAACCAGCAATAGCAGATGTTGCCCAAAGGGTGGCACTAAAGAGCAGAAAAACCACATAGTACGTAAATTATGTCACTACGTTCATGTTTGTTGGCTTAAAAAGTCCTGCCGTGTGTAACGCCCTTCGAACAAAAATCCATTTTGTTTGAAGTCCGATCGTGTGTATGAGGCTTTACTCTCACCCGGGTGTGGAGCAGAATCTATCTAATGTGAAGGACTATCATCATTCCCCTTACCTACAGATTTTTCATTTATATGAAGCACGGATTTTGGTTTTGGTTTCTCCTGTATACATGGACTGTGCATTTGGGACTCTTCATTCGTTTTCTTTTTAAGCCTTTTTTCACTTATGCATTTTAGATAATAGACATGTGCGGTTCGTTTCGTTCTGAATTAATATTCAAACAGATTTTTCGTTATTTGGATATATCCGAATACCCGAATTACGATATAAACAAATTTTACCGAATGCTCTGAATAACTAAATGAAAGCCGTCCGAATTTCAGAAATTCGGACTGAAATTCAAATCGAATTTTACATTGAACTCCAATCGAATGTTAAAGTGGTTGTAAACCCGGTAAAAATTATATATTTTTTTAAACCAACCTGTAAGAGAAAGGCATAATGAGCTATTATGACTAGCATAATAGCTCATTATGCATCACTTACCTTAGATCGGGGCCCCCGAAGCCGTCCTCGTCTCCCTCTTCAGCCGCATCCATCGCTGCGGCGATAGCCGGAAGGTTACTTCCGGGTATCGCCGCACCAGCCAATCACAGCGCCGCTCCGGCGCTGTGATTGGCCGGAGCGGCGGAGACGTCACTCTGCGCTTGCGCGCGAGAGCCGTCACAATCGGCTACGCCCAGCTATTTCTGGGAAGTAGCCGATTTTGTGAATGGGATTAACCCCATGAATGCGCCGTTGTCTACGGCACGCATGCGCCGTAGATGGCGGCGCCTGTCATTTTTAGTAAATATCTCCTAAACGGTGTAGGTTTAGGAGATATTTCTTGCACCTACAGGTAAGCCTTAATCTAGGCTTACCTGTAGGTGCAAGTTGAAAAAGTGGGTTTACAACCACTTTAAGAATACCTATTGCTGAAATCAAAGACTGTGGGGGTTATTTACTAAAGGCGAAACCACTTTGAGGGGGACATGCAAGGAAAAAAACAAAAAACATTTTTGCTTGCACATGATTGGATGATAAAATCAGCAGAGCTTCCCCTAATTTCAGAGCTTCCCCTCAGATCTACAGCAAGTGCACTTGTAGTGCAGAGTGGATTTCCCTAATCCAAAAGGTGATTTAAAGAGTCATTTTAATCATTTGATGAAAATTTTTCTTTTGTTTGTTCACTTTGCTGCATTCAAAATAGAAAACAATACAACATTTTCGTTTCGACCGATTCAAAAATGTATAAATTTGAACGTTTCGAATCGAAAAAAAATCAGTAAATTCAAAGAAAATTAGAAAATTCCAAATACGAATTGAACGAATCAACCAAATTTAACTAAACAAAATAACTAGATTAACGAAACAAAACAATTTTTTTTGTCATGCACATGTCTAGGAGATAATGAACTGTATACTTTTTTAGTGATGTCAGAATGGTGAACTCTAAGGCCCCTTTCACACGGAGGTCCGTTCAGGTCCGCCTGTCAGTTTTTTAGGCGGACCTGAAACGGATCCTCCATGTACCCCTATGGAGGCACGGATGTCAGCGGAGACATGTCCGCTGACATCCGCTCCGCCAAAGTGTGACGGAGGAAAACCCTATTTTTCCTTCCGTCGGCGGAGCGGATCGGATGACAACGGACTCTACGGTCCGTCGTCATCCGATTCCCCATAGGGGAGAGCGGCGCTCTGACAGGGCGGTCCCCGCACAGTGTGCGGGGACCGCCCAGTCATCCGTCGGCTCAGCGGGGATCAACGGAGCGATCCCCGCTGAGCAAGCGGAGCTTCACGGGGCGGATCTGCACGGATCCGCCCCGTGTGAAAGGGGCCTTAGAACCTTAAAAATGTGAGTAATCACTTTGCACTTTAAAAAAACACTATTCGGTTTTTAAAAGTTACAAGCACTATTGGAGATCATTTGTTTTTACATACACATGGATCGCATGGTGAAAAGCAGCAGCACTTTGAAGGAGAGAAAAAGGAATTAGGACATCTTTACATTTTAGTCCAGATGGGACCAAAGCCTCGTACACACTATCAGATTATCCAACGGGAATTGTCTGATGACAGGCTGTCGTTGGAAAATCCGACCGTTTGTATGCTCCATCGGACAATTGTTGTCGGATTTTCCGCCAACAAATGTTGGATAGCATGCTTTAAAATTGTCTGCCAACAATTGTGTGTTGTCGGATTATCCAATCGTGTGTACAGAAGTCCATCGGACAAAACTCCAAAATACAAACACGCATGCTCAGAAGCAATGCTCACCATAACACAACATTAGCAGAAGTTGCCCAAAGGGTGGCGCTAAAGAGCTGAAAAACCACAGCATTTTTTTGCCGTTTGTATGCAATACAAGTTCCTGGCCAACGCCCTCCGGACAAAAGTCCTACGCTTTGTCCGCAGAAAATCCGATCGTGTGTACCAGGCTTTAAAAGCGACTATTGCCCAAACTTAATTGTGAGGTCACTGGCGTTAATGAGAATACACCCAAAGGGAAGCACGAGTGGGGTGTTGTCACCAGCTGCGTAGTTCTGATCACTTTGAAGCTTGGACTTTTGTTTTTATATATCAACGACTGCACAAATATACGCATGTTATTTATCACAGTGTTATCATTATCACTGCATGATCACTTAGTATTGAGTAGATCACTGTTGTACATATGTAGTGTGGAGCGATTTATTCTATTGTTTTTGGTATATTGTCACGGTTAACACAAAGGTTAACAGAAGCGAGGCACATTAATTTAATTCAATACAGATAGCTATGCCCACTACGTGAGAGTGAAAACTGTTAAGCCCTGTACACACGATCGGATATCCTATGGATTCTAATCCAATGGTTTTGTCCATCGGAAATCCGATGAAGCTGACTTCCATCAGTCTTGCCCACACACCATCAGTCAAAAAACCGACCGTTCCAAAC
Source organism: Rana muscosa (assembly GCA_029206835.1). Classification (NCBI taxonomy): domain Eukaryota; kingdom Metazoa; phylum Chordata; class Amphibia; order Anura; family Ranidae; genus Rana; species Rana muscosa. The sequence goes on along the minus strand of CM055127.1, from coordinate 126,472,784 downwards.
GCGGTGATGTAAAACACTCCGATGAGCCGAGAAAAATTAAGTTCAATGCTTCTGAGCATGCGTCGACTTGATTCTGAGCATGCGTGGGTTTTTTATCATGTTCTATTTTTTAAAACCGATGGAAAAAAGACCGATGGGTCCCATACACGATCGGTTTTTCTGATGAAAACAATCCATCGGACGGTTTTCATCGGTTAAACCGATCGTGTGTACATGGCTTCAGAGTTTGCGTTGCTCAACAATTTTTTCCAGTTCTCCATGGTTAACTACCAGCAAATTCGAGGTACCTCCATGGGGGCAGCATGGGCATCATCCTATGCGTGCCTCCATCTTGGACTATGGGAGGAGATGGATGTATACAAGTCGCTGATCTACCAAGACCACGTGCATACGTGGTTAAGGTACATCGACGACGTCCTAGTGATCTGGAAGGGTAGCCAAAATGATCTACATGTGTTTATAGATCATTTGAATAAAAAACAATCGCAATATACGTCTAACTTACACATGTGATCGAAAGGCGATATCCTTCCTAGATCTGTGGATAACCATGGAGGATGGTCATCTGTGTACTCGCACTTTCAGAAAAGAAACTGCGGCCAACACCCTCCTATGTGTGAACAGTCACCATCCACAATGGTTAAAAAATGGAATCCCCATCGGCCAATTTTTAAGGATAAAAAGGAACTGCACGAAGAGAGATGACTACAGACGAGAGGGACTTGACCTTTATTCAAGATTCCGTGAGCGTGGTTACTCCCATGGACAGATTAGGAGAGCTAAAAGAAAGGTAGCCACTAGGAATCGTGACAGTTTACTCCAGATAAAAACGTTAAACAAACGAAATGATCCCACCAAAAACTACACTGTTAGGATAATAACTGCCTTTGGGGCATAGTGGAATGTTGTACGACAGATTTTGGAGAGACATTGGGGGATCCTCACCAGTAACCCAGCCCTTTCAAAGATTGTTAGCACCTCACCTATGATGGTACTCTCACTCCCTATCACTTGAATCCCTTTCCAGTTTACCAACTGGTCTACTCTCTTCATTCCACAGATACCACGGGGAATGCTTCCATACATTGAACTATATCACTTTATTTTTACCCCAGCTGACAACTGGCTACTTTTTTCCTATTCCTACCACTGGCTGCTGGTGTCACTGCCGTGCCATGGGCATCACCGTCTCAGCTCCCGGGGATGATGCCTTCTATAGTTGCACGATACCTTTGATATCATCCTACAATTGTACCCATATAATACGGAGAGGTGAGAGTGTTTGGGACTTTGTTTGTTCCCCCTCTTTCTTCTGTGTTTCTACTAGTTTATCATTTTTATACTATTATATCATTGTGGCATTTCTACTTCATTATAGATCTGCTCCTGATGAGTGGTATAGAACCACAAAACGCGCAGAGCTTCGATATGATGCTACGTGACAGTTTTTATGTTTATTATCTGTATTTTACTATAATGAACCAATTCAACATTGCTACCTCAATTACATGTTACCACTGCAATTTCGGTCTACATGCCTAAGGTCTGTAACTATATATATGTGGAGACAATTGTGTATTACCATGCACTGTGCAGCCTCTTATATTATGACCTACTATTATAAAATGTCACTATTTTACATGTGTATGTATACCTCTTTTTGCTTCAATAAACTATGTTTACATTTATTGGTTCCTCCAGTTAACAGCATGCTTCATTTAAAGTCCCACACTTTAGTAATCTTGTTCAGTTTACCCGGGATGGAGGTATATATAGCTATTGCCTCATTTAAAGTCCCAACCTTAGCTTAGCCTTAGTTGTTTTTCAAAAATATGATGGTAGCACGTTGAGCTAAAAACCTAGGAGACATGCTAATTAGGTCAGAATACATTAAAGAACCAGATCAAACATGGCTATCCAATTATCCTAGGACAAAAGGGATGTTCCCTTGCAATAAGTGCCAGATTTGTCCACTGGTAGATCGAACGTCCACCTTTAAGGATGCTCTGGAAACTGAGACTTTCGAAATTAGGGATCTGATCAATTGTTCCAGTTCACGTGTGATATACATGATAACCTGCCCTTGTCCCAAAATCTATATAGGAAAAACAAAACGAACACTGAAAGTACGAATAGGTGAACATCTAAGAGAAATCAATGAAAAAGGTAAAATCCCGAAAAAAACACTCGCTAAACATTTTGCTCTTTGTCATGGTGGGAGTTCTCTAGGAATGAAGGTAAAGGAATTTATGCTCTTAAAATTAGCTATACGGCGGGGAGACTTCGATCGTATACTCCTCTAAAAAGAAAAATAGTGGATATATAGATTGAAGTCTCTCGTGCCGTCAGGCCTCAATACAGCATTGAATTTGCAGGTCTTTTTAGAGAACTAACTCCATTTGATTCCACCTGGGTCTACTGGTCATTGTGATTCGCTTCAATGACAGACTTTGCATATCATCCCTCTAAGGCCGAATTTTTCTGATGGTTATGTCACTTTAAGTTACATACTTGTAGACAGACCATTAAATATTTCCATTTTGGGTCACATGTCTGTTGTCCTAAATGTCCTGTGTGGCAGGTGACGTTGTGGCAAGTGACAATCCGCAACGTGTCGGAAGGTGACGTTGTGGCAAGTGACAATGCGCAACGTGTGGCAGGTGATGTTGTGGCATGTGACGTGGCAAGAGACAACCCGCAACGTGTGGCAGATGACAATCCGCAACGTGTGGCAGGTGACGTGGCAAGTGACAATCCGCAACGTGTGGCAAGTGGCAACCCGCAACGTGTGGCAGGTGACATAAGTGACCATGCGCAACATGTGGCAGCCGACAATCCGCAACGTGTGGCAGGTGACAACCCGCATCTGGTGGTGGATTCCGAAGCAAAACTGTAAGTACAAACACACATCACAAGTTGTATGAGACATGAGAGCCTCTGAGAGGGACTTGCCTTGCCCAGCCCTGATTAACCACTTAAGGACCGGAAGGATTTGCCCACTTAAAGCGGTTGTATGGCTTTGTTTTTTTTGTTTTTTTAAATAACAAACATGTTATACTTACCTCCACTGTGCAGTGCGTTTGGAAAAGAGTGGCCCCGATTCTCTGGTCCCTCGGCGGCTGTCTTGGCTCCTCCCTGCATCAGCTAACCCCCTTCTGGGAAGCACTCTCCCAAGGGGGTTAGCTTGCGGGCGCGCTCCCTGTTATACACGCTGCGTCCATAGACACAACGTGTATGACTCGTTCCCGCCCCCCCCCCAGGGCCCGGGTCATTGGATGTGATTGACAGCAGCGCGAGCCAATGGCTGCACTGCTATCAATCTAGCCAATTAACGGCCAGACTCCGTGGAGAAGAGGACGCCGGGGGACGCGCACAGCAAGTGAACGGGCTCAGGTAAGTAAAACAGGGGGGCTGGGGGGCAGTCATTGCCAGGTGTTTTTTCACCTTAATGCATAGGATGCATTAAGGTGAAAAATCACGAACCTTTACAAACCCTTTAATAACCAGGCCATTTTTTGTGATACGGCACTGTGTCGCTTTAACTGACAATTGCGCGGTAATGCGACACTGTACCCAAATAAAATTGGCGTCCTTTTTTTCCCACAAATAGAGCTTTCTTTTGGTGATATTTGATCACCTCTGCGGTTTTTATTTATTGCACTATAAACAACAAACGAGCAACAATTAAAAAAAAACAAATAAACAATATTTTTTACTTTTTGCTATAATAAATATCCAAAAAATGTATAAAAAAATAATTTCTTCATCAGTTTAGGCCAATATGTATTCTTCTACATATTTTTGGTACCAAAAAAAACATAATTAGCGTACATTGATTAGTTTGCGCAAAAGACATTGCGGCCGCCCGCCATGCACAGGTCCCTTTATACTCCTATATACATGTATAGAGCCCTGACAGGTCCTTTTATACACCTATATGCACGTATAGAGCCATGACAGGTCCTCTTTATACTCCTTTATACATGTATAGAGCCATGACAGGTCCTCTTTATACTCATTTATACATGTATAGAGCCACGACAGGTCCTCTTTATTATCCTTTATACATGTATAGAGCCACGACAGGTCCTCTTTATTATCCTTTATACATGTATAGAGCCACGACAGGTCCTCTTTATTATCCTTTATACATGTATAGAGCCATGACAGGTCCTCTTTGTACATGTATAGAGCCACGACAGGTCCTCTTTGTACATGTATAGAGCCACGACAGGTCCTCTTTTTACTCCTATACATGTATAGAGCCATGACGGGTCCCCTTTAGTTATCATGATATAAAATAATGAATGTGGGGGGCCTTTTGGTGGGCGTGATTTTTTTTTTGGGGGGGGGGCAGCATTTCATTCTTGGTCCCAGGCAGCACAATGTCTTGGGCCGGCCCTGACGGTAACAACACCACGATTTGGTGATTGATCAAAGCCAGGCCACTGATTGAGTGAGCCTGATGCCGCGTACACACGACCGTTTTTCATGACGAGAAAAATGCCATTTTTTAATTTGGTCATTAAAAACGATCATGAAAAATGGGCATTAAAAATTTGGAACATGCTTTAATTTTTCTCGTCGTTTTTCACGTCGTCGTTTTTCTCGTCATGAAAAACTGCCGTGTGTAGGCTTTAACGACATGAAAAAAAACGCGCATGCTCAGAAGCAAGTGATGAGACGGGAGCGCTCGTTCTGGTAAAACTGGCGTTCGTAATGGAGATATCACATTCGTCACGCAGTAACGGACTGAAAAGCACGAGGCTGAAAAGCGCGAATCGTCGCTCAACAAACTTTACTAACACGAGGATCAGCAAAATCAGCCCAAAGGGTGGCGCCATCCGAATAGAACTTCCCCTTTATAGTGCCGTCGTACGTGTTGTACGTGTTATACGTCACCGCGCTTTGCTCCAAAAAAAATTCATGATAGTGTGTAGGCAAGGCAGGCTTGAGAAGAATCACGTCGAGAAAAACGTCGTTTTTTTCAATGACATTAAAAACGGCCGTGTGTACGCGGCATTAGAATCTGTGCTAGGCTTGTAACCCCCTTGTTTTTTCTCTTCAGGGATGTAAAGACTGCCGGCACTGACAGTGTGCGACCCGCTGTCAGGTATGTACTCCATACAAATCAATGGCTCGCCCTGCTGCTTTTCAGGGTAGGTGTTTCTGCAGATAATCGGTCAGTTTGCATGCGATCATATAGCACAGAGTGTGTGTTGCTTCATCCAAACATGGCATTTAGACACATCTGAACACAGCAAACTTTAGGCAGACAGGCACCCATGTGCCACCATACACATTACAATCTGACTATGCAATCTCTGTACTGTTCATTTTAGATTTACCACCATATCAATGTAATAATAGGACCTTGCTTTGTCCACGGGTCCAAATCATTTGATGGAGGGGGGATTATGGTGTGGGATTGTTTTTCAGGGGTTGGGATTGGCCCCTTAGTTCCAGTGAAGGGAACTCTCAAGCCATCAGCATACCAATACACTTTGGACAATTTGTGGGAACAGTTTGGGGACGGCCCCTTCCTGTTCCAACATGACTGCACAAAGTCCATAAAGACATGGATGAGCGAGTTTGGGGTGGAGGAACTTGACTGACCTGCACAGAGTCCTGACCTCAACCCGATAGAACACCTTTGGGATGAATTAGAGCAGAGACTGTGAGCCAGACCTTCTCATCCAACATCAGTGCCTGACCTCACAAATGCACTTCTGGAAGAATGGTCAAACATTCCCATAGACATTCCTAAACCTTGTGGACAGCCTTCCCAGAAGAGTTGAAGCTGTTATAGCTGCAAAGGGTGGGCCAACTCAAGATTGAAGTATAGATATTTTTACGTTTAGTTTTTTTTTTACTAGTATTCTCGCTTTTTTTTTGCGAGACTGCGACATTGCCACGGACAAATCTGACACTGACACTTTTTGGGGACCAGAGACACTAATACAGTGATCAGTGCTAAAAAAAATGCACTGTCACTGTACTAATGACACTGGCTGGGAGGGGGTTAACATCAGGGGCAATCAAATGTGTTCCCTGGGAGTGCTTGCTAACTGTGTGGGGGATGTGCTTTCACTAAGACCCCTTTCACACTGGGGCGCTTTTCAGGCTCTTTAGCGCTGGAAAAAGCCTCAGCTAAGTGCCTGAAAACTGCCTCCCATTGATTCCAGTGGGACTTTTCACACTGGGGCTTTGCGCTTGCGGGATGTTCTGAAAAGTCCTGCAAGCAGCATCTTTGGGGTAGGTTGGGAGCAATGTATACAGCGCTCCCAAAATGCCCCTGCCCATTGGAATAAATGGGCAGCGCAGCAACACAGGAGTTTTCAACCCCTTCTTTGGGGTTAAAAGCGCCCCGCTAGCGGCCGAAAAGCACCACTTAAACAGCGCTAAAGAACCGCTAAAACGAGCGGCGCTTTAGCGCTAACGCGGCTGCAGTGTGAAAGAGGCCTAAAGAAAAACAGAGATCCCTGTTCCAGCTTAGCAGAAACATAAATTCTCCACTTTCCTCTTTGGCAGAACGGCGATCTGCTTCGTTTACATAGCCAGACCGCCCTTCTGCCTCTCCTCAGAACGATCACAGGTGGCCGGCGGACATTGCGTCCACCATACCCGCTCAATGGCTCCCGCTGTGTCCAATCACAGTGGGAGCGGGGCTCCAGTGGCACGCGTGCCGAAGAAAGAAAAACAGGTATAGATACGTAATTTTGTGCCTAAGAGCCGCCTTGCTGCAGTATATGTACGCAGGTCAGTCCCTAAGCAGTTAAAATTCATGCGCATGTGAAGGCAAGCGTCCCAATACTTTTGGTAATATAGTGTATTAGCTTTCTCTGCCATCGTTTTGTTCCCCAGCATTATATGAAAGAACGCATCCCCGGCATCCCTTTAGACATGCATGCTCAAGCGACTGATCAGCAGATCGCACAGCTGTGCGTCTTAAATAATAAAAAAAAAAAAAGTATTCATTTTCAATAAAAAGTTTTAATTGCGTGTTGATCTTGGGGAGGAGACAAAGGAAGATAATAGATGGGGCTACATTACATTAAAGGAGTTGTAAAGGTTCGTTTTTTATTTTCTAAATAGGTTCCTTTAAGCTAGTGCATTGTTGGTTCACTTACCTTTTCCTTAGATTTCCCTTCTAAATGTTTTCTTTCTTTGTTTTCTTTGTCTGAATTTCTCACTTCCTGTTTATCCTCAGTAAGCTGGTCAGTAAGCTGTTCTGGATGACTCCACACCACTCGGATGATGGTGTGAAGTTTAGTGAGGAGAAACAGGAAGTGAGAAATTCAGACAAAGAAAACAAACCTTTAGAAGGTAAATCAAAGGAAAAGGTAAGTGAAGCAACAATGCACCAGCTTAAAGGAACCTATTTAGAAAATAAAAAATGTACCTTTACAACTCCTTTAAGCTTGCGATAACATTCATTGCATCTGGGAAGCCCAGTTATTTGAATTGGCGGTCAAAGCACGACAACGCCTACAAAATGTAACGCCGTGTTCTCATGCAGCTTGTGCGTCACATTACTACGTTGGAGTAGCACACGCCCTAATGCGGACCGTACAATGCGGTATAATGAATGCGTCACACTGTATATTACAGGCCATGAGAGGACCCATTTCTGGTGAGGAGGTCCAGGAAAAATGTTATGGATCATTTACCAAATAAAAATAAAATAAAAATGAAGTTGTGACACTACAAGTCCCAGCATGACTGCTGGAGCACGAGAGACCCAGAGAACCAAGACAGCTAGCATGTGATCACGTGATCACTATTCCTATCAGCGTGCCTGTTACCATGGAAACCACGTTCAATCCCATTTTGCAGCAGCTCGCTGCATATTAGTGCACCCCTGACCTGCAGAACCCCATTCTAATGACACCGCCCGGCGTTATCCACAGACCCACACAGCCACCTACCTGCTGTCACCTGCTAGCGCTACCTACAGCAATCGCCTCTCAGAACCGCCCTGTAGAACCCAAACCCCGCCCCTACGACACCACAGAGAACAGCTGCAGCCAAAGGGCACGCCCACGTTCTACATTAAGGGCTGAACTTTGTTATAAGCCACGCCCACATGGGGAGGAAGCACACAATAATTCCGCCAGTGAAAAATGCCCAAGTCATAGCCCCGCCCAAAACGTGCTTTCGCGTCCCTCGCACGCTGAGTAACCCGGGCAACAAGCGGAAGCCCCGCCTTTTAAGGTCCTAACAGGAACATAGAAAGTACGAGAGCTTAGGGCGGTGACCGCTAGGAGAGAGAAATTACAGCAACAGAATGACAAATAAAATAGAATTGTATAATATTCTTATATGAAATTCCAGCATATGGCTTCCTGAAAGATTAGTAAATTAGCGACACACCTGTCAGGACAAAGTTTGCTGGGCTGCTATTGGCCAGATGGTTGGGCTATAGGAAATCTCTGGTATACTATTGGATAGTGAGCCCGCCAATCAAAAGGAGGGCGGAACAAAGGCTGAAGAATTCTGGGAAATGTAGTAGGCAAAAAGTTTTCAACTTGAAAGTTTGTAGTTAGGAGAAAACTACAAATCCCAGAGTGCTGTGCGGGAGAAGGGAGGCTGAAGGCTGTGTAGGTGGAAGAGAGAGGTAAGTTCTAATACAGAGAGCGCTGTGTCCTGATGTCTGTGTATTAGGAGGAGAGGAGAGCTCTGTGTCCTGATGTCTGTGTATTAGGAGGAGAGGAGAGCTCTGTGTCCTGATGTCTGTGTATTAGGAGGAGAGGAGAGCTCTGTGTCCTGATGTCTGTGTATTAGGAGGAGAGGAGAGCTCTGTGTCCTGCTGTCTGTGTATTAGGAGGAGAGGAGAGCTCTGTGTCCTGATGTCTGTGTATTAGGAGGAGAGGAGAGCTCTGTGTCCTGATGTCTGTGTATTAGGAGGAGAGGAGAGCTCTGTGTCCTGATGTCTGTGTATTAGGAGGAGAGGAGAGCTCTGTGTCCTGCTGTCTGTGTATTAGGAGGAGAGGAGAGCTCTGTGTCCTGATGTCTGTGTATTAGGAGGAGAGGAGAGCTCTGTGTCCTGATGTCTGTGTATTAGGAGGAGAGGAGAGCGCTGTGTCCTGATGTCTGTGTATTAGGAGGAGAGGAGAGCTCTGTGTCCTGATGTCTGTGTATTAGGAGGAGAGGAGAGCTCTGTGTCCTGATGTCTGTGTATTAGGAGGAGAGATCTGTGTCCTGATGTCTGTGTATTAGGAGGAGAGGAGAGCTCTGTGTCCTGATGTCTGTGTATTAGGAGAGGAGAGCTCTGTGTCCTGATGTCTGTGTATTAGGAGGAGAGGAGAGCTCTGTGTCCTGATGTCTGTGTATTAGGAGGAGAGGAGAGCTCTGTGTCCTGATGTCTGTGTATTAGGAGGAGAGGAGAGCTCTGTGTCCTGATGTCTGTGTATTAGGAGAGGAGAGGAGAGCTCTGTGTCCTGATGTCTGTGTATTAGGAGGAGAGGAGAGCTCTGTGTCCTGATGTCTGTGTATTAGGAGGAGAGGAGAGCTCTGTGTCCTGATGTCTGTGTATTAGGAGGAGATGAGAGCTCTGTGTCCTGATGTCTGTGTATTAGGAGGAGAGGAGAGCTCTGTGTCCTGATGTCTGTGTATTAGGAGGAGAGGAGAGCTCTGTGTCCTGATGTCTGTGTATTAGGAGGAGAGGAGAGCTCTGTGTCCTGATGTCTGTGTATTAGGAGGAGAGGAGAGCTCTGTGTCCTGATGTCTGTGTATTAGGAGGAGAGGAGAGCTCTGTGTCCTGATGTCTGTGTATTAGGAGGAGAGGAGAGCTCTGTGTCCTGATGTCTGTGTATTAGGAGGAGAGGAGAGCTCTGTGTCCTGATGTCTGTGTATTAGGAGGAGAGGAGAGCTCTGTGTCCTGATGTCTGTGTATTAGGAGGAGAGGAGAGCTCTGTGTCCTGATGTCTGTGTATTAGGAGGAGAGGAGAGCTCTGTGTCCTGATGTCTGTGTATTAGGAGGAGAGGAGAGCTCTGTGTCCTGATGTCTGTGTATTAGGAGGAGAGGAGAGCTCTGTGTATTAGGAGGAGAGGAGAGCTCTGTGTCCTGAGGTCTGTGTATTAGGAGGAGAGGAGAGCTCTGTGTCCTGATGTCTGTGTATTAGGAGGAGAGGAGAGCTCTGTGTCCTGATGTCTGTGTATTAGGAGGAGAGGAGAGCTCTGTGTCCTGATGTCTGTGTATTAGGAGGAGAGGAGAGCTCTGTGTCCTGATGTCTGTGTATTAGGAGGAGAGGAGAGCTCTGTGTCCTGATGTCTGTGTATTAGGAGGAGAGGAGAGCTCTGTGTCCTGATGTCTGTGTATTAGGAGGAGAGGAGAGCTCTGTGTCCTGATGTCTGTGTATTAGGAGGAGAGGAGAGCTCTGTGTCCTGATGTCTGTGTATTAGGAGGAGAGGAGAGCTCTGTGTATTAGGAGGAGAGGAGAGCTCTGTGTCCTGATGTCTGTGTATTAGGAGGAGAGGAGAGCTCTGTGTCCTGATGTCTGTGTATTAGGAGGAGAGGAGAGCTCTGTGTCCTGAGGTCTGTGTATTAGGAGGAGAGGAGAGCTCTGTGTCCTGATGTCTGTGTATTAGGAGGAGAGGAGAGTTCTGTGTCCTGAGGTCTGTGTATTAGGAGGAGAGGAGAGCTCTGTGTCCTGAGGTCTGTGTATTAGGAGGAGAGGAGAGCTCTGTGTCCTGATGTCTGTGTATTAGGAGGAGAGGAGAGCTCTGTGTATTAGGAGGAGAGGAGAGCTCTGTGTCCTGAGGTCTGTGTATTAGGAGGAGAGGAGAGCTCTGTGTCCTGATGTCTGTGTATTAGGAGGAGAGGAGAGCTCTGTGTCCTGATGTCTGTGTATTAGGAGGAGAGGAGAGCTCTGTGTCCTGATGTCTGTGTATTAGGAGGAGAGGAGAGCTCTGTGTCCTGATGTCTGTGTATTAGGAGGAGAGGAGAGCTCTGTGTCCTGATGTCTGTGTATTAGGAGGAGAGGAGAGCTCTGTGTCCTGATGTCTGTGTATTAGGAGGAGAGGAGAGCTCTGTGTCCTGATGTCTGTGTATTAGGAGGAGAGGAGAGCTCTGTGTCCTGATGTCTGTGTATTAGGAGGAGAGGAGAGCTCTGTGTATTAGGAGGAGAGGAGAGCTCTGTGTCCTGATGTCTGTGTATTAGGAGGAGAGGAGAGCTCTGTGTCCTGATGTCTGTGTATTAGGAGGAGAGGAGAGCTCTGTGTCCTGAGGTCTGTGTATTAGGAGGAGAGGAGAGCTCTGTGTCCTGATGTCTGTGTATTAGGAGGAGAGGAGAGTTCTGTGTCCTGAGGTCTGTGTATTAGGAGGAGAGGAGAGCTCTGTGTCCTGAGGTCTGTGTATTAGGAGGAGAGGAGAGCTCTGTGTCCTGATGTCTGTGTATTAGGAGGAGAGGAGAGCTCTGTGTCCTGAGGTCTGTGTATTAGGAGGAGAGGAGAGCTCTGTGTCCTGAGGTCTGTGTATTAGGAGGAGAGGAGAGTTCTGTGTCCTGAGGTCTGTGTATTAGGAGGAGAGGAGAGCTCTGTGTCCTGAGGTCTGTGTATTAGGAGGAGAGGAGAGCTCTGTGTATTAGGAGGAGAGGAGAGCTCTGTGTATTAGGAGGAGAGGAGAGCTCTGTGTCCTGATGTCTGTGTATTAGGAGGCGAGGAGAGCTCTGTGTCCTGATGTCTGTGTATTAGGAGGAGAGGAGAGCTCTGTGTCCTGAGGTCTGTGTATTAGGAGGAGAGGAGAGCTCTGTGTATTAGGAGGAGAGGAGAGCTCTGTGTATTAGGAGGAGAGGAGAGCTCTGTGTCCTGAGGTCTGTGTATTAGGAGGAGAGGAGAGGAGAGCTCTGTGTATTAGGAGGAGAGGAGAGCTCTGTGTCCTGAGGTCTGTGTATTAGGAGGAGAGGAGAGCTCTGTGTCCTGAGGTCTGTGTATTAGGAGGAGAGGAGAGCTCTGTGTCCTGATGTCTGTGTATTAGGAGGAGAGGAGAGCTCTGTGTATTAGGAGGAGAGGAGAGCTCTGTGTATTAGGAGGAGAGGAGAGCTCTGTGTATTAGGAGGAGAGGAGAGCTCTGTGTATTAGGAGGAGAGGAGAGCTCTGTGTCCTGAGGTCTGTGTATTAGGAGGAGAGGAGAGCTCTGTGTATTAGGAGGAGAGGAGAGCTCTGTGTCCTGATGTCTGTGTATTAAGAGGAGAGGAGAGCTCTGTATACAATACAAAGAAGTGATATTGCTGAGCATATTTACTTTCTTCCAAAATAAAATATAATAATCCCACCACATGTTTTTTTGTTACAGCAGCTGCTGACTTTTAATATTAGGACACTTACGTGTCCAGCGCGCCCGCGATGACGGCAGCCAAAGCCGATCTGTCGCTCGAGGATCGGCGGCTGCCGCCGCCATACTCGGTGAGGGAATCAGGAGCCTTGCGGTTTCATTTGCCGGTTCCCTGCTGCGCATGCACGAGACGCGCTGCGCATCTTTACTGGTCCCGCTGTGTTCTGGGACCTGTGTGTCTCCCAGAAGACAGCGGGGGGGACGGGACAGAATAGGTGCCGGAAGTGGCGTAGATCACTGTGGTGATCTATGCCCGGAAGTGGGTGCAAATACCTGTATTACAGGTATCCGCTCCCCCCCCCCCCCCGAAAGGTGCCAAATGCGACACCGGAGGGGGGGAGGATTCCAAAAAGTGGAAGTTCCATTTTTGGGTGGAACTCCACATTAAGTAGAGGAGATTGTATAATGAGTGACCTGCTATGGTCGGGGTTCTCTAGCATGAACTACTGTACAAGTCTTAATCAGCACAAGGGACCTTACTGAATCACACGTGTCCCTTGTGCTGCTGGGTGCAGGATTACGTGAATCTTCCTCCTCTGGCTCCCCCTCCTTATCCTGTATTTTTTTGGTCATTTTCACGCTGCACATACAGGGCAGCCCATTTATTTGACGAATGCACCAAAGAAGCTCCTGCACCTTTTTGGTCATTGCGTTTCGCACGTTTTTAACTGCTCATTTTTAGTGCTCTGTGACACACCCCTGTTGGCCATGTTTGGGGTGCCATTAACTATGAATGGCACCACAAGCGTGACACTTTTTTTTTTTCTTGTGACAGGTAGGGATGAGCTTCGTGTTCGAGTCAAACATACGTTCGACTCGAACATCGGCTGTTCGATCGTTCGACGAAGATCGAACGATTTGGGCCGTTCGCGCCAAATTCGAGTGACGCGAACGGCCCACAATGCACTACGCCATCGCAGTGTCATCCAGGCGCTGTGATTGGCCAAGCATGCACTGTGACCCCGCATGCTTGGCCAATCACAGCGCCGGCAGCGAGGAGAGCAATGATTGGCCACAGGCAGGATGCCTGTGGCCAATTATTGCTGAGGGGGTTTAGTACACGCCCCACACTATAAAGGGCCGCCAGCGCGGCGGCCTTGTGTAGTGTGTTCCGGAGGTGGGAAAGAGAAGCATAGGCAGGGACAGTGTCATTATTTTTCCTTTACATAATCCTGGATTCCTTGTGTTTACGGACAGATAAGGATAGGTAGGGAGAGTGTCAGTGACAGTGTGCTATTCTGTGCTAATCCTTGTTTGTAGGGACAGAGAGGTACAGTGAGGGAAAGTGTCAGTGTGCTATTCTGTTCTAAACCAATTTTGCTGTTCCATATTTTCAATCCTTGAGTTTAGGGACAGAGAAGGACACTCGTAGCAATTTTCAGTCTGCTATTCTGTGCTAAATCTTGTTTGTAGGGAGGGACAGAGTAGGACAGTGAGGGAAAGTGTCAGTGTGTTATTCTGTTCTAAATCACTTTTGCTGAACCATATTTTCAATCCTTGAGTTTAGGGACAGAGAGGTACAGTGAGGGAAAGTGTCAGTGTGCTATTTTGTGCTAAATCTTGTTTGTAGGGACAGAGTAGGACAGTGAGTGAAACTGACAGTGTGCTATTCTGTTCTAAACCAATTTTGCTGTTCCATATTTCAAATCCTTGAGTTTAGGGACAGAGAAGGACACTCGTGTAAATTATCAGTGTGCTATTCTGTGCTAAATCTTGTTTGTAGGGAGGGACAGAGTAGGACAGTGAGGGAAAGTGTCAGTGTGCTATTCTGTTCTAAACCAATTTTGCTGTTCCATATTTTCAATCCTTGTGTTTAGGGACAGAGAAGGATAGGCAGGGGACAGTGTCAGTGTCATTGTTGCTAAGCCTCCTGCACAGTATACACCTGAAGGTAGCCCTTATTGCTCTTTTTCCCATCTCCCTGCAGGCCATCCATTAAAATGTCTGGAAGGCAAACAAGGAGAGGCAGACAGTCAGGGGGCAAAAAGGCCCACCAAAGGCCCAATTTTTCAGCCCCTGTTCAACAGGGGCATGCAATTATAATTATTGATCGAATAATTCACAGCAGGGCCCATTGCTGCACCCACCAAGAGTAACTGTCAGGCCTTACAGTGTTCTGGCACCAGCACCACCATCAAAGGCCCAATTTTTACTACCACTGTTCAACAATTATATGTTATTACAATTCCTGATATAATAGTTGACAGCAGGGCGTTCCAGCACCAACCAAGAGTAACTGTGAGGGCTTACAGTGTTGTGCCAACACCAACACCTAAGGGGCCAATTTCTGCAGAGTATATACGGCAGGTCCCTACTTTCAAACATCCAACTTACAAACGACTACTACTTGCAAACGGAAGAAGACAACAGGAAGTGAGAGGAAATCTACCCCTTGGAAGGAAAATTCTCTCCTGTAAGAATTAATATGGGAGAAAGGTGTCTCCTCTCTACTGATGCTTTATCACCAATCCTTGTTTCAAGAAAAACACCACATTTCAAAAACAGTTGTCATTGGGACGCAAAGTGAGGTGAAATGTTCTGAACAGGGGCACAGACAGCAAAAAAAATGTGACAGGGGTGATAACCGTTCCCTATGTTTTCCAAAAAGCTAAAAAAAAGGAATTTGCCATGGAGCTCCACTTAAACAATGCAGCTGTTCAAAATTACAAACAGATTCTACATAAGAACAAACCTACAGTCCCTGTCTTGTATGCACCGCCTGTATACGGCTGTTCAGAGTATATAGGTCCTTTTTTATTTTGTGTGCGGGGTTCCCCTTAATATCCATACAAGACCCAAAGGGGCTGGTAATGGGCTGGGGTAGGGGGGGGTGATGGGGTAGCTATGCCATTTTTCTTAAAGATTTTCATCCATATTACCGGGACCAGACATTACATTTAAAGCCGCAAGCAGTTTTAAATGGCTTTTTTTCCCTTTAGAAATGTTATTTTGTGCAGGGACAGTTCTAAACACGGGAAACACGTGGCACTTCACAGGCATACTTTAGACACCCCCCAGGTACGATATTTAAAGGAATATTTGACTTTCTTTTTTTCACTTTATGCATCATTAAAATGACTGCTCCCGGAAAACGTCTGTTTTTAAAACTTCTTTTTGCATTGATACATGTCCCCTGGTGCAGAACCCGGGTTCCCAAACTCTGTTTTGGACAATAACATGGATAATAGTCGTTATAATTAGCACTTTAGAATCCGAACGTTCGCATCCATTGTATTTAATAGGGTTCCAATGTTCGTGCGAACTTTCGGTCCGTTCGCGGGTTCTGGTGCGAACCGAACCCGAGGGTGTTCGGCTCATCACTAGTGACAGGATCTCATCACAAGTCCATGATATGCACCTTCATTCAAGACATACTATAGTCTCCTATGAATGAAGCAGAATTTATTAATGATGCACTGAAATTAAAATTCCAGTGGCTAAACAAAACTGAAAACTCTGCATGCACTTGGCCGAAAAGCCGAAACGGACAGTCAATGGGATGCGATTTTTACATTGCAGTCAATGGGACGCAGTATGCCATTTTTGCGGGATATATCGGTGTATCCCTACAATTTAGGAATGGAGGAGGCAGATCTTTCATTTATCCTTCCTCCATTCCTCCCATCCCGCAAGCGCATCGCCCCAGTGGGAAAGCACTTAGGCTTTCACACTGGAGAGGCCGTTTTCAGGCGCTATTTTTGAAATAAAATGAAAACTGCCTCCAGTGTGAAAGGGGTCTAAAGAATATAGCAAGATGAAAACAGCAGATATCCATGTAAGACTTATGTAGGGAGATTTGTTTCATCTCTGCATATCTGAGAATGTGCACTTCACTGGGAATATGGAGGTTTTACATCCACTTTAACCTTAAATAAGGATATGTGGGTTCCAGTACATTTTTGATTAGTACTTTTACCGCGGTCCAGTGCAGAAAAAACTGCAGCATGTCCTCCATTCTCTCTTTTTTTTTTTTTTTTTTTTTTTCTTCTGGAACAGACTGCACTGGTGTGAACTAAGCCATTGGAAACCATATAACCTACTGTTCATGGGGTTTTGATGCAAAAAAAAAAAAAAAAAACTGCACTGGACTGCATGTGGTGTAAACCGGCCCTCAAAGTGAAAGTAGTCGTGGAATGAAAAGCATCCCTTCACTGTGCTTCTAGGAATGAGCGATGTTCAGAGACTTCTCGGAATCTTAGTAAACCATTAAGCTAAGCCTGACTGCTGCATATTTAAAGGGAAGCGGAAGTTTGAAATCTTTAATATGTAACTTAACTCAAATAGGGTACCGTATATACTCGAGTATAAGCCAACCCGAATATAAGCCAAGGCACCTAATTTTACCACAAGAAACTGGGAAAACGTATTGACTAGAGTAGGGCTGCAACTAACGATTATTTTCATAATCGATTAGTTGGCCGATTATTGTTTCGATTAATCGGTTAATAACCGTAAAAGAAAAAAGGTAATTTTGCTGCAATTTGCATTTTTACATATTTTTTGGGGGGAAAAATTTGTTGTTGGGCAGACTAAAAAACACAAATTGCTGCAAAAACACATTATTACATGCTTTTCTGCAGCTTCTCTATTGAAGTATATTGAACCAAAAAACCAAAATCGCACCGTTTTGCGTTTAAAAAAAGTACTTGCCCTTTCCAAATACGCAGCAGCTGAAAAAATCATGGATGTGAACGTGTCCCATAGGAAACCATGTAAATGACCTGTAGTGTGTTTCTGAAAAAGCACCAAAAAACCCACAGAGGTGTGACCCAGGCCTGAGATGTTAGGTAACATAATGGGGTTAAAAAAACGAAAATTGGTACAAAAAGAGCAAATAATCGCTGTAAGGGGTTCATTTTTTACTGTGGGAAAGTAAAAGTAATATTTACACTAGCGATTTGCTCTTTTTATACTGTAAAGGGCTCATTTTCGTTTTTTTTTTTTTTTTTTTTTTTTTTTAACCCCATTATGTTACTGGCCGATTAATCGATTATGAAAATAGTAATCGATTCATTTCATTTTCGATTAGTTGTTTCGGCCCTAGACTCGAGTATAAGCCGACCCGAATATAAGCCGAGGCACCTAATTTTACCACAAAAAACCCGGGAAAACGTATTGACTCGAGTATAAGCCTAGGGTGTTTATCTGCATGCCTCACTGTGCCCATGTGCATGCCTCACTGTGCCCATGCCTCACTGTGCCCATGCCTCGACTGACATTTAACATGGGAGTCTATGGAAGTGGTGCCCGGATGTGAAAAATCTGTGATCCCCCGGCCGTAGGTTCTCCAGACAACAAACTTTGCACACTTGTAGAGCAGAAATGGGGCTACATGTGTGCTAAGTTCCGGGTCCAGGGGACCTACGACCGGCCGGTACCTGGTCCCCAAATTCACCAGAGAAATTACCGTTTAACATGGGAGTCTATGGAAGGGGTGCCCAGCTTTGAAAAA
Source organism: Rana muscosa (assembly GCA_029206835.1). Lineage (NCBI taxonomy): Eukaryota > Metazoa > Chordata > Amphibia > Anura > Ranidae > Rana > Rana muscosa. Next base: position 126,454,998 of record CM055127.1, on the reverse strand, counting down.
TCGCTGCACCCTGGCCGTAGGTCCCCCGGACAACAAACTTTGCACACTTGTATAGGAAAAGTGGGGATACATGTGTGCAAAGTTTGGGGACCTACGGCCGGCCAGTACCGGGTCCCCAAATTTTGGTAGATCAGGCGGAAAAAGGTGACAAGTATAAGCCGAGGGGGGCATTTTCAGCACAAAAAAATGTGCTGAAAAACTCGGCCTATACTCGAGTATATACAGTATCTTTAGGAGGAATAGCAGAATAACACAGCGAGGGATTTGTCACACTGGAATATCCCTGAATTCTGGTTATAATTCTTTTATGAAATATGATGTGGTTGAGATAAATGTACTTTTTCTTTTTCTTCTACTCCATTGGCTCCCACTGCTGTCAATCAGTCAGTTAGCCAATCGGGAGAGAGGGGGCGGGGCCAAGCTGCGGCTCCGTGTCTGAATGGGCACAGGGATCCTCGGCTCGGGTGCCACCATAGCAAGCTGCTTGCTTTGCGGGCACTCGACAGGAGGGAGGGGCCAGAAAAAAAGGAGGATCTGGGCTGCTCTGTGTAAAATCATTGCAAAGAGCAGGTAAGTCTAACATGTTTATTTTTAAAGGGGAAAAAAAGATGAGACTTTACAATCACTTTAACTATTGTTTGGGAGTATTTAAAGTGTTACTAATCCCTGGTCCCTGCTTTCACTATATCTGGTCTCTCACAGAACATGGAAATGCAATTTATTTTAGTAAATATAAACTGCTAAATACTTTTTCTTATCAGCAGTATATAGCAGTCTTGTGACTTCTATCAGTGTCTGGTTAAAGTTGTAGGAGGAGTTTTCATTCTGCGCTGATGTTTTATCAGGATGCAGGACCCTGACCCTCTGTCTGGACAGTGCTGATTGGCCCTGTGCTGATCACATTCACTCTCCCAAAAAAAAAAAAAAAAACACTCTAGCAATACACACCAAACTGAGCATGTGCAGCCTGACCCCTGGCTCTATTATCAGGAAATATATTGGTGACTGTGGAAGGGGGAGAGGATCAGAGGACACAGGATTAACCACTTCTGGACCACCCACCGTGTTTTACGTCGCTACTTTAAAGAGGAATACCCTTGTTATGGTAGCAGCTAGCTGTTCCCTTGTGTGACATGGAGCCGAATAAGGGGAAGATTGGCCCCCACCCATCTCCATATCATTGCAGGGAGTAGTGCCGTCGTACGTGTTGTACGTCACCGCGCTTTGCTCAAGCGTTTTTTTTTTCACGATGGTGTGTAGGCAAGGCAGGCTTGAGAGGAAACACGAAAAATCACGTCGAGAAAAACGTTGTTTTTTTTCAATGACATTAAAAGCGGCCATGTGTACGTGGCATTAGAGCGAGAGCAATAATTCTATCCCTAGACCTCCTCTGTAACTCAAAACATGCAACCTATAGATATTTTCAACATTGCCTATGGAGATTTTTAAGGGTAAAAGTTTGACGCCATTCCATGAGCGGGCGCAACTTTGAAGCGTGACATGTTGGGTATCCATTAACTCGGCGTAACATTATCTTTCACAGTATAAAAAAAAAAAATTGGGCTAACCTTACAAGTGATATTTTTTTTTCCCCAAAAAAGTGCGCTTGTAAGACGGCTGCGCAAATCCGGTGTGACAAGTATTGCAACGACCGCCATTTAATTCTCTAGGGTATTAGAAGTGTGTGTGTGTGTGTTCTAAGAAATTTTCTAGCAAAAAAAAAAAAAGTTTTTAACTTGTAAACACCAAATCTAAGAAAGAGGCTCAGTCCTTTTTAAGTGCAATGCAGAGGATTAACAGCTTAGGTTCTACAGTAAGTATAACAAGCATGCTTTTCTGCATATTTAGACTGATTTTACTGTTGTGGGTTTAGTAACACTTTAAAGATCAGATTTTGGTGTTCATTTTTCCCGGGATCCTGACTAATGTCCCAGTTCCTGCCACTGAAACAGCCCCACAGTATGATGCTGTCACCACCATGCTTCACTGTAGGGATGGTTTTGGCCAGGTGATGAGCGGTGCCTGGTTTCCCTCAGACATTACACTTGCCATTCAGGCCAAAGAGTTCAATCTTTGTTTCATCAGACCAGAGAATTTTGTTTCTCATGGTCGGAGAGTCCTTCTGGTGCCTTTTTGGCAAACTCCAGGTGGGCTGTCATGTGTCTTTTTACTGAGGAGTGGCTTCCGTCTGGCCACTCTACCAGATGATTGTTCTTCTGGAAGGTTCTCCTCTCTCCACAGAGATGCTGGAGCTCTGTCAGAGTGACCATCGGGTTCTTGGTCACCTCCCTGACTAAGGTCCTTCTCCCCGATCGCTCAGTTTGGCTGGGCAGCCCGCTCTAGGAAGAGTCCTGGTGGTTTCAAACTTCTTCCATTTACGGATGATGGAGGCCACTGTGCTCATTGGGACCTTCAATGCTGCAGAAACTTTTGTGTACCCTTCCCCAGATCTGTGCCTCCATACAATCCTGTCTCGGAGGTCTACAGACAATTCCTTGGACTTTATGGCTTGGTTTGTGCTCTGACATGCACTGTTACCTGTGGGACCTTATATAGACAGGTGTGTGCTTTTTCAAATCGTGGCTGGAAAGGCCGAGACAGTTTTATTTTTTTTATCTCAGCCTTCCCAGCCTGAAGGAGAGATATGGGGTCTTATAGAGCCCAGATCTCTTCATAAAGAGGACCTGTCACACACTATTCCTATTACAAGGGATGTTTTCATTCCTTGTAATAGGAATAAAAGTGATCAAAAATTAAATAAAAGTGTGTGTAATGTATGTATGTAAAGAGAAAGTGTAAAATAAAGAATAATAATTCTATTTATTTTTTTTAAAGTGTCCCATCCCCGCGTGCTTGCGCACAGAAACGAACGCATACATATTTTGCTCCCACATATGTAAACAGCGTTAAAATCACACATGCAGTATTGCTGCGTGCGTCAGAGTAAGAGCAACAATTCTAGCCCAAGACCTCCTCTGTAACTCTAAACTGGTAACATGTAAACATTTTTAAAGCATCGCCTATGGAGATTTTTAAGTACCGAAGTTTGGCGCCATTCCACGAGTGTGTGCAATTTTTTTTAAAGCGTGACATGTGTGGTATCTATTTACTTGCCGTAACATTATCTTTCACATTATACAAAACAATTGGGCTAACTTTACGTGTGTGTGTGTTGGGGAAATAAAAAGTTTTTAGCGAATTAAAAAAAAAAAAAAGTGTTTGAAAAATCACTGCGCAAATACTGTGTGACAGACATAAAAAGTTGCAACGACCACCGTTTTATTCCTTAGGGTCTCTGCTAGAAAACAAAAAAATATATAATGTTTGGGGGTTCTGAGTAATTTTCTAAAAAAAAATAATTTTTTTTTTATTATTTTTAACTGTAGTAGCGAAGTGCCAGAATTGGCCCAGATGGGTAGTGGTTAATTACGCACATGGCAAGTTTGACAGATGGCACCGTCTGTCAAACTCTCCCATGTAAGTGAATGGGACCATGCTGCAAGCCAAGTACACTGTTCATAATTTTGAGGTGGTCCTGCAATGCAGCACTTTTATCTCCTTTCACTGTCCTTGGAAAAGAGATCCACTGCAGATCACTTTTTTCAGGGGTGCGGTAAACACTGCTGCTACAGTGAAAGAAGCTAAATACAGCATCTTGTCATGTGATGAACGACTGGAAGATGGTTGTGTACAGAAAAATAATCTTTCTCCAAATAAACCCTATTCTGTTTTCATGGGATTCAGGAATTTTGTATAGGAGTGTCCATCCTAAATGCCGCTCCTTTCTAATGTACTCAGCTGCTGGAAACAGTTTTTCACTCCTCCAGTATCTTGTTTAACAAGACAGTTTAGTGTAGATTGTTTGTATTGCTGGGTTTTATGGACTTATTTGCATTCCTTTTTTTGTTTTCTTTTGTTGCCTGACACAGGATACATAAACTGGTTGTGGCACGATGGCGAGTGAGCTAAGTGATGAATCGAGTGAGTCGGAGATGTTGAGCCGCAGTCTGTCCATATGGTATGGGGAGCCATTGGATGGACAAGAGTTGCCTTTGGATCTTCATACAGCGGCTTCTATAGGACAGTATGAGATTGTTCAGAGCTGTGTGTGCAGGTAAGAATAGCACGTTGTTGTGATAAATCTTTCCTGAACTTGGCCAGTTCAAACTGAGCCTGTGATGGAAAACTACATAAGCCTTTCGTTGCCTGGTAATAACCACACCTCAAAACTCTCAATAGATCTACAGACATCTGTTATTGCAAAGCCTTCTACCTATCCAGGTATATCAAAGACTGTGTCCAGCATCACTCTAGAAAAGGGATAGGCAAAGCCAGGAATCCAGCAAAGAACTACAAACCCCATGTGGAATTTTAGGACCCTTGACAGCCAAAGGCATGACCCCCAGAGGCATGATGGGATTTGTAGTTTCACCACTGCTGGACTGCTAAGGCTGCCGACTCCTGCTCTAGAATATGCTTGTTCCTTCTATGATTGGTTGATAGTGATGAGTAGGGGACCAATCTAAGGCCAGCCATACACAATACAAACCCATGGTTGCAGGAAAGAAATTCCCCCATCAACACACACTGCTGACAGTGGGATCCCTCTTGCTGAGCCATTGTCTGTCTGCTCCTGCCAGGAGAAGACAGTGAGGGAAAAAAAGATGAATGCCATCTATACACTAGGGGGAGAACCTCTGGGGGAATCTAGGATGGAAAGGGACCTGGAGGTCCTAGTAGATAGGCTTAGCAATGTCAAGCTGCTGCTAACAAATCAAACAGAATATTGGCATGCATTAAAGGCATTAACTCCAGAGATAAAACGACAATTCTCCCGCTCTACAAGACTCTGGTCCGGCCGCACCTGGAGTATGCTGTCCAGTTCTGGGCACCAGTCCTCAGGAAGGATGTACTGGAAATGGAGCGAGTACAAACAAGGGCAACAAAGCTAATAAATGGTCTGGAGGATATTGGTCATGAAGAAAGTTTGCGAGCACTGAACTTATTCTCTCTGGAGAAGAGACGCTTGAGAGGGGATATGATTTCAATTTACAAATACCATACTGGTGACCCCACAATAGGGATAAAACTTTTCCGCGGAAGGGAGTTTAAGAAGACGAGTGGCCACTCAATAATATTAGAAGAAAAGAGGTTTAACCTTAAACTATATAGAGAGTTCTTTACTGTAAGAGCAGCCAGGATGTGGAATTCCCATCCACAGGCGGTGGTCTCAGCGGGGGGCATCGATGGTTTCAAAAAACTATTAGATAAGCACCTGAATGACCACAACATACAGGGATATACAATGTAATACTAACATAATCACACACATAGGTTGTCCCTTTTCAACCTCACCTACTATGTAAATATGTATTATTGCTAGCGGCTATAGCAGGTGCTAATGATGATTGTAAGAGAATTCGGCAGGCTGGTTGTACCCAAGATGTTCGATCGATCAACTTGGTACATTCAGCCATGTCTATTAACGTTTCTAATCTCGGCCGGTTCTTGCTGAACCGTCCGAGATTTGAACCGCGTATGGCCGGCCTAAAGGGATACCAGAGATGCCTTCATGCGTATATAACACAGGAAAAACGTTTTCCACATCTTTCTCTCTCCTTATTATCCTCCGCAGTTTTTCTTTTGTACATCATTCAAGTAACTTCTGCTGAATAGAAATAATTATTTAGGAGCTGCAGGTATTGCCTTGTCCAGTTATAAGAAGTAAAATCTTGATTTTTTTTATTCTTTTTGTTAATCGCAAGATTGTCCTTTTTGCTCTTTGGGGTAAACCTACCACTATAACAGAGAACAACATGTTTTTCCACAAGTTACCTTGAAGACTGGAAACTGTGCTCAGATACCTTTTTCAATTGTAGCAATAACCTTCTAATACAATGAAGCCGGCAACTTCCGTAGCATCCATTGCAACAATTCTTTATTGGCTACATGGCAGGATTCAGCAGTAACATCCTAACACGTTTCGGCCAAAGCCTTACTTATAGCATGCAATTAGGAAGGCTTTGGCGGAAACTCGTTAGCGTGTTACTGCTGTATTCTGCCATGTAGCCAGTAAAGACTTGTTGCAATGGATGTTACAGAAGTATCCGGCTTCATTGTATTCGAGAGATTTGCTACTATTGGTGACAGAAAAAAGCCCAGTATTAAATACTAACCACAAATCTACTAAAAGATCAATATCTGTCGGGTGTTTTAGGAGCAACAGAAACCTGGAAGGACTTGTTCTATGATAACCCGCGTTTAAGGAACACATCATACAGAGTGATATGGGGGGGCTTCATTACAAAACGTTCTGACGTGTATTGCAGCATGGAATGTTCTGGGGGCGTTCCACTGCTCCTGCTTTTTGGAAAGCTGAAATATATCATTTGTATTTTCCTGGGTGTCTGGAACTCCAAGAATTCCCTTCATACCTTCCAGCAGCTCTCCTAATATTTAATTATTAACTTCTTTCTACTTCTGACCTATGGTGTCTGGTCTACTAAATAAGACGGTGCATTGAAGATTGATTTTTTTATTTTTTTTTAACAGCCCATAGCCCCCAATGGTAGTCAGCTGAAAGAGCAGCACAATAAGATGATTGGTGGGTAGGAAGGGAATTCTGCATTCTATAAGGTCCAGTTCACACCAGACGCAGTTCCGTTCGCGTTTTTTCTAAACAAAATGCATGCAGAGTGTTTTCCATGTATTCCAATGGCTCTAGTTCACACCATGCAGTCAGTTTCTGCACCGGAAACTGTATGGTGTGAACTAGAGCCATTGGAATACATGGAAAACACTCTGCATGCATTTTTAGTGCAGAAAAAATGCACACGGAACTGCGTCTGGTGTGAACTAGCACTTAAAGTTCGCTATCTACTGAAGCACGGGAAATGCTCTTGGGGTCCAGCTTGGAGATCCCTCTGCTACAAAAAAAAATAAAAAATTCCCTTACAAGCACTTTGATGTGAATTCGTACAAAGTAGTGGAAAAACATCTAAAGAGCCCACTGACTTAGTTTAGGCTGCCTACAACAGACAAGGCTAAGGATCCCCTCCAGGTGGTACCCCAACAGGTTACCAAAAAAAAAAAGCATGCACAAGTGGAAGAAACGTCAAACCAAAGGATAAAAGTGTGCAAATTAATTTAAAAGTTTGGACTAAAAGACGGCCAACACATTTTGCGGGTCAAAGAAACTCTTTCCCCCCCCTTCATCAGAGCTTCAGTTAAAATAAGAACCTTGAATGGACTCATCATAGAACTTTCCTGTGTGAATATGTGTGGGGAGCTAATTGCTGGATTAGGAGAGGTAGTGGTCAGCAGTATTCAAGATCTCAAGCTTGATTGCTGATCATGCAGCAATCACCAAAACGCGTTTTTGGTTATTTTTTTTTTTTTTACTAAAAGATGAATTTGGGTTATTTTTATCCTTTTGGTCTAGTGCGCCTTCCATTTGTGTATCTTTGTAGGAATAGGCTGACTGTCTCCACATGTTGATATGTTAACAAAATGTGGGGAACATGCAGATATCCTTGCTTTAGGTGGGACATGTCATCAACTCAGGATTTGGGACCATAGTCCTATCTCTCTTATAAGCAGTGTGAGCACTCTAATGACAATGACCTTTGCCTGCCTGCGCTCTGGTGTTCATTTTCAAACATTCTGACTTGATACAGTTGGACGTTAGTCTGGTGATGTGCATGGAAATGACGGTTACTTGGCTGTGGAATGTCACTTGCTTTGTGACTCTATTTTAAAGCGTCATTTTGTCTTCTCGCTAAAAAGAGCCCTCTTTATCCACAGAAGGGATGTAGACCTGAACCAGAAAAATCTGGGTGGCTGGACACCACTCATGTATGCTTCTTACATTGGTCACGATGCAGTGGTGAGTCTCCTCCTGGAAGCCGGGGTAGATGTAAACTGCAGGACCTCCAGTGGACAGACCCCTCTGATGCTGGCCGCCAGCTGTGGGAATGAGAGGGTGGCTTCTTTTCTGATGCAGGTAAGACAAGCTAAATATGACAAGATATGCCCAAGGCATAGTCTCTTACTTCTCTTTGGTGGTATTTGATCTGTGTGTTTTTATTTATTTTTGCTACAAACAAAAAAAAGACCAACAATTAAAAAAAAAAAGAAACAAAAAAATTAATTCTTCATACATTTAGGCCAGCCTGTATTCTGCTACATGTTTTTTGGTAAAATTTTTTATTTATTTTATTTTTTCCGCTCAAGCTTGGCTTTCGACCGTCAAGAACGCAGTGGCGTACAACACTAAGACGAGCCGAGAAAATTAAGTTCAATGCTTCCGAGCATGTGTCGGAATTTTGCGCGTCGGAATTGCTACAGACGATCGGATTTTCCGTCGGAAAAATTGAGAACCAGCTCTCAATCTTTTGCTGACGGAAATTTCGATGGCAAAAGTCCGATGGAGCATACACGCGGTCAAAATTTCTGACCAAAAGCTCACATCGGACTTTTGCTGGCGGATTTTCCGATCGTGTGTACGCAACATAACGGGTTTTCTTCTAAGATTGCCCTGTATTTGGCTCCATCCATCTTCCCATAAACTGACCAGCTTCCCTGTCCCTGCTGAAGAAAAGCATCCCCACAACATAATGCTGCCACCACCATGTTTCACGGTGGGGATGGTGTGTTCAGGGTGATGTGCAGTGTAAGTTTTCCTCTACACATATCATTTTGCTTTTAGGTCAAAAAGTTCAATTTTGGTCTCATCTGACTAGATCACCTTCTTCCACATGTTTGCTCTGTCGCCCACATGGCTTCTTGCAAACTGCAAACTGGACTTTTTATGGCTTTTTTTTTTTTAACAGTGGCTTTCTTCTTGCCACTCTTCTAAAAAGGCCAGATTTGTGGAGAGCACGACTAATAGTAGTCCTGTGGACAGATTCTCCCACCTGAGCTGTGGATCTCTGCAGCTCCTCCAGAGTTTCCATGAGCCTCTTGGCTGCTTCTCTGATTAATGTTCTTCTTGCCCGGCTTGTCAGTTTAGGTGGACGGCCATGTCTTAGTAGGTTTGCAGTTGTGCCATACTCTTTCCATTTTCAGATGATGGATTGAACAGTGCTGCTTGAGATATTTTTTCATGACCTAACCCTGCCTTAAACTTCTGCACAACTTTATCCCTGACCTGTCTGGTGTGTTCCTTGGCCTTCATGATGCTGTTTGTTCACTAAGGTTCTCTAACAAACCTCCTGAGGGCTTCACAGAACAGCTGTATTTGTATTGAGATTAAATTAGAGGTGGACTCTATTTACTAATTAGGTGACTTCTGAAGGCAATTGGTTCCACTAGATTTTAGTTAGGGGTATCAGAGTAAACGGGACTGAATACAAATACACGCCACACTTTTCACATTTTTATTTGTAAAAAAAAATTGAAATCCATTTATTTTCCTTCCACTTCACAATTATGTGCCACTTTGTTGCTCTATCACATAAAAGCCCAATAAAAAATATTTTTTTTGATTGTAAAATGTGTACAATTTCAAGGGGTATGAATACTTTTTCAAGGCAGTGTGTGTGTGTGTATAATATATATAGTTTTATATAAATTACTAGTTATATAAATTACTAGTTAAACTGTACCTTCTCATATTGATCTTCTAGACTAAGGGTCTGCAAACTTTCTAAACAAAGGGCCCTTCGGGGGGGCAGACTGTGGCCAGTGGGAGTAAACTATGCCCTATCATTGGTTTTAGTGGGAGGAATAGTGCACCATCATTGGTGTCATTGAGTGGAATAGTGCCCCATTGTGGGTGTTAGTGGGAGTTAACTATGCCCCATCGTTGGTGTCAGTGGGAGGAATAGTGTCCCACTGTTGTCAGTGCAGACATTTTTGCTCCATTGTTGGTGTCAGTGGGAGTAGTTTGCGATTTTATTACCCCCCCCCCCCACTTTAACATAGAACTGGACGCTTAATACAGTAAACTTGTGGTAAATTCAGTTAATTGAACATGATTCGGAAAGGCGCACACCTGTCTGTTAAGGTCCCACAGTTAACAGTGTATGTCAGAGCACAAACCAAGACATGAAGTCCAAGGAGTCGTCTGTAAACCTACAAGACAGGATTGTATGGAGGCACAGATCTGGGGAAGGGTACAGAAAAATGTCTGCAGCATTAAAGGTCCCATTGAGCACAGTGGCCTCCATTATCCATAAATGGAAGAAGTTTGAAACCACCAGGACTCTTCCAAGAGCGGGCCGCCCGGCCAAACTGAGCGATCGGGGGAGAAGGGCCTTAGTCAGGGAGGTGACCAGGAACCCGATGGTCACTCTGACAGAGCTTCAGCGTTTCTATGAGGAGAGAGGAGAACCTTCCAGAAGAACAACCATCTCTGCAGCACTCCACCAATCAGGCCTGTATGGTAGAGTGGCCAAACGGAAGCCACTCCTCAGTAAAAGGCACATGACAGCCCACCTGGAGTTTGCCAAAAGGCCCCTGAAGGACTCTCAGACCATGAGAAACTAAATTCTCTGATCTGATGAAACAAAGAATAAAGCAGCGTTCCACCCAAAAGTGGAACTTCCGCTTTAAGCCCCCCCCCCCCCCCCTCATGCCACATTTGGCATGTAATTTCTTTGGGAGGGAGTGGGTCTTTAGAGGGACTTCCTGTCCCACTTTCCCCTGTCTACGGGCCGCCTAGGCGACGACTCCTCTCCCCCTAGGAGGCCCCTCCCTCTCAGCAATCTTCTGGAACACGTTACAGGTCCCAGAAGATTGCCTGTCCACTGGGAGAGGGCAGCGCGACTCGCGCAGTGCGCACCCGGCCTTGAAGCCGCAAGCTGTCATGGCCGGGTGCCCACAGTTCCAATGGAGGCGCCGAGGAGAGGAGAACGAGAGGAGTGGGGCTCCGTGCAGCTGGATCGTGGAACAGGTAAGTGTCTGTTTATTAAAAGTCAGCAGCTAAACTTTTTGTAGCTGCTGACTTTTAATAAACAAAAAAAGGCTGGAACTCCCCTTTAAACTCTTTGGCCTGAATGGCAAGCGTCATATCTGGAGGAAACCGGCACCGCTCATCACCTGGCCAATACAATCCCTACAGTAAAGCATGGTGGTGGCAGCATCATGCTGTGGGGATGTTTTTCAGTGGCAGGAACTGGGAGACTAGTCAGGATCGAGGGAAAGATGAATGCAGAAATGTACAGCAACATCCTTGATGAAAACCTGCTCCAGACTGCTTTGGACCCCAGACTGGGGAGAAGGTTCATCTTCCAGCAGGACAATGACCCTAAGCACACAGCCAAGATAACAAAGTGGCTGTAGGAGGACTCTGAATGTCCTTGAGTGGCCCAGCCAGAGCCCAGATTTGAACATCTCTGGAGAGATCTAAAAAATGGCTGCGCACCGACATTCCCCATCCAACCTGATGGAGATTGAGAGGTCCTGCAAAGAAGAATGGGAGAAACTGCTCAAAACTAGGTGTGCCGAGCTTGTAGCATCATATTCAAAAAGACTTGAGGCTGTAATTGGTGCCAAAAGGTGCTTCAACAAAGTCTTGAGCAAAGGCTTTTTTTAATAAATATGTGAATATTTCAAACCAACTTCTTTATGTCATTATGGGGTATTGTTTGTAGAATTTTTGAGGGAAAATAATGTGTTTTTTTTTTTTTTTTTTTTTTTTTTTTTTTAAAGGAATAAGGCTAACATAACAAAATGTAGAAAAAACGAAGCCCTATGAATACTTTCTGGATGCACTGTATTTTCAATGTTTGACAAGTTGCCTCTAATATTTATTATTATTATTATTATTATTATTATTATTTTTTTGTTTATTCTACCATTTTATAGCATGGGGCTGAGATGGAGGCGAGGGATGCTCGTGGTTGGACGGCTCTCTTTCACTGCACTAGTGCCGGACACCAGCGGATGCTGCGATCCTTACTGGAGAATGGGGCCAATGCAGATGTCAAGTAAGAAAATAGTGTTCATCTCAAGGAGGATGTACACTCAGGTTGTAAGGTATTTAGTCCATTTTATTTCCTTTTGTGTCTGCAACAATGGCATTCTTTTGGATCTTTCCAGGGAGCCAGTATATGGGTTCACTCCGCTCATGGAGGCTGCAGCCTCGGGACACGAAATCATAGTGCAGCATCTACTAAACCATGTAAGTCTTCAGTCCTACATTGTACATATGTAATACAGGATGGGGAAACGACTTTATAACCATAAGTTAAATCTGAACTCCAGCAAGTATATAACATGAATTACTGCAGCTGTGTTTTTTAATAAATCATTAAATGTATTTTTTTTATTTTTTTTTATGCAAGAAGTGTAAAATACCTGAATTTCACTTCTCAAACTCTTGCGTTTCCCTGTACTGCAGAACACAGGGGAAGAGGGAATAGGCAGCCCTGCCAGACAATCAGGTGTGCCCCTTGCAGATGTGTTAACAAACATGCTTAGGAGGAGAAAGTAGGAGTAAGCAGAAAGATGACCTCATTAATGTGCTGCTGTTTCCCTGTCCAGTACAGAGACATGTTACCACTGTATTTCTTCATGGTAACAAAGAAAGTGATTTAAAGTGGTGTTCCGGCCGAAATTACACTTTTTAAATAAAAATACCCCTAGAATACACAAGCTTAATGTATTCTGTAAACTAAGGTCCGTTTTGTTAGGTTATTACAGCATTTAGATTTTATAAACTAGAAATAGACTGTGGCCATCTTAAGTGTGGTCATCTTGGCTATGCTGTGTAGCAGAGTTGTGTAAATGTCAGAACTGTATGGACAGAAATGCTAATCTTTTGGCATGAGAAACCTCTCGCTTATGTCCATTTTGTCTGTGGTTTAGATGCATAGCGCTTGCTGAAAATGCACATCAATTTCCCTTTAAAGAAGTTTTCATGGTTCAAAGTAAATGTAAATCTTGCGAGAGACAAGTGTGCACTGCTACAGTACTACCCATGTCACACTAGGAATCCCATTGCTGGCAGCAAATTGCTAGCAAAAGGATCCCTAGAAGACTCTTCCAGGGGGACCAGCAAGGCGTTGTTCCATTGCTGCTTCTGCGCTGTATTTCCACAAGGGAGAGGGCCATCATGCTATAAAAGGTGAGTACTCTATTTAGCAGAACAAAAAATCTCCTGCGCTCCGGTGTTTCGCTAGACACGGGTAGTAGAGGCTGGTCTTTAGTTTTTAGTTTTTTTTCAAATATAGTTTATTATATTAATGCCTAACACAGGCCAAAACAAATCGGTACAAACTTACATAATGGGACATTCAAAAAACAAAGAGTAAAAAAAAAATAGGAAGGGGGGGGGGGGAGACAATATCAACAACATTATGAGGAATAGGGCAGGGTTCATGTACAACCTCCATATAATCGTTGCATATCCATCGACAAATACCCCTATGAGCGACATTGTGAGGCCGAGGGCCTCTTCTGTCAGGAAGTCCTCCCATCAGAGACGACGAGGGCCAAAGGTCCCGGTCACTCCCTGTCTCCACGCCCCCAGCCGCCCCCCACCCCATCTAAGCGGAGCTCCATCTCCAGAGACGGGGGGGACAGCCCAAAAAGGGAATAAAAAAATAAAAAAAAGAAAGAAATAGAAAAAGGGGGGGGGGCAGGTAGGGGAAGAGTACTGAGAAGCCCTGGTTAAGTCCGGACAGCCCCCGTATTCGACTAGATATGTAATAAAGTCATCCTCGGGAAGTCCTAAGGGCGGTACCTTCTGACGAGAAGATAAACTGGTGCCATAACTCCCATGTCTCTTTTATCTTCATCCTTGTTGTTGCCGTGCGGTGAGCACTGTCTTCCAGTTTACTAATGTCCTCTACTCTACTCTCCGGATCCAGCTAGCTACCGTTGGCGGGGTAGGACTTTTTCTATAGGAGTGGGATACAAGATTTTGCGGCGTTCAACAGGTGGCGCACCAGAGATTTTTTTGTACCTCTTAGGCGACATCGTGTTTACGTGTAATAAGAAGAATGCTGGGTCATCAGGGATAGAGTAGTCAGTAAACTTCTGAATGGTAGATCTATTTGTAGACCAGAAATGGGACAGCTTCTGGCATGACCAGAATATGTGCAACAATGTGACCCTGTCCCTCAGGCACCTCCAGCACAATGCAGAGGTGTTCGGGTAGTAGGTTTGTAGTGCGTGTGGGGTCAGATACCACTGTGTCAGGAGTTTAAAATTAGTTTCCTGTACTTTCGTACAGATGGAAGACATCAGGGCAAACGCTATGATATGCTGGGTCTGATTCGGAGTAAACGTGCGGTTTAGGTCCCTTCCCCACCTATTCAAATATGGCGGATGTATGACGTCCGTCTGGGAAACCAAGAGATTGTACATGATCGACAGCGTCCTTGGGAGCACATCGTCCTCCGAGCATAGGACCTCAAAGGTAGTAAGGGGCTTATCAAACCCCTGTGGGCTGAACATGGACGTGAGGAAATTTTCTGAGTTGGACCGCCGTCCAAAACGGCAACCTAAAGTTGCCCCTGTCATCCCTCAGCGTTTCCAAGGAGGGCCAGTGATCAGTCACCAAGAAGTGTCTGGCTTGTGTACATTATATATCCGTAAAGATCTTTTTGGATCTGGGGGTCTAGGCCTGGCGGAAATTTTGGGTTCCCTATAATGGGGTACAGGGGGGAGTTAGATGTGGATAGCGACTGTGTAAGGAGTGTTCGTGTCCCCACGCGGAGTGTCGTCCCTATCAGTGGGTGTTTTTTTACGCCAGCCGGGAGGTGTTCATAACTGGCCTTTAGTTTAAGGCGAAGTCTAGAGTCTTGCAGCCCTCCTCAGAACAATGGGTGTTCGTTTGGCAAAAGAAAAAAGGGGGGGGGGCGAACCGACCTAGTGCATTACCAGATTTAAAAGTTTTATTAAAAGTAATAGTCCTACTCACAAACGAGCTTAGGTACAGGCTTTTCTGATCGTCAAGCTGAATCATTTGGCGCCTGCAAGCAAGCAGGACTTGATGACAAGAGGATCGGACGGTACCCCAACTGCTGAACGGCGGTCCGCCTAGGCTCTGAAGAAAGGGGTGCGCCCCAGAAACGCGTCAGCAGTTGGTGGTATCCTCTTTTCATCAAGTCTTGCTTGCAGGCGCCAAGTGATTCAGCTTGACTATCAGAAAAGCCTGTGCCTAAGCTTGTTTGTGAGTAGAACAATTGCTTTTACTTTGCTTTTAATAAAACTTTTAAATCTGGTAATGCACTACGTCAGTGCGCCTCCCTTTTTTTTTTTTTTTTTTTTTTTTTTTAGCCAAACGAGTACTCTATTTAGCAATACTGTAGCTGATAATTTGCTTCCAGCGACAGGATCTCTATTTTATTTCTTATTTCCTTTTTCTGGGCCTAAAGAAATTAGGCAGACCTACATGCTGACTTATAGCAGAAGCGGAGCAATAGAGCGGAGAGAATGTTTGTTTGTTTTTGTTGCTGAATGCCAATGTATTATGATGTTGTGAGGTCTGCTTTCCTCTTACACATAATGTGTATATATTTATTTGGTTTTTGGTAGGGGGTAAGGGTGATGGAGACGGACCATAATGGAGATACCGCTCGAATGCTGGCAGCAAGATATGGCTATTCAAGGATAGTTTCTCTACTGGACTCCTATCGCATCCGTGGGTCCCGACTCCATAGCAAGGGATCAGGTATTATTTAATATCTGTTTTATAAACGTAGCAATATTTCACCATATTGGTGCAGTTCATCTTGAGTGTAGTGAAAGATGGTTCTTTATGCTCACGCCCGGTGGAAACTTAATGGGCATTAAGGAGGTACTGAACTTTGGAAGCTGTAGCCCAAAAAACGGTACAAAGCTGTGGACTGGTAGCCAGTACTGCCTGTAGTCCCCCGGCTGCGGAACTTTTCCTATTGTGTGTGTGTGTGTGTAGGTGGCCTCTTGGTAGAAGCAGGGCTTTGCAGCACAGTAGGGACCCACTCGCTCATCCATGTCTTTATGGACCTTGCTTTGTGTACTGGGAGCAGTCATGTTGGAACAGGAAGGGGCCCGTCCCTAAAGTGTTCCCACAAAGTTAGGAGCATGAAATTGTTCAAAATGTCTTGGTATGCTGACACCTTTTTTAAGAGTTCCCTTTACTGGAACTAAGGGACCAAGCCCAACCCCTGAAAAACAACCCCACACCATAATCCTCCCTCCACCAAATGATTTGGACCAGAGCACAAAGCAAGGTCTATAAAGACATGGATGAGCGAGTTTGCGGTGGAGGAACTTGACTAGCCTGCACAGAGTCCTGACCTTAACCCGATAGAATGCCTTTGGGATGAATTAGAGCGCAGACTACGAGCCAGGCCTTCTCGTCCACATCAGGGCCTGACCTCACTGTGTCAGACACACTCCTAAACCTTGTGGACAGCCTTCCCAGAACAGTTGAAACTGGTATAGCTGCAAAGGGTGGGACAACTCGATATTAAACCCTACGGACTAAGGCTGGGATGCTATTAAAGTTTGTGTGTGTGTGTGTGTGTAAAGGCAAATGTCCCAATACTTTTGTTAATGTCGTGTATTCACTTTTTTGAGTTTTAGTTTCACTTTATCCCCCTCCCTTCCAAAAGTCCCTATAGTAATGTTCCTCAATCAGTGCCCCATGCTAAGTGTGCATTATTAAACTACCATCTAGCACCTGACTCTTTGTACAGCTGCCAGGGATGGCTGTCCATAACAGCTAGGATCCTAATTAAAGCGGTGTTCCACCCATATAAAAGTCAGCAGCTACAAAAAGTGTGGCTGCTGACTTTTAATAATCAGCCGCTCGCCTGTCCCATGGTCCAGCGATGTGAGCGAACAAAGCCCCGCTCCTCTCCCCAGCGCCAGCACTCTGACTGTGGGCGCCCGGCTGTGGCTTCACAGCCGGGCACGCACTGCACGTGCGTGAGCCATGCTGTGATTGGCCTGGCAATCTTCTGGGACCTGTGACGTGTCCCAGAAGATTGCACGGAGGGAGGGGGGAGGTGAACTTCCTTGCCGGAGCCCCGAGAGGACGTGGGAGCTGGATGCCTCCTAAAAAGTAGGTTATCCAAATGTGGCATGTCAGGGGGTCTCACCGTCACTTAGAGCAGAAGTTCCATTTTTGGGTGGAACTCCGCTTTAAGGCTAAGAACCAATCATGAAACTCAGATTAGAATTCAACATTTTCAGTTGTGTTGGATGTTTGGTCCCCTGCTGCGGTCTGTAGTTACTCCTGCCAACCCCTACATTACTATTTCATCCTGTAGTGATGTAGGGGTTAATGGGAGGAACCATAGAGCAGTAGGGAGACCCCATTAAATTCTGAAGAATCCTCAGGAGGCGATTTCGCTTTGTTATTGTGGCATTGCCGACAGAGTGAGGGAGGGGAGTATTACTTCCTCCTTTGCAGGGGGCACATTTATTAACACTTTATTTTTTATTTTTTTATTTTTTTTTTAGTGCAAGAGTCTAAGGGAGCATTTCGGCCAAAACCCTTTTTTTTTTTTTTTTTTTTTTTTTTTTTTTCGTCTTCAAACTACAGCCCTCCAAGTGTTCAGGAACTACAATTCCCATCATGCCTAGTCATGTCTGTGAATGTCAGTTTTGCAATGCCTCATGGGATTTGTAGTTCCGCAACAGCTGGAGGGCCGTAGTTTGAGGATCTATGGTATACACCATCTGCAAGATTTTTACTGCTGTTTGGGACACCATTAAGGGAAATTCCTTCACTTCCTGTCCTGGTGACAACCTGACAACTTCCTCAAGGTCTTCTTGTATTGTATGGAAAGAGTACACAAATGGCAGATGGAGATCAGGCATTTTAGGAAGCTGAACTGAGACCCCATAATGGGAAAACAATTGGTGGCTTAGAGAAAGGCTTATTGTTAAGGGTAAAATCACTATAGGGTTTAGACAGTGACAGGCGCTGGGGCTGGTTGCATATGAAAGTATTTTCTAGGTAAAACTGCTTTAAATCAGATTTGTTTTACTAAATAAAATTTCCTATGTTTTCAGCCCATCAAGAAGATCTCAGTTCATCTGATGAGTCTTCTTCCACTCCCTACCGGCCAAGGCCACAGAGGAAGACCAAAGGTCCTAGCATTCATGATGGGCCCCAAGCCTTGGCAAAGATAACTGGCGGAGGAGGTGCACATGGCCGGCCTGGATATGGTGTGTAGATAACAGAAACAGGCTTGGTACAAGCTTAGCAGGACACTGATGTCTCTGTATAGAGCATTCACTACTTCCAGTATTGCTAAACCTGTGACACCTTTGTTGAAAAATTGTCCTTTGCATTTCAGTTCTTAAAGTACCATGCATTGCTTTCTGGGCAATTTTAAAGTAAAGTGCACCTTTTTTAAAGAGAAAGTAAACTTCCTCTGCAAACTTTTGCCTATAATAAGGCTTACCTATAGGTATTGAAAGTATCTTCTAAACCTGTACCAGTTTAGGAGATATTTCCAGTGCATGCAGCCAGTGACCTCACTGGTGCAATGGCTCTGAAGCAACGACCCAAAAATGACATTCCTTCGGAGCCCGTTGCGTGAACGGCGGCTCCCACGCACATGCGCAGGAGTGACGTCATCGCGGCTCCAGCCAATCACAGCTCCAGAGCCCGCGAACCCGGAAGAAGCTCTGAGAAAGATGTCAGCCGTGACGGCGTTGTGCAGGGACCTCTTTAAGGGCCCCTTCACACCAGATGCAATGGGATGTGTTTTTGGACACATTCCTACTGTATAGATGGTCCACAACCAATGTTAAAGGGGTTGCAAAGGTTCGTGTTTTTTCACCTTCATGCATCCTATGCATGAAGGTAAAAAAACTTTTCGCTGTCGTGGGCCCCGTCCAGCCCCCCCCCCCCCCCCGTTTTACTTACCTGAGCCCGTTCACCTGCTGTGCGCATCCCCCGGCGTCCTCTTTTCCACTGCTTCTCGGCGTTGATTAGATAGATTGATAGCAGCGCAGCCATTGGCTCCCGCAGCTGTCGATCAAATCCAATGACGTGGTTGCTGGGGGGCGGGACCGAGTCATATACTCTGTGTCTATGGACGCAGCGCGTATGACATGGGAGCACGCCCGCAAGCTAACCCCCTCGGGATAGAGCTTCCCAGAGGGGGTTAGCTATTGCGGGGAGGAGCAGAGAGAGCCGCCGAGGGACCCCAGAACAGGAGGATCGGGGCCACTCTGTGCAAAATGAACTGCACAGTGTAAGTATGACATGTTTTGTTATTTAAAAAAAAAAAAAATTTTTTTAACCTGTACAACCACTTTAACTAATGAGCAAAGTTCACACCATTGCGTTGCAATGCAGTAAAAATAAAGTATGGCAAGCTGCATTTTTTCTTTTTTTTTATAGTGCAAATGGACCACCTGTATACATGACTCTGGGAACGAAAAACAAATTTGGCTCTCTTGTCCTTCCCCATGCCAAAAAATGCACTGCAAACGCACGCACATATCAAAAGTAGCCTAACCTATAAAAAACGAAATCGGCTTTGACTGCAACAGACTCCAACAGACTTGCTGCACTGTGATCTAGCTTCTGTCCTCTTCTGGGCTAAATGATGCCCAAGTGTCCTCTGACCCACGCCGCCTTGAGCACACCTCCTGGTAATGCGTGTCACATTTTGTTTAGCTTTCCTTCCAGGAATGTTGGATAATTGTGTCCCCGCACCACATGCTGTGGTTCTATAACCCCCTACATCACTGCCGTGTCATGTAGCAGCATAGGGGTTAAAAGATGGAAGCACAGCACTAGCTGAGGACACAATTTCCTAACGTGCATGCCGCGGGGGTACCCCATCCCAGTTGCCCACGTACCGTTGTATGACATTTACGCTCTTTGCGGTCATCCCCACTGGACAACAGTCCTCTTGCTCTATGGCTGCACCGGAGCTGAGAAGTCTTCTAGACTTCTAAAGGCGCATCGCCTGAGCATCTTTCTTGTTGAAATATGGCCTTCTTCACGTTTGAGGGGTTACTGTGCCATCAGCCAATAAATAAACCAGTATTTGCAAGTGCATTTATTTTATAGATGGTATTTCTTTAACAAGCAAAGATGAATTCTAATATATCACTCAATTTTGATATCATCTGTTTTGGTTGAAGTGATTTTTCTTTACTTCTAAAATTATCACATTGTCATTGTGTTTAATGTTGTGCAGCATTGGCAGAAATTTTACCCCGTATTGTATTAGTTTCACCACATGTGTCTTTTTAGAGGCTGTGTAAATGTTTGTTTTTTTTGTACCGTTCCCTTCAGCACCAGGCCCACCTCAGGGGTATGTCACTTTTACTGAACTTGATAATGAGGCAGCGGGGTCGGACAATGTGCGCTATCGGGACGTCACCTCCCCCATCAATGACTGCGATGTGGAGAGCAACGGGAGCAGTAAAGGTGGGTGCTGATGCAGATGGTTTAAGATGGAAGGAAAATGGTACTATAATTTAGATCAGGGGTCTCCAAACTTTCTAAACAAAGGGTCAGTTTGCTCTCCTTCAGACTTTAGGGGGGCCGGACTGTGACCAGTGGGAGAAGGAAATGTCCTGCCATCAGTGGGATTAAAAAATGCCCCATGATGGTATTAGAGGGAGTAATAGTGCCCCATCGTTTGGTTACAGTGGGAGTATTAGTACCCCATCATTGGTATCAGTGGCAGCATGGTGTCCCATTGTTTGTGTCAGTCGGAAGAATCGTGCCCCATCTTTGGTATCAGTGGGAGGAATACTGCCCTATCTTTGGTGTCAGTGGGAGGACAAGTGCTTCATCGCTGGTATCATTGGGAGGAATCGTGCCCCATTGTTGGTGTCAGTGAGAGAAATGGTGCCCCATTGTTGGTATCAATGGGAGAAATACTGCCCCATCTTTGGTGTCAGTGGGAGCGATAGTGCTCTGTCGCTGGTATCAATGGGAGGACTTGGGTCCCATTGTCTGTGTGTCAGTAGCAGGAACTATGCCCCAATGTTGCCGACAGTGGGGGGAATAATTCCCCAAGGGCCAGATAAAAGCAAGCAAAGGGCCACAGTTTGGAGACCACTGATTTAGATGATCACAAATTTTAGCTGTTGTACTGTTTACCTAATATTACTTCTTTGATTTGAATTTGACACTTTCACCTGATTGTGCTCATTATGTAAGACAGGGTTATACATAGTGCTCACCCCCGCTGAGAATATGTCCAGGTTCCTTTTGCCAGTACAGAGGCCGCCACACACACACACAAACACACACACACACACACACACACACACACACCGACCATAATAGGCTCAGTCTAGGTAATGTCTTTTTACTATTTATTGTTGAAGAACTTTAATGGAAGAGGGGTTTGGTGGGTCACAGAATACAGGGGGTCAAAATAATAATTGCAATCAATGGGAAGACAAGCCAGACCAGGACTTCAGGACGATGCCCTCCAGCAAAATCCCTTAGCAATCTCCTCCAGGCCCAAAGCTTTTGCTCCTGTCGAGACCCAGAGCAATTCCTATCTCCCAGGGGCATCAGCCCCAGGAAAACTGGAACCCTCCCTGGAGAGGAAAGAACACTCCTGGAAAGGCCTCCCACACACCACCTCCTCAGCCACATTTTGGATGCTTCCTTCTAGGTTATTGGCTAGAGCATGATACATTTTCATGCTGGTCATTTGTCTCTCTATTCTGGAAGCTTCTTCTAGAAGCAAGTGAGAGAAATCAAACACCCAAGCTAGGACACCCTGACCAGACAAAACTAGTCAATTTACTGCTCTACTGACTACGTTGAAGCCAAAAACGATATAGCCTAGTTCGTATATAGCCTGATTCAATTGCTTTACTTTTGTTTTCTTGTGATTCTTTTTGTGCTCTTTTTGTGTTCAGCGTTCTACATATATTCTTCTACATATTTTTGGTAAAAAAAAAAAAATCGCAATAGGTGTATTGATTGGTTTGCGAAAAAGTTATCGCGCCTACAAACTATGGGATAGATTTAGGGACTTTTATTTTTATTGTTTTTACTAGTAATGGCAGCGATCTGCTTTTTTTTTTTTTTTGACTGCGACATGGCGGTTGACAAATCTGACCCCAAATTACACTTTTCGTGACAATATTACATTGATCAGTGCTATAAAAATGCACTGATCAATGTAAAAATGACACTGGCAGGGAAGGGATTAACACTATGGAGCGATCAAGGGTGTTCTAACTGTAGGGGGGTGGGGGGGGGGGGGCTGCCAGGGACATGACAGAGCTCATCTTGTGAAACATTCGCAGACTGGCAGATACTGGCAATCCAAGGATTTGTATATATGTTTGCCATTTGTAAAAAATAAAAAAACAAAGCTGTATTTATTAATGCTGACGTTTTGCTCTCTTTATTGGCACACAGTTTAAAGGAGTTGTATTGGCAGAAGGTTTTTTTTCTTAAAGTGGTTGTAAACCCTTTTTTTTTTTTTTTTTTTTTTTTCTAACCTGCAAGACAAAGCTATAATGAGCTAGTATGACTAGCATACTAGCTTATTATGTACCACTTGCCTTCGATCGGGGCCCCCGAAGTCGTCCGTGTCCCTCCTCTAGCCGCATCCCTCGCTGCAGCGATAGCCGGAATGTTACTTCCGGGTATCGCCGCTGTAGCCAATCACAGCGCCGCTCCGGCGCTGTGATTGGCCGGAGTGGCGAAGACGTGACTCCGCGCGTGAGCTGTCGAATTCGGCTACGTCGTCGAATGTTGCGACCTAGCCGAATTTGTGAATGGGGTGACGTCAGCGTCGCCGCATTTACATACAAATATCTCCTTAACCGTGTAGGTTAAGGAGATATTTCATGCACCTACAGGTAAGCCTTAATCTAGGCTTACCTGTAGGGCTTTGTTTAAAAAGTGGGTTTACAACCACTTTAATGCATTAAGCTAAAAAGCCATCTGTGTGTAGCAGCCCCCCTCGGCCCCCCCCCCCCCAATGACACCAGTGCTGTTTCTCAGCCAATCGGGAGGGAGATGACCGGGACTCTCCCTCCTGATTGGCTGAGAAACAGCAGCAGTGACATTTGCTCCCACGGCTGTCCAATCAGTAGAGAGAGGGGGGTGGGGCCAAACTGTAGCACTGTGTCTGAATGAATACACAGAGCTGCAGCTTGACTCGAGTACCTCCTTGGCAAGCTGCTTGCTGTTGGGGGTACTCGGCAGGAGGGAGGGGCCAGGAGAACCCAAGAGGGACCCAAGAAGAGGAGGATCTGGGCTGCTCTGTTCAAAACCATTACACAGAGGAGGTAAGTATTACGTGTTTTTGTTTAAAAAAAATATATATATATTTACAATGACCGTACTTTTTTTAATGATGGGTCAATGTTAATCTTATGATGATATTGTGTTTTTCAGAAGAGGGAGGTGTCGGTAGAAAACGGAGCAGTAGTAGTGAAGGTGTGTCTCTGAACACTGGTGTGAGTAGTGAGGCCTCAGTTGAGAGCAATGAGGTACGGAGATACAGTCACTACAAGCATGCTCATTTTCTTGTAATTTCTTTATACATCATACAGACACACGTAAGAGGATGCTTATGCAGCTTTGTTAAAGTGCTCATTTTCATGCTGAATTGGTACATTTTCTAAGAGCACGTGAAGGCTCAGCTGCCCGTGCAGACACTTCAGGGGAATGTATAGTGGTTTTGTACAGGTCCGTATTAAAGATTAAAAATGATTTTTTGTTTTACTTTGAATAGTTACATATTTGAAACTGAGCCTGTTTAATATTTTGATTTGTGCTTTTGGGCCAGCAGGTGGCGCTTTAAGCTCTGTTTTTAACGTTTTCACAAAGGCATGTCTGGCTCAAATGAAACCGTAGGCCAAATCTTTTTAGGTAATGTAAAATACCTCCAGTATTCCAAAATATCATATTCAGGTCTCCACGGCAAGCCAGGGCCTAAGTATGATGAGATCAATGTTTGCCTGCCTTGATTTTCACATACATCTATTTTATTTTTATTTTTTATTTATTTTTTTCTTTGTAAGAAGTTTTACAAGTGCATAGCAATAGGCACAACAAAGAAAGAAAACCAATCACACAATGTATGCATGTGGCATGGGAAAAAAAAAATGCAATCATCAAGAAATAAATTGAACAGATGCCAGCGATTAGTATGTTTTAACGTGAGCAGTGTTTGGTGCGGGTGGCAGCGAGGGAGATATGTTTTGCTTGCCTGTTGGAAGATTAAAGGAGTTGTAAAGGTACATTTTTTATTTTCTAAATAGGTTCCTTTAAGCTAGTGCATTGTTGCTTCACTTACCTTTTCCTTTGATTTCCCTTCTAAATAATTTTTTTCTTTGTTTTCTTTGTCTGAATTTCTCACTTCCTGTTTATCCTCAGTAAGCTGTTCAGTAAGCTGTTCTGGCTGACTCCACACCACTCGGATGATGGTGTGGAGTTCAGTGAGTAGAAACAGGAAGTGAGAAATTCAGACAAAGAAAACAAACCTTTAGAAGGTAAATCAAAGGAAAAGGTAAGTGAAGCAACAATGCACTAGCTTAAAGGAACCTATTTAGAAAATAAAAAATGTACCTTTACAACTCCTTTAAGGTCCCTATCACACGGGGCAGATTCCATAACGATCAGATCCCTTGCTGATCAGAGCGGACGGATGAGACTAAGGCCCCTTTCACAGGGGTTGTCGGACCTGATTGGAAGGTCTAGGCATCCCTTTGGACAGATGTGTGTAAACAGACTTGTGTCCGTTTTTATACCCACCTACCTCTGGGTCCAATCTGGCCTGTTAAAAAAAAAAAAAAAACGGTAGGGGATCCATCCTCCTCCTTCTTCTTATTAGACGGATTGTCGGGCAGTTGGCTGTAAAAACTGAGCGGACATGGATGTGTCATCCCACTGCTCTTCTCCAATCGCCAGGGGATCTTTGAGCTGATTTCCCCCCCCCCCCCCCCTGCTGATCAAAACCAAATCTGCCCCATGTAAAAGAGGTCTTGGGGTGATATGGACTATATAAGAGAACGCTTCAGATTGTGGCAGTCAGAAAGGGAGCAATGAAGGTCTCTAGCAAATGTGCACCAGAATGAGTGATGGGTAAGGAAAACGTAGGAGGATAAAGCTGGCGTTAAAAGGTTTGACAAGGAGAATTGGTGGGTAGAGGAGAGACAGAAGGGTTGGGGGGGGGGGGCGGTGATACTGGGTGTGGGGTCCAAGAAGGTAGGATCCAATTATGCCTTGGAAGTCAGAGTGAGAGTAGGGAGGGGTCATGTTGGCATTTGTACTCAAGCCATAGTAACCATTTTTTGAGAGATTTGGACTAGGAATCATTCAGTATCTCTCAGTGGTGCCCATCACTCTCTGCTTCACCTCCATAAAGTTCAAGGCATGTTGTCACTAAACTTTTAGCTTTGGTTAGTTGTGCAGCTTTTAATGGCTTGCAAGGTCAGATATTGGTCTAAGTAAGGTCTAATAAGGGTTGCCAACCAGATTTGGATTGATACCGGCTCTAAATCGAGTTATACAGGTGCATCTCAAAAAATTAGAATATCAAAACGCAAGTTTTTTTGTTTGTTTGTTTTTACTTTTTGAATAAAATTACTTAAAAAAAAAAAAAAAAGTGAAACCCATATATTCTATAGATTCTCTGTGTGTGTGTGTGTGTGTGTAAAATATATATATACTGTATATACTCGAGTATAAGCCGACCCGAATATAAGCCGAGGCACCTAATTTTACCACAAAAACTGGTAAAACTTATTGACTCGAGTATAAGCCTAGGGTGTGCCTCACTTTGCCTCACTGTGTCCATGTCTCACGGTGTCCATGACTATACTGACGTTTAACATGGGAGTCTATGGAAGGGGTGCCCGGCTTTGAAAAATCGGTGCTCCCTGGCTGTAGGTCCCCCGGACAAGAAACTTTGCAAGCCTGTAGATGAAGAGTGGGGCTACATGTGTGCCAAGTTTGGGGTCCAGAGGACCTACGACCGGCCAGTACTGGGTCCCCAAAGTCACCAGAGAAATTACAGTTTAACATGGGAGTCTATAGAAGGGGTGCCCGGTTTTGAAAAATCGGTGCTCCCCGGCCGTAGGTCCCCCGGACAAGAAACTTTGCACACTTATAGAGGAAGAGTGGGGCTACATGTGTGCCACGTTTGGGGTCCAGGGGACCTATGGCCGGCCGGTACCGGCTCCGCAAAGTCCGGGAGATCAGGCGCAAAAAGGTGACTCGAGTATAAGCCGAGGGGGCATTTTCAGCACAAAAAATTGTGCTTAAAAACTCGGCTTATACTCGAGTATATACGGTAATCTATCACACACACGCGCATTTCTTTCTTTTAATTTTGATTATGGCTTACAGCTAGTGAAACCCAAAAATCAGTATCTCAGAAAATTTGAATATTCTGAAAGTTCAATATTATAGACTCATGGTGTCACACTCTAATCGGCAAATTAACTCAAAAAAACTGTAAAGGTTTCCTGAGCCTTTGAAATGGTCTCTCAGTCTGGTTCAGTAGGTTACACAATCATGGGGAAGGAGGCTAAGGGCTCTTTCACACGGAGGTCCGTTCAGGTCCGCCTGTCAGTTTTTTTTTTTAGGCGGACCTGAAACAGATCCTCCATGCACCCCTATGGAAGCACGGATGTCAGCGGTGACATGTCCGCTGACATCCGCTCTGCTCCGAAAAAGTGTGACGGAGGAAAATCCTATTTTTCCTTCCGTCTGCGGATCGGATGACAACGGACTCTACGGTCCGTCGTCATCCGATTCCCCATAGGGGAGAGCGGCGCTCTGACAGGGCGGTCCCTGCACAGTGTGCGGGGACCGCCCAGTCATCCGTCGGCTCAGCGGGGATCAACGGAGCGATCCCCGCTGAGCAAGCGGAGCTTCACGGGGCGGATCTTCACGGATCCGCCCCGTGTGAAAGAGGCCTAAGTCACAAAAGGTCATTGCTAAAGAAGCTGGCTGTTCAGAGTGCTGTATCTAAGCATATTAATGGAAGGAAAAGGTGCACAAGCAACAGGGATAAGCACAGCCTTGAGAGGATTGTGAAGCAAAGGCCATTCAAGAATTTGGGGGAAGATACACAAGGAGTGGACTACGACTGGTGTCAGTACTTGGAGCCACCACACACAGACATATCCAGGACATGCGCTACAACAGTCACATTCCTTGTGTCAAGCCACTCCTGAACCAGACACAACCTCAGAAGCGTCTTACCTGGGCTAAAGAGAACAATGACTGGACTGTTGCTCAGTGGTCCAAAGTCCTCTTTTTGGATGAAAGTAAATTTTGAATTGACTTTCATTTGGAAATCAAGGTCCCAGAGTCTGGAGGAAGAGTGGAGAGGCACGAGGTCCAGTGTGAAGTTTCCACAGTCAGTGATGATTCGGGGAGCCATGTCATCTGCTGGTGTTGGTCCACTGTGTTTTATCAAGTCCAAAGTCAGCGCAGCCCTCTAGCACTTCATGCTTCCCTCTGCTGACCAGCTTCATGGAGATGCTGATTTCATTTTCCAGCAGGACTTGGCACCTGCCCACACTGCCAAAAGTACCAATACCTGGTTAAATGATTATGGTATCACTGTGCTTGATTGGCCAGCAAACTCACCTGACCTAAACCCCATAGAAAATCTGTGGGGTATTGTCAAGAGGAAGATGAGACACCAAACCCAACAATGCAGATGGACTGAAGGCCGCTATCAAAGCAACCTGGACTTCCATAACACTTTAGCAGTGCCACAGGATGATCGCCTCCGAGCCACGCCACATTGAGGCAGCAATTCATGCAAAAGGAGCACCGACCAAGTACTGAGTGCATACTATACTGTACATGGACATACTTTTCACTAAGCCAACATTTTATTGGTTGTATGTAATAATCTAATTTTCTGAGTTACTGAATTTTCACTTTTCACTAGCTGTAAGCCATAATCATCAAAATTAAAGGAAAATGCTTGAAATATATCACTCCTGTGTAATAAATCTATATAATTTTATTTTGGTAATTCCATTCAAAAAGTGAACCTCAAACTTTTTGATATTCACATTTTTTCAGATGCACCTGTATACGCATATCCAAAGCTTCTGAAACTTTGGATTTTGCCACCAAATGTGGTAGAAATTACCCTGTTCCCAGCATCATCGAAAGCATAGTGGGGAGGTGCTGGGAGTGAACTTGGCTATGGGGAATTGTGTTTTCATTCAGGCTTATCCAGATTCCCTGATTAAATTTGTAGTTGAACATAAATGCAAATTTTGGGATTCTAGGTACATGCAAGAGTTCAGTTCAGCAGAAAGATTAGACCTGCAGAGTTTGGATCATTTGTGCAATGACTTTTGAATGGGGACAGACATATTGGGCAATGGGCAGCCAGGGTCTCATTTGAGGAGCATGAATTATTGCTAGTGATGGCAATATAATTTGCTGCTTTGATTCATTGGTGACCGATTTCTAAATAGATATGGTAGGAACATTTTTTGTTTTTCCTTTTGTATTAATTTATATGTGCCCTTGTACTCATTGTCTTAATTAGGTGGGTATTAAGTGGGAAAAGGGGGGAAAGTGAAGTTCCTGGGGTGCTGTCTCTTTCTTTCTGTGAACTCTGCATACAGCTGTACATGTTTAAACTGCTTTGCCATATTTATATTCACATCTGTATTTCTGTTCCAGGATTCTGACCCAGCTGTGGAAACATCTAGCAGGAAGCATGGCAAGATGCACTCCAAAGGCAGACAGCGCAATGGAGATGTCCACAACAACCCTGGGCCCTCAAACTGCAGAGTCTCCAACTCCCAGCCTGATTCAGATATTTCTTGCTATACCGGGCCTAAGGTATGTTTACAAAGGGTACTTAAAGAGGATTTGAACTGCGGAACCTGGGATCAAAAAAGGCAGGCAGAGGACAAAGGACTACAACCCAAATTCCAAAAATGTTGGGACGCTGCATAAAATCTACATAAAACCAAAATGCAATGATTTGCAGATCTCATGGACCCATAAGAGGTTTATTGATTTTAACATAAAACCTAGAAACATGCAGAGAGTAGAAAAAAAAAAGCTAGGAAAATAAATCAAGTACATGTGTATACAAGATGGTGATTTGGGCAACCAATCTTAACAACGTAAGAGTTACAAGCAGGAAACAAAGATGGGTGCTGCTTGGTAAAGTTAGCTGACTAGTACTGCAAAGTTGGTACCTTTTTAAATATACACTAGAGAAGCTGGCGAAAGTGATTGCAATCAAACATAGTAAAAATCTGTGTATGTAGCAAAGATTTCAATAGGTATGAAAACCAAGAAGGGTAGAGAGGGAGAGCAAAGGTGAAAGAGAGAGGAGATGGGGCGGATATAGAACGGATTGATCATTTACCAATAAAACCCAAAGAATAACCCTGCCTGGAAAGTTGGGAGAGAAAAGGCAAAGGAACAAATGAAAGGGGGAGAAAACTCCCGGGGCGGTAGTGCAGATCCAATTCTCGAGAAAAACATGAGGGCTTACCAAGGCATTAATACAGTGTTTTCAATGTCTGGGGGTAAGCAATGCTTAACCCAAGGCCACCAAACTTTCTCAAATTTGCGAAGCTCATAATTTTCATTGGCTTACATCTTATCATCAGAGCCTTATTGATCATAAGTTTAGCTTCAGCCGCAACCAAGGACGGGGATTTCCATGCTTTAGCAATGGTTTGTTTAGCAGCTGTAACAGGAGATTTTGATTGATTTGATTTTGGGTTAACTCAACTGATTTTAGGTTTAGGAGAGCCATTGTTGGATCTGGCTGGATGGTCTTGGGAACTTTTGAAGCCATTGCAAGGAGGGCTTTCCAAAAGTTTTGGGCTACAGAGCAGTCCCACCACACATGGAGATGTGTGCCTAGGTCTGAACAGCCACAAAAGCATGCCGCTGAATAAGAGGTAATGTATTTTGCAATCCTAGCCAGAACTAGGTACCAGCGGTCAAGGACCTTCTAATTTTGTTTCTACTGCTAGAACATTAGTTGAAGAAGATTTTGGTAGATTTGAAATATGCAAGGCCTTCCCTGAAAAACACATCATCGGAATAGGAGCATATGCTGCTCTAAAACCTGGATTTACAGTATATTTCTGCATTGATGCCTTTTCCAGATATGCAAGCTACCCATTCCATACACACCAATGCACCCCCATAGAGAGACTTTTGAACTTACCGCTGATAACAAACCAGAAGGTCCCTCTCCGCTTTTAGTCCAGAGGACGTGGTGCCTATGGTTGCCAAAAAGGATGTCAAATTTTGATTTGCTTTTCAACGGACGATAAATGAGCTTTGGCCCAGAGAAGAATGCAGCATTTTAGGATCATGTTCAGATATGGCTTCTTTGCACGATAGAGGTTTACCTTGCATTTTTTTGGATGCCACAACAAACTGTTTTCCCAGACTGTGAACTAGGGATTATACTCGTGTTACTGACCTGTTGCCATTTAACCTAATTAGTTGCAAAATGTTCTTCCAGCTCCATACCTTATTTTTTTTTTTTTTTTGAGATGCGTTTCTGCCATCAATTCCAAAATGACCTTCTTTTTCCTTTTTAAAATTGCATACTTTCTCAGTCTAAAAATTTCGATTTGTTTCCTATTTTCTAATGTGAACAAAATATGGGGTTTGAGATTTGCAAATCCTTGCAATATGTTTTTATTACTATGTAGATTTTACACAGCATCCCAACTTTTTGGGAATTGGGGTTGTTACCAGTATTGTCTGCAGTCTCCCTGCAGCTGATCTTTTACCCGTGAATAACTTTCCTTACCTTGTTTTGCACTTTGTCGCCGTGTGCAGGTGGCCACCTTGGTAAAAGCAGGGCTTTGCTTTATGTCAGAGCAGCCTCCCTGGTGACCTAATATCTGGTAGTAGGATCAAAAAGCACAGTTCCACAGAATGAATTAAGCAGGAGCAGGGATATCTTTGCATTGAAGGTCTTCAGGTACAGCTTAATCTCCAGCACGGAGAACAGTGAGCAACACAATAGGGACATCACTAAATCTCATTCTAAATCTAGTGGGACTAGCAGTTTGAGGCATTTCACAGATATACAGCTAAGATGCTGAAGATACAGGGAGTGTTCTGTCTTTTTAGGAGGAATTCAAGGCAAACTGTATGTTACAGGGTACTGCTTAGGCAAAATTAACATTTCTAGATGTTCTCAATAACAAACTAAATCTTCACCCTTTTTTTTTTTTTTCCCTGTTCATGTTCACGTTACAAGGTCTTTGAACCAAAAATATATATCTGACCTCCCCTCTCCCTCCCTGTGAGACAGAACCAAGAGGTCACATGTGTGGAAAGCTTTGCTGCTTGTTATTAGTAATGATACGTGATCAGGTATATGTACTTATTGCTTTGCCACATTATACCATTCCAGTGAAACTTTAGATTGCAAAGAATATCTAATGCCAACTCCTTTTTTTTTTTTTTTTTACTTTTGTAGTAGAAAAGGTCTAAAACCCCTGACAGGGAGAGAGGATGACTGAGTCACTTAAACTGACCATGGTAATCTGGGATCAGCAGCCATGATTATTGTGGTCAGTACAGGCAGGATCAGCCAGGTTTTTTACAGCTTAGAGAGGGGCAGATTAGACAGCACAAGCGCTGTGCTGTTTAATCTGCTATAAGGGAACAGGAGCTCCTCCTTTTTCCCCAATTTGTATTTTATTTATTTTTTCAGGTTGCAATCACTTTAAAGCGGTGGTCCAGCTGAAATGTTTTTTTTTTTTTTTTTTAAAGTCAGCAGCTACAAATACTGTAGCTGCTGACTTTTAATAAGGACACTTTCCTGTCCAGGGAGCCCGCGATGTTGGCCCCCCGAGGCCAATCTGTCTATCGGATTGGGTGCTGGCTCCGCCATTCTATCTAAGGGAAATAGGCAGTGGAGCCTTGCGGCTTCACTGCCCGTTTCCTACTGCGAGTCGCGCCTTGTGAATGGCTGGCTATCTTCTGGGGGGGACACAGGTCCCAGAAGACAGCGCGCCCCATTTTCCAGAACACCACGGGAGGGATGAAGAGAACAGGAGCCCTGCGGTATAGGAAGTGGCAGATTAGGACGACTGCCTAGCAACAGACATTTCTGTTAAATAAAAATTTGTTCCCAGTGCTGAGGCTGGGTGGGATTGAATGGATCGCAGCTGGCATTCAATCCCACCCAATCATGCCTGCCCTCTCAAGCAATGCTTTGACATGCAATTTCTGAATTCAAGTAGCGCCTACCACATAAGCCCTGCACAGAAACTTCCTGAAACTACACAAGTCCTAAGGAATTATGGGACATGCAATTTCAGGCATTTACATGGGCAGCATATAGGAAGTTTCCCCAGGTGCCCTTGACTTGCAGACAGCCTTGGAAGGGAGTAATGATGTCACAGGTACTGTAAACTCCTGTATAGGGTGCTACAAACACAGGGACAAAAAACAGTTTGAATGTGGTGGCAGTTGAGAGATGGAATCTATATCTTTATCTTACATGACAGGACATAGAGCATCTGCTTGAATCTTTACAAGAGGGTTATGCTGTCCTCTACAGGTGTTTGGATACTTGCAAAAAGACCAGAAGTCTCCCTCCTAGGCATAACCTCTCCTCCCCTCCCCCCCCCTCACTTTCTCCCCGGTAGGCAGGACTTCAGTTTTCTTGCCAGTGTCTAAAGGTGATGGGGTCTCCACGGAAGAGGTTGTTTCCCATTTTATCCTGGAACTGCGGGTGATTCACCTGGCTGTCTTGCATTGGTCAACAGCTGCAAGGTCTCCTTGTGATAGTTCAGTCACAACACCAGAGTTGTGCCATACATAAATCCTCAAGGCGGCATCAGATGTTTGTTGGCCCAGGAGGAAATGATCTCATCCGGTCTTGGACAGAGCTTCATCACAATCCAGGAGTGGAAAATTGGCAGGCAGACTTCCTCAGCCATCACCAGTTGTCACCGGAGGAGTAGGCTGTCCCCTGGGAGGTATTCTAGAAGATCTGATGGTGGCAGGGCACGCCAGATATGGAGGTTTGTCCCCAGGACTATGGATTCTCAGGCGTTTGCGGTGGATCATTTGGTCATTCCATGGGATCAGTTCTCCCTGATTTTATGCCTTTCCTCCGCTACAACATCTTCTACATCTACTCCATAGAATTTGTGTGGAGGGAATACTAGTGATTCTGATTGCCTCGGCTGTGTCTAGGAGAATGTACTATTCTGACATCCTAAACATGTCAGTCGACAGTCCTTGGGTCTTTCTGGATTGTCCTGACCTTCTGTCGCCATGGTCCAATCTTCCATCGATCTTAATGGTTGCTGGCTGTAACGGCATAGCTATTGAAGCCAGAGTCTTGAGAGACGGGAGTCTTGGATTCTTTTATTCATCCTTGCAAGTATGTTGTGGGTCATATATTGGCCTTCCTCCAAATGTGGGTTGATTTACAAGTATCCTTGAGTATGATCAAGGGTTAGATTTTGGCTTTGCCAGTCTTTTTTTTTTTTTTTTTTTCAGCTGCTGCTTGCTTCTCATTTCTTCGTCAATGCCTTTACAGGGTGTCACGTGTATTTCTCCTTCAATCAGGGCGCTTTTGTCCCCATGGGATCTTAATTTGGTTCTTTCTGTTTTACAGAAACCTCAATTTGAACCCTTCCGACATCTTCCCTTAGTTTTTTTTGATGAGGAATGTTGTATTTCTGGCGGCCCTTTCCTGTAAGGAGCCGTTTCTGGTTCTCCACCATGACAAGGTGGTTCTTCGCCCTTGGCCGTCTTTTTTGCATAAGGAGGTTTCGGCCCTCCATCTCAATCAGGACATTGTCTGTCTTGGCTTCTTTTGTTCGAAATCTCAAATGCCAGGGGACAAGGCTCTTTACACTTTGGATGTAGTTCATGCTATCAGGAGTTACCTGAAGTGGAATTCAAGTCCTGAAGTTGGATTCTCTGTTTGCGCTCTCTGAGGGTCCAAAGAAAAGTCGCACAACTACCCAGTCTACTATTCCCAGTGGATTCATTGGCTTATTTCTCAAGCCTATGGCTTGGAAGGAAAGGTTTCACCTTTTTCAGTAATGGCACATTCTACCAGGAGTGTAGGTGCCTGTTGTGCTATCCATTCCATCATAAAGCTTCAGTAGCTCAGGTTTGCAAAGCCTGGTCTTTGATTTACACTTTTACAAAGTTTCACCAGCTAGATGTTAGATCCGCTAAGGATGCTACATTTTGGTTGGGGTGTTTTTTGCAGGCTGCTGCATGAGGTGGTTCCTCTTTCGTATTTTTTTTTTTTTTGGGGGGGGGGCTGCTGGCTTGTTGCTCTCCCCCCCCCCCCCCCCCCATGTTCAGTACTTTTGGGACATCCCTGTCATAAGGATTCAAGAAGACTGTGCGCCATATGAAAAATAAAATGGGATTTTTAGTTTACCTGTAAAATCTATTACTTGGAGCACATCACTGGACACTGAGATCCCACCCCTCGACTATCTCTTGGTTTATGGCTTGCTACAAAATTGAAGTCCTGCCTACCAGGGAAGGGTTATGGCTAGGAGGGAACTTCCTGTTTTCCTGTCATGTGAATCTAAAAAGATGCTCTGGGGGAGATTCACTAAAACTGGTGCAGCTGTGCATAGTAACCAATCGGCTTCAGCTTGTTCAATTAGACTTTGGCAAGAAAAACTAGAAGCTGATTGATTACTATGTACAGTACAGCTGTGCCAGATTATTTGTGCACCAACTTTAATAAATCCTCCCCCTCTGTGTCCCATGATGTACCCAAAAAAAAGGATTTTACAGGTAAACCAAAAATCGCATTGCGACATTTTGATAATCCTGAAGTTGAGATTTAAAGAAAAGGTTTGACTTTCAATACACTTTGAGTATTGGTCAACTTATACTGCATTTTTGACTTTTTTGTATCTGATTCAGAAGTTCTTAATCTTTTTTTAATCTTCTTCTCCCATTAGGACCTGGCAGAGCTGCTCGAGCAGATTGGCTGTTCCAAGTACCTTCCTGTATTCCAGGAGCAAGATGTAAATCTTCGGATCTTCCTCACTCTCACAGAGCCTGACCTGAAGGAAGTGGGCATCACGTGAGTGCCGTGGAGTTGGCTTGTGAGGAGTGACTGTGGCCAAGCTTAGAGGCTGGAAGGGCAAATACAGGTGAAACTCGAAAAATGTGAATATCGTGCAAAAGTTCATTTATTTCACTAATGCAACTTAAAAGGTGAAATGAATATGAGATAGACTCATTACATGCAAAGCAAGAAAGTTCAAGCCATGATTTGTCAGAATTGTGATGATTATGGCTTACAGCTCATGAAAACCCCAAATCCACAATCTCAGAAAATTAGAATATTGTGAAAAGGTGCAATATTCTAGGCTCAAAGTGTCCCACTCTAATCGGCTAATTAAGCCATAACACCTGCAAAGGGTTCCTGAGCCTTTAAATGGTCTCTCAGTCTGATTCAGTAGAAATCACAATCATGGGAAAGACTGCTGACCTGACAGTTGTGCAGAAAACCATCTGACACCCTCCATAAGGAGGGAACGCCTCAAAAGGTAATTGCAAAAGAAGTTGGATGTTCCCAAAGTGCTGTATCAAAGCACATTAATAGAAAGTTATGTGGAAGGGAAAAGTGTGGAAGAAAAAGGTGCACAAGCAGCAGGGATGACCGCAGCCTGGAGAGGATTGTCAGGAAAAGGCCATTCTAAAGTGTTGGACTTTCACAAGCAGTGGACTAAGGCTGGGGTCAGTGCATCAAGAGCCACCACACACAGACGGGTTCTGGACATGGGCTTCAAATGTCGTATTCCTCTTGTCAAGCCACTACTGAACAACAAACAACGTCAGAAGCGTCTTACCTGGGCTAAAGAAAAACAGACCTGGTCTGTGGCTCAGTGGTCCAAAGTCCTCTTTTCTGATGAGAGCAAATTTTGCATCTCATTGGAAACCAAGGAGCCAGAGTATGGAGGAAGAATGGAGAGGCGCACACTGCAAGATGGTTGAGGTCCAGTGTGAAGTTTCCACAGTCTGTGTTGATTTTCTTGAGCCATGTCATCTGCTGGTGTTGGTCCACTGTGCTCATTAAGTCCGGGGTCAACGCAGCCATCTACCAGGAGATTTTGGAGCACTTCATGCTTCCTTCCGCAGACGAGCTCTTATGGGGATGCTGACTTCATTTTCCAGCAGGACTTGGCACCTGCCCACACTGCCAAAAGCACCAAAACCTGGTTCAATGACCGCGGGATTACTGTGCTTGATTAGCCAGCAAAGTCGCCTGAACTGAACCCCATAGAGAATCTATGGGGCATTGCCAAGAGAAAGATGAGACACATGAGACCGAACAATGCAGAAGGGCTGAGGGCCGCTATTGAAGCATCCTGGTCTTCCATAACACCTCAGCAGTGCCACAGGCTGATCACTTCCATGCCACGCCGCATTGAGGCAGTAATTGCTGCAAAAGGGGCCCAAACCAAGTACTGAGTACATATGCATGCTTTATACTTTTCAGAGGTCCGATATTGTTCTATGTACAATCCTTGTTTTTTGATTGTGGATTTGGGGTTTTCATGAGCTGTAAGCCATAATCATCACAATTATGAAACAGCACGGCTTGAACTATCTGCATTAGTGAAATAAATAAACTTTTGCACGATATTCAAATTTTTCGAGTTTCACCTGTATATATTCCGGGACTTGACAAAAAGCTTTATCTACTCCTCCCTTTTTTTATTTTTTTATTTAATAGAGTACTGGGGTGTAACCATCTTTTTCACATTGAAGACCTATTGGAGCGTTTTTAATCTAAAGTTAAACTAAAAATGCACGCATTAGCACTAACAGAGCTGTTTATTTTTCTTAGATTTTGGCTTGGTTTTATGTTGGCAATCTCTGCTGCTCACTTGTATCGCTATCTTTTTATGAAGCCCCAGAAAATAATTCCTGTATGTTTTACATTGTAGCTTGTTTGGACCAAAGAGAAAGATGACATCTGCCATTGCTCGCTGGCATAGTTCTGCCCGTCCTCCGGGGGAAGCCTTGGAACAGGCCTATGCTGATCATCTGGAAGCTGAGATGCAAGAGTTGGCCATACAGCTCCACAAGGTAATGGTGATCTGATCAGTCTTGTGCTTATTTCTCAATCAGAGTACAGAAAAAAATGGTAGTTTTGTTTGAATAAAGCAGTTAAGTGTTACAAAAGACATATATATTTTTTTTACATTTTCATATCGGACTTGCTCCACAGAAGTGTGAAGAATCGGAGCTCTTGAAAGGACAAGTTGACCAGGAAAGGGAACTCCGAGGCGTGGCTGAGAGCTGCCTCATGGAGCAGGAGACCAAATGGAGGAGCGTTCGCTGCCAGCTGGAATCCACATGTAACCTGGCCACGGAAACCCAGAGGGCAGTCACTCGGCTCAGGTACTTGGCAGCTCTACCAAAACCAGACCAGAAACAAAATCTCTCAACCAGTCAACACGTGTTGTATTAGGCTATTCAAATTTACCAAAGATAAAAAAATATAACGGGGAAGCAGACATGTCAGGAGGAAAGAGCAGAGAGATGAGCTCATACTCTACAACCTATCTGCATGTTTTTTGCACTGCAGCACAACTGACTGGCTCCTTTTTTAGTGTTTCTCCATTTGCTAGATTCATCTCTGCTGTACAGGGACTGCAACAAGCTAATTCTTCATTAAAGTGTAACTAAACACACAACAGTAAAATTAGTCTGTATATGCAGTAAAGCGTGCTTGTTTTACTCCCTGTGGAACCTAAGGGGTTAATCCTCTGCATTGTGTAAAAGGCTGTTTGAACCTTTCTATTCTGATCCTCCCCTTATTTTACTGTCCCCAATCATCTGCTGATAGAACAGAGCATTTGAGTCACTCTGCACATGCTCAGATTGGTGTGCATTGCTAGAGGGTTTGTGTTTTTTTTTTTTTTGTCTTGGGAAAGTGCATGTGATCACAACAGGGCCATTTAGCACTGTCCAGACAGAGGATCAGGGGTCCTGCAGCCTCATAAGACAGTCAGAGTAGAATGAAAACTCCTCCTCCTACAAGCTTTAACCAGACACTGATAGAAGTCACAAGACTGCTATATACTGCTGATGAGAAAAGGTATTTAGCAGTTTATATTTACTAAAATCATTGAATTTCCACGTTCTGTGTACTGTGCAGACCAGATATAGTGAATGCAGAGTCCTGGGTTTAGTAATACTTTAAAATGTAGCTACGTGCACTACTTTTCTTTAAGACAAACAAACAATACATTTTAAGGATGTATTATTGAATACAGGGCTACATTACTATGTAACCTTTATATCTGCCTGGATTTTGGCTTTAAATTATTAAATGTATTGTGTAGCTGTTATAGATGTTAAAAGCCAAGTTCACCTTTTAGTAGCATGTTCCATTGTCCTAAGCACCCACTTCCCATCCCCAGAGCTAACTTTTGGCTCTATTGCTGAATTTAAATGTATATTGCTAAAACATCTGATTGTTAATGTTGTTTTTTTTGTTTTTTTTTATTACATATTTTACAGGAATTTCCAGGAAGAGCTATCTCATCGCCTGGGAAAAGCAAACGCCATAAGAACACGTACAACTCCCTCCAAACCAGCAGGTAAGACTTGGAAGCATGACACGGCTTCTTTTATGACATGGAGATTTAGATGGAAATATGGAGAGAATAGGTGTGAATGGTCAAATATTATGTGGACAATGGCGCTCACAAGCCCTAAGACTAATTGGTGAAATCTAGAAACCACCAGAGTCTTTTAGAAGGAATGTACACTATATTGGCTTTTTTTGTTTGTTTTTTTTTTCATACAATTTCTTTATTCTGTTCATGACTGAAACAAATACATTTATACGTTTAATTTTTTATTAATTTTTTTAAATGGTCCATATAGAAAAAAATTGGATGTGGATATTCATTTTTATGGCCAGAAGGTGGCGCTGTAGTTTTTTTTTTTTTTTTTTTTTTAACATTACATTGCTGATTGTAACTACAGTGCCTTGAAAAAGTATTCATACCCCCTTGAAATTTTCCACATTTTGTCATGTTACAACCAAAAACATAAATGTATTTTATGTGATAGACCAACACAAAGTGGCACATAATTGTGAAGTGGAAGGAAAATGATAAATGGTTCAACATTTTTTACAAATGAATATGGGAAAAGTGTGGGGGGCATTTGTATTCAGCCCCCCTGAGTCTCTGAGACTTGCAAAATAGCTCAAGCTCTGTCAGATTGGATGGGGAGTGTCTGTGAACAGCAATTTTCAAGTCTTGCCACAGATTCTCAATTGGATTTAGGTCTGGACTTTGACTAGGCCGGGGATATGCAATTAGCGGACCTCCAGCTGTTGCCAAACTACAAGTCCCATGAGGCATAGCGAGACATTTGACAGCATCAAGCATGACACCCAAAGGCAGAGGCATGATGGGACTTGTAGTTTGGCAACAGCTGGAGGTCCGCTAATTGCATATCCCTGGACTAGGCCATTCTAACACATGAATATACTTTTAATCTAAACCATTCCATTGTAGCTCTGGCTGTATGTTTAGAGTCCTTGTCCTGCTGGAAGGTGACCCTCCGCCTCAGTCTCAAGTATTTTGCAGACTCTAACAGGTTTTTCTTCTAAGATTGCCCTGTATTTTGCTGCATCCATCTTCCCATCAACTCTGACCAGCTTCCCTGTATTTGCTGAAGAAAAGCATCCCCACAACATGATGCTGCCACCACCATGTTTCACTGTGGGGACGGTGTGTTCAGGGTGGTGTGCCGTTTTAGTTTTCCGCCACACATAGCATTTTGCTTTTAGGCCAAAAAGTTCAATATTGGTCTCATCTGACCAGAGCACCTTCTTCCACATGTTTGCTGCGTCCCCCACATGGCTTCTCACAAACTGAAAACCGTATTTCTTATGACATTCTTTAAACAATGGCTTTCTTCTTGCCACTCTTCCATAAAGGCCAGATTTGTGGAGAGCACGATAGTTGTCCTGTGGACAGATTCTCCCACCTGAGCTTTGGATCTCTGCAGCTCCTCCAGAGGTACCATGGGCCTCTTTGCTGCTTCTCTGATTAATGCTCTCATTGCCCGGCCTGTCGGTTTAGGTGGACGGCCATGTCTTGGTAGGTTTGCAGTTGTGCCATACTCTTTCCATTTTTGGATGATGGATTGAACAGTGCTCTGTGAGATGATTTTTTTTTTTTTTTTATAACCAAACCCTGTTTTAAACTTCACCACATCTTTATCCCTGACCTGTCTGGTGTGTTCCTTGGCTTTCTTGATGCTGTTTGTTCACTAAGGTTCTCTAACAAACCTCTGAGGGCTTAACCGAACAGCTGTATTTATACTGAGATTAAATTACACACTGGTGGACTCTATTTACTAATTAGGTGAATTCTGAAGGCAATTAGTTCACTAAATTTGAGTTAGGGGTATCAGAGTAAAGGGGGCTAAATACAAATGTACGCCACACTTCAGATATTTATTTGTAAAAAAAATTCCTTCCAATTCCCAATCAAATAGATTTTCCATGGTTGTAACATGACATAATGTGGACAATTACAAGGGGTATGAATACTTTTTCAAGGCACTGTATATAACCCTTTCATGACTAAGCCCATTTCTGACATTTGGTGTTTACAAGTTTAAAATCCGTATTTTTTTTCTAGAAAATTATTTAGAAACCCCAAACATCTATTATATTATATTATATTATATTATCTAATAAATATATATATATATAACATTTTTTTAGCAGAGAATAAAATGGCGATTGTTGCAATATTTTATGTCACAATAATTTCATGAATTTAAAAAAAAATTCAAAGGAAAGTTAGCCCAATTTTTTTGTATAATGTGAAAGATAATGTTACACTTAGTAAATAGATACCAAACATGTCATGCTTTATAATTGCACGCACTCGTGGAATGGTGACAAACTACGGTACCTAAAAATCTCCATAGGCAACGCTTTAAAAATTGTTTACGGCTACCAGGTTAGAGTTAAATAGGAGGTCTACGGCTAGAATTATTGCTCCTGCTCTGACGATCACGGCGATATCTCACATGTGTGATTTGAACACCGTTTTCATATGCGGGCGCGACTTCCGTATGCGCTTTCTTTGCTGCGCGAGCTTGCGGGGACAGGGGCGCTTTAAAACATTATTTCTTTCTCGTACATCACGGGACACAGAGCGGCATAGTCATTACTATGTGGGTTATATAGATACCTTCAGGTGCTGGCACTGGCAACTTCCAAAACCGGAAGTACCCTCCCCTATATAAGCCCCTCCCATCCGGGAGCACCTCAGTTCAGAGGTAAGTGACCGTAGAGACCCCGCAGGGGTACTTGGTACTGTGGCTGTCCTCAGTTCACCTGCTCCTGTGTATGTAACAGAGGAGGTTTTTTCCTCAGCTCTGGGAGGATTAGAGAGAGATTGTCAACATTGATCGCTGCCTCCCTGTCAGGGAAAGCACACCCGATCTCCGTCTCCTCCTTCAGAGTGCCTGTTAGCAGAGCAACAGTCCCATACAGGGATCGACCTGCCTGAAGCGGATCAGGATGAGGTTGATTCTGTTATAGAGGAATCAACAGTGGAGGAACCTTTTCTCAGCATCTCAAGCTGAAAGATTATGGGTTCAGTCTCTGACTAACATGGTCCGATCAGCATTTAAAAATGCACCTTGCGGAACCATCAACCACTACTGTATCCTCGTTGGGGTCGCTAGAAGCCCCCAGACTGTCTGTTCTTTTCCACTTCACCCTTTACTGAAAGGGCTCATTTACCAGGATTGGGAACATCCTGAGAAAATATTTATTCCCCCCAAGAGATTTCCGGTGGTCTATCCCATGGAGGATAAGTTCATCAAAAATGGAAGGTCCCTACAGTGGACGCAGCCATCTCTTGTGTGTATAAATCACTGACATGTCCAGTGGATAATGTCCAAATGTTCAAGAACCCAATAGATAAAAGATTGGAGTCCTTATGAAAATCTGCTTCTTTCTACAGCAAGCTTGGTGACATAACCAGCAGTGGGGTCTGCTAAGCAGTGAAGGATCAGTTGAAACAGGTCTTGAGGGACTTGACAGATCAGCAGGCCTTGCCCTAGCTGATCTACCTAGAGCCTTAGGCTTTGCGGTTGACGCCATAAAGGATTCAATCCATCAGGCCTCCCGCCTTACGCTGTCTGTAGTACATATGCGTAGGCTTCTATGGCTCAAAAACTGGTCTGCTGAAGCTCCCTGTAAAGAATGGCTGGTTAGCGTCCCATTTCATGGTGAACGCTTATTCAGGGAAGACCTGGACAAATATATCCAGAAAATTTCCAGCGGTAAAAATACACTCTTGCCGGTTAAAAACAGAGTTAGAGGTCCCTCTTTAAGAGGCCTGCTTCTCCAGTCCCTGGGGAATCGGCTGTGTAACAGTTCCGACGGCCTCCTCGGTCAATTCCCGGGGGTAAAAAACAGGGACAATCGCAGGGTAATGAGAAACCCTGGGTCAGGGGAGGTACAAAACCTCCCCCAAAGTTAAATTCATTGAAGGGTTGCCCCCACTCAGTCGGGTGGTGGGAGGACTCCAGTTGTTCGCAAGAGACCTGGCGGGACACGATCAAAACAG
The DNA here is from genome assembly GCA_029206835.1 of Rana muscosa. NCBI lineage: Eukaryota > Metazoa > Chordata > Amphibia > Anura > Ranidae > Rana > Rana muscosa. The sequence continues at coordinate 126,412,494 of CM055127.1, read as the reverse complement.
ATAGGTGCTCTCCGCAGTATGTTTGGGATACAGATTGGAGTTAAAAGACTCTCCTCCTTCCCATTTTTGAGGTCAAACGTGCCAAGGGATCCCCGGAAGAGAGAGTCCCTCCTGTTGGCACTAGAACAGCTATTGCTCCAAGGAGTAATTATGGAGGTTCCCCTGGAAGAATGGGGGTTCGGGTTTTACTCAAACCTCTTTACAGTCCCGAAGCAAACGGGGACGGGAGGCCCATATTAATTCTAAAAGGGCTTAACAAATTCCTGTATATCAGGACTTTCCGATGGAGTCGATCCGATCGGTGGCCACTGCCCTACAAGGGGAGGATTGGTTAGCCGCGATCGACATCAAAGATGCTTATTTGCACATTCCCATCTTTCCAGTCCACCAAAAATTTCTACGCTTTGCAGTAGAAGGGCGCCATTTTCAGTTCAGAGCCTTACCCTTCGGTCTGGCCACAGCACCACGAGTGTTTACAAAAATTCTGGCCCTTTATTGGCCAATCTAAGAACACAAGGTGTAATGATAATGGCATATCTAGATGACTTGTTGCTGATAGACCACTCAGTGAAAAAACTAGACGTGGTCGTTCACAAGACAATCAAGTATCTGGAATCTCACGGTTGGATTATCAACCGAGACAAGTCAGCCCTAAAAACCAGTCAAAAGTCTGGAATACTTGGGGCTAAGGTTGGATTCAGGCCAGAGAAAAATATTCTTGCCTCGAGGAAAGGTGTTGTCTTTGAAAGATTTGATCCACTTAGTGGGTACAAAAAAGACAGCCGTCCATACGCCTGTGCATGAGGCTGCTGGGAAAAATGGTGGCATCATTCGAAGCAGTACCCTACGGTCAATTCCATTCAAGGAATTTGCAAGGGGCCATACTGTCAGCCTGGAACAAAAAAGTTCAGGCCCTAGACTTACAATGTCCTTGTCCCCTTCCGTTCGCAAGAGCCTCCGTTGGTGGTTGGTTCCCCAGAATCTGGAAAAAGGGAAATCCTTCAGTCCGATTTCTTGGAAGGTGGTCACTACAGATGCCAGCCTTATAGGCTGGGAAGCAGTACTGGAGCAATGGTCTCTCCAGGGCAGATGGTCGGATGCAGAAAAGGCCCTGCCCATCAATGTCTTAGAGATACGAGCAGCCCGGTATGCCCTAGTAGCATGGACATCCAAACTCCAAGGGTCCCCTGTCAGAATTCAATCAGACAATGCCACAGCAGTGGCATATATCAATCATCAGGGGGGCACCAGGAGTCGTGTAGCCCAGAGGGAAGTAAATTACATCCTGAAATGGGCAGAAGGATATGTCCCAGCCATATCTGAGGTATTCATTCCAGGAGTGGAGAATTGGAAGGCGGACTTTCTAAGTCGCCAGCAATTATGCCCAGAGGAATGGTCCCTTCACCCCGAGGTTTTCTGGACAATATGTCAGCGGTGGGGAACACCGGATGTAGATCTTCTAGCATCCAGATTCAACGCAAAGGTGGACAGGTTTGTCTCTCGGACAAGGGATCCCCTAGCTTGCGGCTCGGATGCCCTAGTGTTCCCTTGGGATCAGTTCAAGCTGATATATGCATTCACACTGCCACAATGGTTACCTCGATTACTCCGCAGAATCAGGGTAGAAAAGAAACCAGTGATTCTGGTGGCTCCAGCGTGGCCCCGAAGAGCGTGGTACGCTGAGATTGTAAAATGTCAGTGGGGAGTCCTTGGACTCTCCCACGTCGTCCGGACCTGCTTTCGCAAGGACCGATATACCACCCTTCCTTACCAGCCCTAGGTTTGACGGCCTGGCTATTGAAGCCCACATTCTAAAAAAGAGAGGGCTCTCTAATCCTGTGGTATCTACCATGATCAATGCCAGGAAGCCGGTATCCAGGCAGATCTACTATAGAATCTGGAAGGCGTACATCGCGTGGTGTGAGGCCAAGAAATGGCATCCACATAAGTACGTAATAGGTAGGAGTCTGGACTTCCTACAGTGGGCTGTAGATAGGAAGCTTGCCTTGAGTACTATCGAAGGTCAGTTTTCGGCCTTGTCAATATTTTTTCAAAGGCCCTTGGCTTCGCATTCACTAGTCAAAGCCTTTAGATAAGGAGTGATGCGTATTAGTCCTCCGGTTAATATTCCCATATGTCCATGGGATCTAAACCTGGTTCTGTCGGTTCTACAGAAACAACCATTTGAACCATTACAGCATAGTTCCTTGGTTCTTCTCACCAGGAAATTGTTTTTTCTAGTAGCCATTTGTTCGGCTAAAAGAGTGTCAGAATTAGCAGCTATGTCCTGTAAAGAGCCATATCTGGTTATCCATAAGGACAGAGTAGTGTTACGTCTCCTCATCCAGCCTTTCTTCCTAAGGTGGTATCAAGGTTTTCATTTGAACCAAGATGTGGTTCTTCCTCTTTTTTCCCCAAACCTAGTTCGGTAGAGAAAGTTATTGCATTCTTTGGATGTAGTAAGAGCAGTTAAAGCTTATCTAAAAGCCACTGCTCAGATTCGCAGAACGGATACTTTGTTTATTCTGCCGGAAGGCCCCAGAAAGGGTCAGGCAGCGTCAAAATCTACTTTAGCCAAGTGGATTCGACAGGTCATAATGCAAGCCTATGGCTTGAGAAGGAGACCGCCTCCGTTCAAAGTTAGGGCGCACTCCACGAGAGCAGTTGGAACTTCATGGGCAGTGCATCACCAGGCCTCCCTGGCTCAAATCTGTAAGGCCGCAACGTGGTCTTCAGTTCACACGTTTTACTAGGTTCTACCAGGTGGACGTTAGAAGTCAGGAGGATGTCGCCTTTGGGCGCAGTGTGTTGCAGGCCGCAAAAGATCCTCATGTCTGATAGCGCTCAGCTTATGTATGGTGTATCCCCCCCCCCCCTCATTGGGCATTGCTTTAGGACATCCCACATAATAATGACTATGCCGCTCTGTGTCCCGTGATGTACGAGAAAGAAAATAGGATTTTTATAACAGCTTACCTGTAAAATCCTTTTCTTGGAGTACATCACGGGACACAGAGCTCCCACCCCTCTTTGGGGACACTTATTGCTTTGCTACAAAACTGAGGTGCTCCCGGATGGGAGGGGCTTATATAGGGGAGGGTACTTCCGGTTTTCGAAGTTGCCAGTGCCAGCACCTGAAGGTATCTATATAACCCACATAGTAATGACTATGCCGCTCTGTGTCCCGTGATGTACTCCAAGAAAAGGATTTTACAGGTAAGCTGTTATAAAAATCCTATATTTTTTTTTTATTATTTATTTTTATAATAGTGTTTTAAAAAAATAAATACAATTTTGATCACTTTTATTACTGTCACAAGGAATGTAAACATCCCTTGTGACAGTAATAAGTGGTGACAGGTACTCCTTATGGAGAGATCGGAGGTCTAAAAGACCCCCAATCCCTCCTTTACACTTCAAAGTATTCAGATCGCCGAAAACTGCGATTCTGAATACTGTGTACTTATTTAAATCCGGCACCATTGGCAGCCGAGGAACTCATGACGTCGCTTCCGTGGTTACAGTGAAGAGACTGAATCAAAGCCGTTTGCGGCTTTGTTTCAGTCTCTCTCTAGGCCGCCTAGGCGCCCGAGGTGGCAGATCGTGGATCGGGTCTCCCGGTGGGACGGGAGGCCCGGTAAGAGCGGCGGGAGGGGGGATGTCCCCTCCCGCTCCTCCGGGATAACAACCGAGCAGCTTTTAGCCGCATTGGTTGTTATCCCTGGAAAGCCAATCGCCGACTCTAAAAAATGATACCGGGATGATGCCTGCGGCCGCAGGCATCATCCCGGTATAACCCCTGAAATCCGAGGACGCATATCTGCGTCCGCTTGGCAGGAAAGGGATAAAGCCTGAACAAACAATCTAAGGCATCCTGAATTATTGCATTATCTTGTGTTGGGTAATACAGGCTACTGCCTAAACTACAAACTAACATATTACTGCTTTAGTGGTAAGCGTTCCCCTTACTCCCGCCCTGGTTACAACCATCTCGTTAGTTATGTTTGCTTCCGGGTTAATATAAGAATTTTTCTAATTTCAGTTTCCCCAACTCCAGGCTATTTTTTTAATTTTCTTGAAATTGTTCCCAGGCAAGGAAAAAAAACCTGCTCTGGCTGCAATACTCTCCTCCGATGTGAGGTTGTCCCCTGCAGTACTCTTTCTTTGCCACAAGATGTCCTCAATTTTCCATGTTAAATGACACCCAGCATCACTCAACATGGAAGATTGAGAGCATAATGTAAGTGCTCCATGAGGGGGCACCACCGTATCCTTCATGCACAATGTACTGGTGCAAAGGGCACCACTGACATAATCATGCCAGCACTGCCCTCTGTATCAGTGAGGACCGCCCAGCGTGGCAGACAGGACCCTGAGGTGTTGTGGGAATGACTTAAAGAATAAAATGTTACCGGGGGGTGTCAAGGGAGGCTTGGAGCCCAGAGTAGGCCTTTAAGTCTCTTTGCATTATGTTCTGTAAAAACTGGTACTTTGCTGCAGGTTGCAATAATCCTTCCTGCATGTCTTTGTCAGGACCTCATGCTGGAAATGGAGCCTCACTGAAGTCTATGAGCATGCTGGAGCTGTCATCCTCTCTGGAGGAAAGCACTGTCATACTGGGTAAGGATTTGCCTATTTGTGGTCTGCTGTCACCCGGCTTTAAGTATACTCACAGCTTCTTCCTTCTACAGAAAAGGCAGTCCGATCTGTACAGGAAAACCTGGAAAAGCTGAGATCATCAGATAAAGGACGACACAAATGGCCAGACCCCTGAGTGATGAGGTAAAGAGACTGCAAAGCAATGTGACCGCCAAAGTCTACAAACCCTGAAGTAGCCTAATGCCCTGTACACACGATTGGATTTTCCATCGGAATAAACTCTGACAGATTTTTCAGACGGAATTCCGCTCAAGCTTGTCTTGCATACACTGTCACACCAAATTCCGACTGTCAAGAACGCGGTGACGTACAACACTGCGACGAGCCGAGAAAAATTAAGTTCAATGCTTCCGAGCATGCGTCAACTTGATTCTGAGCATGTGTGTTTTTATTTTCTCCGTCGGAGTTCCATACAGACGGACGGTATTTCCGATAGAATTTTTTTTTGTCGGGGCGGGGGGGGGGGGGGGGGGGAGAAAGAGAACATGTTCCAAAGGAAAAAGTCTGATGGGGCACACACACGGTCGGAATATTATACGTGGCTTCTCGCAAACTGCAAATGGGACGTCTTGCGGCTTTCTTGCCACTCTTCCATAAAGGGCAGATTTGTGGAGTGCACGACTAATAGTTGTCCTGTGGACAGATTCTCCCACCTGAGCTGTGGATCTCTGCAGCTCCTCCAGAGTTACCATGGGCCTCTTGGCTGCTTCTCTGATTAATGCTCTCCTTGCCTGGCCTGTTTAGGTGGACGGCCATGTCTTGGTAGGTTTGCAGGTGTGTCATACTCTTTCCATTTTCGCATGATGGATTGAACAGAGCTCCGTGAGATATTTATTTTTTATAACCTAACCCTGCTTTAAACTTCACAGCTTTATCCCTGACCTGTCTGGTGTGTTCCTTTTGGCCTTCATGATGCTGTTTGTTCACTAAGGTTCTCAAACAAACCTCTGAGGGCTTCACAGAACAGCTGTATTTATGCTGCGTTTAAATTACACACAGGTGGACACTAATTAGGTGACTTCTGAAGGCAATTGGTTCCACTAGATTATAGTTAGGGGTATCAGAGTAAAGGGGGCTGAATATAAATGCACGCCACACTTTTCAGATATTTATTTGTAAAGAAAATTTAAAAACGTTTATCATTTTCCTTCCACTTCACAATTATGTGCCACTTTGTGTTGGTCTATCACATAAAATCCCAATAAAATAAATTTTATGTTTTTGGTTGTAACATGACAAAATGTGGAAAAGTTCAAGGGGTATGAATACTTTTTCAAGGCACTGTATTATGTTCATCAGCTTCATTGATTCTGTATGAATCAAAAACATTTGTACTTGAGAAAATTTAGTTTTTGCCTCGATTTGCACAGAATGAATGTACATGCAGTTTTACATGATGAATGGCATCGCAATCTTTTATTTTTTTATTGTGCCCCTTGGTGGTTCCATTAGACACGAGGAGGCAGTGTGTTTTTTTGTAATTTATTACAGAAGAAAGTTTTTAGTCCAGAGTTGTACTTATTTTTAAGGTAGTTCAAATAATAATTTATTGTACTGCAACCATTCCAAGTCCATTTTATTTATTTATTTATTTATTTATTTTCCTCCAGTCGGGCTAGTTAGGAGACAGATTTTGGCTGCTACACTTTGCACCTTTTCATTGTGCTTTGCACTGTTTGAATAAATTTGGCCGTGTTAAATAATCAAAACCTTTCTTTCAGATATTTATATATGCGCCTTAAAGCAGTTGTATAGCCGCTAACACAATTTTTTTTTTTTTTTTACCCCTGTAAGGCAATAGCTCATTATGAAATACTTACCTTAGAACGAGGCGTCGGTCACTCACCGGGTCCACGCCGAGGTAGCTGACATGTTGCCTCGGCGTGTCTTCCGGGTATCGCGGCTACAGTGCTGTGAGTGGCTGGAGCCGCAATGTCGTCACTCCCGTGCATGCGCGCTGGAGACTTCTTTCCGGCAAGGTCCGGCATCTGCCGGGCCTTCAGCCGAGAATCCCCTGTGCGAATGCGCCGCTGCAGTCAGCGGCTCATTGCAAGGGGAATATCTCCTAAACCGTAAAGGTTTAGGAGATATTTTTTTTTTACCTACATGTAAGCCTTATAAGTAAAAACAAATATTATACAACCACTTTAATAAATATATTTCTTCCTCTGTCTTCCAGGGGCCATTCTTACTATACCTCAGACGATGGGTGATGTTTTCCACCCCGAAGATGACAGACCCCAGGGCATGGTGCCCACAGTAGCCCTGACCCTGCTTTCCTCAGCTTGGCAGGCCAACTGGAACTGGGCATCTCTTGGTCCTTGGGTTGATGATGTTGGACTGCAACTCACGGTGATAATCTACTGAAATGTAAGGAAGAAGACGCAGCAGTGAAGGCCAACAATCTACATGCTTGTTGATGGAAGGGACAGGGATGGTCTACAAGACTGTTTGTTTTATTGGAAAGTCTGACCAGCCTGATTAAGCATTTGGTTGCTGTATCCTCATTCTGCAAGTGGAAGATTTTAAATAAGTGATACAGCATTCCTTTTTGGGTCTCTTATATTTTTTTTCTCATTTTATCAGCATTCTGTTTCAGACATTGATGATTAGTAGTCAAAGATCGAAGGGTGACAAAAAAGCCCGGGTATGTACACATTGTCCCGAGGACTGTCCCCGAACTCTTGTTTTCAGTTCCTTAAAGCAAACCTGTGCTTTGATTGTGCAGGGCAATTAATCTGGTTCACCTTACACCCCCCACCCTTCCCCCTTCCTTGCACCTCAAAGCCTGTCTTCAGCTTTGTTACCACTTTTAAAAAGTTAATTTGGGCTAAGCTGCCCCAGACAAACTATTAACTTTACTAATACGTGTGGCTGCTGTATAAACAGGCTGTAGCATCAGCTACGTACGGTATGCAGTGCGGAAACTTCCTGTCCCATTCCCAAAATTAAATTGAGTCATGCTGAGCACTGCTCAGCCATTCACAGAAAGGCTTGTATTTTATCAATGAATACAAGGCTTCCTCTGATTTGCTGAGGTAGAAACTGTGATGTTGTCCGCCTTCCTCTCCACCTCAGCCATTCAGAGGAAGCCTTGTGTTCATTTAAAAGACAAAAAAAAGTAGTTTCCTGTGAATGGCTAAATAGTGCTTAGCATGACTTTATTTTGTTCTGGCAGCAGAGGGGAAGTCCCAATACCACTGCTGGAACACAGCGCTGTATACAGTGTGTAGCGAATGCATAATACAGTTTTAAAGTGATATTAAGTCTATTTTTTTTATTTCAAGTGAAACTATGGGTTCATGTGTTAAGAAAAAAAATAACGTATTATACTTTCCTCCACTGTGCAGTTAGTTTTGCACAGAGTGGCCCCGATCATCCTCTTCGGGGGTCCCACGGCGGCTCCTCCCCGCAATAGATAACCCCCTCTGGGAAGCTCTCTCCCGAGGGGGTTAACTTGCGGGCGCGCTCCCGTGTCATACACTCGGCGTACATAGCCGCCGGGTGTATGACTCGGAATGCCCCCATGGACGTTCGGGGCTCAGGTAAGTAAAACGGGGGCTCAGGGGGGCCGGACAGTGCAAGGTGTTTTTTCACCTTAATGCATAGGATGCATTAAGGTGAAAAACACAAGGCTTTTCAACCCCTTTAATGTTATACTTGCCTACTCTGTGCAGTGGATTTGCACAGAGCAGCCCCGATCCTCCTTTTCTTGGGTCATTCGTTGGCACTCCTGGCTCTCCCTCCTGCTGAGTACCTCCATTGCAAGAAGCTGGATCAAGATGGGGCTCAGGTAAGTATTGGGGGTGCTGCTACACAGAGAAGGTTTTTAACTTCATGCATGATGGTGAAAAACCTGAAGCTTTTACAACCACTTTAAAGAGAAAGTAAACTCCAAGGCATCATTTTTACCTATAGGTAAGGCTTAACTATAGGTACTGTAAATAAAATATTTTCATTACATGCAGCCGATGACATCATTCACGCATGCGCTCTGAAGGTTCAGCCACCTGTGCCGTTTCTTCAGATACCTGTGCCGTTAATGACGGCTCCCCGCGCATGCACGGGAGTGACGTTGGCGTGGCTCCGGCCAGTCACACAGCCAGAGTCCGCGGACCCGGAAGGAAGACCGGGTGAACATGGACGCTGCTGGAGGGCTTCATTTTCAGGCAAGATGCATACTAGCACATTATGCCTTTACCTTGCAGGTTGGAGAAAAAAAAAACAACAACCAGCGGTTTACAACTGCCTTAACAGGGCTGACAGCAGCCACATGTATTAGACCAGTTTGACCCAAACTATTTAACGTGATGAAGCTTGATGCCGCGTACACACGGTTGTTTTTCCCGTCGAAAAAAACGAAATTTTTCCCATTCGACGAGAAAAACGATAGTCTGTGGGCTTTCTGTCGTTTTTTTCGCCGAGAAAAACGGCATTAAAAACGACGAGAAAAATTAGAACATGTTCTAATTTTTCTCGTCGTTTTCTTTCGACATGTTTTCCGCGGCAGTGTTTCCCATAGGGAAACACTGCCGCGGAGCCCACACACGGTCGTTTTTTTCGACCAAAAAAAAAAATGACGTTTAAAACGGCCGTGTGTGGGGGGAACAAGCTGTTCCTCGTTTTTAACACCGATTTTCTCGACTGTGTTTTCACCGTCGAAAAAATCGATCGTGTGTACGCGGCATAACAGAAAGTGTAAGCTCTGAGTCTCTGTAGTTGGAGCTTACACAGGTTGCTTCTATGTGAGACCACTAGGCCAATCATTGAGCACTAGCGCTATCACAGGAGAAGAGAACAGAATGTGTCACATGCTCCTCCATACCCAGATCAGCTGTGTCATTTATTTGCTCCCAGGAGCTGAAAGGAGCAGTAATGAAGTAAAGAAAATAAATATGGTCTCCTGGGGATGGGAGCAATAAACCTGCTTTCTGCATTGGAAAAGCATGTGTGTTTTTTTTTTTTTTTTTTTATAAAACTGTGTAGGGAAAATATGAAATAACTAGAAGATTGCTCAGGTGTAACTTGGCTGGAGATGAATGTGTGAAAAAAAAAACTTGAAAAGTGCTTTTTATTTTTTTAACCACTTAAGCCCCGGACCATTTGGTAGCTAAAGGACCAGAGGTGAATTCAGAATTTTGCACTGCGCTGCTTTAACTGTAAATTGTGCGGACATGCAATGTTGTACCCAAACGAAATTTGCGTCCTTTTCTTCCCACAAATAGAGCTTTCTTTTAATGGTATTTGATTGCCTCTGCGATTTTTATTTTTTGCGATATAAACGGAAAAATACCGAAACCCCCCCCCCCAAATGACCCCATTTTGGAAAGTAGACACCCCAAGGAAATTGCTGAGAGGCCTGTTGAGCCCATTGAATATATATTTTTTTGTCCCAAGTGATTGAATAATGACAAAAAAAAAAAAAATACAAAAAGTTGTCACTAAATGATATATTGCTCACACATGCCATGGTTATATGTGGAATTACACCCCAAAATACATTTTTCTGCTTCTCCTGAGTACGGGGATACCACATGTGTGGGACTTTTTAGGAGCCTAGCCGCGTATGGGACCCCGAAAACCAAGCACCGCCTTCAGGATTTCTAGGCACAAATTTTTGATTTCACTCCTCACTACCTATCACAGTTTCGAAGGCCATAAAATGCCAAAATCGCACAAAACCCCCCCCCCCAAATGACCCCATTTTGGACTATAGACACCCCAAGCTATTTGCTGAGAGGAATGGCGAGTATTTTACAGCTCTCATTTGTTTTTGAAAATGAAGAAAGAAAATATATATATATATATATATATATATATATATATATATATATATATATATATATAGAAAGAAAAGGTGCAAATAAACAGGCCCAAAATTTGCACTTCTCGGCGCCTATGTATTGGTATGCAATTCCTGTGGCTCAATAATTTGCCTATTTAGATGGGTAAATAATGGGAAAATAGACGATATACTCAGCTCGGAAATAAATATATCAGAGTAATTAAACTATGGTATAAATTATATAAAAGAGAAGCAGCTGTTTAAATTTATATAAAATGAGAACCTCATAAATATAAAACAGAATAAATAAAATAAATATCATATATAAAAACTTAAATTCGTAAAGTCCATATGATAAAACAGCGCTAAATAAGGATAAATGTCCAAAAACATGTAAAAAGCACTTGAGTGATGACTTTGCAACAGTCAAACTAGTAGTGGTATATCTTCTCTGGATACGATATGTAGTGCACCCTACACCAATCCCAAATCTTCACCACAAGTGAGGCACACTCCCCCTCTGGGGTACAAACTCACCACAAAGATGAAAAAGATAGGCCTTTTTTTAGTCTGTAGGTAGTCTCACTCCAACATCCGTCATCACCACCAGGGTAGTATGGGTTAAAATCCTCAAGCAAACATATAAGGACATAAAGGCACTAATAGTGTAATATTGCTTTAATTAAGAAATCCCCAATACTAAAACCCTGTTTCAAATGCACGTACAATTCAATCACTTGTAAAACAGCACATAAAGTATAGAGTGTAATCACCGCTATCCTGTCCCAAGAGGGCGCCTGTGTTGCATTCGTAACGCGGCGGTCTTTTGTTCCGGATTTGCGACAGCTGCCGTGATGTTCGCTCTGTACTTCCTAATTACAGAGACGCTGCGGTATCTGGGCCCTGACCGGTTTCGTCACAGATTGACTTCAACTGAGGGCGTAGATAGTCCAGCGTCAACGTGCGTGGTATAACTTCCCCGTTCGTTGCCTATTGGTTGGAGTGCCGTAATTCGTCCGCCCTGATTGGTGCTTACCAGGGCGGAACTCGAATACACACGTCCTCAGACAAGAGCTATTGGGGAATGTTCCGACAGCACGTACTACTGCACAATATGTTATGTAACGAATGACACAACATGAAGTTACACTTAAATAAACTTAAGAGTTATTAATATAGTACAACAACAAAAAAAATATATAAATCACGTCGTAGCAATTTTAAATATATTTTGAACGGAATTTAAATGTCTCAATCGCTGTTTACATAGAGCAAGAGAACCTGCATTCTGATACTCGGTGAAAAAGGAAAATATTTTTGTTACGATTCGTAAAAGGAGAACCGTAGTTGTTCGGTGTTAGCTGCTCAATATAATTCGATAAGACCGATCTGGCAAAACAACGAATCCGTCTTTTACAGTTTGAAAATTACATCTAAACGTTATTTTTAGCCTGTTGTGGTTTTACAACCACTATGTATATGTGCAAATATAATGGCAGTCACATAAGTTCAAACAAGGGGGTTTAGAGAAATTGGGAATTTTAACCCATTAATCCAAACAATAAAATTAGAGAGTAGTAAATCAATATATAGTAATGCATATATTAAATGCATGTGTATGGGTATTTACAGTCCACACATCTGTAAAACCATAAATAACTAAATAAGGTAATTTTAATTAAAATTAGAATTAAATCTAAATTTTTTAATTTGAAATAAAATTGGACTACTTAGCGGATATAATCTATTTATATATGTATACTTCATTAGTTCCATATAAGTGAAGTTAAATAAATCAATATATAAATAGATAAGAAATATATATATATATATATATATATATAAATATAAAAAAATATATATATATATATAAAAGAAAACTGTATGTAATATATATATATATAAAAATATAAAAATATAATAAAAAAAAAAAAAAAAAATAGTAAATAAATAAATATAAATATATAGGAGCATCAGGATATAAGAATTTCTGAGGATTGGGCCGAGAAAGGTTGCCAGTAAGGGGTGGTATTCTAGTCAAATGTTAAAAATATAGATAAAATTGCTAAAACAGTTAATAAAAATTGGTTAATAAAAATCAATCATAGAAACTAAATAAAAGCAATATATCAGTGATCACTAATAAAACAATTGATGTCTAGATCTATGTTTAACCCCTTCGGAGATAAAGTATCTACGGAATAAATCCATTGGGTCTCAAGCTTAGATAATTCTCTTACTAAGTTAGAGCCCCTCCAAGGTGGTTTTAGGTGGTCTACTCCCCAAAACTTGAGACCTGCTGGGTTTTGGTCGTGGAATAATTTAAAGTGTAAGGAAACGTTATGATCTTTATACCCGATTTTGATGTTTGCCACATGTTCTGCCACACGTATTTTGAGAGCTCTCTTAGTGCGGCCTATGTATAATAACTTACAGGGGCATTCTAAAACATACACTACATAGGTAGTGTTACAGGTAATAAAATCTTTAATGGTGAACTCTCTGTTATTAGAGGTAGATATAAATCTTTCAAGTGCTCTGAGAGGTTTATTCACCTCTCTACACGGGCGGCACTTTCTGCAGGCATAAAAGCCATCCTTATCCCAGAACGAAGGGGGTTTATGTGGGACATCTAAAATCTTCTTGACGACCCTGTCTCCATAGTTAGGAGCTTTCCTATAGATAAAAGTGGGTCTTGTTGGTATATAGGTTTTCAGGATCTTGTCAAGGAGAAGTATGTGCCAGTGAGAAAAGAAGATATGTTCCACTTCCTTATATTGTGAGTGGTATCCTGATATGAAACTCCATTCGTAATTGGTCTTATTCGTATTCTTTTGACCTCCAAGAGTGTTATTATTCAGGTAGTCGGTTCTTGGAGTAGCTGCGAGATCTTCAATAATTTTGGTTAGTTGTGTTTCTTTGTAGCCTTTTTCCATAAATTTATTTTTCAATATATCTGCTTGGAGAAGAAAGTCTGTATCCTCGGTGCAGTTCCGTCTGACCCGCATCAATTGGCCTTTAGGTATGTTTTTTAGCCATGCGGGGTGGTGGCCACTTTGTGTTGGGAGGAAACTGTTAGCATCTGTGGGCTTGAAATACACTTTAGTGCCCAATGGGGTAATGACCGCCCTCGGGAACTCACTAGAAAAACAAGTGAGAACCTGGTGGGACATATGCACTTTGGAGCAATATCTAAAGGAGCGTATCATTATTAGAAGCTTAAGATGGGAAGTAGTACCCCAAGATGGTTTAGATGACCCCGAATCTATGTCAGAATGGCTAGAATTTTTTAATGGGGTAGGTTTTAAACTACAAGAACTTATTTTAAAAAGGAAAAAGAAAAAGATGTTCAAACTAGAAACAAGGATAAACGAGTTACAAAAGCAACTAGATCCTATTAAGGATAGCCAACAAGTTACTGATTTTAATACCCGTATAAAGAAAAAGTGGATAAGGAAACACAAAAAAAGAAAACCAAAAAATTCCATAGAGACCTAGGAGATTTCCGTTTAAACACGATATACCTATGGCAGCAAGCAAACCCAACTGAAGCAAGAGACACAGATGGTTTGACTATGGAAACCCAGCAAGACATCAATACTGGAAGCCAATTACCCTCTACTAGTCAACCATTACCTATATTGGATAGAAGAATCTTGGGTACACAACAGACCCCCATCAACCATTCCACACCTATCAGAAATGATTATAACTATGGTAGAGGGAAACCAAGAAGACCTGGGCCACCGAATCCTCAATATCGACCTCCACCCACACAAGATTACTATCAGGTACCCATATATAATAAATATGATCCTTTATGGGATGATAGGAACAGACAACAATATCAATCACCCCGGTCCTCTTTTTTAGGGAGAGGCAGGGGATGGCAGAAGAGGGGCAGAGGGTCGAACAACCAGAGAGGAAGAATGCCATCCTATCCACAACAGGTGATAGAATACAGGGGACCACAACAGGGACCGACACAGAGAGATCCCCAATGGAGGGACCCTCCACATTGGGAACGAGAAAGGATGCAACAACCAGGCCCAAGGAGAGAAGGAACAGAGGCTGTAGGGCCGGACGAAGGACTCAAGAAAAGAAGTCGAAAGGAATACGAGAAGGAGTACGAATAGGCGGGATTTTTAACTTAACTGATGTGGTTTTAACAGATAAAGAGACCAATATTTTAAATTTGGGGCTCAAATGTGGTTTACACCGTCCAATCAACAAATTTAATGTGTTTATAGATGTTAATAAATATATGAGGAAACTGAATATGAAGAAATATTTTTTAAACAAGAATTCAAACCCTGTAACAAGTAGTTCCTCAGTACCAACTGATAGTGGTTTGCGAAATAAATCACTGTTTAACCCCCTATTGGGGACCAATCAGCCTTTGGATGTCTTTAAAGGACTTATACTACGTGATTTAGAATACATCAAACCAAAAAGGAATGTGAATCCACGGTATATCAAAGAAGGTATAGAACTTCTAGAGAATAGAAAGGAGATAATAGTAAGACCAGCAGACAAGGGAGGCGGAGTGGTTATTCTTACCAAAGACTTCTACCATAACCAGCTAACACAAATGCTATCTGAAGAGGTAACATATTCGAAGCTTGAAAAAGATCCCACTCCACAATACGAAATCCATCTTCAGAAACTGGTGGAAATGGGTTATCAAACCAGAGCTTTATCTTTGCGGGAGAGCAAGTATCTGGTACCGAGTAGCAGTAGGATACCTACTATATATACCCTCCCAAAGATTCATAAAAACCTCAACCTTCCACCAGCAAGACCCATCGTTAATGGAATCGGATCGATTACATCACGTCTGGGCCAGTATCTCGACTATTATCTCCAAACCAGTGTGACATCAACACATGCTTACCTCAAAGATACTAAGGAGCTCCTATCTTTATTACAGGAAATAGATTTGGCTGGAAAAGAAGAAGTGTACCTAGTAACCGCAGACGTCTCGTCATTATACACAATAATACAGCATGACGACGCCTTGCTAGCCCTTAATTGGGCATTATCTAAAAGAGATGATATTTCCCATTCACAGAAAGTGTTCCTACGGAATGCTTTGGATTTTTGTTTAGGACACAATTATTTTTGGTTTGATGGAAGTTTCTACTCCCAAAGAAGGGGAGTAGCCATGGGAGCCAAATTTGCTCCAAGCATAGCAAATCTGTTTATGGCAGAGTGGGAGGATAAAACAGTATTCCACAAGAAACGCAAAGAACTGATACTGTACAGACGATATATAGACGATTTATTTCTTATATGGGCAGGATCAACAACATCATTAGAAAACTTCCTTGAAGAACTAAACCAAAACACCAATAACATTAACCTTACGTGTGAATACAATAAAGAAAGTATACATTTTTTGGATGTTCATATATACAGGAATGGGAATAAATTGGGCACTAAAGTGTATTTCAAGCCCACAGATGCTAACAGTTTCCTCCCAACACAAAGTGGCCACCACCCCGCATGGCTAAAAAACATACCTAAAGGCCAATTGATGCGGGTCAGACGGAACTGCACCGAGGATACAGACGTTCTTCTCCAAGCAGATATATTGAAAAATAAATTTATGGAAAAAGGCTACAAAGAAACACAACTAACCAAAATTATTGAAGATCTCGCAGCTACTCCAAGAACCGACTACCTGAATAATAACACTCTTGGAGGTCAAAAGAATACGAATAAGACCAATTACGAATGGAGTTTCATATCAGGATACCACTCACAATATAAGGAAGTGGAACATATCTTCTTTTCTCACTGGCACATACTTCTCCTTGACAAGATCCTGAAAACCTATATACCAACAAGACCCACTTTTATCTATAGGAAAGCTCCTAACTATGGAGACAGGGTCGTCAAGAAGATTTTAGATGTCCCACATAAACCCCCTTCGTTCTGGGATAAGGATGGCTTTTATGCCTGCAGAAAGTGCCGCCCGTGTAGAGAGGTGAATAAACCTCTCAGAGCACTTGAAAGATTTATATCTACCTCTAATAACAGAGAGTTCACCATTAAAGATTTTATTACCTGTAACACTACCTATGTAGTGTATGTTTTAGAATGCCCCTGTAAGTTATTATACATAGGCCGCACTAAGAGAGCTCTCAAAATACGTGTGGCAGAACATGTGGCAAACATCAAAATCGGGTATAAAGATCATAACGTTTCCTTACACTTTAAATTATTCCACGACCAAAACCCAGCAGGTCTCAAGTTTTGGGGAGTAGACCACCTAAAACCACCTTGGAGGGGCTCTAACTTAGTAAGAGAATTATCTAAGCTTGAGACCCAATGGATTTATTCCGTAGATACTTTATCTCCGAAGGGGTTAAACATAGATCTAGACATCAATTGTTTTATTAGTGATCACTGATATATTGCTTTTATTTAGTTTCTATGATTGATTTTTATTAACCAATTTTTATTAACTGTTTTAGCAATTTTATCTATATTTTTAACATTTGACTAGAATACCACCCCTTACTGGCAACCTTTCTCGGCCCAATCCTCAGAAATTCTTATATCCTGATGCTCCTATATATTTATATTTATTTATTTACTATTTTTTTTTTTTTTTTTTTTATTATATTTTTATATTTTTATATATATATATATTACATACAGTTTTCTTTTATATATATATATATATTTTTTTATATTTATATATATATATATATATATATATATATATATATATATATATTTCTTATCTATTTATATATTGATTTATTTAACTTCACTTATATGGAACTAATGAAGTATACATATATAAATAGATTATATCCGCTAAGTAGTCCAATTTTATTTCAAATTAAAAAATTTAGATTTAATTCTAATTTTAATTAAAATTACCTTATTTAGTTATTTATGGTTTTACAGATGTGTGGACTGTAAATACCCATACACATGCATTTAATATATGCATTACTATATATTGATTTACTACTCTCTAATTTTATTGTTTGGATTAATGGGTTAAAATTCCCAATTTCTCTAAACCCCCTTGTTTGAACTTATGTGACTGCCATTATATTTGCACATATACATAGTGGTTGTAAAACCACAACAGGCTAAAAATAACGTTTAGATGTAATTTTCAAACTGTAAAAGACGGATTCGTTGTTTTGCCAGATCGGTCTTATCGAATTATATTGAGCAGCTAACACCGAACAACTACGGTTCTCCTTTTACGAATCGTAACAAAAATATTTTCCTTTTTCACCGAGTATCAGAATGCAGGTTCTCTTGCTCTATGTAAACAGCGATTGAGACATTTAAATTCCGTTCAAAATATATTTAAAATTGCTACGATGTGATTTATATATTTTTTTTGTTGTTGTACTATATTAATAACTCTTAAGTTTATTTAAGTGTAACTTCATGTTGTGTCATTCGTTACATAACATATTGTGCAGTAGTACGTGCTGTCGGAACATTCCCCAATAGCTCTTGTCTGAGGACGTGTGTATTCGAGTTCCGCCCTGGTAAGCACCAATCAGGGCGGACGAATTACGGCACTCCAACCAATAGGCAACGAACGGGGAAGTTATACCACGCACGTTGACGCTGGACTATCTACGCCCTCAGTTGAAGTCAATCTGTGACGAAACCGGTCAGGGCCCAGATACCGCAGCGTCTCTGTAATTAGGAAGTACAGAGCGAACATCACGGCAGCTGTCGCAAATCCGGAACAAAAGACCGCCGCGTTACGAATGCAACACAGGCGCCCTCTTGGGACAGGATAGCGGTGATTACACTCTATACTTTATGTGCTGTTTTACAAGTGATTGAATTGTACGTGCATTTGAAACAGGGTTTTAGTATTGGGGATTTCTTAATTAAAGCAATATTACACTATTAGTGCCTTTATGTCCTTATATGTTTGCTTGAGGATTTTAACCCATACTACCCTGGTGGTGATGACGGATGTTGGAGTGAGACTACCTACAGACTAAAAAAAGGCCTATCTTTTTCATCTTTGTGGTGAGTTTGTACCCCAGAGGGGGAGTGTGCCTCACTTGTGGTGAAGATTTGGGATTGGTGTAGGGTGCACTACATATCGTATCCAGAGAAGATATACCACTACTAGTTTGACTGTTGCAAAGTCATCACTCAAGTGCTTTTTACATGTTTTTGGACATTTATCCTTATTTAGCGCTGTTTTATCATATGGACTTTACGAATTTAAGTTTTTATATATGATATTTATTTTATATATATATATATATATATATATATATATATATATATATTTTTTTTCAATTTTCAAAACTTTGTGACAAAAAGCGAGATCTGCAAAATACTCACAATACCTCTCAGCAAATAGCTTGGGGTGTCTACTTTCCAAAATGGGGTCATTTGGGGGGGTTTTGTGCTATCTGGGCATTCCATGGCCTCCGAAACTGTGATAGGCAGTGAGAACTGAGATCAAAAATTTACACCCTTAGAAAGCCTGAAGGCGGTGCTTGGTTTTTGGTGTCCCGTACGTGGCTAGGCTCCCAAAAAGTCTCACACATGTGGTATCCCCGTACTCAGGAGAAGCAACAGAATGTATTTTGGGGTGTAATTCCACATATGCCCATGACATGTTTGTGCAAAAAAAAAAAAATATTCCATGGACTCGACATGCCTCTCAGTATATAGCTTGGGGTGTCTACTTTCCAAAATGGGGTCATTTGGGGGGGGTTTTGAACTGTTCTGGCATTTTATACACAACATTAGGAAGCTTACATCCACTCTTCTAACCACTTGAAGACAAAGCCCTTTTTGACACTTTTTGTTTACATGAAAACATTTTTTTTTTGCAAGAAAATTATGTTGAACCCCCAAACATTATATATATTTTTAAAGCAAAGGCCCTACAGATTAAAATGGTGGGTGTTGCATTTTTTTTTTCTACACAGTATTTGCGCAGCGATTTTTCAAACGCATTTTTTGGGTTAAAAAATACACTTTTTTTAATTTTAATGCACTAAAACACACTATATTGCCCAAATGTTTGATGAAATAAAAAAGATGATCTTAGGCCGAGTACATAGATACCAAACACGACATGCTTTAAAATTTCACACAAACGCGCATTGGCGACAAACTACATACATTTTTAAAAGCCTTTACAGGTTACCCCAGTAGATTTACAGAGGAGGTCTACTGCTAAAATGACTGCCCTCGATCTGACCTTCGCGGTGATACCTCACATGCATGGTGCAATTGCTGTTTACATATGATGCCAGACCGACGCTTGCGTTCGCCATTGGGCAAGAGCAGGGCAGGGCAGGACAGGGGTGCTTTTTTTTTTTTTTTTTTTTTTTTTTTATTATTAATTTTGCTTTTTTATTTTATTTTTAAATTGTTCCTTCCAAGTATTTATTTATTTTTTTATCATTTTTATTGTTATCTCAGGGAATGTAAATATCCCCTATGATAGCAATAGGTAGTGACAGGTACTCTTTTTTTTTTTTTTAAAAACTGGGGTCTTCTAGACCCTAGATTTTTCCTCTGCCCTCAAAGCATCTGACCACACCAAGATCGGTGTGATAAAATGCTTTCCCAATTTCCCAATGGCGCTTTTTATATCCGGGGGGGGCATTCCCTCCCACTGCTTGTAAAAGCAGTCCAGAGGCTAATTAGCCACTAGGATTGCTTTTACATGAAAGCCGGCCGCAGGCTGAAAAGAATGATACCAAGATGATACCTAAACCCGCAGGCATCATTCTGGTATAAACATTCAAAGTCCAGCAACATACCAGTACGTTGCTGGTCCTTGTTGGACATGTATTGTAATCTTTTTTTTTCATGCAGCCAGTTGGCTGAACGAAAAAAGAGATTGATCAGTGGGTATGCCCACCATTAGAATACCGCCCTTCATCCACCCACTTCCAATGATGGGCATACACGCACCATTTATATATGCCGAAGCATAGGGGCATCCTCCCGCAAAAAAGTTATGCCGCACACACATGGTCGGACTTTTCCACGGGCAAGCCTCCGTCGGAATTTCGACCGTATGTACGCGGCATTAGGAGCAAAATCGCTCCTCCGCCCCTGCTGCCCCAATGCTTCGGCATATATGCTTTTTTTTTTTTTTTAACTGTGGTGGTGAAATCACCTCCTACAGCACTGGAGTCGCAGGGATCAGGCCTGTCTGCGAACGCTGCAGTTATGTGTGTTGTGTTTTGTAAGTGACAGTGATCGATCGATACTGCACTTGGGTGGCTTGGGCTGGACGGAGGGGCAAAACGCAGGTGCTAGCAGGTATCTGGGCTGATCCCGCTAACACTGCGTTTTTGGGAACCCTAAACTGCTGGGGACGCTAGTATAGATCTGATCAGATCAGATATTGATCTGTTCAGATACTATACCACTAAGGGGGGTGTATGCTTCACGTGTGGGTGTTAGCATTACTGGCACTAACCTGACGCTGCCTGGGGTGTGACGCAGACCCTCTCTGACGCTAAAACCTAATTGATATCACCCGCCGGGCGATCAGGGGGTTAAACCTTTATTGGGTTATATACGGCGGGTGCCCTGACACTATAAAAAGCAAACTAACTAACCAGCATCACCCGTAACACTTATATGGTGATCATTGGTGAAAGGGTTAACTAGGGGCAATCAGGGGGTTAAAACCTTTATTAGATAATATATGGGGGTACCTGACGCTATAAAAACCTGCGGCGAACCTAAAAAAAATTACCAGCTACCGATCTGCATCACCGACACTAAGACAGCGTTTAGAAAAACGATCGCTTAGCGACAGTGGTGATGGGGGTGAAAGGTTTACCTGGGGGGCGATCAAGGGGGTTAAACCTTTATTAGATAATATATTGGGGTACCTGACGCTATAAAAACATGCGGCGAACCTAAAAAAAATTACTGGCTGCCAATCGGCATCACTAACGCTAAGACAGCGATCAGAAAAATGATCGCTTAGCGACAGTGGTGATAGGGGGTGAAAGGGTTATCTGGGGGGTGATCAGGGGGTTAAACCTTTATTAGGGGGGGTTAGGGGCCTACACTGGACCTAAGACTAAACTTTGGTGACACTTTTACAGTCACAAATGTCACTGATTGCAGTGATCACTAAATAAATGGTCACTGCAATCAGTGACACTGTGACTGGGGGCTGGGGGGGTGATCTGGGGGGGCGATTTATGTCCCTATGTGTCCTGGTGTCAGTGTAGTGTTGTGTGCACTGACCTGATGTCTTCTCTTGTACGGCGCTCGGTATATGTGAGCGCCGCACCAGAGATGACATCACTTCCTCCTGCTTCCTCTGTCTGACACAGACAGAGGGGGCATTTCCATTCGCCGGGAGCGATCGCGAGGGGGTGGCCGGAAACGAATGGCTGCCCCCTCATCCCGGAACGCTCCCGGACACTTAGCCACCGCTCACTGTATAGGAGGGGGGTCCGATTGGACCCCCCAACTATACAAAGGCAATCACGTACACTCTACGTGATTGTGCCTGTCGGTGCCATTCTGCCGACGTGTATATATACAGTGAGCGGTCGTTAAGTGGTTAAACAATGTACATTCCTGACGATCACTGAGCTCATATCCTAACATGCAATTTGGTCATTGGGGAGCGAGGTGACAAACAATGTATAGAAGAAACTGAGTTATTAGGAGGGCAGAAGTAATCGGCTTCAAGCCTCGTACACACGACCGATTTTCTCGTCGTAAAAAACACGTCGTTTTTTTCGACGAGATTCTTGTTATGTTAAGCTTGTCGATTTTCTCGTCAAGCTTTCCATGCATACACACTGACAATTTCCAATTTCCTCATTGTTCTCCGCGGTCACGTCCAGCACGTACGACGGCACTATAAAGGGGAAGATCTTTTTTCTTGGCGCCACCCCTTGGGCTGCTTTTGCTGATCTCGTGTTACCGCGTGTGAAGTAAAAGTTTGGGAAGAGACGATTCGCGCTTCGTACTTTTCAGATCGTTTTCTGCGGTTCAGTTTGTGCTTGTGGATTTGTATCTTGACTTTCAGGGCGTCTAGGCAGGTCGTATCTGTTTTACAGTGCGTTCTTGCCTGTTTGTTTCTGATTTTCAGTTCGTTATTCATAGGCCTTGCTGTTCTAAAGTGCTTTCTGTTCTGTACGTTCTGATAAGACGACCGTTTCTTAGCCATGTCGCCTGGACGTTCTCGTCGTCGAGTTCGTGCTGTGCGTGCGCTTGGTGTTGGTCTGCTTGTTTTGGACCAAGACCAGTCCATGAATGGTGTGAGGAGGAGTTCATGGACCAAGAATTGGTTGCTCCAGCGGGACCAATTCTGCCACATGCCTCTGCTGCGGGAGATCGTCGAGAATAATCCTGAGGACAACAGGAATTTTCTGCGGATGTCTGACCCCGTTTTTCAGGAACTGTTGGCTTTGGTGTCCCCCTATATTACCAGGAAGGACACCGTTATGCGGGAAGCCATCAGTGCTGAGCAGAGGCTCATCGCCACCTTACGTTATCTGGCGACAGGGAGAAGTCTTCAGGACTTGAAGTTCACCACAGGCATCTCCCCCCAGGCTCTAGGCCTCATAATCCCAGACACCTGTTCTGCCATTATACAAGTCCTGCAGGAGGACTATATTAGGGTAAGTTTTCTCCCTTAACATCACATTTTATGTATTACATGTATGCTAATGTATTGTATTTCTTTCATCCTTCCCTAATTACCATGATTGTAATATGCTGAGAATGTCCCCTTTGTCCCCATGCATGCTGGAAGCTTTAGATTGCCCCTTTTTTCTCCTCCCTAAATATTTCCCTTCACTAACTTTTCCAGCAGGGGCGCCTGTTGCTCCAAATGTTTGGGGGTTCAAACACCAATTTAGGAAATAAACGTCCTCCTTTTTTGCTCTGGTGCCGGGTGGATAAATTACTGGGAGGGGCTGGGCATGACCCAGCTGTCTTGGTCCACGTTGGAACCAATGACAGTATACATGGAAGGTGGAGGCTCCTTAAGAATCAATTTAAAGAACTAGGCTGCAAGATGAAGGCAAGGACCTCCAAGGTGATATTCTCTGAAATATTGCCTGTGCCATGCGCAACACAGGAAAGGCAGGGGGAGATTAGAGAGCTGAATGCATGGCTAAAGACCTGGTGTAGGGAGGAGGGATTTGGGTTTCTAGAGCACTGGGCTGACTTTTCATTGGGGTGCAACCTATATGCTAAAGACGGTTTGCACTTGAATGGAAGGGGGTCTGCTGTGCTGGGGGAGAGGTTTATGGGAAGGCTGGAGGAGTATTTAAACTAGGTTTGAGGGGGGAGGGTGAACTAGAATTACATCGGGCACACAGGTCAGTTAGTGGTCAGACATTAATGGAGAGTGGAATAGGGATAGATGGGGGGAGGGTTATGGCAGGTGACAAGAAAGTTCCCATGTTGCAAACAGCCATTGGAAACTATAGTGCCATTTGTACTACTAAAAATGATATGAAAAACACCAGAGAAAAATGTAATACATTAAAGTGTTTGTTCACCAATGCCAGAAGTCTGCCAAGCAAAATAGGTGAGTTGGAAGCTCTGGTGCATGAGGAGAGCTATGACGTAATCGGTATTGCTGAAACGTGGCTTCAATCCTCACATGACTGGATTATTAATATTCCTGGCTATGCACTCTTTCGGAGAGACAGGGCAAAAAGGAAAGGTGGCGGGGTCTGTCTCTATGTGAGAAGTGATCTCAAAGCGAGTGTGAAAGAGGACCTGGTTGATGGAGAGTGTGATGAGGCTGAAGCATTATGGGTGGAACTGCATACAGATGTGCGTAGTTCAAAGTTAATCATTGGAGTTTGTTATAGACCACCCAATGTTAATGAGGAGGTGGAGACTCAGCTCCTTGCACAGATGGAAAGGGCTGCAAGGGCTGGGACGGTGATAATAATGGGGGATTTTAACTACCCAGAAATTGACTGGAGTAATGGCACTGCTGGGACAGTTAAAGGGCAAAAATTTATAAGCCTATTGCAGGACAATTTTATGGTCCAGTTTATTGAGGCCCCAACTAGGAATGATGCTCTGTTGGACCTGGTAATCTCAAACCATGCAGAGCGTATTACTTATGTTCAGATAAAGGAACACCTGGGTAGCAGTGACCATAACATGATTTCATTTGATGTTAGCTGTAAGCAAGAAATACATGCAGGAAGGATAAAAACACTTAATTTCAATAAAGCAAATTTTCCAAGGATGAGGGCTGCTCTCCAGGACTCAGGCCTCGTACACACGACCGATTTTCTCGTCGTAAAAAACACGTCGTTTTTTTCGACGAGATTCTTGTTAAGCTTGTCGATTTTCTCGTCAAGCTTTCTATGCGTACACACTGTCATTTCCCAATTTCCTCGTGGTTCTCTGCGCTCACGTCCAGCACGTACGACGGCACTATAAAGGGGAAGATCTTTTTTCTTGGCGCCACCCCTTGGGCTGCTTTTGCTGATCTCGTGTTACCGCGTGTGAAGTAAAAGTTTGGGAAGAGACGATTCGCGCTTTTCAGTCTTCGTACTTTTCAGATCGTTTTCTGCCGTTCAGTTTGTGCTTGTGGGTTCGTATCTTGACTTTCAGGGCGTCTAGGCAGGTCGTATCTGTTTTACAGTGCGTTCTTGCCTGTTCGTTTCTGAATTTCAGTTCGTTATTCATAGGCCTTGCTGTTCTAAAGTGCGTTCTGTTCTGTACGTTCTGATTAGACGACCGTTTCCTAGCCATGTCGCCTGGACGTTCTCGTCGTCGAGTTCGTGCTGTGCGTGCGCTTGGTGTTGGTCTGCTTGTTTTGGACCAAGACCAGTCCATGAATGGTGTGAGGAGGAGTTCATGGACCAAGAATTGGTTGCTCCAGCGGGACCAATTCTGCCACATGCCTCTGCTGCGGGAGATCGTCGAGAATAATCCTGAGGACTACAGGAATTTTCTGAGGATGTCTGACCCCGTTTTTCAGGAACTGTTGGCTTTGGTGTCCCCCTATATTACCAGGAAGGACACCGTTATGCGGGAAGCCATCAGTGCTGAGCAGAGGCTCATCGCCACGTTGCGTTACCTGGCGACAGGGAGAAGTCTTCAGGACTTGAAGTTCACCACAGGCATCTCCCCCCAGGCTCTGGGCCTCATAATCCCAGACACCTGTTCTGCTATTATACAAGTCCTGCAGGAGGACTATATTAGGGTAAGTTTTCTCCCTTCACATCACATTTTATGTATTACATGTATGCTAATGTATTGTATTTCTTTCATCCTTTCCTAATTACCATGATTGTAATATGCTGAGAATGTCCCCTTTGTCCCCATGCATGCTGGAAGTTTTTAAATGCCCCTTTTTTATCCTCCCTAAATATTTCCCCTCACTAACTTTTCCAGCAGGGGCGCCTGTTGCTCCAAATGTTGGGGGGTTACAACCCCAATTTCGGAAATAAACTTCCTCCTTTTTTGCTCTGTTGCCTAATAAACGCCCCCAGTTGTCCCCTCCAATGCAGCCATTTAGTCCCCTCTATTGCAGCCAGTTTCCCCCCAGCCCTGCACTTACCTTCTTGTGGTCAGCGCCATCCTTCTTCTGTCCTTGATGTCTTCTCCTTCCCTTCATGTTGCATCAGCCAATCATGTTACCATTAAACAGACTTGGTGAACATGATTGCCAGAGCTGCCTGTCAGTGTTTACACAAGGAATGCCCCCTCCTTGCGTCCCCGATTTTTCTTTGAGGAAGCCAATTACATCCCTCAGGTTGTAATTTGCAAGACTTTTTTAATACCTGTTTCTGCTCTGCAATTTTAACCCCCTAAATGACGCAATTAATCATATGTCGGTCGCTTTACAAGAGGCCATCCACCTGAATAGTGTGCGGCATAGACAATACATAGGTTCATGCAACGCATGAACCTATGTATTGTTCTGAGTGATGGGCACAGGAGAGAGGGGACAGTGCTCCAGCGCCCACTCTGGACGCACCGCCACTGCAATGCTATCCTGTGGCCAAACACATCTCCCCCCCCCAAAATAATTTAGTAATGGCCCATCAGAGGGGGTGATGAATATGATAAATGAGCCTTCCATTATACTTTTTTTACACACCTTAATAAACGTATAATTAGATTGATGTTGGTCTCTAATTTTTTGGTCTTGAATTTGCTTGTAATGTATGCCTTTGTTTTTCTAATATTATTTCATCTTGTTTCACTCCACAGCTTCCTTCAACGCCACAGGAATGGCAGACTGTGGCATCGGAGTTTGCCACGCGGTGGGACTTCCCCAACTGCGGTGGTGCCATAGACGGGAAGCACGTCCGCATCGTGCCGCCACCCCCGTTCTGGATCCTACTACTACAACTACAAGGGGTTTCATAGCATTGTGCTGATGGCGGTGGTGTCAGCACGGTATGAATTCCTCTATGTTGATGTAGGGAAGAATGGCCGGATGTCCGATGGGGGATCCTTCATCCAGACGGAGTTTGCCCTCCGTCTCCAGAGTGACGACCTTGCATTGCCACCGGATGCAGGGAATATTGAAGGACTCCCCTTTGTTTTCTTGGCTGATGAAGCCTTCGGACTCGGACGGCATCTTATGAGGCCATTTCCACAGAGGACCCTGACCCCAGAGAAGAGTGTGTTCAATTACCGGCTGGCCAGGGCCCGAAGAGTCGTTGAAAATGCCTTCGGCATAATGGCCAGCCGGTTCCGCCTTTTTATGACTTCCATCCACTTGGCGGACTACAAAATAAACTATGTAGTGTTATGCTGCTGTGTGCTACACAATTTTCTTTGCCGCAAAGCGAATTAATATATGGCCTCAGTTTTGCCAGAGGCTGGACTTTCCCCTGCAAATCCCCTTCCGGGCCTGGAATCTGCCCGTCTTGGCTTGCCCCCCCAAAATGCCCGTGTGGTTCGGGACAAATACATGGAGTATTTCACGGGTAGGGGGGCAATTCCTATGCCAGCCTATGTCTAAGTATCCCAATAAAAATCTTGTTTAAACCTTTAATTATTTGTTCTTTCCTGTCTCCTAGTTTGTCTTTGTGCATTTGTAGTGGCAAGTGTATTTTACTTTAGTAAATAACAACCAATTTCACTATGTTACCTTACAAAAGAACCAAATAAGCTTAGAGTGTATTATAAAAAGAAGCTACACGTTGTTTGTGGTCAAATATTTTACTCTCTGCACATTTTTTTTTGTTTTACTTTGGGGTTGGCCTGACCACAACCCGTCAAATTTTGGCTTATGAAAATACAAAAATACCACTTGCATTTCTAAAATGACAACATTGGATACCTCTGAGCAATCTGAGACATTCAGTTACACAAACTATGTCTCTATGTGCCCGTCCTAATATGGGGTCCTGCCACCCCTTGCCCAGCCAAAAATTCAATATGCACACATTTTTACTTTTTTGCAAATAGGAAGTTTACAATCCTGATCCCTATTGTCAACATGTGCTATCTGCCATCAGGGGTGATCAATGGATGTGTTTTGGGGGTGCATCCCCTTCCTCAGTTCACCGACTTTTGATACGAGGAAGGGGTTGCACCCACAAAAGACGTACATGGATATCCCCTGATGGCAGATAGCACATGTTCACACACTGTGTGCATATTCAATTTTTGGCTGCTTTGTTACTCAAAAAATTAGTAAAAATATAAAAACAAACATGTAAAAACAAATGTGTTTGGATGGCTTATTGAATTCTCCCCAAAACATCGAGAATGTCTTTAAATGTTTGTTCCATCACATGGATTCTTTGTTTAATTAGGTCCAGTTCCGTGCTACATTCCATCACTTGCTGGATGAGGCGGAGGGCACTGTCAGCAGAGAACGGTGTGCTATCCTTCACAACATTTCCATCCCCTAAAAACCATAAAAAAAAATTAATAAAACTCTGCAGGCCTACCTCGCTTACCTTAAGCTGTGGTGTCAGATACTGACCTGTTGTGGTGACCAGATCCACAACGTCATCCACCTCTCCTTCCTGCACTTCTCCTTCCTCCACCTCAACTTCCTGCACATCTTTCGGTTGTGGATCTTTGGGAGTTTGGGGTTGCTTGGAAGTTGTGGGGTGCATGTGCTCCCTGGAGTGTCCTCCTCCCAGTCTTCTCTCCCCTATGAGAATAAAACCAAAGGTCTATTTATCACACTGTAAAAATCTCATTTTTAAACTTAAAACAGGCTAAATTGTTTGGAAGTGGGGTACAAGTGTGTGTGTGTGCGGAATTTAAAGAAAAATGCATTCTTTATGACCCCAAATATGTTTATTATTCACATTTGGATGTAATTTTTTGGACATGGAGGCACCACAAATAAACTCTGATGCACCTGTGTGGGACACCCAAAAAAGGCGGGTCTGGTGGCCCACACTATAGTGCTCCAAAGTACAGATGTGGAAGCAGCTGCTGAGTGTCCTCTCCTTTACACTGATTAAAGTTTGCATTTCATTCTCCTTACAAACACATCATCTAGACTTAAAAATTATCCACAATACTTGATCAAAAATGGCAGATGTCTAATTACTTTTGGGGGTCTTAAATAAGCCAAAACCACGGATAGTGGCCGAACGAAGTGTCGGTAACGTAACGAACGATTACTGTGCCCAACCTAGTTCAAAATAATACATTTTGGAAGGGAGTCCAATATGCTTTAAAAAAAAAAAAAAGTCAGTTTCTAAAAAGATTAATAGCAGAAAGGTCGTCATTTTACTTACTTTTAGCGAGCATCCTCTTTATGCTCCTCAACTGGTCTGGCTCCCTCAGTTTGAGGTCTGACCACCTCTTTCTGAGCTGCTCATTTGAGCGTTTCACCCCGAACTTCGCCCTCAGACTCTTCACAACTTTAGTGAGGATTTTGGCCTTCCTTCTATTTGGTTTGCTATACGGCCCATGCTTGGCATCATAATCAGCCTTGACCAAGATGTCCACCATCTCCGCCATCTCCGCCAAAGACATATTCGATGCCTTGAATCTCCTCCTTGATCGTGACGTGTCCTCGGTCTCCGGGCTTGTCTCCTCGCTAGTTGCGGAATTATCAGACACCTGCTGTAACTCCGCCATATCTGTCTGCGCGCCGAAAGAGAAGGGGCGGGGAAAAGATGTTAGTTAGAACGTCATGGGCGGGCGACGTGTGCGGAGCGACGTGTTCGAATTTGGACGCATGCGTGGTGTGTATATAGCAAACACACATGTGACTATAGTACGTTCGGTGTGCGGAGAGAGGAGTTCAAGTGACGGACGTGCGAACGAAGGTATGTGATTTTGTGAGACTTGTTAAAATTGTTGGCCTATACTGTCTTGAGATTGTTGGAGGATATATATGGTGACTAGGATGTGAAGGAGGTTAGACTGTTTGCCTCACATTATTTAAATATAATTTATTTTACTTGCAGATACAATATGAATGTATTTATTAGCGACAAAGAGTTCCTGGCGGAATTTATTGACCGGGTAAGGGAGCTGCCGGCTCTGTGGGAGACCAAAAACCCCATCCATAAAAAAAAAGGGGTGAGAAAAGCAGCGCTGGAGAAGCTGCTCCCATTTGTGCATACCAAGGTGCCCACAGCCACAGCAAAACAAGTGGACACTAAAATTGGGAGCTTGAGAGGTACCTACAGGACTGAACGCTCTAAGGTGCTGGCTTCTCAGAGGTCAGGAGCAGCAGCAGATGATGTTTATGTCCCAGTTTTGTGGTACTACAGCAGGATGTCCTTCCTGGATGACCACATTGAGACAAGGCCATCACTCTCCACTCTTCCCCCCAGACTTCCCTGCAGCCAACCTGAGCCTTCTCTGGAGCAAGAGGAGGCAGCCATCCTGGATGATCCTGATTTGGCCATCTGGAGCCAGGTATAGTATTAACTGAAAATGTAGTGGGATAAAATTAATGTTTCCCAAATATGTCAGGATGAGAAACATA
The DNA here is from genome assembly GCA_029206835.1 of Rana muscosa. NCBI lineage: Eukaryota > Metazoa > Chordata > Amphibia > Anura > Ranidae > Rana > Rana muscosa. The sequence goes on along the minus strand of CM055127.1, from coordinate 126,382,135 downwards.
CATTATTTTGTATTCAACAAGTGAAATCATGATCTGTAGACATTATTCTGCACTTAATTGTGTGGTAAATAGTCAAGCTGATGTAGTGGTAAATTTAAAGCAAGGATTTATGCATTTACATTCTAATTGCTTCCATCAGGATTACAAAGTTTGATGCAAAGATTAAACCAACATATTAAACTATGTTTCTTTTTCATACACAGGATGAAATCAGCCAGGAGGAGGGTCTGGAAACTGTCAGGCAGGAGGAGGAAGGGCCCAGTGGCAGCCAGGAGGTGGCAGGGCCCAGTGGCAGCCAGGAGGTGGCAGGGCCCAGTGGCAGACAGGAGGTGGCAGGGCAAAGGAGAAGCACCAGATCCCAGGTGCCTCCCATCAGGCTTCACAAAAGAGGCAGGAGGGACAGGACCACCAGTGAGGCAGCAATGGCCCTTATTAAAGAGGCCCATGCCACCCTCAAGGAGCCCACATCCCCTGAAGAGGCCATTGCCGGCCTAGTGGAGGCTAAGTTCAAGGTGATGAGCATGGAGCAACGCCTCCTATGCGAACCCCTGCTCATCACCTTGCTCAACAAGGGGGTGATGGAGCAAATTACCCCCAATACCGCCATATGTGAGGTGGCCCAACTGACCCAACCTCAACCTCCACCTCCACCTTCCTCTTCTGCCCCACCCCCTTCTGCTACCCCTCCACCTTCTGCCCCACCCCCTTCTGCTACACCTCCACCTTCTTCTTCTGCCCCACCCCCTTCTGCTACACCTCCACCTTCTGCCCCACCCCCTTCTGCTACACCTCCACCTTCTGCCCCACCCCCTTCTGCTACACCTCCACCTTCTTCTTCTGCCCCACCCCCTTCTGCTACACCTCCACCTCCTCCTCCTGACAGGAGTACCCCTCCAGTGGGCCAGCCTCCAGCTAAACGAAGAAGGAAGGCTTCAGTAAAGGCTGCAGGGAAGGTTGCCAGGAAGAAGAGGAAGTGATGGCCTTGCTTCATTGTGGTCGCACTGGTCGGACAGAAGGCAGCCTGTTGTAGTACCACACACTTGGGACATATATCTCACCTGCTGCTGTTCCTGACCTCTGGGAGGCCAGCATCAGATTGTGTTCTGAAATGTGGGCCTTCTCAAGCTCCCAATTTTAGTGTCCACACAGGGTTGCTGTGTGCTCTGGGGTCCCTGGGATGCACAAATGGCAGCAGCTTCTCCAGCGCTGCCTTCTCTTTATTTAATTTATAAACATGAATAAATGTGTTTTTTGTTTAAGTTCATACTTGACTATGTGTATTTTTAAATAAAAAAAAACAAGCTTTGGAGTAAGCAGATACATTTGACTGACAATAAAAGGCACAGATATCACCCCCCCCCCCAAAAGAATAACTAAATCTGATTAGCTCAAAAACATGGTGTGAAATTTTAAAAATATAGATTAGAAAATTAAATGGGAGATCGCTATCAAAACATTGAGAAATTATAATTAACATCATTTTGAAAAATCTAACCATTTAAATTATTCCTAAAAACTTGCACGATATAATACACATAAATCTTATAAAGAGCAGCATGAAAAAGGTTAAAAATAAGGCATAACTCTGTGTGAATATCAGCAGCAAAAGAAGGTCTCTCGTTTTGATTAATGTAACATTCTAACGAAGAATTCAATGCAGAACATTTAAACGATGAAATATTTATGAGCGTGACGAATGTGCTCTCTCCATTATGAAGGCTTGTTTTACCAGAAGATGCGCTCCCGTCTCATAGTTGCTTGTGAGCATGCGCGCTTTTGGAAGAGTCGTAAAAGCATACACACGAACCATTTTCTCGTCACAAAACAGGCCGACGAGAAACACGACGAGGAAATCTGGACTCCTGACGAGAAAATAGAGAGCAGGTTCTCTATTTTCTCGTCGAGATTCTCGTCAAGTTTCTCGTCGTAAAACCATACACACGAACGTTTTTCTAGACAAAAAAACTCTCGCGGCACTTTTCTTGACTGTTTACGACGAGAAAATCGGTCGTGTGTACGAGGCCTTAGACTGGGAGGGAATATTGGCATCAATGGGCACAGAACAGAAATGGGAATTCTTCAAAAAGACTGTTTGTTTGTGAACTCACTGCAAAGTATATTCCCATGGGCAATAAGTTTAAAAGGCTAAAAATAAAACCTATGTGGCTCACAGTTAAAGTTAAAAAAGCTATAAACAATAAGAAAAGCGCTTTTAAAAAATATAAAAATGAAGGAACACTAGTGTCATTTAAATGTTACAAAGAATATAACAGGATATGTAAAAAGGAAATCAAGGATGCAAAAATTCAAAACGAACGACAGATTGCAAAAGATAGTAGGACAAACCCCAAAAAATTCTTCAAATATATTAATAGTAAAAAGGTCAAGTCTGAGCATGTAGGCCCTTTACAAAATAATCTAGAGTGGGTGACTGGGGACAAAGAGAAGGCTAATTTATTAAATACTTTCTTCAGCTCTGTGTATACAATGGAGCATGGGGGAGTTCATGTCCATAATGGGGGTGGTAGTGACACAGCCCCAAATCCACAATGGCTCAAAAGTGATATGGTCCAGAAATATTTAGACAGAATAAAGGTGGATAAAGCACCTGGACCAGATGGCATACACCCACGGATCCTAAAAGAATTGAGCTCTGTAATTTCAAAGCCATTGTATCTAACTTTTATGGACTCATTAATGACAGGAATAGTACCACTGGATTGGCGCAGGGCCAATGTGGTGCCTATATTTAAAAAGGGAACAAAGTCTTTACCAAGTAACTATAGACCTGTTAGTTTAACTTCCATAGTTGGGAAGATACTGGAGAGATTAATAAAAGACCACATAGATGAGTTCTTGCTGGAAAAAAACTATTTAAGCAACAGACAGCATGGATTCATGAAAGACAGAAGTTGTCAGACAAACCTGATTTCTTTTTATGAAGAGGTAAGTAAAACCTTGAACAGAGGCGTGGCTGTGGACGTGGTATACTTGGATTTTGCAAAAGCGTTTGATACAGTTCCCCACACACGGCTCATGTGTAAGGTAAAGTCTACAGGCTTGGAAATATCAGTTTGTAAATGGATAGAAAACTGGCTAAAAGACAGAATTCAGAGAGTAGTAGTTAATGATTCTTACTCTGAATGGTCTAAGGTTATCAGTGGTGTACCCCAAGGTTCAGTGCTGGGACCCTTACTTTTTAATATCTTTATAAATGATATTGGGTCTGAGATCAAAAGTAACATTTCTGTCTTTGCAGATGACACCAAGCTATGCAGTGGAATAACGTCCTTACAAGATGTCTCCAATTTACAAGCCGACCTCGATGCCCTGTCTAATTGGGCGACTTTGTGGCAGATGAGGTTTAATGTTGATAAATGTAAAGTTATGCACTTGGGGGCTAAGAATATGAATGCATCATACATACTAGGGGGAATACAACTGGGGGGATCCGTAGTGGAGAAGGATCTGGGGGTTTTGGTAGATCATAAGCTCAATAATGGCATGCAATGCCAAGCTGTGGTTTCCAAAGCGAGCAAAGTCCTTTCTTGTATTGAGAGGTATGGACTCCAGAGAGAGAGATATCATTTTGCCCCTGTACAGATCATTAGTAAGGCCTCATCTGGAATACGCAGTTCAGTTTTGGGCACCAGTTCTCAAAAAGCATATCGGGGAACTGGAGAAAGTGCAGAGAAGGGCAACCAAACTGATAAGAGGCATGGAGGAGCTCAGCTATGAGGAAAGATTAGAGGAACTGAATTTATTCACTCTTGAGAAGAGGAGAATAAGGGGGGATATGATTAACATGTACAAATATATAAGGGGTCCATATAGTGAACTTGGTGATGAGTTATTCACTTTACGGTCAACACAGAGAACAAGGGGGCACTCTTTACGTCTAGAAGAAAAAAGATTTCATCTCCCAAATGCGGAAAGGTTTCTTCACAGTAAGAGCTGTGAAAATGTGGAACAGACTCCCTGCAGAGGTGGTTCTGGCCAGCTCAGTAGATTGCTTTAAGAAAGGCCTGGATACTTTCCTAAATGTACATAATATAACTGAGTACTAACAGTTCTAGGTAAAGTTGATCCAGGGTAAATCCGATTGCCTCTCGGGGGATCAGGAAGGAATTTTTTTCCCCTGCTGTAGCAAATTGGATCATGCTCTGCTGGGGTTTTTTGCCTTCCTCTGGATCAACTATGGGTATAGAATTGGGTATATGGGATTGCACGATATTTTTTTATTTTATTTTAGTTATTTTTTTATGGTTGAACTGGATGGACTTTGTCTTTTTTCAACCTGACTAACTATGTAACTATGTAACTATATTAAACGCCCCCAGTTGTCCCCTCTAATGCAGCCATTTTGTTCCCTCCAATGCAGCCATTTAGTCCCCTCTAATGCAGCCAGTTTCCCCCCAGCCCTGCACTTACCTTCTTGTGGTCAGCGCCATCCTTCTTCTGTCCTTGATGTGTTCTCCTTCCCTTGATGTTGCATCAGCCAATCATGTTACCATTAAACAGACTTGGTGAACATGATTGGCAGAGCAGCCTGCCAGTGTTTCCCCAAGAAATGCCCCCCCCCCCCCCCTGCGTCCCCTATTTTACTTTTAGGAAGCCAATTACATCCCTCAGGTTGTAATGTGCAAGACTATTTTACTACCTGTTTCTGCTATGCAATTTGAACCCCCTAAATGCCGCAATTATTCATATGTCGGTCGCTTTACAAGAGGCCATCCACCTGAATAGTGGGCGGCATAGACAATACATAGGTTAATGCAACGCATGAACCTATGTATTGTTCTGAGTGATGGGCACAGGAGAGAGGGGGCAGTGCTCCAGTGCCCACTCTGGACGCACCGCCACTGCAATGCTATCCTGTGGCCAAACACATCTCCCCCCCCCCCCCAAAATAATTTAGTAATGGCCCATCAGAGGGGATGATGAATATGATAAATGAGCCTTCCATTATACTTATTTTAAACACCTTAATAAACGTAGAGTTTGATTGATGTTGGCCTCTAATGTTTTTTCAGAGAATTTCCTTGTAATGTATGACTTTTGTATTCTAATATTATTTCATCTTGTTTCACTCCACAGCTTCCTTCCACGCCACAGGAATGGCAGACTGTGGCATCGGAGTTTGCCACGCGGTGGGACTTCCCCAACTGCGGTGGTGCCATAGACGGGAAGCACGTCCGCATCGTACCGCCACCCCGTTCTGGGTCCTACTACTACAATTACAAGGGGTTTCATAGCATTGTGCTGATGGCGGTGGTGTCAGCACGGTATGAATTCCTCTATGTTGATGTAGGGAAGAATGGCCGGATGTCCGATGGGGGATCCTTCATCCAGACGGAGTTTGCCCTCCATCTCCAGAGTGACGACCTTGCATTGCCACCGGATGCAGGGAATATTGAAGGACTCCCCTTTGTTTTTTTGGCTGATGAAGCCTTCGGACTCGGACGGCATCTTATGAGGCCATTTCCACAGAGGACCCTGACCCCAGACGAGGGTGTTCAATTACCGGCTGGCCAGGGGCCGAAGAGTTGTCGAAAATGCCTTTGGCATAATGGCCAGCCGGTTCCGCCTTTTTATGACTTCAATACACTTGGCGGACTACAAAATAAACTATGTCGTATTATGCTGCTGTGTGCTACACAACTTTCTGAGCCAAAAATCAAATTCCTATATGGCCTCAGTTTTGCCAGAGGCTGGACTTTCCCCTGCAAATCCCCTGCCGGGCCTGGAATCTGCCCGTCCTGGCTTGCCCTCCCAAAATGCCCGTGAGGTTCGGGACAAATACATGGAGTATTTCACGGGTAGGGGGGCAATTCCTATGCCAGCCTATGTCTAAGGATCCAAATAAAAAGCTTGTTTAAACCTTTTAATTATTTGTTCTTTCCTGTCTCCTAGTTTGTCTTAGTGCATTTGTAGTGCCAAGTGTATTGTACTTTAGTAACTAACAACCATTTCACTATGTAACCTTACAAAATAACCAAATAAGCTTAGAGGGTATTATAAAAAGAAGCTACACGTTGTTTGTGGTCAAATATTTTACTCTGTGCACATTCTCACCATTTTTAGTTTTTTCTTGTTTTTTGGGTTGACCTGGCCCCAACCCGGCAATTTTTTGCTTATGAAAATACAAAAATAACAGTTGCATTCCAAAAATTACAACATTGGATACCTCTGAGCAATCTGAGACATTCACTTACACAAACTATGTCTCTATGTGCCTGTCCTAATATGGGGTCCTGCCACCCCTTGCCCAGCCAAAAATTGAATATGCACACATTTGGGATTTTTTTCATCTAGGAAGTTTACAATCCTGATCCCTGTTGTTAACATGTGCTATCTGCCATCAGGGGTGATCAATGGACGTGTTTTGGGGGTGCAACCCCTTCCTCAGTTCACCGACTTTAGATACGAGGAAGGGGTTGCACCCCCAAAAGACGTACATGGATATCCCCTAAAGGCAGATAGCACATGTTGACACACTGTGTGCAGATTCAATTTTTGGCTGGTTTGATTGTCAAAAATATTCTAAAATGTGCAATAACAAACATGTAAAAACAAATGTGTTTGGATGGCTTATTGAATTCTCCCCAAAACATCGAGAATGTCTTTAAATGTTTGTTCCATCACATGGATTCTTTGTTTAATTAGGTCCAGTTCCGTGCTACATTCCATCACTTGCTGGATGAGGCGGAGGGCACTGTCAGCAGAGAACCGTGTACTATCCTTCACAACATTTATATCCCCTAAAAACAAAAAACAAAAGGTATTATAACTCTGCAGGCCTACATCTCTTACCTGAAGCTGTGGTGACAGATACTGACCTGTTGTGGTGACCAGATCCACAACGTCATCCACCTCTCCTTCCTGCACTTCTCCTTCCTCCACCTCAACTTCCTGCACATCTTTCGGTTGTGGGTCTTTGGGAGTTTGGGGTTGCTTGGAAGTTGTGGGGTGCATGTGCTCCCTGGAGTGTCCTCCTCCCAGTCTTCTCTCCCCTATGAGAATCAAACAAAAGGTCTATTTATCACACTGTAAATCTCAATGTTAAAATAAAAACAGGCTAAATTGCTTGGAAGTGTGGTACAAGTGTGTGTTTGGGCGGAATTTAAAGAAGAATGCATTATTTATGACCAAGAATATGTTTAGTATTCACCTTTGGATGTAATTTATTTGACATGGAGGCACCACAAAAATTCACTGATGCACCTGTGTGGGACACCCAAAAAAGGCGGGTCTGGTGGCCCACACTATAGTGCTCCAAAGTACAGATGTGGAAGCAGCTGCTGAGTTTCGTCTCCTTTACACTGATAAAAGTTTGCATTTCATTCTCTTTACAAACACATCATCTAGACTAGACTAAAAATTTCGCCACAATATTTGAGCAAAAATGGCAGATGTCTAATTACTTTTGTGGCTCTAAAATAAGCCAAAACCGCGGATAGTGGCCGAACGAAGTGTCTGTAACGTAACGAACGATTACTGTGCCCAACCAAGTTCAAAATATTACATTTTGGAAGGGAGTCCAATATGAGAAACCAAAATAAAGAGCAACATGTCAGTTTAGAAAAAGATTAATAGCAGAAAAGTCTACATTTTACTTACTTTTAGCGAGCATTCTCTTTATGCTCCTCAACTGCTCTGGCTCCCTCAGTTTGAGGTCTGACCACCTCTTTCTGAGCTGCTCATTTGAGCGTTTCACCCCGAAATTCGCCTTCAGACTCTTCACGACTTTAGTGAGGATTTTGGCCTTCCTTCTATTTGGTTTGCTATACGGCCCATGCTTTGCATCATAATCAGACTTGAGCAAGATGTCCACCATCTCCGCCATCTCCGCCAAAGACATATTCGATGCCTTGAATCTCCTCCTTGATCGTGACGTGTCCTCGGTCTCCGGGCTTGTCTCCTCCTCGTTAGTTGCGGAATTATCAGACACCTGCTGTAACTCCGCCATATCTGTCTGCGCGCCGAAAGAGAAGGGGCGGGGAAAAGATGTTAGTTAGAACGTCATGGGCGGGCGACGTGTGCGGAGCGACGTGTTCGTATTTTGACGCATGTGTGGTGTGTATATAGCAAACACACATGTGACTATAGTACGTTCGGTGTGCGGAGAGAGGAGTTCAAGTGACGGACGTGCGAACAAAGGTATGTGATTTTGTGACTTGTACAAATTGTTGGCCTATACTGTCTTGAGAATGTTGGAGGATATATATGGTGACTAGGATGTTAAGGAGGTTAGACTGTTTTGCCTCACATTAGTTATATATAATTTATTTAACTTGCAGATACAATATGAATGTCTTTATAAGCGACAAGGATTTCCTGGCGGAATTTATTGACCGGGTAAGGGAGCTGCCGGCTCTGTGGGAGACGAAAAACCCCATCCACAAAAAAAGAGGGGTGAGAAAAGCAGCACTGGAGAAGCTGCTCCCATTTGTGCAGACCAAGGTGCCCACAGCCACAGCACAACAAGTGGACACTAAAATTGGGAGCTTGAGAGGTACCTACAGGACTGAACGCTCTAAGGTGCTGGCTTCTCAGAGGTCAGGAGCAGCAGCAGGTGATGTAAACATGTCTCAATCTAGTTCTGTTCGTCCCATCTGTCTGCTACCCCCTTCCTCTACTATCAGCAGGAATGACTTCTGACAAGTTTTCTTGACACTAAGAGGAAAATGGTGACAGGGGAGAGAGTTCCAGCTAATTGACAGCCTACAACAGGATGTCCTTCCTGGATGACCACATTGAGACAAGGCCATCACTCTCCACTCTTCCCCCCAGACTTCCCAGCAGCCAACCTGAGCCTTCTCTGGAGCAAGAGGAGGCAGCCATCCTGGATGATCCTGATTTGGCCATCTGGAGCCAGGTATAGTATTAACTGAAAATGTATTGGGATAAACTTAATGTTTGACAAATATGTCAAGATGACAAACATAAAATATTTTGGATTCCACAAGTGAAATCAAGATCTGTAGACATTAGGCCCCATGCACACGAGACGCTGTTATTTGCTGTTAAACGCGCGTTCAGAGGCAGTTGGACACTTTTTTCAACTGCTCCTGAACCCATTCAATGAATGTTATCCTATGTGTCCATGCACACAGTCTCGTTTATTGCCGTTTTTAGGCAGTTGCGTTTAACCTCGTTTTTCCAGAAGCAAAAAAATGGGTTCAGACGCAAAAGTTTTCCACGTTTCAGACGCAAAACGCTGCTAAACGCGGCAAAACGCGGTACCGGCGTTTTGCCGCGATTTCGTTTATTAGCGCTTTTTAAAGGTGACCTATTTTTTTACATTAGAAATCTCAAAAATGATGGCAAATGATGAAAAACCATCAAAAAAATATGAAAAAAAACTGTAATTGCTTGCATTGCACTGTAGACAATCCACAACTTGTGGCAGGTGACGTGGCAAGTGGACAATCCACAACTTGTGGAAGGTGATGTTGCCAGGTGACGTGGCCAGGTGACATGGCAGGTGACGTGGCAGGTGGACAATCCACAAATTGTGGCAGGTGACGTGGAAAGTGGACAATCCACAACTTGTGGCAGGTAACGTGGCCAGGTGACGTGGCCAGGTGACGTGGCCAGGTGACATGGCAGGTGACGTGGCAGGTAGACAATCCACAAATTGTGGCAGGTGACGTGGCAAGTGGACAATCCAGAACTTGTGGCAGGTGATGTGGCCAGGTGACGTGGCAGGTGGACAATCCACAAATTGTGGCAGGTGACGTGGCAGGTGACGTGGCAAGTGGACAATCCAAAACTTGTGGCAGGTGACGTGGCCAGGTGACGTGGCAGGTGGACAATCCACAAATTGTGGCAGGTGACGTGGCAGGTGGACATTCCACAAATTGTGGCAGGTGACGTGGCAGGTGGACAATCCACAAATTGTGGCAGGTGACGTGGCCAGGTGATGTGGCAGGTGACGTGGCAAGTGGACAATCCACAACTTGTGGCAGGTGATGTGGCCAGGTGATGTGGCAAGTGGACAATCCACAACTTGTGGCAGGTGATGTGGCCAGGTGACGTGGCAGGTGGACAATCCACAAATTGTGGCAGGTGACGTGGCAGGTGACGTGGCAAGTGGACAATCCAAAACTTGTGGCAGGTGACGTGGCCAGGTGACGTGGCAGGTGGACAATCCACAAATTGTGGCAGGTGACGTGGCCAGGTGATGTGGCAGGTGACGTGGCAGGTGGACAATCCACAAATTGTGGCAGGTGACGTGGCCAGGTGATGTGGCAGGTGACGTGGCAAGTGGACAATCCACAACTTGTGGCAGGTGATGTGGCCAGGTGATGTGGCAAGTGGACAATCCACAACTTGTGGCAGGTGATGTGGCCAGGTGATGTGGCAGGTGACGTGGCAGGTGGACAATCCACAAATTGTGGCAGGTGACGTGGCCAGGTGACGTGGCAGGTGACGTGGCCAGGTGACGTGGCATGTGACGTGGCCAGGTGACATGGCAGGTGACGTGGCAAGTGGACAATCCACAACTTGTGGCAGGTGACGTGGTCAGGTGACGTGGCATGTGACGTGGCCAGGTGACATGGCAGGTGATGTGGCAGGTGACGTGGCAAGTGGACAATCCCACAACTTGTGGCCAGGTGACGTGGCAGGTGGAAATCCACAAATTGTGGCAGGTGACGTGGCCAGGTGACGTGGCAGGTGATGTGGCCAGGTGACGTGGCAAGTGGACAATGCACAACTTGTATCCCCTTTCGGGTGGGTACTCACCACACACAGGATTTAAACAGGCACCTCACAGATCCCATCCGATGGTCATCCGATCATCCTAATCCTGGTTCTGATTACTCCTTCTAAAGCCTCCAGAGATCACCCGATAATCACCAGCAGATGTTCAAAGTGAAAGGAAAGAGAAGCCACCAATAGTGTAATCCCGTAGAGTATCTTTTAATCAGTCTATAAAAATTGTTTCCACAACATATCTTCCATATGGTAAAAATCAAGCAGTAAAATAGCAGCAGTGTAATTCAAAACCGCCGTGCTGTTCCCCCAGGCTCCTAACAGGTGCAGTGTATCAGCTGGTACAGCTTGTGTTTAACCAGACTTACTGCCGCTTCCTGTGTTTGGAGCGCACCTGGAACGCACCAACGTCACTTCCTTTCAGCCGCAAAGTCACACCCTGACGTTTCGTCTTCTCGACTTCCTCTGAGGGCGTGACTCTGCAGCACGGCTCACAGGAATATATACACACACAAGTGATTGAAAGACAAGTTTAACCCCTCCTATATGCTAATCAATGCCATTTAATTACTCAAATCGGCAGAACGCATTGTAGTCACAGGGGTCTCGTCATTTTAAATCACTTAACACATTAAATCAACAATAACCTCTTATACATTGATCTTGAAAAGCGTTATTAAGATAATAATAACATAATCGAATAGTTAAAATAAATCAATAAAAGCTGAGTCTCCATAATATCATTCATTATCACAGATAAGCACCCAGCACTAGTGCCATCTTGAGTATGAATACCAAACAGCAGTCTAAATTTCTACAAAAATAGGAATAAATTATATATATATATATATCTCAACACTCAACGTTAAAATACAATATTAAAATTAAATATATAAAATTTACTTCTAAAAAATCCTAAAACATACTACATAAAATGCTAATCGTCAAAATTGTTTCATAATTATGTTATTAATACCTAAAGGTTTATAAATAAATTCCACATATATATAATATAAACCTACTAAACGGTAAAACAAATAATAACACTAAAAGTCACTAATGAAACAATTTATATCTAACTCGACGTTTAACCCTTTGGGGGTGAGGGTATCCAAGGAATAAATCCAAAAAGTTTCTCGTTTGGATAATTCCCTTACCAAATTACTTCCTCTCCATGTAGGTTTAATATGGTCCACCCCCCAAAATTTCAAACCTAAAGGGTTTTGATCATGATGTAGCTTAAAATGGAGAGACACATTATGGTCTTTAAACCCCAATTTAATATTCTTAATGTGTTCTCCAATCCTTACTTTAAGGCATCTTTTTGTCCGTCCCACATACATTAACCCACATGGGCATAATAACACATATACCACATGTGTGATATTACAAGTTATAAACTCTTTGATGGCAAATTCTTTTTTATTTACTGTGGATGTAAAGCAGTCAATACCTCTTATGGGTTCAGCTATTTCTCTACACGCCTTACACTTACGGCAAGCAAAAAACCCTTTTTTGTCCCAAAAGGGACGAATCCAGCAAAAAAAGGAGGCTGGAAAAAGACTAACTGGTATCTATAACCTCAGTGGGGTTGATTTGACACACAAAGAGACCAATATCCTACAATTAGGTCTGAAATGTGGTTTGAAAAGATCGATAAACAAATTCGATGTATATATTGATATTCATAGATACATGAGGAAACTCAGTATCAAGAAATATTTCTTGAATAAAATGTCAAACCCAGTGAGTGGAAACATTGGATCATCAGTGGCGGTTGATAGTGGACTTAAAAATAAGTCTCTATTTAACCCCCCAAATACGGCAATTCATCACCTTGAGGTGTTTAAAAGTTTAGTATTACGAGATATGGAGAAAATTATTCCCAAAAAAGGAGTTAATCCTCGATTTATTTGCGATGGCATAGAAATGTTGGAGAAAAGAAATGATGTAGTAGTCAGACCAGCAGATAAAGGAGGAGGTGTGGTGGTCTTGTCGAAAGATTATTATGTTGGCCAATTAACAGAAATGTTGGCTGACACTGATACATATAAAAAATTAAGTCACGACCCTACACCTCAATATAATGTAGAATTGGGCCACTTGGTGGAGTATGGATTTAAAGGACATACTTTAACTGTTAAAGAGAAGCGTTATTTGACACCAAGCAGTACAAGGATTCCTACAATTTATACGCTACCCAAAATACATAAAGACTCCCAAAATCCCCCAGCCAGGCCAATTGTGAATGGGATTGGCTCTGTAACCTCAAGGATAGGGGAGTACTTGGATCGGTTTTTGCAGAGTAGTGTCAAAACAACAAAAGCGTATTTGAAGGACACCAAGGATTTATTACAATCCCTGCAGAATATACATTTAGAAGACCGAGGAGAAGTATTTTTTGTGACGTCTGACGTATCCTCCCTGTATACAATAATACAGCATGACGACGCCCTACTCGCCCTCAATTGGGCTTTGAGCCAAAGAGATGATCTTCCCCATCATCAAAAAGTTTTTTTAAAAGAGGTTTTAGATTTTTGTTTGTCACATAACTATTTTTGGTTCAACAATGAGTTTTTTATCCAAAAGAGAGGCGTGGCAATGGGCGCAAAATTTGCACCTAGTATTGCAAATTTATTTATGGGGGAGTGGGAGGATAAGTATATTTTTGTGAATAAAAGACGGGAACTCCTGTTTTACAGACGATTCATTGATGATATTATTTTTATATGGGAAGGATCTGAAATATCTCTTAATAATTTTTTAACATATCTCAATAATAACTCCAACAATATTAAATTGACGAGTACATGGAGTAAAGATCAAATAGATTTTTTGGATGTCAGCATCTATAGAAATGGTGATAAATTAGACACAAAAGTATTTTTCAAACCAACAGACCGGAATAGTTTCCTACCTATACAAAGTGGCCACCACCCGGTTTGGTTAAAAAATATACCAAAAGGACAATTTATGCGGGTGAAACGAAATTGCTCTACAGAAGAGAATTATCTGTCTCAGTCTGTAATATTGAAAAACAGATTCAGAGAGAAGGGGTATAAACCCCAAGAATTGGATAGAATCTCAGAGGAGATTAGAGCGATACCACGAGAACAAGTAGTAGGAGAAGGTGTGAGGATTCGAACTTCAACCTGCCATGAGTGGAGTTTTATTTCATCATTCCATGCACAATATAGAGAGGTTGAGACAGTGTTAAAAAATCATTGGCATGTACTCTGTCTAGATAAAAGTTTGAAACCAGTGTTGCCAGAAGCTCCTAAATTTATTTATAGAAAGGCACCTAATGTAGGAGACAAGGTGGTAAAAAAGGTGCTGGATCAACCAAGAAGACCATTGTCCTTTTGGGACAAAAAAAGGGTTTTTTGCTTGCCGTAAGTGTAAGGCGTGTAGAGAAATAGCTGAACCCATAAGAGGTATTGACTGCTTTACATCCACAGTAAATAAAAAAGAATTCGCCATCAAAGAGTTTATAACTTGTAATATCACACATGTGGTATATGTGTTATTATGCCCATGTGGGTTAATGTATGTGGGACGGACAAAAAGATGCCTTAAAGTAAGGATTGGAGAACACATTAAGAATAATAAATTGGGGTTTAAAGACCATAATGTGTCTCTCCATTTTAAGCTACATCATGATCAAAACCCTTTAGGTTTGAAATTTTGGGGGGTGGACCATATTAAACCTACATGGAGAGGAAGTAATTTGGTAAGGGAATTATCCAAACGAGAAACTTTTTGGATTTATTCCTTGGATACCCTCACCCCCAAAGGGTTAAACGTCGAGTTAGATATAAATTGTTTCATTAGTGACTTTTAGTGTTATTATTTGTTTTACCGTTTAGTAGGTTTATATTATATATATGTGGAATTTATTTATAAACCTTTAGGTATTAATAACATAATTATGAAACAATTTTGACGATTAGCATTTTATGTAGTATGTTTTAGGATTTTTTAGAAGTAAATTTTATATATTTAATTTTAATATTGTATTTTAACGTTGAGTGTTGAGATATATATATATATATATATAATTTATTCCTATTTTTGTAGAAATTTAGACTGCTGTTTGGTATTCATACTCAAGATGGCACTAGTGCTGGGTGCTTATCTGTGATAATGAATGATATTATGGAGACTCAGCTTTTATTGATTTATTTTAACTATTCGATTATGTTATTATTATCTTAATAACGCTTTTCAAGATCAATGTATAAGAGGTTATTGTTGATTTAATGTGTTAAGTGATTTAAAATGACGAGACCCCTGTGACTACAATGCGTTCTGCCGATTTGAGTAATTAAATGGCATTGATTAGCATATAGGAGGGGTTAAACTTGTCTTTCAATCACTTGTGTGTGTATATATTCCTGTGAGCCGTGCTGCAGAGTCACGCCCTCAGAGGAAGTCGAGAAGACGAAACGTCAGGGTGTGACTTTGCGGCTGAAAGGAAGTGACGTTGGTGCGTTCCAGGTGCGCTCCAAACACAGGAAGCGGCAGTAAGTCTGGTTAAACACAAGCTGTACCAGCTGATACACTGCACCTGTTAGGAGCCTGGGGGAACAGCACGGCGGTTTTGAATTACACTGCTGCTATTTTACTGCTTGATTTTTACCATATGGAAGATATGTTGTGGAAACAATTTTTATAGACTGATTAAAAGATACTCTACGGGATTACACTATTGGTGGCTTCTCTTTCCTTTCACTTTGAACATCTGCTGGTGATTATCGGGTGATCTCTGGAGGCTTTAGAAGGAGTAATCAGAACCAGGATTAGGATGATCGGATGACCATCGGATGGGATCTGTGAGGTGCCTGTTTAAATCCTGTGTGTGGTGAGTACCCACCCGAAAGGGGATACAACTGATGATTTAAAGTGGATCATATTAAGAAGACATCTGGAGCTATATGTCATTTACAACAACATCTTTTTTCATAAGTTCTATATGTACTCTTATGAACTGTAAATAAGAGTGAGTGGACAAGGGAGTCTATTGACCACCTGAGCGCTGCTATAGAAAACTTTCATTATCCTACCCAGGGATTTGATTGTGTTTTTATAAGTTTTATAGTTTTATGTTCTGCAAAATATTTGTTGTGTTTAAGCGGCTGCTGATATAGATACATATAGTGAACATTTGGGTTAATGAATACGGTCACGTATTCATTGTAGTCTGTTATAAGTCACCTGTGAGCTTCTTTAGCGCTGGGATAGTGAAAGAAGGCCAGGGGAACTTCACTTTAATTAATGCACAACTTGTGGCAGGTGACGTGGCCAGGTGACGTGGCCAGGTGACGTGGCCAGGTGAACATTCCACAACTTGTGGCAGGTGACATGGCCAGGTGATGTGGCAAGTGGACAATCCACAACTTGTGGCCAGGTGACGTGGCAGGTGACGTGGCAAGTGGACAATTCACAACTTGTGGCAGGTGACGTGGCAGGTGACGTGGCCAGGTGACGTGGCAAGTGGACAATGCACAACTTGTGGCAGGTGACGTGGCCAGGTGACGTGGCAGGTGACGTGGCAAGTGAACATTCCACAACTTGTGGCAGGTGACACGTGGCCAGGTGACGTGGCCAGGTGATGTGGCAAGTGGACAATCCACAACTTGTGGCCAGGTGACGTGGCAGGTGACGTGGCAAGTGGACAATTCACAACTTGTGGCAGGTGACGTGGCCAGGTGACGTATCGGGTGACGTGGCAAGTGGACAATCCACAGCTTGTGGCAGATGATGTGGCAAGTGATACGCTAAATACAAGTACACTGCTGCTCTCTCAGCTGCTGGTCTCCCAAAATGGCTGAAATGGTTAAATAATAATGTTTTTTGAGCTTAGGGAGGGTCTTATGATGTTTCTTAACTAAACGCCTATAGACGCAAACGCGGTAAAACGCCGCTAAAATCGCGGCGAAACGGGCGTTTTTAAACGCCGGTTTTAGCCTTTACGTGTTCAGCAGAGTTTGCACCGGCGTCTCGTGTGCATGGGGCCTTAGTCTGCACTTAATTGGGTGCTAAATAGTCAATCTGATAAAGTGGTAAATTTAAAGCAAGGATTTATGGATTTACATTCTAATTGCTTCAATCAGGATTACAAAGTTTGATGCAAAGATTAAACCAACATAATAAACTATGTCCCTTTTTCATACACAGGATGAAATCAGCCAGGAGGAGGGTCTGGAAACTGTCAGGCAGGAGGTGGCAGGGCCCAGTGGCAGACAGGAGGTGGCAGGGCCCAGTGGCAGACAGGAGGTGGCAGGGCAAAGGAGAAGCACCAGATCCCAGGTGCCTCCCATCCGGCTTCCCAAAAGAGGCAGGAGGGACAGGAGCACGAGTGAGGCAGCAATGGCCCTTATTCGTGAGGCCCATGCCACCCTCCAGGAGCCCACATCCCCTGAAGAGGCCATTGCCGGCCTAGTGGAGGCTAAGTTCAAGGTGATGGGCATGGAGCAATGCCTCCTATGCGAGCCCCTGCTCATCACCTTGCTCAACAAGGGGGTGATGGAGAAAATTACCCCCAATACCGCCATATGTGAGGTGGCACAACTGACTCAACCTCCACCTCCCCCTTCTTCTTCTGCCCCACCCCCTTCTGCTACACCTCCCCCTTCTTCTTCTGCCCCACCCCCTTCTGCTACACCTCCACCTTCTTCTTCTGCCCCACCCCCTTCTGCTACACCTCCACCTTCTTCTTCTGCCCCACCCCCTTCTGCTACACCTCCACCTTCTTCTTCTGCCCCACCCCCTTCTGCTACACCTCCACCTTCTTCTTCTGCCCCACCCCCTTCTGCTACATCTCCTCCTCCTCCTCCTCCTCCTCCTCCTGACAGGAGTACCCCTCCAGTGGCCCAGCCTCCAGCCAAACGAAGAAGGAAGGCTGCAGGGAAGGTTGCAGGGAAGGTTGCCAGGAAGAAGAGGAAGTGATGGCCTTGCTTCATTGTGGTCGGACAGAAGGCAGCCTGTTGTAGTACCACACACTTGGGACATATATATCACCTGCTGCTGTTCCTGACCTCTGGGAGGCCAGCATCAGATTGTGTTCAGAAATGTTGGCCTTCTCAAGCTCCCAATTTTAGTGTCCACACAGGGTTGCTGTGTGCTCTGGGGTCCCTGGGATGCACAAATGGCAGCAGGTTCTCCAGCGCTGCCTTCTCTTTTTTTTATTTTGAAACATGAATAAATGTGATTTTTGTTTAAGTTCATACTTGACTATGTGTATTTGTAAAAATAAAAATCTAGCTTTGGAGTAAGCAGATACATTTGACTGACAAAAAAAAGGGACAGATATCACCCCCCCCCCCCCAAAAGAATAACTAAATCTGATTTGCAAAAAAACATGGGGGGAAATTTAACGAATATAGATTCCAAAATTAAATGGGAGATCACTATCAAAACATTGCGAAATTATAATTAACATCATTTTTAAAAATATAACCATTTAAATTATTCCTAAAAACTTGCACGATATAATACACATAAATCTTCTTAAGAGCAGCATGAAAAAGGTTAAAAAAAAAGTCATAACTCTGTGTGAATATCAGCAGCAAAAGAAGGTCACTCGTTTTGATTAATGTAACATTCTAACGAAGATTTAATCGCAGAACATTTAAACGATGCAATATTTTTGAGCGTGACGAATGTGCTCTCTCCATTACGAAGGCTTGTTTTACCAGAAGATGCGCTCCCTTCTCATAGTTGCTTGTGAGCATGCGCGCTTTTGGAAGAGTCGTAAAAGCATACACACGAACCATTTTCTCGTCACAAAACAGCCCGACGAGAAACACGACAAGGAAATCTGGAATCCTGACGAGAAAATAGAGAGCAGGTTCTCTATTTTCTCGTCGAGATTCTCGGCAATTTTCTCGTCGTAAAACCATACACACGAACGTTTTTCTCGACAAAAAAGCTCTCGCGGCACTTTTCTTGACGGTTTTGGACGAGAAAATCGGT
Source organism: Rana muscosa (assembly GCA_029206835.1). Classification (NCBI taxonomy): domain Eukaryota; kingdom Metazoa; phylum Chordata; class Amphibia; order Anura; family Ranidae; genus Rana; species Rana muscosa. The sequence goes on along the minus strand of CM055127.1, from coordinate 126,363,442 downwards.
CGTGTGTACGAGGCTTCAGGATCAAAAAAGGTTAACTCCACTTTTGTGGGAAAAATCGCAAATAAAAAAAAAAATGTATCTAGCATATGCAATTTGTTGCACAAGTGGTATCTGAAAATCCCAAATCCTTGTCTTCCTCCCACTTTTTGTAGGGTTCTGCTTGATCACCACTTTTTTTTTCTTTTTTTTTTGGCGTTCTAAACCGTAAAAAAAAAAAAAAAAATTCAAAAATGTTGTGGTGGTTTTTTTTTTTTTCTGCTATAAAACACATGCAATAAAAAATTAAACTTCTTCAGAAATTTAGGCCAATATGTATTCTGCCACATGTTTTTGGTGAAGAAAAAAAAAAAAAAAAAAAATCCTGATAAGCTTATATTGATTGATTTATGCAAAACATTATAGCGTCTACAAGCTTTGGGATACATTTTATGTATTTTTTTTTTTTTTATTACATATACTAATAATGCAGACGATCAGTGACTTATAGTGGGACTGCAATATTGTGGCTGACATTTTGACACTGACACTTTGCCTTGAAGCAGTGACACTGATACAGTGGTCAGTGCTAAAAATATGTTGTATTTTTATTTTTTTTGTCTGTAGGTGGAGTATTTTACTTAGAGGGGGGCATTTGTTTGTAGGCGTGGCCTAGTAGGAGGAAAATGGGCAGGGGGAGAGGGGGAGGGACCATCCGGATGGCCATTAATAGATGGGCACCCATTGGCTAGGATGCGGTGCAGCTCCCCCCCCCCCCCCCGCTACCTCTTTAGCCAGTAGCTCTGGCCCAGTCGGGACAAAACTGATTTTTTTTCAGGATTTTGGCTGGGACAGCCTCAGCCCGGAACATGGGGATGAAGTCCATGAATGTCATGGCAAAAATCATGACTGTTGGCAACTATTAAATACATCCCTCCCCCTCCTTATCAGAACTGATATATGCTGTGTTTTACTGATGATCTGCGGGTGCCAGACGACATCAAGTCCCCAGCACCTGCAGAGCGGCTTCTGCTGCGAAACGTCACAGCAGAAGCGGCCTGCCGATGTGTAGTTGCTGCCCTGTAGCGGACAGCAACTGGTTAAAAATTACCTTTACTTTTCAATCTGCAACGCTGTAATTTTCTGTAAAATGCAACACAATATGACAATCCGGAGGCGTTCTGTACACAGAGGTTCTTTTTTTTTTTTTCCTTCCCTCAACAAAAGCGGAGTTAAGCCCTGTACACACGGCTGAGAATCTCGCTGCAAAAAAAACCCGTAGTTTTTCTCGACGGGTTTCTTGTCAAGCTTTCCTTGCATACACACTGTCAATCCAAAATCTCGTTGTTGTAAAGCGCGGTGACGTACAACACGTACGACGGCAGTATAAAGGGGAAGTTCTATTCCAATGGCGCCACCCCTTGGGCTGCTTTTGCTGATCTTGTGTTACCGCGTGTTAGTAAAAGTTTGAGACACGATTTGCGCTTTTCAGTCTTCGTGCTTTCAGTTCGTTACAGCGTGATGAATGTGCTATCTCCATTATGAACGCTAGTTTTACAAGAAAGTGTGCTCTCATCTCATACTTGATTCTGAGCATGCGTGGTGTTTGAAGACTTGAAAAAAGCATATACACAAACGGTTTTCTCGTCCAAATACAGTCTGACGAGAAAAATGAGACTCCCGACGAGAAAAAAGAAAGCAGGTCTTCTTTTTTTCTCGTCGAGATTCTGGGCAGTTTTCTTGACGAGAAACCTGAAAGCCTCGTACACACGGCCGGTTTTCTCAGCAAGAAAGCTCTCCCAACAGGTTTCTTGCCGAGAAAACCGTACGAGGCTTGACTCTTTAAAGTGTATCTATAGCCAAAACATTTTTTGTTTTGGATACAGTGTGGAAGGATTAGAACTCGGGTAGTGCTGCTGTCAGAGGCTCCATTGGAAAGAAAAGATTGATCCCAGGACAAAAAGTAAGTTAGAAAGATTTCCAATGTCACACACACAAGGAAAAATGCTTTTAGGTTAACTAGGGAAATGTTAGATATTCAGTCAGCTTTTTATTATTGCTGTCGGTTTCCCTGTTGTAGATTTTCCCTTCTTTCCTGTCTGGTAAAAGGTTGTTTCCCTGAACAGCAAAGGGCTCTTTCAAACTTGCAGCACCCTCTGAAGAGTGATGCATGGTTGGATTGCTTTTCAGAGGCCATTTGACAGGCTTTGAGGAGGGGCATTATGTCTCCTCCTCGCTGACAGATTTAACCTTTTTATTGCCACAGTATCGTGCTGCATTGCATGTGGTTGCTGTGCAGCCCCACTGAAGTTTAATGGGCAAGTTGGACAGGTAGGGGTGCTGGTCAAACTCTACATTCTGAGTTAAGCATGTCATGCCCATAAAGAAAAGCATCAGTCATGGCACGTGCATAGCCCTGTTCGGCTGTTTTAATTCAGGCTCAGCCACCTGTTTTTAATGCTGCCTGTTTGAAAGAGCCCAAAGTAATGGAAACTCCATGTGTGATCTTTATTGCATAATTATTTTGGCACAATGTAAGCATACAGTAAATATTCCTGACCTGTGGGGCCACTGGGGAAGCTGACAATCACTGGAGCATTTAGTGATGGGAGTGGTCTTCCTGGGCTGAGCAACGTCTCCTCTGCATACTGACCACAAGGGGGCGCTCGCTTGGCACTGCTGCCATTCACAGAATGAGGTGTATTTTGAGACATCACCACCCCTCCTCTCCATATCATTCAAGGCATCAGAACAACTTTTATTAAAAAAAAAATAAAGGGCATTCTGTAAATGGCAGCAATCCCATGTGGTCAATGGGCAGAGGGGAAGCTGCTTTAGCTTGAAATATTTTTTCCTAAAGTGGAGTTCCACCCTGAAAAAATAAATTACACAAGAATGCTGCAAAAAATTAAATGAATAAATAAATTTTACTCACCCGAAATAGCGGTTGCGATGCGGAAGTCCCTAATCTGCCTCTTCCTTATCCACGGTGGGTGTTCTTTCGCATCCTCTTCTAGTTAATGGGGCGCGCTGCCTTCTGGGAACTGTGTGTAATCCCAGAGAGCAGCCACCCAATCACAAATTGGCGCGAGACTTGCGCATGCGCAGTAGGAAACTGGCAGTGAAGCCGCAAGGCTTCACTGCCTGTTTCTCTTAGTGAGGATGGCGGCACGGGACCTGCAGTGATTGAGGGATCGGCATCGGGGGGGCCATCATCACGGGCGAGTAGGACAGGTAAGTGTCCTTATTAAAAGTCAGCAGCTACAGTGTTTAGCTGCTGACTTTAAAAAATAAAATAAAAAATTGCGGGTGGAATCCCACTTTAATAGCCACAAAGGATATAAATCCAGATAATACTTTGTAAAATATAGCAGTGCCATCATCCCTATACTGCACAAACCTGGAGTTAGATCTGTGGGAGGGGCTCAGGAGCTCCACCCATGCCAGGCTTCCTGCAGAAAATTACAGAAGGGGGCGGAGTCTAGATTAGTCACCCTGCACAAGAAGAGAGCGCAGCAATCTTTATTACAGGAAGCTCCTACACAGAGGTAAAGTGTCACACTGGATTACTGCACAGATCTGTAAGGAATACGCAAAGCACACCAAGATTCAAGGAAGAAATTACATGCCAAATGTATTTAGACAATGTTTGCTTATCCTGGAGTTCATTTTAAGCCTGCTTCCATGAGTTTAGCTTTGTTTTAGTTCACTGCAAGAAAACGAACTATTTTTGTGTGGAGAAACCAATCACAAAAATATTGTCACGCTTCAGATAAAAATTACAATTTAAAACTCAACATTCATCCCATGAAACGCTCTCGGACTCCAGCATGTTCCTTCATCGCGGAGTTGTCCACTGGCTCAAGTATTCCAAGTCTACAAGTGAAGGGGGGGCCAGCCGTTTGGTTACATATTCTGTACAATTGGTTGGATGGCTTTGGAGATGTTGTGTTGATTCTCTGTATTGGTGAGCACTCGATGCCTCGGTCCTGCAGTCTAACTTACCTGAGTGCTTGCTTTTTTTAATACCCTGATGACCACCATTGTTATAGTGGCCTAAGAGCCAGAGTAGAGTAGTCACTTTTTTGCCCAGTGTTAATGGGACGGAGTTCTGTTCGTTTCGGCCAGCCCCCCCTTTCCTCAGTTTCATGGCGACAGGCGCACATAAAGCGTCCAATATCATTATGATGGGTCATCGAAGGCACAATGACTGCTTGTTCATTTTCCACATCTGCCATTTTTTTTGGATCTCATACCGAACCTAAAAGGGATGAAAAATCAGACACGTCTAATGTAGTTAAAAAAATCTGTTCCTTTATCCAATCAAGAGGAAAAAGAACGGGTTATCTTGGAAGACGAACCCCCAATCAATGGATGCTTGCCTTTTCCATGCTCCCCCACTATGCGTCAGAGCCCTCTACAAATACCTAGTGCTTTTGGATAGCATAAGGGAGGCTTATACCCCTGTCGTTGTTTTTTTTGGTGGGTTTTTTTTTGCCAGCTGTGTCCCATTTGTGAGATTTCCCCTCTCTTCCTGTCCCATAGCCATCACAGGAAGTGAGAGTAAATCTCTTCAAAGTGAAAGAATTCTCTTTGTTACCAGCATCACCAGAACTAGTGTCCCCATTGGAAGATATCCCCTCTATTGCTGTTCAGGGACAGCCCAACATTTGGGATTTTTTATTTTAACTTTTACTTTTGATGAAAACAGTAAACATGACAAATAAAGAGGGCGATTCTTCCTAATGGAGACCCAGACAGCAATAAAAACCTGGCAGGTGTTCTAATTCCGCTTTACTCTATCCAAAACAATAAAAAAAAATGTTGGCTTTCTATTATCAGTTCCATCTAGTGGCCACAATGTGGTACTTTTCTGTTAGTGGTAGTTCAGAAATATGCGTTGTGCCCACTAGATGGCACTGAGTATCAAAGGAAATCAACATATTAAGCAAAATACCATCAGAGTTGGTGATCACTGGGTGAATGCTTGTGACATTCTTCCGACAAATGTTTTAGAATTAGACCATAATTTTACACAGGATTAGGGCCCGATGGGTGAACAGAGAGGTGGGGAAGTATCTTCTTTCCAGAGAACTGTCACTTTGCTGTGTAAGGACAAAGTGGCAGAGCCTCTTATTTATTTTAGGATGTTACAATTCCACAGTTCTACTTTGTGAAAAAACATGGATTATGGCTTTGTTCCAGTCACTGAATGCCTATTAATGTGTATGAATAACTACAATGTCTACCAAATGATTATTTAATAGTGTGTCTTGTAAAAGGAAAATGAAATCTTGTATAATTAAGCAATACTAAAGTCCCCAAAAAAAATAGATTGACATTGACGGTATCTTTTCAATGTAGATGACAAGGTCTCCCACCATAAAGTATCTTCTTATCTTGAGTGAGGTGGCAACAGACCAGCATCTCACTTTGCCTAATTGTCTCTCATCCGCTTGATGCAGAATTTGCATCTCTTTAGGGTTTAGAATAAATTACACTGGTACATCATTTACCAATTATTTGTATAAATGTGGCATTTCTATTAACCTTCAAGAATAATTTCTTGCCCCAATTTCCTTCACTTGACAGATGTTTTTAAAACAAGCCCCTCACTGGCGTCTGTAGCAGCAGGCATTGTGTAGTAATTCATTCTTAAAGTTTACAGCATCTACTGTTTGCCTTTCATTGTCAAGAGCTTGACTCACTGCTTCTCCTCCTAGCAGTGACTTCACAATTTGGCTGACCCTGCTCCCCTCTCCCACAATGCTCTTTTCTCCCAGCAGTGACAGAGTAGCTTAGCTGACCCTGCTCCCCCCTCCCACAATGCCTCCTCCTTCCCTCCACCAGCTGTTACCTCTGCCCCCAGGTCTCCCAATGACCCTCTCATCCTCCCCCCCAGCCTTTTCCATCCCAACTCTCCCACCCCATAATTCCTATTTCACCCCCCCCACCCTTCACTTGCCCCTCTACTCCCACCCCCACACCTATTTTTCCTAGGCGATGGGTATCAGTACTTGGTATCGGTATTCGTAGTCCTGTGTTAAAAAAGTGGTATCGGTGCAGCCCTAGTTGAATTACTCCAGTATCTGCTGCCACAGAGGTCAATGAGGGCTTGGCTTAATGCTTATTTACTACTTATTAAAATTGCGTAAAAATTTAACTGTCGCTAGCTTGGCTACAGCTCTTCTTTTAAGCTGGTCATACACATTGCAATCTAACTGGGCATTCTGCTTTTGGAGCTACCAAAGCTAAATGTGAGGACCTATCCACACAGTTTATTATATTTGTGTAGCGCCCTCCCCAAAAGGTTGGGACGCTATTTGAAATTTAGAGGGATGTCTAAGCCAGTAGTTGGGCTCAGACGGTTGAATTACATTGAAATTTACCTCTGTTCTAGCTGTGGTTTGCCCGATAGCATTTTTACCTTTTGCCTGTAGGTGGCGTTACCACCTCAGGCACTTGTTGGAACACGGGCAAACCATGGTACATTGAGTGGCCCTTCGCAGCAGCGGTACGGTGGGAGTGGTCGCCCCGCTGTGCCTAATGGGATAGGATACTTAAAGGGCAGACGCCATTGATCGGGGTTCGTTTTTCGCCTTGTGGCATGCCGGGCTCGAGGTGTGTGTGTGTGTGATTCTGGTCTCGGGGCCACGTTGACACGAGGGTGCATCGCTATCTGGTAGGCCCAGCTAGTCTGGCTGGGGCCTACATCCGGAGAGAGGAGATCCCAAGCTGTCCATCCAAATGGGAGGAAGCTGTCTTAATGAAGGAGACCAGGGGAGGACCTGCCCTGGAGGAGACCGGCCAAGTGCTGCTGTCTCGGGTGAGGCCTGGCAACTTTTATTAAGGAGGGATTCACTACACTACAAGCCCTACAGTTTGCCGGATTGGCTTAAAGCAGTGGTTCTCAACTCCAGTCCTCAGGGCCCACCAACAGGCCAGGTTTGCAAGATAACTGAAATGCATCACAGGTGATATAATTTGCTGCTCAGTGATTGCAGTATTCTAGTCTGCATCTCACCAAGGTAATACTTAAAATCTGGCCTGTTAGTGGGTCCTGAGGACAGGAGTTGAGAACCACTGGCTTAAAGGCTCTTTCACTGCACGGCTGGAAGTTTGGGACTTGGAAATCCTGTGGCAGAGTATTCCTGGACTATCCATTCGTTCACTTTAAAAAGGTCTGTGGCAGAGACTTTGTTCAACTTTAAAAGGTCTGTGGCAGAGACCCCATTCACCTAGGGCAGTCTGTGGCAGAGACTGTCCCGTTGCTGATTTTGTGTGTCATCCCGGCTGCTAGGCCATGTGAGAGGGGACTATCCGGGTGACCAATACCCACTCTAACATTGAGAGTGGTGAGTGACTTTGAACTGACACCTGTGTATTTTTGTGGCGAGTGCCTGAACCTTCCCCTATTCCCCTATTCTTCTATACCTTCTACTTTCTCAACGTTTACTGCATAAGAAAATAAAGCCTGGCTGTTTGAGGTTTTATATCTGTGTGGACATTGCATTACTACAGACTTTCCTACCCGGACAACGAAGCTGAAGAGGTAACGTGCAAAACCCAAAACTAACCAGCGGCTCCTATGAGGGTAGTGCTACATTTGTATCCAAGCAACAGCCCTAAAATGGCTGCTGTTAGATATAAAAGGCTTTAAAAGAGAAGTACAGCCAAAGCTTGCTTGGCTGTACTTCACCTGTGGATCACAGGAGTACCGTTCTTTCTGCACTCCTGCAACCCATTTTCAGCCGACAGCGGGCTGAAGCACCTGGCTCGTTTGTTCCCATCCCCTCAACAGCCTAGAGCTCCAGAGCATGAAGGGGGCAGAGCAGAGAGCTAGAGACTGACAGTCACCAGCTCTCTGCTCACGGAGTTCTGAGAACCGAGCAATCAGTGGTGTTTGGTCGCTCGGTTCTCACCCTTAGAGCCAGTGGAGGACCAATGCTGCTTTCACCTAGGTAAGTATGATTCTTTTTTAGAAAAAAAATTCCCCAACTTCTCTTTTAACATTTTCAGTCAGCTTCATTGAAATATCTGAATAACGAGAATGATTTATTGTTGCTTATAGCATCCAGGTACATAGTGGCTTGCTTTCACTCACCTCTTTATTGGCAAAGCAGTACAGCACAGAGACCAGAAAACCCTGTAAGAGAGTGAAAGTGAAATTGAAGGTTGTAATTTTAACCACATAATCATGTTGGTTCAGGCTAATCTAGAATCATCCCCCTCATCTACTCCAGTATCCTCAATGCATCAAACTAAGGGAAAAAAGGAACAGTAATGCCGCGTACACAAGACCATTTTTCTCGTCTGGAAAAATTACATTTTTTTTCTCTTTGACGAGAAAAACAACCGTGTGAAGGCTTTTGGTCATTTTTCCTGATGAGAAAAACGGCATTAATCACAACGAGAAAAATTAGAACATGCTCTAATTTTTCTCGTCGTGATTCACGCCATTTTTTTCCGTGGCAGTTTTCCCATAGGGAAACACTGCCGGGGAGCCTACACACGGTCGTTTTTCTCGACCAAGAGAAAAAATGACGGGAAAAACGGCCGTGTGTGGGGGAACAAGCCGTTCCTCGTTTTTCCCGTCGATTTTCTCGACTGTGTTTTCACCGTCGAGAAAAATCGATCGTGTGTACGCGGCATTACACTGTTTCAATACCGAAGGATGAAGGGGGCCCTGCTCATGCCATTTACAATCTAAAGGTAGGGAAAGGTGTTCCAAAAAATAATAGATGTGGGAGATGATCTGATAGAGGTGGCCGAAGTGCAGTTTTTAGATGAAGGGTGAGGTAGGCTTCCCTGAATAAATACATTTTCAGAGATCGCCTAAAGGCGAACCGGGTAGGAGTTAACCAGATACACTGGGGTAGGGAGTTCCAGAGGATGGGAGAGGTTTTGGAGACTAGCATGGGAGGTATTAAAAAAGAAGCTAGAGAGCAAGAGGTCTTGGGAGGAGTGGAGTGGACAATTTGGGTAAATTATTGAGATGAGGTTGGTAATGTAGCTAGGTGCAGTGATACGGACGGTTTTGTATGTTATATTAGTATTGAATTTTAAATGCTGCGGCTCTGTAGCAAATTTGCACAGGAGCCCTATGCGTCTTTTGGTCCGCTTCAGGTCCAAATTCAGCCAAAAATGTGGGTTGAATTTGGACCTGAAACGGTAAGCGAGGACGCACCAGACCCCTGCTATGAGTCGCATGCGAAGAGAGTGTGTGAACGCAGCCTGGCCTAGGCCAGTGAAATTGCAGTAGTTATGGTGGAAGATAACCAGGGAGTGAATATGTTGTTTTGTGGTATTGTTAGTTAAAAAGGGGTGAATTCTGGACATTTTATGGAGGTTTAGCCAGTGAATGGATGTGGGGCCTGAAGGAGAGGTCAGAGTCTAGGATTACACCTAGCACCCTGGCATGCGTGGAGGGACCAATAGTTGTGTTATTGATCTCATGAGGTGGGGATTGGGGTTGGGTTAGGAGGAAATATTACAAGCTCAGTGTTGGACAGATTGAATTTGAGGAAATGGTGTGACACCCATACTGATATGTTGCTCATCAATTTGTGATACATGAGGAGATTGAGGGGGTGAGCCAGGGAGTAGAAAGAGATATCTGAGTGGCGTCGGCCTAGAGGTGGTGTTGGAAGCCATGGGAGGTTATCAATGGTCCCAGGGAATAGCTGTAGAGTGAGAATAGAAGAGGCTCAAGGACAGAGCCTTGGGATACCCCAACAAAGGGAGAGGAGTGGAGGAGATTGAGTTGTAGGTGGCACTGAAGGAAAGACGGGAAAGGTAGGAGGAGAACCAGGAAAGCGCAAGAGCCATGGAGGTTAAGGGAGTGGGCTTTGAGGAGAAACGGGTAGTCAAGTGTAACAAGGCCAGCAGAAAGGTCTAAAGCCCCGTACACACGACCGGTTTTCTCGGCAAGAAAACTGCTGGGAGAGCTTTTTGCCGAGAAAACCGGTCGTGTGTATGGTTTCTCGTCGGGAAAACTGCCGGGAATCTCGACGAGAAAAATAGAGAACCTGCTCTCTATTTTCTCGTCGGCATTCTCGTCGGCCTGTTTCCCGACGAGAAAACCGTGCGTGTGTATGCTTACCTGTCTCCAGGTAAACCTGCGCATGTTCGAAAAGACTTTGAAGCATGCGCGGTAGCTTACAAGGGTAGTGTAGGGTGTAGCAAGATGGCGGCGACGGCATCGAATGTGACGAGCGCAGGCTCGTCGTAGTCGATGTCACCGTGTTCTTGCCATTCAAAAGAACGGCGGTTCTTTTGAATGCCCGTGTGTACACTCGGCGAGCAAGGCAAGCTTGCCGGGAAAACCAACGTTTTTTTTTCCCGCCCGTGTGTACGAGGCTTAAGAGTATGAAGTAAGACCAATTGGTTTTAACAGTTAGTAGGTCATTAGTAAGTTTTAATAGAGCAGTTTTAGTGGAATGTTATGGGCAGAAGCTAAACAATAGGTGGGTCAAAAGGGTTACTATTCATGAGGTAGAAACTTGTACGGTTGTGGACAAGGTGTTCAAGAAGTTTGGAGGCAAGCAAGAACAGAGAGATGGGTCTGAAGTTGATCAAATAGGTGGGGCCCAGTTAGGGGTAACTAGTACATGTTTTAGAGGGGAGGGAAAGGTGCCGGTGGAGAGGGAAAGATTGAAGATATGGTATAGAGAGTGTACAATAGAGAAGGAAGGAGGCCGTAATGGTTGTAAGGACAAGGTCAGCCTCAAAGGAGGAAAGTATTGAGTGTGGTGACCTGGTATGTTGGTTGGAGGAGAAAGCTAGACAGTTTGTAGAGAAGCCATTTCTATTTGTGAAAAAATAAATAAAAATAGAGCTCTTCACCCTGTGAAACTGCATGTATGTTCATTCTGTGCTGCTAGGCTATTTTCTCTCCAGGGCACATGTTCTTCATTCATACAAATGGTGTGAATCAGGAAAATACCACATTATGACCACTAGATGGAGCTGATGATCATGGTAAAAAAATATTTATCTACTATGAGCTCCACCTAGTAACATTTAAGTTTGCCGAAATTCCCTCAGAATGAACAATACATGACAGGACAAATAGCTCTGTACTCCTTTTTTTTTTTTTTTTGGAAATGCACCCCAGTGTAACTAATCCCACATTTTTACTTGTTGCTAAACTCACCTGGAACGAGCTGAAGAAGAGGTTGAAGAAGACTTTGACATATCGCAGAACTCCTGATGTTTGCTCATCTGTGGCAAAGATGAACACAACTTCATGGATCCCAAAAAGAGGAATTAGTGTCAGTGTGGCCTTGGCCAATCTGTGGGAGAGAGGCTGAATTCATTATAAACTGAGAATGGAAATTTTTTTTTTTTTTTTAAACAGTATATATATATCTAATGGGTCAACCCACCCAATATTTAATTATTAGATAGGTTGGCAATAAGTGAAACTTTACACTGCCTTCTTGTATACCTCCAGAAACTGCAGTGTTACCATCATCTTTCCCCCAAAATATGGGGAGCTCTAGTCTTGGCCCTTGGGCACTAAATTGTTTAAAAAAGGGTGCAGAGGTGGACAACTAAATAAAAATGCTTTGTCTTACCTTCCTCTAGACCAGGGGTACTGAATTAAAATTCATGGAGATCTAATCAGTAAAATGTTCTTTTAGCCAAATAGCGGGAGACAGGACCGCTCTGGAAGGAGGGCAGGAGAAGGAGCTGGCAGAATTAGCTTTTCATAATAACAAGCTGGTAATTGGTTGTCAGGACTACCCTGCACCCTAGCAACCAATTACCTGCTGTTTAACTTGAAATTATAACTCTGGCAGCTCACGCTCCCACCCTCCATCCACAGCTGTCCCACCTCCCACTCTCTGCTGTGAGAATGACAGCGGTGGAGGCTGTGGTCAAGAACCATCTAATAAATGGCGTGACCCCAGTTATTTGGACGGTGGTCTGCCATTTAGTGATGCTGGCTGGCTGGTCAAAAAAAAACAACAATATGTCTATGGCCAACTTAAAGAGGAGCTCCAGCCCCCCCCCCTCCAATAATATAAGGACACTTACCCACCCGTCCAGGGGTGCCGCAATGTCGGCACCCTGGCTGATTTTCCACCAGCTCTTGGTGCTGCCACCGCCATTCGTGGTAAGGGAAACCGGCAGTGAAGCCACTCGGCTTCACGGCCGGTTCCCTACTGCGCATGCACGAAGCACTGCACTTTCTAATTGGCCCGGTGGTGGAGAAGGGAGGAGGGGGCTGAACTGCCGGGGGACCTGGCCGCAGCCAAGTTTCCCAAAAGTGGGGATAGATACCTGTCAAAAACAGGTACTCACCCCCCCCCCCCCACAAAAAGGGGCAAAAAGGAGCTTCCACCTTTGAGTGGAACTGCGATTTAAGACATGACAGTGGCATGAGGCCTATTGGGAAATATCAGATAGCGCACCCACCCCTCTTTACCTGCCTTGTTCAGCTCCTCGCAGGAATAGAGGGGCACACCGCACCATAAGCCCGTACCCTCCTGTGTGAAGAGGTTGAGCGGTGTTATTGATGGGTCCTCCACAGTCAGACAGCCAGAGAATGCTTCTCACCTCTATATTAAATAAAGACAAGTCCTTGTATCCCCACAGTAACTTGAATGTCCACACCAGCTGAAACTCCAACATAGAGTTTATTCTCTTGTAAAACACAGTCTCTGACAGGAAAGGTTGGAGGGAGGACAGGACAGCTTAAGGTGTGGAAGAGGTCCAGGCACAAACGTAACCCAATTCACTGCTCCGATTCTCAAGCAGACTCAGCCCATTCCGATAGTCTCCCTAGCTTGGGACTAGCAGCCGATATGGTGCTCGAACTTTACACTTGGTCTGTGCCACAGACCCGATGAACTTGGTCTCTGCCACAGACCTGGTGAACTTGGTCTCTGCCACAGACCTGGTCAACTTGGTCTCTGCCACAGACCTGGTGAACTTGGCCTCTATTAAGGAGAAGACATCCCTCCAGGGAGTTACTCTTCCTTCACCGTGACTTCTACAACAGTCCCTCGGAACGGTTCCTCCCCCGTCCTCCTCATCTAGGATACGGGTCCCCTCACAAGGCGGCACCCTGAGACTTCTCGATCCTTGGTGGGCTCCAGCCGAAGGTGCTGGGCCCAGGCCTTTGTTGCAGCCCCAGGACTAAAGGTGCCTGGGACTGATCCACCGACCTCCGCCCCTGGGCCAAAGGTGCCCAGGGCGGACAGGAACACACTCCTGGGGTAGGACCCCCGACCACGACAGAACGGACAGAACCCCGAACAGGCAGCGTCTGCCCCTTTTATATCCTCTCCCAGCATGCACCGCAGGCCTGCCACACCCACGGTACGGCTGCTGAGAGGGGACACACAAGGCACAGCACTGTATCAGCGGTTCAACCCCGGCCCACTATGGCAGCGCCACCTGCAGGCCCCAGGGAACTACACACCAATACTCTCCCTGTGGATAAAATGGTTGGAAGAACTCTGATGCCGCGTACACACGATTGTTTTTAATGACGATAAAAATGACATTTTTTAAAATGGTCATTAAAAATTATCGTGTGTGGGCTTTCCAGCATTTTTCCCGACGAGAAAAACGCAGAGAATCATGACGAGAAAAATTGGAACATGCTCTAATTTTTCAAAAAAAAATGCGCATGCTCAGAATCAAGTGTAGCGGCCTCACCCCCTCTTCTTTGTCTAGGGGTTTTACGTATGTGAGGGTGAGATGCGCTACGGCCCATGTCCTCCCCATGGTAGTGGGTGAGGTGAAGGCCAGTACCAGATATTTTCCTCGGGCCTGTGCGTTTCAGTTCAGGACCAAGTCTTGCTGTGCTGACACTTCCCTTTGCTCTCATTAACCAGAGTACCACACACCGATAAAGGTCCAACTCTTGCTTTATTGTCACACTCACAATAAACAGTGCTTTAGCAGCCAACTGGTTGAGACCCGATAACAGTTCAATACGGTGGGATGAGCAGGTCGAGGCACTATCCTGATTGTAAGCTAAACCACTGTGGTTTCACCAGCGGTTACTATAGCCATAGGCTAGAGAGAGAACTTAGAACTTGTGAGTCTCTACCAGCAACTCAAGAGAATGTAGATAGGAGTACCTTTACTGCGTTGTGGCCCCTGTCAGGGGGAGATGTCCCTCCAAGGGAGTTACCGGAGGCCCATCCGTCACTGGGTTGATGCTGCTCCGGACTCTCCGGACGGGTGACCTCTCCAGCCTCCTCACCTCAGACATGGGCCCCATCCACCTCAGGGACCCTCGGACTCCTCCACCCTCGCGGGACCCAGTCGAAGTCACCGGGCCCCAGGCCTTCTGGTTTAGTACCTTACCTCAGGCTGAAGGTGCCTGGGATGGACGCCAACTCAGCTCCGGCCAGGCCTAGGGCGCCTGGGCCGAAACTCCGGACCGCCCGCACCCAGGCCTAAGGTGCCTGGGCGCGTGATGAAGAAGATCCCGAAGACCTCGTGGCAAGGGGGTCTCCCCCTTTTATCTCCTCCATTGACGTCACGGCAGGTTCCCCGCCCTCGCCGTACCATCTCCGGAAAGGGACAAAAAGGACAGCACTGTGGCAGCAAATCTACCTTGAGCCTGCGGATACCTCGCCACCCACAGGCCAAGGAGAATAATACACCACCCAGACCTCCACGAATACAAATGGTCCAAATCCTCTCATGATTTACACACCTGGATCATACTATTATCCAGGTGTATCCCATCTAAATTTAAAGACCCCGCTACACACTCCTCCTTGTGATTTTACGCTGGTCCCCAGCGTCTGGTGCAAACCCATGTCTCCCATGGAGTGGTGACATAAGCCTGACCCCAGAGGCTATCCCTCAAAATTTGAATCCTAATTGTGCCAAGACCTGCTCAGGGAAAGGGGAACATAAAACAATAAACTTTTTCATAAAACCCTCTAAGCATGTACACATATACAATCCCTCCCATCACTGTCTAAGAACCACCCCATACTCAGCAGTCTTGACAGATGGATCTCCTGCAGAAGGATAACAAAAAGAACACAACATCCTAACATATTTGTGTTAGTTTGGAATGAATGGGCCCATCAGCCGAGAGACCCATTCGCTCCAACGAGTAAAGTGATGCAAGTGTAAAAAAAAAAAACACAGCCGTTGCGCAACACTGCCACCTGGTGACAGTGCCGCGGTAATGACACTTGGTGAAATCTTCCTTCTTCCGGCGTCCCTACTCTGATTCTACCCCCAAAGTCTCTGTCTTTTGAATTGTGAAAGAAGAGAGAACAAAACAAAACAGCTCTCATTCCTCCAAAGAGTAAAAAAAAACACACAGGAAAGTCTCCTCTTACAAGTAAAACTTCGGATCAGGCAAGAACAGGGGCTTCAGATGCTTATCGAAAACCTCAATCGAATAGTCAATGTCCTCTCCATCTTTCCAGCAGATAAGCACCTTGTCCGCATGAATATGTCGCCCCAACATCCAGTCTGCTCTGCAGTCTCTGAATTTTTTCGACACGGGTGACGAACAGGACAAATATCGCCGAGCATGAGGCACTTTAAGTTTCTCCCAAACAAACTCATCATACCACCGCTGCCGCAGAACTTCAACCTCAAACAGTAAGTCCCGGGGCAAGTAAGGATATTCCCATCCGTACTCACGGGCGACCCTCTGGCAGAAGAGTCGTTGCAGTCGGGCCAAAGGAGGCATTGTGGCCCGCTCACCTTCTCCTGGTTGAACGATGGCATCCGGATGCCGAGGTACTTTCACTACCTCTGATGGCTTTGCTCTCGGTGCTCGTAATGATGCACGCTGTGTCCCCGCCAACAAAACGGGTGATTCTGTGGATTGTGGAAGAACAATTGGAGGACTAGGCTTCCTCCTAGACTCCGGAGCTTCCGCCCGGGGCGTGCTATCTCCTATAGACATAGGCTATACACGTAACACAGGTAATGGGCGTTTGTCCCAGCCCTTACGATGAAAAAGTTTGTCTATTTCACCGTCATCTCCACAGTCTGACAGCGATTCTAGGTAGGAGGTGTCATACATCTCTGCGGGAAGGTAGTCTCTAGTAGACGTGGAACTACCCTCCCTACACAAGTATGAGACGGGAGCGCTCGTTCTGGTAAAACTAGCGTTTGTAATGGAGATAGCACATTCATCACACTGTAACGGACTGAAGAGCACAAGGCTGAAAAGCGCGAATCGTCTCTCGACAAACTTTACTAACATGAAGGGTGGTGCCATCCAAATGGAACTTCCCCTTTATAGTGCCGTCGTACGTGTTGTACGTCACCGCGCTTTACTCGAACATTTTTTTCCAAGATAGTGTGTAGGCAAGGCAGGCTTGAGAGGAAACACAAAAAATCAGGTCGAGAAAAATGCAGTTTTTTTCAATGACATTAAAAACCATTGTGTGTACGCGGCATGACAATTGGGGTGTTTGGGCATAGCTACCACCCAAACACTTCCCCTAAATTTAGCACCCCGCTACAATCATAAGAGAAACAAGTAGGCCTTTATCAAGGTTTTTCGGGCTCTTTCACAAAGGTGGCAAAGGGTGGCAGAAAGATTTTTGAGCTGCAGTTTTACAGCCCCCCTGACCGCCGAGCTGATTTATACTGGTAGCTGAATTATAGATCTATGTCATAGATATTTAACAGGAGATACCAGTGTGGCAATTCATGTTTCGGTTATTTTATTTATTTTGTTGATATGATTTGTGGAAGGCTGGCCGCAGGCTAGCCTGAATTTGTAGGAGGAGTCTGAGGGCTATTTATCCCTCCTCCTCTCTCCTCTCCTGCGTCGGCTGTGTTTCTGGGTCTCAGCCGTCACACGTCATTTCCGGGTTACCGCGCGTCCACGTCACTTCCGGTTCATGTGCAGCAGCAGGGCAGCATTGTCGGCTACAGGGGCTCATGTCTCATCTCGTCTTCACGGTTCCTGGGCTGATGCGACACGTCTGCGGGGGCCGCCGCATTGAGGGCCAGCATTCCACCTTATTTTTTCCGGTGTTCGTTCGGGTCAGGTAACGGGGACAGTCTGTCGGACTGGATTCACGGGCAGAGGATCGGAAGGGGGGTTTTACGCCAGGCTGGGTTCTGTGGCACTTCCAGTTTGGCAGAGCAGCGGCCGGCTGCAGCAGTCTCCTGACGGTCCCTCTCCTGGGCTATCACCGAGCTTTGGAGGGGGGGAGCCGTCTGTCAATCCACCCTGCTTCTTCCTGGTCTTCATGCCGGCATCCTGGAGTGGGGAGGGCCGCCCGCCCATCCGTCCATCCTCACTTTCCTGTACCCATGCAGGCAGCTGGGGGGGCCCCCCATCCACGTTTCCCCGGTGCTCAGGGGGGGGGGGCTGCTGCTGCCCTCGGTACACACACCAGGCTTCATGGGGGGGGCACATCCCTCAGCCCGGCCAGTCTCCCGCTTCTCCTCCCGTGCTCTCGCCCGCTCATCCATTGTTCACTTCTGCTCCTGTACACATGCAGGGAGGGGTTGCCTGGCGTCCACGTCTCTCCGGTGTCTGTCCGGCAGCTTGGGGGGGGCGCGCTTCTCCCGGTGCTCGCCGGATGTCATGCCCGCCATTCGTTCACCTCCACTTCCGGGCTCACGTCGGCTTCATCTGTAGCGCCACCCGCTCCTCCTCCCGGGCTCACATTGAGGGGGCCCCCATCTGTCCACCCTCCGGGCGCACTCCTTTAGAGGGGGGGCCGTCCGCCCCCCCCCCCACTCCTCCGGGCATACGCTGGCTTCAGGGGGGGCTGTCCAGGTAACCGGGCTGTCCAGGTCATCAGGTAGCCGGGCAGCTTGGAGAAAGGGGGGCATCCACCTGCCCCGCTTGCTTCTCCCGATGTCCACGCCGGGCGTCAGTTGGGGGGGGTTAGCTGTGGGCTTCTGAAGGCCGCCCGCCTGTTCTCCCGGCGCTCTCGCCGGGGATGGGGGGGGGCGTTCCGTCCATCCACCCACCCTCGTTGCCAGGGCTCCGTCTCGCGTTTAGGAGGCCACCTGCTTCTTCCGGTACTTGCGCTGGGGAGGGGGGGTTCCATGCATCCATCCATCCTGCTCCTTGAGGGGCCAGCCCCCTTTCTCCCCGAGCTCAGAGATGCTGCACGGCTGGCCAGGTCCCCATGGCGCTGGTTGGGGGGGCGTCCATCCATCCTATCCTCCCCGGCTGCTGGCAGGTTGAGGGGGGGTGTCCATCCTATCCTCCCGGGCTGCTGGCAGCTTGAAGGGGGGCGTCCGTCCATCCTATCCTCCCGGGCTGCTGGCAGCTTGAGGGGGGCGTCCGTCCATCCTATCCTCCCGGGCTGCTGGCAGCTTGTGGGGGGACGTCCGTCCATCCTATCCGCCCGGGCTGCTGGCAGCTTGAGGGGGGGCGTCCGTCTATCCTATCCTCCCGTGCTGCTGGCAGCTTGAGGGGGGCGTCCGTTCATCCTATCCTCCTGGCTGTGGGCAGCTCGAGGGGGGGCATCCGTCCATCCTATCCTCCCGGGCTGCGGGCAGCTTGAGCGGTGGCGTCCGTCCATTCCATCCTCCCAGGCTGCTGGCAGCTTGAGGGGGGGCGTCCATCCATCCTATCCTCCCAGGCTATTGCGGGCAGCTTGAGGGGGGGGCGTCCGGCCATCCTATCCTTCCAGGCTATTGCTGGCAGCTTGGGGGGCGTCCGTCCATCCACTCCTCCATAGCTCTCACCGCCATCATGAGGGGGGGGCATCTTTCCATTTATCCCAGGCGCACGCTGGCGGTATGGGGGGGCATCATCCACTCGTCCCGGGGTCACTCCAGCAGCATGGGGGGGCCTGTCCACCTACGTCTCCAGGGGTCACGCTGGCAGCATGGGGGGGCGGCTGTCCACCTTTCTCCCGGGGTCACGCTGGCAGCATGGGAGGGGTTGTCCACCCACGTCTCCACAGGTCTCGCTGGCAGTTTTCTATACGATATAATAGGGGTGTCCTGACTTGGCTCTGCAAGCCGGGGGTGCAAGCCAGCCGCATCTTGCTCATCGGATTCAGTCTACCTTGGGGTCTCAGAGCCAAGGGTGGGGGGATGCTGTAAAAAAGGGGGGCTGTTTGGTGGGGTAGCTTCACTTCCACGGTCGTTCGGGTATCCATGCGTCACGTGGTTTCTGTCTTAGCGGTTCTGGCGGTAGCATGTTGTGTTCAGCGGCCTGTTAGCGTTTTTTACTGTCATGGCGTTTTTCCTGTCATAGCATTTTTTCCTGTCAGCTTGTGCAGGTTCAGCTTACACCGGTAGCGGTTTTTCTTCTTTATTTAGTTCCGTACCAACATACTTTTGTAGGTAGTTGCATTTCTGGTTCAGTTGGCTAGGTTTCACATCTCGGTTTCTGTCACGTCTACAGATCCTTCCTTACGGGCTCAGGTTTTTTCGTTGGTCTTGTTCCTTGTCCACAATCTTCTCGCCCGTTACGTTACGTCATACATTTGCATTCGTTTCATTTCATCGGCAGGACTACCCACCACGGTCTGTGGGTACTCAGGTCCTGAGGGTTCAGCTTACACCGGTAGCTGTTTTTCTTCTTCGTTCAGTTCCGTATCATCTTACTTCCGTAGGTTTCATCGTACTTTGGTAGGTTCTTGCTTTCCTGGTTCAGTTGGCTAGGTTTCACATCTCGGTTTCTGTCACGTCTACAGATCCTACGGGCTCAGGTTTTTCGTTGGTCTTGTTCTTTGACCACAATCTTCTCGCCCGTTACGTTACGTCGTACGTTTGCTTTCGTTTCATTTCATCTGCAGGACTACCCACCACGGTCTGTGGGTACTCAGGTCCTGAGGGTTCAGTTTCTACGATCTGTCATTGCGAAATAGTTTCCTTGCGCTCACTCGTCTCACGCCGGGGGGGGGGGTCGTTTTTCAGGTTAATTTATACTATAGTCCCACCTTCACTGCTTATGTCTTCGCTCGGGGGTTGGTACAGAGGGGGTTGTGTTCTGTCTTAGCATTTACCCCAGCGTGTTTCAGTATAGCAGGTCAGCCAGTCCTAGCATGTTCTGTCACAACTTGGCGGTGCCGTGCAGTCACCGCTCGCACCCACAGCCGTTGCAGCATTGTTTGTTTTCCTTGTCTCGTCACACTTTTTTCGTTCAGGTTCTTACATACCGGGGGTAGTTAGCCAGGGTGCGCATCTCAGGATCTGTCACGTCTACAGATCCATACGGGCTGAGGTTTCGTTTTTAATTGGTTGTTGACCACAATCTTCTCGCCTGTATACCATACGTCATACGTGCACGTTCATGCTTACGCCTATAACTACTACCCACCACGGTCCGTGGGTACACCGGCCCTGAGTGTTTTATTTTAATTACCTGTCTCTGCGCGGCAGGATACTCGGGCTCATTTGCTACATACACTTACTACATACTCTAGGGTGGGTTCTGTCGTCAGGTTCATGCACGCGCTGAGGTCTGGTCATTTCTGCTCACGTCTTTGGCCCAGGCAGGTACAGAGGGGTGGTGTCTCATATCTGGTTGTCTGTTGTGTTTTCCTTTTGTGTTTAGGGTTGGGCAGGCTGCACGTTTCGGCAGCAACATATGCAGTTTATCCCTTCTACTCCACGTGGGGGTTTCTGACCATTTGTAGTACTCCGCCGATCAGGAGTTGATCATACTTGGCTCTGCATTTCTGTGAGTCAACTCAGGGGTTTCCTTTTCCAGCCACTACAAGGTAGGCGGTTCGCTTCAGTTTGCTTCCTGTTCTGTCCTAGCTACTCCCACGTACCAGCATGGAGCATGTTCTGGGCTGTATTCTTAAGCGCAGTTGGATGCGGGCCAAACAGGCTCTCCACGGCCTCTCATGTTTACTGGACATCCAGCTGATTTCCCCAAGGCTTGAAGCTTCAGGCCTGCCCGTTGCCAGGGCAGGTTAACAGCGGTTGTGTTGGTTTCACTGCTGGCTTAACCTTGGGGCCATGCAGTCCTTACTTGATACCAACGTCCCTGTGTCGGCCCACGATAGGTCTGGGTCGTTTTCATCTTTTGGTGCTATTCTCTTGTTTGTAGGTTGCCGGATCTTCTGGGCAGGTACGTCAGACCTTTCATCTTTTTTCCGATTCCCAGCCTGTTCCTAGGGGGCTCACTGTCACTCGGGTAGGTTGGGTCATGCCATGTCTGGTTCTGTGCGTTTATCGTTGCATGTCACTACAGCATGTTGGCCTTATCCGTCTACTCCTGCAAACGCATCTTTCAGGTATCCGGCTCGTAGACCCCCTTCCCTCCTATCAGTTCGTTCATTTTTGGCACCTCTCCCTCTCTCATCCCCTTACCAGGTATGCACAGTTAGGCCAGGGGTTGTAGGTGTTCACGGAGCTACTTGTCTTTCGTCCTGTTGGCTGGGTACAACCGTTTGCATTATTCCCCAGGGCTCCTTGGGTCAGCCCTTGTTCCGTTCCTCCCACGTGTCCTCTCGTCACAAGCGGTTCATTCCCATGTCTGTGTTTTCTGGTTGTAGGCTTATCCAGTCATTTATGGAACAGTCGGTTGGTTTCTGGGCAGGTTTGCTAGGTCCAACTGTTGGGGCCCTTCTAGTCATCAATTCTTAGGTCACTGGTTTCTGCTGTCGCAACGGGTACGTTCCGGTTCCATTCATTGACGCCACCCGGGCGTGCATTGATCTACCAGGCGGTTTGTTACCTGCCCTTCTTTCTCTTAACATACCTAGTCCGGGTCTTTTTGCCCACTTTTAGGCATACTGACCAGCAGGCTAAGGCACACCTCAGGCCTTGGTAGTTAGGGTATCACATTCCTATCACATTCCTAAGTGAAGACTCTGACTACAAGTGGAAGGCTGGCCGCAGGCTAGCCTGAATTTGTAGGAGGAGTCTGAGGGCTATTTATCCCTCCTCCTCTCTCCTCTCCTGCGTCGGCTGTGTTTCTGGGTCCCCACCCACCCGTTCCCCCTTTTTCATACAACCATTTACTTATTTCATTTCTTCAGTCATATTCAGGGTATGCCCACTTTTAGGCATACTGACCAGCAGGCTAAGGCACACCTCAGGCCTTGGTAGTTAGGGTATCACATTCCTATCACATTCCTAAGTGAAGACTCTGACTACAAATTAGATTTATCCTATTATCTCCTTTTTCCTGAAGAATCAGATTGCAATCCAGGTTGTGTGTTTCTTTAATCAGTTTTTGGGTCAAGCTTGGCTAAACCATCTATTTCCTTTACTAACTGTTTCAGCTGCTGTCAGCGCTATATAAACTTTTTGTAGCATTGACTAGATACAGAAAACAGCTCTGTGTTCTGGCTTTCAAATGGGGTCTTCCTGTCCCACTCCTGGAACAAAAGCATGTCCGGCTGAATGCTGCACAGCCATGCAAAGGCAGCCTTGCATCTTCTGAAGGAATACAAGGCTTCCTCTGATTGGCTAAGATGGAGAGGTGGGTAGATGATGTCACAATCTCCACCTCTGCCAATCAGAGCGAGCCTTGTATTCATTGATAAAATACAAGGCTTTCTGTGAATGGTTGAGCAGCGCTCAGATGATTCATTTGGGCCAGCTTGGCCCTAACAGACTATGTTGTAAAGTATCACAAAACTTGGAGCTAGACTTTAAAATATTAGGGAAACCGCATTGAGAAGCAGTCTCATTCCTCTGGAAGGTAAATGACAACTAAAAATGCATTAGTGATAAGCAGATATAAACCATATTAACCAATTAAGAGGTATTATAGACATTTGGAGGTTTTTGTACTTACAGACATACAGTATTTGTGCAAAAAAACAAACAAATACAGTAGACATGTGCACTGCCAAAAAATGCGTTAGTTTTCGTTTCATTGTTTTTTTGTTTTTTTTTTCTAGTTTTTCGGGTCATTCATTATTTCGAAAAAATTGAAAATTCAGAAATACGAAAATCCAAAAATTTGACAATCCGAAATAATAACAAAGTAGGGAATAATAACTGTTAAATTATAGGTATTGGAATTTCCTTTCAAATTTGGCTGTTAGTGAACGTAACGAATACGAATTTATCCAAAGTTACGAATTATCCAAAATAATGAATGCCGCATCTAAACGAATGGACCGTAACAAATTAATAACAATAAAAAAAGTTATTGTTATTATTATTATTAATTTGTTACTTTCCATTCGTTTAGATGCGGCATTCGTTATTTCGGTTAATCCGTAACTTCACATAAATTCATATTCATTACGTTCACTAACAGCCAAATTTGAAAGGAAATTCCAATACCTATAATTTAATAGTTAGTAATAGGTATTATTAGTTTGTTATTATTTTAGATTTTCAAATTTTGGGGTTTTCTTATTTTTGGATTTTCGTTCTTATTTTCGGATTTCCGAATTTTCGAATGTCTGAATTTTTGAATGTCCGAATTTTTGGAAAAATTTTAATATTTCCGAATTAACAAATTTGTTGAATTTCGACGAAAAACGAATTCGGAACAAAACAAATTGCACATGTCTACGATACGGTATGTAATGGCACACAATCTTGCGAAAGCTGATCTTTTTAACTACTTGAGGCCCGCGCTATAGCCAAATGACGGCTTCAGTGCGGACCTGAAAATCCGGGAGGCCGTCAATAGTCGCGTGCTCCCGGCGCGCCCGGCGCGTGCTGTGATTACCCGAATCATTGAGACTCGGGTGATCACCGATCCGAGTAAGGGGCCGATCCCGACCCCTAACCACGTGATCAGCTGTCAGCCAATGACAGCTGATCACGTGATGTAAACAAAGAATCGGTAATCTTTTGTTTTTTTCTCCTCACGCTTACAGCGTGAGGAGGAAAAAAAGCCGATCACCGGCTCTTTCACAAGGAACATCGGTCCCGAAGAGGAAGGAGGCAGATGTGCCTCATCAGTGCCAGCTGCCAGTGCCTGCCAGTATAATAATAAATGCTACCTGCCAGTGCCCACAGTGCCACCTATCAATGCCCACAGTGCCACCTATCATTACCCACAACTGCCACCCATTAATGCCCACAAGTGCCGCCAATCAGTGCCTCATCAGTGCCACCTAACAATGCTGCTTATCAGTGTAACCTACCAGTGCCCATTATTGCCACCCATCAGTGCCCATCACTGGCACCCATCAGTGCCCATCACTGCCATCTATCAGTGCCCATCAGTGCCACCTATTAGTGCCACTTCTCAGTGCCCACCAGTGCCACCTATCAATGCCCTTCAGTGCCTGCCACCTCTCAGTGCCGCCTATCAGTGCCCACCAGTGGCGCCTTATCAGTGCCCATCAGTGCAGCCTCATCAGCGTACATCAATGAAGGAGAAAAATTACCTGTTTACAAAATTTTATAAATATATATATATATATATATATATATATATATATATATATATATATATATATATATATTTTAAATCAGTCTTTTTAATTTTTTTTTAACAAAAAATAAAACCTGCAGAGGTTATCAAATACTACCAAAAGAAAGCTCTATTTGTGGGGAAAAAATGATAAAAATTTAATTTGGGTACAGCGTTCTATGACCGCGCAATTGTCATTCAAAGTGCATCAGCGCTGAAAGCTGAAAATTGGTCTGGGCAGGAGGGGGGTTTAAGTGCCCAGTAAGCAAGTGGTTAATATTCTTTCATGAGCAATAAAAGTCTAGGTTTTTAAATAAAAAAAACAAAAACTCTTTTTCTTTGGCCTATACATTATTGATCCTTTTAAATAGCTAATTGGTATTTTATGACAAAATATAAATGGGGATGTTGTACCATTATTACAAACAATCAGTCCCATTACATTAAGTGCAAAAATAAAGAATTAGCATATTTCACGTAGGTGTATTTATTTTCCAGCCATCTCAGTGTGAGGGGGGGGGGGGATAGATTTTCCGGGGATGCAGGCTGTTTTCACAAGGATCTGCCAGGGATGGATTCTGCTGCTGGCACGTCACGTTAATGTATACAGGAGCGAAGGGCAATTATTTATTTTTTTGGAATGACAAGACAGCAGAGAAATACATATAATTAATGGAAAATGTTTACCATTCTCTAAATGTGTGTTTGTTCCATCTATCATTTATGTACTGATCTGTGTTCACTCTGCATTTTCATGCCAGCTCCCACTGCACCTCTTATTGATGGTTAAACCCTACAAAAAAAACGAACAAAAAAACAAAGAATACAAACAAAATCAGCAGAAGGGACATTACTTTCCTTCGGTGTGATGTGTCCCTTGTGCTTATGTCTTCTAGTACAGTGCAGCAGGCTTTAATAGAACTGAGGAGCTGTCACAGGCTCTTATCAAGACTCTCAACTGTGCTCATCCTATCTACCTAGCTCTACCATTTTTAGAAGCATTACTACAGCTTCTAGGCATTACACATGATCTATGATTGGAGGAGGTGGACCTTTCAATCACCTGCCCATCTTCCATTCATAGATCACATGTCATTCATGGAAAGCTCTAGTATGGCTTCTATGAATAGTGGAGCTGGGTGGAAATGGCGAGCATAGTTGGGCACTCTTGATGAAAGCCTGTGACAAGTTCTCAGTTCTATTAAACACTGCTGCACTGAACTAGAAAACAGAAGCACAAAAGGTAAGTAAGGTCCCTTGTGCTGATTTTATTTTTTTTTGCGTTTTTTTTTTTTTTTGTTTTTTTTTTTGTTTTTTTTTGTAGGCTTATGCCCTGTACACACGGTCAGAATTTCCGATGGAAAAAATCCGATGGGAGCTTTTCATCAGATATTCCGACCGTGTGTATGCCCCATCGGACTTTTTCCGTCGGAAATTCCGACGGACTTAGAGAACATGTTCTCAATTTTTCCTATCAGAAAATCCGTCTGTATGCAATTCCGACGCACTAAAAACCACGCATGCTCAGAATCAAGCAGAACTGCCTATTGAACTTCATTGATCTCGGCTCGTCGTACGTCTTGTATGTCACCGCGTTCTTGATGGTTGTGTGTACAGGGCACTAGGTTTTAACCATCATTAAGAGGTACAGCTGGTGGAGGCATCGGAGGAGGAAGATTTCTACTGAACTAGAAGAAAAAAGCACAAGGAACACAACTAAGGTAAGTAACGCCCCTTGTGCTGATTTTGTTTTGTTTTTTTGTTAGTAAACTTAAGCCCTGCATGGTTAGTACAGTGTCTCCGACCGGAGCTGACAGTTTTTTTTTTCGTTCAACCCCCAGAAAACGAATAGTGTGTACCCTGCTTTAGGCTTTTAAGGGAAACAACTGAGGACTTGTATCAAGTCGTCAGTTAGAGATCTTATTGTAAAGTGTAAGAAAACACCTACTGTTCTACCCAGGCCATTATATAAAACGCCAATCAAGACTCCAACTATGCAAAGCATAAGTGTTAAAGGGGTAAGTTCACCTTTACAGAAAAAATCTGTAAGGTGAACTTACACTAGTATCAGTATCAGTCCCGATACGAGTATTTGCAGGAGTACTTGTACGAGTACAAATTCTCCCAATGCCTAGTCCGATACCTGGACACTCAGGAACAATCAGTGTAGGGGAAGTTATAATCATGACAGCTGCTTCTCCTTCTCTCCCCTCCCCTCCGTGGCTTTCAGCTGCTTTATTGAAAGCCACACAGGGAGATCCGTGATTATAACTTGCCCCGCCGCTGCACCGATTGTTCCTGAGTGTCCCCTGTAGCCACTTCCACTCCCCCTCCGTTCGCTCCTCCGGTCCCCCCCTCCTCCTCTGCTCCCCCCCTGCCCTCCTCCGGTCACCTTCTGTGTGCTCCTCTGGTCCCCCCCTCCTCCTCCGATCCCCCCCTGTCTTCTTTCGGTCCCCTTCTGTGTGCTCCTCCAGTCCTCCTTCTCCGTGCGCTCCTCCGGTCCCCCCGTCCTCCTCCGGTCCCCTTCTGTGTGCTCCTCCCGTCCTCCTTCTTGGTGCGCTCCTCCGGTCCTCCCTTCTCGCCACCCCTGTCCCCCCTGTCCCAGATCTGCCAGGATGGAGATAGGAGGAAGGAGATGGTAAATATGTAATTTACCAGCTACCGGCTCCTTCCTTTTACGAATGCACAGTGAACACTGACTCTGTTCATTCATAACTGTCACTGAGCATCGTAAACTTGTTTACGATGCTTCAGTTTATGAATGGAGAGGAGCCGCTGTCTCCTCCTTCTTTATCTTCAGTGCAGCTGAGGCTGCAGAGAAAGGGTTTGGGGAATTTCTGTCCTCAGTCCCTTTCCATGTCTCAAAGGGGAGATATCAGGGGTCTGTTTAGACCCCTGACATCTCACTAAAGCCCAGCCCAACAGGGTTGAATAAAAAAAAGGAAACCTTGTAACAAATAAATATTCTAAAGTGAAATTGTAAAAATAATAAAAAATAAAATAAAACTGACACTGACTGTCCACTCCCCCCTACCCACCCATATATAGTAAAACATAATAAAAAATTTCATTGTAAAAAAAAAAACGTCACATGACATTAAAAAAAAGAATTGGTATCGGCGAGTACTTTGGAAAAAGTATCGGTACTTGTACTTGGTCTTAAAAAAGTGGTATTGGGATAACCCTAGTTAACATGGCAGCCAGAGAGGGTGGTACACATGGCGCAGCAAACATTTGTTGGATTCAATAGGCAATACCACCATTAAACCAGACCCATTCAAGTAAATAGAGCTCCAAGCACCCTGCAACTGCGTGTAAGGCATGTAGCTGCGGCATGGTGCGGCGGGCTTTATAGGGTTGAAACAGGCATCCAGAAAGTGACATATCGCCTCCCAGTTGCCTGTCAACTGCCCTCTGAAAAGTGATCCTCTGCAGATCAGCGGGCAAAGCAAGTGTAAATGAGCCGTTGCAGAGAAAGCAGGTGTTGTTTTCTGGCTGATGTGTATGGATCACGACTGCACAGAATTAAAAATCTGTGGGTAGATGGGGCAGTTCACAGAGGCAGATTTCAATAGGCATATTCCAATTTTAGATTTTGGGAGAAATAAAATACATTCATAATTTTATGATTTTTTGTTTTTCCATTTCCTCCTGGGTAGCAATTTCTACATTTGGGGTTTAAAGCCAATTAAATCTATAAAAAACACCGGCGGTGGGCTTACGTGACAAGTCTGTCTATGAAGTGGGTGCCAGAAGCAGTGAGTCTATCAACTGTCAACTAGACTGAAGGTCAATGATTTTTTTTTCCTGTGACTGATACATTGTAACATACTGTACTTAATTTGTGTCATTGAGAACCCTACAGAATACATTCAGGTAAAACCATCCCCGGCTGTCACATTTTTACATCTCCGTGACACGCAGTGACCCCCATAAGTGGAATGAGTCACTGTAGCGGTGAGTCACTCCTCTGATTGAGATTTCAAAAACAGAGGTAATGCGGACACCAGTCCATTTAAAATCATTTTTTATGATCTATTCTAGAAGCCACGTTCAGTCCAATTACATTATAAAGCCATAACGCAATTGCAACGTATGTGTACTAATAATGAAGATCAGTATACTGAGTCTTGGCTGCCTCGTACGTCGCAGTACTTTATTAATCACTTCAGCTCTGGAAGATTTACCCCCCTTCATGACCAGGCCATTTTTTTGTGATATGGCACTGCGTTATTTTAACTGACAATTGTGTGGTCGTGCCACAATGTACCCAAATAAAATTTATTCCCTTTTTTTTCCCCCACAAATAGAGCTTTTTGGTGGTATTTGATCACCTCTGAATTTTTTATTTTTTGCGCTATAAACAAAAAAAGACCAACAATTTTGAAAAAAACAAAACTATTTTACTTTCTGCTATAAAACACATCCAGTAAAAAAAGAAAATGTAAAAAATCGAATTTCTTCATCAATTTTTTTTTTTTTTTATCAAAAAAATTGTTTATTGAAAAACTAGGCAGGTGTACATACATTAGAAATATATATGAAACAAGAGATTCAATGAGGCATCACCAACATTCGTTCAGCGTACACATATATAGATACATAAAACACCATAAACTGGTTGAACAGGAAAGAACTAGCACTTTACATTGATATGTGACACCTGCATTGAAATGACCTGCGGTTGGAATATCTGCTCTGTTAAATGACCAGCAATCTACATAAAATATGTCATTTAGAGAACAGTGAAAACCTCAAGAATTAACAGACATCAGTAAAAATAAAGAAATAATAGTAAAAAGAAATAAAACGGCCAAACCCTTAAGGGGTAGACTATAGCCCGACTACAAAACAAAGGAAAAGGGAAGAAAGGAAGACAAAAAAAAAGGGAGAGAATTATAAGTGCGGATCGTCCACCAAAACATCTCTCCCACCCCACCACAGACACCTATATTATCACATCCCAGATCCTATCCAGACCAATTAATTTACCATATCACACTTGCAGAAGCCTATGCTTCACCAATTGAGTTGGACCCAATCCTGGGGTATCTAACCACGGTTGCCACATTGAGTAAAATTTCTTCAGGACACCACGGTGTTGGTAAGTAAGCTTCTCACGTATTAGTAGGCTGTTCACCAGTTCTACCCATTGCTTGCCCGTTGGTACCCTTGGAGTTATCCAATGCCTCGCAATTGCCTTGCGGGCCATATATAATAAGCGCAATATTGCTGTATGTTCATTCGGTGATAACGAGGGTATCTCCAAGGCACCAAGCAGGCACACAACCGGATCTTGCAAGATCGGGAACTGGTACACTTGTGAAATAGTGGAAAGAACATAACGCCAATACCTGAAGAGCTTTGGGCACTTCCACAACATATGTAAGAGATCACCAGTGTGTCTATTGCATTTTGTGCACAACGGAGAATCTCTTATCCCCCACTTGTGTAGTCGGGCCGGGGTTCTATACACCCGATGTAGTAGATAAAGGTGAGATAGTCTCTGTGAGGCAGACACCGACACCAAAGGTGCAGCTGTTAGGCATAGTTCCCAGGTGTCTCCATCAATGGGACCCAAGTCTCGTTCCCAACCCCTTCTACATGGAAGCTTAGTAGCGTCATGTGTGGCGTTAAGCAGTCTCACATATATTCTCGATATCATGCCCTTCCTGTCATCCATCAATATCACATCTTTCATCAGGGGGTGCGTTGTTGCTACCAGTATTGACAGTCTGCGCTCGCATTGAAGCGCATGGCGCAGCGGGAGATACTTAAAAAATTGTTGTCTGTGAAGAGAGAATTCTTCCCTGAGATCTGAGAATGATTTTAGAACAGTACCATTGTATAACTGAGTGATGTAATGAATGCCTGCTTCCTCCCAAGTGCGAAAGTCCTCCAGCTTGAGCAGCTCTTTAAAGTACTTGTTCCTCCATATAGGGGTGAACAGACATACCACCCTAATTTGCAAGAGAGACCGGATATATTTCCATAATGTGTTTAGCAAGGTTACAGTGGGGAGATTATCCTGCAGATGAGCAAACCCTGATTCCAAATGCGCTATCGCTGGAAGACTAGAGACACTGGCGACAAGTAAGGATCAAATAGGGTCAGAGTCATCCTCCACTCCCCAGTTACCTAGATGTTGCAACTGTGAGGCTATGAAATAGTATCTAGCGTGTGGCACCGCCATGCCACCCTGGTCTTTAGCCAGTTGTAGGGTGCGCAGGCTAATTCGAGCTGGTTTGTTACCCCATATCAGATCCCTGAACTGACTATCAATTTGGGTAAACCATCTGTGTTTCAACCATATGGGGGAGTTATGCAATATATAGAGGAGTTGGGGGGCCCAGACCATCTTAATTAAATTTACTCTGCCAGTAACCGATAAAGGCAGCTTTTTCCAAGCAGAGCTTTTCTGTCGGAACTTCCGAAGCAACGGTGTCAGGTTCAGCTCAAGGTATTGGGCGGGATCCGTGGTCACTTGAATGCCCAGATATCGGAATTCCTCAACTACCACCACGTCCCCTGCACACTCAGGCAGGGGCCGTAGCAGGGGGTCTAGGGGCATTAGTACTGACTTACTCCAGTTAATGCTAAAACCCGACAGCTGTCCAAAGTCAGCTATCAGACTCATTGCATTTTGCAGGGAACTATCAGTATCCCCTAGGTAGATCAGAGTGTCATCTGCATATAGGGAGATTACATCCTGTCTAAGTTCCCTTTGGAAGCCAGTAATGGATCGTGAGGCTCTGAAGTGTATAGCCAGAGGTTCCAAAGCAAGGGCAAACAGCAGGGGCGACAAAGGGCACCCCTGACGTGTGCCCCTATGCAGTCTGAAGGGCCCTGACACATCCCCATTGATACGTATTCTCGCGGTCGGGGAATTATACAACAGTTGGACCCATGTCAGAAAAGATTGACCCACCCCAAATCTACGCAGGACCTCCCATAGATAGGACCATTCAACGCTATCGAACGCTTTTGCTGCGTCCAAAGAGAAGATGGCCCTATTGCCGGTGTTATCAGTGGGAACCTGTAAATTAAGGAATAATCTACGCAGATTTTGAGATGTGGATCTAGTTGGTATAAAACCAGATTGGTCTTTGTGGATCACTTGACGAATACATTTGGCCAATCTGTTCGCCAGAACTCTGGCGAGCAGCTTGATATCAAACGTGAGTAAGGAAATGGGCCGATATGAGTCTGGAGACATAGGGTCCTTGCCAGGTTTCAGCAAGAGCACTATGGTGGCTTCGTTCATAGATGGAGGGAGGGTCCCAGATTCAAACGCCTGGTTGTAAACTTTTAGGAGAATCGGCAGAATTTGTGCAGAGTATCGCTTATACACTTCAGACGGAAGGCCGTCAGAGCCTGGCGCCCGACCGTTTTGTGCATGGGCCAATGCCTCCAATAGTTCATCTTCCGACAGGGGTGCATTAAGATGGGCTGAATCCGAGTCGGATAAGCAGAGGATGGGATACCTGTCCAAAAACGAACAGAGCTTGTCACGGGAAGGGCTGACCTTAGAAGAATAGACATCCTGAAAAAATGTTTTAAATACCTCCATTATAGCGGGAGTGGAGTGACATGGTGCACCATTTGCATCAGCCACAGCCAGTATATGTGAGGAAGATTGTTGTGATTTGGCCAGCAAGGCCAACATGTGACCAGTGTTTTCCCCCTCCTCAAAGTGACTTTGCGTTAGAAAGAAACGTTTATTTTCTGCCACCTGCAAGGACAGGTCCTTGATCATAGACGGGGCAGCTAGCCAGGACCGTTTGGTATCCTCCCTGGGGTCATCTATATATTTAACCTCAGAGCGCCGAGCCTCTTCCAAAACCGAGACCTCCCATTCTTTAGTAGAAGACTTAATTTGGCGTATTACTCTAATGAACTGACCACGTAAGTACGCTTTTGCAGTTTCCCAAACCACACCTATATCTGCAGAGCCTATATTATGTTCAAAAAATAACTTGAGTAGTTCAGGTATCGGATCAGGGGTCAGAATGAGTGATAACCAGAAGGGATTAAGTTTCCATAAAGTGTTACCTCTGACCGCCCCCATCCGTAAATCAACCGAGAGGGGAGAGTGATCCGAGGTCTGCCTAGGGTGATATTGAGCTGAGTCCAATAGTGGCAGAAGAGGATCATTCCCCAATCCCAGATCAATTCTGGATAGACCTCCTACTGAGGCTGACTGGCAGGAAAAAACTCCGGCCTCTGGGTTTCGCAGTCTCCACACATCCATCAGGCCCATCTCTAACAGGAGACGAGCAAACAGAGTAGGCCCCCGCTGCACCTGCACCCCATTCCCAATTCGGGTGCTAAGTTTGTCCTTCCCTTGGTCCAGATAATTATTAAAGTCCCCGAGGACTAGTACTGGTACCCCCGAAAAGCGGGACATAAAGTCCGCCAACGTTTTAGGGATACTGGCTGAGAACGGGGGGGGGGGGGATGTACAAACCTACCAAGATGCATTTTGTGCCATATACAGAGCACAGTAGAAAAATAAAGCGACCATCTGGATCAATCTTAACTTCTATAGCTGAGAACTGCGTTCCACGTTTAACCAGAAGACTCACTCCCCTCGAGTACACCGAACAAGTGGCGTGATATTGGTGGCAAAATTGCCTTATAGCAAATTGTGGGGTGGAGGTCGAGGAGAAGTGAGTCTCCTGGAGGCATATTATATCCGCGCCAATACGCTTGATTGTGCGCAACACAGCCAGTCGTTTGACTGGGTTATTCAAACCCCTGACATTCCATGACAAAAATCTGGTTACCTTAGCCATTTCAACATCACTACAATCACAGCAAGGGTATTACATAGTGTCAGAGGGCAAATTG
The DNA here is from genome assembly GCA_029206835.1 of Rana muscosa. Lineage (NCBI taxonomy): Eukaryota > Metazoa > Chordata > Amphibia > Anura > Ranidae > Rana > Rana muscosa. The sequence continues at coordinate 126,330,345 of CM055127.1, read as the reverse complement.
AAAAAAACAACAATAAGGGGCGCCACACATGAAAATATGGCATGTTCCAATAGGTTGGGAGAAAAAATGAAAACAATGGGAACAGCAATACATGGGAGAGTCTAGCTATCTTTTCATGGACCGTGCTAGGCACGAGCATTCCACCTGAGGAGCAGTGACCGTAATAGACAGTAGAGATACCAGCAGTGGAGATCCTTCCGTATAGCAGGGAGAAAAAAAACCCCAGAAAATAAGGGGAAAAAACAAATAAACGGCCAACATGGCCAACTTGTATTGCCTAAGAGCAGTGTGAGGTCTGGACCAGACCATTTTGAGGGGGGGCAACAGTGGAAGCGCACGTTAGTGTCTTATAACTTCTCAACAGCAAGAACACAACAACAGTTTACTCCGCCTTGGCAAGTAGAAATGTACGGTCAAGGTTGCCTAATAAAGTAGTTCACTATCCCTCCGGGGGTGCGGGGCGTTGGTTGCGATTTTCCCGGATCAGTCTTTCTTCCCGATCCAGCCATTGTGCAGCAGCCGATGGCATATCAAAAAAGTGCACTGAGCCCAGTGCTTCCACCCTAAGGCGGGCAGGATACAGCATAGCATATTTGAGATCTAGGGATCAGAGGCGACGTTTAATGTCCATGAATTTAGCTCGTTGCCGCTGCAGCTCAGCAGAAAAATCCGGAAAAAATTACATCTTTGCGTTATCGATTCTCAGGGCCTCCGGTTTGATCCTGGCATTCTGGAGGACAGCGTCCCTGTCCTTGTAGTGCAGGAGCTTGAGGAGGAAAGGCCTGGGGGGAGCTCCCGGCTGCGGAGGCCTGGCCGGGACTCTGTGCGCCCTCTCCACTGAAAACATGGGGGTGAACACCTCTCTGCCGAATGCTGCAATCAGCCATTTTTCAATAAAGTCAACTGGGTTCTTTCCCTCAATTCTTTCGGGGAGCCCAATCACCCTGACATTATTCCTTCTCATTCTAATCTCTAATTCCTCCAAACGAGATGAATGCTGTGTAAGGAGATGATTGTTGTATGACACATCTCTCTGCATGGGCGCCATGTCATCCTCCACAGAGCTCACTCTCCCTTCCAATGCAGAGGTCCTCTCTCTCAGCTTTTGGGTGTCCTGTCTCAGAAATTATAATTCTGCTCTCACCCCCTTAATCTCAGCGGCCAGGGAGACATTACAGTTATTCACTGCTGCTGGGATGTCACTGAGCTAGGGTTCTCCCTCAGAGGACGGGCTGACGGGGATATGAGGCCTAGTGGCACCCCCCTCCGGAGTACTCACTGCGTCCCAGGCGAGTCCCGATCCACTTGCATCCTCCAAAGGTACGGTGTCATCAGCCTCAGATGACCCACCGGACATGTCCCCCGATGCATCTGAGTGTGTATTAGGCTCCAGATTGAGTGAGAAGAACTTTGCAGCAGCCGCCTTGTGTGTCTCTTTAGCAGAGCGCTGTGCCTGGGCGCCATTTTGAGCCATGCTGTCTGCAGTCCGGGCCGCGTTCTGTCATCTCACGGCTGACATCTGGCAGGTAAGTAACGGATAAGAGGCTAGGGGCACCTGGGGAGGTCTCCGGTCTCAGATTAACCTTGATTTCGGCGGTATAGGTTGATCGTTCAGGATGATTTAGCGGATTTTCGGCCGAGAGATCTGGATGTGCGTCCGACTACATCCGCTGCCTGGCCACGCCCCCTTTCTTCATCAATTTAGGCCAATATGTATTCTGCTACATGTTTTTGGTAAAAAATAAAATCCCAATAAGTGTATATTGATTGGTTAGCACAAAAGTTATAGCGTCTACAAACTATGGGATATGTTTATGGATTTTTTTTTTTTTTATTATTTTTTTTTACTAGTAATGGCGGTGATATAGCGGGACTGCAATATTGGGGCAGACAAATCGGACACTGACTGACACTTTTGATACTTTTTTTGGGAACCAGTGACATTACTGTAATACAGCAGCCCTCAAAATTTTCACTCGCATTGGGCGAGTGAATATTAATTGAGGGCGAGTATTCCGGCTCGGGCGGGGGGCTGATCTGCTTGGCTCGGGCCGGGGCCAGGTCAACTCGGCTTGGGCAGGTCCACTGGGCTCGGGCGGGGAGCATGTCCGCTCGGCTCAAACAAGCTACACAAGCTGCCTCCCCCAGTCATCCCTATGGAGGGCTCCATGTGCCGCGCTGCACGCTGGGAAGTGTAGTTTCCAGCGCAGCCCTGCGGATTCTCTTCTCACTGACATGGCAGACAGGAGGCAGCGGAGGGGACGCTCATCCCAGGACAGCGAGGAGGAAGAAGAGTCCGGCAGGGAGAGCGCAGGCTTCAGGGAACAGCCTACTAGGAGGAAGTGAGAACCGAGAGGTTGGGGAGACAGTCAGAGACAAGTTCGTATGTGTAAGTGTGCACAGGCTGGCAGTGTATAGGGATGGTGAGCACAGGCTTCCCACTTACTGACTCACACCCCTACCATTGCATACAATGCTGCGTTCGCAACACATACAATTGCACTCCACGTTCGCAACACGGGCGCTTCTTTGGACCAGAGAGCGGTGAATACATTCATAACTTTATGCTCAATAACAAGTTAAATAATTGGACGTGCATTTGAAACAGGGGATTGTTTGCATTGGGGTTATCTTATTATTCATTAAAGCAGGATTACACTATTTAGTGCTTTTGTGTCTTTATATGAATTCAACTGGAAACTAGACATGTGCATTTTGTTTCGTTCCGAATCGAAATTCAGACGAATTTTCATTATTCGGACGTTCGGATGCATCCGAATTACCGAATTACAAATGCTAACGAATTCGACCGAATCCGAAATAACGATTCGAATTGAAAAACCACCGACGAAATTCGAATCGTACTGGAAAAAAATTCTATTCGAATCGAATTTGAAAACAATTAGAATAGAATCGAAAATATTGGAAAGAATCAAATAGAAAAACAATAGAACAGAAAAGAATAAAATAAAATATATATATATTATATTTTATTCTATTCTGTTCTATATTTTTTCTAGTCTATTTTCTACTTCTAATCTAATCTTTTCTAATTGGAATTCGAAAAATCGGTCGCATTCGAAAATATTTCAACCAAATTCGAAAATATTTCTACCGCATTCGATAATATTTCATCCGCATTCGTTAATATTTCAACCAAATTTGATAATATTTCAACCGGATTCGAAATGATTCCAACCGAATAGAAAAGATTATAATAAACCATTGTGAGGGGGTTGGCTCGGCAGCGGGTGTGTGTGACCCCCGAGGTGGGCTCCCAACACAAAAACAGGCCCAGCAAACGGAGGTTGTGGTTTTCAAAATCAAAAAGGTGCGGTTTATTTTCTATTTACAGTGACAAAACACAGCAAAGAAAAAGAAACATAAACAAAATAAATCCTGGTCAACTTGACCTCTGACTAAACATACAGGTTTCCTAACTAACAACTGGGATCAGCCTAGTGCTGTCCTAGTCCCTAAGTCCCTGGTTTTAAATGTCCAAGCAAATAGCCACACAGGCTTTGTCTCACCGCACAGGGGTTCACTCTCCCTAGACAGTCCACACAGGTCTGGGTCCAGGCATGAGCTAACATCTAATGAAGCTGGGAGTTCTTATAGAGGCCTAAATGAGCTGACAAGCTTCAGCTGGTCTCATCAACTCCCTGTCTGCACGACGCCCCACACTCTCCCTAGAGGTATGAGTCATCCATGAGCCCACTAGCCCCAGCTGGGCTTATACAACTCTCCACCTAGTTGTATAAGTCGGCGTAAAGCCTGAATCTGGGCGAAATATATCTACCCCCCTGGATGCAACCAGGTGACTTTACCTTCCTGCTGTCACATACCCCCCCCCCTCTTGTTTTAACCTCGGGGTTGGAACACCAGCAATCAGGCATTCATGTACTCGAGACAAAGCATCCACATTCCCCATTTGAACGCCAGGGCGATGCTTTACTGTGAAGTTGAATTCCTGGAGGGCCAGGAACCACCTATTCACTCTTCTATTTGTTTCCTTGTTTTGAGCCATCCACTTTAACGGAGCGTGATCCGTAACCAAGTCAAAGTGCCTACCTAGCAGGTAGTACCGAAGGGAATCTAGAGCCCACTTCACCGCTAAACACTCCTTTTCAACGGTGGCGTAATTTACCTCATGGGACTTCAACTTCCTGCTGAGGTAAATGACTGGGTGCTCTTCCCCGTTCCAGACCTGGGACAATACTGCTCCTAACCCCACATCTGACGCATCACTTTGTACGACAAAGTCTTTAGAGAAGTCGGGTGAGTACAACACTGGCTGGCTACATAAGGCTTGTTTCAAGAATTGGAATGCTGCCTCAGCCTCGGGGGTCCATTTAATCATGACCGACCCTTTCCCCTTCGTCAGGTTGGTTAGGGGCACAGCCTTAGAAGCAAAGTGGGTAATGAATCGCCGATAATACCCAGCGATTCCCAGAAAGGCTCGTACCTGCTTCTTGCTGTTGGGACGTGGCCAACTCTGGATGGCCTCGACTTTGTTGAGTTGGGGTTTTATTACTCCCCTCCCAATGGTGTACCCAAGATATTTGGCCTCCTCCTGCCCAATGGTACACTTCTTGGGGTTAGCCGTAAACCCCGCTTCCCGAACAGAGTCCAGGACTGCTTGCACTTTTGGCAGATGTGAGGCCCAATCTGTGCTATGGACAATTACGTCATCCAGGTAAGCCGCAGCATACTTCCGATGGGGCCTCAGCATCTGGTCCATTTTCCGCTGGAATGTGGCCGGCGCATTCTGTAACCCGAACGGCATTCTTTTATATTGGAACGCCCCGTCTGGGGTTACAAATGCGGTTTTCTCTTTGGCCGACTTGGCCAGGGGGATTTGCCAATACCCTTTTGTGAGGTCAAGAGTCGTCATGTATCGGGCTGTTCCCAGCCGGTCGATCAACTCATCTATACGTGGCATGGGGTAGGTGTCAAATTTTGTAACTTTGTTCAACTGACGAAAATCGTTACAAAATCGCCAGCTCCCATCCGGTTTAGGCACCAACACAATGGGACTAGACCAATCACTTTGGGACTCCTCTATCACCCCTAAGTTCAGCATTTTCTGTACTTCCTCCCGTATTGCCTCCCGTCGGGCCTCTGGGATCCGATAGGGTTTTAACTTCACCCTTTCACCGGGCGGGGTAATGATGTCATGCTCTACCCCAGATGTTTGTCCCGGCAGCTCAGAGAATACCTCCTTGTTGCGAAGCACAAACTCCTTAACCTCCTGTTGTTGGGGTTGTGACAAGGTGGCTGCTATTCCAACCTCAGGAATCACGCAACCAGTTTGAGCTGGTGACCAAGTGTCTGCGACTAGGGACTCTCTATCCCTCCAGGCTTTCAACAGATTAACGTGATAGATCTGTTTGGGCTTTCGCCTTCCTGGTTGTCTGACCTTGTAATTCACTTCGCTCACTTTTTCCATTATCTCGTAGGGGCCTTGCCATTTGGCAAGGAATTTACTTTCAACCGTAGGGACAAGTACCAGTATCCTATCCCCTGGGGAAAAGGTACGGGTCTTGGCTCCACGGTTGTACACTCTCTGCTGTGCTAACTGCGCTTGGGCCAAATGTTCCTTCACGATGGGCATTACCTGTGCAATTCGGTCTTGCATCAGGGCGACATGCTCAATCACACTCCTGTGGGGAGAACTCTCACTTTCCCAAGTTTCCTTGGCAATATCCAACAGCCCTCTTGGGTGTCTCCCATACAATAACTCAAAGGGGGAGAATCCCGTAGAGGATTGGGGCACCTCCCTAATAGCAAACATCAGATAAGGAAGTAGACAGTCCCAATCCTTTCCATCTCTATCCACCACTTTCTTCAACATTTGTTTTAGGGTTTTGTTGAATCTTTCAACCAGCCCATCGGTTTGGGGGTGATACACAGATGTACGTAATTGCGTCACTTTGAACAATTTACACAGCTCCTTCATAACCCGGGACATAAAGGGTGTACCTTGGTCCGTAAGCAGTTCTTTACAAATACCCACCCGGCTAAACACAAGAGATAGCTCTTTGGCTATGGTTTTGGCTGAGGTATTTCGGAGAGGGATCGCTTCTGGATAACGGGTGGCATAGTCCATTATAACTAATATGTACTGGTGCCCCCTAGCGGACTTGATTATAGGACCTACCAAATCCATGGCGATCCTCTCAAACGGGACCTCAATGATGGGTAGAGGGACCAGCGGGCTACGGAAATGTGGCATCGGGGCCGACCTCTGACACACAGGGCAGGAGGAACAATAATTTTCTATGTCCTTCATCACCCCCGGCCAATAGAATCTCTGTAATACCCTCTCTCGGGTTTTCTCTGTCCCCAGATGACCTCCAAGAATGTGCCCATGGGCCAACTCCAACACCAACTTCCTGTAAGGTTTGGGCACCACAAGCTGCTCAACGGTTTCTTCTGCCCTTTTTGCCACCCGATACAGTAGGTCCTTCTCTACGCTGAAGTATGGGTAAGTGCAGGTATTATCTGGGTTCACTAACTCGCCATCTATTTTCACTACGTTTTCCCGTGCCTTTATTAGGGCGGGGTCTTTCAACTGTTCTGTGGCAAAGTTTTCCCTGTGAACCTCAAGATCAGAAAACTCCACAGACGGTAGGTTTTCGTCTGAGGAGGTGGGCTCCTCTCCAGTTTCTTGAGTCTCCCCTGCCAATACTGATAAGGGAAATTCCGGAGAGTCCTCACCACTCTCAGGGGAGTTCTGGCTATCACATTCCTGGTACATAGGGGCACCAGTGGGGGGCTCAGGATCATCCCACAGTTCCCAGAACTTCGGAAAATCCCTTCCCACAATGGCGTCATGCGGTAACTGAGATACTAAGCCCACTGGATGAGAGAGGGTACCTTTGGGGGTCTCGAAACACACTGTAGTCACTGGATACTCTCGGGTGTCCCCATGCACACAAATAACAGCTACCTTGCTATTCCCAGAGACCTCTGTTTTAACTAACTCAGCCTTTATCAGGGTCACAAGGCTACCTGAATCCAGCAATACCACAACATTTCTACCATTAACACACATTTTGCATAAATGTTTCTCAGTTCCTCGAATGGCAGTGCATGCGACTGTCGCACACAGCGACTGACGTCTGCCCGTCAGAAAGTCACACTGCATGGGTTCCTCCACAACCGGGCAATTGGCTGCAATATGTCCCGCTTGCCGGCAGCGGTAGCAAACGATCCTTCTTGCGGCCTCTTGAGCCACTGATTTCCCAGGCTGTTCTCGCCAAACTTGGGGTAGAGCTCCCACCCTCTCACTCTCTCCACCCTCACCCCTTGGAATCCTCTTATCCGCCCCTGGGGATGGTCTGGTCTTAGGGTGGAAAGTCCGAGTGTCTCTGGAAGAGGCCGTCAGGTTCTCTGTAGCCAAGTATTTCTCCACACGATCCACAAGACCATCGGCCGTCTCTGGGTCTCCATGGCTTACCCACTTTTGGATGGCAGTAGGAAGAGCTCTCAAAAACCGATCCATTACAACACGTTCCACAATCTTTGGTGCGGACAAAGTCTCTGGCTGTAGCCACTTTCTGCTCAGGTGAATGAGATCATACATTTGAGACCTGGGGGGTTTTCCAAGCTGGAAAGTCCAGTTATGCACACGCTGAGCCCGGACAGCCTGGGTGACACCCAGCCTTGCCAATATTTCAGCTTTTAGCATCACATAGTCTTTTGCTTGGTTAGGCTCTAGGTCATAGTAAGCTTTCTGCGATTCACCAGTTAACAGAGGAGCCACCAGTCCAGCCCACTGCTCCTCAGGCCACTTTTCTCTTTCAGCGGTCCTTTCAAATGTGGTCAAAAATACCTCTGGATCATCCTCTCCAGTCATTTTTGTCAATAAACGACTCACCCCAAAGGACGCGGTATTAGTGGGACGGCTTTCCTCACTGGTCTGCGGACGTTGCTGCATTACTGCTTCCATCTGTTGTTGTAGTCTCTGCTCTTGCTTCTGCAACAGGTCTATGAAGCGGGCCTCAGATTGCTGCTGGGCTTGTTGCTGAGCCTCCAGACTCTGTTGCAAAGTTGCGTTTGTCTGCTGCTGGGCTGCAAGGCTCTGTTGATGAGCTTGCTGCTGGGCTGCGAAGTTCTTTTGCAAACCTGCATTTGTCTGCTGTTGATTGGCATTTGCTAGAGCCAGCTGCTTCAGTATCTCCTCCATGCTGGCTTAAAAAAAAAACTGCCACTGGTTCTCCACCAACTGTGAGGGGGTTGGCTCGGCAGCGGGTGTGTGTGACCCCTGAGGTGGGCTCCCCACACAAAAACAGGCCCAGCAAACGGAGGTTGTGGTTTTCAAAATCAAAAAGGTGCGGTTTATTTTCTATTTACAGTGACAAAACACAGCAAAGAAAAAGAAACATAAACAAAATAAATCCTGGTCAACTTGACCTCTGACTAAACATACAGGTTTCCTAACTAACAACTGGGATCAGCCTAGTGCTGTCCTAGTCCCTAAGTCCCTGGTTTTAAATGTCCAAGCAAATAGCCACACAGGCTTTGTCTCACCGCACAGGGGTTCACTCTCCCTAGACAGTCCACACAGGTCTGGGTCCAGGCATGAGCTAACATCTAATGAAGCTGGGAGTTCTTATAGAGGCCTAAATGAGCTGACAAGCTTCAGCTGGTCTCATCAACTCCCTGTCTGCACGACGCCCCACACTCTCCCTAGAGGTATGAGTCATCCATGAGCCCACTAGCCCCAGCTGGGCTTATACAACTCTCCACCTAGTTGTATAAGTCGGCGTAAAGCCTGAATCTGGGCGAAATATATCTACCCCCCTGGATGCAACCAGGTGACTTTACCTTCCTGCTGTCACACCATGTTCCGACATTCGACTTTCGTATAGAATGAATTCTAATTCCAATTATGAAAGATTAGAATAGAAATAGAAAATAGACTAGAAATAGTCTATTCTCTGTTTTTCTATTTTATTATAATCTTTTCTATTCGGTTGAAATAATTTCAAATCCGGTTGAAATATTATCGAATTCGGTAGAAATATTTTCGAATCCGGTTGAAATAGTTTCGAATACGGTTGAAATAATTTTGAATCGTGTTGAAATAATTTCGAATCCGGTTGAAATATTATCGAATCCAGTTGAAAGTCTGAAAGATGATCGAATCCGGGTGTAATTTTTTCGAATGCGGTTGAAATATTTTCGAATCCGGTAGAAATATTTTAAAATGCGGTTGAAATAATTTTGAATCATGTTGAAATAATTTCGAATCCGGTTGAAATATTATCGAATCCAGTTGAAAGTCTGAAAGATGATCGAATCCGGGTGTAATTTTTTCGAATGCGGTTGAAATATTTTCGAATCCGGTAGAAATATTTTAGAATTCGGTTGAAATATTTTCGAATGCGACCGATTTTACGAATTCGGTCGAAAACGGAACGAAATCCGAAAACGAATGTAACGAATCTAACTAAACGAAATTAATTAATTAACGAATTAAAACGAAACGAAACTAAACAAATTTTTTCCTTTTGCACATGTCTACTGGAAACGAATCCATGCTGCCCCTGGTGGTGATGACGGAAGTTGAAGTGTGAGAGTTTTCTAAATAAGGCTTATACTATACATCTTTCTGGTGAGTTTGTACCCCGGAGGGGGAGAGCGCTTCACTTGTGGTGAAGATTGGGTGCTGGTGTAGGGTGCACTATAGACTTAACCCCTAGAAGCACTCATCACTTTTTGACCTACTGTTGCCACGTCATCATTCAAGTGCTATATGTGATTTTTGGACACTTATCCAATTTTAGCGCTGTTTTATCATTTGGACTATTTTTATGGTTCCAGGATTTTTATGTTTTTTATCTGTGTATTCTATGAAATCGTTCATTCTATACTTTAAACAGCTGCTGCTGTGCCTTTATCATTGTTTTATACTGTGATATTAGCTTTATTCTGTTTATTTATCTGCATTTTCATTACTCTTTTAGCTGATTCATTTTAGCTTTAAGAGGAGTCTCAGAAGTTGTGATTTTATCATTGTGGCGCCGAGAAGTGCAATCTAGGCCTTGTTGTTTGCACCTTCTTTTGATATGTTAATATTATTGTTGTTAATATTTATTTTTGAACCTTAATTCTGCATAAAACATTTAACAGTGTCATTTCATGAGATAATTTAAGAGGGCGTGTTTAGGGGCGGGGCAGGGTAGGGGTAGGGTGGAGCAACTGGTGGCGAGTAACTCTTAAGGCCTGGCTAGTAGCTCAGGACTTGAAATTTTGAGCCCTGATACAGTGATCAGTGCTAAAAATATGGGAAGATGTTAACATAAGGGGCATTCAAAGGGTTAAAGTGATTATAAAGGCAGAAGGTTTTTTTTTTATCTTATGCATTCTATGCATTAAGATAAAAAAACTTCTGTGTGTAGCAGCCCCCCAAATACTTATCTGAGCCCTCCTCTATCCAGCGATGTGCCCTCCGAGACTCTCCCTCCTGATTGGCTGAGACACAGCAGAGGTGCCATTGGCTCCTGCTGATGTCAATCAAAGTCAGTTAGCCATTTAGGAGAGAGAGGGGGTGGGGCCAAACCGCAGCGCCATGTCTGAATGGACAAACGGAACTACTGATTAACCACTTAACGACCGCCCACCGCCGATTTACGTCGGCAGAATGGCACGGACAGGCAGAATCACGTAGATCTACGTGATCGCCTTTGTGCAGTTGGGGGGTCCATCCGGACCCCCCTTCACTGCAGTGAGCGGCCGTTAAGTGTTCGGGAGCGATCAGGCATGAGGGGGCGGCCGCTCGATTCCGCCCCCCCCTCGCGATCGCTCCCGGCCAATGAAATTGCTTCCTCCGCCATGTGATGTAAACACAGGCTGGAGGAAGTGATGTCATCTCCCTCGCCGCGGTCTTTTCGTTCCCGGCGCCGAGGAGTGAAGACAGAGGTTAGTGCTCCAACAGTCCACTGACACATAGGTACACATAGGCACACAAATCACCCCCAGTCACCCCCAGATCACCCCCCAGGTCACCCCAAAGCCCCCAATCACAGTGTCACTGATTGCAGTGATCATTTATTTTACTGATCACTGCATTTAGTGTCATCTGTGATTGTAAAAAGTTGCAGGGCAGTTAGGATTAGGCCCCTTTAGGTCCAGGGTAGCCCCCTAACCCCCCCTAATAAAGGTTTAACCCCTTGATCACCCCCCAGGTAACCCTTTCACCCCCTAACTTCAGCGTCACTAAGCGATTGTTTTTCCGATCGCTGTATTCGTGTCGCTGGTGTTTTAGATAGGCAGTTATTTTTTTTTTTAGGTTCGCCGCAGGTTTTTATTGGTGTCAGGTACCCCCATATATTATTTTAACCCCCTGATTGCCCCTAGAGTTAACCCTTTCACCAGTGATCGCCGTATAAGCGTCACTGGTGTCACTGGTTAGCCAGTAAGTTATTTAGTTATTTAGGTTACCCGTCAGGTTTTTATATAGTGTCAGGTACCCCCATATTTAACCTAATAAAGGTTTTAACCCCCTGATTGCCCCTAGTTAACCCTTTCACCAGTGATCACCATATAAAGGTTACGGGTGACGCTGGTTGATTAGTTTGCTTTTTATAGCATCAGGGCACCCGCCGTATATAACCCAATAAAGGTTTAACCCCCCTGATCGCCCGGTGGGTGAGATCAATTAGGTTTTAGCGCCAGAGAGGGTCTGCGTCGCCCCAGGCAGTGTTAGGTTAGTGCCAGTAACGCTAACACCCACGCGCAAAGCATACACCCCCCTTAGTGGTATAGTATCTGATCAGATCTATACTAGCATCCCCAGCGGTTTAGGGTTCCCAAAAACGCAGTGTTAGCGGGATCAGCCCAGATACCTGCTAGCGCCTGCGTTTAGCCCCTCCGCCCAGCCCAGCCCAGCCCAGCCCACCCAAGTGCAGTATCGATCGATCACTGTCACTTACCAAACACAACACACATAACTGCAGCGTTCGCAGAGACAGGCCTGATCCCTGCGATCGCTAACAGTTTTTTTGTAGCGTTTGATATATTTGCTGACGACAGTCAGGTGCTTTTTTTCCTGTGAATCTTACTAGTGTACCCCTAAATTTAGAGCCCAAAATGGCAAGACGAAGGTACACTAGTAAAGAGGCCTACGAGATTCTGAGCATGACAGATAGTGAAGAGGAGGTCATGTATCTGTCAGATTCAGGCTCAGAATATCTTCCCGTAGAAGACAGTGACGTCAGCGGCCCCACATCAGATAGCTCTGACGACGAAGTTGAGGTCCCTGCTAAGGTCAGGCGTACCCGATCCCGATCTTCTGAGGTTGTTGAGGAGCAAGAACCGCAGGTCTCTCGTATCATGGAGCAGAGTAGTACTAGCGCCGCTATTCCTTCTGGTGAACTGGCAAGCACCAGCGGCCTAGTACAGCCTGGACGTACATCCAGCACTGCAGTAACACTTGGTGACGTGGCGAGTCCCATAAGTGCAGTTCAAGCTGGCGAGGTGGCAAGCACAAGTAGTGTCCCGCTGCCACCAAGAAGACAAAGGCAGGCCCGTCGTGCCCATACTGCCCTTCCTGCAGAATTCGCCTATCCTGATTGGGTCCCCACCACTTCTGCAGAACCCGTACTTCCCCCATTCACTGCCCAACCCGGTATTCAGGTGGAAACAGCTGATTTTATTCCAATTGATTTTTATTCGCTGTTTTTCACGGAAGATCTCTATAGATCTATTGTGGACCAGAGTAATTTATATGCTGGTCAATTTATCGCCGCTAACCCCCAGTTGCCTAAAATTGCCAGAAATTGGAAACCAATTACGGTTTCCGAATTTAAGACCTTTCTGGGCCTTTCCCTCAACATGGGCACACATAAATTTCCGTCATTGCGTGCTTATTGGTCCACGCACCCAATTGACCACATGCCCGTGTTCTCTGCCTCCATGTCCAGGGCACGATACGAGCAGATTTTGCGGTTCATGCACTTCAACGACAATGAACTTTGTCGTCCACGTGGGGACCCTGAATACGACCGGCTCTATAAAATTCGGCCCCTCATAAACCACTTCAACGAACGTTTTGCAGCCTTGTTTACTCCCGATCAAGTTGTCTGCGTTGATGAGTCCCTGATTAAATTTTCTGGCCGCTTGTCTTTCAAGCAGTACCTTCCCAGCAAGCGTGCCAGATACGGGGTCAAGCTCTACAAGTTCTGTGACAGGGCAACAGGCTATGTAGTGAACTTTACGGTTTATGAGGGAAAAGACAGTCAGATTGAGTCGGTCAACTGCCCGGATTACATAGGGAGCGCTGGCAAGATAGTGTGGAACTTGGTGTCACCCTTATTCGGAAAGGGGTACCACTTGTATGTGGACAATTATTACACGAGCGTGCCACTGTTTAGTCACTTGTTTGATCATAAGATTGGAGCATGTGGCACCGTGCGACCTAATCGCCGGGGCTTTCCCCAGCGGCTTGTAGATGCCCGTCTTAGGCTGGGGGAGAGAGCCTGCTTGAAGTGTAATAACTTGCTCGCTATGAAGTGGAGGGACAATAAGAATGTTTTCCTTCTTACCTCCCTTCATGCAGACACGACAGTCCAAATTCGTACGGCGACTGGTGTTGTGGAGAAACCCCTCTGTGTCCACGAATATAACCAAAATATGGGAGGGGTGGACCTCAACGACCAGTTGATGGCGCCGTATCTAATTGACCGTAAGGCGAGACGCTGGTACAAAAAAGTGTCTCTATCATTATTCCAATTGGCTTTGCTGAACGCTCATGTGCTATACAGAGCTTCAGGCGGGACGTTATCTCTTCTAAAATTCCAGAATGAGATAGTCACAGAACTCCTGTATCCAGGCGGTTCTGCACCTCACCATCCCCAACCAAATGCAGTAAGCCGGCTGCATGAGAGGCATTATTCGTATGTCCTCCCGAGTACCCCTACCCAAAGCCACCCCCAAAAAAGATGTCGTGTCTGTAGCAAGCGCGGATTTAGGCGTGACACCCGTAGTTTTTGTCCACTCTGTCCTGACAAGCCTGGTCTTTGCCAAGGTGAATGTTTTGAACGCTACCACTCAAAAGTGAAGTTTTAGCGTAGGGTACAGCATTTCACAGACAAGGACACACTTACACAGGGTCTCCCAAGATGCCATTACATTTTGAGAGACCCGAACCATTACAGTTGTAAAGTTACAAAAAAAAGTGTAAAAAAGAAAAAAAAAACGTAAAAAACAAAACACAAAAAAAATATAAAATAAAAAAACCAAAAATAGTTGTCGTTTTATTGTTCTCTCTCTCTCTATTTTCTCTCTATTGTTCTGCTCTTTTTTACTGTATTCTATTCTGCAATGTTTTATCATGCTTGCTTTTCAGGTATGTAATTTTTTGTTTTCAGTTGCGCCATTCAACTGCAGCGCGGAATTATTTATCTTGACAGCAACAGCGTTTGCTCCCACGATACATAAAGCCGTGACTCCAGTGCTGTAGGAGGTGATTTCACCACCACAGTTAAAAAAAAGAGCATATATGCCGAAGCATGGGGGCAGCAGGGGCGGAGGAGCGATTTTGCTCCTAATGCCGCGTACATACGGTCGAAATTCCGACGGAGGCCTGCCCGTGGAAAATTCCGACCGTGTGTACGCGGCATAACTTTTTTGCGGGAGGATGCCCCCATGCTTCGGCATATATATATTTTAGGCACAGGTTGCGTTAAAACATTTTTTTATTTTTTACTAGGTTTTGTTTTGGTATTTGCTTTGCAGGTATGGCATGGTAAGGTCTTACTGTTGTACTGTAATGTTACTTTGTTTTAATGTTAACCACCATTTGCTTAGCAGGTACGCCATTCAGTTGCAGCGCGGATCTATTTATCTTGACAGCAACAGCGTTTGCTCCCACGATACATAAAGCCGTGACTCCAACGCTGTAGGAGGTGATTTCACCACCACAGTTAAAAAAAAGAGCATATATGCCGAAGCATGGGGGCAGCAGGGGCGGAGGAGCGATTTTGCTCCTAATGCCGCGTATATACGGTCGAAATTCCAACGGAGGCTTGCCCGTGGAAAAGTCCGACCGTGTGTACGCGGCATAACCTTTTATGCCGCGTACATACGGTCGAAATTCCGACGAAGGCTTGACCGTGTGTACGCGGCATAACTTTTTTGCGGGAGGATGCCCCCATGCTTCGGCATATATGCCCATCATTAGAAGTGGGTGGATGAAGGGAGGTATTCTAATGGTGGGCATACCCACCAATCAATCTCTTTTTTTCGTTCAGCCAATAGGCTGTATGAAAAAAAAGATTACAATACATGTCCAACAAGGACCAGCAACGTACTGGTATGTTGCTGGACTTTGAATGTTTATACCAGAATGATGCCTGCGGGTTTAGGTATCATCTTGGTATCATTCTTTTCAGCCAGCAGCCGGCTTTCATGTAAAAGCAATTCTAGCAGATAATTAGCCTCTAGACTGCTTTTACAAGCAGTGGGAGGGAATGTCCCCCCCCCCCCGGATATAAAAAGCGCCATTGGGAAATTGGGAAAGCATTTTATCACACCGATCTTGGTGTGGTCAGATGCTTTGAGGGCAGAGGAAAGATCTAGGGTCTAACCCCCCAATTTTTTTCAAAAAAAGAGTACCTGTCACTACCTATTGCTATCATAGGGGATATTTACATTCCCTGAGATAACGATAAAAATGGTAAAAAAATAAAATATGTAAGGCACAGTTTAAAAATAAAATAAAAAAGCCAAATAAATAATAAAAAAAAAAAAAAAAAAAAAAAAAGCACCGCTGTCCCCCCCTGCTATTGCGCAAAGGCGAACGCAAGCGTCGGTCTAGCGTCATATGTAAACAGCAATTGCATCATGCATGTGAGGTATCACCGCAAAGGTCAGATGGAGGGCAGTCATTTTAGCAGTAGACCCCCTCTGTAAATCTAACGTGGTAACCTGTAAAGGCTTTTAAATGCTTTTAAAAATGAATGTAGTTTGTCGCCGCTGCGCGTTTGTGCGCAATTTTAAAGCATGTCGTGTTTGGTATCCATGTACTCGGCCTATGATCATCTTTTTTATTTCATCAAACATTTGGGCAATATAGTGTTTTTTAGTGCATTAAAAATAAAAAAAGTGTGTTTTCCCCCCAAAAAATGCGTTTGAAAAATCGCTGCGCAAATACTGTGTGGAAAAAAAAAATGCAACACCCACTATTTTAATCTGTAGGGCCTTTGCTTTAAAAAAATATATAATGTTTGGGGGTTCAACATAATTTTCTTGCAAAAAAAAAATTTTTTTCATGTAAACAAAAAGTGTCAGAAAGGGCTTTGTCTTCAAGTGGTTAGAAGAGTGGATGATGTGTGACATAAGCTTCCTAATGTTGTGCATAAAATGCCAGGACAGTTCAAACCCCCCCCAAATGACCCCATTTTGTAAAGTAGACACCTCAAGCTATTTGCTGAGAGGCATGTTGAGCCCATTGAATATTTTTTTTTTGTCCCAAGTGATTGAATAATGACCAAAAAAATAAAAAAATAAAAAATGTACAAAAAGTTGTCACTAAATTATATATTGCTCAAACATGCCATGGGCATATGTGGAATTACACCCCAAAATACATTCTGTTGCTTCTCCTGAGTACGGGGATACCACATGTGTGGGACTTTTTGGGAGCCTAGTCGCGTACGGGACCCCAAAAACCAAGCACCGCCTTCAGGATTTCTATGGGTGTAAATTTTTGATTTCACTCCTCACTGCCTATCACAGTTTCGGAGGCCATGGAATGCCCAGATGGCACAAAACCCCCCCAAATGACCCCATTTTGGAAAGTAGACACCCCAAGCTATTTGCTGAGAGGTATGTTGAGTATTTTGCAGATCTCGCTTTTTGTCACAAAGTTTTGAAAATGTAAAAAAAGAAAAAAAAAAAGAAAAAAAAATGTCTTTCTTAATTTTCAAAAACAAATGAGAGCTGTAAAATACTCACCATGCCTCTCAGCAAATAGCTTGGGGTGTCTACTTTCCAAAATGGGGTCATTTGTGGGGGTTTTGGGCTATTTTGACATTTTATGGCCTTCAAAACTGTGATAGGTAGTGAGGAGTGAAATCAAAAATTTATGCCCTTAGAAACCTTGAAGGCGGTGCTTGGTTTTTGGGGTCCCGTACGCGGCTAGGCTCCCAAAAAGTCCCACACATGTGGTATCCCCGTACTCAGGAGAAGCAGCAGAATGTATTTTGGGGTGTAATTTCACATATAACCATGGCATGTGTGAGCAATATATCATTTAGTGACAACTTTTTGTACATTTTTTTTTTCTTTTTGTCATTATTCAATCATTTGGGACCAAAAAAAAAAAAATATTCAATGGGCTCAACATGCCTCTCAGCAAATAGCTTGGGGTGTCTACTTTCCAAAATGGGGTCATTTGGGGGGGTTTTGTGCCATCTTGGCATTTTATGGCCTTCAAAACTGTGATAGGTAGTGAGGAGCGAAATCAAAAATTTATGCCCTTAGAAACCTTGAAGGCGGTGCTTGGTTTTTGGGGTCCCGTACGCGGCTAGGCTCCCAAAAAGTCCCACACATGTGGTATCCCCGTACTCAGGAGAAGCAGCAGAATGTATTTTGGGGTGTAATTTCACATATGCCCATGGCATGCGTGAGCAATATATCATTTAGTGACAACTTTGTGCAAAAAAAAAACAGTTTGTCATATTCCCGCAACCTGTGACAAAATATAAAATATTCCATGGACTCAACATGCCTCTCAGCAAATAGCTTGGGGTGTCTACTTTCCAAAATGGGGTAATTTGGGGGGTTTTGTGCTATTTTGGCATTTTATGGCCTTCGAAACTGTGATAGGTAGTGAGGAGTGAAATCAAAAATTTACGCCCTTAGAAATCCTGAAGGCGGTGCTTGGTTTTTGGGGCCCTGTACGCGGCTAGGCTCCCAAAAAGTCCCACACATGTGGTATCCCCGTACTCAGGAAAAGCAGCAGAATGTATTTTGGGGTGCAATTCCACATATAACCATGGCATGTGTGAGCAATATATCATTTAGTGACAACTTTTTGTACATTTTTTTTTCTTTTTGTCATTATTCAATCATTTGGGACAAAAAAAAAATATTCAATGGGGTCAACATGCCTCTCAGCAAATAGCTTGGGGTGTCTACTTTCCAAAATGGGGTCATTTGGGGGGGTTTTGTGCCATCTTGGCATTTTATGGCCTTCAAAACTGTGATAGGTAGTGAGGAGTGAAATCAAAAATTTATGCCCTTAGAAACCTTGAAGGCGGTGCTTGGTTTCCGGGGTCCCGTACGTGGCTAGGCTCTTAAAAAGTCCCACACATGTGGTATCCCCGTACTCAGGAGAAGCAGCAGAATGTATTTTGGGGTGCAATTCCACATATAACCATGGCATGTGTGAGCAATATATCATTTAGTGACAACTTTTTGTAATTTTTTATTTTTTTTTGTCATTATTCAATCACTTGGGACAAAAAAAAAAATATTCAATGGGCTCAACATGCCTCTCAGCAATTTCCTTGGGGTGTCTACTTTCCAAAATGGGGTCATTTGGGGGGGTTTTGTACTGCCCTGCCATTTTAGCACCTCAAGAAATGAGATAGGCAGTCATAAATTTAAAGCTGTGTAAATTTCAGAAAATGTACCCTAGTTTGTAAACGCTATAACTTTTGCGCAAACCAATAAATATACGCTTATTGACATTTTTTTTACTAAAGACATGTGGCTGAATACATTTTGGCCTAAATGTATGACTAAAATTGAGTTTATTCGATTTTTCTTATAACAAAAAGTAGAAAATATCATTTTTTTTCAAAATTTTCGGTCTTTTTCTGTTTATATCGCAAAAAATAAAAATTGCAGAGGCAATCAAATACCATTAAAAGAAAGCTCTATTTGTGGGAAGAAAAGGACGCTAATTTCATTTGGGTACAACATTGCATGTCCGCACAATTTACAGTTAAAGCAGCGCAGTGCCGAATCCCAAAAACAGGCTTGGTCCTAATGGCCCGAAATGGTCCGGGGCTTAAGTGGTTAAACACCACCAACTGAAAGTTCTATTTGTTTGGGAAATAAATAATATACCATTTTGTTTGTGTACTGCACAATTGTCAGGTAAAGTAATGCAGTGCCAAAAAGCAAAAAATGGCCTGGTCATGAAGGCGGGTAAATCTTCCAGAGGTCAAGTGGTTAAGCTTTGACAATAAAACCTAGAAGCTGATTGGTTACTATTAGGGTTGTCCCGATACCACTTTTTTAAGACCGAGTACAAGTACCGATACTTTTTTTCAAGTACTCGCCGATACCGATTACCAATACTTTTTTTAATGTCATGTGACAGTGGCACATGTGTCAGTATTTTTTATTTATTTTTTACCATTTTTATTTTTTACTATTTTTTGTTATGTTTTTTTTTTTACAATGCTTTCTGGATGGTGTCAGTGTGTTTTTTATTTTAATTTTTTTATAATTTTTTACAATTCATTTATTTATTTTTATCATTTATTGCAATGTTTTTTGTTATTTTTTTAGCCCTGGTGGGGGGCTTTGGTGAGATATCAGGGGTCTTAACAGACCTCTGACATCTCACCTTTGAGACAGAGAAATGGACTAGGGACACAGATTCCCCAGTCCCTTTCTCAGCAGCCTCTGCTGCACTGAAAATGAATGGAGAGGAGACAGAAGCTCCTCTCCATTCATAAACTGAAGCATCGTAAATACCAGAATGGACAGTGATCACTGACTCTGTTCATTCGGAAAAGGAGCTGGGTTTACCGGCTCTTACTTCCGCTCTCCATCCTGACAGATCGAGGACAGAGGGGGCAGAGGAGGACATGGACAGGGACACGGAGCACGGAGGGGGAGAGCAGCACAACGGGGGGAGGGGACACGGATTGGAGCGCGGACAGGGAGAGCAGCACAATGGAGGGGGGCACATAGGGGGGACACTGATTGAAGCGCGGACAGGGAGAGCAGCACAATGAAGGGGGAACAGAGCACGGAGGAGGGACTGGAGGAGGATACAGTCAGCGGCGATCGGTGCGGCTTTGGGGGGAGTTGCAAGCACCGATCACCGCTGTAAAAGATTTCACTAAAGCAGCTGAAAAGGGGGGGGGGGGGGGTCCGGGGAGAAGCGGTCAGGCTTTATAGAAATCTTTACAGGGAGATCGGTGTTTGTAACTCCCCCGGCCGCACCGATCATTCCTGGCTGTACAAGTATCGGGTGAAGCATCGGAGCATTTGCCCGAGTACAAGTACCCTAGTTACTATGCACAGCTGCACCAGACTCTGTGCGCACCACTATTAGTATATTTTTCCCCAATGACATTATACAATTTTCTTGTACAGTTTCCCTTTAAATTTACCAAAACCATATAATATGAGGTCACACCATAAACACTTTCAATGTTTATGTTATCAGGTAGACACTTGCACTGCAAAGTTGGAGGTAAATTCAAAGGAAATTGCATAAGAAGATTGTATAGTGTATGGCCAGCTTACATCTTGTATCAGAGAAGTACTAACTGACTGAGGGAACACGGAAGAATGGAGAGGGTCTAGCTAGGACTAAACTAAGTTGCACTAAACAGGAGGGCAGGCAAGAGAAAGATGCCAATATCACAATTTGTAGTGGTCCAAAACTTCCACTAGATGTCAGCATACTACCAATTTTTTTTTAACCGCATGCAGTACAAAAAAAAAAGATATAAAACCAGTGGCAGCCCGCTATAAGGGGCGCAGGGGTGCTGCCCCCCCATCTATAGGCTCGGCCCCTTATCTCCATGCAGGGCACCAGACGCATGGATTTTAATGTTGGTATTTTTTTGTTTGTTTTCTTTGAAGCACATGATTAGAGCCCGGGGCACTAATTGGCTTCAAAAAGGGTGGGCTCACCCAGTTGTGTGACATTATCAAATTAATATTCGCTAATGTCTTCCTCCTTTTCCTCTCGGCCAATTTGGAAGCGGGTCCTGAGACCCGATTGGCCAGGGAGTCTTAGGGAGGAGAGGCAACGGCCCCGCCCCTTCCCTCCGCAAGCTGTGGGCCATGTGCAAGCGAGGAGCAGCAGGTGGAGGGGCAGCAACAGCTCTTCTAGGAGCCCTACCCCGGATCCAGCACCAAAACCACCACCAGTCATTGTCCTCCCAAGCTAAGGCCATGGATCTCTGCATTCCCGTCCGGTAGGGTAGTGCTAGTGAGGGGGCCAGGATTGTTTGCCACCCCCCAAAAGATTGAGCACCAGCCACCACTGTATAAAACAATACATAAAGTGGGGCAGAACACTCTGTGCAGAAGTAGTGATTTCTCTACAGAGGTCCAACATGCCCATGTAGCTCTGCAAATGGCAAAGCTTATGCTCTCTGCTGACTGAAGAGCTCTAGCTCTGTTTGCACAGGAGGGGTGTGTCTGACCTCTGCAGAGAGACTACTGCTTCCACACAGAGAGCAAAGGCCCCTTTGTACAGCATGCTGGCAAAGGACAGGTTTTTCTGCACAGGCGATCACTAAGTATTACATCTCTCTGAACATCAACATAATAAGAGGTATATAATCATTAAATCAAGCTGTTGCTTGCCACAGACTACTTAAAGGTTGCTGCCCCTATGCCACAGCCTGTGTTTGCCACTAACAACCAGTCACATCTGCCTTATTTTATAACCAGCACATGGAATCTGCCATCTAGAATCTGGTTGCTTTGCAGAATTTGCAACACCATTACTCTAGATTTGATTTCAAATAGTTTCCAGTCAGATACCCATAATCCTTTGGTGCTTCTTTTTTCACCCCTTTGCTGGAACGCCATCTGTATATAATGATGAGGAGATTAAAAGGGTGCACTAGTGTTCATATGCCATCGTTGTCATGGTGACGGCATAGTACTCCTCTTGCTGGTTAGTAAAGGAGATTTTTATTATAGCAGTATTTGCAGGTGGATTTATAGTAATCTCTTTAATAATGGGCATTGCATGGCATATATATATATATCTACATCAGCATAGTCATCCTGTTTGAACAGAGCTGATTTTATTGTACACATCAAATATGCATGTGCTTGTCATCTATTTCATTTGAGGCAGCTGTCACATGAACATTATTGTTGCATGCACAATTATGCTTTTAAAGGGAACTTTTCATGATTAGAATACAAAGGCATTTCATTACTATACATTACATTATTGACCCCTTAACTATGACAGTTCTCTGGCTTTCTCTGACTCCGTACTTACTAAATCACTGACTTGGAGCAAACATATAACAAGTGCTAGCTAGTTCTTTCACCCAGGTTGTATGTATGTGTCTGTGGCTCTAGCCTTACCCAAAACCCTTGAATGTTTTCGTTCCCTCGTGATCCAGAGTTTGTATTAACACAGTGTATATATATATATATATATATATACACACACATACACCACATACACACACACACACACACAGGTGTGTGTATATATATAAAAATATCTATATCTGTATGTGTGTGTAAATTTGCCTAAGTAAAGTCCTGAAAACTTTACCTCTTCCCTCCTCAACCATAGCAAGGCACTTCCTGGACTTAATAGCTGTATATCTTCAGTGTGAGAGCTAAGGCACTGCTGCGTCTGACTGCAAACATCAGGCGATATGAAGTTGGATATGGTGATGTCACTACTGTTCATGGTTCTCCTTGCTGGAGAGGAAGCTGTACCTGAAGACCTGCAGTGCAAGGATCTCCCTGCTTCTACTTCATTTATTCTGTGAATCTGGGCTTTCTGCACCTCTCCTGCTGCTTGTTGATCATTACCCCACCAGCCATCAGGGGAATAACTGTGACATGAAGTATCAAAGCCCTGCTCTTATACTCAGATGGTCACCTCCACACGGTGACATAGTGCAGGAGAAGGCATGGTAAGCCAGTAATGGGGGAATAGCTCAGCTGCAGGGAGACCACAAGGAATACCTGTGACGAGTCCTTTGCACCCTGCTTTTCTTTTCTCAGCACAGCTTCTATGGTATAGGTCTTCTTTAGGAGGGCACAAATGAAAAGCAGGTTATGACTAAGGCCGGCCATACATGGTTAGAATCTCGGCCAGTTCCTGCTGAACCAGCCAAGATTCAAACCATTAGTGAGCAGGCTGAATGTACCAAATTGATCGTTCGATCAACTTGGGTACAACCAGCCCGCCGGCTGCTCTAGCCCCTAGTGACAATCACTGTCTTCTCCCTTCGCCTGCTAGACCCCCCCCCCCCCCACCAGGGGAAAACAATGGCTTGGCAGGAGAGATTCCGCTGTCAACACTGTCTGTGTTGATGGGGAATAGTGTGAACCTGTGGTTGCAGGAAATAAATTTGCACTGCCTAAGGCCCCTTTCACACATGTGGACCGTATGTCCACTTTTTTATCCATCGGTTTACGGATGAAAAAGGGACATACATTAATCCCTATGAGATAGCGGGTGTCAGCGGATGAACATCCGCTGACATCCGATCTCATCCGGGTCTGCAATGCTCCGTTTCTGCAGACGGAGGAAAATCCTATTTTTCCATCCATCTGCAGAGCGGATTGGATGAACACGGACAGACGGTCCGTGTTCATCCGATCCCCCCCACAAGGGAGAGCGGAGATCTGACAAGGCGGTCCCTGCACACTGTGCAGGGACCGCCCTGTCATCCGCTGGCTCAGCGGGGATCAACTGAGCAAGCGGATGTTCACGGGGCGGATCATTAAGGATCCGTCCCATGTGAAAGGGCCCTAAGGCTATTTGCCGAAACATGTAAGCTGTTCTTATCTTCACAATTCTGTAGCTAAATAAAGGCTTTGCTGCGGATGTGCAAGTTTGCGGCTCTCCTTATCTATCTGCCCTATTTAGGAGGGCACATGCATAGACACAATATTTTCATATGTCCATGCTTATCACACTTCAGCAATAAGATTTGTACATTGCTGGAAACTATAGACAACTCAATGTTTTGTAGACATAATGAAACAGCTCTTGTGCCTGAAGGAATCAGCTGACAGGGCTCACCTTAGCTTGTAGTCAGCATATCCTTTTTGATTGGCTCTCAGTTTTGATAATATCATCTTCAGGATCCTCATAAAGATCAGAAGGTTGATCTGAGATGGAAATAGAAAGACTTAACACATGGCAATGTTATAGGGAAAAATGCACGATTGAAATGCATTTTCCATTTCACTGTTCGTCTTTGTAAAGTTGCCTACATTATGAGCAAAAATTAAACATTGTACACATCGCTCCTGTTGATATTACACTCCACACTCCATAGTTACATCTCAGGTTATAGGTGGGCTCATCTTAACCGAAACAGTTATACCAGAAACATGAACGATGCAAAATTTTCATATTCCTTTATTAAAATGGCTCTCAAGAGCAAGTTCAGTCCAATGCGTTTTGGACAAGGCACAGTGCTTTCTCAAAGAAGGACAAGACAACTACTCACACACCATTACAAATAATCATTATTAACACCCCATTCACAGTTGTATTTCTTTGGACATCAAATTTGCATGACAAGTTGTACCCTGTGTTTTTAAATGATAACCATTTATATATGTGCGGCCAAAAGTCTTAGCAACTTCAAAGTAGTTCCTGCACTACTATGGTCAGACTTTAATGCAACTTGAGGGCCATAGACTTAACCCTGGCGGTATGATTCTTTCTGGAATTATGTACCAAAAGCGGTACAATTATTTTGCATGGAAATTTGGTGTTATGTATTATAGGCCTGCAATTCTTAGTAATTACTTACTTAAACCTGAGCAAACCAGAGTCTAGTAGACATCCCGGGTATGATAAAGTTTGAAACACAAAATTATAAATTATAATATAATAAATAACTATAAATAATTATAAAAAATAGTAATCTAATTATAATAAAAAATATTCAATAATGTAATCAAATCAAAAACACTGAAATTTGCTCACTTGCAGAATTGTCGCTGTCATTAGATTTAGTGTTTGATGACGAATTTCCCCACAAATCGCTATCGCTCAATTCTGCAAGTGATTCTAATTTATTATCGCTGTTTTCTAGCTGGTCTAAAACCACTTTTGACATAAAGGGACACTTTTTGGTTGCTATGGACAATCTCCAGTTTCCAGGCAGAAAGAATAGTTTTTATTATATAAAAGTGCATGCAGGGCACTGGACAGACCACTAGGGACAAAGGGGATGTGTAATTATTACATACAGTACTGTAATCAGTAAGATTACAGTATACTGTATGTATACTATGTGTTTACCTTTTTGAATTTGCCGCCCAGTTCCGCTCCCATGCGCTGCTGCGGATCGCAGGGAACGGAACTAGGAAGTCAGATGGGGTCGAAAGTGCCGACACTCGCCGGAGATCTCGCTGGCGATCACAGCAGAGGACATCATCGCTGGATCGCCAGGAGAAGGTAAGGAAACTCCGCCACGAGCTCTGCAATGTCTACCCCGAGCGTGATTCGGGGTTACCGATCCTAGCATAAAAAAACAACCCCGAGTCACGCTCGGGATTACCGCTAGGGAGGTTAAAAGTGGCATTAAGAGTCGTACTTGAATGTCTTACATGCAACTGTGGGTCTGACTTTGCAGAGGGACAACAAGTCACATCCAAGTCACACTCATCCAAAGCTGCACTCCAAGGTCGCAGGAATTTGGAGTTGAACAAGTGTTAACGGAGCCTTAACACCATTCAAAAGCATTACATTTTGTATGGTGTGTGTGTATATATATATATATAGAGAAAGAGAGAGAGAGAGAGAGAGAGAGAGAGAGAGAGAGAAGGAGAGAGAGACTGTCAGGTGAGGTGCACATCGGTCCCAGCTGGTAGTGCTAGCAATTAAGCCTTCCCACGGGCTTAAGATACAGAGAAAATAGTGCAGCAATCCCTCTACTATCTTTTCTATATACATACACACAGTGGCAAAAATAATTAATTGATTCTCTGCAGATTTTGGAAGCTTGCCCACTTACAAAGAATTGAAGGGTCTATCTTTTTTTTTTATCATAAGTGTATTTCAAATTATAGAGACAGAATATCAATCAGAAATCCAGAAAAAGCACATGATACAAATTGTATACATTGAGTTGCAGTTCAGTGAGTAAAATAAGTATTTGATCCCCCACCAACCAGCGATAATTCTGGCTCCCACAGACTGGCTACAGTATGTGCTCATGTGGTACACAGATCAATCCTGTCAATTTAAGAAAGTTCTTCTAAAGACAACTCGTTATGTGTATAAAAGACACCTGTCCACAGAATCTTTTTCTTCCATTCAAACCTCATCATCATGGGCAAGACCAAAGAGTTGTCAAAGGACGTCAGGGACAAGATTGAAGACCTGCACAAGGCTGGAGGGTTTCTCCACCAAGTCATGTTTTCCTTGCGGATCAAATACTTATTTTACTCACTGAACCGCAACTCAATTTATAACATTTGTATCATGTTTGAAATAGATGGGAGGGAGAAAAACTGCATTTTAACGGTGCAATGAATGAACCAGGTAGTGATGAGAAGGAAAACATCTTAATACAAAAAATATATTTTTATTCAAATAGACATCACATTTATAAAATGATCCTTGATGGACATATAGTATATATATATATATATATATATATATATATATATATATATATATAGTGGTCGCAGTTGACAGGTTATAATCAAGGTAATCAAACATTGGAGGAAGTTGCAAATACCCAACATGTTTCGCTAAACGAGCTTCTTCAGGGGCATGCAAAGACAGTCCATATTAAAGATTTGCATTATATAGAGATCTCAAACTAATTTTTTGCTGTTTATCATCAGTGAATTGATTGGGCACCTATGGTTGATGTGATCTTGGTGTGGTGAGATTTATATCACATAGAAAATTATCACACCACACTTGCATTAGCAAAAATGTTTCATGGTACATAAGAAAGAAACAAATGGATAAAATGTTGCAAATGTAGCAATGAAAAAGATACATGTAATAAATGCAATTATTCTGTTTCACCACACACCATCTAGGGCAGAACTGATCAACTAGTTCAACTCTCACACCTGTAGGTTGCCTATTGCCCAGAGTAATATTTAAATTTCTGCAGTTGACGTGTCATTACCTATGGTAACAAAGTAATACATATATCATTTTTTTAATTCAAACAAAGTTTCCTTTTTGTGATATGTTTGTGCAAAAAAAAAAAAATGCAATCCATAGATTCATTTTCAAAACTAAAGAAAATACCCTTTTTTTTTATTTGATCGTTTTTTAAAAAAAATATTGTTACTGCAGATAGAATTATGCATTTAGTTCTATTTTTATCCTGTTTAAAATGATACTAAAGTAGGATTCTGATACAGAGCATTTCAAAGTTCTTAATTAAAACAGGGCTTTTAAAAAAAATAAAAAATTTAAATGTTAGAAAATTTGAAATTGATAAAAAAAATAAAAAATCATAGCAGAAAAGTAACAGCAAAGGGGAGTGGGGAAAAAGGAGGTAATTAGGGTTGATTAGGGTAAACTAAAGATTAATAAGGGGTTAGGTATAAATACATTTTAGTAAAAAAAAAAAAAATTTTTTTTTTTAATTGTCAAGTTTCTTTAACAGACATTATATGCAGATTGAAGCTTTTATCTTTGATCTGCTCATGGATGAAACAGAGTAGATACAAAAGTAACAATGTTACCATTTATCCCTCTAGCACAAATTTTTGTCAGAGAATTGGCAAGGAATTGCAGTGTAAGGAAGGAAAATATACAACCTTTATCTTAAAGTGCCGGTTCACACATATGCAATGCGGGAACCAGCGCGATTCCAGTGCGGGTTTCCGCATCGCATAAAACTCGCAGGCAGTTCACACTGCCCTATGCGAACCGCTGCAGGTGTCAATACAAAGTTAATGGCACCCCCAGATCGGTTCGCATATCGAAGTGTGAACTGTGAATTTGGACAGGAATCGGATCGCATGGGCGTGAACCGATTCTGGTGCGGACAAAAAAAGGGTCCTGCACGATTTTGCTCTAAATGCAATGCAAATTCACCCATACAATCTGTATGGCTAAATTTGTATCGCACAGACGTCGCATGTGATCCATTCCACACAGCAGTGCGGTGCAAATCACATGCGATGTCTGTGATGGCAGAAGTGTGAACCGGCACAAAAGGAAAAAAAACTGTTTGCTGTAACTGATTATAAAGTGTGATCTGGAGTTTGACTTCAATTTGTCAGTTTATTTAAATCTGCTAACTAGTGGTGCAACGGATCGGTGGTGATCCGTGATCCGAACGGGTCACCCTGTTTGGATCGGATCACCACGCGATCCGCGGAGCGCTCCGGAGCCTCGGCCGTAGGAAAGGCCGCGGCTTCGGCCTAGCTCCGGAGCGGCGGCCATCTTGGTACACCCGGCGGCGGCTGCTGTAATGACGTTTCGCCGCCATCTTGCTCCACCCCACACTCCTGCACAGTAATGATAGAGAAGGGGCCAAGCGGACATCTTGTTACACCCAACGGAGTTTTCGATTTCAACACAAAAAACAGAGCTTATCAGCTTAATACATTATTTGGAAATCCAACGGACTGTTTACATTTTAAATTTTAAAAGCAGCAGCAAACCTTACATGATTGCTAATGTGACAGAACACCTCTGATTTTCACATTTAACATTTAGTTAAATGTGAAAATCAGAGGTGTTCTGTCACATTAGCAACCATGTAAGGCCAGCAGGTTTGCTGCTGCTTTTAAAATTTAACATGTAAAGAGTCCGTTGGATTTACAAATAATGTATTTAAGCTTATAAACTCAGTTTTGTGTTGAAAATAACTGTGAAATCGAAAATTCCGGTGGGTGTAACTATATTATTTTTTTTTTTTTGCCGATCCGAAAATGATCCGATCCGTGGCTCTGATCCGAGGATCGATCCGATCCGTGAGTTTTTTGATTCGTTGTACCCCTACTGCTAACACTCCCCTCCCCCAACCCAACAATGCTGCTTTCTGCTGTACTCCTGTGCTCCTTCATCCAGAGTGGAGGCAATCTAATACAGGAGAGGGGTTAAAACGAAAAAAGAAAAACGAAACCAGCCACCACATCCAGGGATTGGTAAACTGTAATATATTACATTTTTGATTTTGGGTTACAACCTGCTTTAAATTACAACCTGCTACAATATCCATTAATATACAGAACGCTTCATCTCAAGTGTTCGTATTGTTCCTTTTATCTCTTTGTTTCTTCTCTATCCTCTATAACCTCCCTATCCTCACTAATAGCGAAATTTAAAGCTCTATTCAGAATACATATTGTCTTTATAACCTCTTTCTTTAACCACTTCAGCCCCGGACCATTTGGCTGCCAAATAACCAGGCCACTTCTTGCGATTTGACACTGCGTCGCTTTAACTGACAATTGCGCGGTCGTGTAATGTGGCTTCCAAACAAAATTGGCGTCCTTTTTTTCCCTTTTTCTTTTGGTGGTATTTGATCACCTCCGTGGTTTTTATTTTTTGCGCTATAAACAAAAATAGAGCGATAATTTTAAAAAAAATTCTATATTTTTTACTTTTTGCTATAATAAATATCCCCAAAAAATATATAAAAAAACTATTTTTTCCTCAGCTTGGGTCGATACATATTCTTCTACATATTTTTGGTAAACAAAATCGCAATAAGCGTTTATTGATTGATTTGCGCAAAAGTTATAGCATCTACAAAATAGGGGGTAGTTTTATGGCATTTTTATTAATAATTTTATTTTTTACTATTAATGGTGGCGATCAGCGATTTTTATCGTGACTGCGACATTATGGCGGACACATCGGACACTTTTGGCGCTATTTTGGGACCATTCACATTTATACAGCGATCAGTGCTATAAAAATACATTGATTACTGTGTAAATGTGACTGGCAGTGAAGGGGTTAATCACGAGGGGGCTAGGAAGGGGTTAAGTGTGTCCAAGGGAGTGATTCTAACTGTTAGGGGGCGTGGCTATGAGTGACACATCACTGATCGCTGCTCCAGATGAGAGGGAGCATACGATCAGTGTCAGTGTCACTAGGCAGAACAGGGAGATGCTTTTTTACACATACTTCTCCCCGTTCTGCAGCTCTGTGACCTGATCGCGGGACACCGGCGGACATCGAGTCCGCGGGTCCTGCGGGTCCCGCGGGCACAGTCTCGGAGCTCGTGGCAGGCGCGCGCACGGGGCGGCAAATTCAAACTGACATAAATATACGTCGATTTGCCTGTCCGTGCCATTCTGCCGACGTATATCCACGTGAGGTGGTCCTTAAGTGGTTACATTTCCGCCATAGTTTATCTGTTTTAAGAGGCTACAAATCAACTACGGCATTGTTTTTAAGTAAGTGAGGTTTCACAGGCACCGATCAGTAGCTTTTTCAATGTAGATTACAATGAGCTAAAGTTTAATGAGAGAGTTTACAACCACTTTAACCACTTGCCGTCCAGCAGCCGCAGTTTTACTGCGGCAGGTTGGCTCGGCTGGGCCAATCGACGTTACCTTACGTTGCTTCCCATTGTGGCCACTAGGGGTGCTGCCAGAGCCAATGTGAGTGCCCGGCGGGCGTGATGACCACCGGACACCCGCGATTGCTCGTAACAGAGCAAGAACAGGGATCTGTGTGTGTAAACACACAGATCCCGGTTCTTTCAGGGGAGAAATGACTGATCGTGTGTTCATACAAAGTATGAACAGCGATCTCTCATCTGCCCGAGTAAGTCCCATCCCCCTTCAGTTAGAACACAGTGAGGGAACACAGTTAACCCCTTGATCGCCCCTAGTGTTAACCCCTTCCATGCCAGTGACATTTTTACAGCAATCGGTGCATTCTTATAGCACTGATCGCTCTATAAATGTCAATGGTCCCAAAAATGTGTCAAAAGTGTCTGATATGTCCGCCATAATGTCGCAGTCCCGATAAAAATCGCAGTTCGCTGCCATTACCAGTAAAAAAATTAATAATAATAAAAATGCCATAAAACTACCCCCTATTTTGTAGACGCTATAACTTTTGCACAAACCAATCAATATACACTTATTGCGATTACCAAAAATATGTAGAAGAATACATATTGACCTGAACTGAGGAAAAAAAAAATGTACATTTTTTTGGGGGATATTTATTATAGCAAAAAAGTTAAAAATATTGCTTTTTTTTTTTCAAAATTGTCGCTCTTTTTTTGTTTATAGCGCAAAAAAATCAAATCGCAGAGGTGATCAAATACCACCAAAAGAAAGCTCTATTTCTGAGAAAAAAAGGACATCAATTTTGTTTAGGTACAGCATCTCGTGACCGCGCAATTGTCAGTTAAAATGACGAAGTGCCAAATCGCAAAAAGGGCTCTGGTCAGGAAGGGGGTAAATCCTTCTGGGGCTGAAGTGGTTAAGGACAGGTATTGATAAGGCTGTAATCATTGTCCTTGGTGCACACATCTAAATTGGGTAAAACATTTTGGTCCACATCACTGAATAAGTCATTCATTAACAAATTTTATATATAAAATATTATATATTAGATAACATGTGTGGAATGATACACTATATTACCAAAAGTATCGGGACACCTGCTTTTACACACACATGAACTTTAATGGTATTCCAGTCTTAGTCCGTAGTGTTCAATATTGAGTTGGCCCACCCTTTGCAGCTCCAACAGCTTCAACTCTTCTGGGAAGGCTGTCCACAAGATTTAGGAGTGTGTCTATGAGAATGTCTGACCATTTTTCCAGAAGCGCATTTGTGAGGTCAGGCACTGATGTTGACGAGAAGGCCTGGCTCGCAGTCTCCGCTCTAATTCATCCCAAAGGTTAAGGTCAGGACTCTGTGCAGGTCAGTCAAGTTTTTCCACCCCAAACTTGCCCATCCATGTCGTTATGGGCATTGCTTTGTGCACTGGTCCAAATAATTTTGTGGAGGAGGGATTATGGCGTGGGGTTGTTTTTTGGGATTTGGCCTTGGCCCCTTAATTCCAGTGATGGGAACTCTTAAGATGTCAGCATACCAAGACATTGTGGACAATTTCATGCTCCCAAACTTTGTGGGAACAGTTTGGGGATGGCCCCTTCCTGTTCCAACATGACTGTGGACCAGTGCACAAAGCAAGATCCATAAAGACATGGATGAGCGAGTTTGGGGTGGAGGAACTTGACTGGCCTGCACAGAGTCCTGACCTCAACCCAACAGAACGCCTTTGGGAAGAATTAGAGCAGAGACTGAGAGCCAGGCCTTCTCGTTCATATCAGTGCCTGACCTCACAAATGCACTTCTGGAAGAATGGTGAAACATTCCCATAGACACTGCTAAACCTTGTGGACACCTTCCAAGAAAAACTGAATCTGTTTTAGCTGCAAATGGTGGGCCAACTCAATATTGAACCCTACAGACTATGACTGGGATGGCATTAAATTTAATGTGCTTGTAAAGGCAGGTGTCCCAATACTTTTGGTAATATAGTGTATATTGTATAAATATAAAATTATAAAACAACACACTGTACACTACAGTATACAATATGTTTGTAGAGTTAATGATCAGGTGAGATTAATAATGCTTCTATATAATGGTGTGTGTTATTGTTTTGCCATTCTTTCAGAAAGCACTGTACCTTGCGCAAAATTTTCTTGCTGGCTATTTGAATAAAGGAAGAATATAATTTTGTATCCCAGCCTGCGGTGTTCATGTTATAACTGGTATAACTGATGTATGAAAACTAGTTATAGGCTTATTCGAGCCACAGACATAAATGATCCCTAGATCACACATGCAGTTTTCTCAAATGAGCTTTTAATTGGTAGACCATAAATACAAAGAACAGTTCAGTTTGTCCAAATATGACTGAAGCCCCGTACACACGGCCGGTTTTCTCGGCAAGAAAACTGCTGGGAGAGCTTTTTGCCGAGAAAACCGTTCATGTGTATGGTTTCTCGGCAGGAAAACTGCCGAAAATCTCAACAAGAAAAATAGAGAACCAGCTCTCTATTTTTCTCATCGGGATTCTCGGCAGAGTGTTTTCTGCCGAGAAACCCGGTCGTCTGTATGCTTACCTGTCCCAGGTAAGCCTGCGCATGCTCCATGAGACTTCGACGCATGCGCGGTAGCATACAAGGGTAGTGTAGGGTGTAGCAAGATGGCGGCGACGGCATTGAATGTGACGAGCGCCGGCTCGTTGTAGTCGATGACGTCACCGCGTTCTTGCCATTCAAAAGAACGGCGGTTCTTTTGAATGGCCCTCAGTACACAGGGCTTGGCAAGACAAGCTTGCCAGGAATCCCGTCGAGAAAACCGACATTTTTTTTTCGACGGGATTCCCGCCCGTGTGTACAGGACTTGACTTTCTACCAAGACCCATCATCTCTTTAAAAAAAATATATATATATATATATATATATATATATATATATATATACACACACACACAGGGCTTTTTTTCTCAGACAATAGGTGCAGGAACTCCCCCGTTCCGAGTCACCCCTTTTCTCCGGACCTACCCACCTCCCAGTACCGTCCCTTTTAGACAATATAGGACCAAGTATCATTTTGTGGTGCCAAGTAATTTTTATGGAATTTGGTAATGATATCAAGAAAAGCAGTAAATTAGATCCCCTGCAGCCAGCAACAATAGATCCCCCTAACAACAATGGACCACCCACAACAAAATTTCCCCCCCCCAGCAACAATAGACTCCCGGCAGCATCAACAGATCTCCGCACAGCCAGCATTAATAGACTCCTTGGCTGCCATCAACAATAGATCCCTCCCCAACAGTAAATCTCTTTCAGCAACAACTGACCCACCAGCAACATAAGACCCCCCCAGCAACAATAGGTCACCCACCAGCAACAATAGACCTCCCCAGAAAAAATAGATCCTCAGCAGTGAGCATCAATACCCTGCAGCACACCCCAGCACCCCTTGTCATTACATACAGTCATTCCAGGAGTTGCCGGAACTGAGTTCCCCTGCGTTCCTGCTGAAAAAAAGCCCTGTGTATATATATATATATATATATATATATATATATATATATATATAAAAGAGACAATTCATTCACTGAATCCCCATTTCACACAATTGATTTCTGACAAATACAATTCAATTCCAGCAGAATGATCCAATATAGAATGATGTGATGAATTAAAAAAAGGTGCACCAGTTGGTACCCTATGGTATATGTGGATGGTTGATGAGAAAAGAGATTCTTTACTAACCTTGTCACATTGTAACTTATCTTATTGGTGATTGGTATGCTACCAGTGTATGTACCTTGTTCATAAATAAAGACTATAAATAAAAGAATGCACCAAGTGATAAAGGTAGAAGCAATGTAACCCATAGCAGCCAATCAGGTTCCATGAGCTCAGTGCAAGCAGAAATTTTTTCATTTGGATCAGGTGCCAGGGGTTACTGCATTTTGTACAAATTCCTATTTGTCTAATTTAAAGAATCCCTATAGCAGTTGTGTCTCAAAAAAAGAACTAAGACAATCAAGATGTCATGACACACGTTGCTTGGGTTAGGTATCATTAACCACTTCTCTACTGTGCACAAAAACCCCCTTCCTGCCCAAGCCATTTTTCAGCTTTCAGCGCTGTCACACTTTGAATGACAATTGCGCGGTCGTGCGACGTGGCTCCCAAACGAAATTTGTGTCCTTTTTTTCCCACAAATAGAGCTTTCTTTTGGTGGTATTTGATCACCTCTGCGGTTTTTATTTTTTGCGCTATAAACAAAAGAAGAGCGTCCAGTTTGGAAAAAAACCCACTATTTTTTACTTTTTGCTATAATAAATACCCATTTTTTTTTTTTTAAATAAAATTTTCCTCAGTTTAGGCCGATACGTATTCTTCTACATATTTTTGGTAAAAAAAAAAAAAAATCGCAATAAGCGTGTATTGATTGGTTTGCGCAAAAGTTATAGCGTCTACAAAATAGGGGATAGATTTATAGCATTTTAATTTTTTATTTTTTTATTAGTAATGGCGGCGATCTGCGATTTTTTATTGTGACTGCGATATTGCGGCGGACACATCGGACACTTTTGACACATTTTTGGGACCATTCACATTTATACAGCGATCCCTGCTATAAAAATGCATTGATTACTGTATAAATGTGATTGGCAGGGAAGGGGTTAACCACTAGGGGGCGGGAAGGGGTTAAATATGTTCCCTCAAAGTGTTCTTACTGTGGGGGGAGGGGACTGACTGGGGGAGGTGACCGATGGTTGTCCCTATGTACAAGGGACACACCATCGGTCCCCTCTCCCTCACAGGACGTGGATCTCTGTGTTTACACACAGAGATCCACTTTCCTGCGCGTTTCCCGGGCAATCGCGGGTGCCCGGCGGCAATCGCGGCCGCCGGGCACGCGTACCGGGGCCTTGTGAACGCGGCGGGCGCGCGCGCCTCCTAGCTCGTTTTAAAGGGAGGACGTCATATGACGTCCTCCCAGAACGAGAGTATCCTCCGCCCGCCGTCAATTGACAGTGGGCGGGGGACAAGTGGGTAAATAAAAGCAAGAAGTTGCACAAAAACTTTCTTTGTTGATGCACAAATCATGTTCCTACTCAATACATGATATTTGTGGAGTACAATGGTTGAGGAGCATTTGTAGAAAACGTGACCAACTCACCACAGAAGCCAGCAGGATGGGGATGCGAATTATCCACCAGTATGCCATGTTGTCATTAAGGGCCCAGCATCTGGAAAATAAACATTTCAACCAGTTAGAGTACTTTGATCAACTGGTGGCCTATGGCCTATGATCCATTTTTATGATGGTGGCTTTTGGTGTGCAGAATAATGGTAATTCGTTGCCTAATAGTGACCTATGGCTGTGGTCTAGCCAGGGCTGGCCCAAGAGATTGTGCTGCCTGGGTCCAAGAATGAAATGCTGCCCCCCCCCCCTAAAAAAATAATGGGTGGCAGTATGAGATAGGGAAATGCCACCCCTTAACACGCCATAAACTGATGACACACAAAACTGCTGGAAAAAAAAATCCTTTTGGGTGTAAATTTGCCGCCCCTCTTGGCTTTGTGAGGCCTTAGACATAACTTAAACATGCGGACCTACACCCATAATGGAAAAAATAATTTAAGTGATAAAAATTAATTGTATACATTGCCTATATTAGGAGCCTTAAAGTGCTGGTGTCAGTATCCTC
This sequence comes from Rana muscosa, assembly GCA_029206835.1. NCBI lineage: Eukaryota > Metazoa > Chordata > Amphibia > Anura > Ranidae > Rana > Rana muscosa. The sequence goes on along the minus strand of CM055127.1, from coordinate 126,294,197 downwards.
TATCTCAACGCTGGTTTCAGTGCACTCTTCAGCACTCAGTGCAGTGTGTCTTAGAGCTTGTGTCAGTGTCCTATCTCAGTGCTGATGTCAGTGTCCTATCTCAGTGCTGGTGTCAGTGTCCTCTATCTCCATTTCCTCTATTTCAGTGCTGGTGTCATGGCACTCTCTTAGACCCCTTTCACACTGGGGCGTTTTACAGACACTATTGCGCTAAATTTAGCGCCTGCAAACTGACCTGAAACAGCGGCTGCTGTTTCTCCAGTGTGAAAGCCCGTACAGTTGCCTATACTCCAATGATGGCCTGTAGTCTTTACTCTAACAGTGGTCTATGAACTATGGTCTAACTATGGTCTAATAGTGACCTCTGGTCTGACGGTGGCCTGTGGTCTGACGGTGGCCTGTGACCTGATGGTGGTCTGTGATCTGACCTGTGGTCCATGGTCTGCTGGTGGCACACAGGCTATGCTCTGCTGGTGCCCTGTAGTCTGTTGTCCGATGGTGACCTATAATTTATGGTGGGGTGAAAGGCTCACATTTTAGATCTAACAGTGGCCTATAGTCTATGATCTAATGGTGTACTATAGTCTGTGTTCTAATGGTGACCAAAAATCTATATTCCAAAGGTCATGTCATACCAGGAAAGTTGTGGAGAAGTTTAATGCAGGGTTGGGTTATAAAAAAATAACCCAAACTTTGAACATCTCACAGAGCACTGTTCAATCCATCATGTGAAAATGGAAACTGCAACTGCAAACCTACCAAGACATGGTCGTCCACCTAAACTGACAGGCCGGGCAAGGAGAGCATTAATCAGAGAAGCAGCCAAGAGGCCCATGGTAACTCTGGAGGAGCTGAAGAGATCAACAGCTCAGGTGGGAGAATCTGTCCACAGGACAACTATTATGCCCCATATACACGATCGTTTTTCATGCCGTTAAAAATGCCATTAAAAAAAATGGCCATTAAAAATGATCGTGTGTAGGCTCCAGACGTAAAAAACGGCAAGAAAAAAAATGGCAAGAAAAACGATTGTGTGTATGGGGCATTTAGTTGTGCACTCCACAAATCTGGCCTTTATGGAAGAGTGGCAAGAAGAAAGCCATAAGAAGTCCTGTTTGCAGTTTGCGAGAAGCCATGTGGAGGACGGAGGAAACATGTGGAAGAAGGTGATCTGGTCAGATGAGACCAAAATGTAACTTTTTGACCTAAAAGTAAAATGCTATGTGTGGCGGAAAACTAACAGTGCACATCACCCTGAAGACACCTTCCCCACTGTGAAACATGGTGGTGGCAGCATCATGTTATGGGGATGCTTTTCTTTAGTAGGAACAGGGAAGCTGGTCAGAGTTGATGGGAAGATGGATGGAGAATACAGGGCAATCTTAGAAGAAAACCTGTCAGAGTCTGCAAAAGACTTGAGACTAGGATGGAGGTTCACCTTTCAGCAGGACAAAGGCCCTAAACATACAGCCAGAGCTACAATGGAATGGTTTAGATCAAAGCATATTCATGTGTTAGAATAGCCCAGTCAAAGTCCAGACCTCAATTCAATTGAGAATCTGTGGCAAGACTTGAAAATTGCTGTTCACAGACGCTCTCCATCCAATCTGACAGAGCTTGAGCTATTTTGTAAAGAAGAATGGGCAAAAATTTCACTCTCTAGATGTGCAAAGCTGGTAGAGACATCCCCAAAAAGACTTGCAGTTGTAATTAAAGTGAAAGGCGGTTCTACAAAGTATTGACTCAGGGGGGCTGAATACAAATGCACGCCACACTTTTCACATATTTTTTTTTTTTTTTACGTTTTTAAAAACCATTTATCATTTTCCTTCCACTTCACAATTACTGTATGTGCAACTTTGTGTTGGTCTATCACATAAAATCCCAATAAAATACATGTATGTTTTTGGTTGTAATATGACAAAATGTGGAAAATTTCAAGGGGTATGAATACTTTTTTAAGGCACTGTATAAGGGTAATGTGCAAGGCTGGTGTGCCCTCTGTTTTTGCTTATTCCAGTGTTCCGTGTGGGCTTCCCCCACAAGTCCTTAGATGGCTGCAAATCCATGCCTTACTTCGAGTTGTTGAAGATCTGAGGTTCTTCCTTGCTGGAACACAGGAAGGCTGTTCACTTTGGCTGATCTATAATCTATGTTCCATGGGCCATGTCATACCATCATACCAGAAGCTTTGTAGAAGAGATTTTGGACCAATACAAATCTTTATGTTTAATTTACCTGGCTACAATACTTTTCTATGTATCAGCAATTGCAATTACTTACAAAAACAAAACTCTAATGCCGCGTACACACGATCGGAAATTCCGGCAACAAAACCGTGGATTTTTTTCTGACGGAATGTTGGCTTAAACTTGTGTTGCATACACACGGTCACACAAATGTTGTCGGAAATTCCGAACGTCAAGAACGTGGTGACGAAAATAACTTTTCTTGTCGGAAAATTTAAGAACCAGCTCTCAAATTTTTGTTGTCGGAAATTCCGATAGCAAATGTCCGATGGAGCCTACACACGGTCGGAATTTCCGACAAAAAGCTCACATCGAACATTCGTTGTCGGAAATTCCGACCATGTGTACGCGGCATATGGCTTCTACAGACTACTGCCACAAAATACTCATGTGGCATGGCTTCAATGGTGTGAACTTTGGTCTGTGATCTGTCAGTGACCCAATCCCTGGCCTAATGGTTACCTATAGACTTATGTGATTACACTGCAGATAAATAAGTGGAGAACGGTAATAAGATAGTAAATAAAATCTCAGTGACTGTAATAAAAAAAATCTTGGCATAATCTTAGCATTGTTATACTGTGTTGGATTTATAATTCATCAAGAATAGTGTTTTATCTTACTCTTTGTTCTCCTTCAGGTATTTCAGCGTCATCCAAGGAACAACAAACAACACCGGAGTCCCTGCAGAGGAGATTATTAAATAATAATTTTTTTGTAAACTTTATCTAAACACAAGAATACAAATGTAATATTTTAAATGTGGTGCATGAATTCCTAATTGTTTTTCTTTATTCAGATTTTTTTTCCCTTTATATTCACTTGGCACACTTCCTTTCCTAGGGTGACAATTCTCACTGAAAATACTACTGTATATCTATGCAGGAGCAGCATTGTCACCCTGACACAGGAAGTGCTCTAGGACTACCAAACACCCTCCATCGCCATAACTTGGAGGAGGGGTTCTAAAGTTCCCAAAGGTGAAGTGGCCAGGAATGATAACAGTACAGAAAATGACGTGTTCACTGGATATCTGGCAGGATCAACAGATATTTATTTCACTTAAAAAAAAAAATGTAACACAATTATTTTATTGGTATATTTAACCACTTAACGACCATGCACTGTATATATACGTCGGCAGAAGGGCTCGTACAGGCACAATCACGTACCTGTAGGTCCCCTTTAACTGCCCGACGTGGGGGTCGCGCGCGCGTGACCCCCTGGCTTCCCCGTGAGTCGGACCGCGGGTCCCGCAGACTCGATCACCGCGGGGATCCCCGCGATAGTCTCACGGAGGCATGGAGCGGGGAGATGTTAGTGTAAACACAACATCTCCCCGCTCCCCTACTGACAATGTCACGGATCTCCGCTCTGTGTAATCAGAGCGGAGATCGGTCACGTGTCACTCGTAGCCACGCCCCCACACAGTAGTAATCACTCCCCTAGGCACACTTAGCCTCTTCAGCGCCCCTAGTGGTTAACCCCTTCACTGCCAGTGTCATTTTTACAGTAACCAGTGCATTTTTATTGCACTGGTCCCAAAAATGTGTCAAAAGTGTCCGATGTGTCCGCCATAATGTCGCAGTCAAGAAAAAAAATCGCTGATCGCCGCCATTACTAGTAAAAAATTTTTTTTTATAAAAATGCCATAAAACTATCCCCTATTTTGTAAACGCTATAACTTTTGCGCAAACCAATCAATAGACGCTGATTGTGTTTTTTTTTACCAAAAATATGTAGAAGAATACGTATCGGCCTAAACTGAGAAAATTTTTTTTTTTTTATATATTTTTGGGGGATATTTATTATAGCAAAAAGTAAAAAATATTGAATTTTTTTCCAAATTGTCGCTCTATTTTTGTTTATAGCCCAAAAAATAAAAACCGCAGAGGTGATCAAATACCACCAAAAGAAAGCTCTATTTGTAAGAAAAAAAGGACGTCAATTTTGTTTGGGAGCCACATCGCACGACTGCGCAATTGTCGGTTAAAGCAACGCAGTGCCGAATCGCAAAAAGGGGCCTGGCCTTTATGCTGCGTATTGGCCCGGGGCTTAAGTGGTTAATAAAACAAAAGGGACTAAATAAGAGAAGTTCATTGGAGAGTTCAGAGGTACCTGTAGACACAAAATGAGCACTTCCTGATTGGCTGTCTCTTCTGTATAAACACCCCTGGCTAACAGATTTTAAAGGGAGGGTTCAGTAGATATTTTCAGCCCACTGCCATCATGTTACCCAATCACAAAAGCCAGCTGTATATCAATAGACATGTATACTCTGCTGATCCAAGGGTACATTTTTACTCAAAGATCTTTCCAAAATAGACCTTTCAGTCCTTGCACTTTGCTTCATATCTAACTGCCTTCCAGAGTCAATAAATAGCTTTATAAACTTCCAAAAAACTGTTTGGTTGGAAGGCACGGTTTGCCCCAGTCATTCCTAGTCATCAGAATTATCCACTTACCCCATCCAAGGTATAGGTACAAGGTGTAATTGTTCTTCTCGGAAAACACGGCACCAATCAGCAGTTTATATAGATAGACTGCTTCCACCACAAACCAGTAGTGATTGGCCAGAATACAGTACTGCATTATCACTTGTGCCGTACGACATCCAACAGCAGCCTGTAACAGTGACATTCTATGTTAAGGTTAATGCACAAGGTGCGTCAGAAAGCCAAATTAAATGTTTAAATTGCTTTGAATAAAATACATTTGTCTTGATTACTTTAACTCTGTTCTCAGTCCCCAAGCTATACAGTGTTGTTGGTTACACTAATGATTTGCTGGTCTACCTCCATTTCCACCAGTTTAATGTACCTCAACCTGCATTAAGCTCGGAGTCATTGTATCTAGTCTGTTTTGTTGTAACCTTGGCACCACCAGTATTGTACATTACCCACCCTGGTCTTGGGGTATGCACATACACTATATTACCAAAAGTATTGGGACACCTGCCTTTACACGCACATGAACTTTAATAGCATCCCAGTCTTAGTCCGTAGGGTTCAATATTGAGTTGGACCACCCTTTGCAGCTATAACATTTTCAATCCTTCTGGGAAGGCTGTCCACAAGGTTTAGGAGTGTGTTTATGGGAATGTTTGACCATTCTTCTGGAAGTGCATTTGTGAGGTCAGGTACTGATGTGGACATGAAGGCCTGGCTGCCAGTTTTCACTCTAATTCCTCCTAAAGGTGTTCTATCAGGTTGAGGTCAGAACTCACTCTGTGCAGGCCAGTCAAGTTCCTCCACCCCAAACTCGCTCATCCATGTCTTTATGGACCTTGCTTTGTGCACTGTTCCAAATCATTTGCTGGAGAGGGGATTATGATGTGGGGTTGATTTTCAGGGCTTGGGCTTGGCAGCTTAGTTCCAGAGAAGGAAACTCTTAAGGCGTTAGCATACTAAGACATTTTGGACAATTTCATGCTCCCAACTTTGTGGAAACAGTTTGGAGATGGCCCCTACCTGTTCCAACATGACTGCACACCAGTGTACAAAGACATGGAGGAGGGAGTTTGGGGTGGAGGAACTTGACTGGCCTGCACAGAGTCCTGACCTCAACCTGATAGAACACTTTTGGGATGAATTAGAGTGGAGACTGTGAGCCAAGCCTTTTTGTTCAACATCAGTGCCTGACCTTACAAATGCGTTTCTGGAAGAATGGTCAAACATGCCCATAGACACATGCCTAAAACTTGTGGAAAGCCTTCCCAGAAGAGTTGAAGCTGTTATAGCTGCAAAGAGTGGGCCAACTCAATATTGAACCCTACGGACTAAGACTGGGTTGCCATTAAAGTTCATGTGCGTGTAAAGGCAGGTGTCCCAATACTTTTGGTAATATAATGTATGTATGTCTTGGTTATTCATTCTTCTTATTTCATTTTTTGTTGATCCTTTTGTACTTTATCTAAAACCCTTCAATAAACTCAGATTGAACATAAAATACTTTTGCCTTGCTTTAAATCAGAAGAAGCCACCCTTCTCACTGGTTGTCATTATTAGTGATGAGCCGAACACCCCCGGGTTCGGTTCGCACCAGAACCCGCGAACGGACCGAAAGTTCGTACGAACATTAGAACCCTATTAAATACAATGGATGCGAACGTTCGAATTCTAAAGTGCTAATTATAACAACTATTATGCATGTTATTGTCCTAAAAAGGGTTTGGGAACCCGGGTTCTGCACCAGGGGACATGTATCAATGCAAAAAGAAGTTTTAAAAACGGTCGTTTTTCGGGAGCAGTCATTTTAATGATGCATAAAGTGAAAAAAAAAAGTCAAATATTCCTTTAAATATCGTACCTGGGGGGTGTCTAAAGTATGCCTGTGAAGTGCCACGTGTTTCCCGTGTTTAGAACTGTCCCTGCACAAAATGACACTTCTAAAGGAAAAAAAAGCCATTTAAAACTGCTTGCGGCTTTAATGTAATGTCTGGTCCCGGTAATATGGATGAAAATCTTTAAGAAAAATGGCATAGCTACCCCATGACCCCCCCCCCTACCCCAGCCCATTACCAGCCCCTTTGGGTCTTGTATGGATATTAAGGGGAACCCCGCACATAAAATAAAAAAGGCCCTATATACTCTGAACAGCCGTATACAGGTGGTGCATACAAGACAGGGACTGTAGGTTTGTTCTTATGTAGAATCTGTTTGTAATTTTGAACAGGTACATTGTTGAAGTGTAGCTCCAGCCCAAAAATCTATTTTTTTTTTATCACCCCTGTAACATTTGTTTTGCTGTCTGTGCCCCTGTTCAGAACATTTCACCTCACTTTCCGTCCCAATGACAACTGTTTTTGAAATGTGGTGTTTTTCTTGAAACAAGGATTGCTGATAAAGCATCAGTACAGAGGAGACACCTTTCTCCCATATTTATTCTTACAGGAGAGAATTTTCCTTCCTAGTGGTAGATTTCCTCTCACTTCCTGTTGTCTTCTTGCGTTTGCAAGTAGGAGTCGTTTGTAAGTTGGATGTTTGAAAGTAGGGACCTGCCGTATATACTCTGCAGAAATAGGCCCCTTAGTTGTTGGTGTTGGCACAACACTGTAAGCACTCACAGTTACTCTTGGTTGGTGCTGGAACGCCCTGCTGTCAACTATTATATCAGGAATTTTAATTACATATAATTGTTGAACAGTGGTAGTAAAAATTGGGCCTTTGATGGTGGTGCTGGTGCCACAACACTGTAAGCCCTGACAGTTACTCTTGGTGGGTGCAGCAATGGGCCCTGCTGTGAATTATTAGATCAAGAATTGTAATTGCATGCCCCTGTTGAACAGGGGCTGAAAAATTGGGCCTTTCGTGGTGGTGGTGGTGGTGGTGGTGTTGCCACAACACTGTAAGCCCTCAGAGTTACTCTTGGTGGGTGCAGGAATGGGCCCTGCTGTGAATTATTAGATCAAGAATTGTAATTACATGCCCCTTTTGAACAGGGGCTGAAAAATTGGGCCTTTCGTGGTGGTGGTGGTGGTGGTGGCGTTGCCACAACACTGTAAGCCCTCAGAGTTACTCTTGGTGGGTGCAGCAATGGGCCCTGCTGTGAATTATTAGATCAAGAATTGTAATTGCATGCCCCTGTTGAACAGGGGCTGAAAAATTGGGCCTTAGGCACTGGTGGCACAACACTACAACCCCTCACAGATACTGTACTTGGAGCACAGCAATGAGCCCTGTTGCAAAGTATTGCTTCAAAAATTGTAATGACACGCCCCTGTTAAACAGGGGCTGAAAAATTGGGCCTTAGGCACTGGTGCCACAACACTCCAACCCCTCACAGATACTGTACTTGGAGCACAGCAATGAGCCCTATGGCAAATTATTGCTAAAAAAATTGTAATTACACGCCCCTGTAAAACAGGGGCTGAAAAATTGGGCCTTAGCCACTGGTGGCGGCACCCATAAACAAAAATGATCTTCCAAGCTATCATCATCAATCGTATCATTGAGGACTCGGAGGAGGAGGATAGCCAGTCAACATAACAGCACAGGCACTCAGCATCAGCATCAGTCTTGAAGGGATGTGACATGTTAAAATCAATTAGTCTGTTATATCAGCATCAGGTGTGTGGTAGCTGGTGGTGATCCAAGACTGGTTCATCTTGATGAAAGTCAGTCGATCAACCGAGTCGGTGGACAGGCGCACCCTGTGATCCGTGACAAATCCTCCAGCAGCACTGAATGTGCGTTCCGAAAGAACGCTGGATGCAGGACAGGCCAGTAGCTCAATTGCATACTGTGCAAGCTCTGGCCAGTGATCCATCCTCAAGACCCAGTAAGCCAGAGGATTTTCGGTGGGGAAGGTGTCCAAGTCTGACCTTGCCCCTAGATATTCCTGCACCATGTTTATCAGACGCTGGCGATGGTTGCTGGAACCGATCATACTTTGGGGCTGCGGACTAAAGAATTGTCTGAACGCATCGGTCAGACGGCCACCTTCCCCACCGCTCCTTCTTTGACTGGCCGAAGCCTCAGCAACTCGTTGTCCAGGACCAGGAGTTTGTAACCTCCCAGTCTCTGGGAACGCGTTGCACAGACCTTTCTGCAAGGCCTCCCGGAGTTGTCTCATCCTCTGCTCCCTCTGCGAAGGTAACATAAGGTCCGCAACCTTACCCTTGTACCGTGGATCAAGGAGAGTGGCCAGCCAGTAATGGTCCCTCTCCTTGATCCGAAGAATACGAGGTTCCTTCCGCAGACTTTGCAGGATCAGGGAGGCCATGCAGCGTAGGTTTGCTGAGGCATTCGCTCCGGAGTCCTCTGGGTCACTAAGGACGACATGATCCGCAGCCACCTCCTCCCAGCCACGTACAAGTCCACTGGTTTCTTGGGACTGTAAATCATCCCTAAAAGACTGCTGCTGATGATGCTGAGTGCCAGCCTCCACCTCCATGCTGACACAATCCTCCTCCTCCTCCTCCTCTTCCTCTTCCTGTGCGATGGGTGGGACAGAAGGAACACTGTCTGGGTAAAGGGGGCCTTGAGAGGCAAGGAAGTCCTCCTCTTCCTGCCTCTGTTCTGCCTCAAGTGCCCTGTCCATTATTCCACGCAGCGTGTGCTCCAACAGGTGGACAAGAGGTACAGTGTCACTGATGCATGCACTGTCACTGCTCACCATCCTCGTGGCCTCCTCAAATGGTGCCAGGACAGTGCATGCATCCCTGATCATGCCCCACTGGCGTGGAGAAAAAAACCAAGCTCCCCTGACCCTGTCCTGGTGCCGTAGTCGCACAGGTACTCATTGATGGCCCTCTGCTGCGTGTGCAGCCGCTGCAGCATGGCCAACGTTGAGTTCCACCTGGTGGGCATGTCACATATAAGGCGGTTCTTGGGCAGGTTCAACTCCTTTTGCAGCTCAGCCAGGCGAGCACTGGCATTATAAGATCTGCGGAAATGCACACAGACTTTCCTGGCCTGCCTCAGGACATCCTGTAAGCCCGGGTATCTGCCCAAGAACCGCTGCACCACCAGGTTAAGGACGTGAGCCACACAGGGCACATGGGTCAGTTGTCCCTGTCGGAGGGCGGAGAGGAGGTTGGTGCCATTGTCGCAAACCACCATTCCTGGCTTAAGCTGGCGTGGCGTCAACCACCTCTCGGCCTGGCCCTGCAGAGCAGACAGGACCTCTGCCCCAGTGTGGCTTCTGTCCCCCAAACACACCAGTGCAAGCACGGCATGGCATCTTTTTGCCTGCGTACTTGCGTAGCCCCGTGAACGGCTACGGAGCACCGCTGGTTCATAGGACAAACCACAGGAAGAGGCCATGGAGGAAGAAGAAGAGGAGGGGGTGGAGGAGAGAGGTGTGTCACAACCAGTAGTAGCATTTTGGAGGCGTGGCGGTGGAACAACCTCCAACACTACTGCACCTTGTCCTGCATCCTTCCCAGCTGCCAAAAGAGTGACCCAATGGGCCGTGAAAGAAAGGTAACGTCCCTGTCCATGCCTGCTGGACCATGAGTCAGCGGTAATATGCACCTTACCGCTGACCGCCCTGTCCAGCGAGGCCAAGACATTGCCTTCCACATGCCGGTAGAGAGCCGGAATAGCCTTCCGTGAGAAAAAGTGGCGTTTGGGAACCTGCCACTGAGGAACCGCACATTGCACAAACTCACGGAAGGGGGCCGAGTCTACCAACTGAAAAGGCAGCAGTTGAAGCGCTAGCAATTTAGCCAAGCTAGCATTCAACCGCTGGGCATGTGGATGGCTGGGAGTGAACTTCTTTCGACGGTCCAGCAGCTGGGGCAGGGAAATTTGCCTGCTAGAATCGGACGTCGGTGTACTGCTAGCAGAGTGGCCGCAAGTACTTGGCTGTGACACACCTAATTCTACACCTTCATTCCTCTCAGTGCATGTTTCAGAGAGGACTGAAGTTATAGTGGGGTTGGAGATCCCAGCTGATGCGGTGCAAGGAGAGGTCCGCTTTGTTCTTTGGTGTGGGTCTTTGAGGTAGGCTTGCCAACGAGCTGCATGGCAGGTCAACATATGTCTGGTCAGGCATGTGGTACCCAAGCGGCTGATGTTTTGGCCACGCGATATACGCTTGAGACATATGTTGCAAACAGCAGCTGTGCGATCTGATGCACTAGCCTCAAAAAAGGCCCACACCAAGGAACTTTTTGAATGACGGGCAGAGGCTGCGCCCTGCACAGGCGGAGCTCTGCGGTGTGATTCCGTCGGTGTACTGCCCTTACGCTGGCCACCAAAGGGCATCCTGCCTCGTTGGAAATGTGCCTCCTCCTCATCCTCCTCCTCCTCCTCTCTCCTATTAGGCACCCACGTGGAGTCAGTGACCTCATCATCCCCTCCCTCCTCATCACTGGAGCCAATCTGGCAGTATGCTGCAGCTGCTGGAACATGACTGCCAGATTGGTGTCCTTCTTGAGCATCCCCTCTGTCTGCTCTCACGCTACTGCCTTCCTGTAGCTGGGTTTCATCATCAGACCCTTCGAAACGCTGGGCATCCTCCTGGAGCATGTACCCAACACTGTGCTCAAACAGTTCGGGGGACTCCTCAGGAGGAGGACATGGTGGGTCTAGGGAAGGAGTGACTGATGATGAGTCTGACATTGATACCAGGGAAGAGGACGCTTTGGCAGCTGCTTTGCCAGTACCCTGAGCCTGGGTGAGAGAGGATGAGGAGGAGGAGGAGGGCTTGGTCATCCACTCTACCAAGTCTTCGGCATGATGTGGCTCAACATGTCCAGCTGCCGAAAAGAAGGACAAGCGTGTCCCATGGCCATGTGCTGATGACAATGCACCGCGTCCACGACCAGCACTGTTGCCCCCAGACACAGAGCCTGCTTGCCCTCTTTTATTGCCTCCTGACTGTCTGCCTCTCCTTGTTTGCCTTCCAGACATTCTAATAGATGGCCTGCAGGGAGATGGGAAAAAAGCAATAAGGGCTACCTTCAGGTGTCCTTCTCTGTCCCTTTACTTAAGGATTTCTAAATATGGTTGAGGATTATTGCTTTTGCACAGAATAGCACAACGACAATTTCCCTGACTGTCCAAAAAACAAGGATTTCAAAGATGGTTGATGAGGAATGCTTTAGCACACTATAGCACAAGGAGAATTCCCCTCACTTTCCTTCTTTGTCCCTAGAAACAAGGACTGGCACAGTGAAAGAAACTGACACTCTCCCTACCTAGAGTTTTCTGTCCCTAGAAAAAATGTTTTTTTAAAGCACACTATAGCACAAGGAGAATTCCCCTCACTTTCCTTCTTTGTCCCTAGAAACAAGGACTGGCACAGTGAAAGAAACTGACACTCTCCCTACCTAGAGTTTTCTGTCCCTAGAAAAAATGTTTTTTTAAAGCACACTATAGCACAAGGAGAATTCCCCTCACTTTCCTTCTTTGTCCCTAGAAACAAGGACTGGCACAGTGAAAGAAACTGACACTCTCCCTACCTAGAGTTTTCTGTCCCTAGAAAAAATGTTTTTTTAAAGCACACTATAGCACAAGGAGAATTCCCCTCACTTTCCTTCTTTGTCCCTAGAAACAAGGACTGGCACAGTGAAAGAAACTGACACTCTCCCTACCTAGAGTTTTCTGTCCCTAGAAAAAATGTTTTTTTAAAGCACACTATAGCACAAGGAGAATTCCCCTCACTTTCCTTCTTTGTCCCTAGAAACAAGGACTGGCACAGTGAAAGAAACTGACACTCTCCCTACCTAGAGTTTTCTGTCCCTAGAAATTTTTTTTTTTAAAGCACACTATAGCACAAGGAGAATTCCCCTCACTTTCCTTCTTTGTCCCTAGAAACAAGGACTGGCACAGTGAAAGAAACTGACACTCTCCCTACCTAGAGTTTTCTGTCCCTAGAAAAAATGTTTTTTTAAAGCACACTATAGCACAAGGAGAATTCCCCTCACTTTCCTTCTTTGTCCCTAGAAACAAGGACTGGCACAGTGAAAGAAACTGACACTCTCCCTACCTAGAGTTTTCTGTCCCTAGAAAAAATGTTTTTTTAAAGCACACTATAGCACAAGGAGAATTCCCCTCACTTTCCTTCTTTGTCCCTAGAAACAAGGACTGGCACAGTGAAAGAAACTGACACTCTCCCTACCTAGAGTTTTCTGTCCCTAGAAAAAATGTTTTTTTAAAGCACACTATAGCACAAGGAGAATTCCCCTCACTTTCCTTCTTTGTCCCTAGAAACAAGGACTGGCACAGTGAAAGAAACTGACACTCTCCCTACCTAGAGTTTTCTGTCCCTAGAAAAAATGTTTTTTTAAAGCACACTATAGCACAAGGAGAATTCCCCTCACTTTCCTTCTTTGTCCCTAGAAACAAGGACTGGCACAGTGAAAGAAACTGACACTCTCCCTACCTAGAGTTTTCTGTCCCTAGAAAAAATGTTTTTTTAAAGCACACTATAGCACAAGGAGAATTCCCCTCACTTTCCTTCTTTGTCCCTAGAAACAAGGACTGGCACAGTGAAAGAAACTGACACTCTCCCTACCTAGAGTTTTCTGTCCCTAGAAAAAAATGTTTTTTTAAAGCACACTATAGCACAAGGAGAATTCCCCTCACTTTCCTTCTTTGTCCCTAGAAACAAGGACTGGCACAGTGAAAGAAACTGACACTCTCCCTACCTAGAGTTTTCTGTCCCTAGAAAAAATGTTTTTTTAAAGCACACTATAGCACAAGGAGAATTCCCCTCACTTTCCTTCTTTGTCCCTAGAAACAAGGACTGGCACAGTGAAAGAAACTGACACTCTCCCTACCTAGAGTTTTCTGTCCCTAGAAAAAATGTTTTTTTAAAGCACACTATAGCACAAGGAGAATTCCCCTCACTTTCCTTCTTTGTCCCTAGAAACAAGGACTGGCACAGTGAAAGAAACTGACACTCTCCCTACCTAGAGTTTTCTGTCCCTAGAAAAAATGTTTTTTTAAAGCACACTATAGCACAAGGAGAATTCCCCTCACTTTCCTTCTTTGTCCCTAGAAACAAGGACTGGCACAGTAAAACACACTGACACTCTCCCTACCTATCCTTCTCTTTCCCTAAACTAAAGGAATCCAGGTTAAGCAAGAAAGAAATAAATGTCACTGTCCCTGCCTATGCTTGTCTTTCCCTGCTCCGGAACACACTACACTAGGCCGCCGTGCTGGCGGCCTTTTATAGTGTGGGGCGTGTACTAAACACCCTCAGCAATAATTGGCCACAGGCATCCTGCCTGTGGCCAATCATTGCTCTCCTCGCTGCCGGCGCTGTGATTGGCCAAGCATGCGGGGTCACAGTGCATGCTTGGCCAATCACAGCGCCTGGATGACACTGCGATGGCGTAGTGCATTGTGGGCCGTTCGCGTCACTCGAATTTGGCGCGAACGGCCCAAATCGTTCGATCTTCGTCGAACGATCGAACAGCCGATGTTCGAGTCGAACGTATGTTCGACTCGAACACGAAGCTCATCCCTAGTCATTATACACGACCGTTTTTCTTGACGAGAAAAATGCCATTCTTTAAATTGTTCATTAAAAATCTCGTCGTGAAAAATGGCCGTGTGTAGGCTTTAAAGTGGTTGTAAACCCCTATAACAATTTTTTTTTTTTTTAAACCACCTGTAAGAGAAAGCCATAATGAGCTAATATGACTAGCATAATAGCTCATTATGCATCACTTACCTTAGATCGGGGCCCCCGAAGCTGTCCTCGTCTCCCTCTTTAGCCGCAGCCATCGCTGCGGCGATAGCCGGAATGTTACTTCTGGGTATCGCCGCTCCAGCCAATCACAGCGCCGCTCCGGCGCTGTGATTGGCCGGAGCGGTGAAGACGTCACTCCGCGCATGCGCGCGGGAGCCGTCAAATTCGGCTAAGCCCAAGCATTGCTGGGACTTAGCCGAATTTGTGAATGGGATTAACCCCATGAATGCGCCGTTGTCTACGGCGCGCATGCGCCGTAGACACGGAGCAATGTAATTTTTAGCAAATATCTCCTAAACCGTGTAGGGTTAGGAGATATTTCTTGCACCTACAGGTAAGCCTTAATCTAGGCTTACCTGTAGGTGCAAGTTGAAAAAGTGGGTTTACAACCACTTTAATGACGGGAAAAAACGCGCATTCTCAGAATCAAGTATGAAATGGGAGCGCTCGTTCTGGTAAAACTAGAATTCTGAATAGAGATAGCACATTCTTTGCGCTGTAACGGACTGAAGAGCACGAGGCTGAAAAGCGCGATTCGTCTCATACCAAACTTTACTAACACGATGATCAGCAAATGCAGCCCAAAGGGTGGCGCCATTCGAAAGGAACTTCCCCTTTATAGTGCCGTTGTATGTGTTGTCGAACGTGTTGTACGTCACCGCGCTTTGCTCGAGCATTTTTTTTCACAATAGTGTGTAGGCAAGGCAGGCTTGAGAAGAATCACGTCGAGAAAAACGTCGTTTTTTTTCAATGACATTAAAAACGGCCGTGTGTACGCGGCATTAGCCATTTAATGAAGTTAACAAACAGTTAAACAAAGCATTAACAAAACAATACAGAAGAGGAATGAGATGCACAATGCAAAACAAATGTTCAAAGATGGCTTGAATCTGCTTCAAGAGGCAATCTAGCTTGAATAGAATCATATTCCTAACTTCAATAATATTTGTTCCATTTTCACAAAAACAATAAATATGATTCTAAATAGAAAAAAAGAATCATTATAAATGAATCAAAATGTGAGAGCACCAGAAGTAAATGATCTGAAAAGCATTATTTTTTTGTAATTTTGTCCTTTTAGTTGCTCAAACATTTTAGATTCCAATGTTAGTGGTCTTAACATTCCCCGTTCTTAAAGGATATTTTTTTTAAAGGAAATCTTTTATTGATTTTACATAAAAAAATGAGTTTTACAACTTGTACAAGCAAGTAAATGCAACATAGAAAATGTAATAATGTAATAAAGTGTTTCTGTACAGTAGAACTCCAGCCAATCTTATTTAACATATAAATACATCTTCTAGGATCAGCGACAATACATATATCTTGGGTCATCTCATTTAATATGGGGTATGTGTAGCATAGTAAGTTATTAATTATGGATACTTTGTACCTCAGCATTGAGAGTAAGAACATGTCTTCTTTGTCTATAACAAATATTATCCCATGTACAGGTATTGATACAAATAGTTTATTATACTATTGGTATTGTAGATTGCTTTTCCAGTCAAAGAGGGACCAGATTATTTTTTTTACATTTCTTAGGACAACCTCAAGCCTCCTATGTAATGGTTGGCATATTCTGATCACGTTACCCCTGAAAAAGGGGGCATGTTAAAAACCCGAATATCACTTTAGACATTTTAGGCATTTTAAACAGATCTTTAAGCAACTAAAAAGGAACAACTTCAACAATCTTGTCTTCGGATCACTTACATTTGGTGCCTCAATTCTTTAATTCACTCAGAACCACAAAGGTCCTCCACCAGTGAGGACAGACCTTCCTTGAGTACAGCCTAGAATAAAGCCCCAAACAATCCTTGCAATAGCGATTTCACTATAATCATCACCATTCCCCATCTGATCCAACTCCACCACATCCCCGATTCCCCAACTATGGCAGAGTATACAAGGACAAATCAAATCATAGAGCTTACATATCATCTGGAATATCTGACTATAGGTTATGGAATTTTTAAACACTGGGGAAAAGAACAAAATGACTCTCACCTTGTTGCTGATCAGGACCTCCCAGTCAGACACATCAATGATTTGCATACCCCATCTCTTCTCCTGCAAAACGTCCTTCACGATGACTGAGATGCCACGCAGTGCAAAGGAGAAGAATAGGTTGGTGTGGATATAATTCCGCGTACAGCGCAACTTCCTGAAAAGAAACAAAAGGATTGTAAGGGTTAGTAAATTCATGAGAGCTGTTTTTGATACGGGGCAGAAGATATTTACCCAGGACCCATCAACCCACCAACTCCGTAAACATATGATCAGTGAAAAGCAGAGACACTTACCTACACATAGTGAGGATCAGCAAGGATGAAAGGAGCGCCAACAGAGACACTGAGTACCCAACAGTGTACAGGACTCTAAAACTAAGTAACAAGTCCTTTGTCACCTCCTAGGAAACAAAGACATGAATTCAGCAGATAACTAAATAATGACTACACTCATTTCTGAAGCACAAGTTTCATAAATTTGACAGGAACTCCTCAGTTATGTGGCAAAATAACAAATTAAGAATGTACTTAAAGAAGTCAGTAACATTTTGTAAACTCCAGGCGGACTTGAGTTTGAGTTTAGAAAATCAGAATTGAATAATCTTCTGGCATCTCAGGCAGAATAATTATTGCATTCTGAATGGGTTGAAATATTCCCAAGATGCTATTAGGCATTCACATTTATAATCAGCTGAATACTAAACATAATGAATTTTACATATCAAGATTTACTTGTCAAAATAGACAAAACCAACTGGAAGACATATTACTCTATTTCTGGCATGTGTTTTTGCTAATATACATTTAAAGCCTGCTTTAATGATAAAAACTGCTGCTTTATCTGAATTGTAGATACTATTTTGGGCTAAAAATGAAACATTAAGGATCTATCTATCTATCTATCTATCTATCTATCTATCTATCTATCTATCTATCTATCTATCTATCTATCTATTTATCTATCCATCCATCCTTATCTATCTATCTATCTATCTATCTATCTATCTATCTATCTATCTATCTATCTATCTATCTATCTATCTATCTATCTATCCATCCATCCTAATCTATCTATCTATCTATCTATCTATCTATCTATCTATCTATCTATCTATCCTGACACTCTTTGTCTGACACTCTTTGCCTTTGAAACGCCCCATGGAGCCAGTAAACTTTACAAAGCAGGGAGAAGGAGAGAGGGAGAGTGTAACAAGCCCCTGCTCACTCGGTTCCACTCTCCTGACACTCCTCTGCTACTATTGGATCAGATTGTAGATCGCAACGTCTGATGGTTCGGTCATCCGATGCTTCGGGATTAGAACTACAGCTATGTGCCGTTCGAATCCAGTTGTGATAGCTCAGAACAAACACCAAGCAGGCTGTATGTAAGTTCAAACAGGAAACTCACCTTTATTGGATGCACACAACACACTTTTATACATAGCCGTTTGAACACCCTGCCCCCAACAACCACTTTCCTATTGGTCAATTGTAAAGTACAGTCTAGTCCTCAATTAGGTCCTCTTGGCCATGCAAATGAGGACTTGAAACAGGGTCAGCAGGGATTGGTCCGATAGCTTGAATATGAGGACTGATATGTGTAATGAGTATGACACAGAGAAGCCCCAGGGGGTAATTAACCACTTAAGCCCCGGACCAATACGGGCCATTATGACCAGGCCCCTTTTTGCGATTCGGCACTGCGTCGCTTTAACTGAGAATTGCGCTGTCGTGCAACGTGGCTCCCAAACAAAATTGGCGTCCTTTTTTTCCCACAAATAGAGCTTTCTTTTGGTGGTATTTGATCACCTCTGCGGTTTTAATTTTTTGCGCTATAAACAAAAATAGAGCGAAAATTTTGAAAAAAATTACATATTTTTTACTTTTTTCTATAATAAATATCCCCAAAAAATATATAAAAAAACATTTTTTTCCTCAGTTTAGGCCGATACGTATTCTTCTACATATTTTTGGTAAAAAAAATCGCAATCGGCGTTTATTGATTGGTTTGCGCAAAAATTATAGCGTTTACAAAATAGGGTATAGTTTTAAGGCATTTTTATATATATATTTTTTTTTTTACTAGTAATGGCGGCGATCAGCGATTTTTTTCATGACTGCGACATTATGGTGGACACATCGGACACTTTTGACACATTTTTGGGACCATTGTCATTTTCACAGCGATCAGTGCAATAAAAATGCACTGGTTACTGTGAAAATGACACTGGCAGTAAAGGGGTTAAGTGTGCCTAGGGGCATGTTACTAACTGAGGGGGGGCGTGGCTACGACTGACATGTCACCGATCTCCGCTCTGATTACAGAGAGCGGAGATCGCTGACAGTGTCAGTAGAGGAGCAGGGAGATGCTGTGTTTACACACACATCTCCCCGCTCCGAGCCTCCATGAGACGATCGCGGGGATCCCCGCGGCGATCGAGTCCGCGGGACCCGCGGTCCCACTCATGGGGAGGGCAGGGGGGTCGCGAGCGTGCCGCCGGCGGTGCGCGCGCGACCCCGACGTCGGCAGTTAAAGGGCCACGTACAGGTACGTGATTGTGCCTGTACGAGCCATTCTGCCGACGTATACATGCCGTGAGCGGTCGGCAAGTGGTTAAAGTACATAAACAAACAGTCAAACACAGAACAATGCCTTCCTTCCAGACCACGGAGCCGTCTGGAGGGGGTTAGCCTTAAGACAGGGCAGAAGACCCACCACTGTGTAATAGAATCAAAGGAGAAATACTTCAGTATTCCAAGGTTCATGACAGAGAGTGACAATCAATGTATTTAAATTTAAGCTTGAACTATTGATCTCTGTATATAACAGGATTTTTTTTAGTAAGACATATGAGAATAGCCTGCAAAGCATATAAAAGGCTCTGCCTGCTGTATAAATTATTAGAAAAATTGCAATCATTTATGCTTATTTGACTTAATATTTTCTTTAATTACATTTGCTGACTATAATAAAATAAAAAATAAAAAACAAGTCCAAGACCACAGTACATTCACAATATTCATTTGAAATGAAAAAAAAAAAAAAAATCACACAAAATGAAGTCACCTCATCTCTAGTCACCTCCATCTCATCATCGCATTGTGATGAGTTCCTCCAAGGCTGGGTTCCATTGATCGTCTCCCACTGACCATCTAGACCACAGCGTCTTGATACCAGTCCATTCTTCACTGCCAACACACACAACATTTATTGGCTGAATAAAATGTGTTCTAAATCACTGAACTCTGGCCTAATGTATTGCAATGCGATAAAAGGTCTCGAGTCACTTCTTGATGATTTATTTGCTGGTCATTATAATGGGGCCCCAGCCATGGTTGTATTTAAATGTTTTAGGTATACCCTAAATGACAACATCCCTTTTCAATGTTTTGTCACTTGTATCATGGGCCTATCCTAAAGTTTATCTATAACCAGAACTTTTTTATTTAGTTAGCATTGCAAAGGGTTAGAATACCTTTTGGGCCAGTTCACACCATAGAAACGCAGTCCAGGTGCGTTCCAGGTGCTTTTCTGCATGTGCGTTTTTGATGCATTCCAGTGCGTTTTTGATGCAGTTCAGTGCTTCCCCCCCTCTTTTTTCATAACCTTACATAAGGACAAGTGTGTTCCAGTGCATTTTTGGTGCATTTAGGTGCGTTCTGGTGCGTTCCAGTGCTTTTTTTGATGCGTTTTACAGCGTTCCAGTACAGGCCAGTGCAGGAAAAATGCAGCAGTTCTACTTTATTTTTTGTAACCGGAACGCACTGGAACTGCATGCACTGGTGTGAACTATGCCATTGAAAACCATATAACCTACTTTCCATGCTTTTTTGATGCAGAAAAAAAACGCACTGGACTGCATGTGGTGTTTACTGGCCCTTTCGGTTTTACTGCTATCCAATAGATTTCAAGCAGGAAGTGAGGGAAAATCTACATCAGAGAAGATGATACAGAAAAGTTAAGTTACGGAGATTCTAAGATTACCTATATAACTTTTAAAAACATTTTTACCTCAGGCTGTGTTGCTGTTGGAGGGTTTCCTTCATTTCCTGTCTTATGAATAAAATGGTTGCCCCCAGGACAGGAAGTGATGGAAAATCTCTCTAATGGGCATCAAACAGCAGTAAAACTTGACAAGGATTCTATTCTGTCTCCACCCTATCAAAAAAAAAAAAAGGTTTTGGCTATAGATTCACTTGAATAAAGCCATTGTTAAAATATGGTATTAGAGGCAGCATAGGAACTGCTTTACATGCAGTGCAAATTCTTTAATCAAGTGAAAGGAAAGATGGTTCCATGTTTCCAGAACTTTAAAAAACCTTGAGACTCATCTCTACACCCCCTGCATCCCCTTCTCCCCATAGTTTTCTAGTTGAATTTATGCAATATTGTTTAGCGTCCAGAAAAGGGAGACAAAATAAGAGTTATCACAATCTGCCCAATCTGAGACTTGGTGGTGCCTCCTCTAACTCTTTACTTTATTTTCCACTCTAACCTGAGCATATAATATCAGCCCTACGTATCCAATACCAAACTCTCCCAACCCTACAAAATAACATGGAATTGACTATAAATGGGAGCGATTTGACTTTTCAACTACTCAGGATTCATTAACCAATGTACCAGCAAAATTAAAAATGTACAATACTTATTTTTTCTATACAGTATATACAAGTTCTCCACCAATGTATTTTCAGATGTTTTGTGCTTGCAGTGTTATATATTTATAAAAAATTTTGTTAAAGAAAATCCAACCCTAGATTTTAGCTACTGTTAAGCCGTGTACACACGATAGGTTTTACCAATGAAAACAGTCCGATGGACTGTTTTCATCAGACAAACTGATCGTGTATGGGCCCCATCGGTCTTTTTTCCATCGGTGTTTAAAAATAGAACATGTTTTAAATTTATCCGATGGTTAAAAAACCGATAGCAAATTAATATCGTCTGTGGGGAACTCCATCGGATAAAAAACCCACGCATGCTCAGAATCAAGTCGACGCATGCTCAGAAGCATTGAACTTCATTTTTCTCGGCTCATCTGAGTGTTTTACGTCACCGCGTTTGAAACGGTCGGTTTTTTGACTGATGGTGTGTGGGCAAGACTGATGGAAAACAGTTTCATCGGATTTCCGATGGAAAAAACCATCGGATTAGAATCCATAGGATATCCGATCGTGTGTACAGGGCTTTAACCTATGTCGGTGAGGAACATCAGTTGACTACTTGCATTCCCATCCCTATAAGTTTTTTTTTTTAAATCAAAAGGTTTTTATTGCTCACAAAAATATACAAGGTGCAAAAACATGCAGCGTGATATATCTTGTACAAGTAGCAAGATAAGCCCATTGACATTCCCTGATCACAACAGATATTACATAGAATAAACATTTCGCTCAAAACGTCAAATAGCATAAAGTGAACATTTCACAACATCCCTATAATTTTACTTATTTCTTTGATACATTTAAAGCTCACTGTTAAAATAAATTTCCACTTTTAAAGCAAATTTGTTGTAGAAAGATACCTTTCTGGAACCAGGGAAGGTAATAGGGACAGGATACGCTTGTGATAGTCCCGGGTGTTCCATCTGGCCAGCAGGCATACATGTCAAAAGTACGGTTGCAGTGCCGCCCTATGAAACAAAAGACAAAGAAGCAAGTTGGGGGTGAGGGGGCCCTAGACGGCAATTAAAATGAAGGATGATCATTACAAGAAAACCTTTTCCTATTAATACTAGATCTCTCTCTTGTAGGTAAAGGGGTGAGATGGGGATTTCTCTTACGGTGAATGAATTGATGACTGACGGCGAGGTAGGACTGCTCAATTTTAGAAGAATCTGGGACTCCCCTTGAAATATGTTGGGTGCCAGGCCAATGTGTGTACCGAATTTAGGTTACCTGCACTGGGAGCAGGCTAGGGAAAGAAGGGCCAGTGGGGGGAATCTGGGTTTTATGAGCAGTAGGATGTTGACTACTGATAAGGAGGAAGTGAACCTGCTTGGTTTGGTATCAAGTTTATCTAAAGCCACATATTTGCTTTTATCTTGGCTAGAGTATGGAATGATTAATACCAGTCAGGTTACCTTTTTGCCATTGAGAAGATTTTGCTTTATTTCTGGTTTTGTCGATACAACAAAAAGGGGAAGCATTCGCTCCAAAGAAAGAAAAACCCTATTTTAGACAGTTGTATCCATAAGACTTTCCCTATGGGAACATTCCCTTAATACTTTTGCCCTGGTGACAATTTGAAAGGTTGGATTTCCTATCACTGATAATAGTCAGCAGGACAAATAGAGAGGGTGATTCTGAAAACCTAATGCCGCTTACACACGTCCGCTTTTAATATCATTTTTAAAACCGACGTTTTTCTCGTCGTTTTTTTTCTTGTTTCCTCTCCACCCTGTCTTGCGTACACATGATCCTGAAAAAAAACGTTAGAGTAAAGCGCAGTGACGTACAACACGTACGACGGCACTATAAAGGGGAAGATCCGTTCGAATGGCACCACCCTTCATGTTAGTAAAGTTTGTTGAGCGACGATTCGCGCTTTTCAGCCTCGTGCTTTTCAGTCCGTTACAGCGTGACGAATGTGCTATCTCCATTACGAACGCTAGTTTTACCAGAACGAGCGCTCCCGTCTCATACTTGATTCTGAGCATGCGCGTTTTTTTCCCCTCGTAAAAGCATACACACTATCGTTTTTCACGACGTTAAAAAAAACGACATGAAAAACGGCGTGAAAAAATAGAGCATGTTCGAATTTTTTAATGGCCGTTTTTCACGTCGTTAAAAATGCTCTGGAGCCTACACACGATCGGTTTTAATGGCATTTTTAACGTCATGACAGGGGTTCTTAGCCTTTTTGACTTCCCAAAACAAAAAAAAAATGTTTGGGCTTAAAATACCTTTGAAGGATCGCCCTTCAATGTAGATTGTATGTGTAACTGGCAGCCCTTTAAGTGGGCTACAATGTCTGGGAGGTGGCATGGCTTCTGTATCATGTGACTGCTGTTATTGGCTCTCACAGTGGTCATGTGATTGGGAGCCTGTCCGGATGGCTCCCAATCAGAAGTCTTGACCAAGAGCTGTTGGTGACAGCTCGGTTAGTGTGCTGGGAGCACACTCTCAGCAAATTACCTCCTGCCACCATAAACAAATATGTGCAACGGCTGGGCAGTAATGCCTATCGTTCTTACCCTTGCATAAATCCATTATGCAGTCAGCAAAAAGTTAAAGCCTTACTCCAGGTTTTAAATGCTGTATCCGCTGTTTAATTTTTTCTGTTGTATATGTGCTAGGCCACATCCAATATGTGGATTAGTACACATACATCTCCCTCATCTCCTTATGGGGTCCCTCTTCCTCTAATTCTAAAGTTGGGAGGTATAATTGCACTGAAAAGGCATTCTGCAGCAGTAAAGATACACAAAGTCTTTAATTTAATTTGTAAAAAAAAAAAGATGCACAAAGTCATAACCACTATCTATCTATAAGTAATTTTTTTTTAAAACAGACACTGGTTAAAAGTAGGGCTGTGGAAATTAACTATTAATTCCTCGATTAATCGATTAATTTTTTTGATCGATCAAAATTCTTTTGATTGGTACTCACCTCTCCGCCGGCTTCCGGGTCTTCAGGGAGTTCTGTCAGAGATCCGGTGACGTCACGGACACCGGCGGGGCTTTCCGTGTCCATCTGAAGGGCTCCTTTGCTGTGCCTTCATATCTGCATGCCGGCGGGACCTTACTATCTGCCACACACAAGGGCTGTTACACTTCCCTCTATCAACCTGGGATTCTACAGCCATCCACTGGGAGTTGTGATAGTTCCCTTCACGGGACATCTACATGCCAACGGACTGATGTTAACCCCTCCTCATCTGGATTCAGCAGTGGTATCGTTGTACACATTTTTATACCAGTATCATATTTAGCTACATGTTTTTTGACTGCTTTTGCTACCGTTTGGTATTACTCACACCATTTTTACAGTTTATATAGCTACATTGATTTTATCTCCAGTGCAATATTTATTTTGTTACCTACTTGAAGACTATAAAAGTTTTAATGCTATTCCCATCGAGCGCTGCCTTTGTGTGTTTTTTGTATCCTGCTATCCATTTTTCCAGTGGTTGGTAGCTGCACTGGGAATCGGCCTGCAAGGAGATCAGCTAAAAGTAGTTGGATCTGTATGTGCGTTATAATTAATCGAAATTAGTCGATTAATCGATTTAAAAAAAAATCTATTAATCAAACACAAAAATTATAATCAGTAACAGCCCTAGTTAAAAGTATTGATATTTGCAGCAGGCATGGCACAGGTTCCCCAGCCATCTGGAACCTGCTCATTATATACAGCTGAATTAACACCAAGCTCCATCACAAGAAAACAATAACTGTAATTATCTTCCAAGGGGACACCACTACTGGCTGAGATGTGAATGCCACATATTCTTTCTATAATCATATACTGTATGTCATCGTAAACACATAGTGCAGTCCTGTAATACTGTTATTTCCATGTGACTCACATTTCCCGGCCAAAAGTCACTAAGCTCCTGTGGACACAGGCAGATTAAAGTGACACGTTAAAAAACAATAAATGTACCACTGCAAAGAAAGGAATTAATACTTACAGTACCTGCCAACAACACCGGAAAGGTTAAAACGATCCCTTGCAGTGAGACTTTAGGGCTTGTTCACACTAGGTGCCATGCGGGAACGCACTGCACAAAACTTGCTACCTTTTGCAGACACACGGGTGCCATTAATTCTTGTTGGTATCCCCATTAGTGATGAGCCGAACACCCCCGGGTTCGGTTCGCACCAGAACCCGCGAACGGACCGAAAGTTCGCACGAACATTAGAACCCTATTAAATACAATGGATGCAAACGTTCGGATTCTAAAGTGCTAATTATAACGACTATTATCCATGTTATTGTCCGAAACAGAGTTTGGGAACCCGGCTTCTGCACCAGGGGACATGTATCAATGCAAAAAGAAGTTTTAAAAACGGACGTTTTCCGGGAGCAGTCATTTTAATGATGCATAAAGTGAAAAACAAAAGTCAAATATTCCTTTAAATATTGTACCTGGGGGGTGTCTAAAGTATGCCTGTGAAGTGCCACGTGTTTCCCGTGTTTAGAACTGTCCCTGCACAAAATAACATTTCTAAAGGGAAAAAAGTCATTTAAAACTGCTTGCGGCTTTAATGCAATGTCTGGTCCCGGTAATATGGATGAAAATCTTTAGGAAAAATGGCATAGCTACCCCATCAACCCCCCCCTACCCCAGCCCATTACCAGCCCCTTTGGGTCTTGTATGGATATTAAGGGGAACCCCGCACACAAAATAAAAAAGGCCCTATATACTCTAAACAGCCGTATACAGGCGGTGCATACAAGACAGGGACTGTAGGTTTGTTCTTATGTAGAATCTGTTTATAATTTTGAACAGCTGCATTGTTTAAGTGGAGCTCCATGGCAAATTTCTTTTTTTTAGCTTATTGTAAAACATAGGGAACGGTTATCACCCCTGTCACATTTTTTTGTCTGTGCCCCTGTTCAGAACATTTCACCTCACTTTGCGTCCCAATGACAACTGTTTTTGAAATGTGGTGTTTTTATTGAAACAAGGATTGGTGATAAAGCATCAGTAGAGAGGAGACACCTTTCTCCCATATTAATTCTTACAGGAGAGAATTTTCCTTCCAAGGGGTAGATTTCCTCTCACTTCCTGTTGTCTTCTTCCGTTTGCAAGTAGTAGTAGTTTGTAAGTTGGATGTTTGAAAGTAGGGACCTTCCGTATATACTCTGCAGAAATTGGCCCCTTAGGTGTTGGCACAACACTGAAAGCACTCACAGTTATTCTTGGTGGGTGCTCGAACGCCCTGCTGTCAAGTATAATATCAGGAATTGTAATAACATATAATTGTTGATCAGTGGTAGTAAAAATTGGCCCTTTGATGGTGGTGCTGGTGCCACAACACTGTAAGGCCTGACAGTTACTCTTGGTGGGCGCAGCAATGGTCCCTGCTGTGAATTATTAGATCAATAATTATAATTGCATGCCCCTGTTGAACAGGGGCTGAAAAATTGGGCCTTTGGTGGTGGTGGTGATGGTGGTGCTGGTGCCACAACACTGTAAGGCCTGACAGTTACTCTTGGTGGGCGCAGCAATGGGCCCTGCTGTGAATTATTAGATCAAGAATTGTAATTGCATGCCCCTGTTGAACAGGGGCTGAAAAATTGGGCCTTAGGCACTGGTGGCACAACACTGCAACCCCTCACAGATACTGTACTTGGAGCACAGCAATGAGGCCTGTTGCAAAGTATTGCATCAAAAATTTTAATTACACGCCCCTGTTAAACAGGGGCTGAAAAATTGGGCCTTAGCCACTGGTGGCGTCACCCATAAACCAAAATGATCTTCCAAGCTATCATCGTTAATTGTATCATTGAGGAGGAGGAGGAGGATAGCCAGTCAACATAACAGCACAGGCACTCAGCATCAGCATCAGTCTTGAAGGGATGTGACATTTTAAAATCAATTAGTCTGTTATATCAGCATCTGGTGTGTGGTAGCTGGTGGTGATCCAAGACTGGTTCATCTTGATGAAAGTCAGTCGATCAACCGAGTCGGTGGACAGGCGCACCCTGTGATCCGTGACAAATCCTCCAGCAGCACTGAATGTGCGTTCTGAAAGAACGCTGGATGCAGGACAGGCCAGTAGCTCAATTGCATACTGTGCAAGCTCTGGCCAGTGATCCATCCTCAAGACCCAGTAAGCCAGAGGATTTTCGGTGGGGAAGGTGTCCAAGTCTGACCTTGCCCCTAGGTATTCCTGGACCATGTATATCAGACGCTGGCGATGGTTGCTGGAACCGATCATACTTTGGGGCTGCGGACTAAAGAATTGTCTGAACGCATCGGTCAGACGGCCACCTTCCCCACCGCTCCTTCTTTGACTGCCCGAAGCCTCAGCAACTCGTTGTCCAGGACCAGGAGTTTGTAACCTCCCAGTCTCTGGGAACGCGTTGCACAGACCTTTCTGCAAGGCCTCCCGGAGTTGTCTCATCCTCTGCTCCCTCTGCGACGGTACGATAAGGTCCGCAACCTTACCCTTGTACCGTGGATCAAGGAGAGTGGCCAGCCAGTAATGGTCCCTCTCCTTGATCCGAAGAATACGAGGATCCTTCCGCAGACTTTGCAGGATCAGGGAGGCCATGCAGCATAGGTTAGCTGAGGCATTCAGTCCGGAGTCCTCTGGGTCACTAAGGACGACATGATCCGCAGCCACCTCCTCCCAGCCACGTACAAGTCCACTGGTTTCTTGGGACTGTAAATCATCCCTAAAAGACTGCTGCTGATGATGCTGAGTGCCAGCCTCCACCTCCATGCTGACACAATCCTCCTCCTCCTCCTCCTCCTCCTCCTCTTCCTGTGCGATGGGTGGGACAGAAGGAACACTGTCTGGGTAAAGGGGGCCTTGAGAGGCAAGGAAGTCCTCCTTTTCCTGCCTCTGTTCTGCCTCAAGTGCCCTGTCCATTATTCCACGCAGCGTGTGCTCCAACAGGTGGACAAGAGGTACAGTGTCACTGGTACTCATTGATGGCCCTCTGCTGCGTGTGCAGCCGCTGCAGCATGGCCAACGTTGAGTTCCACCTGGTGGGCATGTCACATATAAGGCGGTTCTTGGGCAGGTTCAACTCCTTTTGAAGCTCAGCCAGGCGAGCACTGGCATTATAAGATCTGCGGAAATGCACACAGACTTTCCTGGCCTGCCTCAGGACATCCTGTAAGCCCGGGTACCTGCCCAAGAACCGCTGCACCACCAGGTTAAGGACGTGAGCCATACAGGGCACATGGGTCAGTTGTCCCTGTCGGAGGGCGGAGAGGAGGTTGGTGCCATTGTCGCAAACCACCATTCCTGGCTTAAGCTGGCGTGGCGTCAACCACCTCTCGGCCTGCCCCTGCAGAGCAGACAGGACCTCTGCCCCAGTGTGGCTCCTGTCCCCCAAACACACCAGCGCAAGCACGGCATGGCATCTTTTTGCCTGCGTACTTGCGTAGCCCCTTGAACGCCTACGGAGCACCGCTGGTTCCGAGGACAAACCACAGGAAGAGGCCATGGAGGAAGAAGAATCCTTCCCAGCTGCCAAAAGAGTGACCCAATGGGCCGTGAAAGAAAGGTAACGTCCCTGTCCATGCCTGCTGGACCATGAGTCAGCGGTAATATGCACCTTACCGCTGACCGCCCTGTCCAGCGAGGCCAAGACATTGCCTTCCACATGCCTGTAGAGAGCCGGAATAGCCTTCCGTGCGAAAAAGTGTCGTTTGGGAACCTGCCACTGAGGAACCGCACATTGCACAAACTCACGGAAGGGGGCCGAGTCTACCAACTGAAAAGGCAGCAGTTGAAGCGCTAGCAATTTAGCCAAGCTAGCATTCAACCGCTGGGCATGTGGATGGCTGGGAGTGAACTTCTTTCGACGGTCCAGCAGCTGGGGCAGGGAAATTTGCTTGCTAGAATCGGACGTTGGTGTACTGCTAGCAGAGTGCCCGCAAGTACTTGCCTGTGACACACCTAATTCTACACCTTCATTCCTCTCAGAGCAGGTTTCAGAGAGGAGTGAAGGTATAGTGGGGTTGGAGATCCCAGCTGATGCGGTGCAAGAAGAGGTCAGCTTTGTTCTTTGGTGTGGGTCTTTAAGGTAGGCTTGCCAACGAGCTGCATGGCAGGTCAACATATGTCTGATCAAGCATGTGGTGCCCAAGCGGCTGATGTTTTGGCCACGCGATATACGCTTGAGACATATGTTGCAAACAGCAGCTGTGCGATCTGATGCACTCGCCTCAAAAAAGGCCCACACCAAAGAACTTTTTGAATGACGGGCAGAGGCAGCGCCCTGCACAGGCGGAGCTCTGCGGTGTGATTCCGTCGGTGTGCTGCTCATACGCTGGCCACTCAAGGGCATCCTGCCTCGTTGGAGATGTGCCTCCTCCTCATCCTCTTCCTCCTCCTCTCTCCTATTAGGCACCCACGTGGAGTCAGTGACCTCATCATCCCCTCCCTCCTCATCACTGGAGCCAATCTGGCAGTATGCTGCAGCTGCTGGAACATGACTGCCAGATTGGTGTCCTTCTTGAGCATCCCCTCTCTCTGCTCTCACGCTGCTGCCTTCCTCTAGCTGGGTATCATCATCAGATCCTTCCAAACGCTGGGCATCCTCCTGGAGCATGTACCCAACACTGTGCTCAAACAGTTCGGGGGACTCCTCAGGAGGAGGGCATGGTGGGTCTAGGGAAGGATTGACTAATGAAGATAATGATACCAGAGAAGAGGACGCTTTGGCAGCTGCTTTGCCAGTACCCTGAGCCTGGGTGAGAGAGGATGAGGAGGATGAGGTGGGCTTGGTCATCCACTCTACCAAGTCTTCGGCATGATGTGGCTCAACATGTCCAGCTGCCGAAAACAAGGACAAGCGTGTCCCATGGCCATGTGCTGATGACAATGCACCGCGTACATGACCAGCACTGTTGCCCCCAGACACAGAGCCTGCTTGCCCTCTTTTTTTGCCTCCTGACTGTCTGCCTCTCCTTGGTTGCCTTCCAGACATTTTAATGGATGGCCTGCAGGGAGATGGGAAAAACAGCAATAAGGGCTACCTTCAGGTGTATATTGTGCAGGAGGCTTAGCAACAATGACACTGACACTGTCCCCTGCCTATCCTTCTCTGTCCCTAAACACAAGGATTGAAAATATGGTTCAGCAAAAAAGTTTTAGAACAGAATAGCACACTGACACTTTCCCTCACTGTCCTACTCTGTCCCTCCCTACAAACAAGATTTAGCACAGAATAGCACACTGATAATTTCTACGAGTGTCCTTGTCTGTCCCTAAACTCAAGGATTGGAAATACGGAACAGCAAAATTGGTTTAGAACAGAATAGCACACTGTCAGTTTCACTGACTGTACCTCTCTGTCCCTCAACTCAAGGATTGAAAATATGGAACAGCAAAATTGGTTTAGAACAGAATAGCACACTGTCAGTTTCACTGACTGTACCTCTCTGTCCCTCAACTCAAGGATTGAAAATATGGAACAGCAAAATTGGTTTAGAACAGAATAGCACACTGTCAGTTTCACTGACTGTACCTCTCTGTCCCTCAACTCAAGGATTGAAAATATGGAACAGCAAAATTGGTTTAGAACAGAATAGCACACTGTCAGTTTCACTCACTGTACCTCTCTGTCCCTCAACTCAAGGATTGAAAATATGGTTCAGCAAAATAGTTTTAGAACAGAATAGCACACTGACACTTTCCCTCACTGTCCTACTCTGTCCCTCCCTACAAACAAGATTTAGCACAGAATAGCACACTGATAATTTCTACGAGTGTCCTTCTCTGTCCCTAAACTCAAGGATTGAAAATATGGAACAGCAAAATTGGTTTAGAACAGAATAGCACACTGTCAGTTTCACTGACTGTACCTCTCTGTCCCTCAACTCAAGGATTGAAAATATGGAACAGCAAAATTGGTTTGGAACTGAATAGCACACTGTCAGTTTCACTGACTGTACCTCTCTGTCCCTCAACTCAAGGATTGAAAATATGGAACAGCAAAATTGGTTTAGAACAGAATAGCACACTGTCAGTTTCACTGACTGTACCTCTCTGTCCCTCAACTCAAGGATTGAAAATATGGAACAGCAAAATTGGTTTAGAACAGAATAGCACACTGTCAGTTTCACTCACTGTACCTCTCTGTCCCTCAACTCAAGGATTGAAAATATGGTTCAGCAAAATAGTTTTAGAACAGAATAGCACACTGACACTTTCCCTCACTGTCCTACTCTGTCCCTCCCTACAAACAAGATTTAGCACAGAATAGCACACTGATAATTTCTACGAGTGTCCTTCTCTGTCCCTAAACTCAAGGATTGAAAATATGGAACAGCAAAATTGGTTTAGAACAGAATAGCACACTGTCAGTTTCACTCACTGTACCTCTCTGTCCCTCAACTCAAGGATTGAAAATATGGAACAGCAAAATTGGTTTAGAACAGAATAGCACACTGTCAGTTTCACTCACTGTACCTCTCTGTCCCTCAACTCAAGGATTGAAAATATGGTTCAGCAAAATAGTTTTAGAACAGAATAGCACACTGACACTTTCCCTCACTGTCCTACTCTGTCCCTCCCTACAAACAAGATTTAGCACAGAATAGCACACTGATAATTTCTACGAGTGTCCTTCTCTGTCCCTAAACTGAAGGATTGAAAATATGGAACAGCAAAATTGGTTTAGAACAGAATAGCACACTGTCAGTTTCACTCACTGTACCTCTCTGTCCCTCAACTCAAGGATTGAAAATATGGAACAGCAAAATTGGTTTAGAACAGAATAGCACACTGTCAGTTTCACTCACTGTACCTCTCTGTCCCTCAACTCAAGGATTGAAAATATGGTTCAGCAAAATAGTTTTAGAACAGAATAGCACACTGACACTTTCCCTCACTGTCCTACTCTGTCCCTCCCTACAAACAAGATTTAGCACAGAATAGCACACTGATAATTTCTACGAGTGTCCTTCTCTGTCCCTAAACTCAAGGATTGAAAATATGGAACAGCAAAATTGGTTTAGAACAGAATAGCACACTGTCAGTTTCACTCACTGTACCTCTCTGTCCCTCAACTCAAGGATTGAAAATATGGTTCAGCAAAATATTTTTAGAACAGAATAGCACACTGACACTTTCCCTCACTGTCCTACTCTGTCCCTCCCTACAAACAAGATTTAGCACAGAATAGCACACTGATAATTTCTACGAGTGTCCTTCTCTGTCCCTAAACTCAAGGATTGAAAATATGGAACAGCAAAATTGGTTTAGAACAGAATAGCACACTGTCAGTTTCACTCACTGTACCTCTCTGTCCCTCAACTCAAGGATTGAAAATATGGAACAGCAAAATTGGTTTAGAACAGAATAGCACACTGTCAGTTTCACTCACTGTACCTCTCTGTCCCTCAACTCAAGGATTGAAAATATGGTTCAGCAAAATAGTTTTAGAACAGAATAGCACACTGACAGTTTCCCTCACTGTATCTCTCTGTCCCTAAACTCAAGGATTGAAAATATGGTTCAGCAAAATAGTTTTAGAACAGAATAGCACACTGACACTTTCCCTCACTGTACCTCTCTGTCCCTACAAACAAGGATTAGCACAGAATAGCACACTGTCACTGACACTCTCCCTACCTATCCTTATTTGTCCCTAAACACAAGGAATCCAGGAATAGTAAAGGAAAAATAATGGCACTGTCCCTGCCTATGCTTCTCTTTCCCTGCTCCGGAACACACTACACAAGGCCGCCGCGCTGGCGGCCTTTTATAGTGTGGGGCGTGTACTAAACCCCATCAGCAATAATTGGCCACAGGCATCCTGCCTGTGGCCAATCATTGCTCTCCTCGCTGCCGGCGCTGTGATTGGCCAAGCATGCGGGGTCACAGTGCATGCTTGGCCAATCACAGCGCCTGGATGACACTGCGATGGCGTAGTGCATTGTGGGCCGTTCGTGTCACTCGAATTTGGCGCGAACGGCCCAAATCGTTCGATCTTCGTCGAACGATCGAACAGCCGATGTTCGAGTCGAACGTATGTTCGACTCGAACACGAAGCTCATCCCTAATCCCCATGCATTCACGCCCGCCAAAATGCATGGTACCACACGATTTAAAAAATTACCTTTTTTGGGCGTTTCACAGGCATTAGGCATTCCATTGAGATGAATGGGATTGCCCTAAAATGCGATGCACAAGAATACACAAAAACCTGCATGCTTGGAAGCACCTCTTAGCAGTAGTGTATTTAGGTTTTGTGCTGCCCTAGGCCTGACTAAACTTGTGCACCCCCTAATTTAAATATGACCCCCCTTCCTTTCAAGGCCACACCTCTTTCTGTTTAAGACCCGTCCTGAAATTTTTGAGTAGGGACACTAGTTCTTAGGGCCTGAGGGGGCATTAGATTCCCTTCATTTGCATAGATTTCCTCTCACTTCCTGTTTGGCTATGGGGCAGGAAGTGAAGGGTAAAAAATAAACTGACAGGGACTATAACCCTCCCTTACTCTATCCAAAATGAAAAAAAAAAGTGTTGCCTATAGTTCTACTTTAAGCACAAATTTCTGATAATTTTATGGAGAGGACTAAGAAGATATAACCATGCCAATGGTGCAGCAGAAAACATATAGCACAGTGAGGATGGTTTGTGGTCCAGGATGATAGGACAGTCAAAATTAAAAGCAGCTTGCGTTACACTAACAGTCTAGCACAAGCCGGTGGGGACTATTTCCGTGCTGCCCCCCTGCAAAGTGCTGCCCTAGGCCTGGGCCTTGTTGGCCTAGGCCAGGATACAGCGTTGCCTCTTAGTGTGAAGAGACCTAAGGCTTAACTGTTCGTTTTCACAAGGGGAGAGAAGAAAGCGCTTTTAGGGTCCATGCACACTGGCTTAAAAATCGCTGCCTCTACAGGAGTTCTGCCTGTAGAAGCAGCTTAATGTTATCCTATGTGTCCATGCTCATTAGGACATTTAGAGGCAATTTTTAAGTTCAGCGTTCAAGAGCAGAAAAAAAAAAAACATTTCTGGTTTGCGTTTTTGACGCGAAAACACTCAATATGAGCGTTTTTCTAGCTAAGGCAACTGCCGTTTTCTTAAGCCCAGTGTGAATGGAGCCTTACTTATCTGATTCTCCGCTCCCCCGGCAGATGGAAACCTCTATGCTCCTGCGGTAAACTGTCCTATTTGTCTTAATCACATCAGGACCTTAGACCGCTGGAGCATGAGAGAGAAGACACTCCAGGGACTGGTCAACCCAGAGCAGTGGAGCATAGTGGTAAGTAAATCTTATTTTCTTTGTCCCCTAGGCCTAAATGAGCAAGGGATACTTTTAATGTTTCCTGG
This sequence comes from Rana muscosa, assembly GCA_029206835.1. Lineage (NCBI taxonomy): Eukaryota > Metazoa > Chordata > Amphibia > Anura > Ranidae > Rana > Rana muscosa. The sequence continues at coordinate 126,259,814 of CM055127.1, read as the reverse complement.
AGTTAAGATTTAAAAACCCACGGTTGCTGAAGAATGTTCAGCATTTGACAATTCCAGAAGTGTCAGGGGCTGATGTTCCCCAATGTGCTCTGTGGTTTCCTTTGCCTGCCTTAGGTCACTGCAGGACACAGGATCAGAGGCAAGAGGAACCACATAACAGAGCCAGGGAGATCAGACATCTGATATGCCCAGAAGTGTGGCAAATGCTAAAGATTTTTAAGCAAGCATAGATCCTAAACCTAGGAAGACTGCAGAACAGGAGGTAAGTTTTCGTTGTTTCCTTTGTAGGGACTTTATTCTTTTTTTTTTCAGAAGGGTCAGTTTAAGGCCCCTTTCACATGAGCGGACCAATCAGACCATCCACTGCCCTCTATGGAGGGTCGGGTGTCAACGGAAATGTGTCCGTTGACACCTGCCGACATCCAATCCTATCCGCTATAAACAGATGGATGGGGATCTGTTCCCTATCCATCTAGCGCAGGGTCTCCAAACTGTGGCCGGATTTGGCCCTTTACTTGTCTTTTTCCAGCCCCTGGGGCACAATTTCCTCCACTGACAACAACAATGGGGTAATATTCCTCCCACTGGCATCAGAGATGGGGAACTAATGATCACCCTGACACCAAATATGGGGCACAATTCCTCCCACTGACACCAATTATGTAATTTTATTACTTCCACTGACCACCAAGCCAATGGCAGTGTTTACTCCCACTGATGCCAGGGCATTTTCTATTCCCACTGGTCACAATCCGGCCTCCCTAAAATTGAAAGTGCAGTAAACTGGCCCTTTGTTTCGAAAGTTTGAAGACCCCTGGTCTAGCAAATCGGATGACCTTAGGAAAAGTAGTAGCCCCCTATCTTTTTCACATTGATAGGGGTTGCAATAAACACAGAGAAGCTGCTTAGTTTTGACCAATTGTGCTCTCCTTGATTTGCTGACCAATTGTGATCTCCCAGACTTACTGCAGATTCTTTATAATTAAAGCTGGACATCCACTGTACCCTAGGCTCCTATACACACAGTACTATACACCAATAACACACTGTATGCATAGTATACACATGAACTTGCCTTTGAGTAAAATTTACTTGTTGACAGCTAAAACCAACTGGATTTTTTACTGTTAGATTAGCCTATTAAAAGAAAACCCAGTAATGATAAAATCAATCAGGTCAATGCTATGTCAAATCATTTCTGTATGCCTAATTGTGCAGTCACAGAAAAAAATAAACCACCAAGCTACGACTCTATTTTCTTCTATGTGACAAAAGACATGTGAAAGAGTGGTGTCAGCTAACCCAGAGGGCGCGGTGTGCTCGTCATCCATTGGTAGCAATCTTCTTTATATCGCATCCACTCTTCAACAGTTTTCTCCAGAACCTTCCCAGCAACACTCTGTACAGGACAAATAAAAGTCACAAGTCAGAGCATTGTCATTTCTCACATATTGGATATACAGTATTGTTCCTGATCGTATGCTCCCGTACATGCCAAATCGTAGCCTATTGCCGGCAACGGCACCGTCTGAATCGGTGCGACGTCCACTTTGCAGTGCCGCACCGATTTCCAAAAGTAGTTCCTGTGCTACTTTTGGCGACTTTAGGGGAGATTTCAATAGACATCTGTGCATGAAGCTGCACAGATGTCTTTCAAATTGCCCCCAAACTCGCAATGAAATGCGGGTTTAAAATCGTACAAATTCAGCTGAACTTGCATGATTTCAAACCCGCCTCCAATGTGAACGTACCCTTACTGACAAAGTTTTATTAAACAAGCTGAAAGTGGAAGTAAACCCATCCATAAAACAGTTTAATTTCCGGCACGTGCCAGAAATGTAACACTCCCTTTGGTTGTGCTCTCAATCAAACTGTCAAACCATCCAATGTCATAACTGATCACATGTGCGGCATCATGGCAGTTGTAGATTAAACAGAGGCAAAGATGGCAGCTTCCTTGGCTGAAAACAATAGGGGGGTTTACTTACACTTTAAGTTAGAAGCTGATTGGTTACTATGCACAGCTGCATCAGATTCGGTGAGCAACAGTTTTAGAAAACCAACCCTATATAGCCAAAAGTTTGTGAATTTCTATCTGAGGTGTTGGATATCCCAATCCAAAACCATAGTCTTGAATGTAGAGTCGGACCCTCCTTTGTGGCTATAACAGCCTCCACATATAGAGGAAAGCCTTTCATAAGATCTTGGATAGTGTCTGTGGGAGCTTGTTGCTATTGAGTCAAAAGAACTTTGTGAGGTCAGTCACTGATGTTGGATGAGAAGACCTGACTGAGAAGAAAAAAATGGGGTGGTAAACTCGATAAATGTCCTTATTTGTAGGTACCACGTCCTTAAGATCCATTTCACACCGGGGCGCTTTTCAGGCATTTTAACGTTAAAAATAGCGCAGGTGAAGCGCCTGAAAAGCACCTCTCAAGCCATCCCACTGTGAAAGCCCGAGTGCTTTCACACTGGGGCGGTGCGCTTGCAGGACAGGAAAAAAAGTCCTGCAAGCAGCATCTTTGGGGCGGTGCACCACTCCCAAAGCGCCCCTGCCCATTAAAATGAATTGGCAGCGCATACAACACGAGCGCTAATAACCCTTTCGTCAGCCACTAGCTGGGGTTAAAAGCGCCACTATAACAGCGGTAAATCGCCGCTAAAACTAGTGGCGCCTTACCTCTATCGCCGGCACCGCCCCAGTGTGAAAGGGGTCTTAATTGCTCCGGAAAAGGCTACTGTAATTAGCATTTTTAAGGTACAAGTTTTTCACATTCTATATAAAACATCACTTTTTATCATTGTAACTATTAAAACCCAACATTAAAACGTGTCAAACATGTTGCCAGTGTTACTGATCACATAATGCACGTATGCATATCATAACAAAGTGTAGATAAGCCACTCAAGGATTTTATCATAAATAAAGAAGTAAAGATGAAATATCCACATTAAACGTGTTTTGCAGTTCATGGCCCAGTGAATTGTGAAAAGCATTAAACGTGGATATTTCATCTTTTTTTTTTTTTTTTAAGTTTATTCAAGCTTTTAGACAGAACAAAAAAGAAAACAGTGGTACAATCGTAGCAACCATACATGAATCAGCCAGGTTCAGTGGAAACAAGTCGTGAGAATTTCAGAAAATGACAGTAAACTAATCAGGGGAGAAGGTGCTACCATCCGGGCGCACAACGGGTCATGCTGGAAGTGTAGAAACAAAGAGAAGGGAAGCCCCTGACATCCTGGGGGAGGGGGGGAGGGGAGGGAAGGGGAGAGGAGCAGGGGGGGGAGAGGGGCAGGAGGGGAGAGGGACAGGAGGGGAGAGGGACAGGAGGGGAAGAGAGAGAAAAGAGGGGAAAAAGGGGTTTAATTCCTGCTTCAGTTATGAGTCACCATCATTAGGCCATATAAACAAGGCTATTCATCCCAAATTTCCTGTGTTACCTGGTTCCGAGTCCTAGTCCAGAGGCACCCTGCGTTCACGGACCCATGCCGCCCAGAGTTTGTCAAATTATTTTTGGCAGTTATGCCCCATATACGTTAGCTTGTATAACGGCAGTGCCAAATCTACCAGGGACTTCATCTTTACTTCTTCATTTTTTATAAAATCTTTGAGTGGCTTATCTACACAAAAAGTGTAGCTGCTGACATTTAATAATCGGACACTCACCTGTCCCACGGTCCAGTGATGTGTACAATAAAGTGATTATAAAGGTTCTTTTTTTTAAAATAACAAACATGTTATACTTACCTCCTCTGTGCAAGGGTTTTACACAGAGCGCCCCAATCCTCCTTTTCTGGGGTCCCCCCCGCGATGCTCCTGGCTCCTCCTCTTCTCGAGTGCCCCCTCGGAGAGCCACTTTCCAAGGGGGCACTCATGCGGGCACGCTCTCGAGTCCTGCTGCTGCGTCCATTGACACAGACAGAAGGACTCGGCCCCACCCCCCAGTTCCTGTGTCACTGGATTTGATTGATAGCAGTGGGAGCCAAAGCTGCTGCTATCAATCTATCCAATGAGGACCCAAAACAGCATCTGAAACTGCTGTACTGGTCCCCTTCGCTGGAACGATCGGCTCAGGTAAGAAAAAGGGGGGTCTGGGGGGGGGGGTGCTGCAGCACAAAAGGTTTTTCACCTTAATGCATAGAATGCATTAAAGCGGAGGTCCACCGACCATTAATTTTTTTTTTTCTTAGTTATTTAGACACTTTCCTACTCACAATATACAGTGGGGCAAAAAAGTATTTAGTCAGCCACCAATTGTGCAAGTTCTCCCACTTAAAAAGATGAGAGAGGCCTGTAATTGTCATCATAGGTAAACCTCAACTATGAGAGACAAAATGTGGAAACAAATCCAGACAATCACATTGTCTGATTTGGAAAGAATTTGCAAATTATGGTGGAAAATAAGTATTTGGTCACCTACAAACAAGCAAGATTTCTGGCTCTCACAGACCTGTATCTTCTTCTTTAAGAGGCTCCTCTGTCCTCCACTCATTACCTGTATTAATGGCACCTGTTTGAACTTGTTATCAGTATAAAAGACACCTGTCCACAACCTCAAACAGCCACACTCCAAACTCCACTATGGTGAAGACCAAAGAGCTGTTGAAGGACACCAGAAACAAAATTGTAGACCTGCACCAGGCTAGGAAGACTGAATCTGTAATAGGCAAGCAGCTTGGTGTGAAGAAATCAACTGTGGGAGCAATAATTAGAAAATGGAAGACATACAAGACCACTGATAATCTCCCTCGATCTGGGGCTCCACGCAAGATCTCACCCTATGGGGTTAAAATGATCACAAGAACGGTGAGCAAAAATCCCAGAACCACACGGGGAGACCTAGTGAATGACCTGCAGAGAGCTGGGACCAATGTAACAAAGGCTACCATCAGTAACACACTACGCCGCCAGGGACTCAGATCCTGCAGTGCCAGACGTGTCCCCCTGCTTAAGCCAGTACATGTCCAGGCCCGTCTGAGGTTTGCTAGAGAGCACTTGGATGATCCAGAAGAGGATTGGGAGAATGTCATATGGTCAGATGAAACCAAAGTAGAACTGTTTGGTAGAAACACAACTCGTCGTGTTTGGAGGAGAGAGAATGCTGAGTTGCAACCAAAGAACACCATACCTACTGTGAAGCATGGGGATGGCAACATCATGCTTTGGGGCTGTTTCTCTGCAAAGGGAACAGGACGACTGATCCGTGTACATGAAAGAACGAATGGGGCAATGTATTGTGAGATTTTGAGTGCAAACCTCCTCCCATCAGCAAGGGCATTGAAGATGAAACGTGGCTGGGTCTTTCAGCATGACAATGATCCCAAACACACCGCCCGGGCAACGAAGGAGTGGCTTCGTAAGAAGCATTTCAAGGTCCTGGAGTGGCCAAGCCAGTCTCCAGATCTCAACCCCATAGAAAACCTTTGGAGGGAGTTGAAAGTCCGTGTTGCCCAGCGACAGTCCCAAAACATCACTGCTCTAGAGGAGATCTGCATGGAGGAATGGGCCAACATACCAGCAACAGTGTGTGACAACCTTGTAAAGACTTACAGAAAACTTTTGACCTCTGTCATTGCCAACAAAGGATATATAACAAAGTATTGAGATGAACTTTTGATATTGACCAAATACTTATTTTCCACCATAATTTGCATATAAATTCTTTCCAAATCAGACAATGTGATTGTCTGGATTTGTTTCCACATTTTGTCTCTCATAGTTGAGGTATACCTATGATGACAATTACAGGCCTCTCTCATCTTTTTAAGTGGGAGAACTTGCACAATTGGTGGCTGACTAAATACTTTTTTGCCCCAATGTAATACTCACTTTTTGGGTGTAATATATTAGCCGATGTCTGTTTTCGTACCTAAGAAGAAGTTATAAAAACAAGTGATGGCCGGTTCCATCTTGCTTGTGGGCATGTAAAGCCCACAAGCATTGATTTCCTGGATGCAGTGAATTCTGAGCTCCCAGCATTCACTGCTCCTTCCCGCGCATGCTCAGTGTTTACGGCGCGGAGCACGGTTAACTTCCAGGTTACTATCACAACGGGCGGCGTCGTCGGAAGTTCCCGCCCCATTGTGATGGCAACAAAACCAATTTACCTGAATGCCCTCATTTAAAATGGCGATATTGGATACGCCCTCATCACGTGACCGACGTCACGCGTCACCTCCGGTTTTACAATCTCCCTAGATTTCGCGGCGGAGATCCGCACTGCCTCCTGGGAATTGTGACACTTAGCTCCCAGGAGACAGTGCGCCGCAGGGGAAAAAAAATATACACGCCTACTCCCGCGGGAGTGACACACAGGAAGTGCCACAAAGACCAATCTAAAGGTAAATACAGCACACAAAAAATGTTTTGGGGCCATTTGTACATATGTTCAATGCACTGATGGGGTTAAGATTAAGTTAAGATTTTGTGTGGACCTCCGCTTTAAGGTGAAAAACCCTGAGGGTTTACAACCCCTTTAATGCTATATTGGTACACAATTTAGGAGGGAAAAAAAAGTGAACTTATCCTTTAAGTTCTAAGCTAGATACAGCACAAGTAAACTAAATAACTTACGACTGCAAAATTATATAAACAAGGTTTCGAAAAAATAAGCAACACAGATAATTAAAATGACTTATGTCATGTTGATCCCATTTATATGCACAAGTAAATCCCTCTATATCCCTTTCAAAAGTGCACATTACAGAATAAGTCACTGTTCCGTTGAAGGTTAATAAATATAATTATCTAACACTTCCTATGATGGAGAAATTGTTTCCTACACTACAGGACCCCATGAATAATTATAATTATTCAGTGACTATGATGAGCAATTGGACATAATTAAAAACGTTGGCTCTAATGTAGATTACCCTAATTACACAATGCTGTGCTGGTAAGGGGCAAAAGTACTTTCTATTAGGGCCCTGAAGGTGGAAGGTTGCAAATGGCACTAATTAGGTGCATTAACTTATACTCTGATTACTGTTCATTTGACATCAATGTACTAAGAATAGGACTTTGAACATTGATAAACCTCTGAAGGGTTTGTGGCACCTAAAAGCAGCGTTTCTTAACATTTGTTCAGCCATGGCACCCTTTAAAAATAAATTAGCATTAAATTTGCCCCCGTGCACGCGCGCCCGCCGCAAGCTCCGTGACCGTGCCCGCGAGACCCATAGACTCGATATCCGCCGGTGTCCCGCGATCGTGTCACGTAGCTGCAGAAAGGGGAGATGCCTATGTGAACAAGGCATTTCCCTGTTCTGCCTAGTGACAGGACAGTGATCTACTGCTCCCTGTCATCGGGAGCAGTGATCACTGTCGTGTCACTTGTAGCCCAGCCCCCTCACAGTTAGAATCACCCCCTAGGACACACTTAACCCCTTCATCGCCCCCTAGTGTTTAACCCCTTCCCTGCCAGTGTCATTTACACAGTAATCAGTGCGTTTTTATAGCTCTGATTGCTCAATAAATGACAATGGTCCCAAAATAGTGTCAAAAGTGTCCGATGTGTCTGCCATAATGTCGCAGTTATGATAAAAATCGATGATCGCCGCCATTACTAATAAAAAAAACGTATAATAAAAATGCCATAAACTATTCCCTATTTTGTAGACGTATAACTTTTGCGCAAACCAATCAATATACGCTTATTGCGATTTGTTTTTTACCAAAAATATGTAGAATACATTTTGGCCTAAACTGAGAAAGAAATTAGTTTTTTTATATATTTTTTCTGGATATTTATTATAGCAAAAAGTAAAAAATATTGCTTTTTTTTCAAAATTGACGTTCTTTTTTTGTTTATAGCACAAAAACTAAAAACTGCAGAGGTGATCAAAAGAAAGCTCTATTTGTGGGGAAAAAAGGACGTCAATTTTGTTTGGGTGCAACGTCGCACGACTGCGCAATTGTCAGTTAAAGCGACACAGTGCCGAATCGCAAAAGTGCTCTGGTCAGGAAGGGGGTAAATTCTTCCGGGGCTGAAGTGGTTAAACATAATAACATATATTATATAAAATGTCTATTGTGCTGGCAAAATTAAACAATAACAGATGAAAAGTGCCACACTATATTAAAGTAACCAGTGTGATATGACACATATAAATAAAGTGCTTGAGTGCAAAAGGGATCATTTACGTGTCTTCCTCAGGGGGATTGTCACAATGCCCCTGAGGAAGACACGTGACTGATCCCTGTGTTGAACACGCGTAGAGGAGGGGACAGGGTGGTGTAGTAGGCAGCAGGTTTGAACGCTGCGAACGAACACGCTATATCATCGTTTTTTTCTTTCTTTTATCTGCTATAGAGTGGTGTGCTTTACCACCTAACAAAAATGTTAGTACACAGATTGATGTTTTATAAATAAAAATATGTCTTTAAACGATAAAACACCATTTAGACTTTATTTTTATATATGGACAAAGGAATTTACTGCTGGACATATCAGGATCCCAAAGAGCTTCATTCACATAGAACCCAGGGGTGGTTCACAGGCGTTTTTTGACCAAACTTTGGTGTGCGGTCAAACGCCCTGAGGTGAGCAGATTCACACAGGAGGGGAGAGCACAAGTTTGTTGTCACCTTGTCAACTTTGCAACACCATCTCAAGATTTTGCTTTGCCAGCACAATGGACATTTTTTATTTTATTATTTATTTTAATATGTTTGATATTTTCGTTTTGCACTAGGTCATTCATGCACTTTATTTATATGTGTCATATCACACTGTTTACTTCAATATAGTGCGGCACTTTTCATCTGTTATTATTTTAATTTGCCAGCACAATGGACATTTTATATAATATATGTTATTATGTTTAATAGCATGCACGGTTTGCACTAAGATATTCACGCATTTTATATGTGTCATATCACATTGGTAATCTTAATATAGCGCGGTATTTTATTTGTTTTTAAACATGTTATACTTACCTGCTCTGTGTAATGGTTTTGCACAGAGCAGCCCAGAGCATCCTCTTTACGGGTCCCTCGCCGGCACTCCTGGCCCCTTCATCCTGCGGAGTGCCCCCACAAAAAGTAGCCCCCTCTCTCTCCTCATTGGCTCACTGACTTTGATTGACAGCAGCAGAAACCGATGGCGCCCCACTGCTGTCTCAGTCAAGGAGGACATCCAAGACGCTTGTGCAACATTCCGGGATTAAGATGCGGCTCTGGTAAGTATTAGGGGGGCTGCTGCACACAGAAGGTGTTTTATCTTAATTTATAGAATGCATTAAGATAAAAACCTTCTGAATGAATGCATTAATGCATTAGAATGCATTAAGATAGAACCCCTTTAAGCCACCAGTGTGGATTGCTGTTGCACGTGCGTTGTTAGTAGCTCGAAGACAAATTGCCCTAAAGTGGATTTCCCAGCACCCACCAACCCTATCCGACTGGATATTCGATCTTAATAAGTGTGCTTCTTATGAGAGAAACTTTTATTTTCTTAAAATCTTATTAAAGCAGTTTGATGCAATTAGGTCACCTTGGCTAGACCAAATGAGCTCTGTATTGAGGTAGGCTTTAGGCTCTTGTAGGAATAGCTGTATGTTTTTTTTTTTGTTTTTGTTTTTTGTTTTAGGGGCCGATATTATTATGTTATTTGTTAATTTATTGTTATGATGGCTTTCAGGTATGCTCTATTTGTAGGTTTTGTATTTGTGTTTGGTTTTTTAAGAGGTGTCGTTTGTTTATTTGTTTATGTCTTTAAAACTTTTTTAAATAAATAAATGTCTGATTTAAAAATAAAAAAATATATATATATACACAGCGGTTAAAATAAGTATTGAACACGTCACCATTTTTCTAGGTAAATATATTTTTATAGGTGCTATAAAATGTTCACCACATCTTCATCATCCTGGTAGATGGCAGCAGAGTTTTATCAAGAATGTCTTGGTACATTATTTCATTCATCCTTCTTCAATGATATGAAGTTTGCCAGTACCGTATGCTGTAAAAAAGCTCCACACCATGATGTTCCCACCTCCAAACTTGTTGGCGGTGGGAGTGTTTTTGGGATGATGTTCAGTGCCATTTGACCTTCAAACAAGGTGTGTATTATGGCATCCAAAGAGTTCAATTTTGGTCTCATCTGACCTGACTATATTCTCCCAGAATTTCACAGGCTTGTCTAAATGTTGTGCAGTAATCTTTGTATGGTGAGCGTGCATTCAGGCCATGATGGTTGAGTACATTACTTATTGTTTTCTTTGAAACAATTGTACCTGCTAATTCCAGGTCTTTCTGAAGCTCTCTACAAGTGGTTCTTCACTCTTGGTCAACTCTTCTGATAATTCTTTTTACTTCACTGTCAGAAATCTTGCAAGGAGCACCTGGTCGTGACCAGTTTATGGTGAAATGGTGTTCTTTCCACTTCACGATTACGGCCCCAACAGTGCTCACTGGAAATCCTTCTGTAACCAATGCCATCAGTTTGTTTTGCAACAATAAGGTTGCAAAGGTCTTGAGAGAGCTCTTTGCTTTTACCCATCATGAGATGTTTCTGGTGTGACACCTTGGTAATGAGACTTCTTTTTATAGGCCATCAGTTGAGACTGAGCCAGCTCATTTTAATTTGTACTGACGAGGAGCAGGATTTCTTTCTAATTACTGATAGATTTCAGCTGGTGTCTTGGCTTTCCCATGCCTTTTTACACCTCCCTTTCTTCATGTGTTCCATACTTTTTCCCTGTGTCATTCCATTTCATTACACATTATTGTAATAAAATGACTGTGGAAAATGTCATACTGGACCTCATGCAACTTGGATTCTGTGCCTCTCCACTCTTCCTTCAGACTCTGGGACCTTGATTTCCAAATGAAATGCAAAATTTTCCACAGTCAGTGATGATTTGTGGAGCCATGTCATCTGCTGGTGTTGGTCCACTGTGTTTTATCAAGTCCAAAGTCAGTGCAGCCCTCTACCAAGAAATTCTAGAGCACTTCATGCTTCCCTCTGCTGACCAGTTTTATGGAGATGCTGATTTCATTTTCCAGCAGGACTTGGCACCTGCCCACACTGCCAAAATTTCCAATACCTGGTTTAATGATCATGGTATCACTGTGCTTGATTGGCTGGCAAACTCGTCTGACCTAAGCCCCATAAAGAATCTGTGGGCTATTGTCAAGAGGAAGATGAGACACCAGACCCAACCTTGCAGACGAGCTGAAGGCCACTATCAAAGAAACCTGGACTTCCATAACACCTCAGCAGTGGCACAGGCTGATCGCCTCCATGCCACGCCGCATTGATGCAGTAATTCATGCAAAAGGAGCACCGACTAAGTACTGAGTGCATACTATACTGTACATGGACATACTTTTCAGTAAGCCAACATTTTTGTATTAAAAATCCTTTTTATTATTGGTAATATGTAATATTCTACTTTTCTGAGATAATGAATTTTGGGTTTTCACTAGCTGTGTAAACCATAATCATCAAAATGAAAAGAAAGAAAGGCTTGAAATATATCACTCTGTGTGTAATGCAATAAACAACTAACTTAACTTTTTGATGATATTAAAATTTTATGAGATGCACCTGTGTATATATATAGATATATGTAGCGGCACCCCCGTAGGAGCTGCTGGTTTAGTTTTGGGTCTGCACATTACTTTACTGTTCCAAATGTTTGGCTCAGGGGTTCTCCTTGAAGAGTTTCTCCGGAAGAAATGTCTGCACCAACACAAAGTCTCTTTCAAGGGTTTTATTGAATAAACTTTCCAACAGAGGGGATAGAGGAATGGGGAGGACTCAGGTATCTTACTTGTCAATCACTGAACTTTCCTAGGTCCAGAGGAGCAACTGTCTCCACGCTGGACTCAGCAACCACCGGATAGGCCCACTCTCACCGGCCTAGCAACTGGCGCAAAGCTCGATCAATGATAGTCTCTGCCACATACTTGGTATTAGAATTTGTTCAATAGTCTCTGCCACAGACTTGGTATTAAAATTTGTTCAATAGTCTCTGCTACAGACCCATAACCCCTCACTGGGTTATCTCCCTTAGAAAGAACACAGCTCTCAGTGCCAGGATCTTTCAGCCACTCCAGCAGCACTGTGAGGTCGATTTTTGGGATCTGGATACATCCTCCAATTGAGTCTTCAATTGCTCTGTCCCTTCCATCAGGCAAGGCGACACAGGATCATCCCTGGATCAGTAGACCCCAGTAATGCCTGAGCCTACATCTCAGTTGCGAGGCCTCGGGCCAACGTGGCCCAGAGGCGGGAACTGCCAACACATCCCTGAGGCCAGGAGGGCCCTCAGGTGAGGATCAAAGAACGACCCCCGGCTATTCACACCGATAGCGCAGTCTCTGCCTCCTAAGTACCCCCTTCCAGAATGTACAGCGGGTTCACCACGCCCCCATGGCTGCTTCTGGGAAAGAGGTACCCAACACTTCCAGCCTGCTGCCTTTCCAACCCTGACCAGCGGTGACAGCGACACCCACCGCTGGGGGGAAAATTATGCAACCAGCTGAACTGAAACAGCACCGCAATTTGAATACAATCTCTCTGGGCTAAACTAATGCCCAGACAACTATAATTTCAACATATAGCGCCCACTCATTGGGAGCAGGGCGCTACATATGTATAAATATATATCTATATGTATATAGATATATACAGTCAGGTCCATAAATATTAGGACATCTACACAATTCTAATCTTTTTGGCTCTATACACCACCACAATGGATTTAAAATGAAACAAACAAAATGTGCTTTAACTGCAGACTTTCAACTTTAATTTGAGGGTATTTACATCCAAATCAGGTGAACGGTGTAGGAATTACAACAGTTTGTATATGTGCCTCCCACTTTTTAAGGGACCAAAAGTAATTGGACAATTGGCTGCTCAGCTGTTCCATGGCCAGGTGTGTGTTATTCCCTCATTATCCCATTTACAATGAGCAGATAAAAGGTCCAGAGTTCATTTCAAGTGTGCCATTTGCATTTGGAATCTGTTGCTGTCAACTCTCAATATGAGATCCAAAGAGCTGTCACTATCAGTGAAGCAAGCCATCATTAGGCTGAAAAAAACAAAACAAACCCATCAGAGAGATAGCAAAAACATTAGGTGTGGCCAAATCAACTGTTTGGAACATCCTTAAAAAGAAACAACGCACCGGCGAGCTCAGCAACACCAAAAGACCCAGAAGACCACGGAAAACAACTGTGGTGGATGACTGAAGAATTCTTTCCCTGGTGAAGAAAACACCCTTCACAACAGTTGGCCAGATCAAGAACACTCTCCAGGAGGTAGGTGTATGTGTGTCAAAGTCAACAATCAAGAGAAGACTTCACCAGAGTGAATACAGAGGGTTCACCACAAGATGTAAACCGTTGGTGAGCCTCAAAAACAGGAAGGCCAGATTAGAGTTTGCCAAACAACATATAAAAAAGCCTTCACAGTTCTGGAACAACATCCTATGGACAGATGAGACCAAGATCAACTTGTACCAGAGTGATGGGAAGAGAAGAGTATGGAGAAGGAAAGGAACTGCTCATTATCCAAAGCATACCACCTCATCAGTGAAGCATGGTGGTGGTAGTGTCATGGCGTGGGAATGTATGGCTGCCAATGGAACTGGTTCTCTTGTATTGATTGATGATGTGACTGCTGACAAAAGCAGCAGGATGAATTCTGAAGGGTTTTCGGGCAATATTATCTGCTCATATTCAGCCAAATGCTTCAGAACGCATTGGACGGCACTTCACAATGCAGATGGACAATGGCCCGAAGCATACTGCAAAAGCAACCAAAGAGTTTTTTAAGGGAAAGTAGTGGAATGTTATGCAATGGCCAAGTCAATCACATGACCTGAATCTGATTGAGCATGCATTTCACTTGCTGAAGACAAAACTGAAGGGAAAATTCCCCAAGAACAAGCAGGAACTGAAGAGAGTTGCAGTAGAGGCCTGGCAGAGCATCACCACGGATGAAACCCAGCGTCTGGTGATGTCTATGCGTTCCAGACTTCAGGCTGTAATTGACTACAAAGGATTTGCAACCAAGTATTAAAAAGTGAAAGTTTGATTTATGATTGTTAATCTGTCCCATTACTTTTGGTCCCTTAAAAAGTGGGAGGCACATATACAAACTGTTGTAAAATTCCTACACCGTTCACCTGATTTGGATGCAAATTCCCTCAAATTAAAGCTGAAAGTCTGCAGTTAAATCACATCTTGTTTGTTTCATTTCAAATTCATTGTGGTGGTGTATAAAGCCAAAAAGATTAGAATTGTGTCGATGTCCCAATATTTATGGACCTGACTGTATATAGATATATATATATATCTATAGATATATAGATATATATATATCTATATATATATAAATATATATATTGGATAAGGCAAAATGTGGTTTGTGCCTAGGAAAGACTGGACTCTTAAACACAGATTATATACAGGGCCATGATCGCTCCTTTGGAATTTAAGTCCTACCCTTTCCTGACCTCAAGCCCACTCTCAGTCTTTACAGTGCCAAATTCCAGAGCCCTTGTGGACATCTAGTAAAGTTAGATTATAAAATTTGGTGGGCATGAAAGTCTCTTTCTAAATAAGCAAAAGAGAAATGGAGGTGCCTGTGATGGACCCTGGTACTCCGAAAGAGTATGTTCGCCATGCCAGCTTCCCTTGCCTGGACACCAAATGCTATTCAGGTTCCATCACCCACCCAGTCACTAGTTGGGACACAGTGAAAGATGGTAAACAGCATAAGACTTTTTATTGAAAACACAGACACAGAAATATATAACCTCAGGGTCGATTTTCCCTCCCCCTTCCAGCCAATAACTGGTGGCACTGATCCATTTAACTTTTCTGCAACTATTTCAAACAGTAACTGGGTGCGCAAACCACTTTATTAACAGAGAGGACCATTAAAGAAGCTTCTCCTCTCATATAACTTAGGTATGCGTGCCTGTTCATAGTTCCAATGACCACAGTGAGCCTGGAGTGGCGGGTATTCAAAAGAAGTGGCGAGGTTGAGACAGACCCGACAGGACTGGGCTGTCACAGTGCCCTTCATGAATGCTGCTAATGAAAATGCCCTTTTCCCTGTTTTCCAGCTGATCCAACGTCTTTAATACTTTCTAAAGAAATTATCTATAAACTGTAAATATTTCTTTACTCTTTTATGACTCACTGTGCGCTTGTTCCAGGTCACTGAGCCATGTAGGGCAGCAAGGCAACTATCATTTGCAGACCCAAGTCAGTAACGGTAGACTGGGTATGTCTGTCAGGAAAATGGCCATGAGAGAACTGGCAATAATGCCAACAACAGAGATGGATGCCATCCCAGCGTGCATGTGCGGCAGAATGGCAAATCGGCGCGCGCGCATGCGCAATGGTGCACGGATAACGTGAAAGAGGGGATCTCTTGCTGGCCTATAATAGGCTGGTGTCTGAATGGTTACACGGAGCTGTGACTCGGCTCCAGTGCCCCCATAGGAAACTGCTTGCTGTGGGGGCACTCGATAAGAGGGAGGGGCCAGGAGCAGCAAAGAGGGATCTGAGAAGTGGAGGGTCCGGGCTGCTCTGTGCAAAACCAACTGCACAGTGGAGGTAAGTATAACATGTTTGTTATAAAAAAAAAACAGCAAAAAAAAACACGAGACTTTAGCCCTGGTTCACACTGGTGCGTTTTGACATGCGATTTGGCATGCCAAATCACATGTCAAAACGGAGATATTTGCCGCAAATTGCCGGCAATGGCACCGTCCTAACCGGTGCGACGCCGCATCTGCGGCGCTGCACCGATTTCAAAAAGTAGTTTCTGTATTACTTTTTGCGATTTCGGCCGTGATTTACATTGACATCTGTGCAGAAAACTGCACAGATGTCTTTGTAATCGCGGCTGAAATCGGGACTGACCAGCGGGAGTGAAATCGTGCGAGTTCAGCTGAACTCGCACCGCTTCACTCCCGCAGCCCAGTGTGAACCTGGGCTAACAATCACTTTAAATAATATGTACATGTTGTAATACTGTTTATTATCACTTAATGATATAGTGACCAAGGTCAATCAAACCTGAAATATTATATTTATACATCAAATTTATCATACCCCAGACACATGCATGACCACTTCGCTAATATTTGATCCACTGTTTCACAAATCTGGCAGGTTGGATTTAGGTTTGGGAAATCAGAATAAAATGATTTTCTGGAATTTTCTGCAAAACAAATGGCCTGGAATGTTCCCGAGATTCTATTATACATTCAAATTCATCATTGGTTGAGTTCTAAACATAATGACTTTTCCTAGGGCATAAAAAGACTCAGCCAATAGAAAATGTATCTTTCTCTGTTTATGGCATGTGTAAATCATCCATGTAAATACAGATGGGGATAGATAGATAGATAGATAGATAGATAGATAGATAGATAGATAGATAGATAGATAGATAGATAGATAGATGCCCTAATCCATCCTCATACTTGTTTTGTATATACTGCTATATATACATTCTTCTCCTATATGCTTGGCATCTATTTTTCAATCCATCTAGAAAATATGTTTGAAGCTTGTGTGGAATGGAATTGATGAAACAAAAACACGACAAGATAGCGCTGTCCACTTCATCCAAGCAGCCAGATTCGTGTTTTAATCAATACTACATGTCAAGTATTCTGCCAGTGCACATAAGTCCCATTTTCCGTGAGCCTGCCTGCTGCTGAAATGTTTTGCTGGAGAAGACTTGTAGCAGCATGTGAAGCACACAGCAAATTAATGCACATGGATGGAAATGATTTTAGAATGCTTATAGCCTAATAAAATAACGCAGTGAACAATGATGGGTTTTAAGCCAAAGCCACCAATCACATTCATGGAAGGACTCATTCCCACAAGACTGAATTTTCCTGTGTTTTGAGGGAAACTCAATTAAAGTTAAAAAGCAGTAATAATGTATGGGAGTTATTTAGTAATGGGGGAACTAGTGCATGCAGTATTTTTGGTCTGATGATCTGCAATATCTTCTTCAGATTAATTCTATAGGGCCCTTGGAAGCTCATCCAAAATGCACATATAATAACTGCCTGAGCAAGTTTTTTAAAGAAGAATTCCAGGTATGAATATTTTTACACAATTCTGCTTGAACCACTGTAACTATGCATTTACCATACCAGTGGGATCCCTCTGGAAGCTGGAAATCACTGTCATAGAAACCGCTACTCCAGTGATCTTTGCTAGCTTCTAGATCCCATGCCGAGCGGCTACCCTGCTGCACTGTGAAAACCGGAGGTCAACCTTTCGACACAAATGCTTTTCAGCGAATGCCTTGCGTTTTCTCAATGAATGCAAAGCATTCTCTAATTGCACAAGGTGGATAGTGTGATGTCACCATCAATCCCCTCCAATTCGCCCAATCGGAGAATGTTTTGCATTCATTGAGAAAATGCAAAGTGTTCTCTGATTGCACAAGTTGGAGAGCGTGATGTCACCATCCATCCTCTCCACTTCGCCCAATCCAAAAATAATTTGTATACATTGAGAAAATGTAAAGCGTTCTCTGAATGTTGCCTGTGCCTAAAGGCTAATCTTCTGTGTTCATAATGCAGGAAGGAAGCCACTTGGCATGGGACCCGGAAACTAGTGGAGATCAATATGTTAGCGGTGTCTACTTCAGTGATTCCCCATTTCTAGAGGGATCCCACAGGTATGGTATATGCATAGTTTACATTGTCAATACCTGGAATTCTTTAATGGAAAAGTAAGAGAATATTTCAAGTAAGGCCCCTTTCACATGATCTTTCTGATCAGATCCACCTGTCAGTTTTTCACGCTGTCCTGATTGGATGCTCTATTCAGGTCTATAGGCAGGGGGATGTAAACGGACTTGTGTCTTTCTACATCCAACTGCTTCCAAGTCCACCCAGATGTGCATCCTTTTTTGTTTTCCAGGCCTTAACATGATGGGTAGGATGTAGCCTGATGTAAATGGACAAAAATCTGTTTACATCCAGCAGCAATAGATCGACCATGGGTGCACCACTCTCTGCTGTCAAAATGCAGCCCAAAATTCTGAATGGGCATTGATGTCACAAAACTGATTTCTGACCAGTTCTGCCAGTGTAGCCCCCTAGTCCCAAACAGGGGCTACTAGCCTAAATTTTGTTTTTGGCTGGGTGGTAGTCAGCCCGGACTAATTGCGTAGTTCTTCACATTGTTTTTCCCTAAGCTTCAGTTATGTTGTGGTTTCTCACTGTTGTCCATAGGTGTCACTGGTGCCACTGGTCGTAATATAAGACTTCACAAACAAGACTAAGTTATGAATATTTTTATTTCCTTCACCCAATCCAGTGGGATGTTGAGGCCACTGGGGCATGCTGGAGAGGATCTAAATATTTGGGACAGGTCATGTGCTCGCTGTCTTCCCCTGGGCTGAGGCCTGGGAAAGTGCTGCTGGATAGAGCTCTGCCGTTAGGCCCAAGAGCCTGTTTAGGGTCTAACATGTGCTGACATGGACCTGAAGCTGTCCTGCCTGGTCTGGGGGAAGCTGTGTCAAGGAAAAGAGCCAGGGGAGGCCCCTTGTTGGAGATAACCAGGAAGAAGGCTGGTCTCACAGAAGTGCCTGGTGACTCACTTGGAGGACTCACTGAAATTGGGAGCATGCTTACAGTGTTGCTGGGCTGGTTTAAAGGTTCTGAGACTGTGAAGCTGGGCATTGATCTGGAGAGTCTGTAAATGATCTTCCTGGTATTTAGGTCCTCTAACCCTCTTCACCTTCACCTCCTTAACCTCTCTGCAATAAAACTCTAAAATTACAAAAGTGACTAGCGCTTAATATTCTGTTTTCTATAACATGCTGTTATCATTGTTTCTAGAAGAGCACTCCATGAAGGTAGCAAGCCAGTGGGAGGCTGATGTTGGACCTATTGCAGGGGAGCTGTGGGAGGAGGCACTGCAGGTGGTTAATGCTTGTTCGCTTAATGTGTCACAGAAGGTGTCTCAGCTGTACATTCTATTGCGTGTACATTATACCCCGGTTAAACTCTTCAAAATGGTCAGGGTACCCAATCCGCTGTGCGGTAGGTGTAGGGCGGTGCCTGGGGATTTGATTCACCTGCTCTGGCGTTGCCCCAAACTCCACAGATATTAGACGAAGGTTCTGGCTACACTCAATTCGGTGTTCCAGACCAACGTCCCTCTTGACCCACTACACTGCCTGCTTGGAGTTCTGGAGGGGGTGATACCGGAGGAGGTGACTCGAATGGCATTTACCAGAGCATTATTTCAGGCACGGAAAACCATCCTTCTACACTGGAAATCAGACACACCGCCCACGGCCAAAATGTGGATACAAAAAATGGGTAGAATGCTCATAATGGAGAAGTACATCTATCAGATTCAGCACAGAGGTAATGCCGGAAAATTTGATAAGCTCTGGGACTCATGGCTCGCTATACCTGGTTTAAGCCCCATGGAACTAGTACGGATGAGGCTGTTGAGGGGTGTGTAGACATGGATATTGTGATGGGGATTTATGGTTGGACATTTGTCTAAATGCTGGAACAGGTGGGAGGATGGTGGGGGTTGGAGTAGGGTTGGGCCAGTGGGGTATAGGCAGTGAACTATATGCAAGTCGGGATTATGAGTGGAATGTTTGTTTCATGTATTGTCTGTTATACTCAAGAACTGTTGTTGTATCATCATATTGCCAAAACAGAATGTACCGTACTGCATGTTTTCATATCCTTTTTGATTCAAAAAAAATTCTGTTTCAGTCCCCCATTTTAGCCATGAAGCTAGCCCACTCTTGCCTCTGGAGGTGCCATGCTGCCTTTGGGGTGTTGTTGGGGGTTGCTAAACCAGCTATTCTCAATCAGGGTTCCATTAAACCATAGGTTTCCCCCAGAGGTTTATAGGTGTTCCTTGAGCTGTGGCTGATTGACCTCCTATTTAATGACCTGCATAGTTCTGGGGCCAATGCCATTTGGCATAATAATCTTTTTAGCTGTCTTTAAGGGTGACATTTGGACCACTACTGTAATGGTTTTGTTCTTCCTACTGGCTACCAATGTTAGATGCATTTTTCCCATTGACCCCTGATAAATTGGTTTTAGTAAAGATTCCATGAGACCTGGAAATTAATTGAGGAGTTTTGGGGTTAAAAGGTTGAGAAAGGCTGTTCTACACTATCTTCCACATCCCTCTTAGTATTGGAAATGAGCAGAGGGGGAAGTGTTTGTAGTACAAATTAAGAGAACATCATAGGGTGACAACATAGTACAGTGAGTGAGCGTTGCCACCCTAGAACAGAAAATGTGTTTACAGGTAGAATTACCATTTTATGTATTACATTTTTGTTTTTGGATTTAGATATGCTTTATGCCGCGTACACACGATCGGTTTTTCTGATGAAAAAAGACAGATGGACTTTTTTCATCGGACAAACTGATCGTGTGTGGGCCCCATCGGTCTTTTTTCCGTCGGTATAAAAAAATAGAACATGTTTTAAATTATACCGATGGAAAAAAAAACGATAGCAAATTCCGATCGTCTGTGGGGAACTCCATCGGAGAAAAAAAACATGCATGCTCAGAATCAAGTCAACGCATACTCAGAAGCATTGAACTTAATTTTTCTCGGCTCTTCGGAGAGTTTTACGTCACAGCGTTTGGGGCGGTCAGATTTTTGACTGATAGTGTGTAGGCAAGACTGATGGAAGTCAGCTTCATCGGATTTCCGATGGAAAAATCCATCGGATTTTATTCCATCGGAAATCCGATTGTGTGTACAGGGCATTAGGGTCTTCTTGATCTACAGACCTGCATTGGCATCTGCTACCAGTTTACTAAAAGTCTTTAAAGAATCCAAATCAGAAATGTAAGTATCGTACTCCTCTTGATTTCAGGACAGGTTGTCAGAGCATCTGTGAATTAAAAATATGACACAGGATTTCTGAATTAAATTCTGACTGGTCTAATAGGCCAAAATATTAGAGGGTTACTTTCAGGTCTCAGTTTATGTAAGAGACAATAATTTGTCCTTACAAATGAAGTGCTTAAGAACAATGGGTTTCTGATATACTCACAATACCTGTGACCAAAAACAAACTGACCAATGTTTACAATGATCTTCAAATCCCCTAAACGTGGAATGTGAAGACACCCTGAGAAAATAGTAAGCAGGTGAGCCGGCGGGTGACTGAGCAGGCCGGCGGGTGAGCGAGCAGACGGGCAGGCGGGTGAGCAGGCCGGTGAGTGAGTGAGCAGGCCGGCGGGTGGTCAGGATGGTGAGCAGGCTGGCATGTGACTGAGCGAGCAGGCATGTGTTCTATCAGAAGGCCGCTACCCATCAGAATATGCAACTGAAGTGACGTTGCGTCGCGGCTGTAACGGCACCCCAAATACGAAAGGGGTTTAACGCCGTTTAAAGATATTCCCTCTCCTGGACACAAATTCACTGTCTATCCTCCACAGCCAGACGACCACTTCCCATAGGAATTAATACTTCTGAAAGAACGAGACGCACTCTGTATCTTTCTCTGGATAGACTGACTTTATTGCCAAAAACATTGTAACCTTTATACACATCCAATACTGCATTAATCTAAAATGAAAAATGGTCCAGCTCCACCCACAACATAACAAGACCCAATACACATTATTTTGACACCTGTTAGGAGACAACAGGTTCTAATCCCCTTATGTTTCAATAACTATGTATGACCTTTATATTCACCAGACTGTCTATTACTTTACAATACACACAAGGACAGACTTAATTTCCCCAATCCACATCACCACAAACAATGAACAGGTCTTTTAGAAGCTGGGATTAGCATTACACTAGGCAGACAGGTGATTGAGGCTGAACACCTCAGTATATCTCAATTAACCTGTTGAGTTCAGAATCAGTAAATAGTCCTTTACAGATATTGTAAAGGTATGTACTTACCGAGGCCGAGATGCCGAGAGTGGTTCACCTTTGCGACTTGACGCACTCCACCCCCTGGAGTTGAGACAGAGAGTGGATGGCGAGAAGCGGCACCGGCTACCGGCAGGTGGTGGGTATTTGTAGACGGTCCGGTAGAGCTGAGTAGACTGAAGAACAGGCTTCAAGCAGGAACTAGCCGGATTGGTAAAGTTCAAACAGCAGGAGATAATGGAAGCCGGTGCAGGTTGAGTCCGGGTTGCAATGGCAAGGTAACAGTCCCGGCTGGGGGTCAAACACAGTAAAAGGTAACAAGTCCAGAGAGTACCGGGAACCAGGCAGGGGTTCAAAGGAAACGCGGAAGTCCAAAAGGTACAAGCCAGAGGTCAAGGATTGGAGACAGGCAGCAGATCCGAGTCACAGGCCGAGGGTCAAACACAGGAGAAGGCAGAAGTCCGTATCACAAGCCGAGGGTCAGGTCCAGGAGAGAGATCAGAGGAATCAAGCCAGTCCGGGTCACAAGGAGATTTTCAGGATAGTTTTCCAGAGTCTTGGGAATACAGGAAAGCTGACAAACCAGCAACTTGTCAGTGCAACTGGGTCTCTTTAAATAGGCCCGCCTGGATTCCTATTGGTGCGCCGCCGCGCATGCGTGCGCGCCGCTGCGTCGGCGCGGCACCCGAGAACGTAGAAGCGCCGTCCCGCGCACGCGCATGCGCCGAAGCATCATTCCGCCGCGCGTGCGCATTGGGCGCTGATTGGCGCTGTTGGACGGATTTCCCTGACAGTGCCCCCCTCTTAGGGGCGGACTCCGGACGCCCAGACTAGACATCAACTCGGGATGTTCCTGGTGAAAGACTCTAATTAGGCGGGGAGCATGTAGGTTCCTAGATGGTTCCCAAGAGTTGTCCTCCGGGGGATACCCCTTCCATTTGATTAAATACTGTAACTGCCTGCCTCTTTTCCTGCAGCCCAGGATAGATTCCACCACGTACTCGTTTTCACCATCAACCTCCACAGGTGGAGGAGGTGGCTCATCCCTTCCCGGGAAGGAGCTGGAGACTACCGGTTTCAACAGAGACGTGTGGAAGACCGGGTGTATCCTGTAGGAGTCGGGCAGTGCCAATTCAAAAGCCACAGGGTTGATTACTCGCTTGATTTTGAAAGGGCCTATAAATCTTGGTCCCAATTTCCGTGAAGGGATCGGCAATTTGAGGTTGGTGGCGGAGAGCCATACTTCCTCCCCAACTTTGAAGACTGGATTTTCCTTCCTACCCTTGTCATAGTGTCTCTTGTAAGACTCCTGGGCGTTTTGCATCATTTCCTGGAGTCTCAGAAAATTAGATTGAACCAAGGCTATCCGATCTTGAACAGCAGGAACAGAGCTCTCCGGAATGTCATCAGGGAGGAAGGAAGGATGGAAACCAAAGTTGGCCCAAAAAGGAGTTTGACTGGTGGCTGAATGCACCGAGTTATTATATGCAAATTCAGCGTAGGATAATAGGGAGGACCAATCATCTTGTGAGGCTGAGCAAAAACAACGGAGATATTGTTCTAGGGTTTGATTGGTTCTCTCTGTCTGTCCGTTGCTCTGGGGGTGATACGCCGATGATAGGCAAATTTTGATTTCTAAAGATTTGCAAAGTTCCTTCCAGAATTTCGCCGTGAATTGAACGCCTCTGTCAGAGGTGATGCTTTTAGGCACTCCATGGAGCCTGATTATCTCCTGAAAGAAGGCTTTGGCTGTATCTGCAGCAGAGGGAGTACCAATCATGGGCACGAAGTGTGCCATTTTGGAGAGGCGGTCAATTACGACCAGAATCGTGGTAAAACCTCCAGAGGGCGGTAGATCTACAATGAAGTCCATGGACACATCTGCCCACGGACGTTCAGGGATAGGCAAAGGTTTGAGTAGTCCCCAACTCTTGGTTTTGGGTCCCTTATACCGTTGGCAACGGGTACAGGAGGCAACATAGGACTTGCAATCTTGTCTCCAACCAGGCCACCAGAAGGAGCGAGAGATTAGTTCCATGGTCTTTTTGGTTCCAAAGTGACCAGCTAGTTTGTGGTCGTGGAAAGTTTTCAGAGTCAGTTGCCTTGTTTCCGGAGGGACGAAGACTTTACCTTGGGACCAGAGCAAGTCGTTACGCTTCTCTAAGGAAGAGGTTACTTGGTCAGGACAATGTTTAGAGGCGGCTCTTATGGAGGTTAGTAGATCAGCCTGTGGGATGAGCAGAAAGTTTTGTGCTGATAGGATGGTACTTGGTTCCTCTGCTTGAGGGGTCTCGGGAAACATCCTAGAGAGGGCATCCGCCTTCACGTTCTTGGAACCGGGCCTATAAGAGATATGAAAGTTAAACCTGGTGAAGAAGAGGGCCCATCGGGCTTGTCTGGGTCGAAGACGTTTTGCAGTTCTCAGATATTCTAGATTCTTATGATCCGTGAATATCATGACAGGGTGAGGAGCTCCCTCCAGAAGGTATCGCCATTCTTCCAGGGCGAATTTGATAGCTAATAGTTCCCGGTCTCCGACGTCATAATTACGTTCCGGAGAAGTTAGTTTACGAGAGGCAAAGGCTACTGGATGAAGAAGGGATTTGGGGCCCTGCCTTTGAGAGAGGATGGCCCCAGTGGCTGACTCTGAAGCATCTACTTCCAGAGTAAACGGCAGTAGCGGATCTGGATGCTTCAATACAGGTGCCGATGTGAATGCATTTTTTAGTTTATCGAAGGCATCCTGAGCTTCCGGTGACCAGTGAAAGCGGTAGCCCTGGCGTGTCAATTGGGTTATAGGCGCCACAATAGAGGAGAACCCCACAATGAACCTCCTGTAGAAATTGGCGAAACCTATAAATCGTTGTACCCCTTTCTTGTCTGTTGGGGCTGGCCATTCCTGGATAGCTTTGACTTTCTGCGGGTCCATTGCGACCCCATTGGTAGAAATAATAAATCCCAAAAATTGCACCGTGGTTTTCTCAAAGTCACATTTCTCGGCCTTGAGGTAAAGTCTATGTTCTCGGAGAATAGTGAGGACCTTGATGACATGGATTCGGTGCAGTTCAAGGGAGGACGAAAAAATAAGAATATCGTCTAAGTAGACTACTAGGAAATCGTCCAGGTGTTCACGGAAAATGTCATTGACCAGGTGCTGGAAAGTAGCTGGGGCGTTGCAAAGCCCGAATGGCATGACCAAGTATTCGAAATGACCGAACCTAGATCTAAAAGCCGTCTTCCATTCGTCTCCAGCCCTGATCCGGATGAGGTTGTAGGCCCCTCGAAGGTCCAGTTTAGAGAAGATCCGGGCTGATCGGAATCGTTGGAACAACTCCGGGATGAGAGGAAGCGGGTATCTATTTTTAATAGTAATTTTATTTAATTCCCTATAGTCGATGCAGGGCCTTAGAGTCCCGTCTTTCTTTTCAACGAAAAAGATTCCGGCACCGGCTGGGGAAGAAGAGGGTCGAATGAATTTCTTTTCCAGATTTTCCTCAATGTAAGACTTGAGGGCCTTCAACTCAGATTCGGACAAGGGAAAGATGCGGCCGAATGGAATTTTGGAGCCAGGCAGAAGGTCGATGGGACAATCGTAGGGACGATGTGGAGGTAGGCGGTCGGCCTGCTGTTTGTCGAAGACGTCCTGGAATCCTAAGTATGCTGATGGAACATGTGGTAGGTTATCCGGTTGAGGGGTTAAAGTAGCACAGGCAGTTGGAAGTGCGGAAAGACAGTGTTGAGAACAATATGAAGAAGTGAAGTTAACTTCCCTCTTGGCCCAGTTTATATGAGGCTCATGTGCTTGTAACCAGGGGAGGCCCAGGATAATGGGAAACATGGGAGATGAGATGAGGTCAAATCGAAGGTACTCTTGGTGGCCTGAATCCGTGATAGCAAGGACGGGTTTTGTTTCTTGCGTAATTACCCCTGAACGAGGCAGGGATCCATCCGCCAGACGAACCTGAAGATAACGGTCCTTGGTTTGCAGAGGAAAGTGAAGTTGGGAAGCAAGTGAAGAGTCCAGAAAGCAGCTGCAGGCTCCTGAATCAATAATCGCCGGTAGGCGGGTTGCTCCTGTTGGTAGCTGTAGAGAAATAGAAAGAACAACATAAGTCTGTGGTAAGCCAGAAACTG
Source organism: Rana muscosa (assembly GCA_029206835.1). Classification (NCBI taxonomy): domain Eukaryota; kingdom Metazoa; phylum Chordata; class Amphibia; order Anura; family Ranidae; genus Rana; species Rana muscosa. The sequence continues at coordinate 126,233,785 of CM055127.1, read as the reverse complement.
GGTAGTTCAAAGTGTCTTTGAGGGTACACTTACTAGGTCTCACTGGGCAGCTCCGAAGGAAATGGCCAGTACCCCCGCAGTAAAGACACAGATTGGCCTGACGCCTGCGCTGCTTTTCCTCAGGAGAAAGGGGAGGACGAACTAGACCAAGCTGCATGGGTTCAGGCTCAGGGGGAGAAGATGCTGTAGGAACTTGGATGGGTGGGTAGGCAGAAGCTGATCGGGGCAAAGTCCAGTTTGGACAGGTAGTCTGGAAACGCTCAGAACGCCGCTCCCGCAGGCGTCTGTCAAGCTGAGTGACAGACTGGATCAGATCTTCCAGAGTAGTTGGAACACCAATCCTGGCCAGCTCGTCCTTAAGAGCCTCAGACAGTCCTTGGCGATATTGGTATTTAAGGGCCGTCTCATTCCAGCCAGTGTCAGCTGACCATTTCCGGAATTCTGCCGTGTAGTCCTCCACCGGCCTTCTCTCCTGGGTTAAACTGTGGAGAACAGACTCAGCTGTAGCCGATCGCTGAGGATCGTCATACAGCTGCGCCATACTCTCGAAGAAGGTGTCCACGGAATCCAGTATGGGGCTGCTTTGCTCCATCAGGCCATGGGCCCAGGCCTGAGGTTCGTCGGTTAGAAGGGAGATGACGAACCCCACCTTTACCACTTCTGAAGAGAAAGTCCTGGGTTGAAGGGCGAAATAAAGAGAACATGCGTTTTTGAAAGCCCGATATTTCTTACGGACGCCAGAAAATCGCTCAGGCAGGGGGACCCTGGGTTCAGGGGTAGCCATTACTATGGTGGGATTTGCCTGATTTTGAGACGTGGAGGCAACATTGGCAACGGTAGCAGCTGGTGATGCTGGTCCTGTAGCTCCAGTAAGTAGCTGAAAGCGGCCATCCATTTGGACATAACCTTCTTGTAATTTTTGAACCGCGTCGGTTAGTGCGGTGACTTGCTGACATAGGGTCTCGAACGGTGAACGCACCCTGTCGGCCTCAGACATCTGGCTGGTTTGTACTGTAAAGGTATGTACTTACCGAGGCCGAGATGCCGAGAGTGGTTCACCTTTGCGACTTGACGCACTCCACCCCCTGGAGTTGAGACAGAGAGTGGATGGCGAGAAGCGGCACCGGCTACCGGCAGGTGGTGGGTATTTGTAGACGGTCCGGTAGAGCTGAGTAGACTGAAGAACAGGCTTCAAGCAGGAACTAGCCGGATTGGTAAAGTTCAAACAGCAGGAGATAATGGAAGCCGGTGCAGGTTGAGTCCGGGTTGCAATGGCAAGGTAACAGTCCCGGCTGGGGGTCAAACACAGTAAAAGGTAACAAGTCCAGAGAGTACCGGGAACCAGGCAGGGGTTCAAAGGAAACGCGGAAGTCCAAAAGGTACAAGCCAGAGGTCAAGGATTGGAGACAGGCAGCAGATCCGAGTCACAGGCCGAGGGTCAAACACAGGAGAAGGCAGAAGTCCGTATCACAAGCCGAGGGTCAGGTCCAGGAGAGAGATCAGAGGAATCAAGCCAGTCCGGGTCACAAGGAGATTTTCAGGATAGTTTTCCAGAGTCTTGGGAATACAGGAAAGCTGACAAACCAGCAACTTGTCAGTGCAACTGGGTCTCTTTAAATAGGCCCGCCTGGATTCCTATTGGTGCGCCGCCGCGCATGCGTGCGCACCGCTGCGTCGGCGCGCGCACCCGAGAACGTAGAAGCGCCGTCCCGCGCACGCGCATGCGCCGAAGCATCATTCCGCCGCGCGTGCGCATTGGGCGCTGATTGGCGCTGTTGGACGGATTTCCCTGACAGATATCCTTGGGAATATGGTGGATAAATATTACATTTTAGGTAGTCCAAGATATATTTCTTAATGTCCATGGTTTCCTGGCTCACCCTGTGTCCAAAGTGACCCTCCTGTCACACATCTCCCCTTTCGGCAGGAGACTAACACAGGAGGTGACCCCAGACGGGTTGACTCCGAATTTAGTCCATAGGTCCATTCTTCTAATGCCGGTATCCACACAGTACCCCAAATAAATTGCTCCAAACAGAGCATTACTTACCCAGCCAACCTCTGCCTCTCTCAGAGAACATAACCACCGCTGGGGAGAATACAGGGTGACTGGGCTCAGTCCGTCATGCTGTTGGTGATCTGGGCTGACTGCCCAGCATCCCTGGGGTATACAAGTGGAGACTGAAGTCCCATCCACTTGTGGTAGGTGAAAATCCCCCAGTGCTTGCAAAGCAAGGCTGACATCCTCCTGTCTCAGTGTCACACCATTTTCTGGGGTTGGGTCAGTGAAGACCGAAGTCCTATCCAGTACCACAGGAACTCCCTCTTCTGTTAGTTGAGAGCAGAGGCCCGCGGCACTCTGCTCTGTTGCCAGCTCTTCCGCTGGGTTGCTGTGAGTGGAGACCATAGTCCCATCCACTGACATCAGCTCAAGTTGCAGTTGTGTGCAGCGGCCAGTAGTATTCTGCCCTGCTGCCAGTGATTCAGCTGGGGGTAAAAGCTTTACCACCTCAGCTTGTTGCTGGAGAGAGGGGCCAACTGCCCCGGCTCCCTGAAACTCCACAGTTGTTTCAGGTGCTGGGCAGAGGTTGCTATCACTCTGCCCTGTTGCCAGCACTTCTGCTGGGGACTCCACACCATCTGCTCTGGCTAACTGTTGGGGAGGGAAAAGGGCTGCTTCTCCCCCCTGCATCTCTGAAATCCTCTGGGAAAGAGGAACCATCACCTTCTCACCTCGGGCCTCCAAAACTGCCACGGGTGTAGAGCAGGGGTCTGCAGTACTGTCCTGCTGCCAGTACTTGGGCAGGCGATGCATAATCCCTAACATCCTCTGAACAGCCCAGTAAGTCCATACCTTCTGTAATCTGTGGCTGGGGAGATGAGCCAACTGCCCTAGCTCCCTGGAACTCCACATCATCTACTTCGGCTTTAGGGATGGCAATCTCCAGATTTTCCACTGCCGATTCTCTGGCATGCTGCTGGACAGGTACATTCCTCCATCCAAGATCATCCCAAGCAGAAACAGGATCATCCAGGTCAGTCAGCACTCCTGCTTTGGGGATGGCAATCTCCAGATTTTCCACTGCCGATTCTTCAGCCAGGCTAGCTCCCTGGAACTCCATATCATCCACTTCGGCTTTAGGGATGGCAATCTCCAGATTTTCCACTGCCGATTCTTCAGCCAGCATTTCATAGTTGTCAACTGGTATTTCCTGATAGTCCCAGGCAAAGGTAGCACCACCCTGCTGCTGAGCAGATTCTAGCAGCTGTCTGTAGGCGATCTCCGATTGCCGTATTTCCGCCATTCTCCGCTCATGTTGTCGGTCTAGTTCTCTCTTTTGTCGCTGTAGTTTTTTCTCTTGTCGCTCATCCTGCAGCTGGATGCCTCCAATGGCTTCCTGTATGGCGGTCTCTGATGGGTTAGCACCATATAATGCCAACCGCTCTCTAACTCATTGCTGAAACAAATCTTCAATTGACCGGGGTCTTGCATCACCATCCTTCTGGTCCATCTCGGCTAGCTCCCTGATCAAGGTGGCCTTGTTCTTTGTCCCACTGGTCCCTCCAGGGCTCTCAAGTAGGTCTTTCAGTGTGGCTTTCCTGCCGGCTGCATAGCTGGTCATTCACTGTGGTGGTTTTGAGTGTCCCAGGAACTGGAGGGAAAATCCCACTGCTGCCACCAATGTAACGGCACCCCAAATACGAAAGGGGTTTAACGCCGTTTAAAGATATTCCCTCTCCTGGACACAAATTCACTGTCGATCCTCCACAGCTAGACGACCACTTCCCATAGGAATTAATCCTTCTGAAAGAACGAGACGCACTCTGTATCTTTCTCTGGATAGACTGACTTTATTGCCAAAAACATTGTAACCTTTATACACATCCAATACTGCATTAATCTAAAATAAACAATGGTCCAGCTCCACCCACAACATAACAAGACCCAATACACATTATTTTGACACCTGTTAGGAGACAACAGGTTCTAATCCCCTTATGTTTCAATAACTATGCATGACCTTTATATTCACCAGACTGTCTGTTACTTTACAATACACACAAGGACAGACTTAATTTCCCCAATCCACATCACCACAAACAATGAACAGGTCTTTTAGAATCTGGGATTAGCATTACACTAGGCAGATAGGTGATTGAGGCTGAACACCTCAGTATCTCTCAATTAACCTGTTGAGTTCAGAATCAGTAAATAGTCCTTTACAGATATCCTTGGGAATATGGTGGATAAATATTACATTTTAGGTAGTCCAAGATATATTTCTTAATGTCCATGGTTTCCTGGCTCACCCTGTGTCCAAAGTGACCCTCCTGTCACAGCGGCCATCTTGGTACACCCACACTCGTCCACAGAAAGCCTAGAGTTATAAGTTGGCAAGCGGACATCTTTATATACCCACCAGAGTCTTCCTTTTCACAGTTATTTTTAACAGTAAACTCAACTAATATAGTGAAATACAGTATTTAGAAGTCCGTAAGACTGTTTTGATGTTGAATTTTAAAAGCAGCTGCAAGCCTGATGATCTCACAGGTTTGCTGATGTGACCGAACACTGTTGCTTTTAAAATTAACATCAGAACAGTCTTACGGACTTCTAAATACCGCATTTCACTATATAAAATTAATTTACTGTTAATACTAACTGTGAAAAGCAAGACGGTGTGTGTAAAACGATGTCCGCTTGCCGACTTCTAACTCTAGGCTTACTGCGGATGAGTGCAGGTGTACCAAGATGACCGCAATGCAACGTCACTTTGGTTGCATATTCTGATGGGTAGCGGCTTTCTGACAGGACACCAGCGGGCAGGTGGGCGAGCGAGCAAAGAGATTACATCATCTTTCACTGCCCGCCCTCACTCTGGGACACAGCCACTGGCAAGTGACAATCTGCATCTTGTGGCAGGCGACATTGGCAAGTGACAATCCACATCTGGTGGCAGGAGACAGTGACAAGTGACAATCCACATCTGGTGGCAGGCAACGGTGGAAAGTGACACGCTGCATCTGGTGGCAGGCAACGGTGGAAAGTGACACGCTGCATCTGGTGACAGGCGACAGTGGCAAGTGACAAACTCAGGGCTCCCACTGATTCTGCATTATGGTGAGTTTTAATTTTATATTACAATGTAATAATAAAAATAATGCGCTTCAATCATCCTGACGCCATATCAACCATGGTGCTGTGATGATTGAAGTGCCAACACCAGCCATTGCCTAGACAAATTGCCCGCAAAATTTTCTGGCAGTGCCCCTCCTGAGACTAGACTCTGGATCCGCCCCTGCTTGTATGTGTGTTTAAGTAGACTCGTCCACACAACAGATTAACCAGCCTGGTTATTCAGTGACCAACCATTGTCTCGACTCTGAGATAGACAAACACAGGATGGGACCCATTTCACAGAATTGAGCTGGTTGTAACTATTGCAAACTCAAATAGTTATATATGTCAGTTTATAAGCTTTATATTGCAAGTTATGAAGGTCAAAACTTTCATGACACTGTGTTCATACATACACACATCTGTGCCTGCTTACAAGCAAATGGATTACAAATTATTTTACCAGACAAAATACTATAATTATCATGAACATCTTTATAAGTATATGATTTTAAATCATACCACAATTTTTGAGTGCTAGTTCACACCAGACGCAGTTCCGTTCAGTTCCATGTGCTTTTTTCTGCACTAAAAATGCATGCACAGTGTTTTCCATGTATTCCATTGGCTCTAGTTCACACCAGTGCAGTCAGTTCCAGTCAGTTTCCGGTGCAGAAACTGACCGGAACTGACTATTGGTGCAGAAAAGACAGAACTGCGTGGAACTGCATGGAAATACATCTGTTGTGAACTGGCCCTTAAGGTATCTATAAAAGATTTATCCTGACGCAATAGCCCATTGCTGGAAAAAGGATTTCTAAATATTAATATCGGTTATTTATGTATAACCACCATTGTTAAACATATGTGTGTAATAGGGAAGTGGTAATCCCATTAGAGATCCAGTGTGTTGGATTCTGTATTATATTTTTTTTTTTTCAAATTGCCACATGCACAATGTGAATACAATTTACAAACATCAAATACATATACCAGGTATATACTGTTCAATGCAAGACAGGCATTCTATTCATATATCTTCAAATATCTCTGCATGTACATATAGCATTTATTTTTCGTTTTTAGTTTTTTATTAAGAAACACAAAAGGGTGATAAACCTACACTCTTCCAACCAGAAAAAGTATCAGAAAAAAATAAGTAGGGAAAAAAAGACCTCAAACATTTCAGAGTGATCCTTTTATTTTATGTAATACAATTTGCGATACGTTCAAATGAGCTACACCAATATCATATACACAGTAAACTGATCATTTTAAACCCTTTGTTTATTTATTTCTTCCTTTTTTTGTATTCCTCTTTTTCTGCTGCTAAGGGCAATCTGCCACTGTATCCATTGACTCCACCCATCTACCCCAAATCCTGGTAATTTTTTTAGGACATCCCCTAGCTTTATATGTCAGTCTGTATAAGGTAACATTAGAATTAACCAGGGATTTCCAGTCCGATAGTGTAAGGTGATCTGTCCGTATCCAATTTATCACAATCAGTTTACGAACATAAAAGAATAATAATAGTCTCAGAAGAGTTTTAACATTTTTATCCATAAACTCATCCTCAATTAATCCCAAACACCCTACCATAGGACTGCATATGTTCGGGAGATCAAAAGTATCCGCTATAAATTGAGTGACCTGAGACCAAAATATGCGAGAAGGAGCCCTCATCTATCAGACATGTATGACAGGATTCTGTATTATTATTCTTAGAAAGATTGTCTGCGTGCTACCATAACCGTAATTAATAAGTAGTTAGTTTACAAGTTATGTATTTTTTTTGTCCTTTCCTTTGTATGTGTACAATATTATTTAATCGCTATATGAAACTCCACCTCCTGATAGCTAAAATTCCCAATTTAATTACTGTTTAACCCAAAAGTAATAATCATAAATTAGGAATAATATCTACCCTTCAAGGCATCGTATAGTTATCACATGGTCACACTTGTTATAGTGGAATATTAATCAGTCCTATAACAGATTATTTTATTAAAATAATTTAGAATAGACCCTCCTTGTCCTAGAATAACACCTAGTGGCCAAGGATGGTAATGCTTGAGTAAACACGAGTTGATTATTTTAACAACAAGGTTGGTCTTTATTGAAAAACATGTCATCTCACAAGGCAGACATTAAAACCACGAGTTGATTATTCAATGAACCAACCAATCAGGAATAAGGTAAAATCTTCTGGGCCACCCTCTGGTGTGTTTTATGATTATATTGTTGTCACAGTAAAAAAAATAGAAGTCAGGTATACACACAATAACATTTTCCCCATAGACAAAATAACCAATTCTGATGAATTATCAGACAACAATTTGCGTTTTACAGAATTAAAGTAGAACTATAGGCAAAACATTTTTTTTTTTCATTTTGGATAGAGCAAGGAAGGCTCTGGAACCCTTCCAGATTTTTTGAACATTTTCTGAACATCAGAAAAGAATCATCTGAGATATCCCATCATCTGACACCTCAGTGGGGCCAGGACACAGCTCCAGGATAACGAGACGCCATTTTGGGAAGGAAACTACAATCAGTAATTGACAGCCATTTTAGAGTCTGGCGGTGACCATTTTTAAGCCAACAGCCATTCTAAAATGGTAAGTATAGTATATCTTCTGTTCCTTAGGTTAATAAGCCAATTTATATGTTTCTTTTGGTAACCTAATCGTTCTCCCCAGGATAACATAACCATTCAAAATTAATAATTTTTTCTCCCTTTTTAATTATTTTTCGGTTCTTGGGCCATAAGTGGCCTACCGTTTTGCGTAATTGGCCACATATTCCTTCTGCATGGGGAATAACAGTTTAAAGTATAACTAAAGGCAAAACTTTTTTTAGTTTTGGATGGAGTGGAGAGAGATTAGAACCCCTGTCAGCTTTTATTGCTGTCCGTGGCCCCGGTTAAGGAGATCCCCTCTCTCTATTTGTCCTGTTTACCATTATCATTGAATATGAAAGTAAAATAAAACCCCAAATTTTGGGTTGTCCCCAGAAAAGTAATAGAGGGAAAATCTTCCAATGGGGACACTAGTTCTGGTGATCTGGGGGTCCCCAAGGAATTCCCTTAATTTGCATGGATTTCTTCTCACTTCCTGTTTGGCTATCAGACAAGAAGTGAAGGAAAATCTCTGAAAATGGACACATATGGCGAAAAAAATCTGGAAGGGTTATAACTTTTCCATGCTCTATCCAAAATGAAAAAAAAAAAAGTTTTGCCTATAGTTCTACTTTAATTCTGTAAAACGCAGACTGTTGTCTGATAATTCATCGGCATTGGTTATTTTGTTTATGGTGAGAATTTAATTGTTGGATTTGATTTATTCTATATATGTATTATCTATTACAGACAATTTTGGTACTTATATGCAATTATCTTAGTGTCTATGTACATCGCAATCGATACTCACATCGATCTGTTGTGTTATTTCAAAGAATTTTGCATTGGCTAAAAGTAAACTCAAATTAATTAATCGTTCAGGCATTCCGTGACATAGCATAACAAGGTCTTTGAACCTGCAGACTGGAGAAATGGGAGCTGTTCACGTACGCAAGACAAAGCCTGGCATTGTAAGTAATTGGAACTCAGCTGGCAAATTAGTAGAAGTGTTTTGTTGACAATGGTTAAAGAAAAAAAAAAACAATGAGAGTGTGCATCATGTTAAGAAAAAAAAAAATTGTACGGTTTGTATGAGAATGTGGATGGCAGAGTATTCAGCTGTAGCTATAGAAAACATAAAGAAATGACAGATTCTGGAGCAGATCACTGAATAAAAGAGCATCTACAAGGAATAACTCTAAATGTCAACCTCCTCTTGGTCTAATAATTGGAACTATTATTGTGAAGAGCCCCAGAGACATCAGCACAGTGAGCCTGTGGCCCGCTTAAGGGTGACCTTACCTGTGAGTGACAGAGGGTGCAGAGGCTGAGCAGGGAGAGCAGAGGTGAGGAACGCATCCAGCTGAAGGGTCAAAACACAAACAGGATTAGCCATCAACACCCAGCATTGCTCACAATGTTACTATCACAGCATGTCTTCTGAGAATCAGAACATTTAAAAGGAACATGTCCGAATGAAAATATGCCATACCTGACTTGTCTTTAAAAATGCATTCTCTACTGTTATCCACAAACTTTTTGTGCTTTACTGTTTAGTGAAGTTTGGTTGAGAGGCACTTAATCTAAAGCTGCTCCAAAACAGAGTCCATGGAGTCGAGTCTTTCATTAGGGGAATAAAGTAATTCGATATCAGCTGGTCTTAGAATCAAGATGGCCTACTAGGACATCTTAGAAAGAAAATCCAGGGGTAGGGGAGTGATTATTTATTATTACAGGTATTTATATAATGTAACCACTTGACCTCCGGAAGGTTTTACCCCCTTCATGACCAGGGCATTTTTTTGCTATTCAGCACAGTGCAACTTTAACTGGCAATTGCGCAGTCATGCAATACTGTACCCAAATAAAATTCATAAAAAATATTTCACAAAAATAGTTTTTTTTTCGTGGTATTTGATCACCACTGTATTTTTTATTTTTTATTATATAAATGAAAAAAGACCAAAAACGTAAAAAAATGTAAAGGCCAAAATGTATTCTGCAACACGTCTTTGGCAAAAAAAATTAAAAAAATCCCAACAAGTATATGTTGATTGGTTTGTGAAAAAGTCATAGAGTCTGAAAACTATGGTATACAGACTGGAATTTACACAGCTATAGACGTTATACTGTAATGGCAGTGCTCAGGGACTTATAGTGTGACTGTGATAGGGTGGCAGGCAATCTGGCGTTAACAGACACTATCTGGGAGAGTCACTAACTGACACTGACATCACTAGTGACACTAACACAGTGATCAGTGATAATACTGTACACTGACACTGTACTATTGACACTGGCTTTAGGGGTTAGCTGTGTGCCTAACAATGTATAATGTGTGTGTAATACTGTAAACCTGTGTCTGTGATTGGACACGGCCGATCAGCTGATTTCAGACAAAATCATTGGATGATATCTGCTGCCAAACTCGTGCTGCTGTGTCCAATCACATCACGGATCAGCAGAGCCAGGAAAACAGGTACAGGTACGTTGTCCAGCAAGTAGTTAAGCAGAAATTTAGATATTGAATATTCAAATCATTCTCAATCTAAAGTCCCTATCCGACATGCATACATACTAGGGCCAATTTAAGCAGGAGCAAGCTGAAACAAGTCAACCCACGTTGATCCAATGGTTTGTGAGGGAGATACTGATGATGGAGAACCTCACTTCTTCCCTTCGGAGTCAGAAGAACACACGTCCAGATGGTTCTATTGGAAGAAATTCCAATACTCCTTTGAGTTTTAGCAATACGCGTGGGACATAACTCTTGTCTCAGGAGGATTGCTGAGACCACGCTCTCCTCTTCTGATCCCTTGTCCCTAAACTCCCCCATCCCAGAACCCCATTTTTTCTCTAACCTATTTCTTCTTCCGTCCTTCCCCGCTTCCCCTCCTGTCAATACTTCACTTTCTGTCCCCACCCCATATGATTTACCTTTAGCACTTGTTATTTCCTTGGGTGAGTAACTTACTGCCTAAATCAATATATGCAGGATAAGAGACTTTGATCACCATTATCCGTCTGAATGATCAAGCAGTGAATTGGCTTAGGTTGAGCTATCTCTAGGCCACTTTGTGTGCAAGATACCATAAGTTTGAAACGTTGGTGTCCCTGCCATTGATAACCTTTTTGTTTTCAATTTATTTTTATTGGTCTTTTTCTCAAATACAAAACAATACAAAAACGTTACATTTACACAAGATTCATTTACAGTGTACATTATTCCCATTAATTGTCAATAAACCGAATCTTGATAATTATCAGTTACTTTATCATTAAATCAATCAACATATATCTACATATACTCCTAATATCTACATATCCATTCATCCTCACTACCATTCACACAAAAAAAAAAAAGGAAACACATTCTTCCTCGCCTTCCCCTTTTTCTCTCACATTTTCCGCTTCATTTACTTATCACCTTCGATTTTCTCCTAATTTTCCATTTATATATATTCTTTCATTCCTTCCGAGAGCCGAAATTCATCCCATTTTTGCCATATTTCTGGTATTTGACTATTTATATATCCTTCTTCTCTTATCTGTCTTTCCATATATTGTATTTTGGTAATTTCACATACCCAATCTGCTATATTCAGACTTTTATTTTCTCTCCAATTGCGAGCTATTATTGTTCTAGCTGCCATAGTCATATGGTGAAAAATATCCTTCTTGATATTCTTTATTGAGTCAGGAATCAAGGATAGCAATGAAATATCTATGTTTAGATTTCTCTCTACTCCAGACACTTTCCAGTATATCTCGTGAACTTTTTCCCAAAAATGTCTCACTAAATGCCAACTGAACCAAATGTGGTCCAATGTCCCCCTTTCGGCCTTACATCTCCAACACATATCTGTCTGCCCATTATTTATTTTATTTAACGCTACTGGGCTCCAATACCATCTCATTGCTCTTTTATCATTTCTTTCTTGGTACTTGTTTGCAATAGATATTTTATGATTATTGAAAATATTTTCTTCCATTCTATCTCTGATATTGATCTCCCTATTTCCTTTTCCCATTTTTTCATTCCTGTTAGCTCTCTAATGCCGTGTACACAAGATCGTTTTTTCCGATGAAAAAATACTTTTCATCGGAAAAACCGATCGTGTGTGGGCCCCATCGGTCTTTTTTCCATTGTTGTAAAAAAATAGAACATGTTTTAAATTTTACCGATGGAAAAAAAAACGATAGGAAATTCCGATCGTCTGTGTGGAATTCCATTGGAGAAAAAACCCACACATGCTCAGACTCAAGTCGATGCATGCTCAGAAGCATTGAACTTCTCAGCACGTCGGAGTATTTTTACGTCACAGCGTTTTGGACGGTCGGAATTTTGTCTGATGGTGTGTAGGCAAGACTGATGAAAGTCAGCTTCATCGGAATTCCGATGGAAAAATCCATTGGATTTTATTCCATCGGAAATCCGATCGTGTGTACAGGGCATTAGGGGTCCTGAAGGGAGTAATAAACCATATATCTTAGATAAATTTTTAATTGATTTTGGTTCATCTATTAAAATTAGCAATACACCAGCCAGAATATCATCTCTAGCAATACACCAGCCAGAATCAAGCAGCCACGGGGATGATGTCTTGGAAAATATATTCCAGAAAAGATAACACCAGCTTCCAAATGTGTTGTACATATGAATAAAAAGCACTAAATAGTGTAAAACCTTAAGACAAATTCTTTATTAAAATCGAGAGCTACTCACACAACTAAAAGAACATGCACATGTCTTCATAAAAACAATCCAGGTCAAGCAAGATGGCATCTGCCTTCACTTCCGGGTAACCTAATGACGTGATCAAGCCACTCTGCCCTATGCGTTTCGTCACAATAGGACTTCTACTGACAAATATCTCACTGTTGTTTTTGCAGCTTTTTCTTTTACATTAACACAAGCGCAGTATTTTTTTGGTTTTCTTAAAAGGAAATGTTAATTTCCTGCTGCCTCTGGCTTTAATACTTTGTGAGTCTTAAATCTGGATCAAGCATGCAGCAAGGGAACATCAAATGTATGCTCCGTATACTTGTTCTTAGCCTAATACTGAAACTACTGAAGCTACTATATCAGCATGACAAGTAGGCAAAGAAAATTTTTAGAAGGAGGTCAGCAAGTTTCTTTTAGCGCCCAACACCAGAGTTCATAATGTAGGAAGAAACAAAGTAGCTGGCTTTACACAATAACGCGCCAATACAATAAATTCCAACAACAATTTAGGAAGCATTCTACTTCAATGACAAAAGGCAGAAAGATGAATATTGATTACACATGTGGTTTTTGTTCGTACAGGTGTATAGCCAAGGCTTTTCAAGACAATTATAGTGTCCTCTTTGTAGGGGTTTTCTGTATGGAACTGTTATTCCTAGGTTAGGGTACAATGATCTAAGACCTTCAGATATGAAAAGAAAGCCCATTTGTATAGATTTACACAAAGGATATGAACCAAAACAATGACGCACAACCAACAGCCACCATTGTCATTGCTAAAAGACTTACGTTAAGAACTTCCAAAATGGAGCTCAGTGCTGTTTTGAAATTTACTCTGACTTTCTAATTCAGTTTTACAGACAGGAATAAAATAAATGTATTGTGAAAAACAATTGCTCAATCCATTATGGGAAATAGTATACTCACACAAAATCCTAAGTTTTTAGACCAATAAAACTTCTTTGATGATCCTTTTCCCAAGTGTGTAGTCCAGTCTGCAGTTCCAGCACGAAAGGGACTTTGTGATTGTTATGCCCTGGAAGACACTCACACAAGCGCTGCTTTAGACAAGACTGTTGTCACATAAGACAGAGCAGCTGGTATTCAGCCACCCTCCATCCACTAACGGGCAAGCTGAGGACATGAACTGTTAGAGACTTTTGAGAGATCCATGTGGAGGATTGTGGGGAATGTAGTTTGTAAAGAGACTCAGCTATTACTACAGGTTCAGTTTTAAACTACAATTCCCAGATAGAGACACTAAGAAGGTGGGGTTGAGGCCTATTTCCTATGTTGAGAGAGAGGAAGGGATCTCTTTCTGCAGGGAGACCAGGAATGATAAAGTCCTGCTTCACCGGGGAAGCTGAGAAAGGCGATTTCTGGCTGAGGAGTAATGAGTGGACAGTGGACAGTGACACCTGAGAGCAGTACAGGCAGAGCGGTCACTAATCCAGAGCAAGTGAGAGCTGGACTTTGGGGAGCCTGCAGTTAAGCTAAAAGAGCTGGACGCTGAGGATACTAATAGAGCGAGCCCCTTTGCTTAGTAAGTAGAAGGAGAACGCCTGCCGATACAGAACTGGTGAGCTGCCACTGGCCAACTCTATGCTTCAACTTCATAGCAGAGGGACAGAGTTGTCTGTTAGGAACACTGTCAATGCATGCCCCAGCTTTAGGTAGGGACAGTACCTAAAGGGATGCTACCACTACACTCACACGATTTTGGGCCCCAACTAGTTGGCCAGCAGAAGGACTAGAGCAGTGTACTGCTGGATGCTAACTGTTACTGTGATATATACCTATAGGCCCCTTCCTCTAGTTAGGGTTACCCAGTACAGGTCTCAGAAGGAGGTGTACTCTATTACACTCACTGTTTTGCAGCCTACTACCTGTCTCACCTAAGTACTGCATGCAGTATCATTGGTTTCTGTTGTTTGATTGTTGCGGTTCATTCCTTCAATTGTTTAATCACTGTGATACCTGTAAAAAACGTTCTCAGCTCAGCCAGGTGTGTCAAAGAGTGCACAGGAACACTCCCGTGGCTCCTATAGGGGTAAGTGCTACAAATGCCTTCCATATCTTTTGGGTTTCTTGCACTCTATGCTTGCTTTCACTAGCTGTTAGGGATATAGACTGCAGCATTGTAATTTCTAGATGAATATTCAGCAAAGTCTTGAGACTTTCCCAGGCAGTCTACTGAACGTGCAGTTTTCCCTGTTTGGTCACATTTACTTCAATAATGTTTGATCCAATAATTGCCCCTCCATAGCCACTATATAGTAAATCATGACCATAGGGAGAACCAAGGTGGTTTATACACAGCCCTACTCTGATTGGGATACCCTAGGGTGTGTTTCTCATTCAGATTATATTGCTGTAAATGTGCAGCTATCGTCCAGATGTTGAGTTTGGTTGTCATTTTTAACTGGTGAACGTTAATTAGTTAATTATATATATATATTAATTATTTTGAAATTTTTGTATTTATAGTTTTTGCATAAATTTGATACTTTTCTAATAAAATGTTTTAAACTGCATGGACCTTACATGGTAATCACTTTATTTCAGACCCTGTTCTAGTCCAAGGCTGCTACCTCTCTAAAAACAACAAAGGGAACACTCGCCAGATAGTAAATTCTTGAACGTGTATGGAGGAGTGTCTAGTACAAAAGTTCATCTCACTTTAAGGGCTTTTTGAAACATTTATTGGTTAAAGTGGAACATCATTCTCAAAAATCAACACTGATTATTTAATTTTTTTCACAAGAAAAACACTGATTATTTTTACTCCTTATGCTGCTAACATTAGTAAACACATAGGAAAGTATTTCCTATTTGTTTGTTAATTTTTTTTTTTTTTTACAATTCTGCAGTTACTTTCTGGTTTCTTGCCAAGACAAATGATGTCATACAATCCAGGAATCTTCAGGAGGGATAGAAGGGTTTTCTAAGCTAATGCCGCGTACACACGACCGTTTTTCATGACGAGAAAAATGCCATTTTTTTATTTGGTCATTAAAAACGATTGTGTGTAGGCTCCAGAGCATTTTTCGCGGCGTGAAAAATGGGCATTAAAAATTTGGAACATGCGCTATTTTTTCTCGTAGCATGCTCAGAAAAAAACGCGCATGCTCAGAAGCAAGTTATGAGACGGGAGCGCACGTTCTGGTAAAACTAGCATTCATAATGGAGATAGCACATTCGTCACGCTGTAACCGACAAGAGCACGAGGCTGAAAAGCACGAATCGTCTCTCACCAAACTTTTTCTAACACGAGGATCAGCAAAAGCAGCCCAAAGGGTGGCGCCATCCGAATGGAACTTCCCCTTTATAGTGCCGTCGTACGTGTTGTACGTCACCGCGCTTTGCTCGAGCATTTTTTTTTCACGATAGTGTGTAGGCAAGGCAGGCTTGAGAAGAATCACGTCGAGAAAAACTTCGTTTTTTTCAATGACATTAAAAACGGTCGTGTGTACGCGGCATAAGGATACTCCTGCGTGCATGCTTAAGCTAAGGACAGATGGATTCCAGGAAATAAATGCTACATTAATCATTTAATCATAATCATTTGCCCTTATTCAAGATGGCCACAGCCAGAAATGCAAGCAGTGTTTTTCAAAGTGACTTCTCAACAAAATATAGCATGGAGACATGGATGAATGGGGGAGTTTGTTTTAAATATTAAAAATTAATTAAATAGTGTTTTTCGTTTGTGGTGAAGACCCACTTTAGGAGCATCAAACACAGACAACAAGTTTCCAGGAAAAAATCCTTCCCCTTCTTCAGGGCTTGAGCAGCCGATGTTAATAAAATCACGGCAGGATGCACTAAGGGACCTGTGTTAAAGTTTTTTTAAATTAAAATAACAAACATGCCTATACATACCTGCTCTGTGCAATGGTTTTGCACATAGCAGCCCAGATTTTCTTCTTCTGTGGTCATTAAAGTATAACTAAAGGCAAAACCTTTTTTTTACATGTAGCGGTCTCACCCCCTCTTCTCTGTCTAGGGGTATGTTGTACGTGAGAGTGAGATGCGCTACGGCCCATGTCCTCCCCATTGCAGCAGGGGAGGTGAAGGCCAGTACCAAGTATTCTTCTCGGGCCTGTGTGTTTCTATTCACAACCAAGTCCTGCTGTGCTGACACTCCCCTTCACTCCCATCAACCAGAGTTCCACACACTGATAAGGATCCAACACTTCTTTTATTGTAACACACAATAAACAGTTCTTTGTTAGCCAATTAGTTGAGATCCATAAACAGTTCAATACGGTGGGGTGAGCAGGTCGAGGCACTGTCCTAATGATAAACTAAACCACTGTGGTTTCACCAGCAGTTGCTATAGCCATTGGCTAGAGAGAGGAACTTGAAGCGTATGAGTCTCTACCAGCGACTCTGAAGAACATGAATGGAGTACCTTTGCTGCGTTGCGGCCCCTGTCAGGGGGAAGATGTCCCTCCAAGGGAGTTACCAGAGGCCCCTCCGTCACCGGGTTGATGCTGCTCCGGACTCTTCAGACGGGTAACCTCTCCGGCCTCCTCACCTCAGACATGGGCCCCATCCACCTCAGGGTCCCTCGGACTCATCCACCCTTGCGGAGCCCAGTCGAAGTTACTGGGCCCCAGGCCTCCGGTGTAGTACCTCACCCCAGACTTAAGGTGCCTGAGATGGACACCAACACTGCTCCGACCAGGCCATGGGCGCCTGGGCTGGAACTCCGGACCGACCGCACCCAGGCCTAAGGTGCCTGGGCGCCGGATGTAGAAGACCTCGTGGCGAGGGCGTCTCTCCCCTTTATCTCCTCCCGTGACGCCACAGCAGGTTTTCCGCCCCCGCTGTACCACCGCCGGAACGGGACAAAAAGGACAGCACTGCGGCAGTGATTCTACCTCGACCTGTGGGAACACCGCCACCCCAGGCCAAGGAGAATAGTACACCACCAAAGTCCTCCACGACTGAAAGTGGTCCAAATCCTCTAGGATTTACACACACCTGGGTCATGCTACCACCCAGGTGTATCCCCCCTAAATTTAGACCCCCGCTACATACATTTTGGAGGTTTGCATATAGTTCTACTTTAAAGAAGAATTATCTCTATTTTTTACATTATTTAGTTATGGGGGAAAGCACATATAGTAGTACTTTGTCACATCTTCCCTGTCCTGTAAAGCCAGCTGATATGTCAGACAGGGCGCCCCTTCTTTGGTGTACAGCCGCCAGACACCGAAGCTAGCAAGGAAATAGTTGCTTTCATAGCAAGCGCCTGTCTCCAGCTCTCGGCTACTTGCCCAAGGCAAGCACCAGCACAAGGAATGCAGAGAGCTGACATGCCTCACTTCTTGTGATTGGAAATGCATGTAACAAGACTGACAAGTCGTGTGACTGGGCTCTTCTTCTCTGGGAATTTTTGTACTTCCATACATTCACTTAAATGGATAGAGCTACGTTTGCTTCAGAGTATCAATACAGACAGTCCCCGAGTTACAAACATCCGAGTTACAAACGACTCCTACTTATGAACGGCCTCAAGGAAGGCCACTTGTGCTGAGCCCCAGATAACATAACTGCATGCCCAGAAGCGCCTCATCCATGCACAGGCAGAAGTTAAACTTAAAAATGCAGAGTTCTGACTTACACACAAATTCCACTTACGAACAAACCCACAGTCCTTATTGTGTTCGTAACTCGGGGACTGCCAGTATAAGGGAAGCACAATGGACATTTGTAAAACAGTGGCAAGGCCATACTACTGGTTTATATATGAGGCTCTCCGAGTCTCTGACCCAGGACAACTATGCAAATCAGGATCTTGACTTCACTTGCTGGATTGTTATGGGTCAATGTATGTCTATGAAGACAGGTTTACTTGTTAATTTTAAAGGACACTGCAGCCTCTGATAAGTCTCATTCATTCATATTAGAGTGGTTGATTATAAACACAGATTCAGGTGCATTTGTAAACAGGTCCCTAGGCATCTCCAGTTCTTGACAATCTGCTAGGCTGCCCACTTCAGTACAGAGCTGTCCAAGGCCTACTGTTTCAAACCACAACCGCCTCACAGTCCACATCGTCTGTGTATGGAATTTGGGTTGAAAACCCTCCACTATACTATTCCCCCCCAACCCAACCAAGTAGTGGTCAAAAGTACGCAGGGCCCGTTGTTTCTCTGTGGGTTTTATGTCAGGGTTTTGACAGTCCAGCTGAACACCTGGGGCCCATATGTCATACAGGAGCCCAAGTGCACATTCCCCAGAAGGGTCTGCTCTTCACGGCTTCTTCTGCTGACAACCACTACCCCCAACCCGACCAGCTTTATACTTTGTACCATACATCCAGGACCCTGTCCACCAGACCCAGTGTATCATGAGTTGCACCTGTTCAGCCTCCTGTGGCCTGATTGTGTCCTCTTGAATAACAGTACTCCAGCCAGAAGCAGAGCCAATTTCTTTACTTCATGAAAAAGTATATTGTCCAAACATTTGGCAAGGTAATGTAGCGGCCTCACCCTCTCTCTCTTCTTTAGTGGATACTTTGGCTTCGGTCTAGGGGTATTTTGAAGGAGAGAGCGAGGTGAGCCACGGCCCATGTCCTCTAGATTACTGCGTGTAGAGGTGAAGGCCAGAATCAGATTACACCCGGGCTGTGTATACGTTCAGAGCCAAGTCTGTTCTGCTGATAACCCCCTCTGCTCCCAGTAATTGGAGTACCACACACTGAAAAGGTGCAACACTTATTTATTCCATAACGGCAAACAAATAGTCCTTTGCGAGCAGACAGTTTGAGACCCATAGAACAGTTCAGTATTGGTGGGGAGTAGGTCAAGGCACAATCCTCAAAGAAACTAAACCGTTGAGGTTTCACCAACGGTTGCTAAGCACAGTGGCTGTTAAATGGACTTTTTGGCTTCAGAGTCTCTTGCAGCGACTCTAGTGAGCAGGAACTGAAGTTACCTTCGCTACATTGCAGCCCCTGTCAGGGGGAAGACATCCCTCCAAGGGAGTTACCAGAGGCCCCGCCGTCACCGGATTAATGCTGTACCGAACTATCAGGAAGGGTTACACTCCCCGGCCTCCTCGCCTCAGATATGGGTCCCAACACCTTAGGGCCCCTCGGACTCCTCCACCCTCGCGGAACCCAGTCGAAGTTACTGGGCCCCAGGCCTTGGCCATAGTACCTCACCCCAGGCTTAAGGTGCCTGAGATGGACTCTATCCCTCGCTCCAGCCAGGTCAAGGGCACCTGGGCCCGGATCTCCGGAACGCCACCACCCAGGCCGAAGGTGCCTGGGTGCGGCCGTATCCTCCAACTCTGAATCCCCGAGGTCAGGGCGTCTGCCCCTTTTATCTCCTCTCCCTTTGCGTCACAGTGGATTCCCCGCCCCGCTGCACCGGTGCCAGGAAAGGACAAAAAGGCACAGTCTTGCGGTGCAGGTTCAACTCCGGCCCAGGGCGACAACGCCACCTGCAGGCCACAGGGAACCTTGCACCACCAGAGTCCTCCAAGAACCACAAAAGGGATCCTCAGATTCCCTAACAATTAGTACATCTGGGTTAACTAACCCAGATGCTCCCCCCCAAATTTAAATACCCGCTACAGTAAATAAGGCTCTTTAGGTTTCCCAAAAAAATATATATCTTCTGGTACAGTTATTTTTCCTTTTGGGTCAGTGCTGGTATTTCAAGGCCCACAACTTAGGGAGCCCATGTAGGAGAAGCAGCATGGTTCCACTCTATTACATTCTTAATGTCAAAGGTACACAGCATCACTCCTTTCATCTAAGCTCCACCCACTTGATATCAGGGATCATGCCAGAGGGGCATGGACAACAGGTCAAGTCCTTTAATAGTGCCTTGAAAAAGTATTCATACACCTTGAAATTGTTCACATTTTGTCATGTTACAACCAAAAACGTAAATGTATTTTATTGAGATTTTATGTGATAGACCAACACCAACACAAAGTGGCACATAATTGTTAAGTGGAAGCAAAATAATAAATGGTTTTCAATTTTTTTTACAAATAAATATCTGAAAAGTGTGGCATGCATTTGTATTCAGCCCCCTTTACTCTGATACACCTAACCAACATCTAGTGCAGTGTTTCTTAACTCCAGTCCTCAAGGCGCCCCAACAGGTCATGTTTTCAATCTTTCCTTTATTTTGCACAGGTGATTTGATCAGTTTCACTGCCTTAGTAATTGCCACAGCTGTTCACTCTGAGGGAAATCCTGAAAACATGACCTGTTGGGGCGCCTTGAGGACTGGAGTTGAGAAACACTGATCTAGTGGAACCAATTGCCTTCAGAAGTCACCTAATTAGTAAATAGAGTCCACCTGTGTATAATTTAATCTCAGTATAAATACAACTGTTCTGTGAAGCCGTCAGAGGTTTGTTAGAGAACCTTGGTGAACAAACAGCATCATAATGGCCAAGGAACACACCAGACAGGTCAGAAATAAAGTTGTGGAAAAGTTTAAAGCAGGGTTAGGTTATAAAAAAATATCCCAAGCTTTGAACATCTCATGGAGCACTGTTCAATCCATCATTCAAGAATGAAAAGAGTATGGCACAACTGCAAACCTACCAAGACATGGCCGTCCACCTAAACTGACCAGGCAAGGCATTAATCAGAGAAGCAGCCAAGAGGCCCATGGTAACTCTGGAGGAACTGCAGAGATCCACAGCTCAGGTGGGAGAATCTGTCCACAGGACAATTATTAGTCGTGCACTCCACAAATCAGGCCTTTATGTTAGAGTGGCAAGAAGAAAGCCATTGTTGAAAGAAAGCCATAAGAAGAAGAAGAATGCAGTTTGCGAGAAGCCATGTGGGGGACACAGCAAACATGTGGAAGAAGGTGCGCTGATCAGATGAGACCAAAATTTAGGTTTTTGGCCTAAAAGCAAAACGCTATGTGTGGGGGAAAGCTAACACTGCACATTACCCTGAACACATCATCCCCACCGTGAAACATGGTGGTGGCAGCATCATTTTGTGGGGATGCTTTTCTTCAGCAGGGACATGAAAGCTGGCCAGAGTTCATGAGAAGATGGATGGAGCCAAATACAGGGCAATCTTAAAAGAAAACCTGTTGGAGTCTGCAAAAGACTTGAGACTGGAGCGGAGATTCACATTCAAGCAGGACAATAAACCTAAACATACAGCCAGAGCTACAATGGAATGGTCTAGATCAAAGCATATTCATGTGTTAGAATGCAGTCAACGTTCAGACCTAAATCCAATTGGGAATCTGTGCCAAGACTTGAAAATTGCTGTTCACAGACATTCTCCATCCAATCTGAAAGAGCTTGAGCTATTTTGTAAAGATAAATGGGCAAAAATGTCACTCTCTAGATGTGCAAAGCTGGTAGAGACATCTCCAGAAAAACTTGTAGATGTAATTACAGCGAAAAGTGGTTCTACAAAGTATTGACTGAATACAAATGCACGCCACACTTTTCACATATTTATTTGTAAAAGATTTTGAAAACCATTTATTATTTTCCTTCCACTTCACAATTATGTGCCACTTTGTGTTGGGCTATCACATAAAATCCCAATAAAATACATTTATATTTTTGATTGTAACATGACAAAATTTGGAAAATTTCAAGGGGTATGAATACTTTTTCAAGGAACTGTAGAGGGGCCCTTAGCTTGGGAATAAGTTAACACTTTCCTGCACATTGTTTATGCAAATCAGACTGCCTCTCATTAGAATGGCTTATAAAGATCTGCATTAAATCAACCAATGAACCAGCAGCACTTTCCTCTTAAAGGAAACATATCATGAGATAATTTGCAAGGCTATAATTTTCGATCTCTCCTTTTGGAAATGCTGGTTGCCAGGCTGTCATACTTATCCTCCTACTTCTAATACTTTGAGTCACTGTCCTGAAAAAAGTATGCAGATAAGGACTTTTGACTTTACACTTCTCTTCCTGACTGGCATACTTGTTCTGGATTACTGACTCTGAATGTATAAAAGACAGTCAGTCATTATAACAACCAGGCAACTAGTATTTTCAGCCAACTGTCAGTATTGGCAGCCACCATACTTCTCTGTAGTGACGGAAACACACAGACTGCCATTGTTGACCTCCTTTTAAAAATGTGAATTGTCTGGTTATTCCTAGCTTTGGTACTCACTGACATGAAAAAGGTATGGAGACTAGGAGGAATGACGTTGGAACACCTGATCTGCATATTTATTTCACGTCAGCAGTTAAGAAAACATTGAAGCCATGTAATCAACATGACTACCAATCAACTAGCATTTTCAGAATGGGGTCAGCATTGGCAGCCCTTTTATATCTGTAAGCACAGGTTTCACGGGTTTGGTTTGACTAGAATGCGCCTTTAACTGCGTCTCCTGTCTTGTAATGCACTGGCAGTAAGAATTCTGTTAAATTTCACTGTCTAGCTGAACAGTTTCCTCAGTCACAGCTGTTGTATTATGTGGATGGTAGACACCACTAGGCACTTCAGACAATACGTGGGTAGAGTGTAAATAAAAAGCGCAGTGATTATACATTACCCACAAATTATTAATTACCCGAATGATCAGAGTAACTTTAACTTACAGTTTACTAAACAGGTACAAATTTCGAAGCAATAATGTGAAACAGATTTCTTGTGAAAAAAAATAAAATAATGCGAAACAGGTTCAGGACTTCAAAGAAAAAAAACTTATATACACTGCAGAATAATGAAAGCTGTACAAACATATGAAAGCTGCACATGGACTCTTCTCAGCAACGGTGGTGGTGCGTCCATAAGGGGCGCACGGGCGCTGCCCCCTCTCTCCTGCCACCCCTCTATGGTATTTTTTTGAAGCACCTGATTAGAGCCATAGGCTCTAATAGGCATCCAAAAAGGTGAACAGCGGGCGCCATGCTGGGCGCTCGCAGTTCACTCAGCTTTGTGTTAGGAAAGTGAATGAATATTCGCTTTCCTAACACTGAACTGCCTCTCCGCCAATCAGGTGCTCGGGTCTGTTACCTGTCACCTGATTGGCTGCTTATTTATAGTGATACTGTACATAAGGTTTACAATAAGCTCCTGAAGAAGCCAGTTTGATGGCGAAACATGGAGACCTGCAAATCCTTTGTACCACGATCTAATGAATTTTCATATGTTGTTTTTAACATTTTTTAATGTTTATACAATAAAATTTTGATAATTTTAATTATGTGTTAAGTAGATTAATTTTGCACCTTAAAACTCCCACTCCCATATTTTTCTGTATAATGGCTGCACGTGGACTCTTCTCAGCAATGTCTCTGTGACTCACTCAATGTAGCATGTGGCTGCATGGGATGTGACTGAAGAACACAGCTACTTGCAATTATCCTCGTAGACAGTATCCCTCACGGTGAAGTCCTAAGTAGCACTGGTAACACAGCTGGGGGCATCCAACTCCCAAGGGTGAAGCAACACCCTCACTTGACCTGGAGTTGTCCATTAGCAATCAGGGAGGGATGCGCAACAATAGATGGGTCTTCTGGAGAAGTTACATTTTATAAGACTCTAGTCTGGCTGCCTGCATGCTGGTTCTGAAAGTGAAGGGCCTCTCACTGGCTGCAGATCACTTGCCCAGCTATCTCTGTCTCATCTCTTAAGACATCTCTGAACTTTTGAGGGATGAAGCAGGGAAACCTTTCTCTCATGGGCATGTTCAGAGTTGTGGGAAAAGGAGCTAAGAGGGGCCTGCTCCTGCATCTGAGCATGGTGAGTAAACACTATACGCCACCCAACTCAAACCTGCTCTC
Organism: Rana muscosa; assembly: GCA_029206835.1. Taxonomy (NCBI): domain Eukaryota; kingdom Metazoa; phylum Chordata; class Amphibia; order Anura; family Ranidae; genus Rana; species Rana muscosa. The sequence goes on along the minus strand of CM055127.1, from coordinate 126,209,554 downwards.
CCTGGCAAGTTTGCAGACTATTTAAATTCATCCTGCACAAAGTGTACAAGGGGTTTTCTGAAGTTAGCTTTCTGGGACCTCCTCAGGGGTTAAGCATTGGTTCAATTTCCTGGGATAAGAGACGACACGTCCCTGTCTTCGGTTGTGTCAATGGCTGATGGTATAGCGCAGGGTCTCTAAACCTTCTAAGCAAAGAGCCAGTTTACTGTCATTCAGATTTTAGGAGGGCTGGACTGAGGCCAGTGGAAATAGAAAATGTCCCGGTATCAGTGGGAGCAAACAATGCCCCATCTTTGGTATTAGAGGAGTAATAGTGCCCCGATGTTGATGTCAGTGGGAGGAATAGCACCCCAATTTTGGTGTCAGTGGGTGGAATAGTGCCTCATTACTGGTGTCAGTGGGAGGAATAGCGCCCCATCATTGGTGTCAGTGAGAGGAATAATTGTAATTGAAAAAGATGGCACTCTTAGGGCGGACTTTAGAGGTACCAGAAAAGGAATCACCGTAATTAGAAAAAATATATCATTTTAATAAATATAATTGTAAAATGTAACAATAAACATTAAAAACACAGAGACTGGAATAATTGCCCATTGTTGGTGTCAGTGGCAGAAATTATGCCCCACTGTTGGTTTCAGTGGGGACAATAGTGCCCTTTATTAGAGGGAAGAATAGTACTCCAAGGGCCAGATAAAGATAAGAAAAGGACCACATCTGGCCCCTGGGCCGCACTTAGGAGACCACTGGTCTAGATGGTTCCACAGAAAGAGCATGAACCCCAGTTGAGGCGACCACAGGGCTGTGCAAAATTGTCAGGATCCATGGCTCCTACTGGGGGTCTTGGAGAAAATAGTTAAATTGTAGGAGGCAGCTACTGCTGAAACTCTGGTGGCAGAGATGTTTCTGGCTCACACATTTTGACATGTTCTTAGAAAAAACCCTTATGTGTCTGTCAGTGAGTCTCAATAAGTTTGAGAAGATTACCAAGCAGGCATTTGGGGTTTTATTGGATTCATTCTCTCTGGATATTGTAAACTGGCACACCTGGAATAGGTTGTTGTAGGAGAACTTCAGGGACTGCTGCTTTATGTTGGACTAGCACTCCCCAGGTTGAAGATCAAAGTCTGATTCTTCCAATTCTTTTCACTTCACCCATGACTGATCTTTAATAATTTATTGGGCTTCAGAGTAGTAGTATAGTTCCCACTTCCAAATTAAAGACGTTGGGCTGTGTTCAAGTTCTTTTGTGGGCACTGTGGCCTATTGATCTGTGGACCCACAGAAAGTACAGCCAAATGTAACATCGTAAGGTGAGCAGCATGTTGAGGAATGTACTCTCTGGTTTTATTCATATGTAGCACCCTAATGGTTAGGCAGGGTTGCTAGTAAATTTACCTGCCAGGTATAGTTGCCTTGGCCAATTGATAGGAGATCAATTGATTCCCTCCTAATTCTGGAATTGCTGCACTTCTCTCTTCTGTCACTAGGTGGCTGGGTATCTGGTGACATTAGATAAGACAAGGGCATTGCAAGGACAGATTAGGAATAGATGAGGTATCTCAGCCAATGGGCAGGTATTTTCTTAGGTCCCTTGGTTTGCTGGGAGAGCCTATTTATTTGGGTGAGACTAGGTGATCAGGGTTCTGTGTCACCTGGACGGCTGTCTGGGTGGACATGTGTTGTGCTGCCCCGGGCTGCAAGGCCAGAGCCTGAGGCTTATCCCGGGGACATCTGGCTGCTAGGCTGTCTAAGGGCCTATCCAGAAGCAAGAGAGCAGCATAGGGTTGGGACTGCGGCTTGCAGTCCAACCAGAAGTAACAGTTTTGCCGGCGGGAGAACCTGTCGTGGTCAGAGGTAGAGGGAAAGCCGTCTCAACTAAGTGACCAACCACCTTATTACCAGAGACCACAGAGAGTAGCTGAAGCAAGTACCAGAGCAGTATTCTCACCAACTGGGGATGGTGAAGAATTGGGAAACTTCAGCAGGTTTCAAGACAGGGACCCAGCCAGCGAAAGTAACGCTTACAGAGCAGCCTTGTGGGCCAAGCCAGGGACTGAGCAGGCCAGTGTGGTGACACTTGAGGGGTATCGGTGAGTGCCAAGCTAGGGACCCAGCAGGGATGCTGGGATGACGCTTAAAGAATTTACTCAGTAGAAGGTTGGAAGAGCTCAGGAGATCCAGTGGCAGTGGATCAGCAAGTCTAGTGAGAGAGACTGGGAGCTCAGTGGAGTGAAGATCTACAAGAAGTGATTGTAGAGGAAGTACAGAAGTTCGTTACAACTTGTGTTAGAAACTGTTATAAGACTGTTGCCATAGGAGACAGCAATCCTATATATGCAGACGTGGTGTCCTGCTGGGTGCCTTTCCCTGCATGGCTGTCAACCTATACAAGTTTCGGAGTCTGATAATTACCATTGCAACTACTGAAGGGTGTCCTGGTGCTAAACCCTCTCTCCCACAGTTCTGTTCAAGAGAAAATCTCTTTGCATTCAAGAAGTGTCTGGCGCCCATGAATCTACCTTGCATTACACCCACCATGCCTTGTAACCCACTCTACACAGAAGGATGTCAGCTGTCCCTTATTATGGAGGTTCTCATTAGACCAAAGGGGACCCGGAACCTTGTTACACATACAACCCTAAAAAGGACAAGGGGTACTTCACTGAGTCTGCAGGGGACAGCACTGGAAATAGGATGAGTATTGCACTGAAATTAGCGTTCCTTTATTTTAAATGCCTTAGGCAATACATATCAATATATATATATATATATGTATTGTGAAGGGGGTTAACTCGGTAGCGGGTGTGGGTGACCCCCTGGTTGGGCTCCCCACACAAAAACAGGGCCAGCAGACGGAGGTTGTGGTGTTCAAAATCAAAAGGTGCGGTTTATTTCTCTATGTACAGTGACAAAAACACAGCAAAGCCAAAAAGAAACATAAACAAAATAAATCCTGGTCAGCTTGACCTCTGACTAAACATGCAGGTTTCCTAAACTAACAACTGGGATCAGCCTGGTGCTGTCCTAGTCCCTAAGTCCCTGGTTTAGTAAAAGTCCAAACAAATAGCCACACAGGCTTTGCCTCACCGCACAGGGGTTCACTCTCCCTAGACAGTCCACACAGGTCTGGGTCCAGGCATGAGCAAACACCTAATGAAGCTGGGAGTTTTTATAGAGGCCTTAAACGAGCTGACAAGCTTCAGCTGGTCTCATCAACTCCCTGCCTGCACGACGCCCAGCACTCTCCCTAGAGGTATGAGTCATCCATGAGCCCACTAGCCTCAGCTGGGCTTCATCAACTCCCTCCCTAGTTGTATAAGTCGGCATAAAGCCTGAATCTGGGAGAAATATATCTACCCCCCTGGATGCAACCAGGTGACTTTACCTTCCTGCTGTCACATACCCCCCCTCTTGTTTTAACCTTGGGGTTGGAACACCAGCAATCAGGCATTCATGTACTCGAGACAAAGCATTCACATTCCCCATTTGAACGCCAGGGCGATGCTTTACTGTGAAGTTGAATTCCTGTAGGGCCAGGAACCACCTATTCACTCTTCTATTTGTCTCCTTGTTTTGAGCCATCCACTTTAACGGAGCGTGATCCGTAACCATGTCAAAGTGCCTACCTAGCAGATAGTACCGAAGGGAATCTAGAGCCCACTTCACCGCTAAACACTCCTTTTCAACCGTGGCGTAATTTACCTCATGGGACTTCAACTTCCTGCTGAGGTAAATGACTGGGTGCTCTTCCCCGTTCCAGACCTGGGACAATACTGCTCCTAACCCCACATCTGACGCATCACTTTGTACGACAAAGTCTTTAGAGAAGTCGGGTGAGTACAACACTGGCTGGCTACATAAGGCTTGTTTCAAGAATTGGAATGCTGCCTCAGCCTCGGGGGTCCATTTAATCATGACCGACCCTTTCCCTTTCGTCAGGTTGGTTAGGGGCACAGCCTTAGAAGCAAAGTGGGGAATGAAGCGCCGATAATAACCCGCGATTCCCAGAAAGGCCCGTACCTGCTTCTTGCTGTTGGGACGTGGCCAACTCTGGATGGCCTCGACTTTGTTGAGTTGGGGTTTTATCACTCCCCTGCCAATGGTGTACCCAAGATATTTGGCCTCCTCCTGCCCAATGGTACACTTCTTGGGGTTAGCCGTAAACCCCGCTTCCCGGATAGAGTCTAGGACTGCTTGCACTTTTGGCAGATGTGAGGCCCAATCTGTGCTATGGACAATTACGTCATCCAGGTAAGCCGCAGCATACTTCCGATGGGGCCTCAGTATCTGGTCCATTTTCCGCTGGAATGTGGCCGGCGCATTCTGTAACCCGAACGGCATTCTCTTATATTGGAACGCCCCGTCTGGGGTTACAAATGCGGTTTTCTCTTTGGCCGACTTGGCCAGGGGAATTTGCCAATACCCTTTTGTGAGGTCAAGAGTCGTCATGTATCGGGCTGTTCCCAGCCGGTCGATCAACTCATCTATACGTGGCATGGGGTAGGTGTCAAATTTTGTAACTTTGTTCAACTGACGAAAATCGTTACAAAATCGCCAGCTCCCATCCGGTTTAGGCACCAACACAATGGGACTAGACCAATCACTTTGGGACTCCTCTATCACCCCTAAGTTCAGCATTTTCTGTACTTCCTCCCGTATTGCCTCCCGTCGGGCCTCTGGGATCCGATAGGGTTTTAACTTCACCCTTTCACCGGGCGGGGTAATAATATCATGCTCTACCCCAGATGTTTGTCCCGGCAGCTCAGAGAACACCTCCTTGTTGCGAAGCACAAACTCCTTAACCTCCTGTTGTTGGGGTTGTGACAAGGTGGCTGCTATTCCAACCTCCGGAATCACGCAACCAGTTTGAGCTGGTGACCAAGTTTCTGCGACTAGGGACTCTCTATCCCTCCAGGCTTTTAACAGATTAACGTGATATATCTGTTCGGGCTTTCGCCTTCCTGGTTGTCTGACCTTGTAATTCACTTCGCTCACTTTTTCCATTATCTCGTAGGGGCCTTGCCATTTGGCAAGGAATTTACTTTCAACCGTAGGGACAAGTACCAATATCCTATCCCCCGGGGAAAAGGTACGGGTCTTGGCTCCACGGTTGTACACTCTCTGCTGTGCCAACTGCGCTTGGGCCAAATGTTCCTTCACGATGGGCATTACCTGTGCAATTCGATCTTGCATCAGGGCGACATGCTCAATCACACTCCTGTGGGGAGAACTCTCACTTTCCCAAGTTTCCTTGGCAATATCCAACAGCCCTCTTGGGTGTCTCCCATACAGTAACTCAAAGGGGGAGAATCCCGTAGAGGATTGGGGCACCTCCCTAATAGCAAACATCAAATAAGGAAGTAGACAGTCCCAATCCTTTCCATCTCTATCCACCACTTTCTTCAACATTTGTTTTAGGGTTTTGTTGAATCTTTCAACCAGCCCATCGGTTTGGGGGTGATACACAGATGTACGCAATTAGGTCACTTTGAACAATTTACACAGCTCTTTCATAACCCGGGACATAAAGGGTGTACCTTGGTCCGTAAGCAGTTCTTTACAAATACCCACCCGGCTAAAAACAAGAGATAGCTCTTTGGCTATGGTTTTGGCCGAGGTATTTCTGAGAGGGATCGCTTCTGGATAACGGGTGGCATAGTCCATTATAACCAATATGTACTGGTGCCCCCTAGCGGACTTGATTATAGGACCTACCAAATCCATTGCGATTCTCTCAAACGGGACCTCAATGATGGGTAGAGGGACCAGCGGGCTACGGAAATGTGGCATCGGGGCCGACCTCTGACACACAGGGCAGGAGGAACAATAATTTTCTATGTCCTTCATCACCCCAGGCCAATAGAATCTCTGTAATACCCTCTCTCGGGTTTTCTCTGTCCCCAGATGACCTCCAAGAATGTGCCCATGGGCCAACTCCAACACCAACTTCCTGTAAGGTTTGGGCACCACAAGCTGCTCAACGGTTTCTTCTGCCCTTTTTGCCACCCGATACAGTAGGTCCTTCTCTACGCTGAAGTATGGGTAAGTGCAGGTATTATCTGGGTTCACTAACTCGCCATCTATTTCCACTACGTTTTCCCGTGCCTTTATTAGGGCGGGGTCTTTTAACTGTTCTGTGGCAAAATTTTCCCTGTGAACCTCCAGATCAGAAAACTCCACAGACGGTAGGTTTTCGTCTGAGGAGGTGGGCTCCTCTCCAGTTTCTTGAGTCTCCCCTGCCAATACTGACAAGGGAAATTCTGGAGAGTCCTCACCACTCTCAGAGGAGTTCTGGCTATCACATTCCTGGTACATAGGGGCACCAGTGGGGGGCTCAGGATCATCCCACAGTTCCCAGAACTTCGGAAAATCCCTTCCCACAATGGCATCATGCGGTAATTGAGATACTAACCCCACTGGATGAGAGAGGGTACCTTTGGGGGTCTCGAAACACACTGTAGTCACTGGATACTCTCGGGTGTCCCCATGCACACAAATAACAGCTACCTTGCTATTCCCAGAGACCTCTGTTTTAACTAATTCAGCCTTTATCAGGGTCACAAGGCTACCTGAATCCAGTAATACCACAACATTTCTACCATTAATACACATTTTGCATAAATGTTTCTCAGTTCCCCGAATGGCAGTGCATGCGACTGTCGCACACAGCGACTGACGTCTGTCCGTCAGAAAGTCACATTGCATGGGTTCCTCCACAACCGGGCAATTTGCTGCAATATGTCCCACTTGCCGGCAGCGGTAGCAAACAATCCATTTGGCTGCCTCTTGAGCCCCTGACTTCCCAGGCTGTTCTCGCCAAACTTTGGGTAGAGCTCCCACCCTCTCACTCTCTCCACCCTCACCCCTTGGAATCCTCTTATCCGCCCCTGGGGATGGTCTGGTCTTAGGGTGGAAAGTCCGAGAGTCTCTGGAAGAGGCCGTCAGGTTCTCTGTAGCCAAGTATTTCTCTACATGATCCACAAGACCACCGGCCGTCTCTGGGTCTCCATGGCTTACCCACTTTTGGATGGCAGTAGGAAGAGCTCTCAAAAACCGATCCATTACAACACGTTCCACAATCTCTGGTGCGGACAAAGTCTCTGGCTGTAGCCACTTCCTGCTCAGGTGAATGAGATCATACATTTGAGACCTGGGGGGTTTTCCAAGCTGGAAAGTCCAGTTATGCACACGCTGAGCCCGGACAGCCAGGGTGACACCCAGCCTTGCCAATATTTCAGCTTTTAGCATCACATAGTCTTTTGCTTGGCAGGCTCTAGGTCATAGTAAGCCTTCTGCGATTCACCAGTTAACAGAGGAGCCACCAGTCCAGCCCACTGCTCCTCAGGCCACTTTTCTCTTTCAGCAGTCCTTTCAAATGTGGTCAAAAATACCTCTGGATCATCCTCTCCAGTCATTTTTGTCAATAAACGACTCACCCCAAAGGACGCGGTATTAGTGGGACGGCTTTCCTCACTGGTCTGCGGACGTTGCTGCATTACTGCTTCCATTTGTTGTAGTCTCTGCTCTTGCTTCTGTAACAGGTCTATGAAGCGGGCCTCAGATTGCTGCTGGGCTTGTTGATGAGCTTGCTGCTGGGCTGCAAGGCTCCTTTGCAAACCTGCATTTGTCTGCTGTTGATTGGCATTTGCTAGAGCCAGCTGTTTCAGTATCTCCTCCATGCTGGCTTAAAAAAAACTGCCACTGGTTCTCCACCAACTGTGAAGGGGGTTAACTCGGTAGCAGGTGTGGGTGACCCCCTGGTTGGGCTCCCCACACAAAAACAGGGCCAGCAGACGGAGGTTGTGGTGTTCAAAATCAAAAGGTGCGGTTTATTTCTCTATGTACAGTGACAAAAACACAGCAAAGCCAAAAAGAAACATAAACAAAATAAATCCTGGTCAGCTTGACCTCTGACTAAACATGCAGGTTTCCTAAACTAACAACTGGGATCAGCCTGGTGCTGTCCTAGTCCCTAAGTCCCTGGTTTAGTAAAAGTCCAAACAAATAGCCACACAGGCTTTGCCTCACCGCACAGGGGTTCACTCTCCCTAGACAGTCCACACAGGTCTGGGTCCAGGCATGAGCAAACACCTAATGAAGCTGGGAGTTTTTCTAGAGGCCTTAAACGAGCTGACAAGCTTCAGCTGGTCTCATCAACTCCCTGCCTGCACGACGCCCAGCACTCTCCCTAGAGGTATGAGTCATCCATGAGCCCACTAGCCTCAGCTGGGCTTCATCAACTCCCTCCCTAGTTGTATAAGTCGGCATAAAGCCTGAATCTGGGAGAAATATATCTACCCCCCTGGATGCAACCAGGTGACTTTACCTTCCTGCTGTCACAGTATATATATATATATATATATATATATATATATATATATATATATACACACACATACACATAGTATACTCTATTACACACAATTTTTTTCCTTTAAAAACTAGAGTTGGGCTCTAACATAAAACGTTAAATCAGATGCTTGGTCCCATAGTATTGCTTTGTATTAAAGGTTTTTCTTTAGTAGTGTTTGTCATAAATCTAATTATATATATATAAATAGAAAAGGAAAGTGTGGTTTATTGTTAGAAACTGATTATCAAAGCTGTTTTCACACCTACATTTTATTGCTTAGACTGGGGTCCAAAGGCACAGAAAAGGTTTGCAGATCTCATGAGACAGCACGTGCGTCAGCGCTCCACTTCTGCACGCTGTCACCTTCATCACAAATGAGGCTATTTTTAACAATGATGGCAAAATAGCAAAAAAACATTGCATTTTAAAGTGATGTGGTTAGAAGAGAAAAATCATTTCTTGTTTTTAAATATGGACGATCGGCATAAAGTGGCAACTACAAGTAGACTATAAATACAGGATGCCATTGCTGGACTCATTATGGAAATGATGGCTGTCTGGCTGTTAGACTGGCCCTTTGGTTTCAGTATGTTCTGAGTCACTGACCTGGAAAAGACTATGCAGATCAGGTAAGTCAGAGAAAAATCAGAAGTCCTTATCCGCATCAATGGTCCAGATCACTGAAGCATGGCATCTAGGTAACTAACATCTTCAGAAGGAGAAAAGTAGCATTCATGTTTTTATCAAAACATTTTTTTACAGTTGAACTCCAATCAAGCAGCTATATACATAGTTGAAATGTATATATGGGAAGCAAACTGTTATCTGTTAAAGAATATGTAATTCTGCTCAGCCAGTCTTGTGTTTCAGACACAGCACAGTCAGATTCTGGACCTTCACTAAAGAAGCAATACAGCTCAGTCAAGACCACACCCGCAGCCTGCTGATTGAGCAACAAAGGGACAGCAGACTGATAAGCCACCATTTTGCTCAGTCTTCGGCTCCTTTACTTGTCTGGGTACCCACTGTCAGCACATGCGTTGAGCTTGCCTGCCTGTTAGTGCTGAAATAGGAAAACCAAATCTGCCCAAACTTTCAGTGAATTCTATTTTGAACCTGTACTTAGTGGCCAGTCCCTTAATCACTTAAGGACCGGACCAATACGGACCATAATGACCAGAGGTGATTTCAGAATTTTGCACTGCGCTGCTTTAACTGGAAATTGTGCGGACATGCAATGTTGTACCCAAACAAAATTTGCGTCCTTTTCTTCCCACAAATAGAGCTTTATTTTAATGGTATTTGATTGCCTCTGCGATTTTTTTTTTCCGATATAAATGGAAAAAGACCGAAAATTTTGAAAAAAATTATGTTTTCTAATGTAGCGGGTATGTACTTTTTAAACTGGTGAGGACACCAGTGATGCACAGTTCCCTGCGGCCCAGCAGGTGGCGCTGTCACTTTGGGCCGGGCTTGAACCATCGCTGCAGTGCTGTACCCTTTGTGACCTCTCGCAGCGGTTGTACGGCGGGGCGGGGAACCCGCCGTGCTTGCTGGGAGGGGGTATAAAGGGGGCGGACATCTTCGCCACGAGTTTCGAGTCCTGGGCACCTTCAGCCTGAGGGCTGTGGTTGCGGTCAGTGTCCAGGCGGCCTAGGCCTGGACACTTGGAGTTCGTGTTCCATCCCAGACACCTTCAGTCTGGGGTGAGGTACTCAGCCGGAGGCCTGGGGCCCAGTACCTTTCGCTGGGTCCCGCGAGGGAGGGATCATCCTAGGGGGCCCCGGGAGTGGGGCACCCGAATCCAGAGGCGTAAGGGACCGGAGGAGGGACTCACCCGAAGACCTGGTGCAGCAGATTGCCAGTGCCGGGTGAACCTCTGGAGACCGCCCGGAGGGATATCTTTCCCGAACAGGGGCCAAGTTCAAAGAGGAAGTTCAGTCCACGTTCAATGACCGGTGGCAGCGGTCCAGCTATTTCAATCATGTGGCAGGGGCCTCAACAGTTCATCCGGTCAGTGGCAGCGACCAAAACTCACGGTCGGTGGCAGAGACCGTGCACCAGGCCTATTCGCTAGAGAAAAGGAATAGGAGAGTTCAGTTGTGCCTGGGCCTACTCGTTCCCACACCCCCATGTTCGTCTGTTATTGGATGTTCAAATGATTGTGTCCACCATATTGTACGAGAAATAAAGGAGTGTTGGACTTTCGATTGGTGTGGGGCTCTATTATTGGCAGACACGTTTCCATGGAACAACAAGGCTTCGTATGCGGTGGACAGACTTGGGAGGTAAATCAACTAACTTTGCTCAACCCTCTTATACACACACGAGGGGAGAGCTTGGCGTAGTGTTCCTGCACTCTCCTCCCCCAGGTACCCCTAGACACAAGTCATTCACAGAAGCAAGAGGGAGAGTGAGGTTCCGCTACACTAATTTTTGTTATACGAAAAATCGAATAAACTCAATTTTAGTCATACATTTAGGCCAAAATGTATTCAGCCACATGTCTTTAGTAAAAAAAAATGTCAATAAGCGTATATTTATTGGTTTGCGCAAAAGTTATAGGGTCTACAAACTAGGGTACATTTTCTGTAATTTACACTCATTTCTTGAGGTGCTAAAATGGCAGGGCAGTACAAACCCCCCCAAATGACCCCATTTTGGAAAGTAGACACCCCAAGGAAATTGCTGAGAGGCATGTTGAGCCCATTGAATTTTTTATTTTTTTGTCCCAAGTGATTGAATAATGACAAAAAAAAATAAAAAATTACAAAAAGTTGTCACTAAATGATATATTGCTCACACATGCCATGGTTATATGTAGAATTGCACCCCAAAATACATTTTGCTACTTCTCCTGAGTACGGGGATACCACATGTGTGGGACTTTTTAGGAGTCTAGCCGCGTACGGGCACCCGAAAACCAAGCACCGCCTTCAGGATTTCTAAGGGCACAAATTTTTGATTTCACTCCTCACTACCTATCACTGTTTCGAAGGCCATAAAATGCCAAAATAGCACAAAACCCCCCCCAAATTACCCCATTTTGGAAAGTAGACACCCCAAGATATTTGCTGAGAGGCATGGTGAGTATTTTACAGCTCTCATTTGTTTTTGAAAATGAAGAAAGAAAATATATATATATATTTTTTTCAATTTTCAAAACTTTGTGACAAAAAGTGAGATCTGCAAAATACTCACAATACCTCTCAGCAAATAGCTTGGGGTGTCTACTTTCCAAAATGGGGTCATTTGGGGGGGTTTGTGCCATCTGGGCATTCCATGGCCTCCGAAACTGTGATAGGCAGTCAGGAGTGAAATCCAAAATTTACACCATTAAGCCCCGTACACACGATCGGATAACCTATGGATTTTCGTCCGATGGATTTGTCCATCGGAAATCCGATGAAACTGTTTTTCATCAGTCTTGCCCACACACCATCAGTCTAAAAACCGACCGTTCCAAACGCGGTGACGTAAAACACTCCGATGAGCCGAGAAAAATTAAGTTTAATGCTTCTGAGCATGCGTTGACTTGATTCTGAGCATGTGTGGGTTTTTGATCCGATGGACTTGCCCATAGACGATCTGAGTTTTCGATCGGTTTTTTATCCATCGGAAAAATTTAAAACATGTTCTATTTTTTCCAACCGATGGAAAAAAGACCGATGGGTACCATACACGATCGGTTGGTCTGATGAAAACCATCCATCGGACGGTTTTCATCAGTCAAACCGATCGTGTGTACGGGGCTTTAGAAAGCCTGAAAGCGGTGCTTGGTTTTTGGGGTGCCGTACGCGGCTAGGCTCCCAAAAAGTCCCACACATGTGGTATCCCCTTACTCAGGAGAAGCAACAGAATGTATTTTGGGGTGTAATTCCACATATGCCCATGGCATGTTTGAGGAATATATCATTTAGTGACAACTTTTTGTAATTTTATTTTTTTTTTGTCATTATTCAATCACTTGGGACAAAAAAATAAAAATTCAATGGGCTCAACATGCCTCTCAGCAATTTCCTTGGGGTGTCTACTTTCCAAAATGGGGTCATTTGGGGGGGGTTTGTACTGCCCTGCCATTTTAGCACCTCAAGAAATGAGTGTAAATTCCAGAAAATGTACCCTAGTTTGTAGACCCTATAACTTTTGCGCAAGCCAATAAATATACGCTTATTGACATTTTTTTTACTAAAGACATGTGGCTGAATACATTTTGGCCTAAATATATCATTTAGTGACAACTTTGTGCAAAAAAATAAAAAAAGAATTGTCTTTTTCCGCAACTTGTGTCAACATATAAAATATTCCATGGACTCAACATGCCTCTCAGCAAATAGCTTGGGGTGTCTACTTTCCAAAATGGGGTAATTTGGGCGGGTTTTGAACTGTCCTGGCATTTTATACACAACATTAGGAAGCTTACATCCACTCTTCTAACCACTTGAAAGACAAAGCCCTTTCTGACACTTTTTGTTTACATGAAAACATTTTTTTTTTTGCAAGAAAATTACGTTGAACCCCCAAACATTATATATTTTTTTAAAGCAAAGGCACTACAGATTAAAATGGTGGGTGTTGCATTTTTTTTTCCACACAGTATTTGCGCAGCGATTTTTCAAACGCATTTTTGGGGGAAAAAATACACTTTTTTTTATTTTAATGCACTAAAACACACTATATTGCCCACATGTTTGATGAAATAAAAAAGATGATCTTAGGCCGAGTACATGGATACCAAACACGGCATGCTTTAAAATTTCGCACAAACGCGCAGTGGCGACAAACTACATACATTTTTAAAAGCCTTTACAGGTTACCCCATTAGATTTACAGAGGAGGTCTACTGCTAAAATTACTGCCCTCGATCTGACCTTCGCGGTGATACCTCACATGCATGATGCAATTGCTGTTTACAAGGCACAGCACTAATACCAGTGGTTCAACCCTGACCCATTATGGCAGTGTCACCTATAGGTCACAGGGAACTGCACACCAGTATACAATCCTGGAAATAAAACAGCACAACCTATAAATTGAGAATGGTCTGAGCCTAACTACTATCTCAGACCAGCCCCTAAATTTGGGTATATAGCACCCCTAAATGGGGTGGGCGCTACACCTATAAACACTGCCATCTACTGGTTGAAGAATATATGTCTACTAAGTACTCATGTACAGTAGTTGTTGCACAAAATACAAATCTGTATTCCAACACCCCCACTCAACAACTACTCCTTATATTGGTCCCATTTCGGATCTCAGCTCTATAAATCTGTTTCTTGCAAGCAGTTTTGTCAAATGCTCTGATCCACTTTTGTTTCTTATGAGTTGGAAGTCTTTTCATCTCATCCCATGAATCTGGCTCTGGCTTTATTGCTACGCGAGCAACATAGGACAGACATTTGGCTGGGATGCCTTTATTGCTTCTGGTGGATTTCCTGATTGAAGCCTCTTGTGGCCTGGTTTCTTCTTTTATAGCATTTGGATTGTCTGCGTTAGGGGTGAGCCAAACACCCCCCAGTTCGGTTCGCATCAGAACATGCCAACAGGCAATAAATTTGTTCAAACATCCGAACACCGTTAAAGTCTATGGGACTCGAACATGAAAAATCTAAAGTGCTAATTTTAAAGGCTTATATGCAAGTTATTGTCATAAAAATAATAAAATTAATAAAAAGTGTTTGAGGACCCGGGTCCTGCCCCAGGGGACATGCATCAATGCAATTTTTTATTTTTAAACGGACGTTTTTTCGGGGAGCAGTGATTTTAATAATGCTTAAAGTGAAACAATAAAAGTCAAATATTCCTTTAAATTTCGTACCTAGGGTGTGTGTATAGTATGCCTGTAAAGTAGCGCATGTTTCCCTTGCTTAGTCCCTGTCCCTGCACAAAGTGTAATTTCTGAAGGAAAAAAAGTAATTTAAAAGCACTCGTGGCTATAATGAATTGTCAGCTCCCGGCAATACAGAGAACAGTCATTGATAAAATAAAAAAACATGTGTGGGGGTCACTCCAAATTCAATTACCATTCAATTACTGTCCCTGCACAAAGTGTAATTTCTGAAGGAAAAAAAGTAATTTAAAAGCACTCGTGGCTATAATGAATTGTCAGCTCCCGGCAATACAGAGAACAGTCATTGAAAGTCATTGATTAAATAAAAAAAAATGTGCGGGGGTCACTCCAAATTCAATTACCAGGCCCTTCAGGTCTGGTATGGATATTAAGGGGAACCCTGCGTCAAATTAAAAAAAAAATTATGTGGGGTACCCCCCAAATAGGTCTGGTATGGATTTTAAGGGGAACTCCACGCCACATTTAAAAAAAAAGTGTGGAGTTCCCCCCAAAAATCCATACCAGACCCTTTATACGATAGAGCGGCCCCCCTCTCCTGAACCGTACCAGTCCACATGCCCTCAACATGGGGAGGATGCTTTGGGGTCTGGACCCCAAAGCACCATTTCTCCATGTTGATGGGGACAAGGTCCTCATCCCCACAACCCTTGTCCGGTGGTTGTGGGGGTCTGCGGGTGGGGGGCTTATAGGAATCTGAAAGGGGACCCCCGGATTCCACACACCGTGCCAGCAAAGAGGAGGTGAAACTATTGAATTAAAAAAAAAAATCGTTATCTGAAGCAAAATTTGTTTCTTCCTTCACTTTTTTTCCTTCAGAAATGACACTTTGTGCAGGGACAGTTCTAAGCATGGGAAACAAGCGCTACTTTACAGGCATACTATACACACCCCCTAGGTACGAAATGTAAAGGAATATTTCACTTTTATTGTTTCACTTTAAGCATTATGAAAAATCACTGCTCCCGAAAAAACTGCAGCTTTTAAAACTTTTTTTTGCATTGATACATGTCCCCTGGGGCAGGACCCGGGTCCCCAAACACTTTTTGTGACAATAACTTGCATATAAGCCTTTAAAATGAGCTCTTTAGATTTCTCCCATAGACTTTTACAGGGTGTTCCGCGGCTTCTCGAATTTGCCGCGAACACCCCAAATTGTTCGCTGTTCGGCGAATGGGCGAACAGGCAATGTTCGAGTCGAACATGAGTTCGTCTCGAACTCGAACTCATCCCTAGTCTGCGTTCATTTTTATTTCTCTGTCACTTTGTTGCTTATCTTCGTGTGACACTGATGTGGAATTTCCCTCAGTTTAAAGTGTTTGTGTTAGTTCATGAAATTTTGAACACACTGAAGTTTCATTGATGATTACACTTCTACTGATGGTTACCTTGTTTGTGTCTTGGTGTAGAACTCTGTATCCCTTTTGAGATTCACTGTACCCCACAAGTACACCCTACTTCACGCAAGCATCCCATTTTGTACGTTTTTCTTTTGGAATGTGTACATACGTTTTCCTTACAAACATTTTTAGATGGTTCAAATTCTGAGCTTTTTCCATTCCACAGTTCATATGGAGTTTTCTCAGTTGATTTTTCTGGTAGTCTACCGTATTTTGGAGATAGCATGCGGTCATAATTGCCTCCCTCCCCTGTATGTAGTTGGCATATCTGCATCAAACAGCATGGTTCATTCACTCTCACATACATTTTATTCTTTCTGCAACACTGTTTTGTTGTGGGTTGCATGGTACAGTAGTTTGAAATATTATGCCATGCTTTCTGAGAATTGCCTGTGTGTTATCAACTGTATATTCAGTTCTATTGTCTGTGTGCAATACACTCTGCATTTTGCCAAATTTGTTGCTTACTTGAGCCAAATACTATTCAAGTTTCTCTGGTACTTCACTTTTGTTGTGTAACAGATACGGTGTAGTATACTTGGAGTAATCATCTATAAAAGTGAGAAAATACCTCTTTATACAGATACAGTTCATCTATAATTTTAGCCTTTGCAAATAAGACATCTCTTTTTGTGATGGCACAACTGTCATTTTGGAAGGTCACTACATTGCCTTGTTTTGTGAGCTTCTTCACTGACAAAATATTAGTTTCAAGAGCAGGGACATACAGGATATTTTTTTTACAGGTATCTTTCTGGTGACACACTGGGAAATAGCCCAGTAAAGAAACACATTTTCTATTCCTTCTGATTCCATAATTTTCCCATTAGCTGTGGTGATTTTTTCTGTTTTACTCTGGTCAAAGTTAATAAAGAAATTTCTGTCATTTGTCATGTCATTAGTAGCTCCTGAATCAACACACAACGTGCCAGCAAAGAGGATGTGAAACTATTGAATTGAAAAAACATTTTCGTTATCTGAAGCAAAATTAGTTTCTTCCTTCACATTTTTGGCTTTTTGTAGTTTAGTTTGTTTTTGTATTCCAGCTTTCCAGATTCTGCAATCTGCTTTTAAATTCTTGTTTCTTGCACACAAAACATTCATGTGTTTCTTGTTGCATGTTACTGTTTTTATTCCTATTTTTTGTCTTTAAAGCAGACTGTGCGACAGAAGCACTGTCACTATTAATGCTTTTTGTTTTACCCTTAAATTCATCCACAAGCTTGCCCTCAACATATTCCAATGGCAATTCATCATCTGGATGTGCATCAAGTGATGTGACAAGTGTTTCATAACTTTCTGGTAAACCACTATGTAATAGCGCTGTGACATGAAAATCTTTTATTTCTTCTCCTATACCTCTCAGGTGTTCAACCATTTCCAAGGTGTGCCTTATGTAATCCTGCATATTCTGGCCTTTCATCAGCTTGGTTTGGTATAGCTTTTTAATAACATACAGTTTATTGCTGAGATTAGCTCTTTCATGCACCTTTTTTAATTCTTCCCACATTTCTTTAGCAGTTTCACACTTAAATGCAGTATATGTATGATTTGATCATCTTCTATGCTAACAGAGATTGTGCTCTGAGCTTTTTGGCCTTTCTCTGTTCACTCATCTGAAGGAAGTTCTGGCCTGACTTCATTTGTACATTTCCACGCACCTTCTCTTATTAGCAGCATTTTCATCTTGAATTTCCAAGACTAGTAGTTCTGGTTTGTCTGGTTTCTTGATTTGCAAATTAAAGCTTTATTGCAGCTGTGTTACTGGCCATTTTTTTATTCTGTTGCAGACTTCTTTCTGTTGCTGTATTTTGCACTTATTATCTGTAGCTGGCTATGACTGGGTTCTCAGCTTTTCTCTGGGTGTGTGTCTGGGATATGCCTAAACCCATAACCCATTAGAAATTCTGTATATAGCCCTACAGAACAGACAGTGCACAGTCCACATGGGCTTTGCTGCTTAACTGCAGAAAGGAAACAGGAACTTTATTCAGGGAAAAGACAGAGCATACTATAGATGCTGCTACAAACTTATAAACACTGCCATATCTTGGTTGAAGAATATATCTCTACTAAATACTGATGAACAGTAGTTCTTGCATAAAATACAATTCTGTATTCCAACACAAACTACTGCCAAAAAAGGTACGGGAAGCTGGGCACTGCCACAGAGGATGCACCAATGCAAAAAATATTTTTAAAGAATACCATACAGCTGGGAAAGGGTCTTCTCATGGGGCTTTGAGGAACACACTGAAAATATACAAATCCTTTAAATAACGTGCTTATGGATACCTTACAGCTGTGTTTGGTGTTATGGAACAGGACAATTTTCATGGGCATTCTAAGCAACAGCGTAAACTGGCAGTGTATAATTGGCAGTGAAATTGATTTTTATCTTTTACAAATTACCTTGACTAACATACTGCAGCAGCACCCAAATTTTTCACATTTTTTTTTTGGTAGCTTTAGCAGTGACATGCTTTTGTTGTAAACCGTTACAAATAACCAGTGAAGTGACTGGCCTCAAGTGATACACAGATAGAACAAATCCTCCTACATGTGTTGTACCCGTTTATCTGCACCCATTTCTTCTCTACAGTCAAAGCTGAAATTACACGCTACAAAGGTCAGTTAAGAGGTTAGAGGGAAGGGACCCCCCCCTTTCCCCATTCACACAGCACATAAGAACAGAGCTGAGGCTGTCAATCACAGGCTGCATGCTGGAGGTCCCTCCCCTGTCACCTTTTTTCTCTTGGTGTCAAGAAAACTTGTCAGAAGTGATTCATGCAGATAGCAGAGGAACAAGGCAGTAGACAGAAATGACGCTCAGTGCTCTGGATTAATATTTCATGTCTGAGGTTTATAACCACTTTGAGCAATAAAAGACTTTGTAAAAGTGGCACTATTAGGAACTACCAGAATCTGCCACAGATCTTTATAAAGTTATCGAAAAGGGTGGTAGGAATTTTTTAATCTGGCGCAGGCCAATTCAAAGGGAAATTCCACCAGAAAACTGTTGGTAATGTTTTTTTTTATTCCACAGACTGTATGAAAAAAGCTGCAACTGTCAGAGGCAGCTGTGAGATCTGTGCTCTTTACAAAATCAATAACTGGTTCTGCCGCTGTTCACATGTAACTGCTCTTTTGATTAAGTACATGCAAATAGAGCCTCCAACCAACACACTGGTTGCATCCAGGGTCAGTGTTTCTGCTGAGTTTTGACCACACGTAAGCTGGCCACAGCTAATTGTCTAGTTTGTATGCAGCCAGTGCTGCTGCGTCCAGAGGCTGCGTGTAGCTGCGTCTGAACACAGCAACCCATCCATGGCTAAACTGCTGGGTGAATGTAGCCAGTCATACCGACACAATGTGAAAGTGCCTCAAATTAGGACTACCTAAATGAGTCATACACCTTGAAACTGTTAAAGTAGTATTAAACCCAAAAGCATGTATTTATTCTATTGCAGCTTACAAATTATTAGATGTGAAGGGTGCATTCGTTTTCTTTTTTAGGCTTTTTTTTCCTTTATTTTCATCTGGTGATCTGGCCAGTAAGTCTGTTATTTAACAAAAGAACCTGTTCTACTGCAGATGTAGCAGATAGAGTGTTGAAACAAATTGGAAACGTTTCTGGATGATATGTGTGGAGCTATGCAGCATGAATATTGATATAGACCTGGCCTATCCTAGAGAGGAAGGCTCTGATGGCATGCTGGGAGACTGTATATATTCTGTGAGCACACTGAGATCTTGGTCTTTTCCCGGAGTGGATTAGTCCAGCCTGAGGGGGGCACGCTCCCCTCCCAGACGAAAGCTGCTGTTGGTGACACCTCAGGGGGTGACCTGAGAGGCTTAAATGCTGAGATCCAGGAGCTAAAGAAAGCTGACTGAGGGGGGCTGTCTGCTGAAGATCTGGTATCACAGGAAGACTTGGAAGTTGGATGGAAGCTACTAGTTGTCCTTGGGGCTTGTGAGTACAGATGCTTGAGAGATCTCGGGGACCTTTGTGCTTCGGTTACCCCTCTGGTACTATATAGTAAGCTGTGGGTCTATTTAAAGGGAACACCGGCTGGTGTCCTGAAGAGCTCCACCTAATCTTCTATTTAAAGGCACCGTTTCAAGCCTGGACTTCAATTTAGCTTGTCCTGAAGAATACCTAAGTCCTCAGTTGTACAAAGTTCTTGTTTTTGAAGTATCTCACCACTCCCCTCAACCTTATCCAAGTTCTTCAATAATAAAAACCACAAAACAACATTCCCTAGACTGGTTATTGAAGAATCATGTGAATGAGCCTGTGTGCCTGGCTACGGGGCAAAGCCTGTGGCGAAGACCTGGACAGTAACCCCACAGCTCCTATGGGAGTAGCGCTAGTGTATCAAAATGTGCTAGTACATCTAACACTCCCTTCCCCCTAGACTGACAATGTTGCTGCCCAAAGGTGTCTCCATTGCTCCTTTATTCCGAAATTGGGCCATCTAATACAGGGGGTGTGTTACTGGCCAGATCACCAGGTGAAAACAGAGAAAGCCTAAAAAAGAAAACTAATGGAGCCACCACATCTAATGATTGGTAAGCTGAAATATATAACATTTTTGGTTTTGGGTTTATTACCGCTTTAATGAACCTGCCGCAGGACTTTGTAAACTGCCAGAAAAGCGTTGTGTAAAACATTTTACTGAATTGCCCCCAGTATTTTCTATAGTAATGTAGCGCCCCTCCCAAATAGTTGGGAAGCTATGTTAAATTTAGGGGTAGTCTGAGCCAGTAGTTAGGCTCAGACCAGCTGATTGTTCTAAATTTTGCTTCTGCTCTGGGTGTGATACTGCCTGGCAGTTGTGTTCCCTGTTCGCCTGTAGGTGGCACTGCCACCACCGGCCCAGGTTGAAATACAGGGGTATCACAGCACATTGGGTGTCCTTTCTCGGCAGCCGTGCGGTGGGCGTGGTTAGCCTGCTGTGCATGCTGGGAAAGGGCATACAAGGGCCATTGATTGGGGTTCTCTGTCGGTGTGCGCGCCTGCGTGTGTTGCAGCCCTGGGCACCTTCAGCCCGAGGCTGCATCGCTGCCTGGTAGGCCCAGCTCCGCTGGCTGGGGCCTACATCGAAGAAGAGGATCCCATGCTACCCATTTTCGGGAAGCCCACTCTTAGGGAAGGAGGCCAGGGGAGGATCTGCCCCAAAGGAGACTGGCGACGGTACTGCTGTCTCGGGAGGAGGCCTGGAGACTCACCTAAGGAGGGATCCATAACTACAAGCCCTGCAATACGCCGATCTGGCATAAAGTCTCTCTCTATTGCTTGGCCGGGAGGTTCGGGATTTTGATAATCCTGTGGCAGAGGATTCCTGTTCGCATCCCTAAGTTCTCAGATAAACTAATCCGTGCATCATCCCGGCTGCTAGGACCAGTGAACGGGACTATCCGTGTGAGCAATACCCACTCAGGCTTGAGTGGCGACGTTGTGCCTTTAGTGTTGCGTACCTGAACCTTCCCCTATGCTTCTCTCGTTTCTTGCTTTCTCTACAAGTTTCCACTGCAAAAGGAAAATAAAGCCTTCCTGTTTAGGTTTTACATTTGTGTGGACATTGACTTTTTCTAAAGACTTTCTATACCCTAACAACGGAAGCCTTGGAGGTAGTTTGCATGACCAAAAACAAAACCAGCCGGTCCCTTAAATGGGGGTAAGTGCTACAGTAATATAAAAGCACTTTGTGTGAGTGAGATGTAGAACTTTGCCGAGCAAGAGACCTTTTCACACTTTGGCAAGAGAAACGCGATGTATAACTGTGACCTTCAAAAACATTTGAATAGTACATGTTACAATATTACTTTGAAATCTGTGCTTATCTCAACAGAAACCGCCCGCGTCACTGGGCACCCGATGCGCGTGCGGCCGCTGGGCACCCGCGATTGCCCAATAACCCCTTCCCTGCCAGTCATGTTTATACAGTAATCAATGCATTTTTATAGCACAGATCGCTGTATAAATGTGAATGGTCCCAAAAATGTGTCAAAAGTGTCCGATGTGTCTGCCGCAATATCGCAGTCACGATAAAAATCGCTGATCGCCGCCATTACTAGTAAAAAAAAATAAAAAATGCTATAAATATATCCCCTATTTTGTAGACGCTATAACTTTTGCGCAAACAATATACGCTTATTGCGATTTTTTTAACCAAAAATAATGTAGAAGAATACGTATCGGCCTAAACTGAGGAAAATTTAAAAAAAAAAATTTAAATGGATATTTATTATAGCAAAAAGTAAAAAATATTGTGTTTTTTTTCAAACTTGTCGCTCTTCTTTTGTTTATAGCGCAAAAAATAAAAACTGCAGAGGGGATCAAATACCACCAAAAGAAAGCTCTATTTGTGGGAGAAAAAGGATGCAAATTCCGTTTGGGTACAGTGTCGCACGGCCGCGCAATTGTCATTCAAAGTGTGACAGCGCTGAAAGCTGAAAAATGGCCTGGGCAGGAAGGGGGTTTAAGTGCCCAGTAGAGAAGTGGTTAAGAAGTCATTCAGGAAATAGTGACTCAGCAACAAGTGGTAGGAATAAACAAGTGATGTCCTCTCCTCATTGTTACTGGTTCTTTTGATGTAAACTGTAACTGAATGACATTGTTTTCTAAAGAACTGTGTATTATAAATAAAATACCTTTTTTAAAAATAAAATTGTTTCCACCATTTTTCATCCATTGTTGCGTTTCAGTGCTGCTGACCTCCTGCCAGGGCTGCTGATAGGGTTGCAACCTGTCCAGGATTCACCCGGACAGTTCGGGTTTGGAATCATGCGTCCGGGTTTCAGACTGCCTGGAACCCGGACACATTATTTAGACTGGACTATGGCTTCCCAGTAGGGTTTCTGGCTGCAGTTGTCTAAGCTGAGAGTGGCTCTTACACTCTCTTTTACACTGCCCAAAGCCAGCACTAACAACCCCCCCAAACACACACACATACGGGAGAGGAGAGAGGGCTCAATCTGCACCTCTTCCCCCCGCCCCTTCCCCTCTGTGTCTGCCCACACTCCAATCCCTGTGCCTTAGAAAAATAAAGTTGGTGCCGGAAATTTGATGTCCAACAGCCTCAGATACATCTGGATGAGAGGTACTGACTGCCAAGGGGTGACTGAGCTCACCATCCATCCCTCTCTGTGACTAAAGTCTCCCCCCTTCTCTCTCCTGCCTCTGAGTACACAAAGGTAGAACAGGCTTCTCAAAGCACCCCTTACATCAGATTTCCCCTTTACACCAGAGGCCACAGTGTTCCCCCTTACATCAGAGTCCTCTCCGTACATCAGAGTTCTCAGTGTTCCCACTTAAATCCGGGTTTCCAGAGCATCCCTTATGTCAGAGGCCCCAGAGTTCTCCCTTACATCAGAGTCTGCCCCTTACAGTGAAAGGGAACTCTGTGAGTTCAGATGTAAAAGTGGAACTCTGTGGATTCAGATGTAAGTAGGGACTCTTGTTATTAACTTCATATGATTAGAAATTTTATTCAATAGCAAAATATATGTATAGTTTATTCTATAAAAAATAAATTGCTGTGCGTCGTTAAAGTGTTCGGGTTTGACTTGAAGAAAAGGTGGCAACCCTAATCATCATCCAGCTCTTTCCTCCCTAGCTAACCCCTTTCATGCATTGGATTTCAGTTCTTTCAACCCCGAGGACTCAGCATCACATATGGGGGCTACCACAGCCTCATGTTTTCAGGAAGCTATATTATACAGTGCCCTGCCGGCCCCTTCCATCAGCCATGATCTGCCTGCATTGCATAGAGAAGCACCGAAACCTAGTGATGATGTCACTGGGTCTAAAATATGTAGTGAAAACAGGTTTTATTTAACAATTTCATTAGGCAAAAGGAGCAACCAAAGAAGACAAAATATAAAATGAAAGTGTCATAATTGCATATACCTGTGGACATGAAATGGTTAATGGTTTTTATATATGGATTGGGAGCCCCTGTCAGTTTTATTTTTTATTCTTGTGTGTGTCCCCCTTAGGGAGATTCACCCTCTCTATTTCGTCTTATTTACTGTCATAACAGAGTGAAAGTAAATCCCAAATTCTGGGTTGCCACCAGAATAGGAAAAGAGGAGAAATCATCCTACGGGGACTCCAGGGATTCCATCACTTTGGAGGGATTTCCTCTCACTTCCTGTTTTTGCTATGAGACAGGAAGTGAAGGGAAATCTCCCCAATGGGGCACAGATGGAAAAAACAGAGGTTATAACCCTCCCTTATTGTCTCCAAATTGAATTTTTTTTTTCTTTAGCACTTTTTCGCACTAGTGGTTGAAGGGCGGTAAACCCCCTTGATTTTACTGCCCACCAACTGCTAACCCCTTTAGCTGCGGAGGCTGTATACATGATGCTGCCACAATGCTTTACTTGCGACTGCAGCAGGAATAAGGCCTGGTTCACACCCATGCAGGTTGCAGTTTGCATATTCCAGGTGTATTTTGCGTATTTCAATACATGCTTTTCATCCATTGAAGTCTATGGAACCAAAAACCAGAAAAAAGTCCCTGGCCTTTTCCATAAAATGCACAGATGTGACCTACATCCATAGGAAACCATGTTATATGGACTGTAGTGTGTTTCTGCAAAACTGAAAACGCGCTAAAAAAATGCATAGGTGTGAACCAGGCCTTGTACCTCCTGTTGCTTCTGGTGGACGTCATGCAGTCAGACCAACAAATGGCTGGTTTATGACAGATCACATGTGCAGCACCATGGCAACTGCAAATCAAACACAAGCAAAGATGGTAGAGAAAGGGATATCACCACTGCAGGAAGTTCAAGCAAAAGTAAAAGTCTTTCCTCCAGATTAGAAGCCCCAGGTGCTGGCAATGCATGTAACAATGCAAAAATGGGAAGAAATTCTGGACAGCCGCACTCCAAAAAAGTTTTTGCCTTTTATTCAAAAATGGACATCAAAAATACGTGCCACAGCAGAACAGAACAGACAGAAGAGCTGACGCGTTTCACACTAACAAACAGTGCTTAGTCATAGCTCTGACTAAGCACTGTTTGTTGGTGTGAAACGCGTCAGCTCTTCTGTCTGTTCTGCTGTGGCACGTATTTTTGATGTCCGTTTTTGAATAAAAGGCAAAAACTTTTTTGGAGTGCGGCTGTCCAGAATTTCTTCCCATTTTTGCACAAGCAAAGCTGGTAGCTTCGTTGGCTGTAAAGGATAGGAGAGTTTAGTTCCACTTTATCCCCCCCCCCCCCAATTTTATTTAATCCCCCTGCCCACTTACCTGTATAGCCGGGTTGTGCAAAAAAAAAAAAATCACACTCACATGCCTGGAGATCCAGCGATGTTCTCCAGGGTTTCTCTGCTATGCGGCAGCACACCCAGCTCTGCAGCGCCATCTTTTTCTGATGTCACAGGTGTCATTTCTGGGTTGTGCCATGGCGCTGTGATGACATGGCACAGCACCATGGGGCAGTTGCACAACCTGGCATAGACAGTCAGCCCCCCCAAAGGGAAGGAATTGATGACTGGTCACTATGGACAACACATCCAGACTTTCAGCCTTGGAGTTCTGTGGATTTAGGTAAACCTGTCTAATGTCATACATGTAAGAGTGAAGAAAACTGGCAATGAAATCATTCAGACCATATGCTGTGTCTCCAGAACTGCAGTCAGTGCCGAGATATAGGGGAGTTCTGGGGTAGACAATCGTCTGTGATGAGAAGCCATGCTGGAGGCTGCGGCAGGATGCTGAGATACTCTGGGTACCCGAGCCAGTGCCTGCTCTCACCTGTGAAGGTGGAGTGGATGTATCCTAGCAACCAAGGGAGACCGGTAAACATTCGGGAAGAGAATGGAAGGAATTGTTAGATTAACTATCACAACAGGAGGATATGGATGAATAAGTGACAAGGGGGAATAAATAAAAAATGAGCATTAATAATTAATGTACATCACATTCTGCCATAAATTTAAGGATTATTAACAAGGAACAAGAGATGACTACTCTGGTCTTCCTCACCTTTGGGCCACGTTCATATGGGGCGTATTAAAGTGTACGCCCGTGGAAGGCTGTGTTTACCTGCATGGGGATGCACAGGTGCTCCATACATAATAGAACATTTTCTGCGCTATTAATCGACATTTAAGCCGCGTACACACGATCGGTTTTACCGATGAAAACAGTCCGATGGATTTTTTTCATCGGACAAACCGATCGTGTATGGGACCCATCGGTCTTTTTTCCATCGGTGTCAAAATATAGAACATGTTTTAAATTTTTCCGATGGATAAAAAAACGATAGAAAATTCCGATCGTCTATGGGCAAGTCCATCGGTTAAAAAACCCATGCATGTTCAGAATCAAGTCGACGCATGCTCAGAAGCATAGAACTTAATTTTTCTCGGCTCATCGGAGTGTTTTACGTCACCGCGTTTGGAACGGTAGGTTTTTTGACTGATGGTGTGTAGGCAAGACTGATGGAAGTCAGCTTAATCGGTTTTCCTGATAGAAAAATCCATCGGTTTAAAAACCATAGGAAATCCGATCGTGTGTACAGGGCTTAAAACTTCAAATAGTGATAAGACAGTGAATGTGAACACCAGACTAAATTGTATGCAAAGTCCCATAAACTATAACAGAACCTCTTATTGGAATTCAAGGTCGTGAAAAAATCCAGTGCTCAAAACAAGTTCAACTTGCTCTTCAAATGTGGATATGGATGTCATACAAAAAAGTGAATCACCCAGGTGAGCCTCCATCATGTACAAAAAATGGCAGCTTACCAGATAGAATGGACTCTAAGGCCAGGTTCACACTATTGCGAATTGGATGCGAAATCTCTGCATCCAATTCGCAATAGCAGGAGATTGTGAATGGCTCTCTATGGAGTCTATTATCCCTGATGCGGTTCCCGTGCGAATTTGCAGAGGAGCCCTGTGCGTCTTTTGGTCCGTTTCAGGTCTGAATTCAGCCCAAAATTCGCACAGGACCCCTGCTGGGAGCCGCAGCGGTATCAGGGGCGGATCCAGAGTCTTTTCTCGGGAGGGGCACTGCCAAAAAAATATTTTTTGTGGGAAATTTATCGGGGAAATGGTTGGTGTCGGCGCTTCAATCATCCCAGCACCATGGTTGTTATGGTGTCAGGATGATTGAAGCGCATTATTTCTATTATTACATTGTAATATGAAATTAAATAGTTCAATGCAGAATCAGTGGGAGTCCCGAGTGTGTCACTTGCCACCGTCGCCTGCAATTAGTGGGAGCCCTGAGCGTGTCACTTGCCACACGTTGTGGATTGTCACTTGCCACGTCACCTGCCACATCTTGTGGATTTTCCACTTGCCACACCTTGCGGATTGTCACTTGCCACGTCACCTGCCACACCTTGCTGATTGTCACTTGCCTGCCACCAGATGCAGATTGTCATTTGCCACGTCGCCTGCCACACCTTGCGGATTGTCACTAACTTGCCTGCTAAGGTGTAGTTTTGGTTGTCTCTTGCTGTGTCCCAGACTCCCAGAGTCAGGCAGCAGAGAGATAATGTACTGTAATCTCTCTGCTGCCTGCACAGTGAGGGCGGAAGTCACTGCAGGAATGCAGGGCAGGCACGGGCGGTGAGAGATAATCTCATCTCTCTGCTCCCCCGCTCCCGGCTTGCTGATTGGCCAGCTGCCACACTGAGCCTGCTCTTTCACTCTCACCTGCGCTGCCAACACACTGAGCAGCACGGTCTGCCCACGAACCGCGCCGCCCCCCGACAACAAACCGCGCCGCAAGCGGAGCCGCCCGCTTTCTTACCCGTCTGTGGAGCCGCACGCTATTGCACCTGCCCGCAGAGCGGCCCGACGTGACTCACTGACGTCACTCGTTGCTAGACGCCAAGCGGCCCAGGCGTTAGCAGCGAGTGCAGGGAAGAGGCTCCACCCACCTCCTTCTCCGCTCCTGGTATCGTGTCAGTGCGCCACGTAACTACATTAGACTAGTCTCTCTCTCAGCGCCGCTGATCGACTGATGTGAGAAACTGAGAGAGAGAGACTCAGAGAGGCAGCGGCAGCCGCAGAACAAGTACTGTATATACTCGAGTATAAGCCAACCCGAATATAAGCCGAGGCACCTAATTTTACCCCAAAAAACTGGGAAAACGTATTGACTCAAGTATAAGCCTATGGTGTCCTAGGCTTATACTTGCCTCACTTTGCCTCACTGTGCCCATGCCTCACTGTGCCCATGACTAGACTGATGTTTAACATGGAAGTCTATGGAAGGAGTGCCCGGCTTTGAAAAATCGGTTCTCCCAGACACCAAACTTTTCAAACTTATAGAGGAGACATGGGGCTACATGTGTGCCGAGTTTGGGGTCCAGAGGACCTAGGACCGGCCGGTACCGGGTCCGCAAAATCACTGGAGAAATGACCGTTTAACATTGGAGTCTATGGAAGGGGTGCCCGGTTTTAAAAAATCAGTGCTCCACGGCCGTAGGTCCCCCAGACACCAAACTTTGCACACTTGTAGAGAAGACATGGGGCTACATGTGTGCCAAGTTTGGGGTTCGGGAGACCTACGACCGGCCGGTACCGGGTCCGCAAAATCACTGGAGAAATTACCATTTAACATTGGAGTCTATGGAAGGGGTGCCCGGTTTTAAAAAATCAGTGCTCCACGGCCGTAGGTCCCCCAGACACCAAACTTTGCATGCTTGTAGAGAAGACATGGGGCTACATTTGTGCCAAGTTGGGGTTCAGGGGAACTACGACCGGCCGGTACCGGGTCCGCAAAATCACTGGAGAAATGACCATTTAACATTGGAGTCTATGGAAGGGGTGCCCGGATTTAAAAAATCGGTGCTCCCCGGCCGTAAGTCCCCCAGTCACCAAAACTTGCACACTTGTAGAGGAGACATTGGGCTACATGTGTGCCACGTTTGAGGTCAAGGGGTCCTACGGCCGGCCGGTACCGGGTCCCCAAAGTTCGGGAGATCAGGCACAAAAAAAAAAAAACAGAGCAAGCAAGTGAGTGTGACAGATGGTCTCGGGGGGGGGGCAATTGCCCTGTTGCCCCCCCCTGGATCCGCCACTGCACGGAGGAAGATTCCAGAGACAGTTGTGCAAACTATCCAGGCGCTGTTGCCCCCTACTACCAAAAAGGAGGCACAGAAGTTCATTGGAGTTGTGGGATTCTGGAGATCGTTCATCCCACATCTTGGACTGATTTTGAGGCCTATATACAATGTTATCAGAAAAAAGACTGAGTTCTCATGGGGTTCAGAGCAGCAGACTGCATTCCTGGATGCTAAAAAAGCTATTTTGCAGCATCAGGGATTGGGACCCGTGAGACAAGGAGTACCATTTCAGCTGGATGTAGTGGAGCAGAATGGTACCATATCTTGAAGTCTGTGGCAGCCAAATGAAAAGAAAGGACTGAGAGCAATACCTATTGGATTTTGGTCCAAACAACTGACAGGGGCACAGACAAGATACACGCCCCTAGAGAAGTACCTGTTTGGGGCCTACACAGCACTTCAACATGTAGAGACCATTACAGGAAAGGACACAGTCACCATCCATACTGCATTGCCAATAGCAGGATGGGTGAGAGATAATGGACTGACCACTAGGGCAGCTGTAGCCCAGAACCAGACACTGATGAAATGGAAGTGGTACCTTCAAGAAAGAGGGGGTATTGCAGCTGGGGATGTTAGAGACATTTCAAAACAGTTGGCAAGGCTTGTTACTTTTACCAGCACCCAGCCAGAAGAAGAAATTCCTGTGCTGCAGTCATCCCCCATTCAAGAGGCTCCACCCTTTGAGTCTCTGTCAGAAGACATGAAGGAGTCAGCATGGTTCACTGATGGTTCAGCCATAATCACCTCGTCTGGGTGTAAATGGACAGGAGCAGCCTACAACCCAAGTACAGACACAGTCCTGCAGGAGTCCGAAATCGGAGGGTCCAGTCAGTATGCAGAGTTGAAAGCTGTAGTGATGACTCTTCAGGAGGATCCTTCTTCCCATGTCACTATCTACACTGACAGCTGGGCGGTTTTTAAAGGACTGACAACTTGGATGCCCACGTGGAAGTCCAATGAATGGATGATTCATGGAAAGGTGGTGTGGGGAGGCAAGGAAGTCTGGGACTACATCTGGAAGGAAGCTCACTCCCGCACCATAAAAGTGGGGCATGTTGATGCACATGTGCCCCTAGTACCAGACTTTGAGAACTATAACAGAGTTGCAGATGAAATCGCAAAAGTGAAGGCAGTTGTGCCAATTGATCCTGTTTTGATGAACTTGGCCAACTGGGCCCACAAGCAATCTGGACATTTGGGGCAGAAAGCAACATATGAATGGGCACAGCAGAGAGGATTGCCTATATCCATGGACATGATAAAGACTGTAATAGGGAACTGTACAGTGTGTGGAGAAGTGCGACAATGGCCATTGCAAAAGTACTCCACTGGGTCGATTAAGAGGGGTGAGAGGCCTGCAGAGATCTGGCAGATTGACTTCATCGGTCCCCTGCCCCGGGGAAACAATGGACTGAGATATTGTTGCACTGCAGTGGACACCTATTCAGGACTTATGCTTGTTCATCCTTGCAAACGTGCAGATCAAGCCGCAACGCTTCAACTGCTTCAGAAACTTGTCGTTGCTTATGGTTGTCCCAAACAAATCCAAAGTGATAATGGCTCAAACTTCACCGGATTACAAGTACAGCAGTGGGCCAAAGATTCTGGAGTGTACTGGTTGTGCCACATCCCATACCATCCACAGGCAGCTGGTTTGATTGAAAGATACAACGGGCTATTGAAGGACCAGATACGCAAATCTACACCCACACATACACTAAGGGAGTGGGATCGGGTCCTTACACAGGCAGTCATGTTGTTAAATTCTAGGCCAATAGCCAAAAGCACACCATATGTGAGGATGGTAGAGGCTGAGGCACAGATTCCACAGCTGGAGTGCAGAGTTCGTTATTTATGTAAGGTTCCTGAAAGAACAGGGTTTAACAGATACCATGTTACTGCTTCCCATGACATAGAAACCAAGAGTGACGTATCTGAAGCTGAAGCCTACCTAGGAATGAGAGGGAATCTGGCAGGAAGGTTTGAAGTTATATTTGCATTGGCAGATGAGCTTCAAGACAGTGGCTGGGACTCTGACTGGTTAGTGGATACTTCTCAGCAAGAGTGGAAAGTGAGGCTACATAACATAAAACCTTCCAAAATAAACAGCAGTGATCTTCTGGGAAATATCAGTATATTTCCTCTCCTCCCTATTGATGTTCTTTGGGAGGGTCAGAGGTGCATACAGGCAGGTGGCAAAGTATTGGTCAGATATCCAGGCAAGAAGCCATTTAGAGGAGAGATTGTAGCTGAAAGGCCAGGATCTACTGTTTGTGTATTGTTAGAAGGAACAGATAATCCGCTTTGTTTTCCACTCCACAGGCTGTCTCCGATTTGATCCATAGGAAGACCAGAGAAAAGTGGTTACATGATGGAAAGAATGACGGAAGATCGCAAGAGCTGTGGAGAACAAGGCCTTTGATGTATTTCAAGCCTGGACTTGTTTCTAAAGAACTTTAGAATGGACTTTCTAATGAACTTTTATCCAAAGACTGAAACACCTTCCCAGTGACAGAAATATGGGAGGGGTTGCATTTAAGGAAAATTCATGTGTATATTGAGTTTTTAGTAATGAAGAGATTTTGTGTGTGGTCTGAGAGGAAAAAAAAATAAAAAATCATAGGGCGGAATGTATTGCGTTTGTTAAAAATATGATTTTTTATTATTATTAATCAGACATAGGATACATGGGACAATTTTACAATAGTGAGTTGGTCAGATTACTGTCAGTATTTTGGTTTGAGTAGATTTCTCAAACAAATGTTTTACTCGTTTGAGATTTCTTTCAGCTCTCAAACTGAAAGAATGACAGTTTAGATTACAGGTTTTGGTTTGAGTAGACAATAGGTTAGATACCATTGTTGTATCCAATATGCTAATGTCTCTATAGCCACAGTAAACAAGTAAGACATTACCTATTTGAGATTTCTTTCAGCTCTCAAACTGAACAGAATTACAGTTTAGATTACAGGTTTCGTTTGAGTAGACAATAGGTAGATAGCATTGTTGTATTCAATGCTATTGTTGAAATACAGCTACAGTAAACAGCTATGTTTTCTGTTTGGTAACAATGGTAAACAGCCTGACACACATAAAAGCAGGGATAAGCTAGGACAGAGACAGACATCATGTTGCTGTAAGAGAGGAGAAGCCACTCATCATAAGAAGAAGATGCCTGGTCACCAAACAATGGAGATCATGAACAGAGCGTAATCGAAGATAAGTAACCTTTAAATGTATTTGTAGTTATAGACCATAGGCTGTTCTATTTGCTAGGCATTTTGCTTGTTATAGAGATCTGTCAGTCTTGTATTTTAGTCCTAATATTGTAATAGTTTTGTATGTACAGCATCTTGTATAGTAAAAGCACATTTACACACTGCAGAAGTCTCAGCTTCCTTGTTATACCACAGAGTAACCTTGCTAGATAGAAGCAAAGCGAAACACCGCCTGCATACTAGAAGCAGTGCGGCCGCTTTATGGGGGCGCTAGACTAATTTGCCTCTCAGCCCAGTCCACCCCATATGACTGGCGCTACACTAACAGTGTAGCGCAAGCCGGCGGGGACTCTTTCTGTGCTGCCCCCCTGCAAAGTGCTGCACTAGGCCTGGGCCTTGTTGGCCTAGGTCAGGATACAGCGTTGGTTAGTGTAATGTTTACTATCTTTACTCACTCCAAACACTCCACACAGTTACTCTGCCTACTCCATAAAGTTATTCTGCCCAGTCCAAACTTTCCACAGTTACTCAAGCCACTCCACCCAGTTACTCCGCCCACTCCAGTTGTAGACTACTGGTAGAGGCAAGAACACTTCACACAATTTCCCCAGAAATTGTAGCTTTTCTAATAATTAAGTGTTCTTGTATAGCTTATTATAGCCAAATTTACCACCCTAACTCCTCCCACAGCTTCTACACTACATAGACAAGTAATATACCGAAACGTGCGGATTGTTCCCGATTGGTGTGCTATTACTTTGTGGAACGTTTCGCCAAATGGTTCACGAAACTTTGTTGTTTTTGCAGCGAAATTTGTCCCATAGGAATGAATGGCGAAATGTTACAAAACTAGAGTGGGAGCTGACAAAAGCTGACAACCCCATGATCAGCCAAAACATTATGACCCCCCCATGATCAGCATAGACATTATGACCCCCCCATGATCAGCATAGACATTATGACCCCCCCATGATCAGCATAAACATTATGACCCCCCATGATCAGCATAGACATTATGACCCCCCATGATCAGCATAGACATTATGACCCCCCATGATCAGCATAAACATTATGACCCCCATTATCAGCATAAACATTATGACCCCCATTATCAGCCAAAACATTATGACCACGCAATACTCAGCCAAAACATTATGTCCACAACATGATCAGCCAAAACATTATGACCACCCAATGATCAGCCAAATACTCCAGTTGTAGACTACTGGTGGAGGCAAGAACACTTAACACAATTTCCCCAGAAATTGTAGCTTTTCTAGTTCTATGCTATTCTATTGCGCTTGTTTTTATATATACCTGTATATAAAAATAGACATGACTGCCGACATTTTTCAAGAAAGATTTTTTTTTTTAACCTCTTGTCTACCGCCCGCCATCAAGACTCTCTCGTTCTGACAGGACGTCATATGACGTCCTGCCTTTAAAAAAGGAGCTAGGGGGGCGCGTGCGCTCCCGCCGCGTTGCTGGTGACCCGATGCGCGTGCCCGGCGGCCGCGATGGCCGCCGGGCACCCGCAATTGCCCAGTAACCGAGCAGGAAAGTGGATCTGTGTGTGTAAACACACAGATCCACGTCCTGTCAGGAAGAGGAGACCGATGGTGTGTCCCTTGTACATATGGACAAACATAGGTCACCTCCCCCAGTCAGACCCCTCCCCCCACAGGTAGAACACATCTAGGAAACACATTTAACCCCTTCCTCGCCCCCTAGTGTTAACCCCTTCCCTGCCAGTCACATTTATACAGTAATCAATGCATTTTTATAGCAGGGATCGCTGTATAAATGTGAATGGTCCCAAAAATGTGTCAAAAGTGTCCGATCTGTCCGCCGCAATATCGCAGTCACAATAAAAATCGCAGATCGCCGCCATTACTAGTAAAAATAAAAAATAAAAATAAAAATGCTATAAATCTATCCCCTATTTTTAGGACGCTATAACTTTTGCGCAAACCAATATACGCTTATTGTGATTTTATTTTACCAAAAATATGTAGAAGAATACGTATCGGCCTAAACTGAGGAAAATGTTAATAAAAAAAAATAAAAAAAAATTGATATTTATTATAGCAAAAACAAAAAAATTGGATTTTTGTACTCACCGTAAAATCCGTTTCTCTGACGTCCATGGACCGACGCAGCTCTCATACTGATTACATGTGGGTATATGTCCCTGCTTGCAGGAGAAGACCTAGGCAGAATGTTAGATGTTAAAACATTCTAGAACAAGCCAGAGCTGAACAGCCCCGCCCAGGGGGGCGGTCGCTCCAGACATTACCCTCCCACCTGCAGCTAGCAGTCTCAGTTCGTAACAAAGCAGTACAAACTTAAAAGGAAGGGTGGGTGCTGTGTCGGTCCATGGACGTCAGAGAAACGGATTTTACGGTGAGTAAAAAAAATCCTATTTTCTCTTATCGTCCATGGACCGACACAGCTCTCATACTGATTACATGTGGGACGTCCAAAGCAGTATAAGAAAGGGGTGGGAGCAAAAAAGTAAGGAACAACCAAAACTTCACTCCAAACCAGCAGAGCTCCTCAACGGAGGAGTTGCACCATTAGACAGCAGCCTGCAACACTTTGCGGCCGAAGGAAGCATCCGAAGATGCAGCCACATCAACCTTGTAGAACTTTGAAAAGGTATGAACGGACGACCAGGTCGCCGCCTTGCACACTTGTACAACCGACGCTTGATGTCGGAAAGCCCAGGAAGCACCGATTGTCCTGGTGGAATGCGCCGTGACCGGGAAGGGAGGCGCCTGTCCCCTAATGGCATAGGCCTGTATAACAGTCTGTCTGATCCACCTAGAAATGGTGGCAGACGACACCGCTTGGCCCTGTTTCGGACCAAAGACAGATACAAACAGCGAGTTAGACTTCCGAATAGAAGCAGTAGCCGCCAGGTATACCCGTAAGGCACGCACCACGTCTAAATTGTGAAGCGCAACCTCTCTAGGATGTGATGGATGAGGGCACAAGGACGGAAGGACAATGTCCTCATTAAAGGTGAAAAGCCGAAACCACCTTAGGAAGAAAAGACGGTCACGGTCGCAATACCGCCTTATCCTTATGGAGGACCATGACCGAGCCGCCAACTCAGACACCCGTCTAACAGTGATGGCCACTAAAAAAGCCACCTTCTGGGACAAAGTTAAAAGAGGAATAGCTCTTATATTCTCAAAAGGAGATTCCTGAAGAACCGAAAGCACCAAGTTCAGATCCCAAGGAGGGAGCGGGGGCTTGGCAGGTGGAACCACATGGCGTACCCCCTGCACAAAAGTGCTAACCAAGAAATGACCAGCTAGGGGCCTTTGAAAGAAAACGGCCAAGGCCGAAATCTGACCCTTAATAGTGCTCAAAGCCAGCCTTTGAGCAACACCACGCTGTAAGAACCTCAGGTTTCTAGGGACAGAGTACGTCCGTGGACGCCAGTCTAGTTCCTCGCACATAGCGATGTAAAGCTCTCCAGGTACGGTGATAGATCTTCCTAGAAGAAGACTTCCGTGCCCTAAGCATGGTTGAAATTACGGAATCCGACAGGCCTCGGTCTTTCAGCACCTGACTCTCAATAGCCATGCCATTAAAGCCAGAGACAGTAAAGCAGGATGAAAAATAGGACCTTGAGATAGAAGGTCCTCCCTCAAGGGCAGGCGCCACGGGACGTCCACGATGAGACGTACCAAGTCGGCGTACCAATGACGCCGAGGCCAGTCCGGAGCAATGGAGGATTACCCGAATGCCCTCGGTTGCTACCCTGCGCAGCAGACGAGGAAGCAACTGCAGTGGAGGGTAGACATACATCAAACGATACTGACCCCACGGGGCCACTAACGCGTCCGAGGCATCGGCCCAGGGGTCCCTGGACCGGGCCACAAACCTTGACACCTTGCGATTGAGTCGAGACGCCATCAGATCCACATCCGGAGTGCCCCACCGTCGACAAAGGAGTTGAAACACTTCCGGATGCAAGGACCAATCCCCCTGGTCCAGGGACTGGCGCCTCAGATAGTCCGCCTGCCAATTTATTACGCCCGGAATGTAGACGGCTGACACGCTTCTTTCCGCCCACCTTAGGATGTGGGTGACCTTGGACGCTGCAGCCGAGCTCCGAGTGCCCCCCTGATGGTTGACATACGCCACGGCCGTGGTGTTGTCCGACTGGATTCTGACCGAGCAGCCCTGTAGCCTCTTCGACCATG
Source organism: Rana muscosa (assembly GCA_029206835.1). Classification (NCBI taxonomy): domain Eukaryota; kingdom Metazoa; phylum Chordata; class Amphibia; order Anura; family Ranidae; genus Rana; species Rana muscosa. The sequence goes on along the minus strand of CM055127.1, from coordinate 126,173,411 downwards.
CAGAGAGACACAGCCTGATTGCCCGCAATTCCAGGAAATTGATTGGGAGATGAGATTCGGCTGGAGTCCAGAGCCCCTGAGCTGACAGGACTCCCACACTCCTCCCCAGCCCATCAGGCTGGCGTCCGTTGTGATCACCGTCCAGTGGATGGGGAGGAACGACTTCCCGGGCCGAAGAGCCGGGGACCTCAGCCACCACGTCAGGGACGCCTTGACAGAGTGACTCACCTGGATCTGAAGATCCAATGACAATGGGGACTTTTCCCAAACTGACAGAATTCCCTTTTGCAATGCCCGAGTGTGTGATTGGGCATACAGAACCGCCTTGAAGGAGGCCACCATTAGTTCCAGGACTCTAATGCAGAAGCGAATTGACGACCATTTTCGGGACGTCAGAACCTGTACTGCCGACTGAAGTGTCAGTAACTTCTCTGAGGGTAGAAACACCTTTGCTGCCGAAGTGTTCAGGATCAGACACAGATACTCCAAGCGCTGAGTCGGGACTAGAGCCGACTTCTGCGTGTTCAGAATCCATCCGAAGTCCTGGAGGGTCTGACTGACTATTGTCACATTTTCCTCCAATTCTGAGCCATTTTCTGCTCTGAGAAGGAGATCGTCTAGATAGCCCACGATAACAATTCCTCGCTGTCTCAGCAAAGCCAGAACCGGGGCAAGCACTTTGGTGAAAACCCGCGGTGCCGATGCAATGCCGAAGGGAAGAGCCACAAACTGATAGTGGACTTCGCCTATGGCAAAGCGCAGAAACCTCTGGTGGCTTGCGCAGATTGGGATGTGCAAGTAAGCGTCCTTGATATCCAAGGACGCCAAAAAATCCCCCTGGTGGAGTGTCGCGATCACCGTGCGAATGGATTCCATCCAGAATTTCAATACCCTCACATAGGCATTCAGGGCCTTGAGGTCCAGAATTGGCCGAACCCCATCCTTTTTTAGGACAACAAACAGGTTTGAGTAAAACACCTGAAACCTCTCTTGTGACGGAACTGGCACAATTACTCCGAACCCGAGCAAATCCTGTACGGCCCCCAAGAGGGCCGCCCGGCAGGCCGGAAGGAGAGGGAGGTTTGAGGGAAAAAACCTGTCTGGGGGCCACGAGTGGAACTCTATCCTGTATCCTGAGGTGACCACCTCGCACACCCACCGGTCGGAGATCCGGGAGGTCTACCGCCCCGAGAACTTGCAAAGACGTCCCCCCACCCCAGAGGCGGGCAGGGGCAAGACTTCATGCGGTGGTGGACTTGGGAGCTTGGTAGGCTTACACACCCAGGGACGTCTTTGTCCCCCAGCCGCACTTTTTTCAGTCTGGGCTGGCTTACCCGTGGAATCTGACTGATGAAAAAACGTCTTCTTCGCCGGAAAGGAAGGACCCGGCCTGCGGTGGGGCTCCTTTCCCTTAATAGACTGGGGAAGGAAGGTGCTCTTACCTCCTGTGACGTTTTTAATAATGTCATCCAGAGCGGCCCCAAACAGTCTACGGCCCTTAAAGGGCAAGTCAGCCAGGAGCTTTTTGGAAGCTAGATCGACCGACCAGCATTTCAGCCAGATAAGGCGACGCATCAACACAGCAGAAATGGAGGCCCCCGTTATTAAAGGGGTCGCATCCACAGTGGCATTGCACACGAAGACTAAACCCTGTGCAAGTTGGTGAGCCAGGGCAATGGTTTCAGGAGGGAGATTATGCTCCTGCACTGTCTGGTGCAATATCCTTGCCCAGCCTGTGAGTGTCTGAGACAAGTGTCGCCGCCACTATTGTGCGTAAGGCGGCCCCTAATAAGGTGAACATAGTTCTACACGCCACTTCTGACCTCCTGTCAGCAGGATCCTTAAATGCAGGAGTCCCTTCCATTGGGAGCATGGTAGCCTTATTCAAACGGGCGACCGGGGGGTCGACCACTGGGGGATGAGCCCACTTCTTAACCAGGTCCTCCTCAAAAGGGGTACCTTAAGGCTATGCGCCGCGGGACCGTCAAAGTCTTCTGCGGCTTATCCCAGACTTGGTCAATGTATGTATTAAAAAAAGGCACATATGGAAAGACCTTTTTGAAGACACGGCTTTAAAGGAAACAAAGGACATAGCTTCCACCTGAGGTTCCTCCGCCTCAACATTCAGCTTGAGAGTGTCCCTCACAGCATCAATGAGTTCACTTACGAGCACCCTGTCAGTTGGTGGTTCAAGACAGGGGTCTTCCTCACAAAGAATGTCCTGTCCAAACACATCAAAGTCCTCAGAACTAGGGTCCTCAGCAGCAGTAGCTAGGCCCATATCTGAGTCAGAGCACTCCCCATGTGGAGATTGTGTGGGGAGGGGGCGCTTTACAGCCCCCGTGTGTTCACACACCGCTTCCAGCTTGACAAGGAATGATTCCAGGACTGCGACAACTGGTCCATAGGAGTACTGCCAGTTGCCTCTGACAAGTGTGGAGAAGCAGGTGAACCAGACTCCATTTTTGCCACCCTCTGAGACCTAATTCACTATTACAGTGAATAATAAAGTCCACCCACTGGCTGTGCTGAGGCTGAGGAGGGGATACCCGGAGGACTCACCACCCCTAGGGACCGCTCGGTTCTGCTGTATGAGCCGCGCTGTAGTGCGGGTGAAGCCTGAGAAGAGTGAAGAATCTGTGAGGAGATGAGGTATTTCGCGCCGTTCAGCAGCGCCGCTAGAGGCCGAAAACGAAACTGAAAGTGCCACGGCTACAAGAAAATGGCCGCCGGGCGCCTGTATAACTGTGCTTTGAGCCGCGGCAAAATGGCCACCGATGGTGCACTTTTTAAACAGCCATTCCCCCCAGAACACTTCCCAAGCATATTAACAGCCATGGAGCGGCCCCCCCCCCCCAGGGCAGAGTGACCCACCAAGCATCCCCACACAGCACAGCAGTATAACAGGGTGCAGAGAGCAGCATAACAGGGGAGAGACAGGGAGAACCCCCCACACACAGAAACACAGCCAGCATGTACTCACCTTGCAGCAGGAGAGACTACTTACCCGTCCCGCAAGCACCTTGGAGAACATCCTCGGTGCCAATAGAGGGACCCACTGGCTTGTTTCAGACAGACCTATCACTGAGTCGTACTGCGTAGCTGTCGGCCCGGTCAACCGCGAAAGATACAGTAGGTACTATTCAATCTTGAGAGGACCGCAGGAGCATGAAAGCAACCCGGCCACCCCTGGAGCCATGGGGTATGTCGTGAACTGATTCTCACGCACACAAGGCGAGGATCAGCACGCTCCATGGTCGGACAGGGAAGACTACGAGGATACCAGTGTACCCACCCTGTTACCAAGCCGACAGTTGATTGAAGGTCTCAAAAATAAAATAATAAAATTCCCAAAGGAATAAAATTTAAAAGTAAAATCTTCCAGGAGACTGGCTCCTGAGAGAGCCACGTCTTCTCCTTCTGCTAGGCAGAAAAAAACTGAGGCTGCTAGTTGCAGATGGGAGGGTAATGTCGGGAGGGACCGCCCCCCTGAGCGGGGCTGTTCAGCTCTGGCTTGTTCTAGAATGTTTTAACATCTAACATTCTGCCTAGGTCTTCTCCTGCAAGCAGGGACATATACCCACATGTAATCAGTATGAGAGCTGTGTCGGTCCATGGACGATAAGAGAAACATTGTGTTTTTTTGGTGATCAAATACCACCAAAAGAAAGCTCTATTTGTGGCACCCAAATTTATTTTGGGAGCCACGTCGCACGACCGCGCAATTGTCAAAGTGTGACAGCGCTGAAAGCTGAAAAATGGCTTGGGCAGGAAGGGGGTTTTCGTGCCCGGTAGGGAAGTGGTTAAATGATTTTATAAAAAACTAAAAATTAAAAAAAAAATGTTTATTTTTTTTTAAAACTTTTTTTTATGATTTTTTTAATTTTATTTTTTTTCCACAAATGATTTTTTTTTCAAACATGATTATTTTTTCTTTTTTTTTTTTACAGGACAGTCAATGGAAGAAAGTGTAGAACTCTTGTCATTTGTAAGCTCAGCCAGCCAAAAGTAAAAGGCGTATCCAAAAACTGAGCACATTGCCTGAAACAAGACAAAAATACCTACGTTTTGATGTATGAATTGTGTATGACAAGTAGATCTTGTGGGCGTGAGAGCAATTTATCGAGAAGGAACTTCTTTTTTTAAGGCTCTGTGCTCTAGCTGTGACATCATCTAAGCAGCCCAATAGACACTGTTTAATTGATGCGATTTTGGGTAGATTTGGGCAAAAGGTGTGATTTTGGGTAATTTTGGCAAAAGGAGAAGATGCCATGGAGCTGCCGCCCAAGCACAATCGCTCTACTAATGGAGCTAAACCTTCTCCTGAAGATATAGGGCTGCTTCGGTTATTAAGTCTTCTTGTATAGCTTATTATAGCCAAATTTACCACCCTAACTCCTCCCACAGCTTTTACACTACTTAGACAAGTAATATACCGAAACGTGCGGATTGTTCCCGATTGGTGTGCTATTACTTTGTAGAACGTTTCGCCAAATTTTTCACGAAATATCGTTGTTTTTGCGGCAAAATTGGTCCCATAGGAATGAATGGCGAAAATAGAGTGTGAGCTGACAAAATCTGAAAAATCAGGACATGATTTCTAAACTGCCACCACTACCTCATTTTCAAGCCTACCTACACAAATTTTATATCAAAACGTTCGGCTATCCCTGCTGCCACTACACGTGTACACGGCTAAGGCATAGCCCTGATAGTTTTTACAATATGACTATTTGTTTGCAACTCACTGCGTCCATTGACATTCATTGAATCTCCCCTCTAGACACTTCAAATTTGAAGGGCAATTTCTAAACTGCGACTGTGCCTTCAATTTTAATATTTCAGAGACATACTATATATCAAAATGTAGGTATGGGTCTTGTGATTCTCACAATATAAGGCTCTTTGTTGTAGGATTTATAGTTTTTAAAATACGCCCGTTTGAAGAATGACAAGTATTCAGGAGATGCAAAATACTCTGACCTGTGCTTAGAACCTGCATAAACAAACATTGGTTTCCTGGCAACGCTGAGGGAATTATAGCTCCTCCCACACAGCTCTAAGGGGAATTGTAGCTCCTCCCACACAGCTCTGAGGGGAATTACACAGTTGTAACATGGAGGTTGGTTGTGTTGTCTTTCCCTCAGGACACATTATGTTCCCAGTTGGGGTGTCTGGGGGGAAAGACAATGCACGTCGCCTCTTATTTCTCCAAGGCATTTCTAATGTTCAACTTTGCTTACTCTTTTGATTCTGTTATCTGTAAATGAATTACTATGTACTGTAATACGACTGATACTGTTTTCCGCTGCTTTGTATTCTATGATAAAATCCAATAAAACTTTAAAAGAAAAAGACATCCCTCCCCTCCCGCCACCATCCGCCGCTCTCACCGGGCCTCCCGTCCCACCGGGAGACCCGATCCACGAGCCGCTACTTCCGATGGCTAGAGACAGACTGGAACGAAGCGTCGGCTTCGTTCCAGTCTGTAAGTAAACACGGAAGCGACGTCACTTCCGCTTTACTCAGCTGCCAATGGCGCCAGATTTGAAAAGAAAATGACAGTATTCAGAATCGCCGTTTTTGGCGATCTGAATACTTTGAAGTGCAAAGGAGGGATTTGGGGTCTTTTAGACCCCCGATCCCAACATATAGGGTACCTGTCACCACCTATTACTGTCACAAGGGATGTTTACATTCCTTGTGACAGCAATAAAAGTGATCAAACTTATTTTTTTTTTTTTTTTAAACACAATGTAAAAAAAAAAAAATGTTTTTTTAAAGCCTCCCTGTCCCCGCGAGCTTGCGGAGCAAAGAAAACACATACTCATGCCGCGCCCGCGCCCGCATATGTAAACGGTGTTCAAATCACACATGTGATGTATCGCCGCGATCGTCAGAGCGAGAGAAATAATTCTAACACTAGACCTCCTCTGTAACTCTAACCTGGTAACCATTATGGAGATTTTGCCTATGGAGATTTTTAGGTACCGTAGTTTGTCGCCATTCCACATGTGTGTGCAGAAAGACACTCACCTATCCCACAATCCAGCGACGTGGCCACCCGAACCCTCCATTCTCTCCCCCACCTGTCCACAGCGCTGGCAATACTACTGTAGGCATCTGGCTGTGACAGCTTGCAGCTTCACAGCCGGGTGCGCATGTCTCACTGCGCTTTCCTGCATAGCCGGGCAATCTTCTGGGACTTGTGATGTGCCCCAGAAGATCGCAGGGAGGAAGGGACGCCTAGGTGGCTCAAGCGGAAGTGGGAGCTCGTCGGTAATCGTGATGCATCTCGGAATCGAATCGCTTACCAGATAATCGTAATTAAATCGAATCGTGAGACCAGTGAAGATGCGCACCCCTGGTATATACTATATATACACACTGTCCTATATACAGTATATCTCTATATACTATATCCCCCATATATACCCAGATATAGAGGTGTGACATGTGTTCTCTCTGTATATCAGAAGTGTATTTAGGTTTTGTGCTGCCCTAGGCCTGACTAAAATCGTGCACCCCTAATTTAAATATGACCCACCCCTTCCTGTCAAGGCCACACCCCTTTCTGTTTAAGACCCGCCCTGAAATTTTCCAGTGGGGACACTAGTTCTGAGGGCCTGGGGGGGGGCAATGGATTCCCTTAATTTGCATAGATTTCCTCTCTCACTTCCTGTTTGGCTATGGGGCAGGAAGTGAAGGGAAATCTCTGCAATGGGATAGGGATGGTAAAAAATAAACTGACAGGGGCTATAACCCTCCCTTACTCTATCCAAAATGGAAAGAAAAGTGTTGCGTATAGTTATGTTTTTAAGCACAAATTTCTGATAATTTTATGGAGAGGACCAAGAAGATATAACCATGCCAATGGTGCAGCAGAAAATATATAGCACAGTGAGGAAGGTTTGTGATCCAGGATGATAGGACAGTCAAAATTATAAGCAGCGCCCCCCACAGTTGCGGAATGCTGGCCGCCCGCATACTAGAAGCAGTGCGGCCGCTTTATGGGGGCGCTAGACTAATTTGCCTCTCAGCCCAGTCCACCCCATATGACTGGCGCTACACTAAAGGCCCGTACACACGGTCGGACTTTTGCCCAACAAACTTAGTTTTAAGCAAGTTGGACCAACAATCCGACCGTGTGTACGCTCCATCGGACAAACTTTTTTGAGTTTGGTTTTGTTTTCATCGGACAAAAGTTGGGTCTGCGAACGGACAAACTTTTGCCCAACAAAAGTCCTATGGAGCAAAGTCCTGCCGTGTGTACAGAAAACCATAGGACTTTTGTCCGATGGACAAAACAACCAATGTTAAAAGCAACCAACAATAGCAGAAGTTGACCAAAGGGTGGCAGTAAAGATCAGAAAAGAGCAGAAAAAACAAGTGATGTTGTAAGAAGTTTTAAGAAAGTTGGCAGAAAAGTCAGAGCGTGTGTATGCTATGGGTGTTCCCGACCAACTCCGTTTGGACAAAAAAACACGGAAAAGTCAGATGGAAGTCCGACCGTGTGTACAGGGCTTAACAGTGTAGTGCAAACCGGCGGGGACTCTTTCTGTGCTGCCCCCCTGCAAAGTGCTGCCCTAGGCCTGGGCCTTGTTGGCCTAGGTCAGGATACAGCGTTGGCACTATGTGTAATAGAGAGGTATGTGTCGCTCCATATATTAAAGACATAGAAATCTATAAGGGGCATGTAATAGAGAGGTATGTGTCCCTCCATATAATAAAGACATAGAAATCTATAAGGGGCATGTAATAGAGAGGTATGTGTCTCTCCATATAAAAAAGACATAGAAATCTATAAGGGGCATGTAATAGAGAGGTATGTGTCTCTCCATATAATAAAGAGGGATAAGTCACTGCAGGTAAGAGATGGATGAGGAACTGTGTGTAAGGCTTCATGTACACGGGACGTTTGAAAATCACTTCTGAACCCTGACAGCTTGTAACCGATGGTTAAAAACGTCAATTTTGCCACTTTTACATGCCGCGTTTATGAGCATTTTTTTTTACGGATAACCTCAGGACACCCTCCCAAATGCCCACAATGTATGAAAAACAAATATTATCTATTTCAGCCATTCTGTGAGAGAAGAGAGACCAGTGTGCTTGTAGATAGATTTATTTTGTGTTTTAACTCTCTCTCTCTCTATCCATCCATACCTATCCATCCCTCTCTCTCTATCCATCCATCCCTCTCTCTCTATCCATCCCTCTCTCTATCCATCCCTCTCTCTCTATCCATCCATCCCTATCCATCCCTCTCTCTCTCTATCCATCCATCCCTATCCATCCCTCTCTCTCTATCCATCCATCCCTCTCCATCTATCCATCCATCCCTCTCCATCTATCCATTCCTCTCTCTGTCTTTTCTCTCTTTTCCCTCTTTTCTCTTTCATTCATGGACGAACACAGCCTTAATCTTGACAAAGTGGGTATTAGCCTTCCTTCAGGAGTGACTAGGCAGAAAGTATTAACAACTTCAAAGCTGAACAGCCCCCGCCCAGGGGGCGGTCCTACTGGTTATATCCCCTCAGCCTGCACTAAGCAGATCAGTTTTTTTCTGCCTAGCTAAGGAGAAGACTGGGCTGTTGGTACCTTGAACTGGAGTCCTTGTGTCAGGTGCGTGGGTCAGCATGACATCTGAAGCAGATGCTTCTCACCCTGATACACCTGAATTGGCATCTGGTGCTTCTGCACCCGCTGTGTCAGTAGACGCTAGGTCGGCGTCCTGGTTGTTGCCAAGGTGGAAGCGGCGAGGTGCCCCCTCCCCCCGCCATCTTCTGGGGATAACTCTGATGCAGAGCCGGGCCCAGCTACAGCTCATGGCCCTGGTTCTGACACATCAGAAGGTGCGGACCGTGGCCGGTCGGACAGTCCGAACTGGGCCTTAAAATTGTCTGTAAATCAGCCTTGGACACTATTTCTCTGCTGTCCGGAGCCTCAAGCAATGCAGTGGTGTTACGCCGTCTGCTCTGGCTAAAAGGTTGGTCGGCGGACCAATCTTTCCAGAGGGCCCTGATGGATTGCCCTTTAAGGGCGACAGACTTTTTTGGAGCATCCCTGGATGACATTATTAAATATGCCACAGGAGGTAAGAGCAGGCTGCTCCCACAATTTAAAAGAGGTAAGAAGCCACGCCATTGGCTAGGGCCCTCCTTCACCGCAAACAAGCGTTTTTTCCGTCCGTCTAGTGCGGCAAGTAAACGATCCCAGGCCGACAAAGCGCCTGCTTAGGGACAGAAGCATCCCTGGTTTCGCAAGACCAACAAGCCTGCGAACAAATCTACGTCCGCAAAAAGGTCTGTCCCCACCCATCTCTCGGGTAGGGGGATGTGTTCGTGAATTCGCGACCTGGTGGACATCTCAGATCCCCGACAGGTGGGTTTGAGAAGTAGTTTCCTCAGGGTACAAGATAGAGTTTCTCTCTTGCCCTCCGAACAGATTGTTATTTTTTCCTTTCCCCTCCAACCACCAGCTTCTGCCGACTTGTCGGGAAGCTCTATATGGGGCGGTTCAAGACCTGCTGATACGCGGGGTGATAATTCCTGTTGCAGTACAGGAACGGTTTCAGGGGTTTTACTCAAATCTGTTCGTAGTACTGAGAAGGAGGGGGTTCGTTCAATCTTGGATCTCAAGGCCCTCAATTGCTTGTGAGGTACAAAGATTCCGGAGGGAGTTGGTTCGCTCTGTTGAAGAACGCATACTTGCAGGTCCCCATAGGCACCAGGCATCAGACATGTCTGCACTTTGCGGCCGGGGAAGACCAATACCAAGTGGTGGCGCCCCCCTTGGCCTGGCATCAGCACCGAAGGTGTTCACCAAGGTGCTCGCCCTGATTCTGGCCCTACCAGGACAGCGTGGCGATATTCTTCTGAGGGCCACCTCAAGCTCAGTATAGAGGTGAGCATGTCTATAACCTGTCAGACCCTCCAATACTTGGTTGGGTGCTGAAACACTCAGAAGCCAATACTGGTACCGACATAACTCCTAGTGTATCTGGGGTTGATTCTGGACTCCTCAGAGGCAAATGGTTTTTCTCCCTAGGGGAAGGTTGCAGACCCATCGGGCTGCGGTGCGGCAGTTGACATCCCAAAGATGGTCGTCACTCCGCTTTTGCATGCAAGTCCTGGGCCTCATGGTGGCCTCCTTCGAGGTGATACCATATGCGCAATTTCACACGCGAGTGTTACAGAAAGAAATTCTGTCCAGATGGGACAAGTGCCCATCATCCCTGGATTGCCGAATCCGGATGAGCCACCTAGTAAGGACCTCCCTAGTTGGTGGCTGGCATTCATTACTTCCCTTTCACTGGATGGTAATCACGACGGACGCCAGCCTTACCGGTTGGGGGGGGGGAGTCTGGGGGGGTTCAGTCGACCCAGGGTCGCTGGACTCCGGAGGAATCCCACTTGCCGATCAATGCCCTGGAACTCCGGGCGATCAGGCTGTGCCTCTCCACATGGTCGCAGAGGCTACAGGGGCGTCCAGTCAGGATCCAGTCAGACAACGCCTCGGCGGTGGCGTATGTTAACCATCAGGGAGGAACAAGAAGATTGGCTGCAGCATTGGAGATCGCTCACATCCTAAGGTGGGCAGAAAGGAGCGTACCGGCCCTGTCGGCCGTATACATTCCGGGGCGTAGAAAACTGGCAGGCAGAGTAGCCAGATGTTGGACCAAGGAGAATGGTCTCTACACCCGGAGAGGTTTCAGCTCCTTTGCCAAAGAGGGGGCACGAAAGACGTAGATCCTGACTTCTCAACTCAATCGGAAGGTATTGAGGTTTGTGGCCAGGTCAAGAGACCCATGGGCAGACGCCACATATGCGTTGGTGGCACTGTGGAGTTAGTACCGGCTAATCTATGCCTTCCCTCCTCTGAAGCTCTTTCCTCATCTGCTTCGCAGACTGGAGGATTCTAATGATCCCAATTGCTCTGGATTGGCCTCGCCGTCCTAGGTACGCCGATCTAGTGCATCTGGTAGCAGACGCCTCTTGGCACCTACCGCTAAGAAAGGACCTGCTGTCACAAGGTCCCATACGCCACCCTGTTTTACAGTCACTGGCTTTAACGGAATTGCTATTGAGAGCCAGGTGCTAAGAGACCGGGGCCTGTCAGACTCAGTGATCTCTACCATGAGGAGTGCTCAGAAATCGTCCTCCGGAAGATTTTTCATCGCACTTGGAAGACCTACATATCCATTTGGAGGAAATGAGGTGGCATCCGCGTTCTTATTTGGTTCCAGAGTCCTGTTGTTCTTACAGCGTAGGGCGGACCAAAAATTTTACTTTAAGTACAATTAAGGGGCAGATATCGGCCCTGACTGTCTTTTCAACGACCCCTGGTGGCTCACTCTTTAGTGAGAACGTTTGTACAAGGGGGTTCGGCATGCGGCCCCTCCAGTCCGCCCTCCATTACCTCCGTGGGGCTTGTCTCTTGGCGTCTACCGCTAAGAGAGGACCTGCTGTCACAAGGTCCCATATGCCATTCTGCTTTACAGTTAAGGGCTTTAACGGCATGGCCTCTAGGTGCCTCAGAAACCACCGTTTGAGAACATCAGGGAGATTCCCTTGTTGACACTTTCTCAGAAAGTGGTCCTATTGGTGGCTGTTACGTCAGTTAAGATGGTTTTCTGAGCTGGCAGCCTTGTCATGCAAGGCTCCCTATCTGATCTTCCACAAGGATCGGTGGTGCTGCGTCCGCAGCCTTCTTTTCTTCCTAAGGTCGTTTCGACCTTCCATCTCAAGGAAGACATTGTACTGCCATCCTTGTGTCCTCATCCGTCGAATCCTAAGGAGACGACGTTGTATTTCTTGGATGCTGTCCGAGCTCTGAGAGCATCAAGCGTCTGTTTCCCAGGTGTGTAAGGCGGCGACCTGGTCGTCCGTTCACACTTTCACTAAACTTTACAAGTTGATGTGTGTGCATCTTCGGATGCTTCTTTCGGCCGCAAGGTATTGCAGGCGGCCGTTTAGAGTTAAAACTCCTCAGTGAGGAGCTCTGTTCTGTTTTGGGGTGAAGTTGTTTTAATGCTGTTCCCACCCCTCGTTTTTGACACTGCTTTGGGACGTCCCACTTTGTCAAGATTAAGGCTGTGTCTGTCCATGAACGAAAGAGAAAATAGGATTTTTATACTCACCGTAAAATCCTTTTCTCTGAGTTCATGGACGGACACAGCACCCACCCCTCTTTTTTTAAGTTTGTACTGCTTTTGATGAACTGATCTGCTTAGCGCAGGCGGAGGGGATATAGCCAGTAGGACCGCCCCCTGGGCGGGGCTGTTCAGCTTTGAAGTTGTTAACACTTTCTGCCTAGTCACTCCTGAAGGAAGGCTAATACCCACTTTGTCAAGATTAAGGCTGTGTCTGTCCATGAACTCAGAGAAAAGGATTTTACGGTGAGTATAAAAATCCTATTTTTTTACACATTTTACATGTTCCACTTTAAAAACGCTTATAAATGCAAACACGGCTTACCGTTTGAAATGCCAGAAAACTACAGTCTTGAACGCGATTTTTCTGCTTTCAAAAAATTGCCTGTAACCTTAACTGCCTCTAAACTACTATAAACAACTGGGTGTACATGTACACATAAGATAACATAGAGGAGAGTTTTAGGGTTGCCACCTCATCCCTATAAACCGGTTCTGAAGCTAATTTATTGCAAATAAGGCACCGAGTGAGTTTAATTACCATCTTTATCAGCCACAGAACCTATGTGTAATTTAATATATGTTCGGTTTTAAAGGGATGAGGTGACAACCCAAGTTCAGGGGCTGCTGAAAAAAAGCGCTCAACTGCTCCTAAACTGGAGTTTTGCAGCTGCAGTGTACATGAGGCCCAACAGAAATCTATGAAGGATGTGCAATAGAGAGGCGTGATCCACTACATATAATAGGCATATGTCACTGCATGTACTAAAGAGGGGTAAGTCCAATGCAGGTAATAGAAAATCTGTGAAGGTCATGTAGTATAGAGGCATGAGCTACTACAAGTAATAGAGAGGCATGCGTGACCCACACAATTGACCGAGAGAAGAAGCGATCCTATTGGCCGCCAGGGAGGAGGAGGGAGGAGACGCACGGCGCATGGAAGAAAGTGTAGAACTCTTGTCATTTGTAAGCTCAGCCAGCCAAAAGTAAAAGGCGTATCCAAAAACTGAGCACATTGTCTGAAACAAGACAAAAATACCTACGTTTTGATGTATGAATTGTGTATGACAAGTAGATGTTGTGGGCGTGAGAGCAATTTATCGAGAAGGAACTTCTTTTTTTAAGGCTCTGTGCTCTAGCTGTGACATCATCTAAGCAGCCCAATAGACACTGTTTAATTGATGCGATTTTGGGTAGATTTGGGCAAAAGGTGTTATTTGGGGTAATTTTGGGCAAAAAATGCCATTTTGGCAAAAGGAGAAGATGCCATGGAGCTGCCGCCCAAGCACATGTTACACAGGGACAATCGCAATTAGGGTAATCCCTGGGATTGAACCCGCGATCACATGTATGCCAGGCAAGCGCTCTACTAATGGAGCTAAACCTTCTCCTGAAGATATAGGGCTGCTTCGGTTATTAAGTCTTCTTGTATAGCTTATTATAGCCAAATTTACCACCCTAACTCCTCCCACAGCTTTTACACTACATAGACAAGTAATATACCGAAACGTGCGGATTGTTCCCGATTGGTGTGCTATTACTTTGTGGAACGTTTCGCCAAATGGTTCACGAAATATCGTTGTTTTTGCGGCAAAACTGGTCCCGTAGGAATGAATGGCGAAAATAGAGTATGAGCTGACAAAATCTGAAAAATCAGGACATGATTTCTAAACTGCCACCACTACCTCATTTTCAAGCCCACCTACACAAATCTTATATCAAAACGTTCGGCTATCCCTGCTGCCACTACACGTGTACACGGCTAAGGCATAGCCCTGATAGTTTTTACAATATGACTATTTGTTTGCAACTCACTGCGTCCATTGACATTCATTGAATCTCCCCTCTAGACACTTCAAATTTGAAGGGCAATTTCTAAACTGCGACTGTGCCTTCAATTTTAATATTTCAGAGACATACTATATATCAAAATGTAGGTATGGGTCTTGTGATTCTCACAATATAAGGCTCTTTGTTGTAGGATTTATAGTTTTTAAAATACGCCCGTTTGAAGAATGACAAGTATTCAGGAGATGCAAAATACTCTGACCTGTGCTTAGAACCTGCATAAACAAACATTGGTTTCCTGGCAACGCTGAGGGAATTATAGCTCCTCCCACACAGCTCTAAGGGGAATTGTAGCTCCTCCCACACAGCTCTGAGGGGAATTACACAGTTGTAACATGGAGGTTGGTTGTGTTGTCTTTCCCTCAGGACACATTATGTTCCCAGTTGGGGTGTCTGGGGGGAAAGACAATGCACGTCGCCTCTTATTTCTCCAAGGCATTTCTAATGTTCAACTTTGCTTACTCTTTTGATTCTGTTATCTGTAAATGAATTACTATGTACTGTAATACGACTGATACTGTTTTCCGCTGCTTTGTATTCTATGATAAAATCCAATAAAACTTTAAAAGAAAAAGACATCCCTCCCCTCCCGCCACCATCCGCCGCTCTCACCGGGCCTCCCGTCCCACCGGGAGACCCGATCCTCGAGCTGCTACCTCCGGTGGCTAGAGACAGACTGGAACGAAGCTTCGGCTTCGTTCCAGTCTGTAAGTAAACACGGAAGCGACGTCACTTCCGCTTTACTCAGCTGCCAATGGCGCCAGATTTGAAAAGAAAATGACAGTATTCAGAATCGCCGTTTTTGGCGATCTGAATACTTTGAAGTGCAAAGGAGGGATTTGGGGTCTTTTAGACCCCCGATCCCAACATATAGGGTACCTGTCACCACCTATTACTGTCACAAGGGATGTTTACATTCCTTGTGACAGCAATAAAAGTGATCAAACTTATTTTTTTTTTTTTTTTTAAACACAATGTAAAAAAAAAAATGTTTTTTTAAAGCCTCCCTGTCCCTGCGAGCTTGCGGAGCAAAGAAAACACATACTCATGCCGCGCCCGCGCCCGCATATGTAAACGGTGTTCAAATCACACATGTGAGGTATCGCCGCGATCGTCAGAGCGAGAGAAATAATTCTAACACTAGACCTCCTCTGTAACTCTAACCTGGTAACCATTATGGAGATTTTGCCTATGGAGATTTTTAGGTGCCGTAGTTTGTCGCCATTCCACATGTGTGTGCAGAAAGACACTCACCTGTCCCACAATCCAGCGACGTGGCCACCCGAACCCTCCATTCTCTCCCCCACCTGTCCACAGCGCTGGCAATACTACTGTAGGCATCTGGCTGTGACAGCTTGCAGCTTCACAGCCGGGTGCGTAAGTCTCACTGCGTTGTCCTGCATAGCCGGGCAATCTTCTGGGACCTGTGATGTGCCCCAGAAGATCGCAGGGAGGAAGGGACGCCTAGGTGGCTCAAGCGGAAGTGGGAGCTCGTCGGTAATCGTGATGCATCTCGGAATCGAATCGCTTACCAGATAATCGTAATTGAATCGAATCGTGAGACCAGTGAAGATGCGCACCCCTGGTATATACTATATATACATGTAGCGATACCTCCAACTAAGAAGGCCGCAGATTTAGTTGGGCCCTGAAGACAGCTCCGCCAACCCCCAGCAATATGCTCAACCCCCCCACTGGCACAGCTAGTAAGGGGAGATAGGACCGCGTGACCGCAACTTTAGGTGACGCAGTCCTATGGCAAACACACACAGTGATATACTTTAAAACTTCTATTAAAGTAAGTGAAACTGACACCAATGTACTTGACCTAGATATTTTACTGAGGCTAATGGGCAAGTAATAAACAACAGTATTATAAGTTGCAGATCCCTGCAATAAACAGTAATAAAGATAAACAGAGTAATCACAATAATAAAGTATTGCTATGCAACTCTAGCGCTGCCCTTTTACAGCTACTTCCCCTCATGGGTAGACTAACACCCAGCAATGTCTACCTATGCAGTCAGGCCTGACTGATCTAAATGGAAGTTCAGTGAAACAATATTCGCTAGCAATCTTTTCGGTGGTGCACTTGAAGAACAACTTTGTAATCCCAACGAATAGTAAAGATAAAGTGTCTGTCTTTAAACAGCTCTCACCACCTGGACAAGTCCAAGTCCGTTTCCTCCATCGATTCGTCTAGGAACAGGAATCCACCGACATCCAAGTCTTCAATCCTTCTGGTGTACTGCAGCAAGGATGAGAAGATGTCTCTAAGGTTCTGCTAGGCTGGCAGAGGGGCTCTTTGGAAAGGAGCACAAGGCCCAGGCTTCAGGCCTTGTGCACACAGCAGTTCAGCACAGAGATCCTCTTGCTAGGAGAGGGGGTGTCCAAAGAGACCGAACAAACTCCACCTCCCCTTTATAAAGTCTGCCCCAGCAGTCTCTGTTCCGGAGCAATGTACCCTGGGTGCTGCAAGATGTACTGGGAGATGTAGTCTCTCTCTCTCCTCTGCTTTCACTTCCAGTAATGTCTCTTTACTTCCTCCCGACTCACCTCTCACCTGGAACTTCTTGTCTCTCTGCATTAAAGGGGAACACCCCGCTACACACTCCCCCCACTTGAACTCTTTGGTCCCCAAAGACATCTAACATTTTTGGATCTGCAAAACATTTTAGATTCAATGCGGTTGCATAGGATTGACAGAGGAGTCTCCCACCAATCATCATAGGATGGGGAGCTGTCCTGTCTACAGGTCGCTTCAGTGGGGGTGACCTGTCTAACTGTGCCAGAGAGTGAGCTGGGGTTGCCCTCCACTAAATGGACAGTGGAAGGATACGGATTCTCAGCATTCCTTCTAGCAGTGACTACAGAGTCTTCCGAACTGTTCCCCATTTGTGGGTAGGTCAGCTTCTTAGGAGGCCGGATGACTCTTCGAGCCTTTTGCTCTCTTGGGATTTCTGGCTCTGGCGCCTCAGGCTCCCCTCCCTCTGAACAACCATCCTGGGCATCTTCCCAGTATTCTGCTGAAGGACTAGAAGGGATGAACTCTGTGGCTTCTGGGTTCAGTGTCCCATCTTGAGTGTCTTCAGTGGCTGGAAGATCAATATTAGAAGTTTCTGGAGTTGGGGAAGGCCACAGCCAATCAAGTTCTCCTTCTTCATTTTCACTAAGTTGAGAGGCCTCTCCATCTTCAGCTCGGGAGGTCTGCGACCGAGTGTTCAGCCTAGGAGTATCCAGAATAGAGGCCGGTTCAGGGGAGTCTCCCGCAGGAGGTATTCTAACTGCCTCAGCAAGTGGGAGCAGGTGATTCCGATGCCACGTCTTCAGTGGGCCTACCTTTCCTTCTGGTTTCAACTTATAGACAGGTAGGCCCGGCAACTTCCTACAGATGACATAAGGTTCAGATCTCCATCTGTCTGCAAGTTTGTGCTTCCCAGGGATCCCCAGGTTGCGTAACAGCACTCGATCCCCAGGCTGTAGGTCTTGCACCTGGACCTTCAAGTCAAAGTTCCTCTTATTTCTAGCCCCCCTTTGGTCGGAAGCTGCTTGAGCTTGCTCATAAGCTACTTTCAGTCTTTGTCTGAGCCTGTCCACGTACCCTTTGTGGGATGTGACTGAGGAATGGTCCAGAGAGGTGCCAAAGGCCAGGTCCACAGGTAGTCTCGCCTCTCTCCCAAACATGAGTCGATATGGGGAGTAGCCTGTAGCATCACTGATGGTGCAGTTGTAAGCATGTACTGTGGCTGCTATGTGTTTGCTCCAATGTTGCTTTTTCTCACTTTCCAGAGTCCCCAACATGTTGAGCAAGGTTCGGTTGAACCTTTCCGGCTGAGCATCTCCCTGTGGATGGTAAGGTGTAGTTCGAGTCTTTTTGATTCCCAAAGAATCCAGGAGCTTCCGGATCAGTTTACTCTCGAAGTCCCTCCCTTGATCTGAATGGAGTCGCTGTGGCAGCCCATAATGGACAAAGTACTTCTCCATAAGTACCTTGACTACGGTGGAGGCCTTCTGGTCTTTGGTCGGGAAAGCCTGGGCATACCGGGTGAAATGGTCGGTTATCACCAGAACATTTCCTAGTCCACTCAGGTCGGGTTCGAGGCAGAGAAAATCAATGCATACCAGATCCATTGGGCCTTGACTTTGTAGATGGCCCATTGGGGCAGCTTGATGGGGCAAAGTCTTCCTCTGGATGCATCGGGCACATGAGTGGCAGTACTCCTCTACCTCTGCCCTCATGCAGGGCCAATAGAACCGACTTCTGACAAGTTGAAAGGTCCTTTCAGCCCCAAGGTGGCCATGATTGTCATGCAGGGCATCAGAACAGTCTCCCGATGTTTCTCTGGGAGGAACAGCTGCCACTTATCTTCTGAGTCATCAGAGGGGCCCCTTCGGTAGACCACTCCCTGATGTAACTGCAACCTATCCCACTCCTTCCTCAGCAGGCGAGCTTCGTTTGAAGGTTGACGCATGAGTCTGTTTGGATCCTGATTCTCCAAGGCCTCCAGGACCAATCTCCCCATGGGGTCTTTCAATTGGTCACACCTCAATTCCTTCTTGGACAGTCTTGGTAGGTTGTCCTCTTCCAATTGAGCTACTCCACAGTAGTGTTTGGGGACTCCCACCGTGGTAACTCCTATTTCCTCTGCTCTGGAGCCTCCTCAGGCTTGGAATTCAGCTCCTTGACAAAGGGCCCGCACCCCGTCCGGTGCCACTTGGGTCCAATCTTCTATTTCAATGGTGGGGGAATGAGATCTCCTGGACAGAGCGTCTGCGTCTCGATTCCCAGCCCCTGGCCTATACTTTAGGCTGAAGCTGAATCCAGACAGTGCGGCCAGCCACCTGTGTCCAGTGGCGTCCAGCTTGGCCGTGGTGAAAAGGTAGGTAAGGGGGTTGTTGTCGGTCTTCACAGTGAACTCCGCCCCATATAGGTAATCTTTGAGTTTGTCTACTACCGCCCACTTAAGGGCCAGGAACTCCAGCTTGTGGGTGGGGTAGTTCTTCTCCGAGGGGTTCAGGCTCCTACTCACGTAGGCAACAGGCCGCAGTTGCCCTTCGTGTTCTTGGTAAAGTACTCCTCCCAGACCGTCATGACTAGCATCCACGTGCAGTTCATAGGGTTTGGTTGGGTCTGCGTAGGCCAAGACCGGGGCAGTGGTTAGGCTCTCCTTTAATGCCTGGAAGGCCTCTTCACACTTCTGGTTCCACTGATCTCTGACTGACTCTCCCGGCTTCCTGGGCCCTGAGTCGTCCTCTTCCCCCTCGGTCTTGAGTAGTTCATTCAATGGTCTAGCAATTCGGGCGAATCCTTCCACAAACCTCCTGTAATAGGAGCAGAACCCCAAGAAGGATCTGAGTTCTGTTACTGTGGTGGGTCGTGGCCAGGGGGTAACTGCCTCCAATTTCTCAGGGTCTGTGGCCACCCCCTCTTCAGACACTATGTGCCCCAAATAGTTCACAGAAGACTGGTAGAACCGACACTTCTCAGGCGAAAGCTTGAGTCCTTCCTCACTTAGTCTTCTCAACACTTTTTCCAGCCTCTCTTCGTGTTCTTCCAAGGTTCTCCCAAAGACAATGACATCGTCCAGGTATACAAGGACTTCAATAAGGTTCATGTCTCCTACAGTCTTCTCCATGAGACGTTGGAAAGTAGCTGGGGCTCCAGACAGACCTTGGGGCATCCGATTGAATTCAAAGAACCCCACTGGGGTTATGAAAGCTGTCTTCTCCTTGTCTTCTGGATGCATAGGGATCTGATAGTACCCGCTCTTGAGGTCCATAACGCTGAACCATTTGGCTCCAGACAAGCTCTGTAGGGCATCCTCTATCCTCGGAGTGGTGTATTGGTCGGGGATGGTTTTCCTGTTGAGAGTCCTGTAGTCTATACAGAGCCTCAATGACCCAATCTTCTTTCTGACCACCACTATGGGAGAGGCATAGGGGCTCCTGGACTCCCGTATCACACCAGTCCTCTTGAGTTCTGCAAGTTGTTCCCTTAGATCCTCCAGATCTGCTAGGGGGACCCGCCTGACTCTCTCTCGGAATGGCTTGTCTTCCTGGAGGCGGATCCGATGGGTGGCACTCCTTGCACACCCCACATCGAACTCATCTCTGGAGAATATCTTCTCCCATCTAGTCAACTGGGCCTTGGCTCTCTCTTTCCAAACCCTGGATAGATTCAAGTTCTCCATGGACAGCTTCTCCCAAAGATCTCCTCTTTCACCCGTCCCCTTTACTTCTGACAGGGTAACCGGGGCAGCAGGGCTCACCTGGCCCAGCAGCATTCTGGCAGGGATTTCCATGGGGCCTCTGGTAGTGTTTCTAACACTCATTGGAACTCTACAATGGGCCTTCTTCAGAACCTTCACCGGAATCACTTCTGGTATCACTTCCAGACCTGAGGACTCTCCTTTTGGGTCGGATTCCAGCACGACAAAGGGTCCAGGCTGCTCCCAAGTAAGCTTCACAGTGGCTCTGAGACAGGTTACTTCGCCAGGCTGCAACACTACCCCTCCTCTTCCAAGTCTCCACACCTTCCCTATCCCCTCCACCGGGGTCTTCTGCTCTAGGACCAGCCTTTGGTAAGCCGTCCTCAGCATGGGATGGATCTTGGTGGCTGCTTGCCCCTTCTCTTCCACTAAAAGGGTCAGGAGTCTTCGGACCAGGTCCGTGTTTGTCCCTATTATAAGGGAGTTCTTGTTGGCTCCTGGCGGCCGAGGGCACACAACTGCCAGGGTGTCAAACACTTCGGCCTTCCCAGCCACAGATGGGTCAAAGGTCATCCGGATGGGCAGATAGCCATCATAGGGGAAGCTCTGGGTTCCAATTCCCCATATTTCCATCTCCTCTATGTTCTGGATGGGCAGATGACTCAAGTGCTTATCGTAGAAATCCCGGTATAGTAGGGTCACTCGTGCCCCAGTATCCAAGATGGCTCTGGTGTAGACTCCCTCCACTTAAATGGGCACTACAGGAGATGGGCCTACCAGCTTCTCCGGATATGGCCTGGCAGGAGTCGCCTTCTGGTCCTTTCCCTTCGGACTCTCTCTCGTCCATCTCCCTTTTGACTTTAGTCTTTCTTGGGCCTGGTATGCATCGATTTCCCTCCTTTTAATGGGCGTACAGACCTTCTGAGGGATATTATAGTTTTTCTTAGGTGTGCATTCCCTTTGGGGAATGCTGTGCCTCTTCTGAGGGGTCTGGCCCTCTCTCTTTGGGGTGTACCCCTGCTGAGGGATACTATAGTTCCTCTGAGGAGTTTTGTCTTTTCTCTTCCTTAGCTTCTCATTCAGTTTGGAACTCACTGAAAATGATGGGCACCCGGTCGGCTCCTTCACCGGGGCCCGCTGAAGTTTCCCGCCAGCTGTTTGGACTTTTCCTCAACTACCAGGCTTGGGCATACTCACCTGAGATGTCCTTTTTCTCCACATTTGAAGCAGGCTCTCTGTATTGGTTTCATAGAGCGGTTAGTGGTAGGGGTCTTTGGTGCCATGAGTGGTGAGACCTCTTCTGTCTGGGGTTTCACCAGACGAGTCATCAACATCGTCATCATCTCTAGTATTTCTTTCTGGGTCTGGAACAGCTCCTCCAGTCCAGTCTGACTTGTGGGGAAGTGGTGAATAGGTGAAGACCATTATCCCTGTTCAGTGCTTGCTGCCAGTACACTAAGCTCCCGAGTGTCTGAAGGGACATCTATCTGTTGTACTTTGGCACTTGTGGTGCTAGGAGATTGAAGTTTCCTCTGTTTTTGGTCCTTCTCAATCTCCATCTTATCTGCTTCATTCATTTTCTCAATGAGGACCTCATCCGGAGTTGAGGGATCTTCCAAATGCTGCTTCAGCTGTAGCTTGATGTAGTCACTCCTCAATCCCGTAGTCACAGATCTCCGGAATTTCTTTTGGACTAGCTCGACTCCAAAATGCTCCCCATTTCCTTCATCCTTGGATGTGGACAACAGGCGGTCCTTGAGCTCAATGGCCCGGAATAGGAAGTTCTGAGGAGTCTCTCCACTCTCCTGGGTCATATTTATCAGTCAATGAAATAACTCGGCGGCATCTTCCTCCTCATAATAGCTTTTCAGTATCCTCTTTAGCTGGTTCAGGGTCAATCCACCCTTCCTCTCTAACATGCCCCTGACACTTGAACCTGGGCTGATGGCATGGATTACAGCCTCTCTAATTTCAGATTCCTGATATCCTTTCTGTAACCCCAACTCTATTTGGTGTAGGAGGTTGGTGTAGGACAGTTTGTCCTTCTGCCCTCTTTCTCCTATCTGGCCATCAATGCGGAAATCCTTCCGGATGGTTACTTCCTGCAGGCGACCCTGAGCTCGTTTCTTCGGTACCTTCCCAGGTTTGGGCTTTATCTGACCATCTTTCTGATCCTCAGGAGCGACACGTAACTCCTTAATGCGTTCAGCTATCATACTGGAAGTCTCCTGAAACCTCTCTTGTATGTCACGGTACTGTCGTTTCAGATCACTCAGCTGTTGCTCTGCCTGCGATTTAACAGCAGCCCCTGCTTTCCTGTCCAAGCGTTCTAACTGCTTCTGACTGGGATGTGTCAGGTGGAACTCAGTCTTTTCGGACAATTTTATACTGGCACCGTGGAAGTTTTCAGGGACATCCTGTCCCCACTCTAGCAGTGCATAGGTGCAGTTGGTCCTTGAGTCTGGTCTCATTGCGACCACGTAAGCCTTTCTATCAATATTTGTACCACTTCTTTAATTTGTTTCTCTCTCCAGTCACTCCCTGGAAGTTCAATGGCCACGTTCGCTTCTGAGCGTGTCCCTTCTGCTTCGCACCATTGGACTACTTTGGTGGGGTCCATGCCGGCACTTCAGGCGTTCACCTGCTGTATCAGGATCCCGGACGAGAACCCCCACGTGTAGCGATACCTCCAACTAAGAAGGCCGCAGATTTAGTTGGGCCCTGAAGACAGCTCCGCCAACCCCCGGCAATATGCTCAACCCCCCCACTGGCACAGCTAGTAAGGGGAGATAGGACCGCGTGACCGCAACTTTAGGTGACACAGTCCTATGGCAAACACACACAGTGATATACTTTAAAACTTCTATTAAAGTAAGTGAAACTGACACCAATGTACTTGACCTAGATATTTTACTGAGGCTAATGGGCAAGTAATAAACAACAGTATTATAAGTTGCAGATCCCTGCAATAAACAGTAATAAAGATAAACAGAGTAATCAGAATAATAAAGTATTGCTATGCAACTCTAGCGCTGCCCTTTTACAGCTACTTCCCCTCATGGATAGACTAACACCCAGCAATGTCTACCTATGCAGTCAGGCCTGACTGATCTAAATGGAAGTTCAGTGAAACAATATTCGCTAGCAATCTTTTCGGTGGTGCACTTGAAGAACAACTTTGTAATCCCAACGAATAGTAAAGATAAAGTGTCTGTCTTTAAACAGCTCTCACCACCCGGACAAGTCCAAGTCCGTTTCCTCCATCGATTCGTCTAGGAACAGGAATCCACCGACATCCAAGTCTTCAATCCTTCTGGTGTACTGCAGCAAGGATGAGAAGATGTCTCTAAGGCTCTGCTAGGCTGGCAGAGGGGCTCTTTGGAAAGGAGCACAAGGCCTTGTGCACACAGCAGTTCAGCACAGAGATCCTCTTGCTAGGAGAGGGGGTGTCCAAAGAGACCGAACAAACTCCACCTCCCCTTTATAAAGTCTGCCCCAGCAGTCTCTGTTCCGGAGCAATGTACCCTGGGTGCTGCAAGATGTACTGGGAGATGTAGTCTCTCTCTCTCCTCTGCTTTCACTTCCAGTAATGTCTCTTTACTTCCTCCTGACTCACCTCTCACCTGGAACTTCTTGTCTCTCTGCATTAAAGGGGAACACCCCGCTACATACACACTGTCCTATATACAGTATATCTCTATATACTATTTCCCCCATATATACCCAGATATAGAGGTGTGACATGTGTTCTCTCTGTATATCAGAAGTGTATTTAGGTTTTGTGCTGCCCTAGGCCTGACTAAAATCGTGCACCCCTAATTTAAATATGACCCACCCCTTCCTGTCAAGGCCACACCCCTTTCTGTTTAAGACCCGCCCTGAAATTTTCCAGTGGGGACACTAGTTCTGAGGGCCTGGGGGGGGGCAATGGATTCCCTTAATTTGCATAGATTTCCTCTCTCACTTCCTGTTTGGCTATGGGGCAGGAAGTGAAGGGAAATCTCTGCAATGGGACAGGGATGGTAAAAAATAAACTGACAGGGGCTATAACCCTCCCTTACTCTATCCAAAATGGAAAGAAAAGTGTTGCGTATAGTTATGTTTTTAAGCACAAATTTCTGATAATTTTATGGAGAGGACCAAGAAGATATAACCATGCCAATGGTTCAGCAGAAAATATATAGCACAGTGAGGAAGGTTTGTGATCCAGGATGATAGGACAGTCAAAATTATAAGCAGCGCCCCCCACAGTTGCGGAATGCTGGCCGCCCGCATACTAGAAGCACTGCGGCCGCTTTATGGGGGCGCTAGACTAATTTGCCTCTCAGCCCAGTCCACCCCATATGACTGGCGCTACACTAAAGGCCCTTACACACGGTCGGACTTTTGCCCAACAAACTTAGTTTTAAGCAAGTTGGACCATTAATCCGACCGTGTGTACGCTCCATCGGACAAAATTTTTTGAGTTTGGTTTTGTTTTCATCGGACAAAAGTTGGGTCTGCGAACGGACAAACTTTTGCCCAACAAAAGTCCTATGGAGCAAAGTCCTGCCGTGTGTATAGAAAACCATAGGACTTTTGTCCGATGGACAAAACAACCAATGTTAAAAGCAACCAACAATAGCAGAAGTTGACCAAAGGGTGGCAGTAAAGATCAGAAAAGAGCAGAAAAAACAAGTGATGTTGTAAGAAGTTTTAAGAAAGTTGGCAGAAAAGTCCGAGCGTGTGTATGCTATGGGTGTTCCCGACCAACTCCGTTTGGACAAAAAAACACGGAAAAGTCAGATGGAAGTCCGACCGTGTGTACAGGGCTTAACAGTGTAGTGCAAACCGGCGGGGACTCTTTCTGTGCTGCCCCCCTACAAAGTGCTGCCCTAGGCCTGGGCCTTGTTGGCCTAGGTCAGGATACAGCGTTGGCACTATGTGTAATAGAGAGGTATGTGTCGCTCCATATATTAAAGACATAGAAATCTATAAGGGGCATGTAATAGAGAGGTATGTGTCTCTCCATATAATAAAGACATAGAAATCTATAAGGGGCATGTAATAGAGAGGTATGTGTCTCTCCATATAATAAAGAGGGATAAGTCACTGCAGGTAAAAGATGGATGAGGAACTGTGTGTAAGGCTTCATGTACACGGGACGTTTGAAAATCACTTCTGAACCCTGACAGCTTGTAACCGATGGTTAAAAACGTCAATTTTGCCACTTTTACATGCCGCGTTTATGAGCATTTTTTTTTACGGATAACCTCAGGACACCCTCCCAAATGCCCACAATGTATGAAAAACAAATATTATCTATTTCAGCCATTCTGTGAGAGAAGAGAGACCAGTGTGCTTGTAGATAGATTTATTTGTGTGTTTTAACTCTCTCTCTCTCTATCCATCCATCCCTATCCATCCCTCTCTCTCTATCCATCCATCCCTCTCTCTCTATCCATCCCTCTCTCTATCCATCCCTCTCTCTCTATCCATCCATCGAAATGAAGAAAGAAAGAGATCACCGCTCCAGGTGAGTACAAGTGGACAATCAGTGTCTTCCCAGGGACCACGGGTGCCGGAAATGCAATTGATGCGAAGAAGAAACAGGATATGTGGACAGCCGCAATGACTAAGCACTAGACCTTAGTGCGAAACGCGTCTGCTGTGTCTGTTTATTTTGCTGTGACTTGCAGTGCCTTATGTGTGTTTTACCTAAATAAAGGCAACCTTGATGGTTCTCGGAGTGCGTCTATCCATCCATCCCTATCCATCCCTCTCTCTCTCTATCCATCCATCCCTATCCATCCCTCTCTCTCTATCCATCCATCCCTCTCCATCTATCCATCCATCCCTCTCCATCTATCCATTCCTCTCTCTCTCTTTTTTCTCTTTTCTCTCTTTTCCCTCTTTTCTCTTTCATTCATGGACGAACACAGCCTTAATCTTGACAAAGTGGGTATTAGCCTTCCTTCAGGAGTGACTAGGCAGAAAGTATTAACAACTTCAAAGCTGAACAGCCCCCGCTCAGGGGGCGGTCCTACTGGCTATATCCCCTCAGCCTGCACTAAGCAGATCAGTTTTTTTCTGCCTAGCTAAGGAGAAGACTGGGCTGTTGGTACCTTGAACTGGAGTCCTTGTGTCAGGTGCGTGGGTCAGCATGACATCAGAAGCAGATGCTTCTCACCCTGATACACCTGAATTGGCATCTGGTGCTTCTGCACCCGCTGTGTCAGTAGACGCTAGGTCGGCGTCCTGGTTGTTGCCAAGGTGGAAGCGGCGAGGTGCCCCCTCCCCCCGCCATCTTCTGGGGATAACTCTGATGCAGAGCCGGGCCCAGCTACAGCTCATGGCCCTGGTTCTGACACATCAGAAGGTGCGGACCGTGGCCGTTCGGACAGTCTGAACTGGGCCTTAAAATTGTCTGCGAATCAGCCTTGGACACTATTTCTCTGCTGTCCGGAGCCTCAAGCAATGCAGTGGTGTTACGCCGTCTGCTCTGGCTAAAAGGTTGGTCGGCGGACCAATCTTTCCAGAGGGCCCTGATGGATTGCCCTTTAAGGGCGACAGACTTTTTTGGAGCATCCCTGGATGACATTATTAAATATGCCACAGGAGGTAAGAGCAGGCTGCTCCCACAATTTAAAAGAGGTAAGAAGCCACGCCATTGGCTAGGGCCCTCCTTCACCACAAACAAGCGTTTTTTCCGTCCGTCTAGTGCGGCAAGTAAACGATCCCAGGCCGACAAAGCGCCTGCTTAGGGACAGAAGCATCCCTGGTTTCGCAAGACCAACAAGCCTGCGAACAAATCTACGTCCGCAAAAAGGTCTGTCCCCACCCATCTCTCGGGTAGGGGGATGTGTTCGTGAATTCGCGACCTGGTGGACATCTCAGATCCCCGACAGGTGGGTTTGAGAAGTAGTTTCCTCAGGGTACAAGATAGAGTTTCTCTCTTGCCCTCCGAACAGATTGTTATTTTTTCCTTTCCCCTCCAACCACCAGCTTCTGCCGACTTGTCGGGAAGCTCTATATGGGGCGGTTCAAGACCTACTGATACGCGGGGTGATAATTCCTGTTGCAGTACAGGAACGGTTTCAGGGGTTTTACTCAAATCTGTTCGTAGTACTGAGAAGGAGGGGGTTCGTTCAATCTTGGATCTCAAGGCCCTCAATTGCTTGTGAGGTACAAAGATTCCGGAGGGAGTTGGTTCGCTCTGTTGAAGAACGCATACTTGCAGGTCCCCATAGGCACCAGGCATCAGACATGTCTGCACTTTGCGGCCGGGGAAGACCAATACCAAGTGGTGGCGCCCCCCTTGGCCTGGCATCAGCACCGAAGGTGTTCACCAAGGTGCTCGCCCTGATTCTGGCCCTACCAGGACAGCGTGGCGATATTCTTCTGAGGGCCACCTCAAGCTCAGTATAGAGGTGAGCATGTCTATAACCTGTCAGACCCTCCAATACTTGGTTGGGTGCTGAAACACTCAGAAGCCAATATTGGTACCGACATAACTCCTAGTGTATCTGGGGTTGATTCTGGACTCCTCAGAGGCAAACGTTTTTTCTCCCTAGGGGAAGGTTGCAGACCCATCGGGCTGCGGTGCGGCAGTTGACATCCCAAAGATGGTCGTCACTCCGCTTTTGCATGCAAGTCCTGGGCCTCATGGTGGCCTCCTTCGAGGTGATACCATATGCACAATTTCACACGCGAGTGTTACAGAAGGAAATTCTGTCCAGATGGGACAAGTGCCCATCATCCCTGGATTGCCGAATCCGGATGAGCCACCTAGTAAGGACCTCCCTAGTTGGTGGCTGGCATTCGTTCCTTCCCTTTCACTGGATGGTAATCACGAAGGACGCCAGCCTTACCGGTTGGGGGGGGAGTCTGGGGGGGTTCAGTCGACCCAGGGTCGCTGGACTCCGGAGGAATCCCACTTGCCGATCAATGCCCTGGAACTCCGGGCGATCAGGCTGTGCCTCTCCACATGGTCGCAGAGGCTACAGGGGCGTCCAGTCAGGATCCAGTCAGACAACGCCACGGCGGTGGCGTATGTTAACCATCAGGGAGGAACAAGAAGATTGGCTGCAGCATTGGAGATCGCTCACATCCTAAGGTGGGCAGAAAGGAGCGTACCGGCCCTGTCGGCCGTATACATTCCGGGGCGTAGAAAACTGGCAGGCAGAGTAGCCAGATGTTGGACCAAGGAGAATGGTCTCTACACCCGGAGGGGTTTCAGCTCCTTTGCCAAAGAGGGGGCACGCCAGACGTAGATCCTGACTTCTCAACTCAATCGGAAGGTATTGAGGTTTGTGGCCAGGTCAAGAGACCCATGGGCAGACGTGACATATGCGTTGGTGGCACTGTGGAGTTAGTACCGGCTAATCTATGCCTTCCCTCCTCTGAAGCTCTTTCCTCATCTGCTTCGCAGACTGGAGGATTCTAATGATCCCAATTGCTCTGGATTGGCCTCGCCGTCCTAGGTACGCCGATCTAGTGCATCTGGTAGCAGACGCCTCTTGGCACCTACCGCTAAGAAAGGACCTGCTGTCGCAAGGTCCCATACGCCACCCTGTTTTACAGTCACTGGCTTTAACGGAATTGCTATTGAGAGCCAGGTGCTAAGAGACCGGGGCCTGTCAGACTCAGTGATCTCTACCATGAGGAGTGCTCAGAAATCGTCCTCCGGAAGATTTATCATCGCACTTGGAAGACCTACATATCCATTTGGAGGAAATGAGGTGGCATCCGCGTTCTTATTTGGTTCCAGAGTCCTGTTGTTCTTACAGCGTAGGGCGGACCAAAAATTTTACTTTAAGTACAATTAAGGGGCAGATATCGGCCCTGACTGTCTTTTCAACGACCCCTGGTGGCTCACTCTTTAGTGAGAACGTTTGTACAAGGGGGTTCGGCATGCGGCCCCTCCAGTCCGCCCTCCATTACCTCCGTGGGGCTTGTATAGCAGACGTCTCTTGGCATCTACCGCTAAGAGAGGACCTGCTGTCACAAGGTCCCATATGCCATTCTGCTTTACAGTTAAGGGCTTTAACGGCATGGCCTCCAGGTGCCTCAGAAACCACCGTTTGAGAACATCAGGGAGATTCCCTTGTTGACACTTTCTCAGAAAGTGGTCCTTTTGGTGGCTGTTACGTCAGTTAAGATGGGTTTCTGAGCTGGCAGCCTTGTCATGCAAGGCTCCCTATCTGATCTTCCACAAGGATCGGTGGTGCTGCGTCCACAGCCTTCTTTTTCTTCCTAAGGTCGTTTCGACCTTCCATCTCAAGGAAGACATTGTACTGCCATCCTTGTGTCCTCATCCGTCGAATCCTAAGGAGACGACGTTGTATTTCTTGGATGCTGTCCGAGCTCTGAGAGCATCAAGCGTCTGTTTCCCAGGTGTGTAAGGCGGCGACCTGGTCGTCCGTTCACACTTTCACTAAACTTTACAAGTTGATGTGTGTGCATCTTCGGATGCTTCTTTCGGCCGCAAGGTATTGCAGGCGGCCGTTTAGAGTTAAAACTCCTCAGTGAGGAGCTCTGTTCTGTTTTGGGGTGAAGTTGTTTTAATGCTGTTCCCACCCCTCGTTTTTGACACTGCTTTGGGACGTCCCACTTTGTCAAGATTAAGGCTGTGTCTGTCTATGAACGAAAGAGAAAATAGGATTTTTATACTCACCGTAAAATCCTTTTCTCTGAGTTCATGGACGGACACAGCACCCACCCCTCTTTTTTTAAGTTTGTACTGCTTTTGATGAACTGATCTGCTTAGCGCAGGCGGAGGGGATATAGCCAGTAGGACCGCCCCCTGGGCGGGGCTGTTCAGCTTTGAAGTTGTTAACACTTTCTGCCTAGTCACTCCTGAAGGAAGGCTAATACCCACTTTGTCAAGATTAAGGCTGTGTCTGTCCATGAACTCAGAGAAAAGGATTTTACGGTGAGTATAAAAATCCTATTTTTTTACACATTTTACATGTTCCACTTTAAAAACGCTTATAAATGCAAACACGGCTTACCGTTTGAAATGCCAGAAAACTACAGTCTTGAACGCGATTTTTCTGCTTTCAAAAAATTGCCTGTAACCTTAACTGCCTCTAAACTACTATAAACAACTGAGTGTACATGTACACATAAGATAACATAGAGGAGAGTTTTAGGGTTGCCACCTTATCCCTTTAAACCGGTTCTGAAGCTAATTTATTGCAAATAAGGCACCGAGTGAGTTTAATTACCATCTTAATCAGCCACAGAACCTATGTGTAATTTAATATATGTTCGGTTTTAAAGGGATGAGGTGACAACCCAAGTTCAGGGGCTGCTGAAAAAAAGCGCTCAACTGCTCCTAAACTGGAGTTTTGCAGCTGCAGTGTACATGAGGCCCAACAGAAATCTATGAAGGATGTGCAATAGAGAGGCGTGATCCACTACATGTAATAGGCATATGTCAGTGCATGTACTAAAGAGGGGTAAGTCCAATGCAGGTAATAGAAAATCTGTGAAGGTCATGTAGTATAGAGGCATGAGCTACTACAAGTAATAGAGAGGCATGCGTGACCCACACAATTGACCGAGATAAGAAGCGATCCTATTGGCCGCCAGGGAGGAGGAGGGAGGAGACGCACGGCGCATGGAAGAAAGTGTAGAACTCTTGTCATTTGTAAGCTCAGCCAGGCAAAAGTAAAAGGCGTATCCAAAAACTGAGCACATTGCCTGAAACAAGAGAAAAATACCTATGTTTTGATGTATGAATTGTGTATGACAAGTAGATGTTGTGGGCGTGAGAGCAATTTATCGAGAAGGAACTTCTTTTTTTAAGGCTCTGTGCTCTAGCTGTGACATCATCTAAGCAGCCCAATAGACACTGTTTAATTGATGCGATTTTGGGTAGATTTGGGCAAAAGGTGTTATTTGGGGTAATTTTGGGCAAAAAATGCCATTTTGGCAAAAGGAGAAGATGCCATGGAGCTGCCGCCCAAGCACATGTTACACAGGGACAATCGCAATTGGGGAAATCCCTGGGATTGAACCCGCGATCACATGTATGCCAGGCAAGCGCTCTACTAATGGAGCTAAACCTTCTCCTGAAGATATAGGGCTGCTTCAGTTATTAAGTCTTCTTGTATAGCTTATTATAGCCAAATTTACCACCCTAACTCCTCCCACAGCTTTTACACTACATAGACAAGTAATATACCGAAACGTGCGGATTGTTCCCGATTGGTGTGCTATTACTTTGTGGAACGTTTCGCCGAATGGTTCACGAAATATCGTTGTTTTTGCGGCAAACCTGGTCCCATAGGAATGAATGGCGAAAATAGAGTGTGAGCTGACAAAATCTGAAAAATCAGGACATGATTTCTAAACTGCCACCACTACCTCATTTTCAAGCCTACCTACACAAATTTTATATCAAAACGTTCGGCTATCCCTGCTGCCACTACACGTGTACACGGCTAAGGCATAGCCCTGATAGTTTTTACAATATGACTATTTGTTTGCAACTCACGCCGTCCATTGACATTCATTGAATCTCCTCTCTAGACACTTCAAATTTGAAGGGCAATTTCTAAACTGCGACTGTGCCTTCAATTTTAATATTTTAGAGACATACTATATATCAACATGTAGGTATGGGTCTTGTGATTCTCACAATATAAGGCTCTTTGTTTTAGGATTTATAGTTTTTAAAATACGCCCGTTTGAAGAATGACAAGTATTCAGGAGATGCAAAATACCTGTGCTTAGAACCTGCATAAACAAACATTGGTTTCCTGGCAACGCTGAGGGAATTATAGCTCCTCCCACACAGCTCTAAGGGGAATTGTAGCTCCTCCCACACATCTCTAAAGGGGAATTATAGCATTAGTGCTCTTCCCACACAGTTGTAACATGGAGGTTGGTTGTGTTGTCTTTCCCTCAGGACACATTATGTTCCCAGTTGGGGTGTCTGGGGGGAAAGACAATGCACGTCGCCTCTTATTTCTCCAAGGCATTTCTAATGTTCAACTTTGCTTACTCTTTTGATTCTGTTATCTGTAAATGAATTACTATGTACTGTAATACGACTGATAATGTTTTCCGCTGCTTTGTATTCTATGATAAAATCCAATAAAACTTTAAAAGAAAAAGACATCCCTCCCCTCCCGCCACCATCCGCCGCTCTCACCGGGCCTCCCGTCCCACCGGGAGACCCGATCCACGAGCCGCTACTTCCGGTGGCTAGAGACAGACTGGAACGAAGCGTCGGCTTCGTTCCAGTCTGTAAGTAAACACGGAAGCGACGTCACTTCCGCTTTACTCAGCTGTCAATGGCGCCAGATTTGAAAAGAAAATGACAGTATTCAGAATCGCCGTTTTTGGCGATCTGAATACTTTGAAGTGCAAAGGAGGGATTTGGGGTCTTTTAGACCCCCGATCCCAACATATAGGGTACCTGTCACCACCTATTACTGTCACAAGGGATGTTTACATTCCTTGTGACAGCAATAAAAGTGATCAAACTTATTATTTTTTATTTTTTAAACACAATGTAAAAAGAAAAAAAAAAATGTTTTTTTAAAGCCTCCCTGTCCCCGCGAGCTTGCGGAGCAAAGAAAACACATACTCATGCCGTGCCCGCGTCCGCATATGTAAACGGTGTTCAAATCACACATGTGAGGTATCGCCGCGATCGTCAGAGCGAGAGAAATAATTCTAACACTAGACCTCCTCTGTAACTCTAACCTGGTAACCATTATGGAGATTTTGCCTATGGAGATTTTTAGGTACCGTAGTTTGTCGCCATTCCACATGTGTGTGCAGAAAGACACTCACCTGTCCCACAATCCAGCGACGTGGCCACCCGAACCCTCCATTCTCTCCCCCACCTGTCCACAGCGCTGGCAATACTACTGTAGGCATCTGGCTGTGACAGCTTGCAGCTTCACAGCCGGGTGCGCATGTCTCACTGCGCTGTCCTGCATAGCCGGGCAATCTTCTGGGACCTGTGATGTGCCCCAGAAGATCGCAGGGAGGAAGGGACGCCTAGGTGGCTCAAGCGGAAGTGGGAGCTCGTCGGTAATCGTGATGCATCTCGGAATCGAATCGCTTACCAGATAATCGTAATTGAATCGAATCGTGAGACCAGTGAAGATGCGCACCCCTGGTATATACTATATATACACACTGTCCTATATACAGTATATCTCTATATACTATATCCCCCATATATACCCAGATATAGAGGTGTGACATGTGTTCTCTCTGTATATCAGAAGTGTATTTAGGTTTTGTGCTGCTCTAGGCCTGACTAAAATCGTGCACCCCTAATTTAAATATGACCCACCCCTTCCTGTCAAGGCCACACCCCTTTCTGTTTAAGACCCGCCCTGAAATTTTCCAGTGGGGACACTAGTTCTGAGGGCCTGGGGGGGGGCAATGGATTCCCTTAATTTGCATAGATTTCCTCTCTCACTTCCTGTTTGGCTATGGGGCAGGAAGTGAAGGGAAATCTCTGCAATGGGACAGGGATGGTAAAAAATAAACTGACAGGGGCTATAACCCTCCCTTACTCTATCCAAAATGGAAAGAAAAGTGTTGCGTATTGTTATGTTTTTAAGCACAAATTTCTGATAATTTTATGGAGAGGACCAAGAAGATATAACCATGCCAATGGTGCAGCAGAAAATATATAGCACAGTGAGGAAGGTTTGTGATCCAGGATGATAGGACAGTCAAAATTATAAGCAGCGCCCCCCACAGTTGCGGAATGCTGGCCGCCCGCATACTAGAAGCAGTGCGGCCGCTTTATGGGGGCGCTAGACTAATTTGCCTCTCAGCCCAGTCCACCCCATATGACTGGCGCTACACTAAAGGCCCGTACACACGGTCGGACTTTTGCCCAACAAACTTAGTTTTAAGCAAGTTGGACCAACAATCCGACCGTGTGTACGCTCCATCGGACAAACTTTTTTGAGTTTGGTTTTGTTTTCATCGGACAAAAGTTGGGTCTGCGAATGGACAAACTTTTGCCCAACAAAAGTCCTATGGAGCAAAGTCCTGCCGTGTGTACAGAAAACCATAGGACTTTTGTCCGATGGACAAAACAACCAATGTTAAAAGCAACCAACAATAGCAGAAGTTGACCAAAGGGTGGCAGTAAAGATCAGAAAAGAGCAGAAAAAACAAGTGATGTTGTAAGAAGTTTTAAGAAAGTTGGCAGAAAAGTCAGAGCGTGTGTATGCTATGGGTGTTCCCGACCAACTCCGTTCGGACAAAAAAACACGGAAAAGTCAGATGGAAGTCCGACCGTGTGTACAGGGCTTAACAGTGTAGTGCAAACCGGCAGGGACTCTTTCTGTGCTGCCCCCCTGCAAAGTGCTGCCCTAGGCCTGGGCCTTGTTGGCCTAGGTCAGGATACAGCATTGGCACTATGTGTAATAGAGAGGTATGTGTCTCTCCATATATTAAAGACATAGAAATCTATAAGGGGCATGTAATAGAGAGGTATGCGTCTCTCCATATAATAAAGACATAGAAATCTATAAGGGGCATGTAATAGAGAGGTATGTGTCTCTCCATATAATAAAGAGGGATAAGTCACTGCAGGTAAGAGATGGATGAGGAACTGTGTGTAAGGCTTCATGTACACGGGACGTTTGAAAATCACTTCTGAACCCTGACAGCTTGTAACCGATGGTTAAAAACGTCAATTTTGCCACTTTTACATGCCGCGTTTATGAGCATTTTTTTTTACGGATAACCTCAGGACACCCTCCCAAATGCCCACAATGTATGAAAAACAAATATTATCTATTTCAGCCATTTTGTGAGAGAAGAGAGACCAGTGTGCTTGTAGATAGATTTATTTTGTGTTTTAACTCTCTCTCTCTCTCTATCCATCCATCCCTATCCATCCCTCTCTCTCTATCCATCCCTCTCTCTATCCATCCCTCTCTCTCTATCCATCCATCCCTATCCATCCCTCTCTCTCTCTATCCATCCATCCCTATCCATCCCTCTCTCTCTATCCATCCATCCCTCTCCATCTATCCATCCATCCCTCTCCATCTATCCATTCCTCTCTCTCTCTTTTTTCTCTTTTCTCTCTTTTCCCTCTTTTCTCTTTCATTCATGGACGAACACAGCCTTAATCTTGACAAAGTGGGTATTAGCCTTCCTTCAGGAGTGACTAGGCAGAAAGTATTAACAACTTCAAAGCTGAACAGCCCCCGCCCAGGGGGTGGTCCTACTGGCTATATCCCCTCAGCCTGCACTAAGCAGATCAGTTTTTTTCTGCCTAGCTAAGGAGAAGACTGGGCTGTTGGTACCTTGAACTGGAGTCCTTGTGTCAGGTGCGTGGGTCAGCATGACATCAGAAGCAGATGCGTCTCACCCTGATACACCTGAATTGGCATCTGGTGCTTCTGCACCCGCTGTGTCAGTAGACGCTAGGTCGGCGTCCTGGTTGTTGCCAAGGTGGAAGCGGCGAGGTGCCCCCTCCCCCCGCCATCTTCTGGGGATAACTCTGATGCAGAGCCGGGCCCAGCTACAGCTCATGGCCCTGGTTCTGACACATCAGAAGGTGCGGACCGTGGCCGGTCGGACAGTCTGAACTGGGCCTTAAAATTGTCTGCGAATCAGCCTTGGACACTATTTCTCTGCTGTCCGGAGCCTCAAGCAATGCAGTGGTGTTACGCCCTCTGCTCTGGCTAAAAGGTTGGTCGGCGGACCAATCTTTCCAGAGGGCCCTGATGGATTGCCCTTTAAGGGCGACAGACTTTTTTGGAGCATCCCTGGATGACATTATTAAATATGCCACAGGAGGTAAGAGCAGGCTGCTCCCACAATTTAAAAGAGGTAAGAAGCCACGCCATTGGCTAGGGCCCTCCTTCACCGCAAACAAGCGTTTTTTCCGTCCGTCTAGTGCGGCAAGTAAACGATCCCAGGCCGACAAAGCGCCTGCTTAGGGACAGAAGCATCCCTGGTTTCGCAAGACCAACAAGCCTGCGAACAAATCTACGTCCGCAAAAAGGTCTGTCCCCACCCATCTCTCGGGTAGGGGGATGTGTTCGTGAATTCGCGACCTGGTGGACATCTCAGATCCCCGACAGGTGGGTTTGAGAAGTAGTTTCCTCAGGGTACAAGATAGAGTTTCTCTCTTGCCCTCCGAACAGATTGTTATTTTTTCCTTTCCCCTCC
The DNA here is from genome assembly GCA_029206835.1 of Rana muscosa. Taxonomy (NCBI): domain Eukaryota; kingdom Metazoa; phylum Chordata; class Amphibia; order Anura; family Ranidae; genus Rana; species Rana muscosa. The sequence goes on along the minus strand of CM055127.1, from coordinate 126,137,045 downwards.
AACCACCAGCTTCTGCCGACTTGTCGGGAAGCTCTATATGGGGCGGTTCAAGACCTACTGATACGCGGGGTGATAATTCCTGTTGCAGTACAGGAACGGTTTCAGGGGTTTTACTCAAATCTGTTCGTAGTACTGAGAAGGAGGGGGTTCGTTCAATCTTGGATCTCAAGGCCCTCAATTGCTTGTGAGGTACAAAGATTCCGGAGGGAGTTGGTTCGCTCTGTTGAAGAACGCATACTTGCAGGTCCCCATAGGCACCAGGCATCAGACATGTCTGCACTTTGCGGCCGGGGAAGACCAATACCAAGTGGTGGCGCCCCCCTTGGCCTGGCATCAGCACCGAAGGTGTTCACCAAGGTGCTCGCCCTGATTCTGGCCCTACCAGGACAGCGTGGCGATATTCTTCTGAGGGCCACCTCAAGCTCAGTATAGAGGTGAGCATGTCTATAACCTGTCAGACCCTCCAATACTTGGTTGGGTGCTGAAACACTCAGAAGCCAATATTGGTACCGACATAACTCCTAGTGTATCTGGGGTTGATTCTGGACTCCTCAGAGGCAAATGTTTTTTCTCCCTAGGGGAAGGTTGCAGACCCATCGGGCTGCGGTGCGGCAGTTGACATCCCAAAGATGGTCGTCACTCCGCTTTTGCATGCAAGTCCTGGGCCTCATGGTGGCCTCCTTCGAGGTGATACCATATGCACAATTTCACACGCGAGTGTTACAGAAGGAAATTCTGTCCAGATGGGACAAGTGCCCATCATCCCTGGATTGCCGAATCCGGATGAGCCACCTAGTAAGGACCTCCCTAGTTGGTGGCTGGCATTCGTTCCTTCCCTTTCACTGGATGGTAATCACGAAGGACGCCAACCTTACCGGTTGGGGGGGGGAGTCTGGGGGGGTTCAGTCGACCCAGGGTCGCTGGACTCCGGAGGAATCCCACTTGCCGATCAATGCCCTGGAACTCCGGGCGATCTGGCTGTGCCTCTCCACATGGTCGCAGAGGCTACAGGGGCATCCAGTCAGGATCCAGTCAGACAACGCCACGGCGATGGCGTATGTTAACCATCAGGGAGGAACAAGAAGATTGACTGCAGCATTGGAGATCGCTCACATCCTAAGGTGGGCAGAAAGGAGCGTACCGGCCCTGTCGGCCGTATACATTCCGGGGCGTAGAAAACTGGCAGGCAGAGTAGCCAGATGTTGGACCAAGGAGAATGGTCTCTACACCCGGAGAGGTTTCAGCTCCTTTGCCAAAGAGGGGGCACGCCAGACGTAGATCCTGACTTCTCAACTCAATCGGAAGGTATTGAGGTTTGTGGCCAGGTCAAGAGACCCATGGGCAGACGCGACATATGCGTTGGTGACACTGTGGAGTTAGTACCGGCTAATCTATGTCTTCCCTCCTCTGAAGCTCTTTCCTCATCTGATTCGCAGACTGGAGGATTCTAATGATCCCAATTGCTCTGGATTGGCCTCGCCGTCCTAGGTACGCCGATCTAGTGCATCTGGTAGCAGACGCCTCTTGGCACCTACCGCTAAGAAAGGACCTGCTGTCGCAAGGTCCCATACGCCACCCTGTTTTACAGTCACTGGCTTTAACGGAATTGCTATTGAGAGCCAGGTGCTAAGAGACCGGGGCCTGTCAGACTCAGTGATCTCTACCATGAGGAGTGCTCAGAAATCGTCCTCCGGAAGATTTATCATCGCACTTGGAAGACCTACATATCCATTTGGAGGAAATGAGGTGGCATGGTTCCAGAGTCCTGTTGTTCTTACAGCGTAGGGCGGACCAAAAATTTTACTTTAAGTACAATTAAGGGGCAGATATCGGCCCTGACTGTCTTTTCAACGACCCCTGGTGGCTCACTCTTTAGTGAGAACGTTTGTACAAGGGGGTTCGGCATGCGGCCCCTCCAGTCCGCCCTCCATTACCTCCGTGGGGCTTGTATAGCAGACGTCTCTTGGCGTCTACCGCTAAGAGAGGACCTGCTGTCACAAGGTCCCATATGCCATTCTGCTTTACAGTTAAGGGCTTTAACGGCATGGCCTCTAGGTGCCTCAGAAACCACCGTTTGAAAACATCAGGGAGATTCCCTTGTTGACACTTTCTCAGAAAGTGGTCCTTTTGGTGGCTGTTACGTCAGTTAAGATGGGTTTCTGAGCTGGCAGCCTTGTCATGCAAGGCTCCCTATCTGATCTTCCACAAGGATCGGTGGTGCTGCGTCCGCAGCCTTCTTTTCTTCCTAAGGTCGTTTCGACCTTCCATCTCAAGGAAGACATTGTACTGCCATCCTTGTGTCCTCATCCGTCGAATCCTAAGGAGACGACGTTGTATTTCTTGGATACTGTCCGAGCTCTGAGAGCATCAAGCGTCTGTTTCCCAGGTGTGTAAGGCGGCGACCTGGTCGTCCGTTCACACTTTCACTAAACTTTACAAGTTGATGTGTGTGCATCTTCGGATGCTTCTTTCGGCCGCAAGGTATTGCAGGCGGCCGTTTAGAGTTAAAACTCCTCAGTGAGGAGCTCTGTTCTGTTTTGGGGTGAAGTTGTTTTAATGCTGTTCCCACCCCTCGTTTTTGACACTGCTTTGGGACATCCCACTTTGTCAAGATTAAGGCTGTGTCTGTCCATGAACGAAAGAGAAAATAGGATTTTTATACTCACCGTAAAATCCTTTTCTCTGAGTTCATGGACGGACACAGCACCCACCCCTCTTTTTTTAAGTTTGTACTGCTTTTGATGAACTGATCTGCTTAGCGCAGGCGGAGGGGATATAGCCAGTAGGACCGCCCCCTGGGCGGGGCTGTTCAGCTTTGAAGTTGTTAACACTTTCTGCCTAGTCACTCCTGAAGGAAGGCTAATACCCACTTTGTCAAGATTAAGGCTGTGTCTGTCCATGAACTCAGAGAAAAGGATTTTACGGTGAGTATAAAAATCCTATTTTTTTACACATTTTACATGTTCCACTTTAAAAACGCTTATAAATGCAAACACGGCTTACCGTTTGAAATGCCAGAAAACTACAGTCTTGAACGCGATTTTTCTGCTTTCAAAAAATTGCCTGTAACCTTAACTGCCTCTAAACTACTATAAACAACTGAGTGTACATGTACACATAAGATAACATAGAGGAGAGTTTTAGGGTTGCCACCTCATCCCTTTAAACCGGTTCTGAAGCTAATTTATTGCAAATAAGGCACCGAGTGAGTTTAATTACCATCTTAATCAGCCACAGAACCTATGTGTAATTTAATATATGTTCGGTTTTAAAGGGATGAGGTGACAACCCAAGTTCAGGGGCTGCTGAAAAAAAGCGCTCAACTGCTCCTAAACTGGAGTTTTGCAGCTGCAGTGTACATGAGGCCCAACAGAAATCTATGAAGGATGTGCAATAGAGAGGCGTGATCCACTACATGTAATAGGCATATGTTGTCAGTGCATGTACTAAAGAGGGGTAAGTCCAATGCAGGTAATAGAAAATCTGTGAAGGTCATGTAGTATAGAGGCATGAGCTACTACAAGTAATAGAGAGGCATGCGTGACCCACACAATTGACTGAGAGAAGAAGCGATCCTATTGGCCGCCAGGGAGGAGGAGGGAGCAGACGCACGGCGCATGGAAGAAAGTGTAGAACTCTTGTCATTTGTAAGCTCAGCCAGGCAAAAGTAAAAGGCGTATCCAAAAACTGAGCACATTGCCTGAAACAAGACAAAAATACCTACGTTTTGATGTATGAATTGTGTATGACAAGTAGATGTTGTGGGCGTGAGAGCAATTTATCGAGAAGGAACTTCTTTTTTTAAGGCTCTGTGCTCTAGCTGTGACATCATCTAAGCAGCCCAATAGACACTGTTTAATTGATGCGATTTTGGGTAGATTTGGGCAAAAGGTGTTATTTTGGCAAAAGGAGAAGATGCCATGGAGCTGCCACCCAAGCACATGTTACACAGGGACAATTGCAATTGGGGAAATCCCTGGGATTGAACCCGCGATCACATGTATGCCAGGCAAGCGCTCTACTAATGGAGCTAAACCTTCTCCTGAAGATATAGGGCTGCTTGGGTTATTAAGTCTTCTTGTATAGCTTATTATAGCCAAATTTACCACCCTAACTCCTCCCACAGCTTTTACACTACATAGACAAGTAATATACCGAAACGTGCGGATTGTTCCCGATTGGTGTGCTATTACTTTGTGGAACGTTTCGCCGAATGGTTCACGAAATATCGTTGTTTTTGCGGCAAACCTGGTCCCATAGGAATGAATGGCGAAAATAGAGTGTGAGCTGACAAAATCTGAAAAATCAGGACATGATTTCTAAACTGCCACCACTACCTCATTTTCAAGCCTACCTACACAAATTTTATATCAAAACGTTTGGCTATCCCTGCTGCCACTACACGTGTACACGGCTAAGGCATAGCCCTGATAGTTTTTACAATATGACTATTTGTTTGCAACTCACGCCGTCCATTGACATTCATTGAATCTCCTCTCTAGACACTTCAAATTTGAAGGGCAATTTCTAAACTGCGACTGTGCCTTCAATTTTAATATTTTAGAGACATACTATATATCAACATGTAGGTATGGGTCTTGTGATTCTCACAATATAAGGCTCTTTGTTGTAGGATTTATAGTTTTTAAAATACGCCCGTTTGAAGAATGACAAGTATTCAGGAGATGCAAAATACCTGTGCTTAGAACCTGCATAAACAAACATTGGTTTCCTGGCAATGCTGAGGGAATTATAGCTCCTCCCACACAGCTCTAAAGGGGAATTATAGCATTAGTGCTCCTCCCACACAGTTGTAACATGGAGGTTGGCTGTGTTGTCTTTCCCTCAGGACACATGATGTTCCCAGTTGGGGTGTCTGGGGGGAAAGACAATGCACGTCGCCTCTTATTTCTCCAAGGCATTTCTAATGTTCAACTTTGCTTACTCTTTTGATTCTGTTATCTGTAAATGAATTACTATGTACTGTAATACGACTGATAATGTTTTCCGCTGCTTTGTATTCTATGATAAAATCCAATAAAACTTTAAAAGAAAAAGACATCCCTCCCCTCCCGCCACCATCCGCCGCTCTCACCGGGCCTCCCGTCCCACCGGGAGACCCGATCCACGAGCCGCTACTTCCGGTGGCTAGAGACAGACTGGAACGAAGCGTCGGCTTCGTTCCAGTCTGTAAGTAAACACGGAAGCGACGTCACTTCCGCTTTACTCAGCTGTCAATGGCGCCAGATTTGAAAAGAAAATGACAGTATTCAGAATCGCCGTTTTTGGCGATCTGAATACTTTGAAGTGCAAAGGAGGGATTTGGGGTCTTTTAGACCCCTGATCCCAACATATAGGGTACCTGTCACCACCTATTACTGTCACAAGGGATGTTTACATTCCTTGTGACAGCAATAAAAGTGATCAAACTTATTATTTTTTTTTTTTTAAACACAATGTAAAAAGAAAAAAAAAAAATTTTTTTAAAGCCTCCCTGTCCCCGCGAGCTTGCGGAGCAAAGAAAACACATACTCATGCCGTGCCCGCGCCCGCATATGTAAACGGTGTTCAAATCACACATGTGAGGTATCGCCGCGATCGTCAGAGCGAGAGAAATAATTCTAACACTAGACCTCCTCTGTAACTCTAACCTGGTAACCATTATGGAGATTTTGCCTATGGAGATTTTTAGGTACCGTAGTTTGTCGCCATTCCACATGTGTGTGCAGAAAGACACTCACCTGTCCCACAATCCAGCGACGTGGCCACCCGAACCCTCCATTCTCTCCCCCACCTGTCCACAGCGCTGGCAATACTACTGTAGGCATCTGGCTGTGACAGCTTGCAGCTTCACAGCCGGGTGCGCATGTCTCACTGCGCTGTCCTGCATAGCCGGGCAATCTTCTGGGACCTGTGATGTGCCCCAGAAGATCGCAGGGAGGAAGGGACGCCTAGGTGGCTCAAGCGGAAGTGGGAGCTCGTCGGTAATCATGATGCATCTCGGAATCGAATCGCTTACCAGATAATCGTAATTGAATCGAATCGTGAGACCAGTGAAGATGCGCACCCCTGGTATATACTATATATACACACTGTCCTATATACAGTATATCTCTATATACTATATCCCCCATATATACCCAGATATAGAGGTGTGACATGTGTTCTCTCTGTATATCAGAAGTGTATTTAGGTTTTGTGCTGCTCTAGGCCTGACTAAAATCGTGCACCCCTAATTTAAATATGACCCACCCCTTCCTGTCAAGGCCACACCCCTTTCTGTTTAAGACCCGCCCTGAAATTTTCCAGTGGGGACACAAGTTCTGAGGGCCTGGGGGGGTGGGAATGGATTCCCTTAATTTGCATAGATTTCCTCTCTCACTTCCTGTTTGGCTATGGGGCAGGAAGTGAAGGGAAATCTCTGCAATGGGACAGGGATGGTAAAAAATAAACTGACAGGGGCTATAACCCTCCCTTACTCTATCCAAAATGGAAAGAAAAGTGTTGCGTATAGTTATGTTTTTAAGCACAAATTTCTGATAATTTTATGGAGAGGACCAAGAAGATATAACCATGCCAATGGTGCAGCAGAAAATATATAGCACAGTGAGGAAGGTTTGTGATCCAGGATGATAGGACAGTCAAAATTATAAGCAGCGCCCCCCACAGTTGCGGAATGCTGGCCGCCCGCATACTAGAAGCAGTGCGGCCGCTTTATGGGGGCGCTAGACTAATTTGCCTCTCAGCCCAGTCCACCCCATATGACTGGCGCTACACTAAAGGCCCGTACACACGGTCAGACTTTTGCCCAACAAACTTAGTTTTAAGCAAGTTGGACCAACAATCCGACCGTGTGTACGCTCCATCGGACAAACTTTTTTGAGTTTGGTTTTGTTTTCATCGGACAAAAGTTGGGTCTGCGAATGGACAAACTTTTGCCCAACAAAAGTCCTATGGAGCAAAGTCCTGCCGTGTGTACAGAAAACCATAGGACTTTTGTCCGATGGACAAAAAACCAATGTTAAAAGCAACCAACAATAGCAGAAGTTGACCAAAGGGTGGCAGTAAAGATCAGAAAAGAGCAGAAAAAACAAGTGATGTTGTAAGAAGTTTTAAGAAAGTTGGCAGAAAAGTCAGAGCGTGTGTATGCTATGGGTGTTCCCGACCAACTCCGTTCGGACAAAAAAACACGGAAAAGTCAGATGGAAGTCCGACCGTGTGTACAGGGCTTAACAGTGTAGTGCAAACCGGCAGGGACTCTTTCTGTGCTGCCCCCCTGCAAAGTGCTGCCCTAGGCCTGGGCCTTGTTGGCCTAGGTCAGGATACAGCGTTGGCACTATGTGTAATAGAGAGGCATGTGTCTCTCCATATATTAAAGACATAGAAATCTATAAGGGGCATGTAATAGAGAGGTATGTGTCTCTCCATATAATAAAGACATAGAAATCTATAAGGGGCATGTAATAGAGAGGTATGTGTCTCTCCATATAAAAAAGACATAGAAATCTATAAGGGGCATGTAATAGAGAGGTATGTGTCTCTCCATATAATAAAGAGGGATAAGTCACTGCAGGTAAGAGATGGATGAGGAACTGTGTGTAAGGCTTCATGTACACGGGACGTTTGAAAATCACTTCTGAACCCTGACAGCTTGTAACCGATGGTTAAAAACGTCAATTTTGCCACTTTTACATGCCGTGTTTATGAGCATTTTTTTTTTACGGATAACCTCAGGACACCCTCCCAAATGCCCACAATGTATGAAAAACAAATATTATCTATTTCAGCCATTCTGTGAGAGACCAGTGTGCTTGTAGATAGATTTATTTTGTGTTTTAACTCTCTCTCTCTCTCTATCCATCCATCCCTATCCATCCCTCTCTCTCTATCCATCCATCCCTCTCTCTCTATCCATCCCTCTCTCTATCCATCCATCCCTATCCATCCCTCTCTCTCTCTATCCATCCATCCCTATCCATCCCTCTCTCTCTATCCATCCATCCCTCTCCATCTATCCATCCATCCCTCTCCATCTATCCATTCCTCTCTCTCTCTTTTCTCTCTTTTCTCTCTTTTCCCTCTTTTCTCTTTCATTCATGGACGAACACAGCCTTAATCTTGACAAAGTGGGTATTAGCCTTCCTTCAGGAGTGACTAGGCAGAAAGTATTAACAACTTCAAAGCTGAACAGCCCCCGCCCAGGGGGCGGTCTTACTGGCTATATCCCCTCAGCCTGCACTAAGCAGATCAGTTTTTTTCTGCCTAGCTAAGGAGAAGACTGGGCTGTTGGTACCTTGAACTGGAGTCCTTGTGTCAGGTGCGTGGGTCAGCATGACATCAGAAGCAGATGCTTCTCACCCTGATACACCTGAATTGGCATCTGGTGCTTCTGCACCCGCTGTGTCAGTAGACGCTAGGTCGGCGTCCTGGTTGTTGCCAAGGTGGAAGCGGCGAGGTGCCCCCTCCCCCCGCCATCTTCTGGGGATAACTCTGATGCAGAGCCGGGCCCAGCTACAGCTCATGGCCCTGGTTCTGACACATCAGAAGGTGCGGACCGTGGCCGGTCGGACAGTCTGAACTGGGCCTTAAAATTGTCTGCGAATCAGCCTTGGACACTATTTCTCTGCTGTCCGGAGCCTCAAGCAATGCAGTGGTGTTACGCCGTCTGCTCTGGCTAAAAGGTTGGTCGGCGGACCAATCTTTCCAGAGGGCCCTGATGGATTGCCCTTTAAGGGCGACAGACTTTTTTGGAGCATCCCTGGATGACATTATTAAATATGCCACAGGAGGTAAGAGCAGGCTGCTCCCACAATTTAAAAGAGGTAAGAAGCCACGCCATTGGCTAGGGCCCTCCTTCACCGCAAACAAGCGTTTTTTCCGTCCGTCTAGTGCGGCAAGTAAACGATCCCAGGCCGACAAAGCGCCTGCTTAGGGACAGAAGCATCCCTGGTTTCGCAAGACCAACAAGCCTGCGAACAAATCTACGTCCGCAAAAAGGTCTGTCCCCACCCATCTCTCGGGTAGGGGGATGTGTTCGTGAATTCGCGACCTGGTGGACATCTCAGATCCCCGACAGGTGGGTTTGAGAAGTAGTTTCCTCAGGGTACAAGATAGAGTTTCTCTCTTGCCCTCCGAACAGATTGTTATTTTTTCCTTTCCCCTCCAACCACCAGCTTCTGCCGACTTGTCGGGAAGCTCTATATGGGGCGGTTCAAGACCTACTGATACGCGGGGTGATAATTCCTGTTGCAGTACAGGAACGGTTTCAGGGGTTTTACTCAAATCTGTTCGTAGTACTGAGAAGGAGGGGGTACGTTCAATCTTGGATCTCAAGGCCCTCAATTGCTTGTGAGGTACAAAGATTCCGGAGGGAGTTGGTTCGTTCTGTTGAAGAACGCATACTTGCAGGTCCCCATAGGCACCAGGCATCAGACATGTCTGCACTTTGCGGCCGGGGAAGACCAATACCAAGTGGTGGCGCCCCCCTTGGCCTGGCATCAGCACCGAAGGTGTTCACCAAGGTGCTCGCCCTGATTCTGGCCCTACCAGGACAGCGTGGCGATATTCTTCTGAGGGCCACCTCAAGCTCAGTATAGAGGTGAGCATGTCTATAACCTGTCAGACCCTCCAATACTTGGTTGGGTGCTGAAACACTCAGAAGCCAATATTGGTACCGACATAACTCCTAGTGTATCTGGGGTTGATTCTGGACTCCTCAGAGGCAAACGTTTTTTCTCCCTAGGGGAAGGTTGCAGACCCATCGGGCTGCGGTGCGGCAGTTGACATCCCAAAGATGGTCGTCACTCCGCTTTTGCATGCAAGTCCTGGGCCTCATGGTGGCCTCCTTCGAGGTGATACCATATGCACAATTTCACACGCGAGTGTTACAGAAGGAAATTCTGTCCAGATGGGACAAGTGCCCATCATCCCTGGATTGCCGAATCCGGATGAGCCACCTAGTAAGGACCTCCCTAGTTGGTGGCTGGCATTTGTTCCTTCCCTTTCACTGGATGGTAATCACGAAGGACGCCAGCCTTACCGGTTGGGGGGGGGGGAGTCTGGGGGGGTTCAGTCGACCCAGGGTCGCTGGACTCCGGAGGAATCCCACTTGCCGATCAATGCCCTGGAACTCCGGGCGATCAGGCTGTGCCTCTCCACATGGTCGCAGAGGCTACAGGGGCGTCCAGTCAGGATCCAGTCAGACAACGCCACGGCGGTGGCGTATGTTAACCATCAGGGAGGAACAAGAAGATTGGCTGCAGCATTGGAGATCGCTCACATCCTAAGGTGGGCAGAAAGGAGCGTACCGGCCCTGTCGGCCGTATACATTCCGGGGCGTAGAAAACTGGCAGGCAGAGTAGCCAGATGTTGGACCAAGGAGAATGGTCTCTACACCCGGAGAGGTTTCAGCTCCTTTGCCAAAGAGGGGGCACGCCAGACGTAGATCCTGACTTCTCAACTCAATCGGAAGGTATTGAGGTTTGTGGCCAGGTCAAGAGACCCATTAGCAGACGCGACATATGCGTTGGTGGCACTGTGGAGTTAGTACCGGCTAATCTATGTCTTCCCTCCTCTGAAGCTCTTTCCTCATCTGCTTCGCAGACTGGAGGATTCTAATGATCCCAATTGCTCTGGATTGGCCTCGCCGTCCTAGGTACGCCGATCTAGTGCATCTGGTAGCAGACGCCTCTTGGCACCTACCGCTAAGAAAGGACCTGCTGTCGCAAGGTCCCATACGCCACCCTGTTTTACAGTCACTGGCTTTAACGGAATTGCTATTGAGAGCCAGGTGCTAAGAGACCGGGGCCTGTCAGACTCAGTGATCTCTACCATGAGGAGTGCTCAGAAATCGTCCTCCGGAAGATTTATCATCGCACTTGGAAGACCTACATATCCATTTGGAGGAAATGAGGTGGCATCCGCGTTCTTATTTGGTTCCAGAGTCCTGTTGTTCTTACAGCGTAGGGCGGACCAAAAATTTTACTTTAAGTACAATTAAGGGGCAGATATCGGCCCTGACTGTCTTTTCAATGACCCCTGGTGGCTCACTCTTTAGTGAGAACGTTTGTACAAGGGGGTTCGGCATGCGGCCCCTCCAGTCCGCCCTCCATTACCTCCGTGGGGCTTGTATAGCAGACGTCTCTTGGAGAGGACCTGCTGTCACAAGGTCCCATATGCCATTCTGCTTTACAGTTAAGGGCTTTAACGGCATGGCCTCTAGGTGCCTCAGAAACCACCGTTTGAGAACATCAGGGAGATTCCCTTGTTGACACTTTCTCAGAAAGTGGTCCTTTTGGTGGCTGTTACGTCAGTTAAGATGGGTTTCTGAGCTGGCAGCCTTGTCATGCAAGGCTCCCTATCTGATCTTCCACAAGGATCGGTGGTGCTGCGTCCGCAGCCTTCTTTTCTTCCTAAGGTCGTTTCGACCTTCCATCTCAAGGAAGACATTGTACTGCCATCCTTGTGTCCTCATCCGTCGAATCCTAAGGAGACGACGTTGTATTTCTTGGATGCTGTCCGAGCTCTGAGAGCATCAAGCGTCTGTTTCCCAGGTGTGTAAGGCGGCGACCTGGTCGTCCGTTCACACTTTCACTAAACTTTACAAGTTGATGTGTGTGCATCTTCGGATGCTTCTTTCGGCCGCAAGGTATTGCAGGCGGCCGTTTAGAGTTAAAACTCCTCAGTGAGGAGCTCTGTTCTGTTTTGGGGTGAAGTTGTTTTAATGCTGTTCCCACCCCTCGTTTTTGACACTGCTTTGGGACGTCCCACTTTGTCAAGATTAAGGCTGTGTCTGTCCATGAACAAAAGAGAAAATAGGATTTTTATACTCACCGTAAAATCCTTTTCTCTGAGTTCATGGACGGACACAGCACCCACCCCTCTTTTTTTAAGTTTGTACTGCTTTTGATGAACTGATCTGCTTAGCGCAGGCGGAGGGGATATAGCCAGTAGGACCGCCCCCTGGGCGGGGCTGTTCAGCTTTGAAGTTGTTAACACTTTCTGCCTAGTCACTCCTGAAGGAAGGCTAATACCCACTTTGTCAAGATTAAGGCTGTGTCTGTCCATGAACTCAGAGAAAAGGATTTTACGGTGAGTATAAAAATCCTATTTTTTTACACATTTTACATGTTCCACTTTAAAAACGCTTATAAATGCAAACACGGCTTACCGTTTGAAATGCCAGAAAACTACAGTCTTGAACGCGATTTTTCTGCTTTCAAAAAATTGCCTGTAACCTTAACTGCCTCTAAACTACTATAAACAACTGAGTGTACATGTACACATAAGATAACATAGAGGAGAGTTTTAGGGTTGCCACCTCATCCCTTTAAACCGGTTCTGAAGCTAATTTATTGCAAATAAGGCACCGAGTGAGTTTAATTACCATCTTAATCAGCCACAGAACCTATGTGTAATTTAATATATGTTCGGTTTTAAAGGGATGAGGTGACAACCCAAGTTCAGGGGCTGCTGAAAAAAAGCGCTCAACTGCTCCTAAACTGGAGTTTTGCAGCTGCAGTGTACATGAGGCCCAACAGAAATCTATGAAGGATGTGCAATAGAGAGGCGTGATCCACTACATGTAATAGGCATATGTCAGTGCATGTACTAAAGAGGGGTAAGTCCAATGCAGGTAATAGAAAATCTGTGAAGGTCATGTAGTATAGAGGCATGAGCTACTACAAGTAATAGAGAGGCATGCGTGACCCACACAATTGACCGAGAGAAGAAGCGATCCTATTGGCCGCCAGGGAGGAGGAGGGAGGAGACGCACGGCGCATGGAAGAAAGTGTAGAACTCTTGTCATTTGTAAGCTCAGCCAGCCAAAAGTAAAAGGCGTATCCAAAAACTGAGCACATTGCCTGAAACAAGACACAAATACCTACGTTTTGATGTATGAATTGTGTATGACAAGTAGATCTTGTGGGCGTGAGAGCAATTTATCGAGAAGGAACTTCTTTTTTTAAGGCTCTGTGCTCTAGCTGTGACATCATCTAAGCAGCCCAATAGACACTGTTTAATTGATGCGATTTTGGGTAGATTTGGGCAAAAGGTGTTATTTGGGGTAATTTTGGGCAAAAAATGCCATTTTGGCAAAAGGAGAAGGCTGCTTCGGTTATTAAGTCTTCTTGTATAGCTTATTATAGCCAAATTTACCACCCTAACTCCTCCCACAGCTTTTACACTACATAGACAAGTAATATACCGAAACGTGCGGATTGTTCCCGATTGGTGTGCTATTACTTTGTGGAACGTTTCGCCGAATGGTTCACGAAATATCGTTGTTTTTGCGGCAAACCTGGTCCCATAGGAATGAATGGCGAAAATAGAGTGTGAGCTGACAAAATCTGAAAAATCAGGACATGATTTCTAAACTGCCACCACTACCTCATTTTCAAGCCTACCTACACAAATTTTATATCAAAACGTTCGGCTATCCCTGCTGCCACTACACGTGTACACGGCTAAGGCATAGCCCTGATAGTTTTTACAATATGACTATTTGTTTGCAACTCACGCCGTCCATTGACATTCATTGAATCTCCCCTCTAGACACTTCAAATTTGAAGGGCAATTTCTAAACTGCGACTGTGCCTTCAATTTTTATATTTCAGAGACATACTATATATCAAAATGTAGGTATGGGTCTTGTGATTCTCACAATATAAGGCTCTTTGTTGTAGGATTTATAGTTTTTAAAATACGCCCGTTTGAAGAATGACAAGTATTCAGGAGATGCAAAATACCTGTGCTTAGAACCTGCATAAACAAACATTGGTTTCCTGGCAACGCTGAGGGAATTATAGCTCCTCCCACACAGCTCTAAGGGGAATTGTAGCTCCTCCCACACATCTCTAAAGGGGAATTATAGCATTAGTGCTCCTCCCACACAGTTGTAACATGGAGGTTGGTTGTGTTGTCTTTCCCTCAGGACACATTATGTTCCCAGTTGGGGTGTCTGGGGGGAAAGACAATGCACGTCGCCTCTTATTTCTCCAAGGCATTTCTAATGTTCAACTTTGCTTACTCTTTTGATTCTGTTATCTGTAAATGAATTACTATGTACTGTAATACGACTTATAATGTTTTCCGCTGCTTTGTATTCTATGATAAAATCCAATAAAACTTTAAAAGAAAAAGACATCCCTCCCCTCCCGCCACCATCCACCGCTCTCACCGGGCCTCCCGTCCCACCGGGAGACCCGATCCACGAGCCGCTACTTCCGGTGGCTAGAGACAGACTGGAACGAAGCGTCGGCTTCGTTCCAGTCTGTAAGTAAACACGGAAGCGACGTCACTTCCGCTTTACTCAGCTGCCAATGGCGCCAGATTTGAAAAGAAAATGACAGTATTCAGAATCGCCGTTTTTGGCGATCTGAATACTTTGAAGTGCAAAGGAGGGATTTGGGGTCTTTTAGACCCCTGATCCCAACATATAGGGTACCTGTCACCACCTATTACTGTCACAAGGGATGTTTACATTCCTTGTGACAGCAATAAAAGTGATCAAACTTATTATTATTTTTTTTTTAAACACAATGTAAAAAGAAAAAAAAAATGTTTTTTTAAAGCCTCCCTGTCCCCGCGAGCTTGCGGAGCAAAGAAAACACATACTCATGCCGTGCCCGCATATGTAAACGGTGTTCAAATCACACATGTGAGGTATCGCCGCGATCGTCAGAGCGAGAGAAATAATTCTAACACTAGACCTCCTCTGTAACTCTAACCTGGTAACCATTATGGAGATTTTGCCTATGGAGATTTTTAGGTACCGTAGTTTGTCGCCATTCCACATGTGTGTGCAGAAAGACACTCACCTGTCCCACAATCCAGCGACGTGGCCACCCGAACCCTCCATTCTCTCCCCCACCTGTCCACAGCGCTGGCAATACTACTGTAGGCATCTGGCTGTGACAGCTTGCAGCTTCACAGCCGGGTGCGCATGTCTCACTGCGCTGTCCTGCATAGCCGGGCAATCTTCTGGGACCTGTGATGTGCCCCAGAAGATCGCAGGGAGGAAGGGACGCCTAGGTGGCTCAAGCGGAAGTGGGAGCTCGTCGGTAATCGTGATGCATCTCGGAATCGAATCGCTTACCAGATAATCGTAATTGAATCGAATCGTGAGACCAGTGAAGATGCGCACCCCTGGTATATACTATATATACACACTGTCCTATATACAGTATATCTCTATATACTATATCCCCATATATACCTAGATATAGAGGTGTGACATGTGTTCTCTCTGTATATCAGAAGTGTATTTAGGTTTTGTGCTGCCCTAGGCCTGACTAAAATCGTGCACCCCTAATTTAAATATGACCCACCCCTTCCTGTCAAGGCCACACCCCTTTCTGTTTAAGACCCGCCCTGAAATTTCCAGTGGGGACACTAGTTCTGAGGGCCTGGGGGGGGGGGCAATGGATTCCCTTAATTTGCATAGATTTCCTCTCTCACTTCCTGTTTGGCTATGGGGCAGGAAGTGAAGGGAAATCTCTGCAATGGGACAGGGATGGTAAAAAATAAACTGACAGGGGCTATAACCCTCCCTTACTCTATCCAAAATGGAAAGAAAAGTGTTGCGTATAGTTATGTTTTTAAGCACAAATTTCTGATAATTTTATGGAGAGGACCAAGAAGATATAACCATGCCAATGGTGCAGCAGAAAATATATAGCACAGTGAGGAAGGTTTGTGATCCAGGATGATAGGACAGTCAAAATTATAAGCAGCGCCCCCCACAGTTGCGGAATGCTGGCCGCCCGCATACTAGAAGCAGTGTGGCCGCTTTATGGGGGCGCTAGACTAATTTGCCTCTCAGCCCAGTCCACCCCATATGACTGGCGCTACACTAAAGGCCCGTACACACGGTCGGTCTTTTGCCCAACAAACTTAGTTTTAAGCAAGTTGGACCAACAATCCGACCGTGTGTATGCTCCATCGGACAAACTTTTTTGAGTTTGGTTTTGTTTTCATCGGACAAAAGTTGGGTCTGCGAACGGACAAACTTTTGCCCAACAAAAGTCCTATGGAGCAAAGTCCTGCCGTGTGTACAGAAAACTATAGGACTTTTGTCCGATGGACAAAACAACCAATGTTAAAAGCAACCAACAATAGCAGAAGTTGACCAAGGGGTGGCAGTAAAGATCAGAAAAGAGCAGAAAAAACAAGTGATGTTGTAAGAAGTTTTAAGAAAGTTGGCAGAAAAGTCCGAGCGTGTGTATGCTATGGGTGTTCCCGACCAACTCCGTTTCGGACAAAAAAACACGGAAAAGTCAGATGGAAGTCCGACCGTGTGTACAGGGCTTAACAGTGTAGTGCAAACCGGCAGGGACTCTTTCTGTGCTGCCCCCCTGCAAAGTGCTGCCCTAGGCCTGGGCCTTGTTGGCCTAGGTCAGGATACAGCGTTGGCACTATGTGTAATAGAGAGGTATGTGTCTCTCCATATATTAAAGACATAGAAATCTATAAGGGGCATGTAATAGAGAGGTATGTGTCTCTCCATATAATAAAGACATAGAAATCTATAGGGGGCATGTAATAGAGAGGTATGTGTCTCTCCATATAAAAAAGACATAGAAATCTATAAGGGGCATGTAATAGAGAGGTATGTGTCTCTCCATATAATAAAGAGGGATAAGTCACTGCAGGTAAGAGATGGATGAGGAACTGTGTGTAAGGCTTCATGTACACGGGACGTTTGAAAATCACTTCTGAACCCTGACAGCTTGTAACCGATGGTTAAAAACGTCAATTTTGCCACTTTTACATGCCGCGTTTATGAGCATTTTTTTTTTACGGATAACCTCAGGACACCCTCCCAAATGCCCACAATGTATGAAAAACAAATATTATCTATTTCAGCCATTCTGTGAGAGAAGAGAGACCAGTGTGCTTGTAGATAGATTTATTTTGTGTTTTAACTCTCTCTCTCTCTATCCATCCATCCCTATCCATCCCTCTCTCTCTATCCATCCATCCCTGTCTCTCTATCCATCCCTCTCTCTATCCATCCATCTCTCTCTATCCATCCATCCCTATCCATCCCTCTCTCTCTCTATCCATCCATCCCTATCCATCCCTCTCTCTCTATCCATCCATCCCTCTCCATCTATCCATCCATCCCTCTCCATCTATCCATTCCTCGCTCTCTCTTTTTTCTCTTTTCTCTCTTTTCCCTCTTTTCTCTTTCATTCATGGACGAACACAGCCTTAATCTTGACAAAGTGGGTATTAGCCTTCCTTCAGGAGTGACTAGGCAGAAAGTATTAACAACTTCAAAGCTGAACAGCCCCCGCCCAGGGGGCGGTCCTACTGGCTATATCCCCTCAGCCTGCACTAAGCAGATCAGTTTTTTTCTGCCTTGCTAAGGAGAAGACTGGGCTGTTGGTACCTTGAACTGGAGTCCTTGTGTCAGGTGCGTGGGTCAGCATGACATCAGAAGCAGATGCTTCTCACCCTGATACACCTGAATTGGCATCTGGTGCTTCTGCACCCGCTGTGTCAGTAGACGCTAGGTCGGCGTCCTGGTTTTTGCCAAGGTGGAAGCGGCGAGGTGCCCCCTCCCCCCGCCATCTTCTGGGGATAACTCTGATGCAGAGCCGGGCCCAGCTACAGCTCATGGCTCTGGTTCTGACACATCAGAAGGTGCGGACCGTGGCCGGTCGGACAGTCCGAACTGGGCCTTAAAATTGTCTGCGAATCAGCCTTGGACACTATTTCTCTGCTGTCCGGAGCCTCAAGCAATGTAGTGGTGTTACGCCGTCTGCTCTGGCTAAAAGGTTGGTCGGCGGACCAATCTTTCCAGAGGGCCCTGATGGATTGCCCTTTAAAGGCGACAGACTTTTTTGGAGCATCCCTGGATGACATAATTAAATATGCCACAGGAGGTAAGAGCAGGCTGCTCCCACAATTTAAAAGAGGTAAGAAGCCACGCCATTGGCTAGGGCCCTCCTTCACCGCAAACAAGCGTTTTTTCCGTCCGTCTAGTGCGGCAAGTAAACGATCCCAGGCCGACAAAGCGCCTGCTTAGGGACAGAAGCATCCCTGGTTTCGCAAGACCAGCAAGCCTGCGAACAAATCTACGTTCGCAAAAAGGTCTGTCCCCACCCATCTCTCGGGTAGGGGGATGTGTTCGTGAATTCGCGACCTGGTGGACATCTCAGATCCCCGACAGGTGGGTTTGAGAAGTAGTTTCCTCAGGGTACAAGATAGAGTTTCTCTCTTGCCCTCCGAACAGATTGTTATTTTTTCCTTTCCCCTCCAACCACCAGCTTCTGCCGACTTGTCGGGAAGCTCTATATGGGGCGGTTCAAGACCTGCTGATACGCGGGGTGATAATTCCTGTTGCAGTACAGGAACGGTTTCAGGGGTTTTACTCAAATCTGTTCGTAGTACTGAGAAGGAGGGGGTTCGTTCAATCTTGGATCTCAAGGCCCTCAATTGCTTGTGAGGTACAAAGATTCCGGAGGGAGTTGGTTCGCTCTGTTGAAGAACGCATACTTGCAGGTCCCCATAGGCACCAGGCATCAGACATGTCTGCACTTTGCGGCCGGGGAAGACCAATACCAAGTGGTGACGCCCCCCTTGGCCTGGCATCAGCACCGAAGGTGTTCACCAAGGTGCTCGCCCTGATTCTGGCCCTACCAGGACAGCGTGGCGATATTCTTCTGAGGGCCACCTCAAGCTCAGTATAGAGGTGAGCATGTCTATAACCTGTCAGACCCTCCAATACTTGGTTGGGTGCTGAAACACTCAGAAGCCAATATTGGTACCGACATAACTCCTAGTGTATCTGGGGTTGATTCTGGACTCCTCAGAGGCAAACGTTTTTTCTCCCTAGGGGAAGGTTGCAGACCCATCGGGCTGCGGTGCGGCAGTTGACATCCCAAAGATGGTCGTCACTCCGCTTTTGCATGCAAGTCCTGGGCCTCATGGTGGCCTCCTTCGAGGTGATACCATATGCGCAATTTCACACGCGAGTGTTACAGAAGGAAATTCTGTCCAGATGGGACAAGTGCCCATCATCCCTGGATTGCCGAATCCGAATGAGCCACCTAGTAAGGACCTCCCTAGTTTGTGGCTGGCATTCGTTCCTTCCCTTTCACTGGATGGTAATCACGACGGACGCCAGCCTTACCGGTTGGGGGGGGGAGTCTGGGGGGGTTCAGTCGACCCAGGGTCGCTGGACTCCGGAGGAATCCCACTTGCCGATCAATGCCCTGGAACTCCGGGCGATCAGGCTGTGCCTCTCCACATGGTCGCAGAGGCTACAGGGGCGTCCAGTCAGGATCCAGTCAGACAACGCCACGGCGGTGGTGTATGTTAACCATCAGGGAGGAACAAGAAGATTGGCTGCAGCATTGGAGATCGCTTACATCCTAAGGTGGGCAGAAAGGAGCGTACCGGCCCTGTCGGCCGTATACATTCCGGGGCGTAGAAAACTGGCAGGCAGAGTAGCCAGATGTTGGACCAAGGAGAATGGTCTCTACACCCGGAGAGGTTTCAGCTCCTTTGCCAAAGAGGGGGCACGCCAGACGTAGATCCTGACTTCTCAACTCAATCGGAAGGTATTGAGGTTTGTGGCCAGGTCAAGAGACCCATGGGCAGACGCGACATATGCGTTGGTGGCACTGTGGAGTTAGTACCGGCTAATCTATGCCTTCCCTCCTCTGAAGCTCTTTCCTCATCTGCTTCACAGACTGGAGGATTCTAATGATCCCAATTGCTCTGGATTGGCCTCGCCGTCCTAGGTACGCCGATCTAGTGCCTCTGGTAGCAGACGCCTCTTGGCACCTACCGCTAAGAAAGGACCTGCTGTCGCAAGGTCCCATACGCCACCCTGTTTTACAGTCACTGGCTTTAACGGAATTGCTATTGAGAGCCAGGTGCTAAGAGACCGGGGCCTGTCAGACTCAGTGATCTCTACCATGAGGAGTGCTCAGAAATCGTCCTCCGGAAGATTTATCATCGCACTTGGAAGACCTACATATCCATTTGGAGGAAATGAGGTGGCATCCGCGTTCTTATTTGGTTCCAGAGTCCTGTTGTTCTTACAGCGTAGGGCGGACCAAAAATTTTACTTTAAGTACAATTAAGGGGCAGATATCGGCCCTGACTGTCTTTTCAATGACCCCTGGTGGCTCACTCTTTAGTGAGAACGTTTGTACAAGGGGGTTCGGCATGCGGCCCCTCCAGTCCGCCCTCCATTACCTCCGTGGGGCTTGTATAGCAGACGTCTCTTGGCGTCTACCGCTAAGAGAGGACCTGCTGTCACAAGGTCCCATATGCCATTCTGCTTTACAGTTAAGGGCTTTAACGGCATGGCCTCTAGGTGCCTCAGAAACCACCGTTTGAGAACATCAGGGAGATTCCCTTGTTGACACTTTCTCAGAAAGTGGTCCTTTTGGTGGCTGTTACGTCAGTTAAGATGGGTTTCTGAGCTGGCAGCCTTGTCATGCAAGGCTCCCTATCTGATCTTCCACAAGGATCGGTGGTGCTGCGTCCGCAGCCTTCTTTTCTTCCTAAGGTCGTTTCGACCTTCCATCTCAAGGAAGACATTGTACTGCCATCCTTGTGTCCTCATCCGTCGAATCCTAAGGAGACGACGTTGTATTTCTTGGATGCTGTCCGAGCTCTGAGAGCATCAAGCGTCTGTTTCCCAGGTGTGTAAGGCGGCGACCTGGTCGTCCGTTCACACTTTCACTAAACTTTACAAGTTGATGTGTGTGCATCTTCGGATGCTTCTTTCGGCCGCAAGGTATTGCAGGCGGCCGTTTAGAGTTAAAACTCCTCAGTGAGGAGCTCTGTTCTGTTTTGGGGTGAAGTTGTTTTAATGCTGTTCCCACCCCTCGTTTTTGACACTGCTTTGGGACGTCCCACTTTGTCAAGATTAAGGCTGTGTCTGTCTATGAACGAAAGAGAAAATAGGATTTTTATACTCACCGTAAAATCCTTTTCTCTGAGTTCATGGATGGACACAGCACCCACCCCTCTTTTTTTAAGTTTGTACTGCTTTTGATGAACTGATCTGCTTAGCGCAGGCGGAGGGGATATAGCCAGTAGGACCGCCCCCTGGGTGGGGCTGTTCAGCTTTGAAGTTGTTAACACTTTCTGCCTAGTCACTCCTGAAGGAAGGCTAATACCCACTTTGTCAAGATTAAGGCTGTGTCTGTCCATGAACTCAGAGAAAAGGATTTTACGGTGAGTATAAAAATCCTATTTTTTTTACACATTTTACATGTTCCACTTTAAAAACGCTTATAAATGTAAACACGGCTTACCGTTTGAAATGCCAGAAAACAACAGTCTTGAACGCGATTTTTCTGCTTTCAAAAAATTGCCTGTAACCTTAACTGCCTCTAAACTACTATAAACAACTGAGTGTACATGTACACATAAGATAACATAGAGGAGAGTTTTAGGGTTGCCACCTCATCCCTTTAAACCGGTTCTGAAGCTAATTTATTGCAAATAAGGCACCGAGTGAGTTTAATTACCATCTTAATCAGCCACAGAACCTGTGTAATTTAATATATGTTCGGTTTTAAAGGGATGAGGTGACAACCCAAGTTCAGGGGCTGCTGAAAAAAAGCGCTCAACTGCTCCTAAACTGGAGTTTTGCAGCTGCAGTGTACATGAGGCCCAACAGAAATCTATGAAGGATGTGCAATAGAGAGGCGTGATCCACTACATGTAATAGGCATATGTCAGTGCATGTACTAAAGAGGGGTAAGTCCAATGCAGGTAATAGAAAATCTGTGAAGGTCATGTAGTATAGAGGCATGAGCTACTACAAGTAATAGAGAGGCATGCGTGACCCACACAATTGACCGAGAGAAGAAGCGATCCTATTGGCCGCCAGGGAGGAGGAGGGAGGAGACGCACGGCGCATGGAAGAAAGTGTAGAACTCTTGTCATTTGTAAGCTCAGCCAGCCAAAAGTAAAAGGCGTATCCAAAAACTGAGCACATTGCCTGAAACAAGACACAAATACCTACGTTTTGATGTATGAATTGTGTATGACAAGTAGATGTTGTGGGCGTGAGAGCAATTTATCGAGAAGGAACTTCTTTTTTTAAGGCTCTGTGCTCTAGCTGTGACATCATCTAAGCAGCCCAATAGACACTGTTTAATTGATGCGATTTTGGGTAGATTTGGGCAAAAGGTGTTATTTGGGGTAATTTTGGGCAAAAAATGCCATTTTGGCAAAAGGAGAAGATGCCATGGAGCTGCCGCCCAAGCACATGTTACACGGGGACAATCACAATTAGGGAAATCCCTGGGATTGAACCCGCGATCACATGTATGCCAGGCAAGCGCTCTACTAATGGAGCTAAACCTTCTCCTGAAGATATAGGGCTGCTTCAGTTATTAAGTCTTCTTGTATAGCTTATTATAGCCAAATTTACCACCCTAACTCCTCCCACAGCTTTTACACTACATAGACAAGTAATATACCGAAACGTGCGGATTGTTCCCGATTGGTGTGCTATTACTTTGTGGAACGTTTCGCCAAATGGTTCACGAAATATCGTTGTTTTTGTGGCAAACCTGGTCCCATAGGAATGAATGGCGAAAATAGAGTGTGAGCTGACAAAATCTGAAAAATCAGGACATGATTTCTAAACTGCCACCACTACCTCATTTTCAAGCCTACCTACACAAATTTTATATCAAAACGTTTGGCTATCCCTGCTGCCACTACACGTGTACACGGCTAAGGCATAGCCCTGATAGTTTTTACAATATGACTATTTGTTTGCAACTCACGCCGTCCATTGACATTCATTGAATCTCCCCTCTAGACACTTCAAATTTGAAGGGCAATTTCTAAACTGCGACTGTGCCTTCAATTTTAATATTTCAGAGACATACTATATATCAAAATGTAGGTATGGGTCTTGTGATTCTCACAATATAAGGCTCTTTGTTGTAGGATTTATAGTTTTTAAAATACGCCCGTTTGAAGAATGACAAGTATTCAGGAGATGCAAAATACCTGTGCTTAGAACCTGCATAAACAAACATTGGTTTCCTGGCAACGCTGAGGGAATTATAGCTCCTCCCACACAGCTCTAAGGGGAATTGTAGCTCCTCCCACACATCTCTAAAGGGGAATTATAGCATTAGTGCTCCTCCCACACAGTTGTAACATGGAGGTTGGTTGTGTTGTCTTTCCCTCAGGACACATTATGTTCCCAGTTGGGGTGTCTGGGGGGAAAGACAATGCACGTCGCCTCTTATTTCTCCAAGGCATTTCTAATGTTCAACTTTGCTTACTCTTTTGATTCTGTTATCTGTAAATGAATTACTATGTACTGTAATACGACTGATAATGTTTTCCGCTGCTTTGTATTCTATGATAAAATCCAATAAAACTTTAAAAGAAAAAGACATCCCTCCCCTCCCGCCACCATCTGCCACTCTCACCGGGCCTCCCGTCCCACCGGGAGACCCGATCCACGAGCCGCTACTTCCGGTGGCTAGAGACAGACTGGAACGAAGCGTCGGCTTCGTTCCAGTCTGTAAGTAAACACGGAAGCGACGTCACTTCCGCTTTACTCAGCTGCCAATGGCGCCAGATTTGAAAAGAAAATGACAGTATTCAGAATCGCCGTTTTTGGCGATCTGAATACTTTGAAGTGCAAAGGAGGGATTTGGGGTCTTTTAGACCCCTGATCCCAACATATAGGGTACCTGTCACCACCTATTACTGTCACAAGGGATGTTTACATTCCTTGTGACAGCAATAAAAGTGATCAAACTTATTATTTTATTTTTTTTAAACACAATGTAAAAAGAAAAAAAAAAATGTTTTCTTAAAGCCTCCCTGTCCCCGCGAGCTTGCGGAGCAAAGAAAACACATACTCATGCCGTGCCCGCGCCCGCATATGTAAACGGTGTTCAAATCACACATGTGAGGTATCGCCGCGATCGTCAGAGCGAGAGAAATAATTCTAACACTAGACCTCCTCTGTAACTCTAACCTGGTAACCATTATGGAGATTTTGCCTATGGAGATTTTTAGGTACCGTAGTTTGTCGCCATTCCACATGTGTGTGCAGAAAGACACTCACCTGTCCCACAATCCAGCGACGTGGCCACCCGAACCCTCCATTCTCTCCCCCACCTGTCCACAGCGCTGGCAATACTACTGTAGGCATCTGGCTGTGACAGCTTGCAGCTTCACAGCCGGGTGCGCATGTCTCACTGCGCTGTCCTACATAGCCGGGCAATCTTCTGGGACCTGTGATGTGCCCCAGAAGATCGCAGGGAGGAAGGGACGCCTAGGTGGCTCAAGCGGAAGTGGGAGCTCGTCGGTAATCGTGATGCATCTCGGAATCGAATCGCTTACCAGATAATCGTAATTGAATCGAATCGTGAGACCAGTGAAGATGCGCACCCCTGGTATATACTATATTCACACAATGTCCTATATACAGTATATCTCTATATACTAT
Organism: Rana muscosa; assembly: GCA_029206835.1. Lineage (NCBI taxonomy): Eukaryota > Metazoa > Chordata > Amphibia > Anura > Ranidae > Rana > Rana muscosa. The sequence continues at coordinate 126,112,582 of CM055127.1, read as the reverse complement.
ATCCCCCATATATACCCAGATATAGAGGTGTGACATGTGTTCTCTCTGTATATCAGAAGTGTATTTAGGTTTTGTGCTGCCCTAGGCCTGACTAAAATCGTGCACCCCTAATTTAAATATGACCCACCCCTTCCTGTCAAGGCCACACCCCTTTCTGTTTAAGACCCGTCCTGAAATTTTCCAGTGGGGACACTAGTTCTGAGGGCCTGGGGGGGTGGGAATGGATTCCCTTAATTTGCATAGATTTCCTCTCTCACTTCCTGTTTGGCTATGGGGCAGGAAGTGAAGGGAAATCTCTGCAATGGGACAGGGATGGTAAAAAATAAACTGACAGGGGCTATAACCCTCCCTTACTCTATCCAAAATGGAAAGAAAAGTGTTGCGTATAGTTATGTTTTTAAGCACAAATTTCTGATAATTTTATGGAGAGGACCAAGAAGATATAACCATGCCAATGGTGCAGCAGAAAATATATAGCACAGTGAGGAAGGTTTGTGATCCAGGATGATAGGACAGTCAAAATTATAAGCAGTGCCCCCCACAGTTGCGGAATGCTGGCCGCCCGCATACTAGAAGCATTGCGGCCGCTTTATGGGGGCGCTAGACTAATTTGCCTCTCAGCCCAGTCCACCCCATATGACTGGCGCTACACTAAAGGCCCGTACACACGGTCAGACTTTTGCCCAACAAACTTAGTTTTAAGCAAGTTGGACCAACAATCCGACCGTGTGTACGCTCCATCGGACAAACTTTTTTGAGTTTGGTTTTGTTTTCATCGGACAAAAGTTGGGTCTGCGAACGGACAAACTTTTGCCCAACAAAAGTCCTATAGAGCAAAGTCCTGCCGTGTGTACAGAAAACCATAGGACTTTTGTCCGATGGACAAAACAACCAATGTTAAAAGCAACCAACAATAGCAGAAGTTGACCAAAGGGTGGCAGTAAAGATTAGAAAAGAGCAGAAAAAACAAGTGATGTTGTAAGAAGTTTTAAGAAAGTTGGCAGAAAAGTCCGAGCGTGTGTATGCTATGGGTGTTCCCGACCAACTCCGTTCGGACAAAAAAACACGGAAAAGTCAGATGGAAGTCCGACCGTGTGTACAGGGCTTAACAGTGTAGTGCAAACCGGCGGGGACTCTTTCTGTGCTGCCCCCCTGCAAAGTGCTGCCCTAGGCCTGGGCCTTGTTGGCCTAGGTCAGGATACAGCGTTGGCACTATGTGTAATAGAGAGGTATGTGTCTCTCCATATATTAAAGACATAGAAATCTATAAGGGGCATGTGATAGAGAGGTATGTGTCTCTCCATATAATAAAGACATAGAAATCTATAAGGGGCATGTAATAGAGAGGTATGTGTCTCTCCATATAAAAAAGACATAGAAATCTATAAGGGGCATGTAATAGAGAGGTATGTGTCTCTCCATATAATAAAGAGGGATAAGTCACTGCAGGTAAGAGATGGATGAGGAACTGTGTGTAAGGCTTCATGTACACGGGACGTTTGAAAATCACTTCTGAACCCTGACAGCTTGTAACCGATGGTTAAAAACGTAAATTTTGCCACTTTTACATGCCGTGTTTATGAGCATTTTTTTTTACAGATAACCTCAGGACACCCTCCCAAATGCCCACAATGTATGAAAAACAAATATTATCTATTTCAGCCATTCTGTGAGAGAAGAGAGACCAGTGTGCTTGTAGATAGATTTATTTTGTGTTTTAACTCTCTCTCTCTCTATCCATCCATCCCTATCCATCCCTCTCTCTCTATCCATCCATCCCTCTCTCTCTATCCATCCCTCTCTCTATCCATCCCTCTCTCTCTATCCATCCATCCCTATTCATCCCTCTCTCTCTCTATCCATCCATCCCTATCCATCCCTCTCTCTCTATCCATCCATCCCTCTCCATCTATCCACCCATCCCTTTCCATCTATCCATTCCTCTCTCTCTCTTTTCTCTCTTTTCTCTCTTTTCCCTCTTTTCTCTTTCATTCATGGACGAACACAGCCTTAATCTTGACAAAGTGGGTATTAGCCTTCCTTCAGGAGTGACTAGGCAGAAAGTATTAACAACTTCAAAGCTGAACAGCCCCCGCCCAGGGGGCGGTCCTACTGGCTATATCCCCTCAGCCTGCACTAAGCAGATCAGTTTTTTTCTGCCTAGCTAAGGAGAAGACTGGGCTGTTGGTACCTTGAACTGGAGTCCTTGTGTCAGGTGCGTGGGTCAGCATGACATCAGAAGCAGATGCTTCTCACCCTGATACACTTGAATTGGCATCTGGTGCTTCTGCGCCCGCTGTGTCAGTAGACGCTAGGTCGGCGTCCTGGTTGTTGCCAAGGTGGAAGCGGTGAGGTGCCCCCTCCCCCTGCCATCTTCTGGGGATAACTCTGATGCAGAGCCGGGCCCAGCTACAGCTCATGGCCCTGGTTCTGACACATCAGAAGGTGCGGACCGTGGCCGGTCGGACAGTCCGAACTGGGCCTTAAAATTGTCTGCGAATCAGCCTTGGACACTATTTCTCTGCTGTCCGGAGCCTCAAGCAATGCAGTGGTGTTACGCCGTCTGCTCTGGCTAAAAGGTTGGTCGGCGGACCAATCTTTCCAGAGGGCCCTGATGGATTGCCCTTTAAGGGCGACAGACTTTTTTGGAGCATCCCTGGATGACATTAATAAATATGCCACAGGAGGTAAGAGCAGGCTGCTCCCACAATTTAAAAGAGGTAAGAAGCCACGCCATTGGCTAGGGCCCTCCTTCACCGCAAACAAGCGTTTTTTCCGTCCGTCTAGTGCGGCAAGTAAATGATCCCAGGCCGACAAAGCGCCTGCTTAGGGACAGAAGCATCCCTGGTTTCGCAAGACCAACAAGCCTGTGAACAAATCTACGTCCGCAAAAAGGTCTGTCCCCACCCATCTCTCGGGTAGGGGGATGTGTTCGTGAATTCGCGACCTGGTGGACATCTCAGATCCCCGACAGGTGGGTTTGAGAAGTAGTTTCCTCAGGGTACAAGATAGAGTTTCTCTCTTGCCCTCCGAACAGATTGTTATTTTTTCCTTTCCCCTCCAACCACCAGCTTCTGCCGACTTGTCGGGAAGCTCTATATGGGGCGGTTCAAGACCTGCTGATACGCGGGGTGATAATTCCTGTTGCAGTACAGGAACGGTTTCAGGGGTTTTACTCAAATCTGTTCGTAGTACTGAGAAGGAGGGGGTTCGTTCAATCTTGGATCTCAAGGCCCTCAATTGCTTGTGAGGTACAAAGATTCCGGAGGGAGTTGGTTCGCTCTGTTGAAGAACGCATACTTGCAGGTCCCCATAGGCACCAGGCATCAGACATGTCTGCACTTTGCGGCCGGGGAAGACCAATACCAAGTGGTGGCTCCCCCCTTGGCCTGGCATCAGCACCGAAGGTGTTCACCAAGGTGCTCGCCCTGATTCTGGCCCTACCAGGACAGCGTGGCGATATTCTTCTGAGGGCCACCTCAAGCTCAGTATAGAGGTGAGCATGTCTATAACCTGTCAGACCCTCCAATACTTGGTTGGGTGCTGAAACACTCAGAAGCCAATATTGGTACCGACATAACTCCTAGTGTATCTGGGGTTGATTCTGGACTCCTCAGAGGCAAACGTTTTTTCTCCCTAGGGGAAGGTTGCAGACCCATCGGGCTGCGGTGCGGCAGTTGACATCCCAAAGATGGTCGTCACTCCGCTTTTGCATGCAAGTCCTGGGCCTCATGGTGGCCTCCTTCGAGGTGATACCATATGCGCAATTTCACACGCGAGTGTTACAGAAGGAAATTCTGTCCAGATGGGACAAGTGCCCATCATCCCTGGATTGCCGAATCCGGATAAGCCACCTAGTAAGGACCTCCCTAGTTGGTGGCTGGCATTCGTTCCTTCCCTTTCACTGGATGGTAATCACGACGGACGCCAGCCTTACCGGTTGGGGGGGGGAGTCTGGGGGGTTCAGTCGACCCAGGGTCGCTGGACTCCGGAGGAATCCCACTTGCCGATCAATGCCCTGGAACTCCGGGCGATCAGGCTGTGCCTCTCCACATGGTCGCAGAGGCTACAGGGGCGTCCAGTCAGGATCCAGTCAGACAACGCCACGGCGGTGGCGTATGTTAACCATCAGGGAGGAACAAGAAGATTGGCTGCAGCATTGGAGATCGCTCACATCCTAAGGTGGGTAGAAAGGAGCGTACCGGCCCTGTCGGCCGTATACATTCCGGGGCGTAGAAAACTGGCAGGCAGAGTAGCCAGATGTTGGACCAAGGAGAATGGTCTCTACACCCGGAGAGGTTTCAGCTCCTTTGCCAAAGAGGGGGCACGCCAGACGTAGATCCTGACTTCTCAACTCAATCGGAAGGTATTGAGGTTTGTGGCCAGGTCAAGAGACCCATGGGCAGACGCGACATATGCGTTGGTGGCACTGTGGAGTTAGTACCGGCTAATCTATGCCTTCCCTCCTCTGAAGCTCTTTCCTCATCTGCTTCGCAGACTAGAGGATTCTAATGATCCCAATTGCTCTGGATTGGCCTCGCCGTCCTAGGTACGCCGATCTAGTGCATCTGGTAGCAGACGCCTCTTGGCACCTACCGCTAAGAAAGGACCTGCTGTCGCAAGGTCCCATACGCCACCCTGTTTTACAGTCACTGGCTTTAACGGAATTGCTATTGAGAGCCAGGTGCTAAGAGACCGGGGCCTGTCAGACTCAGTGATCTCTACCATGAGGAGTGCTCAGAAATCGTCCTCCGGAAGATTTATCATCGCACTTGGAAGACCTACATATCCATTTGGAGGAAATGAGGTGGCATCCGCGTTCTTATTTGGTTCCAGAGTCCTGTTGTTCTTACAGCGTAGGGCGGACCAAAAATTTTACTTTAAGTACAATTAAGGGGCAGATATCGGCCCTGACTGTCTTTTCAACGACCCCTGGTGGCTCCCTCTTTAGTGAGAACGTTTGTGCAAGGGGGTTCGGCATGCGGCCCCTCCAGTCTGCCCTCCATTACCTCCGTGGGGCTTGTATAGCAGACGTCTCTTGGCGTCTACCGCTAAGAGAGGACCTGCTGTCACAAGGTCCCATATGCCATTCTGCTTTACAGTTAAGGGCTTTAACGGCATGGCCTCTAGGTGCCTCAGAAACCACCGTTTAAGAACATCAGGGAGATTCCCTTGTTGACACTTTCTCAGAAAGTGGTCCTTTTGGTGGCTGTTACGTCAGTTAAGATGGGTTTCTGAGCTGGCAGCCTTGTCATGCAAGGCTCCCTATCTGATCTTCCACAAGGATCGGTGGTGCTGCGTCCGCAGCCTTCTTTTCTTCCTAAGGTCGTTTCGACCTTCCATCTCAAGGAAGACATTGTACTGCCATCCTTGTGTCCTCATCCGTCGAATCCTAAGGAGACGACGTTGTATTTCTTGGATGCTGTCCGAGCTCTGAGAGCATCAAGCGTCTGTTTCCTAGGTGTGTAAGGCGGCGACCTGGTCGTCCGTTCACACTTTCACTAAACTTTACAAGTTGATGTGTGTGCATCTTCGGATGCTTCTTTCGGCCGCAAGGTATTGCAGGCGGCCGTTTAGAGTTAAAACTCCTCAGTGAGGAGCTCTGTTCTGTTTTGGGGTGAAGTTGTTTTAATGCTGTTCCCACCCCTCGTTTTTGACACTGCTTTGGGACGTCCCACTTTGTCAAGATTAAGGCTGTGTCTGTCCATGAACGAAAGAGAAAATAGGATTTTTATACTCACCGTAAAATCCTTTTCTCTGAGTTCATGGACGGACACAGCACCCACCCCTCTTTTTTTAAGTTTGTACTGCTTTTGATGAACTGATCTGCTTAGCGCAGGCGGAGGGGATATAGCCAGTAGGACCGCCCCCTGGGCGGGGCTGTTCAGCTTTGAAGTTGTTAACACTTTCTGCCTAGTCACTCCTGAAGGAAGGCTAATACCCACTTTGTCAAGATTAAGGCTGTGTCTGTCCATGAACTCAGAGAAAAGGATTTTACGGTGAGTATAAAAATCCTATTTTTTTACACATTTTACATGTTCCACTTTAAAAACGCTTATAACTGCAAACACGGCTTACCGTTTGAAATGCCAGAAAACTACAGTCTTGAACGCGATTTTTCTGCTTTCAAAAAATTGCCTGTAACCTTAACTGCCTCTAAACTACTATAAACAACTGAGTGTACATGTACACATAAGATAACATAGAGGAGAGTTTTAGGGTTGCCACCTCATCCCTTTAAACCGGTTCTGAAGCTAATTTATTGCAAATAAGGCACCAAGTGAGTTTAATTACCATCTTAATCAGCCACAGAACCTGTGTAATTTAATATATGTTCGGTTTTAAAGGGATGAGGTGACAACCCAAGTTCAGGGGCTGCTGAAAAAAAGCGCTCAACTGCTCCTAAACTGAAGTTTTGCAGCTGCAGTGTACATGAGGCCCAACAGAAATCTATGAAGGATGTGCAATAGAGAGGCGTGATCCACTACATGTAATAGGCATATGTCAGTGCATGTACTAAAGAGGGGTAAGTCCAATGCAGGTAATAGAAAATCTGTGAAGGTCATGTAGTATAGAGGCATGAGCTACTACAAGTAATAGAGAGGCATGCGTGACCCACACAATTGACCGAGAGAAGAAGCGATTCTATTGGCCGCCAGGGAGGAGGAGAGAGGAGACGCACGGCAGAAGCTGCCATGATGCCGAGGAGGAGGAGACGCAAGGTAAGCCGCCGCCCGGAAGAAGCGCTGCCCACGACCTAGATGGGGTAAGTGCGGGGCTGGTGACTGGCTGACTGGGGGGGGTGGCTGTGGATGCATTGATTCCCCCCCCCCCCAAAAAAAAAACGATATACCACCCGTCACTGTCTACCACCATAGCTGATGGCGGAGGCCAGTGGTGGAGGTGAAGGGAAGGAAAGTTGGCGAGGCCAGGGTTCTAGTCTGATACTATGGCAGATGCAGAAGGGCCAAAGACATGAATTGCCAGGACCGGAGGATATACCCACCACCCTCCTTTTACCATTTCTCCATGCCCTCCTGCCCTACAGTCTCTCCCTTGTATTCAGTTCCTGTGTGGGCAGGTACACACTGACTTACTGAAATGTAAGAACTGTGGATGGACAATTCGGCTTCACACATTTCTCTGATATTTGATTGGTTGGATCCATGATTAGAATGCAGCAGGAAGGCCAAAGTAAACCGGGTAAGATCAGGTAGGTATGGCCTTTTGCCCCATGCTGTCTGATTACCTGTAAAATCCTTGTAATTGGTCCTCTCAGAAGAGATCTTCGCTGCATAGAAGAGTCTGTGATTGACGGATTTCTGCAAGAGTGACAACCAACACCAGTTACAGCGCTGATCACAACACACCAGATTTATATTCGTGGATATTCATCAGAAGACTTTTATATGTAGTACACTCCTATACTGTACAAGCCTTGCTTTTCTAATATTTACTAACACCAGCAAGTCAGACAGAGCCTGCCTCGTTTCCTGGCTGAGTACATCCATCATCAATGCTGATAAGGCAGTACAGCCAGCACTCCTGTATTGAGCCCAGACCCCATCAGTTCAAAAGGGGGCCCTTGGCACCTGCCAAGCAGGAGGTCTGGCTGTACCGCCTTTTTGCTGAAACCAATGTTCTTGTGCCTCTCCCTGCAGTGCTGCTGGCTCCTCCTCATCTTTCTCCCTCCAGCTGTACTGTAGGGGGATTGGTTCCTGTATCTCCACCCCCCTTTCTGTCTGCCCTTCCTCATGTGCTCCCTTCCCTACAGCGCTGCTGGTTTCCCTCCTCTCCCACTGGCAGCTGCTGCGGGGGATGTTTCAGGATAGAGAGTGCAGGGGCATAGCTCCCAACTGTCCCTGATTTCAAGGGACTGTCCCTGATTTGGAACAAAGTCCCTCTTTTTCCCCTTACTTGTCCCTCATTTTGGTCTGATCATTATAGTTGTGTATAAAATACACTTTTTATCTTTCAAAAAGTGTTTCCTAGTGTTAAACCTTTCATCCAATTTCTAAATTGCTGCATTTGTAAATTTCAACAGCCAGCACTCGTGGGTTCATCATTTTTTATACAATTCTACTTTAAGGGGGCATGGCAGGGGGTGTGTCCTATACTTACATATTTTTGCTAGTAGGTGTCCCCCGTTCCTATCCAGGGCCGGACTGGCTCACCGGGAGACCGGGAAAACTCCCGGTGGGCCGGCTGCCTGGCTGCTTCTGGGGCCGCTGTGAGGGCAGCGGCACCTGTAAATAAAATGGCTGCGGGGCCGGGCTGACATGCAACTGCGCATGCGCCAGCGCAGTTTCGAAACTACCTGTGCTCGGGAAAGCCCGTCCACGCTCGGCAATTTCCGGAAAGGCGGGCGCATGCGCAGTGACACGATGGCGCCGAGCGGCGCCATTTTTAAAAGTTAGGCCGTAGCGCACCGGCGCCGCTCAGTGAGGTCTCGTCTTCCTCTTCCTACGTCCCCCCGCAGCCTCTGAACGCCTGACCCCCCCCCCTGCAGCCTCTGACCTCCTGTCCCCCCCACAGCCTCTGACCTCCTGTTCCCCCCTGCAGCCTCTGACCTCCTGTCCCCCCCTCCGCAGCCTCTGACCTCCTGCCCCCCCACAGCCTCTGACCTCCTGTTCCCCCCTGCAGCCTCTGACCTCCTGTCCCCCCCTCCGCAGCCTCTGACCTCCTGTACCACCCTCCGCAGCCTCTGACCTCCTGTCCCCCCCTCCGCAGCCTTTGACCCCCCCTGTACCATCCGCAGCCTCTGACCCCCCCTGTACCATCCGCAGCCTCTGACCTCCCCTGTACCATCCGCAGCCTCTGACCTCCCCTGTACCATCCGCAGCCTCTGACCTCCCCTGTACCATCCGCAGCCTCTGACCTCCCCTGTACCATCCGCAGCCTCTGACCTCCCCTGTACCCTCCGCAACCTCTGACCTCTCCTGTACCATCCGCAGCCTCTGACCTCTCCTGTACCATCCGCAGCATCTTTGGAGCGGTGGAGGAGCCTTTTGATATGAATGAGCACCGCGGCTATACCGCCAGAAAAGCGCATTTTGCCGGCGCTTTGCAGGTGGTTTTAACCCCTTTTCGGCCGTTAGCGGGGATTAAAAGCGCCTTGCTAGCGGCCGAATAGCGCCGCAAAATTTACGGTAAAGCGCCGCTAAAATTAGCACTGCTAAAATTAGCGCCGCTTTATCGCCGACGCACCCACCGCCCCAGTGTGAAAGGGGCCTTCCCACTTAGATCATGATCTGCAGTGTTCCCCTTTATGTCAGTGTTCCCTTGCACTGTAAAGGGGAATCCTGCAGACTCCTGATATATGGGGGAACTCTGTGCTGCCGGGTTATATTAATCTGACCTTCATGTAAATGGAGAAATATGTTTTTTGACTTTTGTTTAACTTAAACACATTGCTAAAAGCTTTAGCTACATGTTTATAGTTTAAATATTGATATTTGCACTGAAAACTGCAATTTTAGGCAACTTTTTTTTGCAATTGTGTCTGTGCCAGTAAATGATAAAATTTGTGCTGTTTGTAAATTCCATGTCTCTCTTATCTATATATAATATACCCTTTAAATGTGCTTTAAAATGCATGGTTTTCCCTTTTATGTGAAGAAAATAATGACGTTATGCGGTTGGGCTGGTATAATAATGCTATGGGGCTGGTATGAAATTATTTCCAGGGCTGGTTTTTATTCCCAGTCCGGGCCTGTTCCTATCTCAAAAAGTTGGGAGGTATGTGGGGGTCTGGTAAATATGTTATATTTACTGTCCCTTTTCTTTCCCAAATGAACACAGTGAGTGATCGGTACCGATTGCTCCAGTGTCCAGGGCCATCTTTATTATTGATTGGACCCTGGGCAAACATTTTCCTGGGCCCAGCCCATTCGTTTTCACCAGTGATTTGCTCAGTTTCACTCCCTTAAGCTGTGTACACACGATCGGTTTTACCGATGAAAACAGTCCGATGGACTGTTTTCATCGGACAAACCGATCGTGTATGGGCCCCATCGGTCTTTTTTCCATCGGTGTGAAAAAATAGAACATGTTTTAAATTTATCCGATGGGAAAAAAACGATAGCAAAATCTGATCGTCTGTGTGGAAATCCATCAGATAAAAAACCCACGCATGCTCAGAATCAAGTCGAGGCATGCTCAGAAGCATTGAACTTCATTTTTCTCGGCTTATTGGAGTGTTTTACGTCACCGCGTTTGAAACGGTCGGTTTTTTGACTGATGGTGTGTGGGCAAGACTGATGGAAGACAGTTTCATCGGATTTCCGATGAAAAAAAACCATCGGATTAGAATCCATAGGATATCGGATCGTGTGTACACGGCTTTAGTAATTACCACAGCTGTTTCATCTGAGGGAAATCTTGGAAACATGACCTGTTGGGGCGCCTTGAGGAATAGAGTTGAGAAACACTGGGTTACAGCACAACATTTCTGCTTGCTAGCTGGTTGCTAAAGATTACTGCACATCCTTACTACTCACCCATTAATTACTAAGGGTTACTGCACATCATTAACGCTCACCCATTGGTTGCTAAAGGTCATGGACATTCTTACTGCTCACTGATTGGTTGCTACAGGCTACTGCACATCATTACTGCTCACCCAGTGGTTGCTAAAGGTTACTACATATCCTTACAGCTCCCTCTCACTGATTGGTTGCTAGAGGTTACTGCACATCATTACCACGTGCTGATTGGTTGCTAGAGGTTACTGCACATCATTATTGCTAACCCATTGGTTGCTAGAAGTTATTGCAAATCCTTACTGCTCACTTATTGGTTTCTAGAGGTTATTGCACATCATTACCACTCACTGATTGGTTCCTAGAGGTTAATGCACGCCATTACTGCTCAACCATTGGTTGCTAGAGGTTATTCCACATCATTACCATTCACTGACTGTTTGCTAGAGGTTACTGAACATCATTATTTGCTATAGATTACTGCACATAATTATTGCTCACCCATTGGTTGCTAGAGGTTAGTGTACATCCTTACTGCTCCCTCTCACTGATTGGTTGCTGGAGGTTACTGTACATCATTACCACGTGCTGATTGGTTGCTAGAAGTTACTGCACATCATTAATGGCTATAGGTTACTGCACATAATTATTGCTCACCCATTGGTTGCTAGAAATTAGTGTACATCATCACCGCTCACTGATTGGTTGCTAGAGGTTAATGCACATAATACTGCCCACCCACTGGTTGCTTGAGGTTACAGCTCATCATTACCACTCACTGATTGGTTGCTATAGGTTACTGCACATAATACTGCCCACTGGTTGCTTGAGGTTACTGCTCATCATTACCACTCACTGATTGGTTGCTAGAGGTTACTACACATAATTACCACTCACTGGTTGCTGGAGTTGACTGCACATCATTACTGTTAACTGATTGATTGCTAGGGGTTAGTGCACATAAATTACTGCTCACTGGTTGATTGCTAGATAGGTTATGCTACATACTCAGACAGCAGTCCCCTTGCCAGAGTAGAAGTGTTGTCTTGCAGTGCAGCAGAATTTAACATGTGGCAGAACAGATGGGGTAAATGAAGCCGACCAGGATTACCTTCAAAACAGTACTGTCAAGGAGCATAGCAAGCAGAGAGGTAAGTGACTTTAGCAGCTAAAGAAGTGTAAGTTCAACTCAGCAGAGCAAACTAGCTCATTCAGATTGCTAATCAAAAAACATACCATCTGTCTGATCACCCATGCCGACGACTAGTGTATGTACAGGCATTGCAAGCAAAGTCAGCTCAGCCAAGCACATGTTCTAATTCACATTGTAACTTTTGCACCACTGGCTTTCTTTATCTTTGCTGCCTAGGAATGTCATTATCTTCTCTATGAGATCCTCCCTCACTATTCTTTTCTCTGCCACTACTTGTCAGTGTGTCTCTGCACTCCGGCCAGCTCCGCTGTCAGGCATGGAAACCTCCAATGACTGCTTCCCTTTCCCTTCAGCTAGCGCTGCACTGTGACAGGGAGCCATTGTTAGGATGTCGGGCCCCACAACATTGACAGGATCCAGGGCAGCTGCCCCATTTGCCCCGCCTTAAAGACGGCCCTACCTGTGTCCATTCATCACTGAAGCATAAACTGTGTTTACTATGATTTAGTTCGTGAATGAACAGGAAGTCTCAGAGTGCTTCCCATTCATTCTTCTGTGCAGTTGAGGCTGCAGAAAAAGGGACTGATGAATCTATCTCCTCAGTCCCTTTCTCAGACTCAAATGTGAGTTTAGACCCCAATATTGGAGATTTTCCTTCACTTCCTGTCCCATAGCCAAACAGGAAGTGAGAGAAAATCCCTGCAATTCCTTGGGGAGTCGGGGACCCCCAGGCCACCAGAACTAGTGTGCCCATTGGAAGGTTTCCCCTTTATTACTTTCCTGGGGACAACCCAAAAAAAGTTTTGCCTTTAGTTATACTTTAACCACTTCAGCCCCGAACCATTTTTGGCTGGTTAAAGACCAGGCCACTTTTTTCGATTCGGCACTGCGTCAATTTAACTGACAATTGTGTGGTTGTGCGACGTGGCTCCAAAAACAAAATTGACGTCCTTTTTCTTCCCACAAATAGAGCTTTCTTTTGGTGGTATTTGATCACCTCTGCGGTTTAAATTTTTTGCGCTATAAACAAAAATAGAGCGACAATTTTGAAAAAAATGCAATATTTTTTACTTTTTGCTATAATAAATATCCCCAAAAAATATATAAAAAAACATTTTTTTCCCTCAGTTTAGGCCGATACGTATTCTTCTACATATTTTTGGTTAAAAAAATCGCAATAAGCGTTTATTGATTCGTTTGCGCAAAAGTTATAGCTTCTACAAAATAGGGGAGTGTTTATGGCATTTTTATTAATTTTTTTTTTTTTACTAGTTATGGCGGCGATCAGCGATTTTTATCGTGACTGCAACATTATGGCGGACACATCGGACACTTTTGACACCATTGTCATTTTTACAGCGATCAGTGCTATAAAAATGCACTGATTACTGTGAAAATTACACTGGCAGTGAAGAGGTTAACCTGTAGGGGGCGCTGAAGGGGTTAAGTGTGACCTAATGAGTGATTCTTACTGTGTGGGGGCGTGGCTTTGCGTGTGACGTCACCAGTGTTGTAAGTAACTGTGTTTAAATAAACGGCGTTACTTTTGAGGGTAACGAGTAATCTAACTGACTACTCATCCCCTCATGTTAACGCCATTCCCATTACTCGGGCGGCGTTACCGCAATTACATCTACCGCCACTAGATGGCAGTAGTGTAATTCCGTCGCTGTCTGCGGCACTGAAGTGAAGACAGGCTGAGAGAGAGAGAGAGAGAGAGAGAGAGACTCTCATCCCACCCCCCAGGCTGAGAGAGAGAGAGAATGTAGGGAGATGGGGCGGACACCGAAAAATGAAGTCAGCTGACCAGCTGACACCAATGAGTGAAGGGGAGGGTCTCTCCCCATGAGAAAAGGCATCCGACCCTGGAGGCACAGTGACGGAAGTAAAGTAAGTGACGAATTGCAGTGCAATCTCGATCCATTCCCAACCTCCACTTCTTACTGATCCCTACCCACCAATTCACTTCTACAACAGAGGTGATGGGGGGGGGGATAGGGATGAGATCAGTGGTGGTGTGGTGGGGGATGGGATCAGTAAGAGGCAGAGGTGGTGGTGGGAGAGCATGGCACCACCGCTGCCACCCTCCCAAGTACCACCGCTGCCACCCCCCCAAATACCACCGCTGCCACCCCTCAAGTACCACCGCTGCCAGCCTGCCACCCCCTCAATTACCACTGCTGCCACCCCCCCAAATACCACCACTGCCAACCCCCCAAGTACCACCGCTGCCACCCCTCAAGTACCACCGCTGCCACCCCCAAGTACCACCGCTGCCACCCCCAAGTACCTCAAGTACCACCGCTGCCACCCCTCAAGTACCACCGCTGCCACCCCCAAGTACCACCGCTGCCACCCCCAAGTACCTCAAGTACCACCGCTGCCACCCCTCAAGTACCACCGCTGCCACCCCCAAGTACCTCAAGTACCACCGCTGCCACCCCTCAAGTACCACCGCTGCCAGCCTGCCACCCCCTCAAGTACCACCGCTGCCACCCCCCAAGTACCACTGCTGCCACCCCCAAAGTACCACTGCTGCCACCCCCAAAGTTCTAAAATACTGTATATAGTGTTTTTATTCTTCAAATCAGTTAATATAAACATCTTTGATAATAAAGATGTTATAGAACGTAATTGCATTATAGAATATTAAAAAAAAAAAGTCACAGTTACTTTGCTGAGTAACTAATTACTTTTTCAATGTAGTAACTGAGTTACTAACGCAATTACTTTTTGGGAGAAAAAATTAGTGTAGCGACCTCACCCCTCTCACCCCTTCTCACTCACGGCTTGTTTGTCTCGTCTAGAGGTTAGTACTGGGGGGAGGGATGAGATGCACCACGGCCCATGTCCTCCATAGAGACTAGAACTAGAACTATCGGGTTTTGTGTATGTGTCCCAGAGTCAAATCCTCTCCTCGAAATGACTCCCTTTTGCTCCTAGTAACCAGAGTTCCACACACTGAAAAGGTCCAACTCGTATTTATTCTTCTCAATAAATAGTCATACAGCACAGACAGGTTGAGACCCATATACCACTTCAGTCTTTGTGGGGAGTAGGCCAAGGCACAATTCTTTTAGATAGAGCTAACCACTGTGGTGTCACCAATGGCGAATAGTCACTGCCACTGACTATATTGAACAGAACATGGATTACCTTCGCTAACGTAGCCCCTATCAGGGGGAAGACATCCATCCAAGACATTTACCGGAGGCCTCTCCGTCACCAGCAATGCTGCGCTGGACTCTCCGGAGAAGTTCCGCTCACCGGCCTCCTCGTCTCAGACACGGGCACCCAAGGAGTTAGGGCCCCCTCCGATTCCTCCACCCTCGCGGAACTCAGTCGAAGGTACTGAGCTCCAGGCTTCCGCCATAGTACCTCACCCCAGGCTAAAGGTGCCTGAGATGGACTCCATCTCCTGCTCCGGCCAGGTCAAGGGAATGCCAGCACCCAGGCTGAAGGTGCCTGGGTGTGGCTGCGTCCTCCGACTCCGAACTCTGAACCCTAAGGTCAGGGCATCCGCCCCTTTTATCCCCTCTCCCTTTGCGCCACAGCAGGTTCCCCGCCCCGCCCCGCTGTACCAGCGCCAGGAAAGGACAAAAAGGGATGCAGTCTTGCAGTGAGTGTTCAGCTCCGGCCCAGGGCAGCAGCGCCACCTGCAGGCCGCAGGGAACCTCACACCACCAGAGTCCTTCAAGAACCATAAAAGGGTCTCAGATTCCCTAACAATCAATGCATCTGGGTTACACTACCACCCAGATGCCTCCCCTAAATTCACATACCCGCTACATTAGTAACTGTAACTAATTACTTTTTTAGAGTAAGATGAACAACACTGGACGTCAATGATCGTCGTTCCCTATGACAGGGAACAGATGATCAGTGACACTCTCACTAGGAAGAACGGGAAAAGGGTTTGTTTACACTTACCTCTCCACGTTCTTCAGGTCTTCAGCTCTGTGACCCGATCGCGGGACACCGGGGGAGATCGGGTCCACGGGCACAGTCATGGAGCTCACGACCAGGCACGGCTGGGCATCTTTTTGTTTTTTTAACATAAAGTTTATTTATTTTGACAAAAAAAAAAACACAGCAAGATACAGTGGTACACACTCGACAGTCGTTATCTATCTCCGATAGGACAAATCAATCAACAATACAATAGTATACACTGTAGGGACAAGGTACATCAAACACAGGGGTATATCATCTGTAGGAGATTAGAACAGTTAAGTATACAGCTACTGATTTAATCATCTGACATTAAAAGGTCAGCATGGAGTTAAGTACACAAGTACCCTTTGGATAGACAGGTTGGAGGATTGGGCCCAAGCCCGTCTTAGACCATAGCAAATAAAAGGAGGGGGGGAGGGGGCCCAAGGAGGTAAGAACCATATACGGCTGGGCATCTTAAAGGGGACGTACCTGTACGTGCTTATGCCCAGCCGTGCCATTCTGCCGACGTATATTGGCGTTAGGTGGTCCTTAATCGGTTAAGCCTAGTACACTCAATGATTATCAGATGAATGATCATCCGTTTATTTTTTATTTTTTGCTTGCTAATTACTAGATCAAAAATGAAGATGTGACTAAAGTGCAAAAATTCTCGTATGACAGAATAACATTTCGAAAGTGATGTTTTGTATTGTATTTTCGGGCAAAAACTGTTGTGATTAAAACGAAAATCGTACGATCTGGTATCGTACGAGAAAGGTTTGTCCCTTGAGATAATTTCGGACAAAAACTGTGTACTAAAGATCAGATTATTGTACGATCGATTTGAAAGCGGTATTTTTTGTATGTGTAGCGATACCTTCAACTAAGAAGGCCGCAGATTTAGTTTGGGCCCTGAAGACAGCTCCGCCAACCCCCGGCAATGTACTCGACCCCCTACTGGCACAGTTAGTTATGGCAGCAATATATTTCTTATACTGTATGAGTAAACTCAGACACCAAGGCAATAATGAAAGGGGGTATCTAATTTACTTTAAAGCGGAGTTCCACCCAAAATAACATCCATATATGACCACACTCCTTACACTACAAACATGTACAGTAGCCACTTATTTTTTTTTTTTTTCTGTACATACCGTAATATTGTCATCTAAATTCCGGCTTCCGGGTACTCACTCCCGCGGGAGTAGGCGTTTCTATTCTCCCGCAATGTAATCTGGGAGTTGGCCCAGATGTGACATGTCCTGCAGAAAAAGTTCCCCGGCGGATAAGGTTCCCCCCCCTGTACTACGCATGCGCGGCACGAACCTCAGCGGAGTTTCCGAAAGTAGCCGAACATGTAGAGCTGCGAGTCGGCTCTACACGGCGCCTGCGCAGTCAGCTCTACATGGCTCCTAGTCATTGTGCAGGCGCCGTGTAGAGCTAACTCGCAGCTCTACATGTTCGGCTACTTTCGGAAACTCCGTTGAGGTTCATGCCGCGCATGCGCAGTACAGGGGGGGGAACCTTATCCGCCGGGGAACTTTTTCTGCAGAACACCGTCCACCGCTACCAGGAAGTCAGTGCTTGTGGGCTTCACAATGCCCACAAGCAAAATGGAAAATTCTGACGGCTGATTTTAAAAGTGCATTTTTTGCCAGAAAAAAGACAGGGGAGGTTAAAAATCACCAAACACGTGAGTACTAATTGGTGATCTACAAATACTTTGCATGCAAGCTAAAAAAAAAAACGATTTGCCGCGGAACCTCCGCTTTAAGCTTGTGGTAAAAAAGGTTAACAGTGGTAACAGTTTACAGGTAATAAGTTGCAGAGCCCTGCAGCAATAAACATACTATGCATTGAATGAACAGTAAAGGTGCGCCGCGTGGGTGACCGTTAACTAGGCGCCCTGTGGCGCAGTAACTAAATGAACTAACTAGCTGGCCAGGCCTGGCTCAGATATCTAAAATTCAGTCTATAGGGGATGATGGTTTCTTCACCTGCAAGTCTTTAAAGGTGGTGCACATAACAGAATAACATTTGTAATCCAATGGGAAGATTGTAATGGAATAAACACTTTACTGAAGAACCTCTGAGTTCAGCTCTGATATGGATCTCCAGCGAGAGTATCAAATATGAACTTGTGGGCCACGGCAGTCTATAGGCACATCAGCAACAAACAGTATATGGTCTGAGCATACGCTCGCTCAACCCTCCGGACGCGATCCCAGTCCGGGAACTTCCACCGACTGTGTCCTCACACACAGTGTCTCCAGCGATCGGGTCCCCGATCCAACCAAGGCTGTAGATGAGCGAAGTCAGATGCCACCCATGCTCGCAGTGGGGTGGAAGGCTCTTTGGTGCTGCGCAAGGCCTCAGGCTTCAGGCCTTGCACTCCGGCACATCCGCACAGGAGGATCAGTCACTGAAGTCTCGTGTCCCAAAGAGACCGAGCCCAGCCTCGCCTCCTCCTTTTATAACCCCTCCCATGAGTCTCTGAGGTGGAAACATGCCGAAAAGGATTCTAGGCAAGGTAGTCCCGGGAGTCTTAAAGGGGACCCCGCTACATATGATTTTCTGATCGTGTCTATGGGCTTTTACGGATACAACTGGCCCTTTAAAAGGCAACCATATTGCTAATGTGGCCCGTGATGAAATTGAGTTTGGATACCCCTGCTCTAGGGTGTCTGATTTCAGAAAATATATAATGTTTTGGGGGTTTGTGCAATGTTCAGCCCCAAAATGTTTTCTTCAAATATATCTGCAAACGCCGCAAAGACAGCTCTGGCACCGAAAGTGTTATGCCGCGTACACATGACAGTTATTCATGTCATGGGAAAAAACAACGTTTTTCTCGACGTGATTTTTCGTGTTTCCTCTCAAGCCTGCCTTGCATACACACGTTCGTGAAAAAAAACCGCTAAAGCAAAGCGCGGTGACGTGCAACATGTACGACGGCACTATAAAGGGGAAGTTCCATTCGAATGGCGCCACCCTTTGGGACGCTTTTGCTGATCCTCGTGTTAATAAAGTTTGGTGAGAGATGATTCGCACTTTTCAGTCTTCGTGCTTTTCAGTCCGTTACAGCGTGACGAATGTGCTATCTCCATTACGAACGCTAGTTTTACCAGAACGAGTGCTCCCGTCTCATACTTTATTCTGAGCATGCGCATTTTTTTCCCCTCGTAAAAGCATACACACGACCGTTTTTCACGACGTGAAAAACGACGAGAAAAAATAGAGCAGGTTCTAATTTTTTTTCAGGCGTTTTTCTCGTCGAGAAAAATGCTTTGGAGCATACACACCACTGTTTTTCACGACCATTTTTAAAAATTGCATTTTTCTCATCATGAAAAACGGTCGTGTGTACGCGGCAATAAAGTTATAAATTTCACTTGTTATTTTTGAACATGCATGTCAAATTGTTGATAGGACGTTTGATATAAGTGGTTTTACACCCTGTACACCTGTGCTTCTTAAATGAAAGAATGCTGTGAAATGACAAGCGTATTTTTATTTATGCGATCTAAGATATTTATTAATTGGAGGTTGTCTGCTCACAAATGTATATAAAGGGACCTTCTTGTATGAGACTCAAAATTGCTTTCTGACTTTTATTAGAACACTTGTCACAATGTATGCTGACTACAGAAATAAAAATTGCTGAGGACACTTTCTTCTCTTTCATTTGAATATTTCTTTGACACAAAATAGCAAAAATGACTTTTGAAATTACAGTACAGGTTAATGCTTAGTTGAATGTAAATTATTGGATTTGCATGTACTTTAAATCAGAGTTCCACCCAAAAATTGAACTTCCGCTTTTCGGATTCCTCACCCCCTCCGGTGTCACATTTGGCACCTTTCAGGGGGGAGGGGGGAGCAAATACCTGTCTAATACAGGTTTTTGCTCCCACTTGCGGGCATAGATCGCCGCAGTATCCGTGGCAATCTACGCCATGTCCGCCCCCCTCTTACACTCCTCCCCCCCCACTGTCTTCTAGGAGACACACAGGTCCCAAAAGACAGCAGGGACCAGTGAGATTGCGCGGCTCGCGCATGCGCAGTAGGGAATCAGGCTGTGAAGCCGCAAGGCTTTACTTCCTGATTCCCTTACCGAAGATGGCGACGCCTCCACCCGGGAGCCGAGAGACAGATCAGCTTCGGGTGAGGACATCGCGGGCACCCAGGACAGGTAAGTGTCCTAATATTAAAAGTCAGCAGCTGCAGTATTTGTAGCTGCTGACTTTAAAAAAAAGAAAAAATTTTGGCGGAACTCCGCTTTAAAGTGTAGTTTCACTTTTGCAGTCAAATTGCAATTCACACAACATACCAAAAAAAAATGCTTTGATTTTTGGACGGCAATTGTATTACGACAACCGATCGTCTGCAAATCTTTCCATTAGTACAGTGCTTTCGACAGCCGAAAGCTGGATGTGCAGACTATAAAGAATTTTAGGATGTGAACTCAAAGTTTGATTTTCGTTTTATTAGTACGGTTTTCGCATGAAAAAAAAAATAAGAGCAAGACTACGCATGCTCAGAAACGAAAGAATACATACAAAACTATTCAACACGTTATGTCACTTCTGACGTTGTATTTTGTCAAACAAAAATTCTCGTATTGTTAGTAACCTCTTCACTTTCGACATGAGACTAGCATGCCACAAAAATCGGACGTTCGGTCGTCTGAAAATCAAAGCGTGTATACGAGGCTTTAAAGTCTTTGAATTGGAGCAAAAATAGAATTGGATAAATCAAGGGCAGGTTTGCCTAGTGGGAGTCCACTCCTCTTTAAAGGTACGGGGACACGTTGGACGCCCTTCCATGTGCACCATCTGCGGGGATACCGCTACACAAGATTACCTGGATTCTGCAGATCAGACATATCTACACTAAAATATTGAGGACAATTGGCAAATCTACAGTTCTCGTGATTGTTTTATCACTACTCCACAAGCTGCAGAGCAAAGCCTAGAAGTGATTGAGTCAGATATTTATAGCATCTTATCTCGTGAAGGACACTGCAGAGGGAAATGTCACCAAAGGAGACCGCAGAAAATAGCAGTCGATGGAAATGGTCAGTTTATCATCCACACAACTATTCTTACCAATTGTACAAACAATACATTTTACATTGGGCAAACATGCAGGCTTATACCTATGGAGAGGGGAGGTGGATCATGCTAAATCCTGGTGTAGGGTCTAGATTAGGGTGACCAGACATCCCCGGTTTCAGGGGACAGTCCCCGGATTGAGGACACTGTCCCCGGACCAAGTCTGTCCCCGGTTTTGTCCCCGGATTGGATTTGAACAGGGGCTGGGGCAATTTCAAAGACAGTCAGTGCAGAATAAAACAAAATAAAATTCTGAATTACACACCCCCGCTCCGCCGCTCCTACTAGCTTAGGGGGGTGCATTGTTTTCCATTATCTGTGCCCCTTTCTGATGATCATGTGCTGGTCGGAGCGGGGGGGGAATATTTCTTCAGTTTCGGGTGCCCATTCAGCTCCGCTCGCATGTTCTTCTGCTTTGGCTCAAGTCCCGGCCAGCCGCCTGCCTGCTTATCTCCTTGCCTTCCCTGGTGGAGTGATCTTCCTTCGCTCCCCACCCAGTAGTAGCCGGGGCCCGGAGAGTAAGACTTGAAAGGCTGTGAGGCGGGTGGCGGCGGCGATGGGCAGAGAGTTGCTGATTGCCGCCATTACTAGTAAAAAAAAAAAAAAAATGTCCCTAGGTTTCATTTTAAAAATCTGGTCACCTTAGTCTAGATCAGTGGTGGTCAACTTTCTTGACATGGGGGTCCTCAAGTGTGGCCCTCAACATCACCATCAAGGGCAGAGACAGCAGACACACAACAGGATAAAGTCAAAGACTATGGGCCTGATACAAAAGATTGTCAGAGACTGCGGACATAGAACAAAAGATGGTCAGAGACTGGGGATGCAATAAAAGAGGCAGTTAGAGACTGCAGATGTGATAAAAGAGATGGTCATGGACATGCTGCAGAAGCCTTTCAGAGACTGTGAACATGGTATAGCCAGGGCTTTTTTTTTGCGGAAACGTGGGAGAAAGGAGTTCCGGCACCTCCAGCCCTAAATATATCTAATGGCAGGGGATGCTGGGGTGTGCTGGAGGGTCTATTGATGCTGGCAGCTGGGGGATGTAGTGGTCTGTTGTTTCTGGGGAGTTCTATTTCTGTGGATCAGAGATCTATTGTTGTTGTGGGGTGGAGGGCTTGTGTTGCTGGGGTGTAAATTGTTGCTGGAATGAATTAACTGTTGAGGGAGGGGTCTATTGATGATGGCTGCTGGGATCTAATGTTGCTGCCAGGGGTCTTTTGTTTCTGGAATGGTATTTTGGTGTGGTGGTCCATTGTTGCTGGGGGTCTATTGTTGCTGGAGGAATCTACTGTTGCTGGTGGGAGGGGGCCCATTGCTGCGGGGGATCTATTTTACTGCTTTTCTTGTTACCATTAATTCCATACAAATGACTTAGCACCATAAAATGATACTTGGTCCTCTAAAGGGGGCGGTACTGGAAGGTGGATAGAGGGTGGAACCAAAGAACGGTGGGAGGTGGGAGGTGGGTAGGGGATCGGAGACAAGAAGTACCTCAGAAAGGGGGAATAATAATAATTTATAAAAAGAAAAATTATTTTTATAAAAAAAAAGGGGGTTGCCATCCGGGGCCCTGGGGACCTCTAGGCCTCTGGGGACCTCTAGGCCCCTTACAAAAAATAAATAAAAATATATATTTTTTTTTTTAATAAAAAATACATAAAAAAGGGGGTTACCATCCGGGGACCTCTGGGCCTCTGGGGACCTCTGGGCCCCTTACAAAAAAAAAAAATGTTTTATATAAAAAAAAATATATATATATTTTTATTAAAAAAAAGGGGGGGTTGCCATCCGGGGCCCTGGGGACCTCTGGGCCCCTTACAAAAAAATTTTTTTTTTTTTTTTTTTTTAAAACAAATACATAAAAAAGGGGGGTTACCATCCAGGGCCCCTGGGGACCTCTGGGCCCCTTACCAAAAAAAAAAAAAAGAGGGGGATTGCCATCCGGGCCTCTGGGGACCTCCAGGCCCCTTACAGGTGTACTGCCTGTACCCCCCTGATGGCGGCCCTGCTTCTATTGTATGCAGTACTGCATGTGGCCAGAGGTGGGGACACTCAGAAACCACTCAGAGCCGCTCGGAAACACTTGAGAACGAAGTGCATCCGAGCAGCTCTGAGTGTCACTGGCGCCCCCGCACCTCTGGCCAAAATCAGTACTGCACACCCCAGAGGCTTGATTCCTGCTCGTTTTGCAAGACAATGCTCGCAAACCAAGTCAGGATTAAAAAAAAAACAATAGCTTGTATTGCAAAACGCTCGTTAACCACGTTACCCGCAATCTGAGGTATTACTGTATTTAGAAAAAACATTATTACTGATATGTACACTGTTACTTGATTGTATCAAATTGTAAAAATACTGCAATAATTAAGAGGAACTGCAGTCTGCTCACATCATTTGTAATAAAAACATCTTTGCCATTCTGAAGCTTCCCTCCAACCACTTTGTATATTATTTTATATATACTGTGATTCTGTACTTGCCAAATATGCTGCAGAAAACTCCCTCCACTAAGTCTGTCTGCAACCATTTTAACTGTGGGCACCTGTTCACTTCCTGGATTTACACACACAGGAGGCACACCTCCAGCTCTGCAGCTTTCATTTGCCCTCTTATAACTCATCCCCCAACCCTTCCTGGCAAACTCTCACAAGAGTGTTGAGAGAGCTGTCCATGATGTCATAAGCCTTGGCTTTTTTCCAGACAAGAAACAGGAAGTGGGCCGTATAAGGTATTTACTGGCAGAAAATGTTATTTGCTTATAACATTCAATTTTGGAAAGAATGGACTTTACAAAACAAAAACATAAATAGTTAGAAATTCCTTCTAGAAAATCTTTCTCACCACTATGGTTGTAAATGAATGTCAATTTGACCTGAAATTATTAGAAAAATGAACAAACATTCCTAAAACAAACATTTGGAACAAAATTCTACAGCAATGCGGTGTAAATCACATGCGATGTCTGGCATCGCACTAGTGTGAACCGGGCCTCAATCCTTATTTAAAGCTGTAGTAAACCACAGTTAAAGAATAAAAAATCCCCTGCAAGGCAATGTCATAATGTGCTAGTATGCAAATTGTAAAAAAAAAAAAAACAAGATCTTAAAAAAAAATGCTGTCATCAGTCAGTATCCATGATCACTGCCACACCAGTCATATGAATGAGGCTGTACTGCACTGGTAAAAGTATGTAAAAAAAAAAAAAACTGTGAAAAAAATAAATTTTATTTAATTTCTTCATTCTCCAGGAAATTGTAACAAAAAAAATAGCAAACTTCAAAAAACTCGCCATACTAAATGCCTCAGACTGTCTACCTTCCAAAAAGGGGTAATTTGGGGGGTATTTGTACAGTCCTGGCATTTTAGGGCCTCAAGAAATGAGATAGGCAGTCAGTACATCAGGATTGATACATTTTCAAATACAGGTATATACAATTGTGCTCAAAAGTTTGCGTACCCTGGCAGAAATTGTGACATTTTGGCATTAATATTGAAAATATGACTGATCATGCAAAAAAAACTCTTTTATTTAAGGATTGCAATCACATGAAGCCATTTATTATGACATAGTTTTTTTGGATCCTTTTTAAATCATAATGATATTATGATGTCATGGTATCAAAAGAGCCCCTAATTTTCCACTTCTTAAAAAGTGATTAAACAGTACAGACTGGCATATTCAAGGCTTTGGATTTTTTTTATATCCTTTTACATCTTTGTAAAGTTTCATTACCTTCTTACGCAGGTCTTTTGACTGTTCTTTTCTACCTCCTCATGGCTCAGTGTCTAGCCTGCTTAGTGCATCCATGTGAGAGCTAACAAACTCATTGACTATACACTGACACTAATTGTGATTTAAAAGCCACAAATATGGGAAATTAACCTTTTTTGGCATGATCAGTCATATTTTCAATATTAATGCCAAGATTTCACAATTTCTGCCAGGGTATGCAAACTTTTGAGCACGACTGTATATACCATAGTTTGCAGACTCTATAGCTTTCCTACAGAGTAAACAATATACACTGATTTGTGTTGTTTTACCAAAGATTATTGATTATTTGTTTGCAAAAGCTTATAACAGAAACTAAGATTTTTTTTTTCAAATTTTCTTTCAATGTTTTTTTTTATTTATATAGCAAAAAATAAAAAACCCAGTGGTAAATAAATACCACCAAAAGTAAACTATTTGCGTGAAAAAAAAAATGATATAAATTTCATTTGGGTACAGTGTTTCATGACCGAGCAATCGCCAGTTAACCACTTAACGACCGCCCACTGTAAATATACGTCGGCAGAATGGCACCGACAGGCACAATCACGTATATGTACGTGATTGCCTTTGTATAGTTGGGGGGTCCGATCGGACCCCCCTTCTTTACAGTGAGCGGTCGTTTTACCTTCGGGAGCGATCCGGCATGAGGGGACGGCCGTTCGATTCCGGCCACCCCCTCTCGATCGCTCCCGGCGAATGAGAGAGCTTCCCCTGCCTGCCAGGAAGGAGGAAGTGATGTCATCTCTCCTGGGGCGCTCACATATACCGAGCGCCGTACAGGAGAAGATGCCAGGTTAGTACACAGAACAGCACACTGACACCAGGACACATAGGCACATAAATCGCCCCCCCAGACACCCCCAGATCACCCCCCAGCCCCCCCCCAGCCCCCAGTCACAGTGTCACTGATTGCAGTGACCATTTATTTAGTGATCACTGCAATCAGTGACATTTGTGACTGTAAAAGTGTCAGTACATTTAGTTTTAGGTCCAGTGTAGCCCCCTAACCCCCCCTAATAAAGGTTTAACCCCCTGATCGCCCCCCAGGTAACCCTTTCACCCCCTATCACCACTGTCACTAAGCAATCATTTTTCTGATCGATGTCTTAGCGTCGGTGATGCTGATCGGTAGCCAGTAATTTTTTTTAGGTTCGCCGCAGGTTTTTATAGCGTCGGGTACCCCCATATATTACCTAATAAAGGTTTAACCCCCTTGATCGCCCCCCAGGTAACCCTTTCACCCCCTATCACCACTGTCACTAAGTTATAATTTTTCTGATCGATGTCTTAGCGTCGGCGATGCTGATCGGTAGCCAGTAATTTTTTTTAGGTTCGCTGCAGGTTTTTATAGCGTCGGGTACCCCCATATATTACCTAATAAAGGTTTAACCCCCTTGATCGCCCCCCAGGTAACCCTTTCACCCCCTATCACCACTGTCACTAAGTTATAATTTTTCTGATCGATGTCTTAGCGTCGGCGATGCTGATCGGTAGCCAGTAATTTTTTTTAGGTTCGCTGCAGGTTTTTATAGCGTCGGGTACCCCCATATATTACCTAATAAAGGTTTAACCCCCTTGATCACCCCCCAGGTAACCCTTTCACCCCCTAGCACCGCCATGGCTATGCGATCATTTTTCTGATCGATGTCTTAGCGTCGGTGATGCTGATCGGTAGCCAGTAATTTTTTTTAGGTTCGCCGCAGGTTTTTATAGCGTCGGGTACCCCCATATATTACCTAATAAAGGTTTAACCCCCTTGATCGCCCCCCCCAGGTAACCCTTTCACCCCCTATCACCACTGTCACTAAGCGATAATTTTTCTGATCGATGTCTTAGCGTTGGCGATGCTGATCGGTAGCCAGTAATTTTTTTTAGGTTCGCCGCAGGTTTTTATAGCGTCGGGTACCCCCATATATTACCTAATAAAGGTGTAACCCCCTTGATCACCCCCCAGGTAACCCTTTCACCCCCTAGCACCGCCGTCACTATGCGATCATTTTTCTGATCGATGTCTTAGTGTCAGTGATGCTGATCGGTAGCCAGTAATTTTTTTTAGGTTCGCCGCAGGTTTTTATAGCGTCAGGTACCCCCATATATTATCTAATAAAGTTTTAACCCCCTGATCGCCCCCCAGGTAACCCTTTCACCCCCTATCACCACTGTCGCTAAGCAATCATTTTTATGATCGTTGTCTTAGTGTCGGTGATGCCGATAGGTAGCCAGTAATTTTTTTTTAGGTTCGCCGTCAGGTTTTTATATAGCGTCAGGTACCCCCATATATTACCCTAATAAAGGTTTTAACCCCCTAATTGCCCCTAGTTAACCCTTTCACCAGTGATCATCATATAAGTGTTACGGGTGACGCTGGTTAGTTAGTTTGCTTTTTATAGTGTCAGGACACCCGCCGTATATAACCCAATAAAGGTTTAACCCCCTGATCGCCCGGCGGGTGATATCAGTTAGGTTTTAGCATCAGAGAGGGTCTGCGTCACACCCCAGGCAGCGTCAGGTTAGTGCCAGTAGCGCTAACACCCACGCGTGAAGCATACACCCCCCTTAGTGGTATAGTATCTGATCAGCTCAATATCTGATCTGATCAGATCTATACTAGCGTCCCCAGCAGTTTAGGGTTCCCAAAAACGCAGTGTTAGCGGGATCAGCCCAGATACCTGCTAGCACCTGCGTTTTGCCCCTCCGTCCAGCCCAGGCCACCGAAGTGCAGTATCGATCGATCACTGTCACTTACAAAACACAACACACATAACTGCAGCGTTCGCAGAGACAGGCCTGATCCCTGCGACTCCAGTGCTGTAGGAGGTAATTTCACCACCACAGTTAAAAAAAAAAAGCATATATGCCGAAGCATTGGGGCAGCAGGAGCGGAGGAGCGATTTTGCTCCTAATGCCGCGTACATACGGTCGAAATTCCGACGGAGGCTTGCTCGTGGAAAAGTCTGACCATGTGTACGCGGCATAACTTTTGCGAGAAGATGCCCCCATGCTTCGGCATATATAAATGGTGCATGTATGCCCATCATTAGAAGTGGGTGGATGAAGGGCGGTATTCTAATGGTGGGCATACCCACCGATCAATCTTTTTTTTTCGTTCAGCCAACAGGCTGCATGAAAAAAAAGATTACAATACATGTCCAACAAGGACCAGCAACGTACTGGTATGTTGCTGGACTTTGAATGTTTATACCAGAATGATGCCTGCGGGTTTAGGTATCATCTTGGTATCATTCTTTTCAGCCAGCGGCCGGCTTTCATGTAAAAGCAATCCTAGTGGCTAATTAGCCTCTGGACTGCTTTTACAAGCAGTGGGAGGGAATGTCCCCCCCCCCCGGATATAAAAAGCGCCATTGGGAAATTGGGAAAGCATTTTATCACACCGATCTTGGTGTGGTCAGATGCTTTGAGGGCAGAGGAAAGATCTAGGGTCCAATAGACCCCAGTTTTTTCAAAAAAGAGTACCTGTCATTACCTATTGCTATCATAGGGGATATTTACATTCCCTGAGATAACAATAAAAGTGATAAAAATAAATAAATATGGAAGCAACAGTTTAAAAATAAAATAAAAAAGCAAAATTAATAATAAAAAAAAAAAAAAAAAAAAAAAAAGCACCCCTGTCCTGCCCTGCTCTTGCCCAATGGCGAACGCAAGCGTCGGTCTGGCGTCATATGTAAACAGCAATTGCACCATGCATGTGAGGTATCACCGCGAAGGTCAGATCGAGGGCAGTAATTTTAGCAGTAGACCTCCTCTGTAAATCTAACGGGGTAACCTGTAAATGCTTTTAAAGGCTTTTAAAAATGTATGTAGTTTGTCGCCAATGCGCGTTTGTGCGAAATTTTAAAGCATGTCGTGTTTGATATCTATGTACTCGGCCTAAGATCATCTTTTTTATTTCATCAAACATTTGGGCAATATAGTGTGTTTTAGTGCATTAAAATTAAAAAAAGGGTATTTTTTCCCCAAAAAATGCGTTTGAAAAATCGCTGCGCAAATACTGTGTAGAAAAAAAAAATGCAACACCCACCATTTTATTCTGTAGGGCCTTTGCTTTAAAAATATATATAATGTTTGGGGGTTCAACATAATTTTCTTGCAAAAAAAAATATGTTTTCATGTAAACAAAAAGTGTCAAAAAGGGCTTTGTCTTCAAGTGGTTAGAAGAGTGGATGTAAGCTTCCTAATGTTGTGTATAAAATGCCAGAACAGTTCAAAACCCCCCCAAATGACCCCATTTTGGAAAGTAGACACCCCAAGCTATATACTGAGGCATGTCGAGTCCATGGAATATTTTATATGTTGACACAAGTTGCGGAAAAATTTTTTTTTTTTTTTTTTTTTTTGCACAAAGTTGTCACTAAATGATATATTGCTCAAACATGCCATGGGCATATGTGGAATTACACCCCAAAATACATTCTGTTGCTTCTCCTGAGTACGGGGATACCACATGTGTGAGACTTTTTGGGAGCCTAGCCGCGTACAGGACCCCAA
Organism: Rana muscosa; assembly: GCA_029206835.1. NCBI lineage: Eukaryota > Metazoa > Chordata > Amphibia > Anura > Ranidae > Rana > Rana muscosa. The sequence continues at coordinate 126,083,611 of CM055127.1, read as the reverse complement.
AAACCAAGCACCGCCTTCAGGCTTTCTAAGGGTGTCAATTTTTGATTTCACTTCTCACTGCCTATCACAGTTTCGGAGGCCATGGAATGCCCAGATGGCACAAAACCCCCCCAAATGACCCCATTTTGGAAAGTAGACACCCCAAGCTATTTGCTGAGAGGTATTGTGAGTATTTTGCAGATCTCGCTTTTTGTCACAAAGTTTTGAAAATTGAAAAAAAAAAGAAAAAAAAAAATGTTCTTTCTTCATTTTCAAAAACAAATGAGAGCTGTAAAATACTCACCATGCCTCTCAGCAAACAGCTTGGGGTGTCTACTTTCCAAAATGGGGTCATTTGGGGGGGTTTTGTGCTATTTTGGCATTTTATGGCCTTCAAAACTGTGATAGGTAGTGAGGAGTGAAATCAAAAATTTGCGCCCTTAGAAATCCTGGAGGCGGTGCTTGGTTTCCGGGGTCCCGTACGTGGCTAGGCTCCTAAAAAGTCCCACACATGTGGTATCCCCGTACTCAGGAGAAGCAGCAGAATGTATTTTGGAGTGCAATTCCACATATAACCATGGCATGTGTGAGCAATATATCATTTAGTGACAACTTTTTGTAATTTTTTTTTTTTTTTTTGTCATTATTCAATCACTTGGGACAAAAAAAAAATATTCAATGGGCTCAACATGCCTCTCAGCAATTTCCTTGGGGTGTCTACTTTCTAAAATGGGGTCATTTGGGGGGGTTTTGTACTGCCCTGTCATTTTAGCACCTCAAGAAATGAGATAGGCAGTCATAAATTAAAAGCTGTGTAAATTCCAGAAAATGTACCCTAGTTTGTAAACGCTGTAACTTTTGCGCAAACCGATAAATATACGCTTATTGACATTTTTTTTACTAAAGACATGTGGCTGAATACATTTTGGCCTAAATGTATGACTAAAATTGAGTTTATTCGATTTTCCTTATAACAAAAAGTAGAAAATATCATTTTTTTTCAAAATTTTCGGTCTTTTTCCGTTTATATCGCAAAAAATAAAAATCGCAGAGGCAATCAAATACCATTAAAAGAAAGCTCTATTTGTGGGAAGAAAAGGACGCAAATTTCGTTTGGGTACAACATTGCATGTCCGCACAATTTACAGTTAAAGCAGCGCAGTGCAAAATTCTGAATTCACCTCTGGTCCTTTAGCTACCAAATGGTCCGGGGCTTAAGTGGTTAAAGGAGCGCAGTGCTGAATACCAAAACAATTCTCTGGTCATGAAGGGAGTAAAACCTTCTGGAGGTCAAGTGGTTAATCATTAGTGGGGTGCATGGCAACTCTGTGCATGTTGACTAAAGAACAAAAAAGCACATAGAACTGTCTGTAATTGTGGGAGGGTGACCCCAATCGGAATCATTCAGCTGATTCATACAGCTGTCTGTTTTTGTTTTTTAGCATGAACTCCTTCTATGCACAGAGCTAAAACAGCAATTTACAACCCAAAAATACACTTGCCACCGGGTAAAGGGCAAATATGACTTGTTTATGCAATATGCCAAATTTCCCTTACTAAAATAAAAAAAATCCAGATTTTTTTTTTTTTTTTTTTTTACGTAAGACATAAATAAAATACACAAAAAGAAACCCTTTAAATATTTACACTTATTTAGAACAGGATGATGACTTTATTAAAAAATAAACATGTATTAAGAATAAGAAAATAAATCGAACAAAAACATATGTTACCATGGCACCAATTAATGGGAAACCAATAAATGAGAAAGGCTCAGCTGGTATCCAGCACCTCGATAAGAGGTTGTAGTTTTCACGGACTGAAGTCGCTCCAACTTAGAAAAAGGTTCCTGTACTACTTCAAGACGACTTCAGGGCGACTTCCATTGACTTCAATACAGAAGTCATTTTTGAAGTCACCTTTGAAGTCATCTTCAGATCGCCCAGCACAGTCGCGGGACAAGTCGTGCCGCCCCTGTGTGAATGGGCTCTAATTCTAAAGTCATTGTAAAGTCTTGTTTGTTTTTTCTATAAAAATGACAAATATGTTATACTTACCACCTCTGTTGCAGTGGATTTGCACAAAGCAGCCCGGATTCTCCTCTTCTCGGGTCCCTCTTCTGTGCTCCTGGCCCCTCCCTCCTGTTGAGTGCCCCCACAGCAAGCAGTTTGCTATGGGGGCACCCGAGCTGAATCACAGCTCCCTGTGTCCATTCAGTTCGGCCCGCCCCATCTCTCTCCTGATTGGCTAACTGAGTTTGATTGACAGCAGCGGGAGCCAATGGCACCGCTGCTGTGTCTCAGCCAATCAAGAGGGAAAGTCCCTGATGGCCGAGACACTTGTGGAAATCGCTGGATAGAGACGGGGCTTAGGTAAGTATTAGGGGGGCTGATGGGGGGGGGGGCTGCTGCACACTGAAGGCTTTTTATCTTAATGCATAGAATGCATTTACCGTATGTATATACTCGAGTATAAGCCGACCCGAATATAAGCCGAGGCACCTAATTTTACCACAAAAAACTGGGAAAACTCATTGACTCGAGTATAAGCCTAGGGTGTCCATCTGCATGCCTCACTGTGCCTCACTGTGTCCATGTGCATGCCTCACTGTGTCCATGCCTCACTGTGCCCATGCCTCACTGTGCCCATGCCTCACTGTGCCCATGCCTCACTGTGCCCATGACTAGACTGACGTTTAACATGGGAGTCTATGGAAGGGTTACCCGGCTTTGAAAAATCGGTTCTCCCTGGCCGTAGGTCCCCCAGGCAAAAAACTTTGCACATGTATAGAGGAGAAAGAAATTGGGGTACATGTGTGCCAAGTGTCGGGTCCAGAGGACCTACGACCGGCCGGTACCAGGTCCCCAAAATCACCAGAGAAATTACCGTTTAACATGGGAGTCTATGGAAGGGGTGCCCGGCTTTGAAAAATCGGTTCTCCCCGGCCGTAGGTCCCCCGGACAACAAACTTTTCACACTTGTAGAGGAAGAGTGGGGCTATATGTGTGCCAAGCTTTCCAGTCTCCAAAGTCCAGGAGATCAGGCGCAAAAAGTTCACTCGAGTATAAGCCGAGGGGGGCATTTTCAGCACAAATATTCTTATGCCCTGTACACACGACCGGTTTTCCTGTCGGATAAAAAACCAACGGTTTTCCCGACAGAATTCCTCTTAAGCCTGCCTTGCATACACACACTCAGACAAAAGTCGGATGAACTTTTAACTGCCAAGATCGCGGTGGCGTAAAAGACTACGACGAGCCAACAAAATGAAGTTCTATGCTTCCGAGCATGCGTAAAATTGTTTCCGAGTATGCACGTTTTTTTTCCCCCTCGGAAAAGCATACAGATGAACGGTTTTCCCGCCAGGATTTTTTCCTGATGGAAAAAAAGAGATCCTGCTCTCTTTTTTTTTTCAGGCAGTTTTCCCCACGGAAAAACTGCGATGGAGCATACACACGGCCGGAATTCCCGGCCAAAAGCTCTCATAGCAGTTTTCCCGTCTGAAAAACCGGTCGTGTGTACGAGGCATAAGTCTGAATTACCAAAGTTTGTGAAAGGTTACTTTAAAAAGAGGAGTATTGCCAAAGCTTTTTTGGTCATACTTCTCTTGTGGGTCATAGTAGCGCACTTATATATATTCTCCTGTGGTCCAGAGTCAGCTGATAGCAGGCTATTGCCCGTTATGAGCTGACATCACAGAGCTACTCCAGGCTCTGGAAGGATCCCGACCATATTGTGGGGATCCACCCCACTGCCTGTTTGACAGCTGGTTTTGGCTTTCAGCACACGGCTTACATCACATGTAAGAACAGAATAAATAATTCATTTTCACCCACTATTCTCATTTACCTCTGTCGCCTCTAAGGATTGTTTAAAGACCAAGAAAGAGAGCAAATGATATAGCATGGATTTAAATGAAAATAATGCCAATGTAGGGGTAACCAGGAACTATCCAACCTCATCAGTAATTCATGGGGATTCAGATAGGCAATTAGGAAAAATATACGCGGGAAAATCGAGAATAGGGGGCTCTAACCTTTGCCTGCTTGTCAGCCGTATTCAAATATAAAAAGCAGTTCTAAACTTAATCATCTAAGAGGCTTTGACAGCTGTCAAGCAATTGACGTTGATAATATTGATGAACACTTTAATGAGGTAGTAAAAAATTACTGCTCAGTGTGGGGACTTGTTTACACAGCCAGAAGTGGTAAGAAAAAAAAAAAAAAGAGACTTGATGTCAGGCTGTATTTGCCTCTGGTACTGGAGGACCCACTCTAAAAAGGATCATACTATGCTATGCTATTCACAGGAAGCAGCACCATTGTGGACCAACAGATTAGTCACAACGCAGAAAAAAATGGAAATGCTGCACTGAGCGACTGGGGTCTACGTATAAAAAAAAAAAAAAAATTGCTTTGTGAATGTAATTTTTAAGACTAGTTAGGGTTTGCATTAAATTCTACTAAAACCACTTGCCGACCTGTCGCCGTCATTATACAGCAGCAGGTTGGCATGTTCCAGCGAATCGCCGTAGCTATAAGAGCCATAGCAGGCACGCACGCGCCGCGCCGGCTGCATGGCGGGGGACCCGATGCGCGTGACCAGCGGCCGCGATGTCCGCCGGCCACCCGCGATCGTGGGCATGAGAGCCGAAACAGGGATTTGTGTGTTTAAACACACAAATCTCTGTTCTGACAGGGGAGGAGAGACAGGTCGTCTGTTTCTGCTAAATAGTAACAGCGATCTGTCTCCTCCTCTAGTCATTATACAGCAGCAGGTTGGCATGTTCCAGCGAATCGCCGTAGCTATAAGAGCCATAGCAGGCACGCACGCGCCGCGCCGGCTGCATGGCGGGGGACCCGATGCGCGTGACCAGCGGCTGCGATGTCCGCCGGCCACCCGCGATCATGGGCATGAGAGCCGAAACAGGGATTTGTGTGTTTAAACACACAAATCTCTGTTCTGACAGGGGAGGAGAGACAGGTCGTCTGTTTCTGCTAAATAGTAACAGCGATCTGTCTCCTCCTCTAGTCATTATACAGCAGCAGGTTGGCATGTTCCAGGGAATCGCCGTAGCTATAAGAGCCATAGCAGGCACGCACGCGCCGCGCCGGCTGCATGGCGGGGGACCCGATGCGCGTGACCAGCGGCCGCGATGTCCGCCGGCCACCCGCGATCATGGGCATGAGAGCCGAAACAGGGATTTGTGTGTTTAAACACACAAATCTCTGTTCTGACAGGGGAGGAGAGACAGGTCGTCTGTTTCTACTAAATAGTAACAGCGATCTGTCTCCTCCTCTAGTCAGTCCCATCCCCCCACAGTTAGAAACACCCCTAGGGAACACATTTAACCCCTTGATCGCCCCTAGTGTTAACCCCTTCCCTGCCAGTGACATTTACACAGTAATCAGTGCATTTTTATAGCTCTGAACACTGTATAAATGTCAATGGTCCCAAAAAAGTGTCAAAAGTGTCCGATCTGTCTGCCGCAATGTCGCAGTCCTGCTAAAAATCGCAGATCGCCGCCTTTAATAGAAAAAAAGAAAAAATAATAAAAATATGCCATAAATCTATTCCCTATTTTGTAGACGCTATAACTTTTGCGCAAACCAATCAATATACGCTTATTGGCGATTTTTTTTACCAAACATATGTACTTTTTTGGGCGGGGATAATTATTATAGCAAAAAGTAAAAAATATTGTTTGTTTTTTTAAAAATTGATGCTCTTTTTTTGTTTATAGCGCAAAAAATAAAACCCGCAGAGGTGATTAAATAGCACCAAAAGAAAGCTCTATTTGTGGGAAAAAAAAATTTGGTTTGGGTACATCGTCGCACAACCACACAATTCTCAGGTAAAGCGACCCAGTGGCGTATAGCAAAAAATGACCTGGTCATTAGGGGGCAAATCCTTCCGGTCCTTAAGTGGTTAAATAAGCATTTAACCAATAGAGAAAAGAACATGACTATATAGGCTAAAACACATTCAACCAAAAGCAGAAATACAAAGTGTATGGAAATTCCTGTGCAATTTGTAAAATGAGCTAAAGGTTCATCCATTGTTCAGGAGATTTGGGGAATAGCCGAACGGGGTGTTCCAACCTCCAACTGCAACTGGAAGTGAACCATTTTGCAGCGGTATCATAGCTTCCAGGTCAGGGCTCCTGCTTGCAAGGCGATCCAGCACCCAGCCATGTCCTAAGAACCAGTGACTCAGTGCCACCAACACTATCATTGTAAACAAAGGGCCGGGGCTTTGTATCAGTGCAGAGGCCTACCTCATAATATTTCCTCTGTACAAGATGCCAGGGATGGGTCCTTGATGGTAGATAAAATATATTACCAAAAGTATTGGAATGCCTGCCTTTACACGCACATGAACTTTAATGGCATCCCAATCTTAGTCCGTAGGCAGGGCCGCTGTTAGGGGGGGGGGCCACCAGTCCTCCTGTAGGGGGCCCGGGCTTACTGGGGGGCCCAAACAGCAGAGGGAATCAGTGCGGTCGGATAGAGGGGCAATTACTGGATGCCCTATGTGACTCTCTGCAGCAGCTGAAAACGGGTTTCTCTCCCTCCCATCGACGTTCAGCTGCTGCAGGGAGAGACACAGACACTGCTACTGGCTTCCCTGTCCCATTAAAACAATAACAAATTGTAACCCTGTATTGTTTTAATCCCTTGTAAAATGTAATAAAATTCTTGTAAAAAAAAATGTAAAAAAAATTTTTTTTCGAAATATTTAAATGTTTTTAAAATATATATATAAAATGTTTTTGTTAAAAAATTTTAAAAAAATATTTAAAAAGGGGCTAATTCACACAGCTTCTCTGTTATCTTTGTGTCCGCTAAGAATGATTTTAGTATATTTTAAGTGAAAATCTTGTTTTGATATATTTGAGGGGGGGGCCTGCCAGGTAGGCTGTACGGGGCCCCATGATTTCTAACAGCAGCCCTGTCCGTAGGGTTCAATATTGAGTTAAGGTCAGAACTCTGTGCAGGCCAGTCAAGTTCCTCCACCCCAACTTCACTGGAATTAAGGGGCCAAGACCAACCCCTGAAAAACAACCCCACACCATAATCCCCCCTCCACCAAATGATTTGGACCAGTGCACAAAGCAAGGTCCATAAAGACATGGATAAGTGAGTTTGGGGTGGGGGAACTTGACTGGCCTGCACAGAGTCCTGACCTCAACCTGATAGAACACCTTTGGGATGAATTAGAGCGGAGACTGCAAGCCAGACCATCTCGTCACGAATGCGCTTCTGGAAGAATGGTCAAACATTCCCATTGACACACTCTTATTCCGCGTACACACGATCGGATTTTCCGTCGGAAAAACCTTGGATGGTTTTTCCGATGGAATTCCGCTCAAGCTTGGCTTGCATACACACGGTCACACAAGTTCTCTGAACTTTCGACCGTCAAGAACGCAGTGAAGTACAACACTACGACGAGCCGAGAAAATGAAGTTCAATGCTTCCGAGCATGCTTCCGAGCATGCGTCAAATTGTTTCCGAGCATGCGTGTTTTTTTTTGCGCATCGGAATTACATACAGACGAACGGAATTTCCGATAGGAAAAATAGAGAACCTGCTCTCAATCTTTTGCTGGCAGAAATTCCGACAGCAAAAGTCCTATGGAGCATACACAAGGTCGGAATTTCCAACCAAAAGCTCACATTGGACTTTTGCTGGTGGAAATTCCGACCGTGTGTACCCGGCATTAAACCTTGTGGACAGCCTTCTCAGAAGACTTGAAGCTGTTATAGCTGTAAAGGGTGGGCTAACTCAATATTGAACCCTACGGACTAAGACTGGGATGCCATTAAAGTTCAGGTGGATGTAAAGGCAGGCGTCCGAATACTTTTGGTAATATAGTGTATGTATCACTTTTTTTTGCATTGATACATGTCCCCTGGGGCAAGACCCGGGTCCCCAAACACTTTTTATTACAATAACTTGCATATAAGCCTTTAAAATTAGCACTTTATATTTCTCCCATAGACTTTTACAGGGTGTTCCGCGGCTTTTCGAATTTGCCGCGAACACCCCAAATTGTTCGCTGTTTGGCGAACATGCGAACAGGCAATGTTCGAGTCGAACATGAGTTTGACTCGAACTCGAAGCTCATCCCTAATCCTAACCAATCTACCTCACAGTACTGCCAGATGGCTTAAAGGGACTTTAGGTACCGTGTAGCTGTGTTCGCTTGTCTATTGCTGATCACCGAATCCTGTGGCAGAGGATTGTACAAATAGTTATTGCTATCATCAAGTTTGTGGCAGAGACTTTTGTCCGTGCATCATTCCGGCTGCTAGGCCAGTGAGAGAGGCCTATACGGGTGAGCAAGATCCGCTGACAAGGAGTTGTATTTGTCTTCTGGGTCTCAAGTTCCTCAGTGATCTGCAGAAGGTATCTGAACTTTCCCCTAACCCTCCATCCCTCTACGGCTACAAGTTGTGTTAAATAAAAAGCATTGGAAAAAAGACTAAGTGACTGGTGAATGCATCTGTGGGCTCATTGCCTAATTTAGAGGCAAGTAAGTTTTGATACATTGAACTGTGGGGTAGCGGCAGGACCAAAAATAACCAGCAGCTCCTACGGGGGTAGTGCTACACACATTTTTCTAATTGAATTCAATGAGGAAAATATGTTCCTTATATTTGTCTTTTTGAGGGGAACATCGGAAATAAGCCGCACAGATAGGAGTTTCGGGGCTTGAGGGAGGAGTCTCGTAATGGCGCTTACACCGCGCCGGAGCACGTAGGTGAGATACCAGGTCTCCAGCCCTCTCCTCTCCAGGAACATGCATAGCGCCGCCTGAGTGTCGTTGCCGGCCCGCACCGCACCGTACCTATCCTTGTGCCCTCTGCGCTGCGTGATGCGGTAGGAGAGGGATCCCGGGAAAACCCGCAGCCGAACAGACCACGCTGAGTAGAGATGCCACACGAGACTTATGAGGACCCGGAAAGAGCTCAGAGGCCATAGACTTTGCGGGGATCAGGGAGAGCCGTAGCCTGAAGCCTGCCATCTAAAAGGACCATAAGAGAGAGTGGTGGGCGCACCCCCCACACTGATGCTGTGTCTGGTTCTTCTGGACCCCCCCCCCTGTTGTCTTCAGTAAGCCGCATGTATTTCCCTGCCTTTCTCCAGAAAAGAGGTAGTGGTGAATAATGCAAAAAGGAAAAAAAAAAAGAAAAACACAGAGGTATGATAGATAAATATCTGTCCTTTCACTTTGATGCTTTTTACCAATGCCTTAGTAAGAGCTTCCCATGCCTTATCAAGAACTATTGAATGCTGAATGGGCAGCAAATATAATAAAAGGACAGAGAAAGTGCTCTTTCTCCTCTCTTCCCCCCTACGTCTAATGCCTCAGACTGAACTGAAGTGGAATTATGTGTGGCAGGGAGCAGAGGAGGATGTACAGAAACCTGGTGATTATTGCTCCTATACATAACTTTGAACTGTACTAAAGATAATTGGGCTTCAGGAGTGAACCCCAGAAACACCTCTTAAACCTTGGACGTATGAATACGATAAAAGGTACAGAAAAACTGTTTAAAGTGGACTGCACCCTCTGGGGTGGAAGAGAACCAGGGAGTTAAACCCTTTTTTTTTAAAGTCCTTAAAACTGGACGCATGTCTACACTAAACTAGAAACAAGTCAGTGCTAAAACTCATTAAATTGCATTCTCTCTCAGTGACCAATAGAGAACTATGGAATGTTGCATCATTTATTACTAGATATTGCAGCTTTTTAGCTGCTAGGAACACTACAAAATATAGAAAACTGGTAATAAACGTTTAAAATTGTTACGTTTTGTTCCCCCTCTGAAGTGTTGAACTGGAATTCGGGGCTGACAGTGAGTACCACAAAAGCCTGTCACCGCTTTTTTTCTTCTATTTGTTTTTTACTTTGCTGTAGCACCCTCCAGAAACATCCTGAAGTGGAACCGTTCGCTAGTAGAATTTGCCACAAAAATGCAGGAAATATGTTATTGCTTACCCACGTATACCCTCTAGCTTTTGTGCGGAGCTGTGTGTGAGCGGTAAATATTACAAAAGCAAAAAAAAATTTCAAATCCACTGCTATTTGTTTGTCTTCCTGAGATGTGCTGTGAATTGTGAACTGTCTGTGATTACTAAAGGGAAGGGAAAAAAAAAAGGAAAAAAAAAAAAAAAAGGGGGGAAAAAACGTGCATCAGACTTGTTACTTTAGAGTGTCTATATTCCCTAGCAGAAGAAACACACTGAGCACACTACCCCCCCCCCCCACCAATAAATACCGGGAAGGTAGATCAAGGAATTTAAGCAATATGAGTACGAGAGGAAAGGGAGCAAGAGGGGGGGCAACCCCAAAATCTCCACGGCTAAGTTTGATCCCTAGCCCGGGCCCAATGAATAAATATGTAACCCATAGTGAAAATGGAGATAAACAGGCGGCGGAAAAGCAGCAAGGAGCTTAAAGTAATCAGACGGACAGCAAGGAGAAGAAAAAGGAAAAGAAAAAAGCCCAGAATAAAAATTCTGCAGAAACAGATACACTATCAGAGTCTAGAATAGAACAAGAAGCCGAAGCAGAGCTTGAGCAGAGAAAAGAGGAGGAACAACAAAATAAGGGGCAATTACCAACAAAAAGGGAAATAGAGGGAATGTTTGCAGCCCTGGAAAAAGTGTTAAAAGCGCAAATGGAAGTAATACAGGAAAATATGGGGTACATGGGTGAAAGAGTAGAGGAAGTGGAAAAAATAGCAGACTGTAATGAAATCACTATAAAAAAGCTGGAAGGAGAAATAAAATTTATTAAAAAAGAACAACAGGAACAAGCATACAAACTGGAAGATCAAGAGAATAGAGATAGAAGGAAGAACATAAGAATTCAAGGGGTACCCGAGACATCTCAGTCAGAGAACTTATCAGAAATAATAATGAAAATCTGTAACCCATTGCTAGATAGAGAAATTACGTCCCAAATGAAAATCGAGAGAGCACATAGAATAAGAAGACCAAAAGAAATATTGCAGAAAAACCCGAGAGACATCATTGTGTGATTTAAAAATTGGGAGGAAAAAAATCAACTGTGGAGAAACCTGAGGGGAAAGACACCAATAAAATTGGAAGAAAACCACATTCAAATTTTTCAGGATTTATCTCAAACGTTGAAAAGAAGAAGGAACTTAAAACCTTTATTGAAGGTCCTCATGGAACATGAGATCCAGTATAATTGGGGTTTCCCAGCATGCCTGATTGGGAGGAAAAATGGCATCTCGGCAAGACTGAGATTTATCGAAGAGATATCCGAGTTTTGTAGAAAGCTAGAAATTCCTACACCAGATATCTAAATAGAACAAATAGAAAAGGCTACAGGAAGAGATAGTGGGGGGCTGTTTTTTTTTGTTTTGTTTTGTTTTTTGCAACAGGGGGGTGGGGGTTTGGGGTGCAGAGGAAGGGGAGACAAATTAAATAGAAATAAAGAGATATAGAGAGGGATTTGGAGACCTGGACTCATTTACTGCACTGGCAACATCCCCCTAGTAGTAGGGGAGTGGGGGTCAACGGTGCCAAACAGAACTCAGGCTTAGGGTGCAGAGTACCTAAAGTGGTACTAAGGGAGAAAATCCTGCACTAAGACCATGAGGTCAAGGTTCCAACAAGGGAGGGGGGAGAGGGAGGAGGGGGGAGGGAGGGGGTGGGGTGGGAGGAAAAAGGATTTGTACATTCTAGGAAGAAAGAGGGGGTGGAGGGGGAGGGGAGATGGGGTGGGAGGGGATGGGGGAGGGGGAGGCAGGGAGGAAGGGAAAAAGGATCTGTATCTGTACATCTGAGGAAGAGAGAGGGAGGAAAGAAGGGAAAGAGGAGAAGAAAAAAGAAAGGGAAATTCAAATGACTGACGTAAATTGCATTACATATAACGTAAGAGGCCTTAACTCTCCAGAAAAAAGGCATATGATATTAAGGGAGCTGGAAAGGTATTCCGCAGAAATTGTTTTCCTTCAGGAGACACATCTAGCTCAAGAGTCTAACACAAAAATATACTCGCGTGCGATTCCAACCTGGTATTATGGAGATTCCCAAAAACAAAAGATTAAAGGGAGTAGTCATAGGTGTGGGGAAGAATATACGTTTTATAGTAGAAGATAGAAGAGTTGACTCTGAGGGTCGTTATCTGTTCCTAAAAGGGAATCTACAGGAAAAAAAATACACATTAGCAAATGTATACTGTCCAAATAACCATCCCAAAAAATATTTGAATGGGATCTTAAATGCTTTAATGGACTTTAAACAAGGTCATGTAATTCTTGCCGGGGATTTCAATCTCTCAATGGAACATAGACTCGATAATACGTCTGGTGCACCGATACGAGATAGTAAACAATTAAAATTGGTTAAAAAAAAAAATACATAATCATCAACTAGTAGATCCATGGAGAGTGGCACACCCAAGTAAAAAAGATTATACGTACTATTCAACGGTGCACAACACGTATTCGAGATTGGACCATATATTAATTGACCAAGAGCTTCTGGAACATGTAGTGGATGCCTCTATAGGAGTAACATCAATTTCAGATCATGCCCCCGTAATGGTAAAAATAAGATTTAATAACACAGAACAAAGAAAGGGTACATGGAGTTTAAATGAGGACCTCTTAGATAACAAAGAAGTAGGTAAGATAATATCAAGGGAAATAGAATAATATTTCAAAATGAATAATACACCAGAAGTAAGTGTGGCAACGATATGGGAAGCTCATAAGGCTTGTATAAGAGGTAAACTGATCACCATAGGAACGGGGAAAAAGAAGGAAAGAGATCTAAATAGGAAAAATCTATTAAAGGAACTGAACGATCTGGAACAAAAAGATAAAAAACAGGTAGACAGGGAAATACACCAAAAGATAATAATTAAGAGAGGTCAACTCAGAGATATGATGGAACAGGAAACCAGAAAAGTATTTAAAAACATAGCAAAGGAAAGGTACAAGTGGGGGAACAAGCCTGGGAAATACTTAGCAAGAATAGCAAAGGAGAAAAAAACATTAAATTACATAGATAAAATAAAAAAACAGAAAGGAGAGATGAAATTTAAAACATCCGAAATAGCAGAAGAATTTAAGACATACTATAGCACATTATATGACATTAGAGCGAAAGAGACACGACAGGAAGAGGAAAGCAGGAAACATAGAATACAGGAATACCTAGAGCAAACTAACTTACTAAAGATAACAACTGATAGTGCCGAGAGTTTAGAAGACCCAATTACGCAAGAAGAAATAAATAAAGCCCTTCAAGAAACAGCAGGGGGGAAAAGCCCAGGACCCGACGGATTCCAGATTAAGTACTATAAAAAAATTAAAAAAACAGTTAGTCCCAGAACTATGTAACTATTTTAACAGAATAGGGGAAGATGTAGAAATAAGAAAATAATCTCTCCTTGCCAATATTTCTATTATACCAAAAATAGGAAAAGATGGAACTATATGCTCTAGCTACCGATCCATAGCGTTATTAAATACAGACATAAAGCCATATGCAAAAGTATTGGCAACGAGATTAAAAAACTCTAATGCCGGAACTAATTAACGCAGATCAGGCGGGCTTTGTGGCAGGGAGGGAAGGGAGAGATAATAGTATAAGAACTCTATTATTAATTCAGAAAGAGAGGGAGAAGAAACCCCCAGTCGTACTCATGTCAATAGATGCGGAAAAAGCATTTGACCGAGTCGACTGGGGGTTTATGATGGATACACTCAGGTATGTAGGTCTGGGACCAAAGTACATGAGATGGATTAAAAACCTATATACCCACCCAACGGCCAGGGTAAAGGTAAATGGGAGTGTGTCGTCCGTATTTGAGATGTACAATGGAACGAGACAAGGGTGCCTGCTCTCACCCCTCCTGTATGTGTTGGCATTAGAACCATTACTGTCAAATATACGGAATAGTCGAGATATAGGGGGGGGGGTAAGAATTGGAGAGGAGGAACATAAAAACATAAAGTGGCTGCGTATGCAGAAGACATACTCGTATACCTAACAAGGCCAAGGTTGTTATTGCCCAATGTGATCAAGGAAATAAAAAAATATGTGGAGCTCTCAAATTTTAAGATTAACACAATTAAGACAGTAATTTTGAACTTGGGTATAGATAAAGAGGAAGAAAGATTATTACAGAGAGAATTCCCGTTCACCTGGGAGAAAAAAACTTTAACATACCTAGGAATTAAAATAACACCAACGCTAGAAGGACTGTACCCGGCCAACTTTATCCCTTTATTAAACTAAATCAAAGCAGAACTAAAAAAACACCTCTAAGAGACCCATTACATGGACAGGAAGGATCAACATATTAAAAATGATGATCCTACCGAAGGTGACATATAAGCTTCAGATGCTTCCAATAGAAATACCCCAATCTTTCTTTAAGCTTTAAAATATACACTGTTAACCCGGAGGAAAAAAAAAGGGGGGGATGGCCCTACCAGATGTAAAAAGATACCACAAAGCGATCATATTAGCTAGACTAGTGGAATGGGCAAATCCACATAAAAAAAAGAAGTGGGCACAAATGGAAGACACTTTAAGTAAGACTCACTTAAAAAAAAAACATATGGATACCACCGAAATTCAGAGCACTAGGTAAAGAAACACATAATATAACTAGAAATGTATTTAAAACTTGGGATACACTGTATAGACACGAAAAATGGAAATATAACTCTCCATCACAGAGTTTTTCATACCCGGAAACGGCACACGATTGGGAAAACAATTGGGAACTGCACAATTAAAGGACATTACTTTACTAGGAAAAATAATGACAAAACGAGATTTAAGTAAGAAACACAGGGGAACCAGTTTAGTGACTGGGAATATCTCCAAATAAAACATTTAGTAAGCACTATCCCACAACCAATTAGAAATGAAAAAGCGCTAACCCCAATAGAAAAGATATGTAGTATAGGGAAGCCACTGAGGCATGGTATATCACAGGTATATAAAATATTAACAGAATTAGAAACGGAAGGATCACTAACCCTTCTTAGAAAAATGGAGCCAAGAACTAGGTAAAGAAATAGAGGAAAAAAAATGATAGAATCAGTTTATAGTTTTGCATCCGACATAACGACGATAGAAACAAATTATAAAAATATGGTACGTTGGCATTTTGACCCCAGAGAGAATGAACAAAATACATCCCAACAACTCCCCATTGTGTGGGAGGGGATGTGGGCAACTAGGAACGACAATTCATATGTGGTGGGAGTACTGGACTGAAATCCTGAACTATATTGAAGCAGTAACTGGAGAAAAATGTATATATTTGTATTACACCAACGTGGGTGTGTGCTGTATATTTTTAAAAATGTTTCCAATAAAGAGTAAATTAAAACAAAAAATATTTGTCTTTTTGAGTGTGTGTACTTGATCATAATTTGTGTAAAAATTTGCTTTTTTTTCTGCATTTTTTTTTCAGGTTAATGAGGAACAATTATTTGGCACATGAACAGGTCCATCGTGGGTAAAATGAGTTTCCATAATTTTCAAGAGCCACTTAAACTCTTTGTACCTTTTACAAACCACCAAAAACATCTTCGACTCCAAACCAATTTGTCAAAATGGTGAAATTTCACCAAAATCTCCCAATTTTCACTAGAATTTTGAGGACAAAAGTCTCAATTTTGTTTATTCTTAGTAGGTTATACAAAGCTAAAAAAAAGTACAAATTTTCATGGTCTTTCACTTTTACACCTTAGCTAGAGATTTTTGGCCTAAATCTTGCATAAAAGCCATAACGGGAATCTGGAGGTTGAGCAACATGACACTATTTCCCCTTTCTCTGGTCAGGCATATGGGACTCCTAGAAGTGTAATGGATGGAGAAGATTTTTTGACCATCTTAATTTTGCAATGGAGCAAAGATTGGTGGCTTGGGCAACAGGATAAGTAAGAATACTTATTTTTTTTCTTACAGGTTGGCCTCAATCTCCCACTGAACTTTTACCGCACCAAGGGTCAGACACTACTGTATCCACCAACACCACTCTAAGTGTCACTGGGTCCAATGAGCTTAATGGAGGCCTAAAAGGGGACGAGGAAGGAGGGGGATCAGACATTTTGGTATATATTATCTACTAGTAGTACCTTTACAATTACAATATTATTGTTTATCCTATAAAACCATTTTTTTCTGAAGAACATGCAATGGTTGTAAATGCTCCAAACATTTTGGATTTTTTTCTAAATGGCCAGAGAATCTGCCTATATTTTCTTCTATTAACTACCTTTTTTTTAAAAGAGACTTAATCTGTAAAATGGCTACTTAGAGTAGCCCTAATTTCTGCTGCAAAATTTTCATCCTAACAAGAGTTTTAGGTTCCATTAACCTTGTAGAGAATGACCTAGTGTTTAGTATTCAATTACTTTAACCTCAAATTTTTTGTGTTTCTTATACCTGCAGGATTGATGTGTGGGAATGTAACCACAGATGTGTTCCAGGGTCAAAGGCCAGCATTCCCAGCATCACTAATTGCATACTAGTTATGAGTCTCATGAGTCCTTGTATCTCTTTATTAGTGAAGCAAGAATGAAGATGACAACCCTGGTGCTTGCATCTTTAAAGCTCAACTCCAGGATATTGACATTCCCCCTCATACTAACCACACCTATCCAAATGCCCATTTTACTAACTTGAAGACATGGTCATGTGACAATCCTTTGTTCTTTTTCTGTTTACATCCTGGTGTCCTTCTTCAGGTGTCCACATCACTGTCTGCACAATGTGGAATCTCCTATTGGCTAGATCTTCTCTCATAGGCTCCAAAAGCAGGTGAACTTATGGGGGTGGTGAGGTCAGGGGACCAGTGCCCAAGACGATAATGAGCAAGGGAGAATGCCTAGTTCCCAGGCAGAAAATTATCTCTGCTCATAGATTAAACTGTGACTTTGATCCATTATACAGCGGGACGGCTGAGGAAGAGGTTTTTGCATGGAGACAGTGCATTATTTTAATTTTTGCCTGACATTGGGCTTTTAAAACTAGTTTCAAAATGGCAGTTCAGGTATGGTTCTTGAAGACACATACAAAAAGCAACAGTTTAACATCAGCTTCCAAAAATACACTAAAACCTTCTCACCTGTAAAACCACAAAGACAGTCTCCAAACCAGCCATTCTCAACCATAGTTTCGGGGAAACCTAGGGTTCCTCGAGAGGAGGTTGCTGGGGGTTCCTTGAAATTGCTAATTGACCTCCCATCTGATGGTGCCTGGTTAGTTCTCAGTCCAATGCAACTTGGCAGAGCGAGCAGCATGGCACCAATGATCTTTTTAGGTGTCTGAAAGGGTGGCATTCTGACCACCACTAAAAGGGGGGGAATTCTTCCTTAACTACTAAGGTCATAGCATTTTTTCCACTGACCCCCAAAGAATTTGTTTTAGTAAGGGTTCCCTGAGACCTAATATTAATTTTAAGGGTTCCTCTGGTGTAAAAAGTTTGAAAAAGGTTAATCCAAACTCTTATGACGTGTACACACGATCGGTTTTACCGATAAAAACAGTCCGATGGACTTTTCTCATCGGACAAACCGATTGTGTATGGGCCCCATCGGTCTTTTTTCAATCGGTGAGAAAAAATTTAACATGTTTTAAATTTATCCGATGGGAAAAAAAAATAGCAAATTCTGATCGTCTGTGTGGAACGCCATCGGACAAAAAACCCACGCATGCTCAGAATCAAGTCGACGCATGCTCAGAAGCACTGAACTTAATTTTTATCGGCTTGTCGGAGTGTTTTACGTCACAGCGTTTGGGGACGGTCGTATTTTTGACTGATGGTGCGTAGGTAAGACTGATGGAAGTCAGCTTCATCGGATTTCCAATGGAAAAATCCATCAGATTAGAATCCATAGGAAATCCGATCGTGTGTACAGGGCCTTACACTGCCGCAAGTTATTTGCTAAAAAATAGCATGTAAAGGTTACCTATAGTTTTGTTCCCATTGTAGAATAATAAATACTAATGCATTCTAGCCAAAATTCAGCATGGGATTTTCTCCATCTCCTCTTCCATTCGTTCTTATGATAAGGGTCAACATTAAGTCATAATGACACTGAATTACTGAAATGCAAATGTTCCAGGGAAGATTAGGAAAAATGGTGTTTGAAGCGCCACAATCTTTTACTCAAAGCTGGATTTCAGTTTCTATAATTTTAAACAATTGATGAATTAAATATTGACCTATCAAATTGTATTATGTACAGTACATGCAGAAATATCTCATCCTATGGAGTATGGGAAGAGTGGCCACCTGCCGCAGATTCTAATGCACATTCTGAGCTTCTCACGGTATACTTTAGGTGATTGTAGCCATTTTAGTGCACTTGCAACAAGAACAATTGAGTACTGTCCATGATACTTTTTTATTTTCACTCAAATCCAAATTTTCAGAACAAGCTTTAAGGGCGTGTCTCCTTCTTTAAAGGGGTTGTAAAGGTTCATGTTTTTTCACCTTAATGCATCCTATGCATTAAGGTGAAAAAACTTCGTACGATCACTGGCCCCCCAGCCCCCCCGTTTTACTTACCTGAGCCCTGGAAAGTCCCACGTCGCAAACGTGCTCTTCCTTTGCTCTGTCTTCTCGGCTCTTCATTGGATAGATTGATAGCAGCGCAGCCATTGGCTCGCGCTGCTGTCAATCAACTCCAATGACGTGGGGGGGGGGCGGGGCAGAGTCCTGTAGTCGGTGGCTATGGACACCGAATACAGGACTCGGGAGCGAGTGAACCTTTAGTGTCACTTTAAGGCCCATGCAGTACTAATACACAAAGTTTTGGCAGAATGTTAAGTAAGACAATCTCTGTGGGAAACAAAAAGAGAAAAAAGATACACAAAGAAATGTACACAGCAATGGCAATTAAGGTCCACATTTAGTTCATTACCGTTTGTGTCAAATAGAATTATCATTCTTAGTTCAAAAGTTTTCCCTTTCTGAGTAGTTTTGAAGTTCTCTTTAAAATGGTTGTAAAGGCAGAAGTTTTTTTTATCTTAATACATTCTAGAGGGACCCAAGCATAGGAGGATCCAGGCTGCTCTGTGCAAAAACACTGCACAGAGCAGGTACGTATAACATGTTTGTTATTTTTAAAGAGGAAAAAAAAAACAAGACTTTAGTATCACTTTAAGAACGCAAACATTCATGTCTTCCACGGTGTGGTCTGGTTGTTAAAAAAAACTGTCCCACGGGAGTGCGGAAATCATCCTCCCTATGTTCCTTAATGTTGTGTCTGTGTAAGTTCATCCTTCTTTGCAATTTATGTTTCGGCAATGAAAGATCCTTTGCTGCATTTTTTACATTGAATGAGGTACACCACATTATCGATTAAAACCATTAGTCATAAATACTGCCAGTTTCCTGCAAGATACAACTAATTTTCTGAACAAGATCCACAATAGACAGCAATTACCACCAAATACACTTCTAGTCACTATGGATGTAGAATCTCTGTACAGTAACATCCGAGTCACAAGGATGGGATTCCTGCATGTCTCAGATTCTTATCATTCCCACCAAACCACAAACACAGAGCTGAGTATGTTACAATATTTCACTTTCCTAATAATGACATCTATCTTCACTGTATGGATACTGCTATGGGAAGAAAAATTACACTCCAATATGCTAACTTATTTATGGCTGACCTGGAAGACAAATTGCTGAACAGCATTCAACAAAGCCCATGTGTATATATATATATATATATATATATATATATATATATATATATACATACACACATACATATATACTAATGCTATATTGGTGATATTTTCATCATATGGACAGAAAGGTGATGAAAATCTAAAACAAATTCATTCATTGATCCACATGTTTCAGCCTTAAATCAAACTACAAATGGACTATTCAAACACACATGTCAATTTCCCAGACACCATAGTATACATCAGGGATGACAAGCTGAACAGCCCAATATACAGGAAACCCACTGACAGATGCAACTATCTTCACAGTTCCAGCTTTGACCCCCAGCACGCCAAGTGGACCATTATACACAGCCAGGCCATCAATTACCACCAAATATGCTCAGACCCAGAAGACAGAGACACATATCTCCGAACATTAGCAGACTCCTTCTATAAAAAGGTTACAAGGATAAAACAATTAATACAAGCATAGACATGGCCCTGAAAACCTGTAGAGAAAATCTCCAATACAAAAAAACCATCATAACAAAAGGATGAAACTCTGAAAGAAATATTCCAACAACCCCCAATTCTGGCTTTCAGGCAACCACCCAACTCCAGACATGAAATTTCATTCTGGTTATGAAGTCACATATAAAGGAACCAGGCCCTGCAACAAAAAAAACGCTGCAAACCGTACAGCCAAATACATTTATCAAAAAGTGTTACACATACAAAAGGGATCTTGAATATCACAGCTCTATACATATACAGCCAGGCCCGGACTGGCCATAGGGCAGACCGGGCAAATGCCCGGTGACGCCGGACAGCATGTCACGTCTTCCCCATCATCTCCAATGTCTCCGGAGGCAGCCGGAGTTGGTGGGCGGAGCTGGGGTGTGGCTGCCCCCTCCACTCCTCCCACAGACTCGTTCACTCTGGCTGATCCCACAGCTGAAGGAGAAAGAAAGGAGGACACAGCAGCCAGAGAGTGTCTTCATCTCCAGGCATGCTGTAAGTTACTGCACTGCTGCACATGTCACTACATAGAGTCTTAACCTGGCACCATACCACTCCAGCCTGCCCTATGCCACCGCACCTTGCCCTATGCGTGCCACCCCAACCTGCCCTATGCCACCGCACCCTGCCCTATGCCACAGCAACCTGCTTTATGCCACCGCAACCTGCCCTATACCACCCCAGCCTGTCCTATGCCACCGCAACCTGCCCTATGCCACAGCAAACTGCTTTATACCACCCCAACCTGCCCTATGCCACCGCAACCTGCCCTATACCACCGCAAACTGCCCTATACCACTCCAGCCTGCCCTATGCCACCGCAACCTGCCCTATGCCACCGCAAACTGCTCTATACCACCCCAACCTGCCCTATGCCACCGCAAACTGCTCTATACCACCCCAACCTGCCCTATGCCACCGCAACCTGCTCTATGCCACCACACCCTGCCCTATATCACCCCAACCTGCCCTATACCACCCAAACCTGCTCTATACCACCCCAGCCTGCCCTATACAACCCTAACCTGCCCTATGCCACCCCAGCCTGCCCTATATCACCGCAACCTGCCCTATATTACCCCAACCTGCCCTATATCACCCCAGCCCGCCCAATACCACCCTATACTTTAACCACTTCTCTACTGTGCACGAAAACCCCCTTCCTGCCCAAGCCATTTTTCAGCTTTCAGCGTTGTCACACTTTGAATGACAATTGCGCGGTCGTGCGACGTGGCTCCCAAACGAAATTTGCGTCCTTTTTTTCCCACAAATAGAGCTTTCTTTTGGTGGTATTTGATCACCTCTGCGGTTTTTATTTTTTGCGCTATAAACAAAAGAAGAGCGTCCAGTTTGGAAAAAAAACACAATTTTTTACCTTTTGCTATAATAAATACCCATTTTTTTTTTTTAAATAAAATTTTCCTCAGTTTAGGCCGATACGTATTCTTCTACATATTTTTGGTAAAAAAAAAAAAATCGCAATAAGCGCGTATTGATTGGTTTGCGCAAAAGTTATAGCGTCTACAAAATAGGGGATAGATTTATAGCATTTTTTTATTTTATTTTTTATTAGTAATGGCGGCGATCTGCGATTTTTTATTGTGACTGCGATATTGCGGCGGACACATCGGACACTTTTGACACATTTTTGGGACCATTCACATTTATACAGCGATCCCTGCTATAAAAATGCATTGATTACTGTATAAATGTGATTGGCAGGGAAGGGGTTAACCACTAGGGGGCGGGAAGGGGTTAAATATGTTCCCTCAAAGTGTTCTTACTGTGGGGGGAGGGGACTGACTGGGGGAGGTGACCGATGGTTGTCCCTATGTACAAGGGACACACCATCGGTCCCCTCTCCCTCACAGGACGTGGATCTCTGTGTTTACACACAGAGATCCACTTTCCTGCTCGTTTCCCGGGCAATCGCGGGTGCCCGGCGGCAATCGCGGCCGCCGGGCACGCGCACCGAGGCCTTGTGAACGCCTTGTGAACGCGGCCTCCTAGCTCGTTTTAAAGGGAGGACGTCATATGACGTCCTCCCAGAACGAGAGTATCCTCCGCCCGCCGTCTATTGACAGTGGGCGGGGGACAAGTGGTTAATTTACAGGGGTCATTTGGGGGTGCGAGTCGTGACCGTGCGCTGCCTGCAGGGCGCTGGGCAGGATAGACAGGAGGGGGGTGACACCATGTTTTGCTGCACCAGGTAACACCAACCCTAGTGACGCCACTGCCCCAGTGCACTCTCAGCTGCGAGACGGAGCCGCTCTCGAGTGACAGTGACATCTGTCGGCACATTAGGGGGCCGGGACCCGCAACGATCCCCTTCTCTCTGGCAAGGTGGCCGTGGCAAACAAAAAACAAAAACCTCTCAGGTGTAGATGTCCTCTAGGTGGTTATCTCCTCCCAACAGCCAAGGGTGCTGGCAATGCAATTTCAGGCAAAACAAAAGATCAAGTCTTCTGGACAGCAGTACTCCAATAAAAAGCCTTTATTATGTAGAATCTTCAAAAATCCAAATACAGCACATCAAGTGACAAAATTCTGGTATAGAGCTGACTAGTTTCACACTTTCTTAGTGTTTAATCATAGCTCATGATTAAACATGAAAGGGGGGAACTAGTCAGCTCTTTTGTTTTGCCTGAAGGTGTCCGTGGCACTGATGATCTGATCAGTCTCAGCTCGGCTGTCTCACACAGCCGAGCAGAGTGAAGCCGCCTCCCCCTCCTCCTTTATGTCCACACAGGGGGAGGGGACCCAACATGCAGTCCCGCGCTGATCTGAAGTACATTATGGGTCTAAAGGGGGGGTCTGTATTGTAGGGGGGGTTTCTGTATTGTGGGGGTGGTCTGAAATGTAGAGGGGGTTCTGTATTGTAGGGGGGTCTGTAATGCAGGGGGGGTTCTGTAATGTAGGGGGTTCTGTATTGTAGGGGGGATTCTGTATTGTAGGGGGGTCTGTAATGTAGGGGAGGTTCTGTATTGTAGGGGGGTCTGTAATGTTGGGGGGTTCTGTATTGTAGGGGGGTCTGTAATGTAGGGGGGTCTGTAATGTAGGGGGGGTCTGTATTGTAGGGGGGTTCTGTATTGTAGGGGGGTCTGAAATGTAGGGGGGTTCTGTATTGTAGGGGGGTCTGTAATGTAGGTGGGTTCTGAAATGTAGGGGGGTTCTGTATTGTAGGGGGGTCTGAAATGTAGGTGGGTTCTGTATTGTAGGGGGGTCTGTATTGTAGGGGGGTCTGTATTGTAGGGGGGGTCTGTATTGTAGGGGGGTTCTGTATTTTAGGGGGTCTGTAATGTAGGGGGGTTCTGTATTGAAGGGGGTCTGAAATGTAGGCGGTGTGTTCTGTATTGTAGGGGGGTCTGAAATGTAGGGGGGTCTGAAATGTAGGGGGGGTTCTGTATTGCAGGGGGGTCTGAAATGTAGGGGGTTCTGTATTTTAGGGGGGTCTGAAATGTAGGGGGGTCTGTATTGTAGGGGGTCTGTAATGTAGGGGGGTCTGTAATGTAGGGGGGTCTGTATTTTAGGGGGGTTCTGTATTGTAGAGGGGGTCTGTATTGTAGAGGGGGTCTGTAATGTGTGGGGGGGTCTGTAATGTAGAGGGGTCTGTGTGATAGAGGGGGGCTGTAATGTAGGGGGTCTGTATTTTAGAGGGGGTCTGTACTGTAGGGGGGTCTGTACTGTAGGGAGGGGGTCTGCACTGTAGGGAGGGGGTCTGTACTATAGGGAGGGGGTCTGTACTGTAGGGAGGTCTGTGTAACATGCAGGGGGTCCAGAACTGTTAGGGGGTGTCTGTGTAACAAACTGTTGGGGGATGTGTATTGTAAATGGGTCCAGAGGTGTGGTGCTATGTAATGTAAAGGGGTCCAGAGGTGCAGGGTGCTGTGTAATGTAAAAGGGTCTAGAGGTGCAGGGTGCTGTGTAATGTAAAGGGGTCCAGAAGTGCAGGGTGCTGTGTAATGTAAACAGGTCCAGAGGTGCAGGGTGCTGTGTAATGTAAAGGGGTTCAGAGGTGCAGGGTGCTGTGTAATGTAAAGGGGCCCAGAGGTGCAGGGTGCTGTGTAATGTAAAGGGGCCCAGAGGTGCAGGGTGCTGTGTAATGTAAAGGGGTTCAGAGGTGCAGGGTGCTGTGTAATGTAAAGGGGCCCAGAGGTGCAGGGTGCTATGTAATGTAAAGGGGTCCAGGGTGTCCAGAGGTGTGGTGCTATGTAATGTAAAGGGGTACAGGGGTGCAGGGTGCTGTGTAATGTAAAGGGGTCCAGAGGTACAAGGTGCTGGAAACCCACATCCCATCATTAACCGCCACCGCCTGCCTGGGCCTATTTTTTGTCCCAGTCCGGGCCTGTATACAGCTCGACCTCCAATAATGTGGTGTACCTCCTCCTGTGCAAAAATGCAGCAAATCTTACGATGGCAAAACAGGGCAGAAATTGCAAGCAAGGATGAATTTACACAGACACACCATTAACCACTTAAGCCCCGAACCATTTGGTAGCTAAAGGACCAGAGGTGAATTCAGAATTTTGCACTGCGCTGCTTTAACTAAATTGTGCGGACATGCAATGTTGTACCCAAACGAAATTTGCGTCCTTTTCTTCCCACAAATAGAGCTTTCTTTTAATGGTATTTGATTGCCTCTGCGATTTTTATTTTTTGCGATATAAACGGAAAAAGACCGAAAATTTTGAAAAAAAATTATATTTTCTACTTTTTGTTATAAGAAAAATCTAATAAACTCAATTTTAGTCATACATTTAGGCCAAAATGTATTCAGCCACATGTTTTTTGTAAAAAAAATGTCAATAAGCGTAGATTTATCGGTTTGCGCAAAAGTTATAGAGTTTACAAACTAGGGTACATTTTCTGAAATTTACACAGCTTTAAATTTATGACTGCCTATCTCATTTCTTGAGGTGCTAAAATGACAGGGCAGTACAAAACCCCCCCAAATGACCCCATTTTGGAAAGTAGACACCCCAAGGAAATTGCTGAGAGGCATGTTGAGCCCATTGAATTTTTTTTTTTTTGTCTTAAGTGATTGAATAATGACTAAAAAAAAAAAAAAATTACAAAAAGTTGTCACTAAATGATATATTGCTCACACATGCCATGGTTATATGTGGAATTGCACCCCAAAATACATTTTGCTGCTTCTCCTGAGTACGGGGATACCACATGTGTGGGACTTTTTGGGAGCCTAGCCGCGTACGGGACCCCGGAAACCAAGCACCGCCTTCAGGATTTCTAAGGGCGCAAATTTTTGATTTCACGCCTCACTACCTATCACAGTTTCGAAGGCCATAAAATGCCAAAATAGCACAAAACCCCCCCAAATGACCCCATTTTGGAATATAGACACCCCAAGCTATTTGCTGAGAGGCATGGCGAGTATTTTACAGCTCTCATTTGTTTTTGAAAATGAAGAAAGAAAATATATATATATATATATATTATTTTTTTTCAATTTTCAAAACTTTGTGACAAAAAGCGAGATCTGCAAAATACTCACAATACCTCTCAGCAAATAGCTTGGGGTGTCTACTTTCCAAAATGGGGTCATTTGGGGGGGTTTGTGCCATCTGGGCATTCCATGGCCTCCGAAACTGTGATAGGCAGTGAGAAGTGAAATCAAAAATTTACACCCTTAGAAAGCCTGAAGGCGGTGCTTGGTTTTTGGGGTCCCGTACGCGGCTAGGCTCCCAAAAAGTCTCACACATGTGGTATCCCCGTACTCAGGAGAAGCAACAGAATGTATTTTGGGGTGTAATTCCACATATGCCCATGGCATGTTTGAGCAATATATCATTTAGTGACAACTTTGTGCAAAAAAAAAAAAAAAATTGTCGTTTTTCCGCAACTTGTGTCAACATATAAAATATTCCATGGACTCGACATGCCTCTCAGTATATAGCTTGGGGTGTCTACTTTCCAAAATGGGGTCATTTGGGGGGGGGGTTTGAACTGTTCTGGCATTTTATACACAACATTAGGAAGCTTACATCCACTCTTCTAACCACTTGAAGACAAAGCCCTTTTTGACACTTTTTGTTTACATGAAAACATTTTTTTTTTTGCAAGAAAATTATGTTGAACCCCCAAACATTATATATATATTTTTAAAGCAAAGGCCCTACAGATTAAAATGGTGGGTGTTGCATTTTTTTTTTCTACACAGTATTTGCGCAGCGATTTTTCAAACGCATTTTTTGGGTTAAAAAATACACTTTTTTTTAATTTTAATGCACTAAAAGACACTATATTGCCCAAATGTTTGATGAAATAAAAAAGATGATCTTAGGCCGAGTACATAGATACCAAACACGACATGCTTTAAAATTTCGCACAAACGCGCATTGGCGACAAACTACATACATTTTTAAAAGCCTTTAAAAGCCTTTACAGGTTACCCCAGTAGATTTACAGAGGAGGTCTACTGCTAAAATGACTGCCCTCGATCTGACCTTCGCGGTGATACCTCACATGCATGGTGCAATTGCTGTTTACATATGACGCCAGACCGACGCTTGCGTTCGCCATTGGGCAAGAGCAGGGCAGGACAGGGGTGCTTTTTTTTTTTTTTTTTTTTTTTTATTATTAATTTTGCTTTTTTATTTTATTTTTAAATTGTTCCTTCCAAGTAATTTTTTTTTTTATCATTTTTATTGTTATCTCAGGGAATGTAAATATCCCCTATGATAGCAATAGGTAGTGACAGGTACTCTTTTTTTGAAAAAACTGGGGTCTTCTAGACCCTAGATTTTTCCTCTGCCCTCAAAGCATCTGACCACACCAAGATCAGTGTGATAAAATGCTTTCCCAATTTCCCAATGGCGCTTTTTATATCCGGGGGGGGCATTCCCTCCCACTGCTTGTAAAAGCAGTCCAGAGGCTAATTAGCCGCTAGGATTGCTTTTACATGAAAGCCGGCCGCAGGCTGAAAAGAATGATACCAAGATGATACCTAAACCCGCAGGCATCATTCTGGTATAAACATTCAAAGTCCAGCAACATACCAGTACGTTGCTGGTCCTTGTTGGACATGTATTGTAATCTTTTTTTTTTCATGCAGCCAGTTGGCTGAACGAAAAAAGAGATTGATCAGTGGGTATGCCCACCATTAGAATACCGCCCTTCATCCACCCACTTCCAATGATGGGCATACACGCACCATTTATATATGCCGAAGCATGGGGGCATCCTCCCGCAAAAAAGTTATGCCGCACACACATGGTCAGACTTTTCCACGGGCAAGCCTCCGTCGGAATTTCGACCGTATGTACGCGGCATTAGGAGCAAAATCGCTCCTCCGCTCCTGCTGCCCCAATGCTTCGGCATATATGCTTTTTTTATTTAACTGTGGTGGTGAAATCACCTCCTACAGCACTGGAGTCGCAGGGATCAGGCCTGTCTCTGCGAACGCTGCAGTTATGTGTGTTTTTATTTTGTAAGTGACAGTGATCGATCGATACTGCACTTGGGTGGCCTGGGCTGGACGGAGGGGTAAAACGCAGGTGCTAGCAGGTATCTGGGCTGATCCCGCTAACACTGCGTTTTTGGGAACCCTAAACTGCTGGGGACGCTAGTATAGATCTGATCAGATCAGATATTGATCTGTTCAGATACTATACCACTAAGGGGGGTGTATGCTTCATGCGTGGGTGTTAGCGTTACTGGCACTAACCTGACGCTGCCTGGGGTGTGACTCAGACCCTCTCTGACGCTAAAACCTAATTGATATCACCCGCCGGGCAATCAGGGGGTTAAACCTTTATTGGGTTATATACGGCGGGTGCCCTGACACTATAAAAAGCAAACTAACTAACCAGCGTCACCCGTAACATTTATATGGTGATCACTGGTGAAAGGGTTAACTAGGGGCAATCAGGGGGTTAAAACCTTTATTAGATAATATATGGGGGTACCTGACGCTATAAAAACCTGCGGCGAACCTAAAAAAAATTACTGGCTACCGATCTGCATCACCGACACTAAGACAGCGATCAGAAAACGGTCGCTTGGTGATAGGGGGTGAAAGGGTTACCTGGGGGGCGATCAAGGGGGTTAAACCTTTACTAGATAATATATTGGGGTACCTGACGCTATAAAAACCTGCGGCGAACCTAAAAAAAATTACTGGCTACCGATCTGCATCACCGACACTAAGACAGCTGTGAGGGGGTTAGCTCGGCAGCGGGTGTGTGTGACCCCCGGGATGGGCTCCCCACACAAAACAGGCCCAGCAAACGGAGGTTGTGGTTTTCAAAATCAAAAAAGGTGCGGTTTATTTTCTATTTACAGTGACAAAACACAGCAAAGCAAAAGAAACATAACCAAAATAAATCCTGGTCAAGTTGACCTCTGACTAAACAAACAGGTTTCCTAACTAACAACTGGGACCAGCCTAGTGCTGTCCTAGTCCCTAAGTCCCTGGTTTTAAATGTCCAAGCAAATAGCCACACAGGCTTTGCCTCACCGCACAGGGGTTCACTCTCCCTAGACAGTCCACACAGGTCTGGTTCCAGGCATGAGCTAACATCTAATGAAGCTGGGAGTTCTTATAGAGGCCTAAATGAGCTGACAAGGTTCAGCTGGTCTCCTCATCTCTGTCTGCACGACGCCCCACACTCTCCCTAGAGGTATGAGTCATCCATGAGCCCACTAGCCTTATACAACTCTCCACCTAGTTGTATAAGTCGGCGTAAAGCCTGAATCTGGGCGAAATATATCTACCCCCCTGGATGCAACCAGGTGACTTTACCTTCCTGCTGTCACACAGCGTTTAGAAAAACGATCGCTTAGCAACAGTGGTGATAGGGGGTGAAAGGGTTACCTGGGGGGCGATCAAGGGGGTTAAACCTTTATTAGATAATATATTGGGGTACCTGACGCTATAAAAACCAGCGGCGAACCTAAAAAAAATTACCGGCTACCGATCTGCATCACCGACACTAAGACAGCGTTTAGAAAAACGAACGCTTAGCGACAGTGGTGATAGGGGGTGAAAGGGTTACCTGGGGGGCGATCAAGGGGGTTAAACCTTTATTAGATAATATATTGGGGTACCTGACGCTATAAAAACATGCGGCGAACCTAAAAAAAATTACTGGCTGCCGATCGGCATCACTGACGCTAAGACAGCGATCAGAAAAATGATAGCTTAGCGACAGTGGTGATAGGGGGTGAAAGGGTTATCTGGGGGGTGATCAGGGGGTTAAACCTTTATTAGGGGGGGTTAGGGGCCTACACTGGACCTAAAACTGAATGTACTGACACTTTTACAGTCACAAATGTCACTGATTGCAGTGATCACTAAATAAATGGTCACTGCAATCAGTGACACTGTGACTGGGGGCTGGGGGGGGGGTGATCTGGGGGGGCCTGGGGGGGGCGATTTATGTCCCTATGTGTCCTGGTGTCAGTGTAGTGTTGTGTGCACTGACCTGATGTCTTCTCTTGTATGGCGCTCGGTATATGTGAGCGCCGCACCAGAGATGACATCACTTCCTCCTGCTTCCTCTGTCTGACACAGACAGAGGGGGCATTTCCATTCGCCGGGAGCGATCGCGAGGGGGTGGCCGGAAACGAATGGCTGCCCCCTCATCCCGGAACGCTCCCGGACACTTAGCCACCGCTCACTGTATAGGAGGGGGGTCCGATTGGACCCCCCAACTATGCAAAGGCAATCACGTACACTCTATGTGATTGTGCCTGTTGGTGCCATTCTGCCGACGTATATATACAGTGAGCGGTCGTTAAGTGGTTAAGGAACATACAGGGTCTCACAAAAGTGAGTACACCCCTCACATTTTTGTAAATAATTTATTATATCTTTTCATGTGACAACACTGAAGAAATGACACTTTGCTACATTGTAAAGTAGTGAGTGTACAGCTTGTATAACAGTGTAAACTTGCTGTCCCCTCAAAATAACTCAACACACAGCCATTAATGTCCAAACCACTGGCAACAAAAATGAGTACATGTGTGGCGGCAACCAGGTGAGGAGTACAAAGACAAGTGTGTCTTGCCTACAGTCAAGCATGGTGGTGGGAGTGTCATGGTATGGGGCTACATGAGTGCTGCCGGCACTGGGGAGCTACAGTTCATTGAGGGAACCATGAATGCCAACATGTACTGTGACATACTGAAGCAGATCATGATCCCCTCCCTTTTGAGACTGGGCCGCAGGGCAGTATTCCAACATGATAATGACCCCAAACACACCTCCAAGACAACCACTGCCTTGCTAAAGAAGCTGAGAGTAAAGGTGATGGACTGGCCAAGCATGTCTCCAGACCTAAACCTTATTGAGCATCTGTGGGTCATCCTCAAACGGAAGGTGAAGGAGCGCAAAGTCTCCAACATCCACCAGCTCTGTGATGTCGTCATGGAGGATTGGAAGAGGACTCCAGTGGCAACCTGTGAAACTCTGGTGAACTCCATGTCCAAGAGGGTAAGGTAGTGCTGGAAAATAATTGTACCCACACAAAATATTGACACTTTGGGCCCAATTTGGACATTTTCACTTAGGGGTGTACTCTTTTTTGTTGCCAGCGGTTTAGACATTAATGGCTGTGTGTTGAGTTATTTTAAGGGGACAGCAAATTTACACTGTTATACAAGCTGTACACTCACTACTTTACATTGTAGCAAAGTGTCATTTCTTCAGTGTTGTCACATGAAAAGATATAATAAAATATTTACTAAAATGTGAGAGGTGTACTACTCACTCTTGTGAGATACTGTAAGAAGGATGATTTCTACACTCCCGTAGGACATCATTTCTTACGACCAGATCACACCATGAATGTTTTAGTTCTTAAATGGAACGTCAAAACTACTCTAGGAAAACATTTGAATTAAGAAGGATAATTATTTTTGACATAAAAGATAATGGACTAAATATGGACTTCCTCAGAGATTGTCTTAACATTCTGCTAAAACCGTGTATTAGTGCTGCTTGGGCCTTGAAGAAGGGGGCACATGCCTAAAACGAAAAATTTGGATGTTAGTGCAAATAAAAAAAAGGATCACGGACAGTATTCAATTGTTTAAAGAATACTTTAGAATCTGAAGTAAATAATATAGAGCCCACCTCATTTACTGCCTGGAGGAAATTCAGCATCATATATCCCTTTCCTTCCCAGTCTTGAAGTCCCTGACCAACCCCTTACATTCATTGGATTTTATTTCTTTCAGGCCAAGAAGCTCAGAATCACACATGGGCATTTCTTAGGGCAGCCTAGATGCGAATGGAGCCTGGCTGGGATTGCTCACTCCTCCAGACTGACACCCATATATAAAGGCACTCTGAACCTTACATAAGCTCACAGTGTGCAGTGAAATCAGAGTAAGCAATTTCATTACAGGAGAGGAACCCATACAAGTGTGCAAGACTGAAGGTAAGGCTGGAGTTCAACTTTAACCAACACATGTGTTCTACAACACTAAAGCCCTGTACACACGATCGGATTTCCTATGGTTTTTAAACAGATGGATTTTTCCATCGGAAAACCAATGAAGCCGACTTCCATCAGTCTTGCCTACACACCATCAGTCAAAAAACCAACCGTTCCAAACGCAGTGACGTAAAACACTCCAATGAGCCGAGAAAAATGAAGTTCAATGCTTCTGAGCATGCGTCGACTTGATTCTGAGCATGCGTGGGTTTTTTAACCGATGGACTTGCCCATAGACAATCGGAAATTGCTATCGTTTTTTTTAACCATCTATTTTTTGACACCGATGGAAAAAAGACCGATGAGGCCCATACATGATCGGTTTGTCTGATGAAAAAAATCCATCGGACTGTTTTCATTGGTAAAACCGATCGTGTATACGCGGCTTACAAGTTTATCCATCCTCCATATGGTTGCATTTGTTTTTTACCAAAGCCAGTTTAAAGCAAAGTAGTGGTAAAAAAAATTATCCTTTTTTGTGCCACTGTGGATGTGGCATGGGGAATTTTCTTTGCCAGTATACTTTTTGTTAAAAGCTGTTCCTCTGTTTCTTTTGTTCTTATTCATCAGGGCACTCATGTGGACAACCCACCCTGGCTCTGCACCGGGCTCCAGGTTGTCCGGTTGAATGGTATTTGCTCTACTTGCCATATATCCCCCCCACAGCTTTCTCCTTACATGTCCCCCTGCTCGGCAGAGGCCCATAGAGCCCTCTCATGCACTGACCGTTATTATTGTGTTTTGTTGTTTTACTTGTCTCTTTTTCCTTTTTTTTTCCTCTTTCTGTTCAACATGTTTATATCTGTTCTCTTTGTTATACGACCCTGTGAGGTCGGCGATCCTGTCTGCTGCAAACGGTTGGACATATCTTGTTATACGTTTTCTTACGAAATGAACACTGATTATACAAAAAAAAAAAAGCTTTCCCTCTTGTGGTGGGGGAAGGGGTGCACCCTCTGAGGAGATGTGGTTCCCCTCCTTTCACACACATGATGAATTACACGTGGACCTACCACACACGAAGAGTTTTCGGTTGATATTTACTATGACGTAGTCAAAGGTGGAGTTATTACAACTGACAGCTTACGGTGATTGAGATGCAGCGTGATGGTGTTGCATTATGAATATTAACCACTTTGCGCCCGTCATACGACTAATGACAGCCGCAAAGTGGTTCTATAATGCCGGGAGGCTGTCATTATACGGCCATCACTCCTCTGGCCACTGGGGGGCGCGCGAGCACCGCCGGCGGCGCGTGCCCGGCGCATCACTGAGATGCCGATGCGCGTGCCTGGCGGCCGCAATGTCCGCCAGGTACCTGCGATCGGCCGCTACACAGACAAGGACATGGATCTGTGTGTGTAAACACACAGATCCATGTCCTGTGAGGGAGAGAGGAGACTGATGCTGTGTCCCTTGTACATAGGGACACAGATCGACCACCTCCCCCAGTCAGTCCCCTCCCCCCACAGTAGCAATCACACATTAGGGAACATATTAACCCCTTCCTCGCCCCCTAGTGTTATCCCCTTCCCTGCCAGTCACATTTATACAGTAATCAGTGCAGTTTTATAGCACTAATCGCTGTATAAATGTGAATGGTCCCAAAAATGTGTCAAAAGTGTCCGATGTGTCCGACGCAATATCGCAGTCCTGACAAAAATCGCAGATCGCTGCCATTACTAGTAAAAAAAAAAAAAAAAAATGTCAGAATTCTATCCCCTATTTTGTAGATGCTATAACTTTTGCGCAAACCAATCACTATACGCTTATTGGGATTTTTTTTAACCAAAAATATGCAGAAGAATACGTATCGGCCTAAACTGAGGAAGAAATATTTTTTTAAAAAAAAAATTGGGATATTTATTATAGCAAAAATCCAAAAATATTGTGTTTTTTTAAAATTGTCGCTCTTTTTTGGTTTATAGCGCAAAAAATAAAAACCGCAGAGGTGATCAAATATCAAATACCACCAAAAGAAAGCTCTATTTGTGGGGAAAAAAGGACGTCAATTTTGTTTGCGAGCCACGCCGCACGACCGCGCAATTATTATTCAAAGTGACGCAGTGCCGAAAGCTGAAATTTCGCCTGGGCAGAAAGGGGGTTTATGTGCCCAGTAAGCAAGGGGTTAAATGAGAACAGGGGCTCCCCCATGGAGATGTAGTTAATATAAACTGTATCATAAATGAAATGGGGGATCGCCCACTGTAGGTGTAACATTTTGCCTAGCAATGATTGGATATCAGTCCCTATAGCATATGTTTTGTAATGCACATGTTTTTTTCGAATATTTTGTAAAAAAAAATTTGTACACTTTCTCCTGTGGAAATTTTTTTGAATAAAAATATTAAAAAAGAAAAGCTGTCCCTCTTTCAAATTTCAAAATCACTTCATTGTTTAATCCTTGCCTATGTTCCTTTTTAAGCTGGTGCCATGACTGCTTTGCAGGTTTCCTTTTTCAGGATGGCTTCTTTCTTTCTTACAGCATTCTATAGAACCATAAACAACAAAAACAACCTGCACTTAGTGAAAACTTGTAGTGCTCTAAATTGTGTGAGTTGGACAGCTGCTCTCACAGTATTGTACACATCAATACTAACAAATCTATAGTAGAAAATAAATAAATGTGTTGTGCTGTCAATTAAATACCAATCTCATATCAACCAATATAAATCATATTTTATAAAGTGCATTAGTGCTAAAAAAAAAATACAATTCATACACATTTTCTTCAAAGGTGAATTTAAAATAAAGTGCAATCATGCAAAAAATATAGTGCAAAGAGAAATTTTGTAAGCAAACAATGCAGGAAAGGGTCCATAAGTGATAGTCCAAATGTGCCAAATGAATGACTCCCTAAATCTTCCAGTGGCAATAACCCAGTGCTCCCCTTTCAGGTCAACACATATAGCCTCTTACCAGAATATTAGACCTAATCTATGTCAATTATCTCCTTAGTGAGCTTCACCTCTCACTTTAGGTCTGTGCTACCTCTGCGTTTTCAATTGTCCTCAGATGGTATTAGTAGGAAGCATCACATAGACTTCTCCTTAGCAGTATTCAGACCAGATATATGCCATGGCAACAAGAAGAGGAAAGACTCATTGTGTAACATCCAATGTAAATGAACAAATATTTATTAAAGGTTCTACTTACAACAGCAAGGATAAATCAAGCAAGTATATTCCGATACTTGTGTAACACACAGACCTTTTCCTGCCTTTGGCTCACTTGCAGGTCAAGGCACACGCGCTATATGCCCGTACCCTCCTGTTTGAGCAGGTTGAGAGGTGTTAACAATTTTGGGTCCTGCAGCAAGGTATCCCAGCAGACTGGTTCTCATCTCCTAAAGTGTAGGGACAAGTCTCTATTTTTCCCCAGGAAGGCCAATGTCCACACTACTTTAACTCCAATGCTGAGTTTATTTTATAAGAAAGTTCAAGTTCAGCAGACAGGAAAGGCGGATGAGAGAAAAGGACAGTAAGGTTTGGGAGATAGGTCCAGGCACAACTGGTATAATAGTCGCTACTCGATCCCGAGTAGGTTTAGCTCACCCGGATAGTTCCCTGTGAGAGCGGATCCTAGCAGCCGGAGTGATGCTCGAACTTTCCTTCGTTTTCATTGAGTTATGATCGGGAGATCCTCTGCCACCGAATCTTTAAGTCCCAAACTTCTCAACACTTACAACACAAAGATGGGTGCCAGCGACAGCACGTTGTAAGGCCTTTGGCGGATCTTTGAATCCCTCTAGAAGGTAACTAGGCCCCTCTTTCACTGTGAGACTCTCACCGGTCCATCAGATAAGGTCCTCCCCCGGTTTCCTCTTCTTAGAACGGGACCACCCTCTTTCCAGGGCACCCTAGGATTCCTCTTTTGGAGATAGGCCCCAGCCAAAGGTGCTGGGCCTATAGTATAGTCGCAGCCCCAGGCTAAAGGTGCCTGAGACTGATACACACGCAAACCCCTGGCCTGGAGGGCCAGGTGGTGCGAAAGAAGAACCCCAAAAGATGGCGTCTGCCCCTTATATATCCTCTCCCGGCATGCACAGCAGGCCAACCGCGCCCACCATACCGCTGCCGAGAGAGGACACCCTAAGGCATAGCAATGTCGCCCACGGTTCAACCCTGGCCTGATTTGGCAGTGCCACCTACAGGCCACAGGGAACTGTACATCAGGTTATATTACATAGGCAGAAGCGAGTATTAACAAATCAAAGTGGTCTGAGCCTGGCTACTAGCTCAAACCAACCCCTAAATTTAAGTACATAGCACCCCTGAAAGTAAAGGGGCGCTACACTTGTTTTATCCTTGTTGTTGTACGTAGAACCTTTAATAAATATTTGTTCATTTACATTGGATGTTGTGCAATGTGTCTTTCCTCTTCTTGTTGCCATGCCATACGTATAGGTCTGACTATTGCTAAGGAGAAGTCTACGTAGTGCTTCCTACTAATACCATCAGAGGGTGGTTGAAAATGCCAGTTAGCCCAGACCTAAAGTGAGAGGTGAAGCTCACTAAGGAGATTATGGACCTAGATTAGGTCTAATATTCTGGTAAGAGGCTATATGTGTTGATCTGAAAGGGGAGCACTGGGTTGTTGCCACTGGAAGATTTTGGGAGTCATTCATTTGGCACATTTGGACTATCACTTATGGACCCTTTCCTGGATTGTTTGCTTCCAAAATTTCTCTTTGCACTTTATTTTTGCATGATTGCACTTCATTTAAAATTCACCTTTGAAGAAAATGAGCATGAATTGTATATGAATTGTAATTTTTTTTTTAGCACTGATGCACTTTATAAAATATGATTTTTATTGGTTTGATATGAGATTGGTATATTAGTGACAATGCAACACACATTTTTTTTACTATAGATGCTATAGGACCACCCTGATATGCAAGGACTAGAGTTGTCTCCCTACACTAGAGTGTCTCCCTACACTGTACGCATCAATAGAAACACACAGCTTCATAGCCTAAAATGGCAAGGCACTTCCCTGCTCCTCTCTCCTCCTCCTTTCCCCCCCCCCCCCCCTTCTCTAAGCTAACAGACTGGCTGAAGACTGTACTGTCCACTGTTAACTCTTTACTGTGAAGACTGGGACTTCAGGAAAGCAGCATTAAGAGAACAGGAGCAAACAGCATTGTAAGTTGTAAACTGCATACACTGGAGTATAAAATAGTTTATTTTACTGTGCTCAATGTTTTGAGCTAGAGAAAAAACAGTGAGAGTTTAATACTACTTTATGTATATAAAGAGACTTAAATGCCTTACAAATCGGGGACCAATTTGTTTCTGCATTCAAGTCTTCAACTACTTAAGCTTCCCACCCACTCACATACAGTATCAAGGATACCTAGAATTATCATGAATAATAGGGTCTGTCCATA
Source organism: Rana muscosa (assembly GCA_029206835.1). Lineage (NCBI taxonomy): Eukaryota > Metazoa > Chordata > Amphibia > Anura > Ranidae > Rana > Rana muscosa. Next base: position 126,046,553 of record CM055127.1, on the reverse strand, counting down.
GACAACTGTTTTTGTATCTGTCTTTAACCACTTAAGCCCCGGACCATTTTGTAGCTAAAGGACCAGGCCACTTTTTGCGATTCGGCACTGCGTCGCTTTAAATGACAATTGCGCGGTCGTGCGATGTGGCTCCTAAAAAAAATTGGCGTCCTTTTTTTCCCACAAATAGAGCTTTCTTTTGGTGGTATTTGATCACCTCTGCGTTTTTTTTTGTTTTTTTTTGCGCTATAAACAAAAATAGAGCGACAATTTTGAAAAAAAAAAAAAAATTTTACTTTTTGCTATAATAAATATCCCCCAAAAATATATAAAAAAAACATATTTTTTCCTCAGTTTAGGCTGATACGTATTCTTCTACATATTTTTGGTAAAAAAAAAAATCGCAAAAAGCGTTTATTAATTGGTTTGCGCAAAAGTTATAGCGTCTACAAAATAGTGGAATAGGGAATAGTTGTATGGCATTTTTATAAATTTTTTTTTTTTTACTACTAATGGTGGCGATCATCGATTTTTATCGTGACTGCAACATTATGGCGGACACATCGGACACTTTTGACACTATTTTGGGACCATTGTCATTTTTACAGTGATCAGTGCTATAAAAATGCACTGATTACTGTGAAAATTACACTGGCAGTGAAGGGGTTAACCTGTAGGGGGCGCTGAAGGGGTTAAGTGTGATCTAATGTGTGATTCTTACTGTGTGGGGGCGTGGCTTGGCGTGTGACCTCACTGATCGTCGTTCCCTATGACAGGGAACAGACGATCAGTGACAGTCTCACTAGGAAGCACGGGGAGAGGTTTGTTTACACTTACCTTTCCCCGTTCTTCAGCTCTGTGACCCGATCGCGGGACACCGACGGTGATCAGGTCCGTGGGTCCCGCGGGCACGGTCACGGAGCTCAGGACCGGGTTGTGAGCGCCGGCAGCGCGCGACCCACGGCTGAGCTTCTTAAAGAGGACGTACCTGTACATGCTTGTGCCCAGCCGTGCCATTCTGCCGACGTATATGTGCAGACGGCGATCCTTAAGTGGTTAAAGTCTTGTTTTTGCAGGATGAACAAAGCTCACCTGGTAACCAAATTATTTTTTTTCCAAAGCAGTGTGTAGTACAACTTTTACATGTCACACACTGGTCCTTATACAAGATGGCCTTAAAACGGAGCTCCACCCTAAAGTGGAACTTCCGCTCATCGGATTCCTCCCCCCCCCTCTGGTGCCACAATTGGCACCTTTCGGGGGAGGGGGGACAGGATACCTGTCAAAGACAGGTATCCTTTCCCACTTCTGGGAGTCCGGCCGCGGCCCGTGACGTCACCGCGGGGCTCCCTCCTCCTCCTCCCCTGGCCGCTGGGCTAATAGGAGAGAGGAGTGGGGCCCCGCGCATGCGCAGTAGGGTTCCTGGCGTGAAGCCAAAAGGCTACACTGCCGGGTTCCCTTACACGCAATGGCGACGGCAGCACCCGACAGCTGATTTGAAACTTTAGCTGCGGTGCCAACATCGAGGGACTGCAGGACAGGTAAGTCTCCATTTATTAAAAGCCAGCAGCTGCAGTATGTGTAGCGGCTGGCTTTTAATTTTTTTTTTTTTCCCGGTCACCTACAGTGCCTTGAAAAGGTATCATGTTACAACCAAAAACATTAAAGTTGATGTAAACCCACTCTCATTATTTCTAAATTACTTGCATAGTGCTGACCCATAAGGATATCCATGCCTCCCGCATGTATCCTTACTTGTCAAATATCTCCCCTTTAGCTGTTTGGAGCCCTGCAATGCTCCAGATTCTGTGGGTAGGTCTGTTGTCTGTTGTCCAGGGCTCGGTGGCTGGAGTCGTGATGTCAGTAGACTCTCCGCTAACCTCTACACTCCCCTTGGCCAGGCATCAATATTTTTTACACAAAACTTCTGCTGGTCTCGTGGATTATGCCCCATGATCACCAACATCCAGTCAAAACCCAGGAAAGTCACCCTAGACTTCAGCATGCCCAATCATGCTGAGGTGTGGAGCAGCCAATCCTGGGAGAGCTGGAGAAGAAAGGAGGGGGGGATGTGAAGTACACAAAATGCCTCTCTCACACTCCTGCATGAGATAAGGAAATCACCTGTCACTCACAGCAAGGGGGAAGAAACAGACACCTATTTCTCTGTGTGTCTGATTTTATCTTACTGAAGAAAGATAAGAGGATTGCTTAGAGCTGGAATAACTCTCCGTGGCAAGACTGGGCCCATATTAAATTACATCCTCTGCTGTAAAAGATATGAGTCTTATTAAAAAAATAAAAATTTAATGATAGACCAACAAAGTGGCACATTATTTCTAAAGTGAAAGAAAAATTATAAATTGTTTTAATTTTTCTTTACAAATGAATACCTGGAAAGTGTGGCATGCATTTGTATTCAGTCCCCTTTACTGTGATACCCCTAACTAAAATCTAGTGGAACAGATTGCCTTCAGAAGTCACCAAATTAGTAAATAGAGTCCTCTGGTGTGTAATTTAATCTCAGTATAAATACAGCTTTTCTGTGAAGCCCCGGAGGTTTGTTAGAGAACCTTAGTAAACAAACAGCATCATGAAGGCCAAGGAACACACCAGACAAGTCAGGGATAAAGTTGTGGAGATGTTTAAAGCAGGGTTAGGTTATAAAAAAATATCCCAAGCTTTGAACATCTCACAGAGCTCTGTTCAATCCATCATCTGAAAATGGAAAGAGTATGGCACAACTGCAAACCTACCAAGACATGGTCGTCTACCTAAACTTACAGGCCGGGTAAGGGGAGAATTAATTAGAGAAGCAGCCAAGAGGCCCATGGTAACACTGGAGGAGCTGCAGAGATCCACAGCTCAGGTGGGAGAATCTGTCCACAGGACAACTATTTGTCGTGCACTCCACAAATCTGGCCTTTATGGAAGAGTGGCAAGAAGAAAGCCATTGTTGAAAGAAAGCCATAAGAAGTCCCATTTACAGTTTGCGAGAAGCCATGTGGGGGACACAGCAAACATATGGAAGAAGGTGATCTGGTCAGATGAGACCAAAATTTTACTTTTTTGGTCTAAAAGCAAAATGCTATGTGTGGCAGAAAACTAACACTGCACATTACCCAGAACACACCATCCCCACCGTGAAACATGGTGGTGGCAGCATCATGTTGTGGGGATGCTTTTCTTCAGCAGGGACAGGCAAGCTTTTCAGAGTTGATGGGAAGATGGATGGAGCCAAATACAGGACAATCTTAGAAGAAAACCTGTTAAGCCCTGTACACACGATCGGATTTCCTATGGTTTTTAAACCGATGGATTTTTCCATCGGAAAACCGATGAAGCTGACTTCCATCAGTCTTGCCTACACACCATCAGTCAAAAAACCAACCGTTCCAAACGCGGTGACGTAAAACACTCCGATGAGCCGAGAAAAATGAAGTTCAATGCTTCTGAGCATGCGTCGACTTGATTCTGAGCATGCGTGGGTTTTTTAACCGATGGACTTGCCCATAGACGATCGGAATTTGCTATAGTTTTTTTTCCCATCGGATAAATTTAAAACATGTTCTATTTTTTGACACCGATGGAAAAAAGACCGATGGGGCCCATACACCATCGGTTTGTCCGATGAAAAAAATCCATCGGACTGTTTTCATCGGTAAAACCGATCGTGTGTACACGGCTTTAGAGTCTGCAAAAAACTTGAGGCTGGGGTGGAGCTTCAACTTCCAGCAGGACAACGACCGTAAATATACAGCCAGAGCTACAATGGAATGGTTTAGGTCAGAGAATATTCATGTGTTAGAATGGCTCAGTCAAAGTCCAGACCTAAATCCAATTGAGAATCTGTGGCAAGACTTGCAAATTGCTGTTCACAGACGCTCTCCATCCAATCTGACAGAGCTTGAGCTATTCTGCAAAGAAGAATGGGCAAAAATGTCACTCTCTAGATGTGCAAAGCTGGTAGAGACATCCCCAAAAAGACTTGCAGCTGTAATTGCAGTGAAAGGCGGTTCTACAAAGTATTGACTCAGGGGGGCTGAATACAAATGCACGGCACACTTTTCACATATTTATTTGGAAAACCATTTATCATTTTCCTTCCACTTCACAATTATGTGCCACTTTGTGTTGGTCTATTACATAAAATCCCAATAAAATACATTTATGTTTTTGGTTGTAACATGAAAAATGTGAGAAATTTCAAGGGCTATGAATACTTTTTCAAGGCACTGTATTCTGATGTTCATTTGAGCACTGATTATAGTAACATGGCCAATGACGCATTGTATCCATGGAAATAGTCAATGGGCATATAGTTAAAGCGGTGTTCCAGCCACGATTTTTTTTTTTAAAAGTCAGCAGCTACAAACCTGTCCTAGGCGCCCGCGATGTCGGCCTCCCGAGGCCGATCCCTCGATCGTGGCAGGTCCCGGCGCCGCCATCCTCACTAAGGGAAACAGGCAGTGGTGCCTTGCGGCAGCTTCACTGCCCGTTTCCTACTGCGCATGCGCGAGTCGCACGGCGCTTTATGAATGGGCGGCTGTTCTCTGGGATACACACAGTTCCCAGAAGACAGCGCGCCCCATTCCCTAGAAAACAACGTGAGGAGGACAAGAATGAAGACCAGCCGCGGACTAGGAAGAGGCAGATTAGGAAGATCTGCCTAGCAACCGCCATTTCTGGTAAGTAAAAAAATATATATATTTTTTTTTTTTGGAGCATTCTTATGTCATTTTTTTTTTTATTTTTTTAGGGTGGACCTCCGCTTTAATGGGAAATAATCAATAGTCAAAAGGCAGGTATACTGAGATTCATGTAGTCAATCATAAAGGGAAGCTGGAGAGGATTTCGTAGTTCTCAAGAACGAATCTTTTACTGTACGTGCCATATAATAAATGCATTAGAGTTTCCCTCGCTCAGTGTGGTGTGGGTGGGTGCAACGAGCCCTGGCAGGTGTTTGTGCTGGAATTAGCTGTCAATGATGGACTAAGATAAGGGTGTTTCTTAAGTCCAAAAAGGCCCAAGGCACCCTTGGGCAAAGGTAAGGTAGGGTGAACCATGGCAGAGCACCATGATGAACAAGGCTTGTGTCTTTTTTTTGCTCCCCATATCTCTTTTCCCTTTCTTCCCCTATATTTTTCTACCAGTACCCTTCCTTTTTCCTTGCTACACAAGTATTTCTTGCACACAAATATCCTCTGTATACTTTCTTTGTGCCAGCCCAGAAGCTTCTGCCCAACATTAAAGGTTCATCGGGGCACATGTCTGTTACACAAAATAATTGTTTCTCTCTTTGCAATTATGCTTCCCCAAGACATAAGCGGTTATCACTGCGACCTGGGGCTTGATTTGTCTAGAGCTCTTCAGCCAGTGCCCCAGGGTCTAGATACAGTGCGAAATGGGGACTAATGATAAATTTAATTAACTTCTGGGATTCTCTTCCTGATTCTGTACGATTGCTCTGTAGCACAATGTAACCTAAGGAGCAACTCTTGTGATGTCATCAGGGTTTCTTACGTGCTCTGATGGTTCATCTTAGAGCAGCACAAAGCTAATTAAGCTTTGCCCTGCCTCCCATTGAAATATTGATCTGTTGCTTGAGAAATATATATATATATATATATATATATATATATATATATATATATATATATATATATATATATATACAGGGCTTTTTTTCTCAGACAATAGGTGCAGAAACTCCCCCGTTCCGAGTCACCCCTTTTCTCTGGCCCTACCCACCTCCGAGCACCATCCCTTTTAGAAAATATAGGACCAAGTATCATTTTATGGTGCTAAGTAATTTGTATGGAATTTGGTAATGATATCAAGAAAAGCAGTAAAATAGATCCCCTGCAGCCAGCAACAATAGATCCCCCTAACAACAATGGACTACCCACAACAAAATTTCCCCACCAGCAACAATGGACTCCCGGCAGCATCAACAGATTTTCGCACAGCCAGCATTAATAGACTCTCTGGCTGCCATCAACAATAGATCCGTCTCCAACAGTAGATCTCTTTCAGCAACAACTGACCCCCCAACAACAATAGGTCCCCCACCAGCAACAATAGACCTCCCCAGCAACAATAGACCCCCCTGCAAAAATAGATCCCCTGCAGCCAGCAACAATAGATCCCCCTAACAACAATGGACTACCCACAACAAAATTTCCCCACCAGCAACAATGGACTCCCGGCAGCATCAACAGATTTTCGCACAGCCAGCATTAATAGACTCTCTGGCTGCCATCAACAATAGATCCGTCTCCAACAGTAGATCTCTTTCAGCAACAACTGACCCCCCAACAACAATAGGTCCCCCACCAGCAACAATAGACCTCCCCAGCAACAATAGACCCCCCTGCAAAAATAGATCCCCAGCAGTGAGCATCAATACCCTGCAGCACACCCCAGCACCCCTTGTCATTACATACAGTCAGTCCAGGAGGTGCCGGAACTGCGTTCCCCCGCTGAAAAAAAGCCCTGTATATTAATATACACACACATTCATTGGCCACTTTATTAGGTACACCTGTTCAAATGCTTGGTGACACAAATTGCTAATCAGCCAATCACATGGCAGCAACCCAATGCATTTAGGCATGTAGACGTGGTGAATATGACTTGCTGAAGTTCAAACTGAGCATCAGATTTGGAAAGAAAGGGGATTTAAGTGACTTTGAACGTGGCATGGTTGTTGGCGCCAAAAGGGCTGATGTGAGTATTTAAAAAACCTCTGCTCTACTGGGATTTTCATGCACAACCATCTCTAGGTTTTACAAAGAATGGTCTGAAAAAGAGAAAATATCCAGTGAGCGGAGGTTGTGTGGACAAAAATGTCTTGTTGATGTCAGAGGTCAGTGGAAATGGGCAGACTGGGTCGAGATGATAGAAAGGCAATAGTAACTCAAATAACCACTCGTTACAACCAAGGTATGCAGAATACCATCTCTGAACGCACAACACGTCGAACCTTGAAGCAGATGGGATACAGTAGCAGAAGACAACACCGGGTGCCACTCCTGTCAGCTAAGAACAGGAAACTGAGGCTACAAGTCGCACAGGCTCACCAAAATTGGACAATAGAAGTTCAGAAAAACATTTGCTGGTCTAATGAGTCTCAATTTCAGCTGAGACATTCAGATGGTAGGGTCAGAATTTGGTGTAAACAACATGAAAGCATGGATCCATCCTGCCTTGTATCACCGGGTCAGGCTGGTGGTGGTGTAATGGTGAGGGGAATATTTTCTTGCCACACTTTGGGCCCCTTAGTACCAATTGAGCATCATTTAAACCCCACGGCCTACCTGAGTATTGTTACTGACCATGTCCATCCCTTTATGACTACAGTGTCCCCATCTTCTGATGGCTCCTTCCAGCAGGATAATGCACCATGTCACAAAGCTGAAATCATCTCACCACTGTTTTCTTGAACATGACAATGAGGTCACTGTACTCCAATGGCCTCCACAGTCACCAGATCTCATCCGATAGAGCACCTTTGGGATGTGGTGGAACGGGAGATTTGCATCATGGATAGGCAGTTGACATATCTGCAGCAACTGCGTGATGCTATCATATTAATATGGACCAAAATCTGAGGAATGTTTCTAACACCTTGTTAAATCTATGCTGCAAGGAATTAAGGTAGTTCTGAAGGCAAAAGGGGGTGCAATCTGGTACTAGCAAGGTGTACCTAATAATGTGGCCGCTGAGTATCTATATATATATATATAGATAGATAGATACTTAGATTCCAACAAATACATTGGGTGCGCTGGATGCCACACTCTCATGCGATTGCAGACTTGTGAAAGTGTTTCAATCACACAAATTCCTTATTACACCAGCCCGATTACATCCAAGTGCTACACTGACTGTTTTCAATTACCAGTTTCTTTTTTTTTTTTCCTGAGTCAAGCCTCGTACACACGCCCGAGAATCTCGTCAGGAAAAAACCCGTCGTTTTTCCTGACGAGATTCTTGACAAGAATCTTGTCCCGGCCGAGTGTACACACGCTCGATTGAAAAGAACCGCCGTTCTTTTGAATGGAACGAACGCGGTGACGTCATCGACTACGACGAGTGTGCGCTCGTCACATTCGATGCCGTCGCCGCCATCTTGCTACACCCTACCTATGCCTAGGAAGCTGCCGCGCATGCGTCAAAGTCATTTCGAGCATGCGCGGGTTTCCACAGCGACAGGTGAGTGTACACACACTCGGGTTTCTCGTCGAGAAACATGCCGACAAGAATCCCATCAAGAAAAAAAAAAGCAGGTATTCTTTATTTCCCGTCGAGATTCTGAGCAGTTTTCTTGACGAGAAACCAGTAAGCCTCGTACACACACACGGTTTTTTCTTCAAGAAAGCTCTCCTAACAGTTTTCTTGTCGTTTCTTGCCGAGAAAACCGGCCGTGTGTACGAGGCTTCAGTTATATTTGGAGGTTAATATCTAGGGCTGCCCTATTTAACCACTTCCCGCCCAGTCAATAGCAAATTGACGTCCGGAAAGTGGTTCTGTTATCCACACTGGACGTCATATGACGTCCTGCGGGATAACAGCCGCCGCGCGCCTGGGGGGCGCGCATCGTGGCGATCGGTGGAGCGGTGGGTCAGTCTGACCCACCGCTACACTGATCTCGGTAAAAAGCCTCCGTCTGAGGCTTTTTACCATGTGATCAGCCGTGTCGAATCACGGCTGATCTGGAAGTAAACAGGAAGAGCCGTTGATCGGCTCTTCCTCACTCGCGTCTGACAGACGCGAGTAGAGGAGAGCCGATCGGCGGCTCTCCTGACAGGGGGGGTTCGCGCTGATTGTTTATCAGCGCAGCCCCCCTCGGATACCCACACTGGACCACCAGGGAAGCCCCCAAGGACCACCAGGGAAGCCCTAAGCATGTGGATGGCCCCCATGGCCATCCACATGTAGTAAAAAAAATATATATATAAAAAAAACATAAAAAAATATGCCAATCAGTGCCCACACTGGGCACTGACTGGCACTATCATGCCAAGAAAATAATGTGTGGTGGCTGGCATTGCTAGGCAGCAGTGTCACCAGTGCCACCTACTAGTGTCCATCAGTGCCACCTATCAGTGCCCATCCGTGCCCATCTGTGCCCATAAGTGCCCACCTATCAGTGCCCGTCCGTGCCACCTATCAGTGCCACCCAAAGGTGCCCATCAGTGCCGCCTAAAAGTGCCCATTAGTGCCGCCTATGAGTGCCCATCAGTGCCGCCTATGAGTGCCAATCAGTGCCGCCTATGAGTGCCAATCAGTGCCACCTATGAGTGCCCATCAGTGCCGCATACCAGTGCCACATATCAGTGCCCATCAGTGCCGCCTATCAGTGCCCATCATCAGTGTCCATCAGTGCCACCTCATCAGTGCCACCTCATTGGTGCCACCTCATCAGTGCCCATCAGTGTCGCCTTATCAGTGCCCTTCAGTGCCGCCTTATCAGTGCTCGTCATTGAAGTAGAAAAGGTACTTATTTACAAAAAAAATTAACAGAAACAAAGAAAAACATAGTTTTTTTAAAAAAATTTGCTCTTTTTTTATTTGTTGCGCAAAAAATAAAAATCGCAGAGGCGATCAAATACCACCGAAAGAGAGCTCTATTTGTGGGAACAAAATGATAAAAAATTTGTTTGGGTACAGTGTAGCATGACCGCGCAATTGTCATTCAAATTGCGACAGCGCTGAAAGCTCAAAATTGGCTTGGGCAGGAAGCTGTATAAGTGCCTGGTATTGAAGTGGTTAAGTAAAACCTGTACTAGCAATTGTTGGGAATGCTTTTCTCGTTTTACTTCTTTACCTCTCTTTCTGAAACCTCAACTTCCCTGACTGTCAGGCTGATTTTCTACCTTCAACGCTAACGTCAACAAGCCTGCAGAAAATCACTTTTGACTTCCTCGATCTGCATACTACTTCTTGGTCAGGAGACCAACATTTTGGAATGGAGGATGTCACCATTAGTGGAACCTACATTTTCCTTATGGCAGGTCTAATTTAAAACCTATACAATTAAAATACACATATCCAAATCTGCTAAAACAAATGAAAGCAGTTAAAAAAACATATATTATGTTGAACAACAAATATCAGTTAACTAGACAAAGCTCCAAAACCTATAAAAAAAAAAACTCTGGGAGTTAAAGTGGATGTAAACCCTCCATACACCCAGTGAAGTGAACAGCCTCAGATGATACACAGAGATGAAACAAATCTCCCTACATAGGTTTTACATCCATATCTGCTGTCTTCACATGCCCACTGACGTTTTTACAGCTGCGTTTTTTGCAGCTTAAAAACGCCTGTACATGTTATTGTAAATATTTTTTATTTTTTTTTTATTTTTTTTTAAAAACGTCGGAGCTAAAAACGTGACCGCGCGTTAGTGCGCGTTTTTGCGCGTTTTTTGACGCTCGCGTTTTTTTTCTGCCTAATTCTGACGCTGAGGAACGCACTGGTCCTGGGTTTTTTTTACAGCTTAAAAACGTCTATGCTATTTGCAGCTCAAAAACGTCTAGGTGGGCATGAAGCTATAGACTAACATGGACAGGTGTTTTTAAGCTGTAAAAAACGCTCAAAAACGCGGCTGTAAAAACGTCCGTGGGCATGAGGCCTTATAGACTGTTTAGAAAGTTCAAATGTGTTAGGAGATTTTCTCTTCCTGTTTAACACAGAGTGTGATGTCTGGGCATACAGCCAAGATAGCTAAAATTGCTGATTGGAGGAAAGGCACACACCCCCTCTCCACATAGGCAGAGACTCTAATGCCACGTACACGACCGGTTTTTCTGTCGGATAAAAAAACGACGGTTTTCCCGACAGAATTTCTCTCAAGCCTGCCTTGCATACACACACTCAGACAAAATTCCGGTGAACTTTTGACTGCCAAGAACGCGGTGACATAAAAGACTACGACGAGCCGACAAAATGAAGTTCTATGCTTCCGAGCATGCGTCAAATTGTTTCCAAGCATGCAGGGTTTTTTTTCCCATCGGAAAAGCATACAGACAAACGGTTTTTCCGCCAGGATTTTTTCCTGATGGGAAAAAAAGAGATCCTGCTCTCTTTTTTTGTCTGGCAGTTTTCCCGTCTATAAAACTGCGATGGAGCATACACGCGGCCGGGATTCCCAGCCAAAAGCTCTCATAGCAGTTTTCCCGTTGGAAAAAACGGTCCTGTGTACTAGGTATCAGAGGTGTTTTGTAACAGGGCCAGCTTCCTGCTAATCTATTTATAGCAACCTCCCCTAACAGAAATGTCAGGCTGCTTTTATCTGATGTGTCTGAGAATTTGTCAGGAGTTATCAGGCTGATAACAGAGGAACAGATCAGGAGAGAGCTATGGGACTTCGCTCTTTGAAGAGAGATAAAAAAATACTGCAGATATATGTGCCCAGCTCAAATTTCATGAATCGGGTTTACATCCACTTTAAAGCAAAACTGAAGAGACTTCTATGGGGATTAATAGATTTCTGGACATGAAGTGGTTAATATTTACAACAAATCTAATGCCGCGTACACACGATCGGAAATTCCGACAAGAAATGTCCGATGTGAGCTTTTGGTCAGAAATTCCGACCCTGTGTATGCTCCATCAGACATTTCCTGTCGGAATTTCCGCCAACAAAAGATTGAGAGCAGGTTCTCTTTTTTTCAGACAGAAAAAGTTCCTATCGGAAATTCCGATCGTCTGTAGCAATTCCGACGCGCAAAAAAACACGCATGCTCAGAATCAAGCAGAAGAGCCCAACTGCCTATTGAAGTTCATTGATCTCGGCTCGTCGTACATCTTGTACGTCACCGCGTTCGTGACCTTCGGAATTTCCAACAAGATTTGTGTGACCGTGTGTATGCAACACAAGTTTGAGCCAAAATTCAGTCGGAAAAAAATCCACGGTTTTCTTATCGGAATTTCCGATCGTGTGTACGCGGCATTAGAAATCACCTGCCATATAGAAGTAGGTTAATAGTACTATGCTGCATAAACTATTCAAGTCAGGATCTATCTATCATCATTGACAGCTTGACCTACGTCTGCAAATATATAGTGCATACAGCACTTGCACATATATTTGTATACAGTATATTTGTACTATATATATATATATATTAGGGCTGTTACTGATTAACATTTTCTTGTTCGATTAATCGATTTTTTTTAAATCGTTTAATTGACTAATTTTGATTAATTATAACGCACATACAGATCCAACTACTTTTAGCTGATCTCCATGCAGGCTGATTCCCAGTGCAGCTACCAACCACTGGAAAAATAGATAGCAGGATACAAAAAACACACAAAGGCAGCACTCGATGGGAATAGCATTAAAGCTTTTATTGTCTTCAAGTAGGTAACAAAATAAATATTGCACTGGAGATAAAATCGATGTAGCTACATAAACAATAAAAATGGTGCAAGTAATACCAAACGGCAGTCATAAAAACATGTAGCTAAGTATGATACTGGTATAAAAATGTGTACAACGATACCACTGCTGAATCCAGATGAGGAGGGGTTAACATTAGTCTGTCGGCATGTAGATGTCCCGTGAAGGGAACTATCACAACTCCCAGTGGATGACTGTAGAATCCCAGGTTGATAGAGGGAAGTGATAGAGGCAAGTGATAGAGGGAAGTGTAACAGCCCTTGCATGTGGCAGATAGTAAGGTCCCGCCGGCATGCAGATATGAAGGCACAGCAAACGAGCCCTTCAGATGGACACGGCAAGCCCCGCCGGTGTTCGTGACGTCACCAGATCTCCAACGGAACTCCCTGAAGACCCGGAAGCCGGCGGAGAGGTGAGTACTGATCAAAAGAATTTTGATCGATCAAAAAAATTTATCGATTAATCAAGGAATTAATAGTTCATTTCCACAGCCCTAATAAATATATATATATATATATATATATATATATATATATATATATATATACACAGTATATAGAATATCTCAGAGATATAGAATAGAAGCTTATCTTCAACAAATCACACCCGTCCTACAAAAGGGAACTAACTCTCATTGGAACACAGAATGGGAGTCTATATTAGGAATTCCACATTGTACACAGAGCTATTGACAATATCACCAGCAAAAACTTTCCAGAACTCTAGACAAAAATCCTAACCTCACTGTGCTGAGTGATCATTGACAGTATCTATACATTTTCCTTAAAATGCAAAATAAAATGATCTTCTTTAAATGCAATATGTATATAAAAGTTGACAAAAATATCTAAAAATATTTTTTTTCGTCTTTCCTTGGATGGACTCAGTTATTATATACCAGGATATGGGTCCTTATTTTCAAGAAAGTGACAGTTATTTTCTCCTAAACTCAATGAGATTTGAAAAAAAAAAAAACAGTCACGCGGCTGAAATCATGGGTCTGTTACCTGGATTTCAATAAAGGATATTTTCAGCAAATTTATATACCATATTGCATATTGCTGATACGGTCCATTCATTGATTGTGCATAAGAGACTTACCTGGCTGAGCAAGGAATGGTCAAGTGTAGCCAGTATAGAGCGCACTTCATTGCGGTGGCAGGTGCCAGTTTCACATACAGATCTGATCGGTAGTCTTCTTGCTTGTTAGTATAAAGAAATCTATACTATATTGCTCCGAATCTCTCCTCGTATCTGTCTCCCTTCCTTAGATTCCTCATCAGTTCCATGCATCCCTCTCCCAGACCCCTCCTCTGCTCACCCCTCCCTTCAGTTTCCCTGTCTTTGCATTGAATGCACTAACTGTATTCCTCTATTCTCCACGCCATTCCCAACGCTGGTATCCCTCGTATCTTTTCTTCAGGGCAATGTGTCTCCTGAGCAGGGATAGTGCTATGTGTCCCTGTGGGTCATGTTTAACTGGCAGTATTGGTCAGTCTAGAGACCCATTTACGCAAAAGTTTACACGTGCGCCATGGACAGGCATTTCATTCATGTTTTTAAAGCCTCACGAATGCCTGTTAATGCTCTGTACCAATTCTGTTCATTGCAGTTGACAGTGTAGTTCACATGGTCACATTCATAGTGCTTTGCGTTGCGTTGCGTGACGCCAAAACGTATTTATTATGCAGCGTTCATCTGGCTTTTCAACTCCCCACATGTCTCCTTTCATGTCAATGTAGAGGCGCCGCAAAAGCAACACAAATGCCTCACAAATGTGCCAATTGCATATACAGCGTACGTTATATTACAGGAATTCATACAATAAAAAAACAACACTGAGGAGGCATCTGGCAAGCATTATTTAAAGTGTCACAAAACCCACAACAGTAAAATCAGTCTGTATATGCAGTAAAGCATGCTTGTTATACTAACTGTGGAACCTAAGGGGTTAATCCTCCGTTGTGAAAAAAGGCAGTTTGATCCTGTGTTCTCTGATCCTCCCCTTCTTTCACAGTCCCCAATCCTTCTCCTGATAGTATAGAGCCTTGGGGACAAGCTGTACATGCTCAGTTTGGTCTGTATTGCTAGAGAGTTTTTTCTTTTCTTGGGAGAGTGCCTGTGATCAGCACAGGGCCAATCAGCACTGTCCAGACCAGGGGCGGATCCAGGGGGGGGGGCAACAGGGCAATTGCCACCCCCGAGAAATTTGTTTTAGTTGTGGAATTCGCGGGCACCAGAGAGTCTGAACGGGCGGCTCCGAGAAATTTGTTCTGGTTGCGAAATTCGCGGGCACTGAGGAGTCTGAGAGGGCGGATCCGCGGCGAGTGAGAGTCAGAGAGTGAGCGGTCAGCTGGTTGGCTCTGTGCTCTGTGGGTGTGTGGGCAGCTGGCCAATCAACAAGCCAGCGGCCCGGGGAAGCAGAGAGATGACATCATCTCCTACCGCCCGTGCCTGCCTTGCATCCCTGCAATAACTTCCGCCCTCACTGTGCAGGCAGCAGAGAGATTACATCATCTCTCTGCTGCCTGACTCTGACAAGCAAAACACCACCTTAGCAAGTGACAATCCACAAGGTGTGGCAGGTGAGGTGGCAAGTGACAATCCGCAACTTGTGGCAGGTGATGTAAAAGTGACAATCCGCAACGTGTGCCAGGTGATGTGGCAAGTGACAATCCGCAACATGTGGCAAGTGACAATCTACATCTGGTGGCAGGTGACAATCCGCAACATGTGGCAGGTGACGTGGCAAGTGACAATCTGCAACTTGTGGCAGGTGATGTGGCAAGTGACAATCTGCATCTGGTGGCAGGCAAGTGACATTCTGCAACTTGTGGCAAGTGACAATCCGCAACATGTGGCAGGTGACGTGGCAAGTGACAATCCGCAACTTGTGGCAGGTGACGTGGCAAGTGACAATCCGCGACTTGTGGCAGGTAATGTGGCAAGTGACAATCCGCAACATGTGGCAGGTGATGTAAAAGTGACAATCCGCAACGTGTGCCAGGTGATGTGGCAAGTGACAATCCGCAACATGTGGCAAGTGACAATCTACATCTGGTGGCAGGTGACAATCCGCAACATGTGGCAGGTGACGTGGCAAGTGACAATCTGCAACTTGTGGCAGGTGATGTGGCAAGTGACAATCTACATCTGGTGGCAGGCAAGTGACATTCTGCAACTTGTGGCAAGTGACAATCCGCAACATGTGGCAGGTGACGTGGCAAGTGACAATCCGCAACTTGTGGCAGGTGACGTGGCAAGTGACAATCCGCGACTTGTGGCAGGTAATGTGGCAAGTGACAATCCGCAACATTTGGCAGGTGACGTGGCAAGTGACAATCTGCATCTGGTGGCAGGCAAGTGACAATCCGCAATGTGTGGCAGGTGACGTGGGAAGTGACAAGCTGCATCTGGTGGCAGGTGATATGGCAAGTGACACACTCAGGGCTCCCACTGATTCTACATTATGGTGAGTTGAACCATTTTATATTACAATGTAATAATAGAAATAATGTGCTTCAATCATCCTGACACCATAATAACCATGGTGCCATGATCATTGAAGCGCTAACACCAGTGATTTTCCTGAAAAATTGCCCCTAAAACAATTGCATTTGCATGCTCTGTGTACTGTTGAAGACCAGACACTCTAGCATAATGCAAATGCATCAATAAAACATCTTAACATGACAAATGCATTAGTTTTCACTTATGGTATCTAAAATTTTAACGCATTAAAGTACAGCCAAAATTTGTTTGGGTATGGCAGTCAGTCACAGGAGTGTAGTTCGTTCTGCACTTCTGTGGCCCATTTTTAGCTGACAGCAGGCCGAAGCCTACTGTCAGATGACGTCACAGAGCCGGTCCAGGCTGGGGAAAGGTTGCAACCATATGGTTAAGATCCACCCAGATATCTGGACCGGTACCTGGCTCAGATTCGCAGCATGCCGCTGAGAGCCTGAGCCAGCCACTGCCACCCCTTCACAGCCCAGCGCTCCAGTGAGTGCGAGGGGGGGGCAGAGCAGAGAGCCGCTGACTGACAGTCACCAGCTCTCTACTCACAGAACACTGAGATCTGAGCAATCAGCAGTGTTTGATCGCTCAGCTCTCAGTCTTAGAGCCATTGTAGCACCATTAATCTCAATGGGCTAATTTGACAGGTGGTGCTGCCTTTTTAAATTCTGCAGTCCGTGGTAAAGACTTTGTGAAACAAACAATATAATTTCTATTAGATACCTTTAGATTGTTTGCAGTGCATATGTCACGTACCTGACGGTGACGAGCCCGGATCTGCAGAGGGAGGCCCCTCTTACGGCTTCCACCAGCGGCCCCTGGTAGTGAAGACAGGAGGCACGGAGGTAGAAGGGGTACGAGTGCCTGGCAGGATGGATCAAGGTAGAGTAGAGTCTGAAGACTGGGACGGATCCAGGCACCCAGGAAGTATGGCAGGCTGAACTGGAACCAGGAACACAGCAACTGGACTGGAACCGATGAGGCAGACTGGACTGGAACCAGGAACACAGCAACTGGACTGGAACCGATGAGGCAGACTGGACTGGAACCAGGAACACAGCAGCGGAGAGATTGGTCAGGCAAGCCGGGTCGGTAGAACTGGCTGGCGACAAGGTACTGGAGGATCAGGCAGAAGAGTGGTCAAAACAAGCCGGAGGTCAGAGGCAGGCAGGAAACTGGAAGGGTCAAGGTAAGCCGGGTCAGATGCAGGTAAATCCACGAATCAGGTCTCTTTGAGTACTACACGCTGTAGAGCAGACAGCAGGGACTGCCTGTCACAGACATGTTTAAATAGCCCTTCTGGCGAGCTTTGTGGAGTGTGCGCGCGCCCCCACTAAGCGCGTGTGCGTGCCCGTGCGTGCGTGCCCGTGCGTGCGGACGTGCCCGAGATTGGAAATCAGGAAGTCCAGGACTCCTGTAGCTGGCAGGATTTCTATGACATTGCCCCCCCAAGGGGCAGCCTCCGGATGCCCAGCCGGGTGAACCTTCCAGGGTGAGTCCTCTTGAAAGCCTGTACCAAGCTCCTGGCATGGATATTCTCCTCGGGTTCCCATGAGTTTTCCTCGGGTCCGTAGCCCTTCCATTTAATTAGGAATTGGTTCTGGTTATTTCTTCTCCTGAAGTCCATGATAGCTTCTACTTCGAATTCCTGCTCACCGTCAATAATGATCGGATCAGGGTGATCCGGCTTCCGATCTGGAAACGGATTGGAGACTGTGGGTTTTAGGAGAGAGACATGAAAGACTGGATGGATTCTAAGAGAGTCAGAAAGTTCCAACTCATAAGCTACTTCATTAATCTTCCTCTTAACAGGGAATGGACCTAAAAATTTGGGGCCCAGTTTTTTAGAGGGGCATGCCATTCTTAGGTTTGTGGTAGATAGCCATACTTGGTCGCCGGGTACCAACACTAATTCACCCCGTCTCTTCTTGTCATTGATTGTCTTGTTGCGTTCTTGAGTCTTGGTCATGGTCTCTTGTAGAAGCTGGTTATTGACCGAGAAAAAATTTAACTTTTCCTGGACTGCAGGCACAGGACACTCAGGAAGGGAATTAGGCAGAAATGTAGGATGAAAACCATAGTTTGCAAAGAAAGGAGTCTGGCTGGTAGCGGAGTGAATGGAATTGTTATACGCAAACTCGGCCAACGGAAGTAGGGAAATCCAGTTGTCCTGAGCAAAAGAGGAGAAGCATCGCAGGTATTGCTCGAGCGTCTGATTCGTTCTCTCCGTCTGTCCGTTGGTCTGTGGGTGGTAAGCAGAGGAAAACGATAATTCGATCTTCAAGGTTTTGCAAAGGGATCTCCAGAATCGAGAGGTAAATTGAACCCCGCGATCGGAAACAATATTGGCTGGTACCCCGTGGAGTCTGACTATTTCTCTGATGAACACCTGTGCGGTTTCAGGAGCTGAGGGAGTCCCTTTCATAGGGATGAAGTGTGCCATCTTGGACAGATGGTCCACTATAACGAAGATGGTGGTATGGTTCTCAGCCGGGGGCAACTCGACAATGAAGTCGATGGACAACATTCTCCAGGGCCTATCTGGAACGGGTAAGGGTTTTAGTAGTCCCCAGGCCTTGGATCTGGAACCCTTGTTTCGGGTGCAAGTTGTACAAGAATCTACAAACCTCCTACAGTCTTCACGTACTCGAGGCCACCAGAAGGTGCGCTGTTCCAGGTCAGTGGTCTTGGCAACGCCAAAATGTCCGGCCAGGGCGTGGTCGTTGCAGAGTTCTAATGCGGTTACTCTCAATTCCTCAGGTACGTAGATTCTGTCTTGGTACCACAATAGTCCATCCTTAACCTGCAATTCCGGCTCGGAGAACTGTCTCTGCCCAGTGGAAGCTTGTTTGATCTGAGTGAACAGGTTCTCCTGTAGAAGAAGGAAATTTCCGGGGGCAAGGATGGTATCAGGCGGAGAAGTCTCCTTGGACTTATGGAACATCCGAGACAGGGCGTCAGGCTTAATATTCTTGGCCCCAGGACGATAAGTAACATGAAAAGAGAACCGGGAGAAGAAGAGTACCCACCTGGCTTGCCGTGGATTCAATCTTCTCGCGGCCTTCAGGTACTCCAGGTTCTTGTGGTCAGTGAATATCAGAATCAGATGAGCCGCGCCCTCCAGCAGGTACCGCCATTCCTCCAGTGCAGATTTGATCGCTAGTAACTCCCGATCCCCCACGTCGTAGTTCCTCTCCGCTGCAGATAGCTTGCGAGAGAAGAAGGCTACTGGATGGAGCAAGGCTTTGATTCCCTGTCTTTGGGACAGTATTGCTCCTACCGCTATTTCGGAGGCGTCTACCTCAAGTACGAATGGCAGTGAGGAGTCTGGGTGTTTCAAGATAGAGGCAGAGGTAAATAGGGCCTTCAGGCGTTCAAAAGCTTTTTGGGCTTCAGGAGACCAGTGAAAACGTGTTCCTTGTTTGGTTAGTTGGGTAATGGGTGCGATAATAGCTGAAAACCCCCTGATGAACTTGCGGTAGAAGTTGGCGAATCCAACGAAATGTTGGATTTCCTTCTTGTCCACCGGTTCTGGCCAGTCCAGGATTGCCGTAATCTTTTGAGGATCCATTTTGATGCCCTCGCTAGAAATGATTAACCCCAGAAATGATATACTCTCTTGCTCGAACTCACATTTTTCGGCCCTCGCATACAGGCCATGCTGGCGGAGCCGACCCAACACATTTTTGACATGTCTGCGATGAGAATCAAGGGAGGAAGAAAAGATTAATATATCATCGAGATAAACAATGACAAAGAGGTCTAGGAAGTCCCGTAGAACATCGTTGATCAAATACTGGAAAGTGGCAGGGGCGTTACACAACCCGAATGGCATTACCAAGTACTCAAAATGCCCATACCGGGTACGGAAGGCGGTCTTCCATTCGTCCCCTACTTTGATACGTATCAAGTTGTAGGCTCCGCGGAGATCAAGTTTGGTAAAGATGGTGGCAGTCCCTAGTCTCTGAAATAGCTCTGGTACCAGGGGGAGAGGGTAGCGATTTTTTACTGTCATTTTATTCAGTTCACGGTAATCCACACAAGGTCGAAGGGTGTGGTCCTTTTTCTCTACAAAAAAGATGCCTGCGCCTGCTGGGGATGTGGAAGGGCGGATGAACCCCTTTTGCAAGTTCTCATCAACATAATTTTTTAAAGCCCCTTGTTCTACCTCCGTTAAAGGGAAGGTTCTACCGAACGGAATCTTTGCTCCAGGAAGTAGGTCGATGGGGCAATCATAGGCCCGATGGGGCGGTAGAGTCTCTGCCCTTTGTTTACTAAATACGTCAAGAAAGTCGTGGTAAACTTCTGGGATGGATTGACGTGTGCCATCTTCTGTATCAATGCATAGTAAAGAGGCCGGCCCAGGAGGTTCGTATGAGCCACAGGACTGCTGGCAATAGGAAGAAGGAAAGGTAACTACTCCCGTGGCCCAGTTGATAGTGGGATTGTGGGCTTGTAACCAAGGCATACCAAGGATCAAGGGAAACAACGGAGAAGAGATGATGTCCAGACATAAGCATTCTTGGTGGGTTCCAGAGGTGGGAGAGATGGTGACGGGTATAGGAGTGGTCTCCTGGATCACAGGTCCGGACTTAATAACGGAACCATCAGCCAGATGGACACGAAGTCCGTGGGTCTTGGTACGAAGGGGAATTTGGTGTTTAATGGCAAAGGTTGAGTCCATAAAGCAGCTGCATGCTCCAGAATCAATAATGGCGGGTACTTGCAAAGTCCTTCCTGGGAGCTGTAATGAAACAGAGAGGGCAAGGTGAGATGTGGTTTTGGCTTGTAGGTTAGTCATGTTAGAAGAAACTGAAAGAAACTTACGAAGCTTCAGGGGACAGGTTCTAACGAAATGTCCGGGTTCCCCGCAGTACAGGCACAAATTATTTATTCGGCGGCG
Organism: Rana muscosa; assembly: GCA_029206835.1. Lineage (NCBI taxonomy): Eukaryota > Metazoa > Chordata > Amphibia > Anura > Ranidae > Rana > Rana muscosa. The sequence goes on along the minus strand of CM055127.1, from coordinate 126,025,740 downwards.
CTGGCGTTCTTCAGGAGCGAGGGATGGACGAAGGAGCCCGAGCTGCATTGGTTCAGGCGTGTCAGATGTGGGGGTTGGAGGTGTAGCAGGAGCCGGGTACAGGTGACTAGGAGCCCGAGGAAGCATCCTGGTTGGGCGGGGGAAGCCAGTGGTCCTCTCAGCCCTCCGTTCCCTCAGATGTCGGTCAATCTGGATGGTTAGGTCAATCAACAGGTTTAGTGTCTGTCCTACACCGACTCTAGCAAGCTCGTCCTTCAAGGAATCGGAAAGTCCTAAGCGAAACTGATGGCGGAGGGCGGCATCATTCCAATTGGTATCCGCACTCCACTGCCTGAATTCTGCCACATAGTCCTCCGCTGGTCTGCGTCCTTGTTGAAGGGAACGCAAGGCGGCTTCTGCGGTTACTGAGAGCTGGGGGTCTTCGTATAGCTGGGCCATGGCATCGAAAAAAGCAGCGAGATTGTTTAGTGATACATCCTTCTGTTCAAAGAGACGGTGGGCCCAGCTCTGAGGGTCTCCAGCGAGCAAAGAGACCACAAAGCCCACCTTGGTGGCCTCTAGAGAAAAGGTGCGGGGCTGTTGGGCAAAGTACAGTTCACACGAATTCCGGAAGGCCCTAAACTTGCTCCGATCCCCGGAAAATCTTTCGGGTGTAGGAACCTTAGGTTCAGGAGGAAGCATGACCACTGTGGGTGAGGAACTTGTTCCGGCTGTGGAAGCAGAGGCGTGGGGCCCCTCTTGGATGGCAGAGGGATTGGAGAGGGCCCGCACTTGCTCTTCCAGGTGGGTGTAGCCTTGTTGAAGACTCTTGACTGCTTCAGACAAACCTGCCAGGTGCCGACAGAGTTCCTCCATAGGTGAGGCTCCCTGCCCGGGCTCAGACATGGCTGTCTGCTACTGTCACGTACCTGACGGTGACAAGCCCGGATCTGCAGAGGGAGGCCTCTCTTACGGCTTCCACCAGTGGCCCCTGGTAGTGAAGACAGGAGGCACGGAGGTAGAAGGGGTACGAGTGCCTGGCAGGATGGATCAAGGTAGAGTAGAGTCTGAAGACTAGGACGGATCCAGGCACCCAGGAAGTATGGCAGGCTGAACTGGAACCAGGAACACAGCAACTGGACTGGAACCGATGAGGCAGACTGGACTGGAACCAGGAACACAGCAACTGGACTGGAACCGATGAGGCAGACTGGACTGGAACCAGGAACACAGCAGCGGAGAGATTGGTCAGGCAAGCCGGGTCGGTAGAACTGGCTGGCGACAAGGTACTGGAGGATCAGGCAGAAGAGTGGTCAAAACAAGCCGGAGGTCAGAGGCAGGCAGGAAACTGGAAGGGTCAAGGTAAGCCGGGTCAGATGCAGGTAAATCCACGAATCAGGTCTCTTTGAGTACTACACGCTGTAGAGCAGACAGCAGGGACTGTCTGTCACAGACATGTTTAAATAGCCCTTCTGGCGCGCTTTGTGGAGCGTGTGCGCGCCCCCGCTAAGCGCGCGCGGACGTGCCCGAGATTGGAAATCAGGAAGTCCAGGACTCCTGTAGCTGGCAGGATTTCTATGGCAGCATAGTTGAAATATATTTGATATGTCTCAATAAAAAGGCATTGAAAGTGAAAAATGCAGCAGTCGCAAAGCAAATTATCATGGCCGCAGCACGTGTTCAGCCTTGTTAGGCTGTAATGGTAGCATTTGAGTGAGCGGTTGAAAGGTGGCAAGACCACAACTCAGCCACCTGTTTTTATCATCCCCCGGTTGCCCATGTGAAAGAACTGTTATGCCGTGTACACACGATCGGTTTTACCGATGAAAACAGTCTGATGGACTTTTCTCATCGGACAAAACGATCGTGTATGGGCCCCCTCTGTCTTTTTTCCATCGGTGAGAAAAAATAGAACATGTTTTAAATTTATCCGATGGGAAAAAAAACGATAGGAAATTCCGATCGTCTGTGTGCATGCTCAGAATCAAGTCGACACATGCTCAGAAGCATTGAACTTCATTTTTCTCGGCTTGTCGGAGTGTTTTATGTCACAGCGTTAGGGACGGTCAGATTTTTGACTGATGGTGTGTAGGCACGACTGATGGAAGTCAGCTTCACCGGATTTCCGATGGAAAAATCCATTGGATTAGAATCCATAGGAAATCCGATCGTGTGTACAGGGCTTTAGACTATTACATGTGCTACTGCGTTATGATGCCATTCATTTTAAATGGCACCCCAATGCGCTAAAGTAATGCTTATGCTTTGTAGTGTGCCACAAAAGTCGGCAATGCACTGCAGTTCCTTGCAGTGTATTACAAATTAAAAAAAAAATTTGGGATGTTCTGGTGCTTTGGCAGCCTATTATTTTTAATGGGCTAGATCAGGGATCTCCAAACTTTTCAGTGTGAGGGCCACATTGTATAGTGAGATACCGCTGCTCACAGGTGAGTCACAAAGACCATAATCCACAAAGCATGATGCAAACGAAGGGGTGCCACTGCTAGCAGAGATCAAGTAGAAACAAAAAAGACGAATGGCTGCACACCCACACGATGCAATATCGGCATTATTGGTATCAAAAATATTGTATAGACAACCAACAAACAACCAAGCAAAGACAAAAAGGGGATGATGAGGTTGACGCGTTTCACACAAAGTTTGTGCTTTGTCAAAACCATATGGTAATGCAGCTCAATATGTAGGTGAAGATCAAAATTGGAACACAAATGTTTCTAATCACATAATTGCATTTCCTATTTCAAGTCCCATCATATGCATTGTTAGAACTTTCAAAATATCACTGAAACAATTCACATAATACAAACATAATGAAAATCAACAAAATAAAAATATACAGTATACAGGCACAGCAGCACCCCATTGTGGAAATTTGTATCATCCAGACACCATATAAATATGCATGTCAGGAGATATCAGGAAATGTGTCCATATTTGGAAATTCTTATTAAAGAGAGGAACCAAATTCTATACAGATGTAGCACCCTGATGTTTAGGCAGGGCTGCTATTAAATTTAGTTGCTAAGCGATAGTTGCCTTGGCCAATTATTAGGAGATCAATTGATTTCCCCCTAATTCTGGACATGCTGCACTTTTCTCTTCTTTCACTAGGTGGCACTGTAACTGGTGACATTGGATAAGACAAGGGCATAGCAAGGGCAGATTAGGAATGAATGGGGTGTCTCAGCCAACGAGCAGGGATTTTCTTGGGTCCCTTAGCCTGCTGGGTGAGCCTATTTATTTGGGTGGAGTCAGGTGATCGGGGTTCTGTGCCACCTAGATGGCTGTCTGGGTGGACGCGTGTTATGCTACCCCTTGTTGCTAAGCCATAAGCCTGAGGCCTATCCCGGGGACATCTGTCTGCTAGGCTATCTTAGGGCCTATCCAGAAGCAGGAGAGCAGCGTAGGGTTGGGACTGTGGGCTTGTTGTCCAACCAGGAGTAACGGTTCTGCCGGCTGGGGAATCCGTTGTGGTCGGAGGTAGAGGGGAATATGTGGCCACTAAGGGACCACCCACCTTGTTACCGGAGACCACTGTGAGTAAGCTGAAGCCAGTACCAGAGCAGACTTCTCACCAGCCGGGGACGGTGAAGAAGTGGGAAAACTTCAGCAAGTGCCAAGTCATGGACCCAACGTGACAGCAGAGGTAACGCTTGCAAAGCATCAGTGAGTGCCAAGCCAGGGACCTAGCGTGTTCGCATGGGGTGACGCTTGAAGAGTATCTGTAAAATGGCAAGCCAGGGACCCAGCCAGAGACCCAGCCAGGGACCCAGCCAGGCAAGCCAGGGACCCAGCAGGGAAGTGGGGGTGACGCTTGAGGAAGATACTGAGTGCTAACAGTGGAAGAGCTCAGGGGATCCAGTGGCTATTGGATCTGAAGTCTAGTGAGAGAGACTGGGAGCTCATTGAGTGAAGACCCACAGTAAATGATCGTGGGGTAAGCTGAGAACTGTTCGTGTTGCAAATAGTTGGATACCATTACAGTTAGTAACTTCGACAAGATTGTTGCCATAGGAAACAGAGTTGCTACCTATACAGAAGTGGTGTCCGGCTGGAGGCCTTCACCTGAATAGCTGTCTGCCTATAGAAGTCTCGGAGTCTGCCAATTAACATTGCATCTACCTAAGGGTGTCCTGGCCCTAGCCCTCTCTCCGTGTCACACAATGCCTAAACACACCATACACAATGAATATGGTGCAAAAGCAGTGTGAACACTAACCACACACACACACACAAACACATGTTGGAGAATCAAGATGACAACCAAAATACGTTGTTTTAAATCATAAAAATGGGTCAAATCCCATTCAAAATTTAAGCCCTTAGGAATTCTAGTCTGTAGGCTGAATATCCAGAAGACTTCACGTTTACATAAAATCCTAAAGCTGTCACCCCCTCTTTTAGGTATTATAATCTTCTCGATACCATGTGTAGCGGGTGTTTAAATTTATGTGAGGACTCTGGTGGTGTGAGGTTCCTTGGGGCCTACAGGTGGCGTTGTTGCCTTGGGCCGGAGCTGAACTCACATCGCAAACTGTGCCTTTTTTTCCTCCCCTGGAGCTGGTACAGCGGGGCGGGGAACCCGCTGTGACGCAAAGGGAGAGGTTATAAAAGGGGCGGACGCCCTGATTTCGGGGAGAGAGTCGGAGGACGCGGCCGCACCTTCAGCTTGGGTGCTGGCGTTCCAGTGTTTCAGGCCTAGGCGCCCTTGGCCTAGCTGGAGCAGGGATGGAGTCCATCTCAGGCACCTTTAGCCTGGGGTGAGGTACTATGGCGGATGCCTGGGGCTCAGTACCTTCGACTGAGTTCCGCGAGGGTGGAGGAATCCGAGGGGGCCCTAATGCCTTGGGTGCCCGTCTCTGAGTTTGTGAGGACTGGTGCGCAGTAACTTCTCCGGAGAGTCCGGCGCAGCATCGCCGGTGACGGAGAGGCCTCCACTTCTCCCTTGGACGGATTTCATCCTCTGACAGGGGCAAAGTGAGCGAAGGTAATTCACGTTCTATATTACCTAGTCAGTGGCAGTGACTATTCACCACTGGTGACAGCACAGTGGGCAGCAGCAAGAAGGGAAAGGATTGTGTCTCGATCTGTCCCCCCCCCCCCCCCCATTATTCTGAAGGAGAAAGACTGTTTTATTGCTTTGCAAGAAGAATAAAACTGAGTTGTACCTACTCACTGTGTGGAACTTGGGTTACTAAGCAAAGGAGTCAGGGACGAAGGACTGGACTTGGCTCTAGGACACCTAAACAAAGCCCAATCTCCGGCCTTCATCTCCTAGTAAAAGGAGGACACGGGCCGTGGTGTGTATCATCTCTCTCTCCCAGGTACCCCTAGACAACAGCCACATAACCGATAAAGCAAGGGAGAGAGGTGAGGCCGCTACACATGTATTTGTATTAACAATGTATTTCCATTATGGAACTCTTTAAAATGCCTAGCAACATTAGTGGCATGTTCCTTTTCAGTGTGGCGAACATGATCATTTAATCGATCTCTCAGTCTCCTAGTGGTGCTACCCACATACTGGATATTACATTCTTTGCACGTAATTAAGTAGATCAAATTTCTAGTGTTGCAATTAATAAATGTTCCGACACTGTAGGATCTGCCACTAAGTTTGGAGGAAAAATTATCCCCCTTTAATAATTTATGGACAGCATAGACATGTGTTTGCTGTACATTTGTAATTGCCAACAAAATCAAGTCAGGTTCTACTCTGAATGTGGGAACAAAAATTACTGGGTGATAAAGCATTACTTAAGGAGGGAGCCCGCCGAGTTACAGTTTTGACTTCTTTAGACAAGATGTTAGCATAGACATCATCCTCATATAAAATAGTGATGGGTCGTTCTATTATTCTCCTGATCTTCTTGAATTCCAAACTATTATGCCACGTACACAAGGTCGGAAAAGTCCAATGTGAGCTTTTGGTCTGGAATTCCGACCGTGTGTATGCTCCATCGGACTTTTGCTGGCGGAATTTCCGCCAGAAAAAGATTGAGAGCAGGTTCTCAATTTTTCAGATGGAAAAAATTCTGATCGTCTGTAGCAATTCCGACACGCAAAATTCCGACGCATGCTCGGAAACAATTAGACGCATTGAACTTAATTTTCTCGGCTCGTCTTTGTAGTTCAGAGAACTTGTGTGACCGTGTGTATGCAAGCCAAGCTTGAGCGGAATTCCGTTGGAAAAACCATCCAAGGTTTTTCCGACGGAATTTCCGCTCGTGTGTACGGGGCATAAGGCGTAGCTAAACCTGGTACATCAACTGAAGATTGCTTACACATTGTATAGTTTACAGATATTCACGGGTTAAACACACAGAATGGCGCAAATACCTCATGCTTTACCATAGACAAATTTATTGAATCCATCAAAACAAATAGGCACTCACAAGCAAATAAAAACAGAAAGCATAAAACTGTTGTACTTCAGCCGAACACGGTGAAATTCGTGCTAGGACCAACCAATTGGATGGCTCACATGTTTCAAGGGACAGGCCCCCTTCCTCAGAGCTCTGAGAAAGGGTGCCTGTCCCCCAAAACGCATCAGTTTCAATCATATGGTACTAGGACGAGTTACACCGCGTTCGGCTAAAGTACTCCAGTTTTACGCTTGCTGTTTTAATCTACTTGCGAGTATCCATTTGTCTTGGTGGATTCCATAAATTTAGTCTATGGTAAAGCATGAGGTATTTGCGTCCTTCTGTGTGTTTTTTGCAGTTTTGCCTGTGATTCAAAATTGCAGGACGCTTGTGCGTTGCCATTACTTCCTAATAGCACCCCAATGGCAGTGCGATTTTGCCAAGATTGTCACACGATAAATCGTGCTGCAATCGCATCAAATCGCATCACCCATTGCTGTCGCTTAAAGGAAGCTCCTGCTTTTTTTCTGAGCACGTTGCGATTTTTGTGATTGCAGCGTGATTTATCACGTGACAATCGCAGCAAAATCGCACTGCGATTGGGGTGACTTTAAGAAGTAATAGCATTGCACAAGCGTCGCGTGAATTGCCGCAACTTCGAATCGCAGGCAGAATTGTAGCGATTCTGCCCGCAATTCGGATCACTCAGGTGTGAATCGAGCCTTAAAGAGGAGTTTCACCCATATAAAAGTCAGCAGCTACAAAAAGTGTAGCTGCTGACTTTTTAATAATCGGACACTCACCTGTCCCGCGGTTCAGCGATGTGGGCGAACGAAGACCCCCTCCTCTTCGCGGCGCCGGCATTCTGACTGTGGGTGCATAGAATGCATTAAGATCAAAAACCTTCTGCCTTTACAACCCCTTTAAATTTAAAAGCAAAAATATATAATTGCAGCTTACCAATCATTAGATGTGGTGGCTGTATTTGTTTTCTTTTTTTAGGCCCCCCCCCCTGTTTTCCCCTGGTGAGCTGGCCAGTAACATACCTCCTGTATTATGAACAATGAGGGGGAGCGTGACTTTGAATGAAGCACGCAGTCATCAGGGAGGGGTCAAGACAAGGTACATTTATTACATACTATACAAATTCATACAAATCAATAAATAATGTCACGGTATAATTCATCTATATACAAAAAGGAACATGATAAGACATGACAGTGGAAAGGGATTGAGCCTACACAACCTGAGAACTTCCTATTGCATCAAAATGATTTAAAACTCAAGATCATATAAAATTGTGCATATGAATCATAGTAATAACATAGTCGGTGTAAACATTGCATATACAAAGGCTCTACGCGTTTCGTGAAGTATTTATATCCACTCTTCAGGAGCAGCAATGTCAATATCTGAAATAAAACATATCAGTTTCTAGGTCACTGCCATGGAAAAAGGACCAAGCATAAAAAATGATAAATTCATAAAAAGGGAGTATGGATGGAAAATGCACCCTTGTCCAGGGAATACTCACAACTGCCATGTGAAAGTGATAATTGAGAGCTGAAGACTCCCCTAAGGGCATCTTTTCCGGGAGTTGTGACAGCATAGGGCGTGGAAAAGGGCCCCCACATGGCCACACCAGGAGAGAACACAGAACCATGAAGTGGTGGTCTCTCAAGTATAGTTGGAGGTAATAAATAGAGATGTAGCGATACCCCCAGCTAAGGGAGCCGCTGGTATGATTTTCGGGCCTGTAACACACCGCTGTCAACCCCCAGCAATTGGCTCTACCCTCCTTTGGCACAGAAAATGTTTGGAGGGTTGAGCACCTAGGTGCTCTGGGATTTTTAAACGGTGTTCAAAAAGAATGGCTTATAAAGAAATATATGTAAAAAATTGACAACATTTATTGAATAATTTTTTAAAAAGGAAACAGACATGCATATAGTAAAAAGACCATCCACATACATATATGACAAAGAAATCACAGCATATGATAAGCTAGCTTCGAGAGTCACTCTACTAGTTTTGCTCACTGAGAGCTTCTTCAGGAGTTTATTGACAATAAACGCAGATCATACTGGAAGATAAAGTTTGCATATGTCAGGCAACAATGGATGTACAGCAAGTCCGTTATACAAAAGACATAAAGAGCAATGAATTGTGATACAAAATAATCAAAAAAGGGCACATAATATTAATAAAGTATGATAATATAAAGAAAAAATGTTATATGTTCGTAATCATGATCTGAGTAACAGAATATAACTCACCACAAGACTCAAAATCGCACATAAGCAGAAGGTCACAGAGACATACTCAAATTCCCAAGGGTAAACAGGACCAGCCACTGTGGAGAAAGGACCATCCCAGGCATCAAGGCCATAGAGAGCAAAGATGATAGAACAGAGTAGAACCTGAGAATTTAGGTAAGACATAACAAGAACACAATCTCAGTGTCTGTCCTAAGTCAAGAAAACATTGAGCAAGGGTTCAAAGAAATATAATAATATAAGTGTAGCGGGGTCCTCAAATTGATGGGATACACCTGGGCAATAGTGTGACCCAGGTGTATAATTGTGTTAGGATTCAGACCCCTTTTTGTTTCGTGGAGGATTGGAGGATGTAATATTCTCCTTTGCCTGTGGGTGGCGAGGTACCCACAGGCTTCAGGTAGAATCATCTTCGCAGTGCTCCCTGTTTTGTCCCTTCCTGGAGATGGTATGGCTGGGGCGGGGAACCCGCCGGGCCGTTGATGGGAGGAGATAAAAGGGGGAGACGGGCTTACCACGAGGTCTTGCGGAGAAGGAGGTCCTCGGAGGAGGAGGGTTGCGGTCCGCACCCAGGGCCCTTAGGCCTGGGTGCGGGAGATCCAGGAGTCTGGTCCAGGTGCCCATGGCCTGGTCCGGAGTCATGTTGGCGTCCATCCCAGGCACCTTTAGCCTGGGGTGAGGTACTATCGAGGAGGCCTGGGGCCCAGTACCTTCGACTGGGTCCCGCTAGGGTGGACTGTCCGAGGGTCCCTGGGCGGAGGGACTCGTACCTGAGGTGAGGAGGCCGGGGAGGTTACCCACTGGAGACCCGGAGCAGCACCAACCCGGTGACAGTGGGCCTCTGGGAACTCTCTTGGGAGGACACATCCCCCTGATAGGGGCCACAGCGTATCGAAGAGGGCTCCATTGCTGTTCATAGGGGTTGCTGGAAGAGACCCCATCTTCCTGTTCTGTAACAGCCGGATTGGCTTAGGCGCCGCTGGTCATAGTACAGTGGCATAGAGCTTAAACTTTAGGAAGTGCCTCGATCTGCTCGCCCCACCGTTGGCAAAGTTATAGGTCCCAACCAGTTTGTTGCAAAAGAACTGTTTATTGTGCTTTGCGTATTGGAGTGTCAAATAAACAAGTGTTGGACCTTTCTTCGGTGTGCGAACTCCAGTTACTGGAAGCAAAGAGGAGGCTGGTGAGCTTGCAATTACAGACTCAGTGCATTCACAGAACACACCGGCCCGAGGAAACATCAGGAAGTGGCCTTCACCTCCCTACTACAATGGGGAGGACATGGGCCGTGGCGCATCTCACTCTCACAACCCAGGAACCCCTAGACATGAGCTGGAGTGTAACCGATAAAGTCGAAGAGGGAGTGAGGCCGCTACACGTGGGGGCTCGTGAGTCCGGGATAGAGTGTGTTCTAGAGATGGACTTGAGAATGTCTACATTTGAACTTTGCTGCCCAGAGGAGTTCCGAGCAGATCGGCCATATTACTGGCCAAAGTGCGTCCCTGCTCGGAGTTGTGGAAATGACCCTAACACGGGAAAGGCCCATGCGGAGGAGCGGAAAAAGGGAGAGGTCCAGCCGTGTGACGTACTGCACGTGGGGACTGTTAACGCACTGCGCCACGAGGCACCCCATGGCGACATCGTTCGTGGGCGGAGTCAAGAGGAAGCCCGCGAAAATGTACAGCTCATGGGAGGAGTCTGGCCAAGTGTGGGGATACACGTGGAGACTCCGGCGCGGGGTCAGTGCATGATGGAGCAGCAGATAGTCGGGATGACCTCAAGTGCCCCGTGGATTATGGTTCCTCACCCCACGAGAATGACTTCCTTTGCTGCCCCCATCACAGACACGGGGATAAGACTTAGGCCCCGAGGGCGGTTGGCTCTGTACACTTGCAGAGACACGGAGGCCCTCGGTGTGATCTGTCCCGGCTGCTCGGGACTGGTGGTCACCCTGAAGCCATTCGGGCGATGTGAGGAGTGCAGAGAATTCCTTTTTGAGGTCGAGTCGTCCACAGCAAGGCCCCGAGCCCTTCGCCTCAACCACCTCACGGGTACTGCTACTCCGGAAGGGGAGGTCAAGGCCTCTGTCGAGGTTCCCGTGCGCGCTGACCAGGGCGATGGACTGCCCAACAGAGAAAAATCCGAGGATGCTGCCTCGGTCGCCACAAGTTCTCTGCTTCCACCACCGAAGAGGAAAGTTGGCCTAGTACAGGCATCCTATGGACGTGGTCGAGCTTCACCCCGCTGCTTGCCTGGCCTGGATGGCGCCGGTCGAGAAGGAAGTCCCGGACATCCCAGTCCTCTACAAGGGTCAGGTGAGCCAGGGGCTGGGACTGTGGTGGTGGTTGGAGGTGTCGGGGGCCCATTGGAGGTGGAGCCCCCCAGGGAGGTTGATTCTGTGTCCACCGGAAGATATCTGCCTGCGGAGATGTATGACACCTCCGACCTAGAGTCGCTGTCTGATTGCGGAGATGATGGCGAGATAGACGAACTGTTCAGCCGCAAGGGCTGGGATAGAGTGCCACTTCTTGCTTCCCGTGCGGTACGGGATTCACCTATGTACACAGGAGACAGCACGCCTCGGGTGGAAGACCCGCAGCTTACGAGGGAACCTACCCCTCCACCTGTGTCCTCATCTACTGTTACCTCACCTACTTTGGTTGTGGGGACACCCCGCGCTTCTCTGAGAGCGCCGAAAGTCATTTCCAGGGAGCTGGTAAAGGTACCTCGGCATCCGGAAGCTATTGTGCTGCCTGGAACTGGAGAGAAAGCCACTATGCCACCTTTGGCCCGCTTGCAGAGACTGTTTTGCCATAAAGTAGCTCGGGAATATGGGTGGGAGTACCCGTATCTACCCCGGGACTTGCTGTATGAGGTGGAAGTCTGGAGAACAAGATGGTATGACGAGTTTGTGTGGGACAAGTTGAAGGTGCCCCATGCTCGCAGGTACCTGGAATGTGTGCCGGCAGTGTCTAAGAGGTTTGAGGACTGCAAAGCTGAATGGAAATTGGGGCGCCATATCCATGCTGACAAGATAGTCATTTGCAGAAGAGAAGGAGAAGATGTCGAGTATTCGATAGAGGCATTTGACAAACACCTGAAACCCCTGTACCTGCCGGATCCAAAGTTTTACTTATAGGAGAAAAGAACTCCTGTTTATTTCTTTTGTGCACTTGAACTTTCTGGAAGAGCCATTCCCAGACACGCAGGACTGTGCCCTGCTTTTGTTTTTGTTTGGGCTTTTTTCTTTTTCTCGTTGGAGACTTGGGGACTGTTGTGTTTTCGTGTTTCCCCTTTTCTTCATGTGCCAAAGGCAAGGACATTTGGGAATAGTGGCAGAGTAGGGAAAAGCTGGAAGAACGAAGATTCGTTGAGTGTCATGACCGCGGCGTTGTCACCAGGTGGCAGTGTTGCGCAACAAATGTTTGAAAATATTTCACCCACACATCACCTTGCTTGTTGGAGTGAGTGGGTCTCTCGGCTGACGGGCTCACTCATCCCAAATGACACGAAATTATGTTAGGATGTTGTTTTTCTTTCCCCTGCAGGAGAATCGTCAGTCAAGATCATTGAGAGTGGGTGGCTCTTAGACAGTGTGGGAGAGGGGCTGTGACTATGCAGATGTTTAAAGTGTTTTATGACATAAGTTGTTTTATATGTTCCCCATTCCCTGAGCAGGTCTTGGCACTTGGGAAATTTAGAGGAACTGCCTCAGGGGTTTCACTCCATGTCACCACTTTATGGGAGGCATGGGTGTGCACCTGACGCTGGGGACCAGCGTCAAATTACAGGGGGGAGTGTGTAGCGGGGTCCTCAAATTGATGGGATACACCTGGGCAATAGTGTGACCCAGGTGTATAATTGTGTTAGGATTCAGACCCCTTTTTGTTTCGTGGAGGATTGGAGGATGTAATATTCTCCTTTGCCTGTGGGTGGCGAGGTACCCACAGGCTTCAGGTAGAATCATCTTCGCAGTGCTCCCTGTTTTGTCCCTTCCTGGAGATGGTATGGCTGGGGCGGGGAACCCGCCGGGCCGTTGATGGGAGGAGATAAAAGGGGGAGACGGGCTTACCACGAGGTCTTGCGGAGAAGGAGGTCCTCGGAGGAGGAGGGTTGCGGTCCGCACCCAGGGCCCTTAGGCCTGGGTGCGGGAGATCCAGGAGTCTGGTCCAGGTGCCCATGGCCTGGTCCGGAGTCATGTTGGCGTCCATCCCAGGCACCTTTAGCCTGGGGTGAGGTACTATCGAGGAGGCCTGGGGCCCAGTACCTTCGACTGGGTCCCGCTAGGGTGGACTGTCCGAGGGTCCCTGGGCGGAGGGACTCGTACCTGAGGTGAGGAGGCCGGGGAGGTTACCCACTGGAGACCCGGAGCAGCACCAACCCGGTGACAGTGGGCCTCTGGGAACTCTCTTGGGAGGACACATCCCCCTGATAGGGGCCACAGCGTATCGAAGAGGGCTCCATTGCTGTTCATAGGGGTTGCTGGAAGAGACCCCATCTTCCTGTTCTGTAACAGCCGGATTGGCTTAGGCGCCGCTGGTCATAGTACAGTGGCATAGAGCTTAAACTTTAGGAAGTGCCTCGATCTGCTCGCCCTTATAGGCTGGGGAGCAGTACTGGAGCAATGGTCTCTCCAGGGCAGATGGTCGGATGCGGAAAAGGCCCTGCCCATCAATCTCTTAGAGATACGAGCAGCCCGGTATGCCCTAGTAGCATGGACATCCAAACTCCAAGGGTCCCCTGTCAGAGTTCAGTCAGACAATGCCACAGCAGTGGCATATATCAATCGTCAGGGGGGCACCAGGAGTCGTGCAGCCCAAAGGGAAGTAAATTACATCCTGAGATGGGCAGAAAGATATGTCCCAGCCATATCTGCGGTATTCATTCCAGGGGTGGAGAATTGGAAGGCGGACTTTCTAAGTCGCCAACAATTATGCCCAGGGGAATGGTCCCTTCATCCCGAGGTTTTCCGGACAATATGTCAGCGGTGGGGAACACCGGATGTAGATCTGCTAGCATCCAGATTCAACACAAAAGTGGACAGGTTTGTCTCTTGGGCAAGGGATCCCCTAGCGTGCGGCTCGGATGCCCTAGTGTTCCCTTGGGATCAGTTCAAGCTGATATATGCATTCCCACCGCCACAATTGTTACCTCGATTACTCCGCAGAATCAGGGTAGAAAAGAAACCAGTGATTCTGGTGGCTCCAGCGTGGCCCCGAAGAGCATGGTACGCGGAGATTGTAAAAATGTCTGTGGGGAGTCCTTGGACCCTCCCACATCGTCCGGACCTGCTTTCGCAGGGACCGATATACCACCCTTCCTTACCAGCCCTAGGTTTGACGGCCTGGCTATTGAAGCCCACATTCTAAAAAAGAGAGGGCTCTCTAATGCTGTGGTATCTACCATGATCAATGCCAGGAAGCCGGTATCCAGGCAGATCTACTATAGAATCTGGAAGGCGTACATCGCCTGGTGTGAGGCCAAGAAATGGCATCCACGTAAATACGTAATAGGTAGGATTCTGGACTTCCTACAATGGGCTGTAGATAGGAAGCTTGCCTTGAGTACTATCAAAGGTCAGATTTCGGCCTTGTCAATATTTTTTCAAAGGCCCTTGGCTTCGCATTCACTAGTCAAAGCCTTTATACAAGGAGTGATGCGTATTAGTCCTCCGGTTAATATTCCCATATGTCCATGGGATCTAAACTTGGTTCTGTCGGTTCTACAGAAACAACCATTTGAACCATTACAGCATATTTCCTTGGTGCTTCTCACCAGGAAATTGATTTTTCTAGTAGCCATTTGTTCGGCTAAAAGAGTATCGGAATTAGCAGCTATGTCCTGTAAGGAGCCATATCTGGTTATCCATAAGGACAGAGTAGTGTTACGTCCTCATCCAGCCTTTCTTCCTAAGGTGGTATCGAGTTTTCATTTGAACCAAGATGTGGTTCTTCCTTCTTTTCTCCCCAAGCCTACTTCGGTAGAGGAAAAGTTATTGCATTCTTTGGATGCAGTAAGAGCAGTTAAAGCTTATCTAAAAGCCACTGCTCAGATTCGCAGAACGGATACTTTGTTTATTCTGCCGGAAGGCCCCAGAAAGGGTCAGGCAGCGTCAAAATCTACTTTAGCCAAGTGGATTCGACAGGTCATAATACAAGCCTATAGCTTGAGAAGTAGACCGCCTCCGTTCAAAGTTAGGGCGCACTCCACGAGAGCAGTTGGAACTTCATGGGCAGTGCATCACCAGGCCTCCCTGGCTCAAATCTGTAAGGCCGCAACATGGTCTTCGGTACACACGTTTACTAGGTTCTACCAGGTGGACGTTAGAAGTCAGGAGGATGTCGCCTTTGGGCGCAGTGTGTTGCAGGCCGCAAAAGATCCTCATGTCTGATAGCGCTCAGCTTATATATGGTGTATCCCCCCCCTCATTTGGCATTGCTTTAGGACATCCCATTAGTAATGACTATGTCGCTCTGTGTCCCGTGATGTACGAGAAAGAAAATAGGATTTTTATAACAGCTTACCTGTAAAATCCTTTTCTTGGAGTACATCACGGGACACAGAGCTCCCGCCCCTCTTTGGGGACACTTATTGCTTTGCTACAAAACTGAGGTGCTCCCGGATGGGAGGGGCTTATATAGGGGAGGGTACTTTCGGTTTTGGAAGTTGCCAGTGCCAGCACCTGACGGTAACTATATAACCCATTAGTAATGACTATGTCGCTCTGTGTCCCGTGATGTACTCCAAGAAAAGGATTTTACAGGTAAGCTGTTATAAAAATCCTATTTTTTATGCTGTACCTGTTTGTTTCAGGTATGTGTTCTATTCATTAATTAATTTTTACATTTTGGCTTTGTACCTTATATTATTATATTTCTTTGAACCCTTGCTCGATGTTTTCTTGACTTAGGTCAGACACTGAGATTGTGTTCTTGTTATGTCTTACCTAAATTCTCAGGTTCTACTCTGTTCTATCATCTTTGCTCTCTATGGCCTTGATGCCTGGGATGGTCCTTTCTCCGCAGTGGCTGGTCCTGTTTACCCTTGGGAATTTGAGTATGTCTCTGTGACCTTCTGCTTATGTACGATTTTGAGTCTTGTGGTGAGTTTTATTCTGTTACTCAGATCATGATTACGAACATATAACATTTTTTCTTTATATTACCATACTCTATTAATATTATGTGTTCTTTTTTGATTATTTTGTATTACAATTCATTGCTCTTTATGTCTTTTGTATAACGGACTTGCCTGACATATGCAAACTTTATCTTCCAGTATGATCTGCGTTTATTGGCAATAAACTCCTGAAGAAGCTCTCAGTGAGCGACGCTAGCTTATCATATGCTGTGATTTCTTTGTCATATATGTATGTGGATGGTCTTTTTACTATATGCATGTCTGTTTCCTTTTTAAAAAATTATTCAATAAATTTTGTCAATTTTTTACATATATTTCTTTATAAGCCATTCTTTTTGAACACCGTTTAAAAATCCCAGAGCACCTAGGTGCTCAACCCTCCAAACATTTTCTTTTCATAACTCTAACGGGATGAGGTGTTCTATATCTGTGTAAGATGGGCCTCATTTTAAAACCTCCTTTGGCACAGTTAGTAGGGGATGATAGGATTGTGAGGCCTGCAACTTTAGGCAACACAATCCAGCAACAAAAGCACACACAGTGATATAGCGGACACTGACCGTTTCTTCTGCACAATAATAACACCAACAACTAGTCTGCTTAATCCTGGTACTTTTACTGAAGGAAATGATGAAACAGATTAAAACAGTACACTTTAGTATATGCAGAGCCCTGCAATAAAAGGTGTTCAACAATAGACAGATATACAATCCTGTACAAAGATAACTAACGGACCCCCTTGCAGACCTCCTCCCTCGTAGGCAAGATGGCGCCCAGCAATGTCTACACTGATAAGTCAGGCCTGACTGTAACTATGTGTAAGTTCCGCAGAGAAGAATCTTCGCTAGCAAATGGTGGTGCACTTTTGAAGACAATCCACCCAAATCAGGTTCCAGACAAAGAAAATCAATGCATACCAAGTCCAAGGGCCCTTGGCTTTGTAGGTGGCCCATTGGGGCAGCTTGATGAGGCAGTGTTTTCCTTTGTATGCAGCGAGCACATGAGTGACAGTATTCCTCCACTTCAGCCCACATACAGGGCCAATAGAATCTGCTCCTTATGAGATGAAAGGTTCTCTCTGCTCCTAGGTGGCCATGGTTGTCATGTAGGGCAATCATAACAGTCTTTCGGTGTTTTTCCGGCAGGAATAGTTGCCACTTGTCTTCCAGGTCATCAGAGGGGCCCCTTCAGTAGACCACCCCTTGATGCACCTGCAACCTGTCCCATTCCTTGTGCAGTAAGCGGGCCTCCTTTGAGGGATCATGCAGGAGTCTGTCCGGATCTTGGTCTTCTAAGGCTTTCAAAGCCAATCTTCCCAATGGGTCTTCCAGCTGGTCCCGTCTTATATCCTTCTTTGATAGTTTGGGCAAGTCCTCTTCATCAATCTGAGTTACATCACAGTAATATTTGGGCACTCCAACAACTGAGACTCCAGTTTCTTTTGCCCTGGATCCTCCACTAGCCTAGAGCTCTGCTCCCTGACACAAAGCCCGTACCCCCTCTGGGGTTACCTGGGTCCAGTCTTCTGCCATGCAAGTGGGAGCATGAGATCTTCGGGACAAGGCATCAGCATCTCGGTTTCCAGTCCCAGGCCTGTACTTCAGGCTGAAATTGAACCCTGAGAGGGCTGCCAACCAACAGTGTCTGGTGGCATCCAGTTTTGCAGTGGTTAGAAGGTAAGTGAGTGGGTTAATGTCTGTTTTAACCACAAAGTCAGCTCCATATAAGTAGTCCTTCAGTTTGTCCACCACAGCCCACTTCAAGGCCAAAGACTCCAACTTGTGGGTGGGGTAATTCTTTTCAGCTGGGGTTAAACTCCTACTCACATAAGCAACGGGTCTTAGCTGCTCTTCATACTCCTGATATAATACTCCTCCCAAACCATCATGGCTGGCATCCACATGTAATTCATAGGGCTTTTGGGTGTCCGCATAGGCCAAGACAGGGGCAGTGGTCAAACTCTCCTTCAGCTTAATGAAAGCCTCTTCACACTTTCCAGTCCACTGGTCTTCCACTGACTCTCCCAGTTTCCTGGGGCCTGAGTCATCCTCCTCTCCATCTGTCTTCAACAGCTCATTCAAAGGCTTGGCAATTCTTGCAAACCCCTCTACAAACCTGCGATATTAGGAGCAGAACCCCAGAAATGACCTAAGCTCAGTCACTGTGGTGGGCCGGGGCCAGGAGGTGACTGCCTCCAATTTGTCTGGATCTGTGGATACTCCTTCTTCAGACACTATGTGTCCCAGGTAATGGACTGAAAACTGGTAGAACTGGCACTTCTCCCGAGAGAGCTTGAGTCCCTCATCACTGAGTCTCTTCAAGACATTCTCTAACCTCTCCTCATGCTCCTCCAGAGTCTTCCCAAAGACGATGATGTCATCTAGGTATACTAGGACTTCAATGAGGTTCATGTCCCCCACCGTCTTCTCCATCAACCGCTGGAAAGTGGCAGGGGCTCCCGACAGACCTTGAGGCATACGGTCAAATTCATAGAACCCCACCGGGGTAATGAAGGCAGTCTTCTCTCTGTCTTCTGGGTGCATTGAGATTTGGTAGTACCCGCTCTTCAGGTCCATTACACTGAACCATTTAGCTCCAGACAGACTCTGCAGAGCATCCTCTATTCTTGGGGTGGTGTATTGGTCAGGTATTGTCCTCCTGTTGAGGGTCCTGTAGTCTATACAGAGTCTCAATGACCCATTCTTTTTCCTGACCACCACAATTGGAGAGGCATATGGGCTCCTGGATTCCCGGATAACACCAGTTCTCTTGAGCTCTGCAAGTTGCTCACGCAGATCTTCCAGATCAGCCAGGGGAACTCGCCGGACTCTCTCCCTAAAGGGTTTGTCTTCCTGTAGGCAGATCTTATGAGTGGCACTTTTCGCACATCCTACATCAAACTCAGCCATGACTAAGCACTAGACCCTAGTGTGAAACGCGTCGGCTGTACCCCTTTGTTTTTGCTGTGACTTGCAGTGCTTCATGTATTTTACCCAATAAAGGCAACCTCAATGGTTCTTGGAGTGCGGCTGTCCATACATCCTACCTTCCTTTTCGCATCTACAGCATTGCCAGCACCCGTGGTTCCTGGGAAGACACTGTTTGCTCACCTGCACTTACCTGGAGCGGTGATCTCTCTTTTCCTACATCAAACTCATCCTTGGAGAAGATCTTCCGCCACTTCGCCAACTGGGCCCTCTCCTTCCATGCCGGGGGTAGGGCCGGGTTCTCCAAAGTGGGTTCCCCTCCTTCTTCCTTCTATAAGTCGGGCAAGGCGACTGGGGTAGCGGGATTCACTTGGCCCAACAGCATCCGGGCTGGAATCTTCACAGGCGAGTCAGTGGTGTTTCTGATGCTCACTGGCACCCTGCCGTTTGCCTTCTTCAGGACTCTCAGCGGGACTACTTCGGGGATTACCTCCAGTCCTGGGTGGGTACCCAGAGGGTCTGGTTCCAGGACTACTAAGGGGCCAGGTTGCTCCCAGGTGAGCTTCACAATGGCTCTCAAGCAGGCTACTTCACCAGGCTGCAACACTCTCTCTTTCTTCTCCAGTCTCCAAACTTTCCCCACCCCTTCTTCTGGGGCCTTCTGCTCCAAGATCAATCGTTGATAGGCCAACTGCAACATGGGGTGGAACCTGGCTGTGGAAACGCCCTGCTCTTGTGCTAGAGGGGCCAGTAGTCTCCTGACCAGGTCAGTGTTTGTTCCTATTGTAGCGCACCCACCCCAGCCTTTACCTGCTTTTCTATTATGTTGGCTCCTGTGCAGGAAAGACTAAGGCACACCGCACCACAAGCCCGTACCCTCCTGGATGGGGAGGTTGAGCGGTGTTAGTTTTCTCGGGCCTGCTTGCAGCCAGTGTTTAAAACCTCCAGAGCTGACCTTGTTTCTGGGGTAGCCAGAAACAAGTCCTTAGTTCTCCCCAGTAAGCAACTGTCCACACCAACTGAAAAGTCCAACTTCTTATTTATTCTTTAGGGCAATAAATAGTCTCTTTGAAAGCAGACAGGTTGAGACAAACACAGGTCAGATAAGATGGGAGGAGGTCCAGGCACAAACTTAATTTAAGGTTTCTCCTATTCTGATTTGCACGAACAGGCTTGGCGCACGGTCCCTGCCACGGACCATGAGGTTTGTCACTGCCACTGACCTGATGAATAGTTGCAAGTCACTGCCACTGACCTGGTGTGCGTAGAGTCACTGCCACTGTGACATAAAGAACCCGCACTTCCTTCCTTGAGTAACTTAGCCCTTTTCAGGATAAGAACATCCCTCCGGAGAGTTACCAGAGGCCCCCCCTGTCACCACGACTCTGCGCTGGGTCTTCAGAAAGGGTCACCTCCCTGGCCTCCTCGTCCTGGATACGGGTCCCCTTGCAAGGCAGATCCCTGGGAGCCTCGATCCTTAGCGGACCCCAGCCGAAGGCTGCTGGGTTCCAGGCCCCCACCAAAGTACCTCACCCCAGACTGAAGGTGTCTGGGATGGAACAGCAGCTCCGTCTCTGGGCCTAGGGCACCCGAAGACAACCCACACGCACCCAGGCCTAAGGTACCTGAGCACGGAACTGACCAGGCCTCCGGGCCTAGGGCCCCCAGAGGCGACACACCCACACCCAGGCCTAGGGTGTCTGGGCGTGTACGAACAAAAACCCCTCTGGAAGATGGCCGCCCCCTTTTATATCCTCTCCCGACAGGCACAGCAGGTTCCACGCCCCGCCATACTGCTGCCGAGAGGGGACAAGAAAAGGCACAACCCTGTACTGCGGTTCAACCCGGGCCCATGGCAATAGCGCCACTCATAGGCCCCATTGAACTACACACCAGTACTATCTCCCAAGGATAGAAATGGTCCATGAAACCTAACAATTAGTGCATCCGAGCCTAGTTACCACTCAGATGCTCCCCCTAAATATAGCACCCCGCTACACTATTATCAGAGAACTTTTGTTGGCCCCTGGTGGGCGGGGACAGACTACTGCCAGGGTGTCAAAGACCTCTACCTCTCCTGCTACTGAAGGGTCGAAAGCCAATCTAATCGGGAGGTAACCGTCATAAGGAAAGCTCTGGGTGCCAATTCCCCATATTTCCAAGTCTTCTAATTTTTGCAAGAGCAAATGTCTCAGATGCTTTTGGTAGAAATCCCAATACAGGAGGGTTACTTGAGCCCCTGTATCCAGAATGGCCTTCATGTAGACTCCCTCCACTTGAATGGAGACCACTGGGGAGAGTCCCACTAACTTGGCTGGAAACTTCTTCGGGGAGGCCTCTTTTCCTGGGCCCATGGTTTTGGCCTTTGGTGTTTTCTTCTTTTTCCATCTTTTCCTGGATCTTAATCCCTGTTGGGCCTGGTATGCATTGATTTCTTGCGATTTTTGGGGTTTTACCTCCGAGTGAGGGGTATTAAGTGCTTTTGATGGGGAATTATTCCCCTCACTTCTTGGCTTTTCTTGCTTTCTAATTCCAATGGAGTTTGCTGGAAATGATGGGCACCCGGTTGACTCCTTCACCGGGGCCCTCTGGAGTTTTCCGCCGGCTGGCGGTAGTTGCCTCGGGTCTTCCTTGGACTGGGGCACACTCGCCCAAAATGGCCAATTCCTCCACAGTTAAAGCAAGCAGCTTCTCCTCTATCCCGTGTGAAGACTGGTGTTGAAAGGCTCTGGTACAGCTCTTTCCTGACTTCTTGTTTTTCTCCAACTCCTGAGTTCTTGGCCATTAAAGAGGTCAGCATCTCTAATACTTGGGTCATCTGCGACTTTAAGACCTCCACCTCCGAGTCCCGTTCAGTGGCCATGGCGGATCTGACCCCAACTGAGAGGGGAGTAGTGGCTTTCCCGGTCACCTGTTGGTCTTTCAGCAGAGCCTCTTCTTCCCTTATTATTCAAACAAGGTCCGGGTAGTTGAGGGACATGACCCCTCCAGTGGTTTTCAGATGGAGCCAGACTGGATCAGAACGCAATGCTCCCCTTAAAATCTGCTTCATCCTAGCCGCATCTATGGCTTGTGGCAGCATCCCCTTCTTAAGGACAATTTGGCACAGCATCTTGTTTAATCTGCGAACATATTCAGACAGTCTTTCTCCTGGAAGTTGAAGGGTATGCTCAAACTGATAGACTAAATCGACCACTTTCTCCAATTGGCCGAACTCTTCCTGCAACATATTTAAATAGTCATAGGCAGTACAAGCAGCATTGCTGAACCTAAGGTTCTTCACGGCTTCAGCAGCAGCACCCTTTAAACTTTCCCTTATGCGCTGCTTCTTCTGGGCTTCCGGTATTTCCCATCCTTCCACAGCCTGCATCGCTTGCTCCATCCAGGTGTCAAAATCCTCTTCCCCGAGTGGTACAGGTTGTTTCCCTGAAAAGATCCTGAGCTTCCGGTACCCGGCCTTTACATGTACCGTACTAGTCTTCTTGCACTTCGTGACAAGGTCCCCTAAAGCATTTAAAAGTTCAGCGCCTATAGTGGTTAAAGGTGTCCCCGAGGCTGTCATCTCTTTGGAACTCTTCGGAATTCTGGATGACTGTGGAGGTTCCTTCTTTATAGCCTTTGAGTGCGCCAAGCGGTACGTTTTATTGCCCATGGACTGCACACTCTGCCCTTTAAATTCTTCCGGCATTTCATCCCTCCACTCTATCAGCGCGAAGGTGCGGGAGTTCTCTTCCTCTGACCTGAGGTCAATTAACCATCCTTTATGGTCCGGGGACAAGAGCTCTATGTTCTATGTCACTCCCCGACCAATCCTCTCCGGGGAGTTGAATCACTGCAGCCATGTCCAGGGAGGCATGTGCGGATAAGCACCACTGGGTCACCGTTAACTGATCCATGCCGGTGCTTCTGGCGGGCCTGATTGCAGCGTACAGGTATCCCGGACTCTGAGCCCCCACGTGTAGCGATATTCCCAGCTAAGGGAGCCGCTGCAATGATTTTCGGGCCTGTAACACACCGCTGTCAACCCCCAGCAATTGGCTCTACCCTCCCTTGGCACAGTTAGTAGGGGATGATAGGATTGTGAGGCCTGCAACTTTAGGCAACACAATCCAGCAACAAAAGCACACACAGTGATATAGCGGACACTGACTGTTTCTTCTGCACAATAATAACACCAACAACTAGTCTGCTTAATCCTGGTACTTTTACTGAAGGAAATGATGAAACAGATTAAAACAGTACACTTTAGTATATGCAGAGCCCTGCAATAAAAGGTGTTCAACAATAGACAGATATACAATCCTGTACAAAGATAACTAATGGACCCCCTTGCAGCCCTCCTCCCTCGTGGGCAAGATGGCGCCCAGCAATGTCGACACTGATAAGTCAGGCCTAACTGTAACTATGTGTAAGTTCCGTAGAGAAGAATCTCCGCTAGCAAATGGTGATGCACTTTTGAAGACAAAATTGTAATCCACAGGAATAAAGGTTGACAAACTTGGTGAACAAGGATAAAGTCACTAACGCTACTCAATGCACTGTCCCTCCGGTGTGCATATGCAAACTCTAACGGGTGAGTCCCAAACAACAAACACTGGGCCTAGAGATCCTGTACTAATCTCTGAGCAGGTGCTCTCTCACCCAACCGGACCAGTCCACGTCCGTATCTTCCGTTGCTGTGTCTCGGTACACAGGTTCCATGACACCCGGATCCTCGGTCCTCCTGGAAGCAGCAGACGAATAGGATACGACGTCCCTCAGGCTCCTTGGTGGAAACGAAAGGCTCTTTGGAAACACAGGGCCTAGGCTTCAGGCCCTGTCCGGAACAACAGACTCGGCACAGAGTTCCACTTGCTGGGCGGGCGATGTCCAAAGAGGCCATACTCCGGTCCGCCCCTCGGTTAAATACCCCACCCCAGCAGTCCTTGCGCGGGGAAATGCATCCTGTGTATGGTAGTCTCTGGGTTCGTCAAGCAACACCCCGCTCCAGAGACGCCTTGAGGGATTTCTAAAGGGAATGCAAATATGTGTAATTAGCATTTCAGCCAAGTGTTCTGTGCTTGATTGAGAGCAGAACACTGGGACTAAGATCATGTAACTAGCTATTATACCTGGTACTTTACCGTGTTGAGCCATGATGTGAGGAATGGAGTGTTTGGCCATGATGTGAGGAAGGACCAAAGCAATGGATGAACTGCCCCAAATGTGACCTATAAGGGCCCACATGCCAATAATGCTTCCAAACGTCACGTTAGCGTGCATAGTGAGGGGGAGGCGCCAGCACCAGGACGGGAAGCCGCCCGGTGTTTGGCGCCTGGTGCGGTCATGTGGGGGCCCTTTTCCACGCCCTATGCTGTCACATCTCCCAGAAAAGTTGCCCTTAGGGGAGTCTTCAGCTCTCAATTTTGCACTTTCACATAGCGGTTGTGAGTATTCCCTAGACAAGGGTGCATTTTCCATCTATACTCCCTTTTTATGAATTTATCATTTTTTTATGCTTGGTCCTTTTTCCATGGCAGTGACCTAGAAACTCATGTTTTATTTCAGATATTGACATTGCTGCTCCTGAAGAGTGCATATAAATACTTCACGAAACGCGTAGAGCCTTTGTATATGCAATGTTTACACCGACTATGTTATTTATTCATTTTTTTATTTAATCTCTATTTATTCATTTTTTTTCCTTTACATATAACATTTAACATACCTTGACACTTAAAGATAGCTCCATGATACCTTCCTTTACTAGATGGTGGTTTCTCCGACTCCTCCCCCCCAAAAAAAAGGGGGGGAAGGAGAGGGGGTGGCGAGAAAAAAAGTGTTTGTGATTATACAAGAATATATTAATATATATATATTGTGACAGCAGGAAGGTAAAGTCACCTGGTTGCATCCAGGGGGGTAGATATATTTCGCCCAGATTCAGGCTTTACGCCGATTTATACAGCTAGGTGGAGAGTTGTATAAGCCCAGCTGAGACTAGTGGGCTCATTGATGACTCATACCTCTAGGGAGAGGGCTGGGCGTCGTGCAGACAGGGAGTTGATGAGGCCAGCTGAAGCTTGTCAGCTCATTTAGGCCTCTATAAAAAACTCCCAGCTTCATTAGATGTTGGCTCATGCCTGGAAGCAGACCTGTGTGGACTGTCTAGGGAGAGTGAACCCCTGTGCGGTGAGAGAAAGCCTGTGTGGCTATATTTTGCTTGGACATTTAAAACCAGGGACTAGGACAGCACTAGGCTGATCCCAGTTGTTAGTTAGGAAACCTGTATGTTTAGTCAGAGGTCAAGTTGACCAGGATTTATTTTGTTTGTTTCTTTTGCTTTGCTGTGTTTTTGTCACTGTAAATAGAAAATAAACGGCACCTTTTTGATTTTGAAAACCACAACCTCCGTCTGCTGGGCCTGTTTTTGTGTGGGGAGCCCATCCCGGGGGTCACACACACCCGCTGCCGAGCTAACCCCCTCACAGTTGGTGGAGAATGCGGGCAGTTTTTTTTTAAGCCAGCATGGAGGAGATACTGAAACAGCTGGCTCTAGCAAATGCCAATCAACAGCAGACAAATGCAGGTTTGCAAAAGAGCCTTGCAGCTCAACAACAGAACTTCGCAGCCCAGCAGCAAGCTCATCAACAGAGCCTTGCAGCCCAGCAGCAAGCTCACCAACAGAGTCTGGAAGCTCAGCAACAAGCCCAGCAACGATCTGAGGCCCGCTTCATAGACCTATTACAGAAGCAAGAGCAGAGACTACAACAAATGGAAGCAGTAATGCAGCAACGTCCGCAGACCAGTGAGGAAAGCCGTCCCACTAATACCGCGTCCTTTGGGGTGAGTCGTTTATTGACAAAAATGACTGGAGAGGATGATCCAGAGGTATTTTTGACCACGTTTGAAAGGACTGCTGAAAGAGAAAAGTGGCCTGAGGAGCAGTGGGCTGGACTGGTGGCTCCTCTGTTAACGGGTGAATCGCAGAAAGCTTACTATGACCTAGAGCCTGACCAAGCAAAAGACTATGTGATGCTAAAAGCTGAAATATTGGCAAGGCTGGGTGTCACCCTGGCTGTCCGGGCTCAGCGTGTGCATAACTGGACTTTCCAGCTTGGAAAACCCCCCAGGTCTCAAATGTATGATCTCATTCACCTGAGCAGAAAGTGGCTACAGCCAGAGACTTTGTCCGCACCAAAGATTGTGGAACGTGTTGTAATGGATCGGTTTTTGAGAGCTCTTCCTACTGCCATCCAAAAGTGGGTAAGCCATGGAGACCCAGAGACGGCCGATGGTCTTGTGGATCGTGTGGAGAAATACTTGGCTACAGAGAACCTGACGGCCTCTTCCAGAGACACTCGGACTTTCCACCCTAAGACCAGACCATCCCCAGGGGCGGATAAGATGATTCCAAGGGGTAAGGGTGGAGAGAGTGAGAGGGTGGGAGCTCTACCCCAAGTTTGGCGAGAACAGCCTGGGAAATCAGCGGCTCAAGAGGCGGCAAGAAGGATCATTTGCTACCGCTGCCGGCAAGCGGGACATATTGCAGCAAATTGCCCGGTTTTGGAGGAACCCATGCAGTGTGACTTTCTGACGGGCAGACGTCAGTCGCTGTGTGCGACAGTCGCATGCACTGCCATTCGGGGAACTGAGAAACATTTATGCAAAATGTGTATTAATGGTAGAAATGTTGTGGTATTGCTGGATTCAGGTAGCCTTGTGACCCTGATAAAGGCTGAATTAGTTAAAACAGAGGTCTCTGGGAATAGCAAGGTAGCTGTTATTTGTGTGCATGGGGACACCCGAGAGTATCCAGTGACTACAGTGTGTTTCGAGACCCCCAAAGGTACCCTTTCTCATCCAGTGGGCTTAGTGTCTCAGTTACCGCATGACGCCATTGTGGGAAGGGATTTTCCGAAGTTCTGGGAACTGTGGGATGATCCTGAGCCCCCCACTGGTGCCCCTATGTACCAGGAATATGATAGCCAGAACTCCTCTGAGAGTGGTGAGGACTCTCCCGAATTTCCCTTGTCAGTATTGGCAGGGGAGACTCAAGAAACTGGAGAGGAGCCCACCTCCTCAGACGAAAACCTACCGTCTGTGGAGTTTTCTGATCTTGAGGTTCACAGGGAAAACTTTGCCACAGAACAGTTGAAAGACCCCGCCCTAATAAAGGCACGGGAAAACGTAGTGAAAATAGATGGCGAGTTAGTGAACCCAGATAATACCTGCACTTACCCATACTTCAGCGTAGAGAAGGACCTACTGTATCGGGTGGCAAAAAGGGCAGAAGAAACCGTTGAGCAGCTTGTGGTGCCCAAACCTTACAGGAAGTTGGTGTTGGAGTTGGCCCATGGGCACATTCTTGGAGGTCATCTGGGGACAGAGAAAACCCGAGAGAGGGTATTACAGAGATTCTATTGGCCTGGGGTGATGAAGGACATAGAAAATTATTGTTCCTCCTGCCCTGTGTGTCAGAGGTCGGCCCCGATGCCACACTTCCGTAGCCCGCTGGTCCCTCTACCCATCATTGAGGTCCCGTTTGAGAGAATCGCAATGGATTTGGTAGGTCCTATAATCAAGTCCGCTAGGGGGCACCAGTACATATTGGTTATAATGGACTATGCCACCCGTTATCCAGAAGCGATCCCTCTCAGAAATACCTCGGCCAAAACCATAGCCAAAGAGCTATCTCTTGTTTTTAGCCGGGTGGGTATTTGTAAAGAACTGCTTACGGACCAAGGTACACCCTTTATGTCCCGGGTTATGAAGGAGCTGTGTAAATTGTTCAAAGTGACGCAATTACGTACATCTGTGTATCACCCCCAAACCGATGGGCTGGTTGAAAGATTCAACAAAACCCTAAAACAAATGTTGAAGAAAGTGGTGGATAGGGATGGAAAGGATTGGGACTGTCTACTTCCTTATTTGATGTTTGCTATTAGGGAGGTGCCCCAATCCTCTACGGGATTCTCCCCCTTTGAGTTACTGTATGGGAGACACCCAAGAGGGCTGTTGGATATTGCCAAGGAAACTTGGGAAAGTGAGAGTTCTCCCCACAGGAGTGTGATTGAGCATGTCGCCCTGATGCAAGATCGAATTGCACAGGTAATGCCCATCGTGAAGGAACATTTGGCCCAAGCGCAGTTGGCACAGCAGAGAGTGTACAACCGTGGAGCCAAGACCCGTACCTTTTCCCCGGGGGATAGGATATTGGTACTTGTCCCTACGGTTGAAAGTAAATTCCTTGCCAAATGGCAAGGCCCCTACGAGATAATGGAAAAAGTGAGCGAAGTGAATTACAAGGTCAGACAACCAGGAAGGCGAAAGCCCGAACAGATCTATCACGTTAATCTGTTGAAAGCCTGGAGGGATAGAGAGTCCCTAGTCGCAGACACTTGGTCACCAGCTCAAACTGGTTGCGTGATTCCTGAGGTTGGAATCGCAGCCACCTTGTCACAACCCCAACAACAGGAGGTTAAGGAGTTTGTGCTTCGCAACAAGGAGGTATTCTCTGAGCTGCCGGGACAAACATCTGGGGTAGAGCATGACATTATTACCCCGCCCGGTGAAAGGGTGAAGTTAAAACCCTATCGGATCCCAGAGGCCCGACGGGAGGCAATACGGGAGGAAGTACAGAAAATGCTGAACTTAGGGGTGATAGAGGAGTCCCAAAGTGATTGGTCTAGTCCCATTGTGTTGGTGCCTAAACCGGATGGGAGCTGGCGATTTTGTAACGATTTTCGTCAGTTGAACAAAGTTACAAAATTTGACACCTACCCCATGCCACGTATAGATGAGTTGATCGACCGGCTGGGAACAGCCCGATACATGACGACTCTTGACCTCACAAAAGGGTATTGGCAAATCCCCCTGGCCAAGTCAGCCAAAGAGAAAACCGCATTTGTAACCCCAGACGGGGCGTTCCAATATAAAAGAATGCCGTTCGGGTTACAGAATGCGCCGGCCACATTCCAGCGGAAAATGGACCAGATGCTGAGGCCCCATCGGAAGTATGCTGCGGCTTACCTGGATGACGTAATTGTCCATAGCACAGATTGGGCCTCACATCTGCCAAAAGTGCAAGCAGTCCTGGACTCTGTTCGGGAAGCAGGGTTTACGGCTAACCCCAAGAAGTGTACCATTGGGCAGGAGGAGGCCAAATATCTTGGGTACACCATTGGGAGGGGAGTAATAAAACCCCAACTCAACAAAGTCGAGGCCATCCAGAGTTGGCCACGTCCCAACAGCAAGAAGCAGGTACGAGCCTTTCTGGGAATCGCTGGGTATTATCGGCGATTCATTCCCCACTTTGCTTCTAAGGCTGTGCCCCTAACCAACCTGACGAAGGGGAAAGGGTCGGTCATGATTAAATGGACCCCCGAGGCTGAGGCAGCATTCCAATTCTTGAAACAAGCCTTATGTAGCCAGCCAGTGTTGTACTCACCCGACTTCTCTAAAGACTTTGTCGTACAAAGTGATGCGTCAGATGTGGGGTTAGGAGCAGTATTGTCCCAGGTCTGGAACGGGGAAGAGCACCCAGTCATTTACCTCAGCAGGAAGTTGAAGTCCCATGAGGTAAATTACGCCACCGTTGAAAAGGAGTGTTTAGCGGTGAAGTGGGCTCTAGATTCCCTTCGGTACTACCTGCTAGGTAGGCACTTTGACATGGTTACGGATCACGCTCCGTTAAAGTGGATGGCTCAAAACAAGGAAACAAATAGAAGAGTGAATAGGTGGTTCCTGGCCCTCCAGGAATTCAACTTCACAGTAAAGCATCGCCCTGGCGTTCAAATGGGGAATGTGGATGCTTTGTCTCGAGTACATGAATGCCTGATTGCTGGTGTTCCAACCCCGAGGTTAAAACAAGAGGGGGGGGTATGTGACAGCAGGAAGGTAAAGTCACCTGGTTGCATCCAGGGGGGTAGATATATTTCGCCCAGATTCAGGCTTTACGCCGATTTATACAGCTAGGTGGAGAGTTGTATAAGCCCAGCTGAGACTAGTGGGCTCATTGATGACTCATACCTCTAGGGAGAGGGCTGGGCGTCGTGCAGACAGGGAGTTGATGAGGCCAGCTGAAGCTTGTCAGCTCATTTAGGCCTCTATAAAAAACTCCCAGCTTCATTAGATGTTGGCTCATGCCTGGAAGCAGACCTGTGTGGACTGTCTAGGGAGAGTGAACCCCTGTGCGGTGAGAGAAAGCCTGTGTGGCTATATTTTGCTTGGACATTTAAAACCAGGGACTAGGACAACACTAGGCTGATCCCAGTTGTTAGTTAGGAAACCTGTATGTTTAGTCAGAGGTCAAGTTGACCAGGATTTATTTTGTTTGTTTCTTTTGCTTTGCTGTGTTTTTGTCACTGTAAATAGAAAATAAACGGCACCTTTTTGATTTTGAAAACCACAACCTCCGTCTGCTGGGCCTGTTTTTGTGTGGGGAGCCCATCCCGGGGGTCACACACACCCGCTGCCGAGCTAACCCCCTCACAATATATATATATTGTGAGGGGGTTAGCTCGGCAGCGGGTGTGTGTGACCCCCGAGATGGGCTCCCCACACAAAAACAGGCCCAGCAAACGGAGGTTGTGGTTTTCAAAATCAAAAAGGTGCGGTTTATTTTCTATTTACAGTGACAAAACACAGCAAAGCAAAAGAAACATAAACAAAATAAATCCTGGTCAACTTGACCTCTGACTAAACATACAGGTTTCCTAACTAACAACTGGGATCAGCCTAGTGCTGTCCTAGTCCCTAAGTCCCTGGTTTTAAATGTCCAAGCAAATAGCCACACAGGCTTTGTCTCACCGCACAGGGGTTCACTCTCCTTAGACAGTCCACACAGGTCTGGTTCCAGGCATGAGCTAACATCTAATGAAGCTGGGAGTTCTTATAGAGGCCTAAATGAGCTGACAAGCTTCAGCTGGTCTCATCAACTCCCTGCCTGCACGACGCCCAGCCCTCTCTCTAGAGGTATGAGTCATCCATGAGCCCACTAGCCTTATACAACTCTCCACCTAGTTGTATAAGTCGGCGTAAAGCCTGAATCTGGGCGAAATATATCTACCCCCCTGGATGCAACCAGGTGACTTTACCTTCCTGCTGTCACATACCCCCCCCTCTTGTTTTAACCTCGGGGTTGGAACACCAGCAATCAGGCATTCATGTACTCGAGACAAAGCATCCACATTCCCCATTTGAACGCCAGGGCGATGCTTTACTGTGAAGTTGAATTCCTGGAGGGCCAGGAACCACCTATTCACTCTTCTATTTGTTTCCTTGTTTTGAGCCATCCACTTTAACGGAGCGTGATCCGTAACCATGTCAAAGTGCCTACCTAGCAGGTAGTACCGAAGGGAATCTAGAGCCCACTTCACCGCTACTCCTTTTCAACGGTGGCGTAATTTACCTCATGGGACTTCAACTTCCTGCTGAGGTAAATGACTGGGTGCTCTTCCCCGTTCCAGACCTGGGACAATACTGCTCCTAACCCCACATCTGACGCATCACTTTGTACGACAAAGTCTTTAGAGAAGTCGGGTGAGTACAACACTGGCTGGCTACATAAGGCTTGTTTCAAGAATTGGAATGCTGCCTCAGCCTCGGGGGTCCATTTAATCATGACCGACCCTTTCCCCTTCGTCAGGTTGGTTAGGGGCACAGCCTTAGAAGCAAAGTGGGGAATGAATCGCCGATAATACCCAGCGATTCCCAGAAAGGCTCGTACCTGCTTCTTGCTGTTGGGACGTGGCCAACTCTGGATGGCCTCGACTTTGTTGAGTTGGGGTTTTATTACTCCCCTCCCAATGGTGTACCCAAGATATTTGGCCTCCTCCTGCCCAATGGTACACTTCTTGGGGTTAGCCGTAAACCCCGCTTCCCGAACAGAGTCCAGGACTGCTTGCACTTTTGGCAGATGTGAGGCCCAATCTGTGCTATGGACAATTATGTCATCCAGGTAAGCCGCAGCATA
The DNA here is from genome assembly GCA_029206835.1 of Rana muscosa. Lineage (NCBI taxonomy): Eukaryota > Metazoa > Chordata > Amphibia > Anura > Ranidae > Rana > Rana muscosa. The sequence goes on along the minus strand of CM055127.1, from coordinate 125,994,077 downwards.
CTTCCGATGGGGCCTCAGCATCTGGTCCATTTTCCGCTGGAATGTGGCCGGCGCATTCTGTAACCCGAACGGCATTCTTTTATATTGGAACGCCCCGTCTGGGGTTACAAATGCGGTTTTCTCTTTGGCCGACTTGGCCAGGGGGATTTGCCAAAACCCTTTTGTGAGGTCAAGAGTCGTCATGTATCGGGCTGTTCCCAGCCGGTCGATCAACTCATCTATACGTGGCATGGGGTAGGTGTCAAATTTTGTAACTTTGTTCAACTGACGAAAATCGTTACAAAATCGCCAGCTCCCATCCGGTTTAGGCACCAACACAATGGGACTAGACCAATCACTTTGGGACTCCTCTATCACCCCTAAGTTCAGCATTTTCTGTACTTCCTCCCGTATTGCCTCCCGTCGGGCCTCTGGGATCCGATAGGGTTTTAACTTCACCCTTTCACCGGGCGGGGTAATGATGTCATGCTCTACCCCAGATGTTTGTCCCGGCAGCTCAGAGAATACCTCCTTGTTGCGAAGCACAAACTCCTTAACCTCCTGTTGTTGGGGTTGTGACAAGGTGGCTGCTATTCCAACCTCAGGAATCACGCAACCAGTTTGAGCTGGTGACCAAGTGTCTGCGACTAGGGACTCTCTATCCCTCCAGGCTTTCAACAGATTAACGTGATAGATCTGTTCGGGCTTTCGCCTTCCTGGTTGTCTGACCTTGTAATTCACTTCGCTCACTTTTTCCATTATCTCGTAGGGGCCTTGCCATTTGGCAAGGAATTTACTTTCAACCGTAGGGACAAGTACCAGTATCCTATCCCCCGGGGAAAAGGTACGGGTCTTGGCTCCACGGTTGTACACTCTCTGCTGTGCTAACTGCGCTTGGGCCAAATGTTCCTTCACGATGGGCATTACCTGTGCAATTCGGTCTTGCATCAGGGCGACATGCTCAATCACACTCCTGTGGGGAGAACTCTCACTTTCCCAAGTTTCCTTGGCAATATCCAACAGCCCTCTTGGGTGTCTCCCATACAGTAACTCAAAGGGGGAGAATCCCGTAGAGGATTGGGGCACCTCCCTAATAGCAAACATCAGATAAGGAAGTAAACAGTCCCAATCCTTTCCATCTCTATCCACCACTTTCTTCAACATTTGTTTTAGGGTTTTGTTGAACCTTTCAACCAGCCCATCGGTTTGGGGGTGATACACAGATGTACGTAATTGCGTCACTTTGAACAATTTACACAGCTCCTTCATAACCCGGGACATAAAGGGTGTACCTTGGTCCGTAAGCAGTTCTTTACAAATACCCACCCGGCTAAACACAAGAGATAGCTCTTTGGCTATGGTTTTGGCCGAGGTATTTCGGAGAGGGATCGCTTCTGGATAACGGGTGGCATAGTCCATTATAACTAATATGTACTGGTGCCCCCTAGCGGACTTGATTATAGGACCTACCAAATCCATGGCGATCCTCTCAAACGGGACCTCAATGATGGGTAGAGGGACCAGCGGGCTACGGAAATGTGGCATCGGGGCCGACCTCTGACACACAGGGCAGGAGGAACAATAATTGTCTATGTCCTTCATCACCCCCGGCCAATAGAATCTCTGTAATACCCTCTCTCGGGTTTTCTCTGTCCCCAGATGACCTCCAAGAATGTGCCCATGGGCCAACTCCAACACCAACTTCCTGTAAGGTTTGGGCACCACAAGCTGCTCAACGGTTTCTTCTGCCCTTTTTGCCACCCGATACAGTAGGTCCTTCTCTACGCTGAAGTATGGGTAAGTGCAGGTATTATCTGGGTTCACTAACTCGCCATCTATTTTCACTACGTTTTCCCGTGCCTTTATTAGGGCGGGGTCTTTCAACTGTTCTGTGGCAAAGTTTTCCCTGTGAACCTCAAGATCAGAAAACTCCACAGACGGTAGGTTTTCGTCTGAGGAGGTGGGCTCCTCTCCAGTTTCTTGAGTCTCCCCTGCCAATACTGATAAGGGAAATTCCGGAGAGTCCTCACCACCCTCAGGGGAGTTCTGGCTATCACATTCCTGGTACATAGGGGCACCAGTGGGGGGCTCAGGATCATCCCACAGTTCCCAGAACTTCGGAAAATCCCTTCCCACAATGGCGTCATGCGGTAACTGAGATACTAAGCCCACTGGATGAGAGAGGGTACCTTTGGGGGTCTCGAAACACACTGTAGTCATTGGATACTCTCGGGTGTCCCCATGCACACAAATAACAGCTACCTTGCTATTCCCAGAGACCTCTGTTTTAACTAACTCAGCCTTTATCAGGGTCACAAGGCTACCTGAATCCAACAATACCACAACATTTCTACCATTAACACACATTTTGCATAAATGTTTCTCAGTTCCTCGAATGGCAGTGCATGCGACTGTCGCACACAGCGACTGACGTCTGCCCGTCAGAAAGTCACACTGCATGGGTTCCTCCACAACTGGGCAATTGGCTGCAATATGTCCCGCTTGCCGGCAGCGGTAGCAAACGATCCTTCTTGCGGCCTCTTGAGCCGCTGATTTCCCAGGCTGTTCTCGCCAAACTTGGGGTAGAGCTCCCACCCTCTCACTCTCTCCACCCTCACCCCTTGGAATCCTCTTATCCGCCCCTGGGGATGGTCTGGTCTTAGGGTGGAAAGTCCGAGTGTCTCTGGAAGAGGCCGTCAGGTTCTCTGTAGCCAAGTATTTCTCCACACGATCCACAAGACCATCGGCCGTCTCTGGGTCTCCATGGCTTACCCACTTTTGGATGGCAGTAGGAAGAGCTCTCAAAAACCGATCCATTACAACACGTTCCACAATCTTTGGTGCGGACAAAGTCTCTGGCTGTAGCCACTTTCTGCTCAGGTGAATGAGATCATACATTTGAGACCTGGGGGGTTTTCCAAGCTGGAAAGTCCAGTTATGCACACGCTGAGCCCGGACAGCCTGGGTGACACCCAGCCTTGCCAATATTTCAGCTTTTAGCATCACATAGTCTTTTGCTTGGTTAGGCTCTAGGTCATAGTAAGCTTTCTGCGATTCACCAGTTAACAGAGGAGCCACCAGTCCAGCCCACTGCTCCTCAGGCCACTTTTCTCTTTCAGCGGTCCTTTCAAATGTGGTCAAAAATACCTCTGGATCATCCTCTCCAGTCATTTTTGTCAATAAACGACTCACCCCAAAGGACGCGGTATTAGTGGGACGGCTTTCCTCACTGGTCTGCGGACGTTGCTGCATTACTGCTTCCATCTGTTGTTGTAGTCTCTGCTCTTGCTTCTGCAACAGGTCTATGAAACGGGCCTCAGATTGCTGCTGGGCTTGTTGCTGAGCCTCCAGACTCTGTTGCAAAGTTGCGTTTGTCTGCTGCTGGGCTGCAAGGCTCTGTTGATGAGCTTGCTGCTGGGCTGCGAAGTTCTTTTGCAAACCTGCATTTGTCTGCTGTTGATTGGCATTTGCTAGAGCCAGCTGCTTCAGTATCTCCTCCATGCTGGCTTAAAAAAAAAAAACTGCCACTGGTTCTCCACCAACTGTGAGGGGGTTAGCTCGGCAGCGGGTGTGTGTGACCCCCGAGATGGGCTCCCCACACAAAAACAGGCCCAGCAAACGGAGGTTGTGGTTTTCAAAATCAAAAAGGTGCGGTTTATTTTCTATTTACAGTGACAAAACACAGCAAAGCAAAAGAAACATAAACAAAATAAATCCTGGTCAACTTGACCTCTGACTAAACATACAGGTTTCCTAACTAACAACTGGGATCAGCCTAGTGCTGTCCTAGTCCCTAAGTCCCTGGTTTTAAATGTCCAAGCAAATAGCCACACAGGCTTTGTCTCACCGCACAGGGGTTCACTCTCCCTAGACAGTCCACACAGGTCTGGTTCCAGGCATGAGCTAACATCTAATGAAGCTGGGAGTTCTTATAGAGGCCTAAATGAGCTGACAAGCTTCAGCTGGTCTCATCAACTCCCTGCCTGCACGACGCCCAGCCCTCTCTCTAGAGGTATGAGTCATCCATGAGCCCACTAGCCTTATACAACTCTCCACCTAGTTGTATAAGTCGGCGTAAAGCCTGAATCTGGGCGAAATATATCTACCCCCCTGGATGCAACCAGGTGACTTTACCTTCCTGCTGTCACAATATATATATTGTGAGGGGGTTAACTCGGTAGCGGGTGTGTGTGACCCCCTGGTTGGGCTCCCCACACAAAAACAGGGCCAGCAGACGGAGGTTGTGGTTTTCAAAATCAAAAGGTGCGGTTTATTTCTCTATGTACAGTGACAAAAACACAGCAAAGCCAAAAAGAAACATAAACAAAATAAATCCTGGTCAGTTTGACCTCTGACTAAACATGCAGGTTTCCTAAACTAACAACTGGGATCAGCCTGGTGCTGTCCTAGTCCCTAAGTCCCTGGTTTAGTAAAAGTCCAAACAAATAGCCACACAGGCTTTGCCTCACCGCACAGGGGTTCACTCTCCCTAGACAGTCCACACAGGTCTGGTTCCAGGCATGAGCTAACATCTAATGAAGCTGGGAGTTTTTATAGAGGCCTTTAAATGAGCTGACAAGCTTCAGCTGGTCTCATCAACTCCCTGCCTGCACGACGCCCAGCCCTCTCCCTAGAGGTATGAGTCATCCATGAGCCCACTAGCCTCAGCTGGGCTTCATCAACTCCCTAGTTGTATAAGTCGGCGTAAAGCCTGAATCTGGGCGAAATATATCTACCCCCCTGGATGCAACCAGGTGACTTTACCTTCCTGCTGTCACATACCCCCCCCCCCTCTTGTTTTAACCTCGGGGTTGGAACACCAGCAATCAGGCATTCATGTACTCGAGACAAAGCATCCACATTCCCCATTTGAACGCCAGGGCGATGCTTTACTGTGAAGTTGAATTCCTGGAGGGCCAGGAACCACCTATTCACTCTTCTATTTGTTTCCTTGTTTTGAGCCATCCACTTTAACGGAGCGTGATCCGTAACCATGTCAAAGTGCCTACCTAGCAGATAGTACCGAAGGGAATCTAGAGCCCACTTCACCGCTAAACACTCCTTTTCAACCGTGGCGTAATTTACCTCATGGGACTTCAACTTCCTGCTGAGGTAAATGACTGGGTGCTCTTCCCCGTTCCAGACCTGGGACAATACTGCTCCTAACCCCACATCTGACGCATCACTTTGTACGACAAAGTCTTTAGAGAAGTTGGGTGACTACAACACTGGCTGGCTACATAAGGCTTGTTTCAAGAATTGGAATGCTGCCTCAGCCTCGGGGGTCCATTTAATCATGACCGACCCTTTCCCTTTCGTCAGGTTGGTTAGGGGCACAGCCTTAGAAGCAAAGTGGGGAATGAAGCGCCGATAATAACCCGCGATTCCCAGAAAGGCCCGTACCTGCTTCTTGCTGTTGGGACGTGGCCAACTCTGGATGGCCTCGACTTTGTTGAGTTGGGGTTTTATCACTCCCCTGCCAATGGTGTACCCAAGATATTTGGCCTCCTCCTGCCCAATGGTACACTTCTTGGGGTTAGCCGTAAACCCCGCTTCCCGGATAGAGTCTAGGACTGCTTGCACTTTTGGCAGATGTGAGGCCCAATCTGTGCTATGGACAATTACGTCATCCAGGTAAGCCGCAGCATACTTCCGATGGGGCCTCAGTATCTGGTCCATTTTCCGCTGGAATGTGGCCGGCGCATTCTGTAACCCGAACGGCATTCTCTTATATTGGAACGCCCCGTCTGGGGTTACAAATGCGGTTTTCTCTTTGGCCGACTTGGCCAGGGGAATTTGCCAATACCCTTTTGTGAGGTCAAGAGTCGTCATGTATCGGGCTGTTCCCAGCCGGTCGATCAACTCATCTATACGTGGCATGGGGTAGGTGTCAAATTTTGTAACTTTGTTCAACTGACGAAAATCGTTACAAAATCGCCAGCTCCCATCCGGTTTAGGCACCAACACAATGGGACTAGACCAATCACTTTGGGACTCCTCTATCACCCCTAAGTTCAGCATTTTCTGTACTTCCTCCCGTATTGCCTCCCGTCGGGCCTCTGGGATCCGATAGGGTTTTAACTTCACCCTTTCACCGGGCGGGGTAATAATATCATGCTCTACCCCAGATGTTTGTCCCGGCAGCTCAGAGAACACCTCCTTGTTGCGAAGCACAAACTCCTTAACCTCCTGTTGTTGGGGTTGTGACAAGGTGGCTGCTATTCCAACCTCCGGAATCACGCAACCAGTTTGAGCTGGTGACCAAGTTTCTGCGACTAGGGACTCTCTATCCCTCCAGGCTTTCAACAGATTAACGTGATATATCTGTTCGGGCTTTCGCCTTCCTGGTTGTCTGACCTTGTAATTCACTTCGCTCACTTTTTCCATTATCTCATAGGGGCCTTGCCATTTGGCAAGGAATTTACTTTCAACCGTAGGGACAAGTACCAATATCCTATCCCCCGGGGAAAAGGTACGGGTCTTTGCTCCACGGTTGTACACTCTCTGCTGTGCCAACTGCGCTTGGGCCAAATGTTCCTTCACGATGGGCATTACCTGTGCAATTCGATCTTGCATCAGGGCGACATGCTCAATCACACTCCTGTGGGGAGAACTCTCACTTTCCCAAGTTTCCTTGGCAATATCCAACAGCCCTCTTGGGTGTCTCCCATACAGTAACTCAAAGGGGGAGAATCCCGTAGAGGATTGGGGCACCTCCCTAATAGCAAACATCAAATAAGGAAGTAGACAGTCCCAATCCTTTCCATCTCTATCCACCACTTTCTTCAACATTTGTTTTAGGGTTTTGTTGAATCTTTCAACCAGCCCATCGGTTTGGGGGTGATACACAGATGTACGCAATTGCGTCACTTTGAGCAATTTACACAGCTCTTTCATAACCCGGGACATAAAGGGTGTACCTTGGTCCGTAAGCAGTTCTTTACAAATACCCACCCGGCTAAAAACAAGAGATAGCTCTTTGGCTATGGTTTTGGCCGAGGTATTTCTGAGAGGGATCGCTTCTGGATAACGGGTGGCATAGTCCATTATAACCAATATGTACTGGTGCCCCCTAGCGGACTTGATTATAGGACCTACCAAATCCATTGCGATTCTCTCAAACGGGACCTCAATGATGGGTAGAGGGACCAGCGGGCTACGGAAATGTGGCATCGGGGCCGACCTCTGACACACAGGGCAGGAGGAACAATAATTTTCTATGTCCTTCATCACCCCAGGCCAATAGAATCTCTGTAATACCCTCTCTCGGGTTTTCTCTGTCCCCAGATGACCTCCAAGAATGTGCCCATGGGCCAACTCCAACACCAACTTCCTGTAAGGTTTGGGCACCACAAGCTGCTCAACGGTTTCTTCTGCCCTTTTTGCCACCCGATACAGTAGGTCCTTCTCTACGCTGAAGTATGGGTAAGTGCAGGTATTATCTGGGTTCACTAACTCGCCATCTATTTCCACTACGTTTTCCCGTGCCTTTATTAGGGCGGGGTCTTTTAACTGTTCTGTGGCAAAATTTTCCCTGTGAACCTCCAGATCAGAAAACTCCACAGACGGTAGGTTTTCGTCTGAGGAGGTGGGCTCCTCTCCAGTTTCTTGAGTCTCCCCTGCCAATACTGACAAGGGAAATTCTGGAGAGTCCTCACCACTCTCAGAGGAGTTCTGGCTATCACATTCCTGGTACATAGGGGCACCAGTGGGGGGCTCAGGATCATCCCACAGTTCCCAGAACTTCGGAAAATCCCTTCCCACAATGGCATCATGCGGTAATTGAGATACTAACCCCACTGGATGAGAGAGGGTACCTTTGGGGGTCTCGAAACACACTGTAGTCACTGGATACTCTCGGGTGTCCCCATGCACACAAATAACAGCTACCTTGCTATTCCCAGAGACCTCTGTTTTAACTAATTCAGCCTTTATCAGGGTCAGAAGGCTACCTGAATCCAGTAATACCACAACATTTCTACCATTAATACACATTTTGCATAAATGTTTCTCAGTTCCCCGAATGGCAGTGCATGCGACTGTCGCACACAGCGACTGACGTCTGTCCATCAGAAAGTCACATTGCATGGGTTCCTCCACAACCGGGCAATTTGCTGCAATATGTCCCGCTTGCCAGCAGCGGTAGCAAACAATCCATTTGGCTGCCTCTTGAGCCCCTGACTTCCCAGGCTGTTCTCGCCAAACTTGGGGTAGAGCTCCCACCCTCTCACTCTCTCCACCCTCACCCCTTGGAATCCTCTTATCCGCCCCTGGGGATGGTCTGGTCTTAGGGTGGAAAGTCCGAGAGTCTCTGGAAGAGGCCGTCAGGTTCTCTGTAGCCAAGTATTTCTCTACACGATCCACAAGACCACCGGCCGTCTCTGGGTCTCCATGGCTTACCCACTTTTGGATGGCAGTAGGAAGAGCTCTCAAAAACCGATCCATTACAACACGTTCCACAATCTCTGGTGCGGACAAAGTCTCTGGCTGTAGCCACTTCCTGCTCAGGTGAATGAGATCATACATTTGAGACCTGGGGGGTTTTCCAAGCTGGAAAGTCCAGTTATGCACACGCTGAGCCCGGACAGCCAGGGTGACACCCAGCCTTGCCAATATTTCAGCTTTTAGCATCACATAGTCTTTTGCTTGGTCAGGCTCTAGGTCATAGTAAGCCTTCTGCGATTCACCAGTTAACAGAGGAGCCACCAGTCCAGCCCACTGCTCCTCAGGCCACTTTTCTCTTTCAGCAGTCCTTTCAAATGTGGTCAAAAATACCTCTGGATCATCCTCTCCAGTCATTTTTGTCAATAAACGACTCACCCCAAAGGACGCGGTATTAGTGGGACGGCTTTCCTCACTGGTCTGCTGACGTTGCTGCATTACTGCTTCCATTTGTTGTAGTCTCTGCTCTTGCTTCTGTAACAGGTCTATGAAGCGGGCCTCAGATTGCTGCTGGGCTTGTTGATGAGCTTGCTGCTGGGCTGCAAGGCTCCTTTGCAAACCTGCATTTGTCTGCTGTTGATTGGCATTTGCTAGAGCCAGCTGTTTCAGTATCTCCTCCATGCTGGCTTAAAAAAAACTGCCACTGGTTCTCCACCAACTGTGAGGGGGTTAACTCGGTAGCGGGTGTGTGTGACCCCCTGGTTGGGCTCCCCACACAAAAACAGGGCCAGCAGACGGAGGTTGTGGTTTTCAAAATCAAAAGGTGCGGTTTATTTCTCTATGTACAGTGACAAAAACACAGCAAGGCCAAAAAGAAACATAAACAAAATAAATCCTGGTCAGTTTGACCTCTGACTAAACATGCAGGTTTCCTAAACTAACAACTGGGATCAGCCTGGTGCTGTCCTAGTCCCTAAGTCCCTGGTTTAGTAAAAGTCCAAACAAATAGCCACACAGGCTTTGCCTCACCGCACAGGGGTTCACTCTCCCTAGACAGTCCACACAGGTCTGGTTCCAGGCATGAGCTAACATCTAATGAAGCTGGGAGTTTTTATAGAGGCCTTTAAATGAGCTGACAAGCTTCAGCTGGTCTCATCAACTCCCTGCCTGCACGACGCCCAGCCCTCTCCCTAGAGGTATGAGTCATCCATGAGCCCACTAGCCTCAGCTGGGCTTCATCAACTCCCTAGTTGTATAAGTCGGCGTAAAGCCTGAATCTGGGCGAAATATATCTACCCCCCTGGATGCAACCAGGTGACTTTACCTTCCTGCTGTCACAATATATATATTCCTGGTGCTATATAAATGTGATATTTATTGTGTTTCCTATGTGCCTACTTCTGCTTGTTTATACGTGATTCAGATTTACCTCCCTTATTGAGGGGAGAAAAAAAATGTTATATTTTGGGTGTTGTATTTATATGTGTCTTCTTATTCCTAATTGTCGTGTTCCCTTCTAAATTATACATGTTTTTGGATCTTTCCCCCCTCCCCCAAAAGGGGAAGAGGAAAAAAAAAATCCCTCTCCCCTCCCCCTTTCCTCATCCCTCCCTTGAAATAGATGAGAAGGATCGTTAGCCACCTTCCCATATTCTTCTAGTGTCACATTCTCTACTTATCTTTAACATATTAACAAAACATACATAAATACACACACATTAAAAATAAAAGCTACATTGACTATGTTATTACTATGATTCATATGTCCAATTTTATATGATCACGAGTTTTAAATAATTTCGATGCAATAGGAAGTTCTCAGGTTGTGTAGGCTCAATCCCTTTCCACTGTCATGTATTATCATGTTCATTTTTGTATATAGATGAATTATACCGTAACATTATTTATTGATTTGTATGAATTTGTATGGTATGTAATAAATGTACCTTGTCCTGACCCCTCACTGATGATGACTGTGTGCTTCATTCAAAGTTCCGCTCCTCCCTCATTGTTCATATTACAGGGATGGAGACATGAGACCAATCCAGGTCCCTGCTTCATCTAAAGTCCCAAACCTTCCCTCTCTTTTAATACCTCCTGTATTAGAGTGCACTCCTGTCAGTGGTAAATGGTTTGTCCCATCCCTGTAACTGCAAGAGAGCTTTTCTGTTGAAAAACAATAAACTTACTGGCCCGATCACCAGATGAAAATAGAAGAAAGAAAGAATAAAAAAAGGAAACTAATACAGCCATCACATTTAAGAATTAGTAAACTGCAATATTATAAATGTTTGCTTTTGAGATTAATAACGCTTCAAGCGTTTCAGCCTAAACGGCCTTTATCATAGCTGGAATTGACCAACAATTTTAAGCACATAGATCTGCCCCCACAGCTGATGCCTGGGGGAGATAAATCAAATCAAAGAAAATCAATTAAAAGTACATAAAAACAATCAATTCATAATACTCCTATTAGAATAATTATTTTAAGAACAAATTAACCCCTTGCTTACTGGGCACATAAACCCCCTTCCTGCCCAGGCGAAATTTCAGCTTTCGGCACTGTCACGCTTTAAATGACAATTGCGCGGTCGTGCGACGTGGCTCCCAAACAAAATTGACGACCTTTTTTTCCCATAAATAGAGCTTTCTTTTGGTGGTATTTGATCACCTCTGCGGTTTTTATTTTTTGCGCTATAAACAAAAAAAATAGCGCCAATTTTGAAAAAAACACAATATTTTTTTATTTTTGCTATAATAAAATTATTATTTTTTTAATTTATTTTTTTCCTCAGTTTAGGCCGATACGTATTCTTCTACATAATTTTGGTAAAAAAAAAATCACAATCGGCGTTTATTGATTGGTTTGCGCAAAAGTTATAGCGTTTACAAAATAGGGGGTAGTTTTATGGCATTTTTATTAATTTTTTCTTTTTACTAGTAATGGCGGCGATCAGTGATTTTTTCCGTGACTGCGAGACACATCGGACACTTTTGACACATTTTTGGGACCATTCACATTTATACAGCGAACAGTGCTATAAATATGCACTGATTACTGTATAAATGTGACTGGCAGGGAAGGGGTTAACACTAGGGGGCGAGGAAGGGGTTAAATGTGTGCCCTGGGAGTGATTACTACTGTGGGGGGAGGGGACTGACTGGGGGAAGTGACCGATCTGTGTCCCTATGTACAAGGGACACCGCATCGGTCTCCTCTCCCTGACAGGACGTGGATCTCTGTGTTTACACACAGAGATCCACGTCCTTGTCTGTGTAACGGCCGATCGCGGGTACCTGGCGGACATCGCGGGCGCCAGGCACGCGCATCGGCATCTCAGTGACGTGCCGGAGGAGCGGTGGCTGTATAAAGATGGCCTCCCGGCATTGTAGAGCCACCTTGTGGCCGTATATAGTCGTACGGCGGGCGGCTAGTGGTTATTATCTCACTTTTGATTTAGACCTTGTGGTGTTCTTGTAGCAAGTTTAGGATTCACCAGACCCCTCTTTCTATTAATCATCTGTGTGCTTCTCCTCCTCAGGTCAGTCTGTAACCCTTTCAATACCATGGAACTGAAATCCAGACATGTCCCCTGCATGTACATTCTTAACCACTTAAGGACCGCCGCCTGTACATATACGTCAGCAGAATGGCACGGCTGGACATAAGCACGTATATATATGTCCCCTTTAAGATGCCCAGCAGTGGGTCGCGTGCGCGCCGGTGGCGCGCGCGCGACCCGGTCCTGAGCTCCGTGACTGCGCTCCGCGGGACCCGCGGACCCAATCGCTGCCGGTGTCCCGCGATCGGGTCACAGAGCTGAAGAACAGGGAGAGGTAAGTGTAAACAAACCTTTCCCGATTCTTCCTAGTGAGAGACACTGATCGTCTGTTCCCTGTCATAGGGAATGACGATCAGTGACATCACACGCCAAGCCACGCCCCCCACATAGTAAGAATCACTCATTAGGTCACACTTAACCCCTTCAGCACCCCCTACAGGTTAACCCCTTCACTGCCAGTGTCATTTTCACAGTAAACAGTGCATTTTTATAGCACTGATCGCTGTAAAAATTACAATGGTCCCAAAATGGTGTCAAAAGTGTCCGATGTGTCCACCATAATGTCGCAGTCACGATAAAAATCGCTAATCGCCGCCATTACTAGTAAAAAAAAAAATATATTAGTAAAAATGCCATAAAACAGTCCCCTATTTTTTAGACGCTATAACTTTTGCGCAAACCAATCAATAAACGCTTATTGCGATTTTTTTTACCAAAAATATGTAGAAGAATACTTATCGGCCTAAACTGAGGAAAAAAAATGTTTTTTTAGATATTTTTTGGGAATATTTATTATAGCAAAAAGTAAAAAATATTGAATTTTTTTCAAAATTGTCGCTCTATTTTTGTTTATAGCGCAAAAAATAACAACCGCAGAGGTGATCAAATACCACTAAAAGAAAGCTCTATTTCCTGACAGACTCCATGGCAGACTACATGTGGGTTAACCCCACCTCCTCTCCACAGCTATAGGACCCCTTACCCATAAATTTGAGCTCACCTCCACAGACAGGTGTTCCTTTTTTATCCTCCTCACATGGACCTTCATCATGCAATTCGGTGCGATGTCCAGGATGTGGATTGCTTGGATCGATCGGTACTGTTACTGCGGTGCACCCAGGGCCCAGCTATGAGCGGGCGAGTGGTTTCAGGGCTGGAAAATACCCCTATGGTGGAAGGGATGTGGCCCCAGAGTACCGGATCGGATGTCGCAGGATTCCTCGGCTGGCAAGGTCTGAAGATTTTGATTTTATATCTTCTTTCATGGCAGACAAGTTTGTGTATGTTGTTTTTGTCTCCCCTGTTTTCCTTCCTCCTGTGTGCGGCATGTGGAACGCTTTTTGCGTCCCAGGACGCCATTTCCCTTCCTGGTTCCCGGTCCGCCGTGCTTCTGCGCATGCGCCGAGCTGCGTGAAACCGAGGCTTGGTTTCCGCGCATGCGCAATGCGGCGGAGGGGTCAGGGGCCGCGCAGGCGCAGTGGGTTGGGTCTCTTCGGCGCATGCGCGCAGCGGGACCGGCCGTGACGTCATTTCGGCGGTTTATTTAAACCGCTGAAGAGCCCTATACAGGTGGGACAACCTGTGGGCATAGAGCGACAGCCTCCCGGAGCCTCATTACTGCTAGGACGGGGTAAGCACTTCATTATGCAATGTATGCTTGTTATGCTTAGTGTCTCTTAAAGGGACAGTTTTAAAAAAAAAAAAAAAAAACTTTTTTCTTTTCTTATGCTTCTTTGCATTGATTTGCTTATCCTTAGTCTAGGCAGTGTAGTACGGATTCCTGTCTCCCTCATCATGGACTCATCCTCCCCGCCATGTGGCCAGCCCTCCCGCACAAGGTATGTGCGGAGTGGGTAGGGGGTTGGTGTCTTTTGTGCCTATCTGGTGGTTGCTAACGGTTACATCCTGCCCACCTTCCCCCTCCCTCTGTCTGTATTATCTCTTACAGCCCGGCAACTTCAGTTCATCGGTCACAAGAAAGGGACCTTGCCAGGCCGCATCATCACTCATCATCTAGGTCTAGACGCGACACTACGTCTAGGACCCATCATCATAGGGGACGTTCACATACCCCCTCTAGACATAGGAGATGTTCCCATTCCTCCTCTAGTCACCGCCACCACCACCGCAGTGATCGCTCTGACCACAGAGCCTGTTCGGGATGCAAGACCAGAATCCCGGAGGGCAAATCGCTATGCGACCCATGTTATGCCCGAGCGGTTGGTGAGAAAGAGACCGAAAATCAAAACCTTGAGTCTCTTGTGAAACGTGTGGTACAGCAATCTATGAAAGAAATAGTTGCCCCCCACACAAGGAGCCAGTCCACCACCTTGTCTGGCTCCTTGGCTGACGAGGCCCAGGAGGATCCCGGCCAATTCCAGCCCCATGATTTCTCCCATTATTCCTCGCTAGACGAGATGGAGGGAGATGATTCTACGGTGGGATTCGACTACGCCTTAGTCTCTCCACTGATCAAGGCAGTGAAGGAAACTTTGAAGTTGGAGGATACCACTGCCCCCCCAGAAAAACAAAGGAAATTGTTTAAACAACTGGGGAAAGAACGCTCCAATTTCCCACTTCCCTCTGAGCTGAAAGGAGTGTTTGAGGAAGAATGGAGCAAGGGAGATAAGAAGGTTTCTATGCTAAGCAAAACCTCTAGACTATATCCCTTTAAATCGGAGGATGTCAAGCATCTGGAGAATGCTCCCCTCGTAGATGCAGCAGTAATGCGCCTAGCGAAGCATGTCACCCTCCCGCTAGATGACACCGTATCATTTAAAGATGGTCTGGATCGGAAGATCGACCAGGACCTCAAAAGAATATATAGCCTGGCCGGAACGGCATGCAAACCAGCTTTAGCCCTTGCAGTGACCTCCAAAGCAATGGAGGCCTGGGTGGAAAACGTAGACTCCATTCTGAAGGGTGTCTCGGAAGAACTGGCTCAAAGTTCAGCAGTGCAAGAACTTAAAATGGCAGTCGCCTTTTTGGGGGAAGCTTCAATTGACCTCATCCGTTTACTGGCCAGATCAATGTTGTCCTCGGTCACGGCCAAACGAGCACTGTGGTTACGTCCCTGGCTTGCTGATCCAGCCTCCAAGCAGGCGTGGTGCAAAATTCCCTTTGAAGGGACTTCGTTGTTTGGGAACAAACTTGACAACGCCATTTCAAAAGCTACAGGCGGAAAGTCGGGTTTTCTTCCCCAGGACAGGCGCCAGTTTAATCAGAGAAAACCTCAACAGAGACGCAGTACTGAGCACTCGAGAGAGGCACGTTCCTATAAGCCCGGACGGGATTTTAGGAGAAGCTGGAATTGGAATAGAGGCCAATCTTCTTTTCAAAAGTCTGGCAAGAAACAGACGCCCGGTGGGCGTGAACCAACCAAGTCTTTTTGAGATTGGGCCCGCCCAGGCGGGTCGGGTAGGGGCTCGCCTACGTCTCTTCCGGCACGTCTGGGTGGCCTCGATCTCGGACTATTGGACCATCAAGACGGTCTCAACAGGTCACACATGGTCCTTCACCAAGATCCCTCCATGCAGACCAACGCAAACCTCACTACCTCGGTCAGAAGAAAAACAGCAAGTTCTTCTCTCATATGTGAATGTCCTGAAAGATCAAGGAGCAGTGGTGCCCGTCCCAAAGGACGAGGAATTCCAGGGGGTATACTCCCCCCTCTTCCTAGTACAAAAGAAGAACGGCTCTTGGCGTCCAGTCATAGATCTCACTTTCCTGAACAAGTACAAAAAGCACGAGAAGTTCAAAATGGAGTCACTCTCAACCATCCAAAAAATAGTTCAACCAGGCGACTGGTTGATCTCAATAGATCTAAAAGACGCGTACTTTCATGTTCCGGTGGCAGAAAACTTTCACAAATATCTGCGGTTCCAGGTCGAACAAGAGCACTTACAATTTATTTGTCTTCCATTCGGGCTAACGACTTCTCCAAGAGTCTTTTCCAAGGTGCTGTTAGCAGTTGTGTCCCTTCTCAGAGTACAGGGTGTGCGCCTGTATCATTATCTGGACGATCTACTAGTACTGTCCCAAGACAAGCAGCAGCTGCTAGTCCACAAAGATCAGGTGATCTCTACACTGTTGGAGTTCAGATGGCTCCTATACCGGGAGAAGAGTCAGCTGGATCCGACCCAGCGCTTGGTCTATCTAGGAGCCCAGTTCGACACCATAGAGAACACCATCGCTCTTCCAGAAGAAAAAATACCGATCATTCGGGAAAGAATCTCCTTAGCTCTAGACTTCTCTCACCTAAGGGCATCACAGTGCATGAAGATAATCGGCACGATGGTGGCCACATCCCCCATGGTCAAGTGGGCGATGTGGAGGCTTCGTCCTTTTCAATCCGGATTCCTCCAGCAATGGAAGACAGACGATCTCAATCAGCGGATCCGGATAACACAGTCAATGAGCAACAGTCTCCTCTGGTGGCTTCAAACCAAGAACTTGTCAACTTGCGACTCCCTTGCCCCCATCCATTGGGTGACTGTTACATCCGATGCCAGCAATGCGGACTGGGGGGCACATTGTGGGGCAGAACTGGCTCAGGGCAAATGGGATGCCCGTCTCCACTCTCCAGGTTCGAACATTCTGGAACTGCGCGCGGCATGGTGCGCCCTTCAAGCCTTCTCCCACCTTCTGAAAGGGAAGTCGGTCCTACTCAAAATGGACAATACCACCGCTGTGGCATATGTGAAGAGACAAGGGGGCACTCGGAGCTCTGCCCTTCTCCAAGCGGTCGAGCCCATTATGACCTGGGCTCAGAGGAATCTGCTCAACTTAACAGCAGTCTTCATTCCAGGGGAGCAGAAAATTCAAGCGGACTTCCTGTCACGTAGCATGCTAGACAACAACGAATGGTCTCTGCATCCACAAACCTTCAAGTGGATCCTATCGTTGGATTTCGATCCAGAGGTGGATCTGTTTGCATCCCCCTGCAATTACAAGATCGACAGATACTACACCCGAGCTCGGTACAATCAAGCCTTCGGAATAGATGCATTAACGAGTCAATGGGACTTCAACAGGGCATATGCCTTCCCTCCTCTTCCGATCATGCTAAAATTCCTACAGCGGCTTCAGTTGGAGAAAGTCGAGGTGGTAACAATAGCACCATACTGGCCAAGCAGACCTTGGTTTCCTCTCCTGAATCTAATGAGCTTCAGGGACCCGCTGCCTCTTCCTCTCAGGCCGGACCTTCTTTCTCAGGGGACGACCCTGCACCCCTGTCCAGCAATGCTGAGACTGATGGTCTGGTTTTTGAGAGGGAGAGGCTAGAGTCTCTTGGGTGTGCTTCAGGGGTAATCTCTACCCTTATGAGCTCCAGAAAGTCCAACACAAATAAAACTTACAATAGAATCTGGGCCAGATTTGTCAGCTTCACGACTACTGCAGGAAAGTCATCTAGAAACCCTAGTGTTCAAGACATCTTGAGTTTTCTCCAATCAGGCTTAGACCTGCCTTTATCGATTAGTTCCCTCAGGGTACAAGTATCAGCCTTATCAGCTTTTTCGGGAACGTCATGGGCAACTCATCCCCTGGTTCAACAGTTCTTTCGGGGGGCATCGAGAATCAGGCCTCAGAGGAAACCTAGATTCCCCAAATGGGATCTTCCACTCGTCCTTGATGCTCTTTCAGCACTCAACAACAAGGATCTTTCTGTTAAGGACTTATCAATCAAACTGGCCTTTCTAGTGGCCATTACTTCAGCCAAAAGGGTTTCAGAAATAAGCTTCCTGGGTTGTCAAGAACCCTTTTTGACTTTCTTCCCGGACCGAGTGGTCCTTATTCCCATGCTTGGGTCAAAACCAAAGGTCACATCAGTTTTTCACGAAAACCAAGAAATAGTCCTTCCTACTTTCGATTCTCCAGATTCAGCAGATGTTCATCCCTTGGATGTAGGTGAGACTCTGAAAGAATACTTGCGAGTTACTTCATCTTTTAGAAGCTCGAACTACCTGTTCTTGTTACACACCGGTAGCAACAAAGGGAAGAGGGCTTCTTCCAGAACAATAGCAGCCTGGATCGTCCAATCTATTCAACAGGCTTACAGGGCAAAGGGCTTGGCTCCTCCAGAGGCGGTGACGGCTCATTCCACCAGGGGCATGGCAGCCTCATGGGCAGCAGCTTGACACGTGGCTCCTGAAGTGATATGCAAGGCAGCCTCGTGGTCTTCTATTCATACATTTATGTCTCATTATTGTATTGAGCCTGCTTCCCTTTCCTCTGTTAATTTTGGTCGAAAAATCCTGTCAGTTGACGGGAAAGATTAAATATATTTTTGTTCAGCATACCCTCCCGTGTGGTTTGGCTAGTTATTTCCCACACGTAGTCTGCCATGGAGTCTGTCAGGAAAACGGAAAATTTATTACCAAATACTTACCGTAATTTTCCTTTCCTGATAGACTCCATGCCAGACGGAGTTCCCACCCATGAATTAAAAATATGAGAGTTGAAATGTGAGTCGGCTAGTTACGGAACACCTGTCTGTGGAGGTGAGCTCAAATTTATGGGTAAGGGGTCCTATAGCTGTGGAGAGGAGGCGGGGTTAACCCACACGTAGTCTGCCATTGAGTCTATCAGGAAAGGAAAATTACGGTAAGTATTTGGTAATAAATTTTCCGTTTTGTGGAAAAAAAGGACGTCAATTTTGTTTGGAAGCCACGTCGTACGACCACGCATTTGTCAGTTAAAGCGACGCAGTGCCGAATCGCAAAAAGTGGCCTGGTCTTTAACCAGCCAAAATTGTCCAGGGCTGAAGTGGTTAAAGTGCTTGGAGACCTACGATAATTGTTTGGTATTTTCATTAATTTTATCACAATAATGTCCACAATCTGTGCATTGTATTATGTATATGACTATTTTACTCCCTGGTCACTCCCTCGTGACCAAAGATGTAACTTCTTTGGTCTTAAGCCATGTACACACGATCGGTTTTACCGATGAAAACCGTCAGATGGATTGTTTTTATCAGACAAACCGATCGTGTATGGGACCCATCGGTCTTTTTTCCATCGGTTTTAAAAAATAGAACATGTTTTAAATTTTTCCGATGGATAAAAAACCGATCGAAAACTCCGATCGTCTATGGGCAAGTCCATCGGATAAAAAACCCACGCATGCTCAGAATCAAGTCGATGCATGCTCAGAAGCATTGAACTTCATTTTTCTCGGCTCATCGGAGTGTTTACGTCACCGCGTTTGGAACGGTCGGTTTTTTGACTGATGGTGTGTAGGCAAGACTGATGGAAGTCAGCTTCATCGGACTGCCGATGGACAAAACCATCGGATTAGAATCCATAGGATATCCGATCGTGTGTACGAGGCTTAAAAGTGTATGTAAACCCTTACTTTGTAAAACAAACCATTTCATTTAAAATAGAAATACATATGTCTATATGTGTAAAAAAAAAAAACACATCATAATTCCTTTTTTTACTTTTTTTCATAAGGGATCACATAGTCTCAGCTGCATAAGGGGCTTGGAGAGCTGGGGTTGGAGAAACAGCAGTACACTGATCTCCCCAGTGAATGGCTGTGAGGGGGGGGGTCACAGACAGAAAACTGACCACGTTCAAATTGATGTGGTCTCCGGCCTAGCGTGGTCAGTTTGAAATATGAAAGTAGGGGGACTTCCAGGAACACCAGAAATTTCACACAAAGGAAGAAATACAACTAGAACAGGTTACTTTTTAACACAGGGAAGCGAAAGCTGGATAGGGATGTGAGGGCAATTGCTTAGGCTGACGAAACACGCACCCCAGAGAATTGTAATGGACTATCTCGGTACTGGTACACACCAATATTTTTTTCAGTATAAAAATTAGTTTAATACACATAAAAAATAATAACATACAGAAACATACAAATTTCAATAAAATAACCACTATTGAAGTGAAGTATAGACAGGTCTTTCCTCAACTAGTTTCGCGGAATGGAACCGATTCTTTAGGAGGAGTTGTCTATGAAACAAATAATACAGTAAGATACAGGGTACATACATTATAATACAATCAATGCAAACATAATAACACAGCAAATAATGTAATATAGAGATCCGCTCACCCAAACGGTCAAGACTGACTATGCAAACAGGCCACTCGAAAAGGTTCCCCCCGCGGCGGGCAAGGGGGATTGTACATGACACAATATGTTTAACAGAGTATAACTTACAGTATAATGAATACCATAGATTAGTTCTAATTGGACCAGTATAATTCCCATACCGTGGTAACTTCTTTAGGTGGATCACCGGGGGGTGATAGGGTGACAAAGAGATGGGAAAAAGGGGAATGAGGGGGGGATGAAACATAGTGAGGGAGGGGGTGGGGGGGGCAAAGGGGGGAAAGGGGGGAAGGGGGGGGAGAAGGGAAGAGAGGAATTAAGTGGGAGGGGGGGTGGACTTTTTAACACAAGTAATGTATATGGTACAACGAACAAAAGAGAACCCTCCAGAGGTACGGGACTATTGTGGGCAATACAGACAAATGACCAAGAAGCCACAGTTTAAAAAAATATACATTTTATTAAACACACGATAAAATCATTGCAAAAAGGAAAAATAGAGC
The DNA here is from genome assembly GCA_029206835.1 of Rana muscosa. Classification (NCBI taxonomy): domain Eukaryota; kingdom Metazoa; phylum Chordata; class Amphibia; order Anura; family Ranidae; genus Rana; species Rana muscosa. The sequence continues at coordinate 125,973,580 of CM055127.1, read as the reverse complement.
TTAGATAAATGTAAACTGGACAAAATAAAGGATCCAGAAGGACCTAAATACATGGAAGGAATAGCTCACTCCTCCTATGTATTTTGGTCCTTCTGGATCATTTATTTTGTCCAGTTTACATCTATCTAAACTCTTATTTTCCTTTTTGCAACGATTTTATCATGTGTTTAATAAAATGTATATTTTTTTGAACTGTGGCCTTTTGGTCCTTTGTCCGTATTGCCCACAATAGTCCCCTACCTCTGGAGGGTTCTCTTTTGTTCTATGTCTGTCTCTTGGGATGATGGCATTCTCACAGCTCCCTACAATACTTTTTCAGTATATGGTACAACAGGCATTTATCAGGAATGTGAAATGTTGGTGTAGCGATACCCTCAGCTTAAGCGGGCCGCAAGGTTTGATTTGGGCCCTGAGTACAGCTCTACAACCCACCGGCAATCGGCTCTACCCACTCTGGCACAGCTAGTCTAAAGGATACACACATATATCCTTATACTTTAAGAGAGAGATTCAAACATAGAACAGTGATAGAGGGATAACGGATTTTACTTCTTGTTATGCAAAGAAAACACACAGCAATGACAATATGATTTTTAACTTGTATGCAGAGCCCTGCAATGACAGTCACATTACACCATAAGAATAAAGGGGGGGTAAAGGAACGCCACGTGGGGCGACCGTTAACTAGGTACCCTATGGCACAACAGCTAAATGTATACCTAACGGATCAGGCCTGATCCCTTACTCTAAAACTTAGTCCTGTAAGAATAATGGATTCTTCACCGGCTTGCTGTAGAGGTGGTGCACATAAGAATAATAAACACTTTGTAATCCAACAGGGAGAATCTGAACAACTGACCATACTTCACTAGAGATCCTCTGGATCAGTCCTGCTGCGGATCTCCAGTGAGAGTCTTAAAGTGAGGTGGTAGGCCTCGGCAGTCTATAGGCACAGTACTATAAACAGGTTATTGGATGAGCTTTCGCTCAGCTCACCCTCCGGACGTGACCCGTCCGGGACTTCCACCGGCTGTGTCGTCACTCGCACACAGCGGTTGCTGCCATCGGGTCTCTGATCCAATCTAAGCTGCAGGCGGGAGATGTTGGATGCCACCCAGGCTCGCAGAGGGTGGAAGGCTCTTTGGTTCGCTGTAAGAAGTCCCCAGGCTTCAGGCCCTCACACAGCACAGCTCCGCACAGGTGGATCAGTCTCAGCCGTCCCGTGTCCAAAGAGCGCGAGCTAGGCCTCGCCCCTTCCTTATATATCACTTCCCCCATGAGTCTCTGGGGCATAACCCAAAACATCCTGTGAACCAGTGGAGCTCTGGGAACCGTAGTTCTTTCTCCTAATTAAAGGGGAAACACCCCGCTACACACTCCCCCCACTAAAACTCTTTGGTCCCCAAAGATAAACAATTTAACAACAATTCTGAACCAATTTACTGAATGCGGAGTATGATGTTGGTACAGGGAATTTCCACCAAAACTCAGAGGTGGGGTTCCCTGTACCACAGGTCACACCAGCATGGGTGGCCTGTCTAACTGTGCCAGAGAGTGAGCTGGGGTTGCCTTCCACCAAATGAACAGTGGAAGGATCTGAGCACTCAGTACTTCTTCTGGCAGTGGCAACAGAGTCCTCTGAGCTTTTTCCCAATTGAGGGTAGGTTAATTTCCTGGGAGGCCTCACGACTCTGTAAGTTCTTTGCTCCCTTGGGACTTCAGGCTCAGGTACCACAGGCTCTGCGTCAGGAACACTTTCTGACATCATCACTGATTCTGGGGCCTCTTCCTCCTCTGCTCCTGAGTAAAGGCCCGGAATATCTTCCCAGCATTCAGGCACATCACTGGATGGAATGAACTCTGTAGCCTCTGGGTTCAGGGTCCCATCCTGTGTATCTTCAGTGGGTGGAAGGTCTATGGCGGAACTCCCTGGAGTTGAGGAGGGCCATAGCCACTCAAGTTCTCCCCTCCCATCTTCACTTGGTTGGGAAGCCTGTCCATCCCTAGCTCGGAGGGTCTGAGACTGAGTGTTGGGTCTGGGGGTATCCAAGATGGAAACAGATTCCGGCAGGTTCTTCACTGAAGGTATCCTGACTGCCTCTTTAAGTGGGAGTAAGTGATTTCTGTGCCAGGTTTTCAAGGGTCCCACTCTCCCTTCTGGCTTTAACTTATACACCGGTAGTCCAGGAAGTTTTCTACAAATGACATAAGGCTCGGACCTCCATCTATCAGCAAGTTTATGCTTCCCTGGGATCCCTAGGTTGCGTAGCAGCACACGGTCTCCAGGCTGCAGGTCTTGCACTCGAACCTTCAGGTCAAAGTTCCTTTTATTTCTGACCCCTCTCCGGTCTGAGGCCGCTTGGGCTTGTTCATAGGCCGCTTTCAGTTTATACCTAAGTCGGTCCACATATCCTTTGTGGGAGGTAGCAGAGGTATAGTCTAGGGAAATGCCAAAGGCCAGATCCACTGGCAATCTTGCTTCTCTCCCAAACATGAGGCGGTAGGGAGAGTAACCCGTCACATCACTGGTGGTGCAATTGTAGGCATGCACCAAAGTGGATATGTGTTGACTTCAATGCTGCTTCTTCTCTGTCTCCAGAGTCCCCAGCATGTTTAACAAAGTCCGATTAAACCTCTCAGGCTGGGCATCTCCTTGTGGATGATAAGGGGTAATCCTGGTCTTTTCCACTCCCAGGGAGTCCAGTAGGTTCCGGATCAGGCGACTCTCAAAGTCCCTTCCTTGGTCGGAGTGGATTCTCTGTGGTAATCCATAGTGGACGAAGTATTTTTCTAGAAGCACCTTAGCTACAGTGGAAGCCTTCTGGTCTCTGGTGGGGAACGCCTGTGCATAACGGGTGAAATGATCGGTTACCACCAGAACATTTCCCAATCCACTCAAATCGGGTTCGAGGCAGAGAAAGTCAATGCATACCAGATCCATTGGGCCTTGACTCTGTAGGTGGCCCATTGGGGCAGCTTGATGGGGTAGAGTCTTCCTCTGGATGCATCGTGCACAGGAGTGGCAATATTCCTCCACTTCAGCCCTCATACAGGGCCAATAGAACCGGCTTCTGACAAGTTGGAAGGTTCTTTCAGCTCCCAGGTGACCATGCTGGTCATGTAAGGCAACCAGCACAGTCTCTCGGTGCTTCTCTGGGAGAAACAACTGCCATTTATCCTCAGAGTCATCAGAGGGGCCCCTTCGGTAGACCACTCCCTGATGGACCTGTAGCTTGTCTAGCTCCCTCCATAGCAGACGAGCCTCCTTGGAGGGGTGATGTCGAATTTTCTCTGGACTCTCGTTTTCCAATGCTTCAAAGACCAATCTCCCCATGGGGTTTTCCAATTGGTCGCACCTCAGTTCCTTCTTAGACAGCTTCGACAAGCATTCCTCTTCAAGTTGAGTCACCCCACAGTAGTGTTTTGGAACTCCCACTGTGGTAACTCCTATTTCCTCTGCTCTGGAGCCTCCTCGGGCTTGGAATTCAGCTCCTTGACAAAGGGCCCGCACCCCGTCCGGTGCTACCTGAGTCCAGTCCTCCCAGTCATCAGCCATGGCATAAGATCTTCGGGACAGGGCATCTGCATCCCTATTTCCAGCCCCTGGTCTGTACTTCAGACTGAAGTTGAACCCAGATAATGCAGCTAGCCACCTGTGTCCTGTGGCATCCAACTTGGCAGTGGTGAACAGGTAGGTCAGGGGGTGGTTATCTGTTTTCACTGTAAACTCTGCTCCATAAAGGTAGTCTCTTAGTTTGTCCACAACTGCCCATTTGAGGGCCAAGAACTCCAACTTATGGGTGGGGTAGTTTTTCTCTGAGGGGGTCAGACTTCGACTCACATAAGCCACTGGTCGCATTTGCTCTTCATGCTCCTGGTAGAGCACTCCCCCTAGGCCTTCATGACTAGCATCAACATGTAACTCGTAGGGTCTGGTGGGATCAGCATAGGCCAATACTGGGGCTGTGGTGAGGCTCCTCTTCAAGGTTCTGAAGGCCTCTTCACACCTGGGGGTCCACTGATCTTGAACCGACTCCCCGGGTCTTCTAGGGCCCAAGCCATCCTCTTCCCCTTCAGTCCGGAGCAGTTCATTTAAGGGCTTGGCAATACGGGCAAACCCATCCACAAACCTCCTATAATAGGAGCAGAACCCCAGGAAAGATCTAAGTTCGGTGACTGTTGTGGGTCTTGGCCAGGAGGTAACCGCCTCCAACTTCTCAGGATCAGTCGCCACCCCTTTTTCAGACACTACGTGTCCCAGATAATTAACCGAAGACTGGTAGAACCGACACTTCTCGGGGGAAAGCTTCAACCCCTCTTCACTAAGTCTCCTCAACACTTTCTCCAATCGGGCCTCATGTTCCTCCAGAGTTCTCCCAAAAACAATGACATCGTCCAGGTACACTAGGACTTCTATGAGGTTCATGTCTCCAACAGTCTTCTCCATGAGTCGTTGGAAAGTAGCTGGGGCTCCAGATAGGCCCTGGGGCATTCTGTTAAACTCAAAGAATCCCACAGGAGTTATGAAAGCGGTCTTTTCCCTATCCTCTGGGTGCATGGGAATTTGATAGTACCCGCTCTTGAGGTCCATCACGCTGAACCACTTAGCTCCAGACAAACTCTGTAAGGCGTCCTCTATCCTTGGCGTGGTGTACTGATCAGGGGTGGTCCTCCTGTTGAGAGTTCTGTAGTCAATGCAGAGCCTCAGCGACCCATTCTTCTTCCTGACCACCACTATTGGAGAGGCATAAGGGCTTCTGGACTCTCGAATCACCCCAGTCTTTTTCAGTTCTGCAAGCTGTTCTCTCAGATCCTCCAGATCTGCCAGCGGAACCCGCCTGACTCTCTCCCTGAACGGTTTGTCTTCTTGCAGGCGGATGCGGTGGGTAGCACTCCTCGCACGCCCCACATCGAATTCATCTTTTGAGAAAATCTTCTCCCATCTAGTCAGCTGGGCCTTGGCTCTCTCCTTCCAGGCCCCAGGTAAGTTCGGGTTCTCAATGGAAAGTTTTTCCCAAACATCTCCTTCTTCACCCGCTTGCTTCACTTCTGACCAGCTGACTGGGACAGCAGGACTCACCTGTCCCAGCAACATCCGGGCAGGTATCTCTATGGCCCTTCCTGTAGAGTTCCTTACACTCACCGGGACTCTTCCCCTGGCTTTCTTCAAGGCCTTGATTGGAATCACTTCCGGTATCACTTCCAGGCCTGAGTGATCTTCCCTTGGGTCAGATTCCAGCATGACAAAGGGGCCAGGCTGCTCCCAGGTGAGCTTCACAGTGGCCTTGAGGCAAGCCACCTGTCCGGGCTGCAGCACCACTCCTTCTCTCCCCAGTCTCCACACCTTCCCTATCCCCTCTCCTGGGGTCTTCTGCTCCAACACTAACCGTTGGTAGGCTGTCTTCAGCATGGGATGGATGTTTGGATCTTGATGGCTCCTCATCTTCACCAGGGGGGTCAGAAGTCTTCTCACTAGATCCGTATTGGTGCCTATGATGAGGGACATCTTGTTGGCCCCGGGTGGTCTAGGACACACAACCGCCAGGGTGTCGAATACTTCTGTCTTCCCAGCCACAGAGGGGTCGAATGTCAGCTTTATGGGTAGATAACCATCATAAGGGAAACTCTGCGTTCCCAAGCCCCATATCTCCAGCTCTTCTATCTTCCGTATAGGCAAATGGCTTAAGTGCCTATCATAGAAGTCTCTATACAATAAAGTCACTTGAGCTCCAGTATCCAGAAGGGCCTTCGTATATACTCCTTCCACCTGGATAGATACCGTGGGGGACGGGCCGACCAATTCTTCTGGGTACGGCCGGGTTGAGGTCACTCTCTTCTGAGGACTTGTCTTCATCCAGTTGGTTTTTGACTTTGTTCTCCCCTGAGCCTGGTATGCACTGACCCTCGCCACCCTAATGGGGTTACAAACCCGCTGAGGGATGTTATTGTCTCTTGTTTGTAGGCACTCCTTCTTGGGAGTGCTAAATTTCTTCTGAGGGGTCTTGTCCCCTCTCTCTGGTGTGTATCTTGGTTGAGAGACCCTAAATTCCTTCTCAGGGGTCGTGTTTTCTCTCTTCCTCTTCCTTCTATTCAGTTTGGAGCTCACTGAAAGAGATGGGCACCCGGTTGACTCCCTCACCGGGGCCCTCTGGCGTTTCCCGCCGGCTGGCGATTATCCATTTTCTTCTTCTTAGGACTGGAACACCTACTGGCAAAGTGGCCACTGCCTCCGCAGTTGTAGCATAACATCTCTTCTCGGTCCCGAGTGGGACTCAGTATTGACGTATCTGGGAACAACTCCTTTCTGGGGCTTGGTTTCTCTGCTCCACCTTGACCTTTCGCCATTATAGCAGTCATCATCTCCATCATCTGGGACATCTGCAACTTCAAAGTGTCCACCTCCGCTCCCCTATCGGGAGTCATGGCCGGTGTAACTATTGCTACCGGTCGATAGCTGTCACCATGACCAGTGGTTGAGGTCCATACCACGGGGACAGTTCCTCCGCCTCAGGAGGAACTGCACCCGTGATGATGACTTTGTGGCTCAATCCAATACCCTCAGGGAAAGATTCCTGGATAGGGGTTACTCATCCACTGGACTAGATACAGATATTTCCTCTGTATTGGAAATTGAGAGGTCTTCTCTTCTCACAGACAAACAGAGAAATGTTAGAGAGGATAGATTCAAATGGTCCTTCTTCACTTCCTATTCCACCCAACATCATGAAATCAAAAAGATTTTGAACAGGCATTGGAAAGTGTTGTTAAGCGATAGAATACTTGGACCATCTCTCCCTGAACGGGCAGGTGTGATCTATAGGGGTGCCCGATCTATTCAGGGTGAAATAGCCCCTAACATAATAGACCCTCCCATTAAGATTTCCTTTTTTCCAGAGGCTAATGGCTATTACCCGTGTAGAAAATGTAATGTTTGCATGGTTAATGTATTGGGCAGACGTAGAACGGACACGTTTAGCTCCAGTGTGACGGGACGCAGTTATACCATGAAGCAATTCACTACCTGCGTCACCAGGTTCGTCGTGTACCTAATTACATGCCCATGCAAACTTCAATATGTAGGAGGCACCATCAGGAATTTTTCTATTCGGGTTAACGAACATTTAGCCAAAATTCGCAAAGGTTGTGACAAGCACACCGTTTCGCGGCACTATTTGGAACATCATGCCAAGGACCCTAGAGGCACCCAATTTCAGGTGATAGATAGGTTTGTCCCCCATTGGAGGGGGGACTCCTCTCTGCGGGGTGTCTCTAGGTTAGAGACTTACTGGATACACGAGCTCAGGTGTTACTCACCCCATGGTATGAACATTGAATGGGATATTAATTGTTTCATCAATCGGGCGTGAGTGCCCTGAGCTCGTGTGCCACTCTTTAGTCTGGACATACGGTCCGTACTAAACCTTTGTTACAATTTAACTCCCCTGTGCACTTGTTTAGGTGACAGGAGGGGTTGGTGTGTTATATGTGCTATGTGTGGACTGTAGTATACCTTGAATGTCGCCTTTTTGGTATTAACATTTGCTGTGTATATTTTGTTGCTGAGGGGGTGACATGATGTGTTATGTTTTAAATGTTTGAATCACCACATTTTGTCGTGATGTTAGGAGGAAGCTGGGTTCCTTATATCCGAATTTTAGCCTGATGTATGGTTTGCCCTTTTATGTGTTAAAAGGGTTTGCTATCTGGAATTCACTCATGGCGTTTTTTGGGCTATACATTATAAACGTCCATTAGTGGATCCATATAGTTCTTGATTTTTATTTTTTATTCATTTTTCTTTCCCTCCACTAGATGGCGTTGGCTCCATGGCGTCTGGCGTTGCCATGGAATCATTGCGCCCTTTGGCAGTGAGATACCGCCGTCCGAGGGTAGTTGATGATCTTCCTAATTATAAGCTAGGAAAGTGGAGACGCCGTGACGTGATCACATCCTGGTGCTGTCCCTGAGTGTAAGCGTGAGGCTTACGCGAGCGTCGCGCACCATGTGACCAATATCAGGACAACTGGTTGGGGTGCGCGCGCGTGATGTTCACGCGCACGATACGCACCAGACGCCCACGCTACAACGGCGTCCTCTAGCCACAACATTAGTTTTGAATGCGCGCACGTGACGTATACGTGCACGGCGCGCACTAAATGCCCGCGACGCCACGCTACAATGGTGTCCCCAATCAATATTGCAGCAACATTTGTGAAGTGTAGCTGCAAGATGACCTTCATCTGTGTATCTGCCGCCACTTAGTAGGATATTTAGACGCCCTCCATTGGCGGTAAGTTCAGGTGGGGACAATAACATCCAGATAATTAAGCTATTAGCACTTTTGGTTCCATCTGTCTTCCAATATGATTGGGGTATAACCTTAGGCGGGAAAATTTGATTTATATATGTTTTTTATGTGACTTATATGTTGTTTAATTTGTACTTCTATACACTATGATTGCATATTGTTTCATATTTATTCATATTATTTGAATGTAATGATTCTTTAGTTCAGGTTAATTTGTATTGATGTTAGTCTGGTGTTGAACAGTTCATTATTTCCGTTTTTGACTCCGCCCCTTTTAGGGTGGGTCGGATTCATTTCAGACTTTATTTAATGTCAGCAATGTGGGGGGTACAGCACTATGCCCCTGTTGAAGACTTCTGAAGTCGAAACGCGTAGGGCTTGCTTATGCTGCACCCCACATTGCTCTTAATATTTTATTTTGTGATCACTTTTATATACATTTTTTGTCTATAATATAAAAAAGACAAAATTCATTCAATAAACCGTTCATGGTTATATTGACCTGCACCATCTGGAGTTTTTCTTTTTCTCCTTTACCCTTGCATCCACCTTGCACTGTCTTGGAGCCTGTATGATCGGAGGAGTGTCCATCGAGTGAGTTGGTCATCTGCTACCCCGTGGGAGTCGGTCTGAGGCAATCTGGACATCTAGTTCCCCTTACTTTTGGTCATGGCGACCATCTAGCCCGTTTGACACACTGTCATACGACAGGTGTGTCCACCGTATCCGGTAAGAGTATTCAATCTCATCTTTTGTTTCTTACTGTTGATTTCCATCCGATATATTGAGGTCCTCCAGTTATCTATGTTGTGGCGGCGGTGTCCATGAAAAGACATTCACTTTCACTACACATATGCTGTTTGGACTTTTTTGAATCACTTTTCTTATCCAGAGTGGTCACGTTTTACAGTCTTCACGGATGTCATCTCTTATGTGAAATCATTCATTGGAATAGACTGCTTATGAACTTTAATCATTCATCACTAACCCTCAGTGGTTCATTAGTCCTTTACACATCAGAGGTGCTTTCAGCATCTCTTGATTTTGAGCGCTGCATTATTTTTCTATATAACTATTGCTACCGGCTGTTTGACGGGCTCTATCAGGCGTTCTTTTTTTTTTTCTTCCAATATAGCCTCTTCCTCTCTAATCATTCGGATGAGGTCAGGGTACTCCAGATTCTTCCCATCCTGCCGGGCACGCAGTGTCCATGCAATTGGATCCATGGGTTGAGCTCCCCTCACTACCTGTTGAGCACGGGCCTCATCTACTTTCCCTGGGCTGATCCCCTTCTTTAGGATCATCCTATGCAGTATTTTGTCCAGACGTACCATATAGTCTGATAGTTTCTCACCTTCCTTCTGGTAGCAATGCTCCAGCTGATAAGCAAGCTCCGTGACTTTCTCTGTCCCACCAAACACATTCTGTAACACATCGAGGCACTCTTGTGCAGTACAATCTGCCTTGCTCATCTTCAGGTTGCGTATGGCCTCTAGAGCAGGCCCTTTCAAACTTTCCACAACCCTCTGTTTCTTTCTGCGGTCCGGAACTTCCCATTCCTCTAGTGCCTGAGTTGCGCTGTCTAGCCACTCCTCAAATCCCTCTTCTTCCAAGGGTACTGGTTTCCTCCCTGAAAACATCCGGAGTTTCCTGTACCCCGACATCGGGTAATCTGTGGGCTCTTTCTTGCACTGAGCTACAATCTCCCCCAGAACAGCGCATAATTCTGCACTAAGGGTGCCTGGGCTTGTCCTGGGACTCTTTGTGTCCTTCTGTGGGGATGACGGGGAAGATGGCTGCGGTGACAGTGTTATTTTTGTCTGAGGGCTGTCTCTTGTGCGCGGCAGCGCATGCAGCAAATGATAGACCTGATCGTCCCCATCTTGTATGCTGTTGCCTCTAAACTGTTCAGGAATTTCTGCCTGCCATTCCAGTAAGACATGTGAAAGTCCACCACTAGTTTTCACGTCTATCACCCAAGGTTTGTGAATCGGTGATAGGGACATTATGAGTTGTATCATTGCTTGTGTCTGCCATATCCCCGGGAGTTCTATAACTGCCGTCCTGGCTGGGTCTACGCCCCATCTCTTGTACCACTGTCCCACCTCTATCGGGTCCATGCCGGTAGCTTCTGGCGGTTTCACCGCTGTCTCAGTAATCCCGGACGAGCCCCCACGTGTAGCGATACCCTCAGCTTAAGCGGGCCGCAAGGTTTGATTTGGGCCCTGAGTACAGCTCTACAACCCACCGGCAATCGGCTCTACCCACTCTGGCACAGCTAGTCTAAAGGATACACACATATATCCTTATACTTTAAGAGAGAGATTCAAACATAGAACAGTGATAGAGGGATAACGGATTTTACTTCTTGTTATGCAAAGAAAACACACAGCAATGACAATATGATTTTTAACTTGTATGCAGAGCCCTGCAATGACAGTCACATTACACCATAAGAATAAAGGGGGGGTAAAGGAACGCCACGTGGGGCGACCGTTAACTAGGTACCCTATGGCACAACAGCTAAATGTATACCTAACGGATCAGGCCTGATCCCTTGCTCTAAAACTTAGTCCTGTAAGAATAATGGATTCTTCACCGGCTTGCTGTAGAGGTGGTGCACATAAGAATAATAAACACTTTGTAATCCAACAGGGAGAATCTGAACAACTGACCGTACTTCACTAGAGATCCTCTGGATCAGTCCTGCTGCGGATCTCCAGTGAGAGTCTTAAAGTGAGGTGGTAGGCCTCGGCAGTCTATAGGCACAGTACTATAAACAGGTTATTGGATGAGCTTTCGCTCAGCTCACCCTCCGGACGCGACCCGTCCGGGACTTCCACCGGCTGTGTCGTCACTCGCACACAGCGGTTGCTGCCATCGGGTCTCCGATCCAATCTAAGCTGCAGGCGGGAGATGTTGGATGCCACCCAGGCTCGCAGAGGGTGGAAGGCTCTTTGGTTCGCTGTAAGAAGTCCCCAGGCTTCAGGCCCTCACACAGCACAGCTCCGCACAGGTGGATCAGTCTCAGCCGTCCCGTGTCCAAAGAGCGCGAGCTAGGCCTCGCCCCTTCCTTATATATCACTTCCCCCATGAGTCTCTGGGGCATAACCCAAAACATCCTGTGAACCAGTGGAGCTCTGGGAACCGTAGTTCTTTCTCCTAATTAAAGGGGAAACACCCCGCTACACAGGGATAACATATTCTTTATTGTGTATCTCACACTATTGGCATGTATTTATACCACATTTGAATGAGCCAACAGCGGAGAGCCAAGATCCTCTAGCTGAAGGTTGTGATATAAATTAGCTAGGTGACAACAAAGATCCTAGTGTGGGGGCTCTCCTGCAACTCCTAAGAATGTCCTACAGAATTCCATCTGTAAATAGGATCGGCAAATTCTTTTTAATAATCCTATTTCTTTATAGTCTACACAGAATACGCAGCAATGAATGTGACCCTGTTATCCACAGGGCCACATCTCTTACCACATTTTGATCTGTTTTTATTACATTGTATACGAGTGGAATGGTTAGAATCCAAGAGGCTATCCCGCAGATGATCTCTTTCAATTTGGAACCCTCCGGATATTAACATCTCTTTTTTTTTAAAGATTTATTTATTGAGTTTTTTCATGTACAAAGCAAACAGTCTCACAAATGGTTACATCACATGTATATAACATTGCACATTAATGATAGCACCACAGGGCTGAATGTGAATAAATAGAGCGCACAATGGCTAAATAGCGACAATAATTGAAAATAAATTATGAATTACAGTAGTGAATAAATTACTAAAACCATAAGTCATCAATAAATAGAATACCTAAAACCATATATCAAAGCAAATGATGCAAAAGTGCAATGTGCATAAGACTGCATGAACATAAAACTAATGTGGACACTAATGTGCAAAATCTGCTAAATGTGCAAACAAAGCATACAGGTATATATCGCCTGCAAAGTGCAAACCAACAGAATGTGCAAATGTGGATGCTGATTGCAAGAGTGAAAATAGGTGCTAAAGTGCAAAAAAATGTCCAATATGCAATGGAACAGAAATAGTTCAATCCAAGAGTTCAAGTGCAAAAAACAAGCAGTGCCAATAGCAACAGGATGCTTTCTTCAAAGTGGGGGTTCTTTTATTTTCCGTGCACGGGTAGTGGAGTGCTAAAGAGATGATTGGATCTCTGTTTCATGTGTTACACACAAAGGTAAAGGTGGCCTCTTACCTTGCGGTAATGAGGTAACCGCATATAAAGATACTGGGAGCAGTAGTTCCTCTGGTATGGTCCTAGCGGTAATGAGGTAACCGCATATAACAATACTGGGCGCAGTAGTTCCTCTGGTATGGTCCTAGACTGATAATGGATCCTAAATATTGCCTTCGTCTCTCAGTGGCAGTGATGTTAAAAGGAGAGAAAGGAGGGTCTCGATCGTGAAGTACGTTTTTAAAAACCAGCACGGTATGTTTATTGTATCAACAGTAGGGGTGCTCACATTAAACTCACATTAAAAAACGTAAAACAAACTTATCTCCTATACAAGCGGCAAGCTCGTTAGCCTCCGTCTATCTGAATGCCTTTCCGTCCCTACGCGTGGCGTCACGGTCACGTGACTTCACCTTGGCAGCTTCTCCAAAGGCGATTCAATGAGCTCCTGGGTCAACCCAGTAAATTGTGTCCGAACGGCATGACGTAGTAACAAATACTTATAGAATAATTTATCCGTCACCCCACACCGTACCTTCAAATCCTCAAAGGAGATAAACGTATCATTAACAAAAATGTGGGAGACATGCGTGACCCCGAGTCTTGTCCACCACAAGGAGTCCAGGTGACCCAGAAGCTCAGCAAAATTTGGGTTCCGCCACAGGGGGGACCGGGGAGACATCCCATTCGAGTCCGCAAGCACCGTGTTACCTTCATGCCAGGCTAACCAGCTAGTTTCTAACAGGGAGCCTTGAGAACAACGCCTGGGTACAGATCTGTGTAAATCGTCCACAAGTGAGGCCCTAGAACCCACCAGTGCAGTCAATAGAGCAGTGGAATAGGATGAGGAGGCCTCCAGGAACCAGTCATAAACATAAGCTAGCTGTGACGCTATAAAATAGTGTCGCGGATTAGGGCAGGCCAATCCGCCATCAAGTTTAGCAGCTTGAAGCGAGGCCCTAGCTATTCGCGGGGTCGACCCCTGACAGAGGAAGGTGGAAAGGAGCGAGTTAATCCTGTTAAAGAGTTTTTAAAACAAAAAGATTGGGGATGCCCGAAAAACATATAGGAATTTAGGTAAATATATAATTTTAAAGATATTCACACGGCCTATCAGATTAAGTGGTAAGGAGGCCCAGGTACACAGCCTGGTCTCCATGTGTGTTATAATCGGGGTAACATTAGGGCTTTCAAACGAAGATAGGTCACCATTAATATGTATCCCCAGATACTTAAATGTGCGTTGTATGGTCAATTTGGATGTAGAGAGGTAGGCGTAATCTAGTTCAGGGCCTATAGGGAATGCCACCGATTTATCCCACCCAACTCGTAACCCAGAGACCTTCCCAAACTCCTCCACAACACCCAGTAACGAAACAAACAACTGCTCAGTCCCATCCAGGTAGATTAGGGCATAATCTGCATAGAGGGAAATCTTTTCAGTCAGGTCCCCATAGCAAATGCCACCTACCGTCGCCGTCTGCCGCACCGCCAGAGCAAGGGGCTCTATGGCCAGAGCAAACAGAAACGGCAAGAGCGGGCAGCCCTGCCTGGTTCCCCTCTGCAAAGTAAAGACATCAGTGACATCCTTACATCCTTATTAGTACTTACCCTAGCCCTAGGGTTGGTATAAAGCAAACGGACCCACTTAATAAATTGGGAGCTGAAGCCCATACGATGCATGGTTTCCCAAAGGAAGGACCAGTTAACTGTATCAAAGGCTTTGAGCACATCCAATGATAACACCAGGCCACTATTTTGGTCAGTGGCAGCCCTGTAAATGCGCAGATAGAGCCGGCGAATGTTGTCATACGTACTCTTCCCAGGCATGAACCCAGTCTGATCCCTATGAATGAGATGGAGAATGACCTTTTGTAGTCGTAGGGCTAGAATTTTGGCCAACACTTTGACGTTACTATTCAGTAGTGAGATTGGACGGTAAGACCCACACAACAGTTTGTCTTTATCAGGTTTAGGCAGTACAACAATCAGGGCTTCACACATGGAGGAGGGGAGCTCACCTTCCTTCAGTGCACGGCCAAACAGTGAGTGTAATTTCTGTGCCAGGTCTTCAGCATAGTTTCTGTACCATTCGGCGGGAAAAACATCCAATCCAGGGGCTTTATTAGGGGGGAGAGAGCATATGGCCGTGACTTCCTCAATCATCAGGGGTTTGTCTAATATACGGTTATGAGATTCACCCTGTACTGGGAACTGCAGAGATTCCAAAAACCCCAGCATCTCGAGGGGATGGGGCAGAATAGAGGTTCTCATAAAAGGACTTAAATGTCTGATTAATAAGCAGGGGGTCAGATGTAACTGAGCCGTCAGGTAACTGAATGTGTGGTATAGTCCTGTCAATGTAATCCGTGCGGGAGAGAAAGGCCAACATCCTACCATTCTTACCGCTATGTTCAAGCAACCTGGCCGACAAGTACCTTTGCTGTTTCCGCGTTGCGTCCACCCTATGGAGGTCCAGAGCTCTATGTGCCCCCACCAGGACCCCATGGGAGTCTGGAGTGGGAAGCGCAGAGTATTGGGCCCTGGCTTGCTCCAGGGAGGACTCCAAGGCCAAGAGGGCAGCCTGAGAGAACTTCCGATGCTGGGTAATATTAGAGATATAGGAACCTCGCACCGACGCCTTAAAGGCATCCCACGTGGGGCCAAAGGAAGCAGAAACGGCATTATCCCCCCAGTAGTGGGACATGTCCTGCCGGACCTGCTCCTGTTATTCAGAGGTGGAGATCCAGAGGGAACTGAGCCTCCACAACCGAAAAGAGGGTCTATGGCCTAATAGCATTTCCACAGATAGGGCGGAGTGGTCAGAGATGGTCTGAGGTAAGTAAGTGACCGCCTGGATACAGGAGACTAGGTCAGGAGTCCCCAGGGCATAGTCCAGCCTGGAAAGAGTACGGTACGTCCGAGACTGACAAGAGTATTCCCTTTCCATAGGATGTTTTTGTCGCCAGAGGTCCACATAGCCAAAGGAAGCACAGCACTGACCAAACAGCCTAGAGTCATACTGGAGAGGTTTCAGGCGGTCCATTCCAGGATCTAGCACTGAATTGAAGTCCCCCACTATAAGGGTAGCCAAAGTTGGAAAGTGGCAAATTGTACACTTAAATCTGTGAAGATTGCAGCCGTGACGGGGGGGGGGGGGAGCATACACAACCACTAACAACAGTGGTGTTACGTGCCCCGTGCATTGAAGAAAAACATAACGACCCTTGGGATCAAGCACCACTCGGTCACAGGAAAAGGACAGGCCCTTCCGTATAAGGATGGACACCCCTCTGGCATAATTAGAGTATGTGGAGTGATATCCATGCAAGACCCAGTGTTTTTTTAAAGCCAGCACTTTTGATCCCATAAGGTGTGTCTCCTGTAGGCACAATATATGAGGATTATGTGTCTTCAGGAAATCAAACAGGGAGGCCCACTTAAATTTGGAGTTTAACCCCCCGACATTCCAGGAGACACACCTGACCATAGACATGGTGAGATATAAAAAATTAGGCAAAACATTTGCACGGTATGGATTAGAATTGTCATGAGCAAAACATAGGTCCCCACACGGCTGCAAACCCAGAGGGAGGAGGAGGCAAGGTGGAGATCATACACACACAGACACACTTCATTCATCCCTTTACACAGCAGAAATATGACAAACTGACACACATTTAGAATAGGCAGTAGCCCAATTTTAACCCCTGCCATGCCCCAAAAACGAGGGGCTGGCCTAAACCCTGAACTGCATGTACACACTAGGAACATGGCAAACACAGACAAGTCAGCGAACGAACTTTAGATCATTCAGTGATCAAAAAAAAGGGACAAAAAAAACAAAACAAAGAAGAGAAAAATTAAATGAACGGTAGCAGCATAGTCACCAGCATCCTCCTGTCAAGGCGGTTAGTCCCAGTGAGTGGGTTAGAGAAAAAAATATAGAACACTTTATCAGGGAAAAAAAGACAAATCAAGTGTCAGGCTCCCAGTCAGACAAACGACCAGGTTGGTGCAGGGACTCAAACCAGGATAAAGCATTTGCAGGAGTTTGGAAAAAGTGCACCTGGCCTTGGTGCACAACTCTCAGAGTCGCAGGAAACAACATGGAGTACTGGATGGTCTTCTCCCTCAACTTTTTCTTAACATGTTGGTACTTGGCCCTCGACGCCCGGACAGCAGGGGAGTAATCAGGAAAAAGGGACACTGATGCATTATTGATTTTCAGGCTCCCTTTCATGCGGGCAGCACGCAGGATAGCGTCCTGGTTCCTGTAGTTAAGAAGGCGAATCACCATAGTGCAAGGGGGGTTGCCAGCGGGAAGCGGTCGGCCGGGTACTCTGTGGGCGCGCTCCAGAACAAAACAGGGGGATAAACAGTCCTTCCCAAATTCCTGGACAAACCAATTCTCCAGAAAAGATACCGGGTCAGCACTCTCAACCCGCTCAGGCAGGCCTACCAGGCGCAGGTTGTTTCTTCTCAGGCGATTCTCCAAATCGTCAACCTTAGCCTCCAGGGAGTGAATTTTAGTGCTGTGGGTTTTAATGGTAGGTAGGACCGGGCCGACAGTGTCCTCCAGATCACTGATGCGGCGTTCCGTGTCCGAGACCCGGTCCCTTACTTTATGCATGTCCTGGCGCATAATGGTAATGTCCAGCTTGAGCTCCTCCACCTTCCCCATAATATCAGAATGGTTTACCTTTATAATCTTAAAGACATCCAGCAGTGTGGGCTCCGGTTCCGGGCCATCCTCCAGGCCGTCCTCACTGGGGGACACAAGGTCCGGTGGCGCTGGTGTAGCGGAGGTCCCGGGAGAAGGAGGCAGTGGTGGATCAGGGTCCTCTGCGAATAGATCCGGCGTGGAAGCCAGGGACGAGTGAGGCACGGTGGATCAGCGGCCATCTTGGCAAGAGCGCGTGGTAACACTCATCCTGGCCGGGGACTGTTTCTTCCCCTTACGCTTTCCCATCCACCAGATTCCCCAATATAGCAGCACCGAGTCTTCCCCAAGAGATCCAGATAGTTTTCATCCGTTTTTAAAAGGCAGGTAAGGAGGATTGCAAAGGATTGTACAGAGGGATCTCAGAGCTGCTAGAGAAGATGTCTGTTCACATGCTGCATCAGGCCACGCCCCCGGATATTAACATCGCTAAGTAATTTCTTTATCCAAAGGCCCATACACACGATCAGACTTTTTGACAACAAACTTCAAAATGACCAGGTTTTTCAGAAAATCCGACCGTGTGTACGCTCCATCGGACAAACTTTTTTGGTTTTCATCAGACAAATGTTCACTCTGCAAACAGACAAACGTTCCGGCAACAAAAGTCCTATGGTGCAAAGTCCTGCCGTGTGTACAGAAATCCATCGGTCTTAAGTCCAAAGTACAAACACGCATGCTCAGAACCAATGCAAAAGATCAGACAACAATACAGTTGCCCCTGTTGAAGTACCATTGTACGAAACGCAACGGTCGTAGGCTTACCTGCCCACTTATTGCCTTTTTTTAACTATTTTTGTATGTACTGTGATCACTTGTATATGTTGGTTTTAATAAAACCCTCATTTAACCTGCACTTGGGGCACCTCCTTCATCTTCTTTTTTACATGTGGAGTTGATTGATTGGTCCCTTGGAGTTTCTTCCATCTGTTTACCATTTCCTAATTCGGATTGGGATCTTTTCAACGGAAGAGGGGTTCTGCACCATTTTGGAATAACCGGTGAACCCAGAGTCTCCCCCGAGGTTGTGGTTTTTGGAGTGGCGTCTGGAGATCCGCTTGGTCCATTTGGAGTGTCCAGAGAAGCAGACACGATCGACTATCAGGATTTTATATGCCTTTATGATCTGCTGATTATCAGCTCTGGTAAGAGTATTTCACCTTACTATTATCCCAGAAGTTGTATGCTGATGACTTTCACGGTTACACGCCCGGTTTCAATATCTCACCTTTTAGAGGATGATCTTCACGATTACTTACTTCACTTTTAGGATATTCACCAAAGACGTTTATGTGGACAATTATGTCATCTGTTTGTTTTATTTTTGGGTACTTTGAGTCTTATCCCAATTTTACACATTGGGCTTTTCATTTTAGCGCTGCATCTCCATGCACAACAATACAGTTGACCAGAGGGTGGCGGTAAAGAGCTGAAAAAACACGTGATTTGGTGAAAGTTTGCTGAAAAAGTCTTGCCGTGTGTATGCATACCAAGTTCACGGCCAACGCCCTTCGAACAAAAATCTACGGAAAAGTTAGTTTGAAGTCCGATCGTGTGTATGAGGCTTTAGTCTATCTTTAAAGTGGTTATAAAGTATAACAGTTTTTTACCTTAACCACTTCAGCCCCAGAAGGTTTTACCCCTTTCATGACCAGGCCATTTTTTTGCGATACAGCACTGCGTTGCTTTAACCACTTCAGCCCCGGACCATTTTGGTGGTCAAAGACCAGGCCACTTTTTGCGATTCGGCACTGTGTCGATTTAACTGACAATTGCGCAGTCGTGCGACGTGGCTCCCAAACAAAATTGACGTCCTTTTTTTTCCACAGAATTAGAGCTTTCTTTTGGTGGTATTTAATCACCTCTGCGGTTTTTATTTTTTGCGCTATAAACAAAAATAGAGCGACAATTTTGAAAAAAATACAATATTTTTTACTTTTTGCTATAATAAATAGCCCCAAAAAATATATAATTTTTTTTTTTTTCCTCAGTTTAGGCCGATACGTATTCTTCTAATAAGCATTTATTGATTGGTTTGCGCAAAAGTTATAGCTTCTACAAAATAGGGGACTGTTTTATGGCATTTTTATGAAAAAAATTTTTTTTACTAGTTTTGGCGGCGATCATCAATTTTTATCATGACTGCGACATTATGGCGGACACATTGGACACTTTTGACACCATTTTGGGACCATTGTCGTTATTACAGCGATCAGTGCTATAAAAATGCACTGATTACTGTAAAAATTACACTGGCAGTGAAGGGGTTAACCTGTAGGGGGAGCTGAAGGGGTTAAGTCAGTACTAGGGAGTGATTCTTACTGTTAGGGGGCGTGGCTACGAGTGACACGTCACTGATGACCGTTCCCGATCACAGGGAACAGTCATCAGTGACAGTGTCACTAGGCAGAATAGGGGAGTGCCTTGTTTACAAAGGCATTCCCCTGTTCTGCCCTTGCCAACCGCAATCACGGGCCGCCCGGGAACATCGAGTTCCCGGGACACGCGGCCGCACTCACGAGGCACGCGGCGGGCGCGTGAGTGCGCGCCCGCTGGGTGGCAAATTTAAAGGGGCGTACAGGTACGCCCATTTGCCTGCCCATGCCATTCTGTCGACGTATATCGTCGTGCGGCGGTCCTTAAGCGGTTAACTGACAATTGCGCAGACGTGTGACACTGTACCTAAATAAAATGTATGTCCTTTTTTTCCCACAAATACAGGATTCTTTTGGTGGTATTTGATCACCTTTGCGTTGTCTTTTTTTTTTGCGCTATAAACAAAAAAAATTGCAACAATTTTGAAAAATAAAAAACAATATTTTTTACTTTCTGCTATAAAACATATCCAATAAAAAAATGTAAAAAATCGAACTTCTTCATTAATTTAGACTAGGGATGAGCTTCGTGTTCGAGTCGAACATACGTTCGACTCGAACATCGGCTGTTCGATCGTTCGACGAAGATCGAACGATTTGGGCCGTTCGCGCCAAATTCGGGTGACGCGAACGGCCCACAATGCACTACGCCATCGCAGTGTCATCCAGGCGCTGTGATTGGCCAAGCATGCACTGTGACCCCGCATGCTTGGCCAATCACAGCGCCGGCAGCGAGGAGAGCAATGATTGGCCACAGGCAGGATGCCTGTGGCCAATTATTGCTGAGGGTGTTTAGTACACGCCCCACACTATAAAAGGCCGCCAGCACGGCGGCCTAGTGTAGTGTGTTCCGGAGCAGGGAAAGAGCAGCATAGGCAGGGACAGTGACTTTTATTTCTTTCTTGCTTAACCTGGATTCCTTTAGTTTAGGGAAAGAGAAGGATAGGTAGGGAGAGTGTCAGTGTGTTTTGTGCTTGTGCTATAGTGTGCTTAAAAAAAACATTTTTTCTAGGGACAGAAAACTGTAGGTAGGGAGAGTGTCAGTTTCTTTCACTGTGCAAGTCCTTGTTTCTAGGGACTGGGAAGGACAGTGAGTGAATTCTCCTTGTGCTATAGTGTGCTTAAAAAAAACATTTTTTCTAGGGACAGAAAACTCTAGGTAGGGAGAGTGTCAGTTTCTTTCACTGTGCAAGTCCTTGTTTCTAGGGACTGGGAAGGACAGTGAGTGAATTCTCCTTGTGCTATAGTGTGCTTAAAAAAAACATTTTTTCTAGGGACAGAAAACTGTAGGTAGGGAGAGTGTCAGTTTCTTTCACTGTGCAAGTCCTTGTTTCTAGGGACTGGGAAGGACAGTGAGTGAATTCTCCTTGTGCTATAGTGTGCTTAAAAAAAACATTTTTTCTAGGGACAGAAAACTGTAGGTAGGGAGAGTGTCAGTTTCTTTCACTGTGCAAGTCCTTGTTTCTAGGGACTGGGAAGGACAGTGAGTGAATTCTCCTTGTGCTATAGTGTGCTTAAAAAAAACATTTTTTCTAGGGACAGAAAACTCTAGGTAGGGAGAGTGTCAGTTTCTTTCACTGTGCAAGTCCTTGTTTCTAGGGACTGGGAAGGACAGTGAGTGAATTCTCCTTGTGCTATAGTGTGCTTAAAAAAAACATTTTTTCTAGGGACAGAAAACTGTAGGTAGGGAGAGTGTCAGTTTCTTTCACTGTGCAAGTCCTTGTTTCTAGGGACTGGGAAGGACAGTGAGTGAATTCTCCTTGTGCTATAGTGTGCTTAAAAAAAACATTTTTTCTAGGGACAGAAAACTGTAGGTAGGGAGAGTGTCAGTTTCTTTCACTGTGCAAGTCCTTGTTTCTAGGGACTGGGAAGGACAGTGAGTGAATTCTCCTTGTGCTATAGTGTGCTTAAAAAAAACATTTTTCTAGGGACAGAAAACTGTAGGTAGGGAGAGTGTCAGTTTCTTTCACTGTGCAAGTCCTTGTTTCTAGGGACTGGGAAGGACAGTGAGTGAATTCTCCTTGTGCTATAGTGTGCTTAAAAAAAACATTTTTTCTAGGGACAGAAAACTGTAGGTAGGGAGAGTGTCAGTTTCTTTCACTGTGCAAGTCCTTGTTTCTAGGGACTGGGAAGGACAGTGAGTGAATTCTCCTTGTGCTATAGTGTGCTTAAAAAAAACATTTTTTCTAGGGACAGAAAACTCTAGGTAGGGAGAGTGTCAGTTTCTTTCACTGTGCAAGTCCTTGTTTCTAGGGACTGGGAAGGACAGTGAGTGAATTCTCCTTGTGCTATAGTGTGCTTAAAAAAAACATTTTTTCTAGGGACAGAAAACTGTAGGTAGGGAGAGTGTCAGTTTCTTTCACTGTGCAAGTCCTTGTTTCTAGGGACTGGGAAGGACAGTGAGTGAATTCTCCTTGTGCTATAGTGTGCTTAAAAAAAACATTTTTTCTAGGGACAGAAAACTCTAGGTAGGGAGAGTGTCAGTTTCTTTCACTGTGCAAGTCCTTGTTTCTAGGGACTGGGAAGGACAGTGAGTGAATTCTCCTTGTGCTATAGTGTGCTTAAAAAAAACATTTTTTCTAGGGACAGAAAACTCTAGGTAGGGAGAGTGTCAGTTTCTTTCACTGTACAAGTCCTTGTTTCTAGGGACTGGGAAGGACAGTGAGTGAATTCTCCTTGTGCTATAGTGTGCTTAAAAAAAACATTTTTTCTAGGGACAGAAAACTGTAGGTAGGGAGAGTGTCAGTTTCTTTCACTGTGCAAGTCCTTGTTTCTAGGGACTGGGAAGGACAGTGAGTGAATTCTCCTTGTGCTATAGTGTGCTTAAAAAAAACATTTTTTCTAGGGACAGAAAACTCTAGGTAGGGAGAGTGTCAGTTTCTTTCACTGTGCAAGTCCTTGTTTCTAGGGACTGGGAAGGACAGTGAGTGAATTCTCCTTGTGCTATAGTGTGCTTAAAAAAAACATTTTTTCTAGGGACAGAAAACTGTAGGTAGTGTGAGGGGGTTAGCTCGGCAGCGGGTGTGTGTGACCCCCGGGATGGGCTCCCCACACAAAACAGGCCCAGCAAACGGAGGTTGTGGTTTTCAGAATCAAAAAGGTGCGGTTTATTTTCTATTTACAGTGACAAAACACAGCAAAGCAAAAGAAACATAACCAAAATAAATCCTGGTCAAGTTGACCTCTGACTAAACATACAGGTTTCCTAACTAACAACTGGGATCAGCCTAGTGCTGTCCTAGTCCCTAAGTCCCTGGTTTTAAATGTCCAAGCAAATAGCCACACAGGCTTTGTCTCACCGCACAGGGGTTCACTCTCCCTAGACAGTCCACACAGGTCTGGTTCCAGGCACGAGCTAACATCTAATGAAGTTGGGAGTTTTTATATAGGCCTTAAACCAGCTGACAAGCTTCAGCTGGTCTCATCAACTCCCTGCCTGCACGACGCCCAGCCCTCTCCCTAGAGGTATGAGTCATCCATGAGCCCACTAGCCTTATACAACTCTCCACCTAGTTGTATAAGTCGGCGTAAAGCCTGAATCTGGGCGAAATATATCTACCCCCCTGGATGCAACCAGGTGACTTTACCTTCCTGCTGTCACATACCCCCCCCTCTTGTTTTAACCTCGGGGTTGGAACACCAGCAATCAGGCATTCATGTACTCGAGACAAAGCATCCACATTCCCCATTTGAACGCCAGGGCGATGCTTTACTGTGAAGTTGAATTCCTGGAGGGCCAGGAACCACCTATTCACTCTTCTATTTGTTTCCTTGTTTTGAGCCATCCACTTTAACGGAGCGTGATCCGTAACCATGTCAAAGTGCCTACCTAGCAGGTAGTACCGAAGGGAATCTAGAGCCCACTTCACCGCTAAACACTCCTTTTCAACGGTGGCGTAATTTACCTCATGGGACTTCAACTTCCTGCTGAGGTAAATGACTGGGTGCTCTTCCCCGTTCCAGACCTGGGACAATACTGCTCCTAACCCCACATCTGACGCATCACTTTGTACGACAAAGTCTTTAGAGAAGTCGGGTGAGTACAACACTGGCTGGCTACATAAGGCTTGTTTCAAGAATTGGAATGCTGCCTCAGCCTCGGGGGTCCATTTAATCATGACCGACCCTTTCCCCTTCGTCAGGTTGGTTAGGGGCACAGCCTTAGAAGCAAAGTGGGGAATGAATCGCCGATAATACCCAGCGATTCCCAGAAAGGCTCGTACCTGCTTCTTGCTGTTGGGACGTGGCCAACTCTGGATGGCCTCGACTTTGTTGAGTTGGGGTTTTATTACTCCCCTCCCAATGGTGTACCCAAGATATTTGGCCTCCTCCTGCCCAATGGTACACTTCTTGGGGTTAGCCGTAAACCCCGCTTCCCGAACAGAGTCCAGGACTGCTTGCACTTTTGGCAGATGTGAGGCCCAATCTGTGCTATGGACAATTACGTCATCCAGGTAAGCCGCAGCATACTTCCGATGGGGCCTCAGCATCTGGTCCATTTTCCGCTGGAATGTGGCCGGCGCATTCTGTAACCCGAACGGCATTCTTTTATATTGGAACGCCCCGTCTGGGGTTACAAATGCGGTTTTCTCTTTGGCCGACTTGGCCAGGGGGATTTGCCAATACCCTTTTGTGAGGTCAAGAGTCGTCATGTATCGGGCTGTTCCCAGCCGGTCGATCAACTCATCTATACGTGGCATGGGGTAGGTGTCAAATTTTGTAACTTTGTTCAACTGACGAAAATCGTTACAAAATCGCCAGCTCCCATCCGGTTTAGGCACCAACACGATGGGACTAGACCAATCACTTTGGGACTCCTCTATCACCCCTAAGTTCAGCATTTTCTGTACTTCCTCCCGTATTGCCTCCCGTCGAGCCTCTGGGATCCGATAGGGTTTTAACTTCACCCTTTCACCGGGCGGGGTAATGATGTCATGCTCTACCCCAGATGTTTGTCCCGGCAGCTCAGAGAATACCTCCTTGTTGCGAAGCACAAACTCCTTAACCTCCTGTTGTTGGGGTTGTGACAAGGTGGCTGCTATTCCAACCTCAGGAATCACGCAACCAGTTTGAGCTGGTGACCAAGTGTCTGCGACTAGGGACTCTCTATCCCTCCAGGCTTTCAACAGATTAACGTGATAGATCTGTTCGGGCTTTCGCCTTCCTGGTTGTCTGACCTTGTAATTCACTTCGCTCACTTTTTCCATTATCTCGTAGGGGCCTTGCCATTTGGCAAGGAATTTACTTTCAACCGTAGGGACAAGTACCAATATCCTATCCCCCGGGGAAAAGGTACGGGTCTTGGCTCCACGGTTGTACACTCTCTGCTGTGCCAACTGCGCTTGGGCCAAATGTTCCTTCACGATGGGCATTACCTGTGCAATTCGATCTTGCATCAGGGCGACATGCTCAATCACACTCCTGTGGGGAGAACTCTCACTTTCCCAAGTTTCCTTGGCAATATCCAACAGCCCTCTTGGGTGTCTCCCATACAGTAACTCAAAGGGGGAGAATCCCGTAGAGGATTGGGGCACCTCCCTAATAGCAAACATCAAATAAGGAAGTAAACAGTCCCAATCCTTTCCATCTCTATCCACCACTTTCTTCAACATTTGTTTTAGGGTTTTGTTGAATCTTTCAACCAGCCCATCGGTTTGGGGGTGATACACAGACGTACGCAATTGCGTCACTTTGAACAATTTACACAGCTCTTTCATAACCCGGGACATAAAGGGTGTACCTTGGTCCGTAAGCAGTTCTTTACAAATACCCACCCGGCTAAAAACAAGAGATAGCTCTTTGGCTATGGTTTTGGCCGAGGTATTTCGGAGAGGGATCGCTTCTGGATAACGGGTGGCATAGTCCATTATAACTAATATGTACTGGTGCCCCCTAGCGGACTTGATTATAGGACCTACCAAATCCATGGCGATCCTCTCAAACGGGACCTCAATGATGGGTAGAGGGACCAGCGGGCTACGGAAATGTGGCATCGGGGCCAACCTCTGACACACAGGGCAGGAGGAACAATAATTTTCTACGTCCTTCATCACCCCCGGCCAATAGAATCTCTGTAATACCCTCTCTCGGGTTTTCTCTGTCCCCAGATGACCTCCAAGAATGTGCCCATGGGCCAACTCCAACACCAACTTCCTGTAAGGTTTGGGCACCACAAGCTGCTCAACGGTTTCTTCTGCCCTTTTTGCCACCCGATACAGTAGGTCCTTCTCTACGCTGAAGTATGGGTAAGTGCAGGTATTATCTGGGTTCACTAACTCGCCATCTATTTTCACTACGTTTTCCCGTGCCTTTATTAGGGCGGGGTCTTTCAACTGCTCTGTGGCAAAGTTTTCCCTGTGAACCTCAAGATCAGAAAACTCCACAGACGGTAGGTTTTCGTCTGAGGAGGTGGGCTCCTCTCCAGTTTCTTGAGTCTCCCCTGCCAATACTGATAAGGGAAATTCCGGAGAGTCCTCACCACTCTCAGGGGAGTTCTGGCTATCACATTCCTGGTACATAGGGGCACCAGTGAGGTGCTCAGGATCATCCCACAGTTCCCAGAACTTCGGAAAATCCCTTCCCACAATGGCGTCATGCGGTAACTGAGATACTAAGCCCACTGGATGAGAGAGGGTACCTTTGGGGGTCTCGAAACACACTGTAGTCACTGGATACTCTCGGGTGTCCCCATGCACACAAATAACAGCTACCTTGCTATTCCCAGAGACCTCTGTTTTAACTAACTCAGCCTTTATCAGGGTCACAAGGCTACCTGAATCCAGCAATACCACAACATTTCTACCATTAACACACATTTTGCATAAATGTTTCTCAGTTCCTCGAATGGCAGTGCATGCGACTGTCGCACACAGCGACTGACGTCTGCCCGTCAGAAAGTCACACTGCATGGGTTCCTCCACAACCGGGCAATTGGCTGCAATATGTCCCGCTTGCCGGCAGCGGTAGCAAACGATCCTTCTTGCCGCCTCTTGAGCCGCTGATTTCCCAGGCTGTTCTCGCCAAACTTGGGGTAGAGCTCCCACCCTCTCACTCTCTCCACCCTCACCCCTTGGAATCCTCTTATCCGCCCCTGGGGATGGTCTGGTCTTAGGGTGGAAAGTCCGAGTGTCTCTGGAAGAGGCCGTCAGGTTCTCTGTAGCCAAGTATTTCTCCACACGATCCACAAGACCATCGGCCGTCTCTGGGTCTCCATGGCTTACCCACTTTTGGATGGCAGTAGGAAGAGCTCTCAAAAACCGATCCAGTACAACACGTTCCACAATCTTTGGTGCGGACAAAGTCTCTGGCTGTAGCCACTTTCTGCTCAGGTGAATGAGATCATACATTTGAGACCTGGGGGGTTTTCCAAGCTGGAAAGTCCAGTTATGCACACGCTGAGCCCGGACAGCCTGGGTGACACCCAGCCTTGCCAATATTTCAGCTTTTAGCATCACATAGTCTTTTGCTTGGTTAGGCTCTAGGTCATAGTAAGCTTTCTGCGACTCACCAGTTAACAGAGGAACCACCAGTCCAGCCCACTGCTCCTCAGGCCACTTTTCTCTTTCAGCGGTCCTTTCAAATGTGGTCAAAAATACCTCTGGATCATCCTCTCCAGTCATTTTTGTCAATAAACGACTCACCCCAAAGGACGCGGTATTAGTGGGACGGCTTTCCTCACTGGTCTGCGGACGTTGCTGCATTACTGCTTCCATCTGTTGTTGTAGTCTCTGCTCTTGCTTCTGCAACAGGTCTATGAAGCGGGCCTCAGATTGCTGCTGGGCTCGTTGCTGAGCCTCCAGACTCTGTTGCAAAGTTGCGTTTGTCTGCTGCTGGGCTGCAAGGCTCTGTTGATGAGCTTGCTGCTGGGCTGCAAGGCTCTGTTGATGAGCTGCAAGGCTCTTTTGCAAACCTGCATTTGTCTGCTGTTGATTGGCATTTGCTAGAGCCAGCTGCTTCAGTATCTCCTCCATGCTGGCTTAAAAAAAAACTGCCACTGGTTCTCCACCAACTGTGAGGGGGTTAGCTCGGCAGCGGGTGTGTGTGACCCCCGGGATGGGCTCCCCACACAAAACAGGCCCAGCAAACGGAGGTTGTGGTTTTCAGAATCAAAAAGGTGCGGTTTATTTTCTATTTACAGTGACAAAACACAGCAAAGCAAAAGAAACATAACCAAAATAAATCCTGGTCAAGTTGACCTCTGACTAAACATACAGGTTTCCTAACTAACAACTGGGATCAGCCTAGTGCTGTCCTAGTCCCTAAGTCCCTGGTTTTAAATGTCCAAGCAAATAGCCACACAGGCTTTGTCTCACCGCACAGGGGTTCACTCTCCCTAGACAGTCCACACAGGTCTGGTTCCAGGCACGAGCTAACATCTAATGAAGTTGGGAGTTTTTATATAGGCCTTAAACCAGCTGACAAGCTTCAGCTGGTCTCATCAACTCCCTGCCTGCACGACGCCCAGCCCTCTCCCTAGAGGTATGAGTCATCCATGAGCCCACTAGCCTTATACAACTCTCCACCTAGTTGTATAAGTCGGCGTAAAGCCTGAATCTGGGCGAAATATATCTACCCTCCTGGATGCAACCAGGTGACTTTACCTTCCTGCTGTCACAGTAGGGAGAGTGTCAGTTTCTTTCACTGTGCAAGTCCTTGTTTCTAGGGACTGGGAAGGACAGTGAGTGAATTCTCCTTGTGCTATAGTGTGCTTAAAAAAAACATTTTTTCTAGGGACAGAAAACTGTAGGTAGGGAGAGTGTCAGTTTCTTTCACTGTGCAAGTCCTTGTTTCTAGGGACTGGGAAGGACAGTGAGTGAATTCTCCTTGTGCTATAGTGTGCTTAAAAAAAACATTTTTTCTAGGGACAGAAAACTCTAGGTAGGGAGAGTGTCAGTTTCTTTCACTGTGCAAGTCCTTGTTTCTAGGGACTGGGAAGGACAGTGAGTGAATTCTCCTTGTGCTATAGTGTGCTTAAAAAAAACATTTTTTCTAGGGACAGAAAACTCTAGGTAGGGAGAGTGTCAGTTTCTTTCACTGTGCAAGTCCTTGTTTCTAGGGACTGGGAAGGACAGTGAGTGAATTCTCTTTGTGCTATAGTGTGCTTAAAAAAAACATTTTTTCTAGGGACAGAAAACTGTAGGTAGGGAGAGTGTCAGTTTCTTTCACTGTGCAAGTCCTTGTTTCTAGGGACTGGGAAGGACAGTGAGTGAATTCTCCTTGTGCTATAGTGTGCTTAAAAAAAACATTTTTTCTAGGGACAGAAAACTGTAGGTAGGGAGAGTGTCAGTTTCTTTCACTGTGCAAGTCCTTGTTTCTAGGGACTGGGAAGGACATTGAGTGAATTCTCCTTGTGCTATAGTGTGCTTAAAAAAAACATTTTTTCTAGGGACAGAAAACTGTAGGTAGGGAGAGTGTCAGTTTCTTTCACTGTGCAAGTCCTTGTTTCTAGGGACTGGGAAGGACAGTGAGTGAATTCTCCTTGTGCTATAGTGTGCTTAAAAAAAACATTTTTTCTAGGGTCAGAAAACTGTAGGTAGGGAGAGTGTCAGTTTCTTTCACTGTGCAAGTCCTTGTTTCTAGGGACTGGGAAGGACAGTGAGTGAATTCTCCTTGTGCTATAGTGTGCTTAAAAAAAACTTTTTTTCTAGGGACAGAAAACTGTAGGTAGGGAGAGTGTCAGTTTCTTTCACTGTGCAAGTCCTTGTTTCTAGGGACTGGGAAGGACAGTGAGTGAATTCTCCTTGTGCTATAGTGTGCTTAAAAAAAACATTTTTTCTAGGGACAGAAAACTCTAGGTAGGGAGAGTGTCAGTTTCTTTCACTGTGCAAGTCCTTGTTTCTAGGGACTGGGAAGGACAGTGAGTGATTTCTCCTTGTGCTATAGTGTGCTTAAAAAAAACATTTTTTCTAGGGACAGAAAACTCTAGGTAGGGAGAGTGTCAGTTTCTTTCACTGTGCAAGTCCTTGTTTCTAGGGACTGGGAAGGACAGTGAGTGAATTCTCCTTGTGCTATAGTGTGCTTTAAAAAAACATTTTTTCTAGGGACAGAAAACTGTAGGTAGGGAGAGTGTCAGTTTCTTTCACTGTGCAAGTCCTTGTTTCTAGGGACTGGGAAGGACAGTGAGTGAATTCTCCTTGTGCTATAGTGTGCTTAAAAAAAACATTTTTTCTAGGGACAGAAAACTGTAGGTAGGGAGAGTGTCAGTTTCTTTCACTGTGCAAGTCCTTGTTTCTAGGGACTGGGAAGGACAGTGAGTGAATTCTCCTTGTGCTATAGTGTGCTTAAAAAAAACATTTTTTCTAGGGACAGAAAACTGTAGGTAGGGAGAGTGTCAGTTTCTTTCACTGTGCAAGTCCTTGTTTCTAGGGACTGGGAAGGACAGTGAGTGAATTCTCCTTGTGCTATAGTGTGCTTAAAAAAAACATTTTTTCTAGGGACAGAAAACTCTAGGTAGGGAGAGTGTCAGTTTCTTTCACTGTGCAAGTCCTTGTTTCTAGGGACTGGGAAGGACAGTGAGTGAATTCTCCTTGTGCTATAGTGTGCTTTAAAAAAACATTTTTTCTAGGGACAGAAAACTGTAGGTAGGGAGAGTGTCAGTTTCTTTCACTGTGCAAGTCCTTGTTTCTAGGGACTGGGAAGGACAGTGAGTGAATTCTCCTTGTGCTATAGTGTGCTTAAAAAAAACATTTTTTCTAGGGACAGAAAACTGTAGGTAGGGAGAGTGTCAGTTTCTTTCACTGTGCAAGTCCTTGTTTCTAGGGACTGGGAAGGACAGTGAGTGAATTCTCCTTGTGCTATAGTGTGCTTAAAAAAAACATTTTTTCTAGGGACAGAAAACTGTAGGTAGGGAGAGTGTCAGTTTCTTTCACTGTGCAAGTCCTTGTTTCTAGGGACTGGGAAGGACAGTGAGTGAATTCTCCTTGTGCTATAGTGTGCTTAAAAAAAACATTTTTTCTAGGGACAGAAAACTGTAGGTAGGGAGAGTGTCAGTTTCTTTCACTGTGCAAGTCCTTGTTTCTAGGGACTGGGAAGGACAGTGAGTGAATTCTCCTTGTGCTATAGTGTGCTTAAAAAAAACATTTTTTCTAGGGACAGAAAACTCTAGGTAGGGAGAGTGTCAGTTTCTTTCACTGTGCAAGTCCTTGTTTCTAGGGACTGGGAAGGACAGTGAGTGAATTCTCCTTGTGCTATAGTGTGCTTAAAAAAAACATTTTTTCTAGGGACAGAAAACTCTAGGTAGGGAGAGTGTCAGTTTCTTTCACTGTGCAAGTCCTTGTTTCTAGGGACTGGGAAGGACAGTGAGTGAATTCTCCTTGTGCTATAGTGTGCTTAAAAAAAACATTTTTTCTAGGGACAGAAAACTGTAGGTAGGGAGAGTGTCAGTTTCTTTCACTGTGCAAGTCCTTGTTTCTAGGGACTGGGAAGGACAGTGAGTGAATTCTCCTTGTGCTATAGTGTGCTTAAAAAAAACATTTTTTCTAGGGACAGAAAACTCTAGGTAGGGAGAGTGTCAGTTTCTTTCACTGTGCAAGTCCTTGTTTCTAGGGACTGGGAAGGACAGTGAGTGAATTCTCCTTGTGCTATAGTGTGCTTAAAAAAAACATTTTTTCTAGGGACAGAAAACTCTAGGTAGGGAGAGTGTCAGTTTCTTTCACTGTGCAAGTCCTTGTTTCTAGGGACTGGGAAGGACAGTGAGTGAATTCTCCTTGTGCTATAGTGTGCTTAAAAAAAACATTTTTTCTAGGGACAGAAAACTGTAGGTAGGGAGAGTGTCAGTTTCTTTCACTGTGCAAGTCCTTGTTTCTAGGGACTGGGAAGGACAGTGAGTGAATTCTCCTTGTGCTATAGTGTGCTTAAAAAAAACATTTTTTCTAGGGACAGAAAACTGTAGGTAGGGAGAGTGTCAGTTTCTTTCACTGTGCAAGTCCTTGTTTCTAGGGACTGGGAAGGACAGTGAGTGAATTCTCCTTGTGCTATAGTGTGCTTAAAAAAAACATTTTTTCTAGGGACAGAAAACTGTAGGTAGGGAGAGTGTCAGTTTCTTTCACTGTGCAAGTCCTTGTTTCTAGGGACTGGGAAGGACAGTGAGTGAATTCTCCTTGTGCTATAGTGTGCTTAAAAAAAACATTTTTTCTAGGGACAGAAAACTGTAGGTAGGGAGAGTGTCAGTTTCTTTCACTGTGCAAGTCCTTGTTTCTAGGGACTGGGAAGGACAGTGAGTGAATTCTCCTTGTGCTATAGTGTGCTTAAAAAAAACATTTTTTCTAGGGACAGAAAACTGTAGGTAGGGAGAGTGTCAGTTTCTTTCACTGTGCAAGTCCTTGTTTCTAGGGACTGGGAAGGACAGTGAGTGAATTCTCCTTGTGCTATAGTGTGCTTAAAAAAAACATTTTTTCTAGGGACAGAAAACTGTAGGTAGGGAGAGTGTCAGTTTCTTTCACTGTGCAAGTCCTTGTTTCTAGGGACTGGGAAGGACAGTGAGTGAATTCTCCTTGTGCTATAGTGTGCTTAAAAAAAACATTTTTTCTAGGGACAGAAAACTGTAGGTAGGGAGAGTGTCAGTTTCTTTCACTGTGCAAGTCCTTGTTTCTAGGGACTGGGAAGGACAGTGAGTGAATTCTCCTTGTGCTATAGTGTGCTTAAAAAAAACATTTTTTCTAGGGACAGAAAACTCTAGGTAGGGAGAGTGTCAGTTTCTTTCACTGTGCAAGTCCTTGTTTCTAGGGACTGGGAAGGACAGTGAGTGAATTCTCCTTGTGCTATAGTGTGCTTAAAAAAAACATTTTTTCTAGGGACAGAAAACTCTAGGTAGGGAGAGTGTCAGTTTCTTTCACTGTGCAAGTCCTTGTTTCTAGGGACTGGGAAGGACAGTGAGTGAATTCTCCTTGTGCTATAGTGTGCTTAAAAAAAACATTTTTTCTAGGGACAGAAAACTGTAGGTAGGGAGAGTGTCAGTTTCTTTCACTGTGCAAGTCCTTGTTTCTAGGGACTGGGAAGGACAGTGAGTGAATTCTCCTTGTGCTATAGTGTGCTTAAAAAAAACATTTTTTCTAGGGACAGAAAACTGTAGGTAGGGAGAGTGTCAGTTTCTTTCACTGTGCAAGTCCTTGTTTCTAGGGACTGGGAAGGACAGTGAGTGAATTCTCCTTGTGCTATAGTGTGCTTAAAAAAAACATTTTTTCTAGGGACAGAAAACTGTAGGTAGGGAGAGTGTCAGTTTCTTTCACTGTGCAAGTCCTTGTTTCTAGGGACTGGGAAGGACAGTGAGTGAATTCTCCTTGTGCTATAGTGTGCTTAAAAAAAACATTTTTTCTAGGGACAGAAAACTCTAGGTAGGGAGAGTGTCAGTTTCTTTCACTGTGCAAGTCCTTGTTTCTAGGGACTGGGAAGGACAGTGAGTGAATTCTCCTTGTGCTATAGTGTGCTTAAAAAAAACATTTTTTCTAGGGACAGAAAACTGTAGGTAGGGAGAGTGTCAGTTTCTTTCACTGTGCAAGTCCTTGTTTCTAGGGACTGGGAAGGACAGTGAGTGAATTCTCCTTGTGCTATAGTGTGCTTAAAAAAAACATTTTTTCTAGGGACAGAAAACTCTAGGTAGGGAGAGTGTCAGTTTCTTTCACTGTGCAAGTCCTTGTTTCCAGGGACCTGGAAGGACAGTGAGGTAATTCTCCTTGTGCTATAGTGTGCTTAAAAAAAAATTTTTTCTAGGGACAGAAAACTGTAGGTAGGGAGAGTGTCAGTTTCTTTCACTGTGCAAGTCCTTGTTTCTAGGGACTGGGAAGGACATTGAGTGAATTCTCCTTGTGCTATAGTGTGCTTAAAAAAAACATTTTTTCTAGAGACAGAAAACTGTAGGTAGGGAGAGTGTCAGTTTCTTTCACTGTGCAAGTCCTTGTTTCTAGGGACTGGGAAGGACAGTGAGTGAATTCTCCTTGTGCTATAGTGTGCTTAAAAAAAACATTTTTTCTAGGGACAGAAAACTGTAGGTAGGGAGAGTGTCAGTTTCTTTCACTGTGCAAGTCCTTGTTTCTAGGGACTGGGAAGGACAGTGAGTGAATTCTCCTTGTGCTATAGTGTGCTTAAAAAAAACATTTTTTCTAGGGACAGAAAACTGTAGGTAGGGAGAGTGTCAGTTTCTTTCACTGTGCAAGTCCTTGTTTCTAGGGACTGGGAAGGACAGTGAGTGAATTCTCCTTGTGCTATAGTGTGCTTAAAAAAACATTTTTTCTAGGGACAGAAAACTGTAGGTAGGGAGAGTGTCAGTTTCTTTCACTGTGCAAGTCCTTGTTTCTAGGGACTGGGAAGGACAGTGAGTGAATTCTCCTTGTGCTATAGTGTGCTTAAAAAAAACATTTTTTCTAGGGACAGAAAACTCTAGGTAGGGAGAGTGTCAGTTTCTTTCACTGTGCAAGTCCTTGTTTCTAGGGACTGGGAAGGACAGTGAGTGAATTCTCCTTGTGCTATAGTGTGCTTAAAAAAAACATTTTTTCTAGGGACAGAAAACTCTAGGTAGGGAGAGTGTCAGTTTCTTTCACTGTGCAAGTCCTTGTTTCTAGGGACTGGGAAGGACAGTGAGTGAATTCTCCTTGTGCTATAGTGTGCTTAAAAAAAACATTTTTTCTAGGGACAGAAAACTCTAGGTAGGGAGAGTGTCAGTTTCTTTCACTGTGCAAGTCCTTGTTTCTAGGGACTGGGAAGGACAGTGAGTGAATTCTCCTTGTGCTATAGTGTGCTTAAAAAAAACATTTTTTCTAGGGACAGAAAACTGTAGGTAGGGAGAGTGTCAGTTTCTTTCACTGTGCAAGTCCTTGTTTCTAGGGACTGGGAAGGACAGTGAGTGAATTCTCCTTGTGCTATAGTGTGCTTAAAAAAAACATTTTTTCTAGGGACAGAAAACTGTAGGTAGGGAGAGTGTCAGTTTCTTTCACTGTGCAAGTCCTTGTTTCTAGGGACTGGGAAGGACAGTGAGTGAATTCTCCTTGTGCTATAGTGTGCTTAAAAAAACATTTTTTCTAGGGACAGAAAACTGTAGGTAGGGAGAGTGTCAGTTTCTTTCACTGTGCAAGTCCTTGTTTCTAGGGACTGGGAAGGACAGTGAGTGAATTCTCCTTGTGCTATAGTGTGCTTAAAAAAAACATTTTTTCTAGGGACAGAAAACTCTAGGTAGGGAGAGTGTCAGTTTCTTTCACTGTGCAAGTCCTTGTTTCTAGGGACTGGGAAGGACAGTGAGTGAATTCTCCTTGTGCTATAGTGTGCTTAAAAAAAACATTTTTTCTAGGGACAGAAAACTCTAGGTAGGGAGAGTGTCAGTTTCTTTCACTGTGCAAGTCCTTGTTTCTAGGGACTGGGAAGGACAGTGAGTGAATTCTCCTTGTGCTATAGTGTGCTTAAAAAAAAACATTTTTTCTAGGGACAGAAAACTCTAGGTAGGGAGAGTGTCAGTTTCTTTCACTGTGCAAGTCCTTGTTTCTAGGGACTGGGAAGGACAGTGAGTGAATTCTCCTTGTGCTATAGTGTGCTTAAAAAAATCATTTTTTCTAGGGACAGAAAACTGTAGGTAGGGAGAGTGTCAGTTTCTTTCACTGTGCAAGTCCTTGTTTCTAGGGACTGGGAAGGACAGTGAGTGAATTCTCCTTGTGCTATAGTGTGCTTAAAAAAAACATTTTTTCTAGGGACAGAAAACTCTAGGTAGGGAGAGTGTCAGTTTCTTTCACTGTGCAAGTCCTTGTTTCTAGGGACTGGGAAGGACAGTGAGTGAATTCTCCTTGTGCTATAGTGTGCTTAAAAAAAACATTTTTTCTAGGGACAGAAAACTCTAGGTAGGGAGAGTGTCAGTTTCTTTCACTGTGCAAGTCCTTGTTTCTAGGGACTGGGAAGGACAGTGAGTGAATTCTCTTTGTGCTATAGTGTGCTTAAAAAAAACATTTTTTCTAGGGACAGAAAACTGTAGGTAGGGAGAGTGTCAGTTTCTTTCACTGTGCAAGTCCTTGTTTCTAGGGACTGGGAAGGACAGTGAGTGAATTCTCCTTGTGCTATAGTGTGCTTAAAAAAAACATTTTTTCTAGGGACAGAAAACTGTAGGTAGGGAGAGTGTCAGTTTCTTTCACTGTGCAAGTCCTTGTTTCTAGGGACTGGGAAGGACAGTGAGTGAATTCTCCTTGTGCTATAGTGTGCTTAAAAAAAACATTTTTTCTAGGGACAGAAAACTGTAGGTAGGGAGAGTGTCAGTTTCTTTCACTGTGCAAGTCCTTGTTTCTAGGGACTGGGAAGGACAGTGAGTGAATTCTCCTTGTGCTATAGTGTGCTTAAAAAAAACATTTTTTCTAGGGACAGAAAACTGTAGGTAGGGAGAGTGTCAGTTTCTTTCACTGTGCAAGTCCTTGTTTCTAGGGACTGGGAAGGACAGTGAGTGAATTCTCCTTGTGCTATAGTGTGCTTAAAAAAAACATTTTTTCTAGGGACAGAAAACTCTAGGTAGGGAGAGTGTCAGTTTCTTTCACTGTGCAAGTCCTTGTTTCTAGGGACTGGGAAGGACAGTGAGTGAATTCTCCTTGTGCTATAGTGTGCTTAAAAAAAACATTTTTTCTAGGGACAGAAAACTCTAGGTAGGGAGAGTGTCAGTTTCTTTCACTGTGCAAGTCCTTGTTTCTAGGGACTGGGAAGGACAGTGAGTGAATTCTCCTTGTGCTATAGTGTGCTTAAAAAAAACATTTTTTCTAGGGACAGAAAACTCTAGGTAGGGAGAGTGTCAGTTTCTTTCACTGTGCAAGTCCTTGTTTCTAGGGACTGGGAAGGACAGTGAGTGAATTCTCCTTGTGCTATAGTGTGCTTAAAAAAAAACATTTTTTCTAGGGACAGAAAACTGTAGGTAGGGAGAGTGTCAGTTTCTTTCACTGTGCAAGTCCTTGTTTCTAGGGACTGGGAAGGACAGTGAGTGAATTCTCCTTGTGCTATAGTGTGCTTAAAAAAAACATTTTTTCTAGGGACAGAAAACTGTAGGTAGGGAGAGTGTCAGTTTCTTTCACTGTGCAAGTCCTTGTTTCTAGGGACTGGGAAGGACAGTGAGTGAATTCTCCTTGTGCTATAGTGTGCTTAAAAAAAACATTTTTTCTAGGGACAGAAAACTGTAGGTAGGGAGAGTGTCAGTTTCTTTCACTGTGCAAGTCCTTGTTTCTAGGGACTGGGAAGGACAGTGAGTGAATTCTCCTTGTGCTATAGTGTGCTTAAAAAAAACATTTTTTCTAGGGACAGAAAACTCTAGGTAGGGAGAGTGTCAGTTTCTTTCACTGTGCAAGTCCTTGTTTCTAGGGACTGGGAAGGACAGTGAGTGAATTCTCCTTGTGCTATAGTGTGCTTAAAAAAAATTTTTTTCTAGGGACAGAAAACTCTAGGTAGGGAGAGTGTCAGTTTCTTTCACTGTGCAAGTCCTTGTTTCTAGGGACTGGGAAGGACAGTGAGTGAATTCTCCTTGTGCTATAGTGTGCTTAAAAAAAACATTTTTTCTAGGGACAGAAAACTGTAGGTAGGGAGAGTGTCAGTTTCTTTCACTGTGCAAGTCCTTGTTTCTAGGGACTGGGAAGGACAGTGAGTGAATTCTCCTTGTGCTATAGTGTGCTTAAAAAAAACATTTTTTCTAGGGACAGAAAACTGTAGGTAGGGAGAGTGTCAGTTTCTTTCACTGTGCAAGTCCTTGTTTCTAGGGACTGGGAAGGACAGTGAGTGAATTCTCCTTGTGCTATAGTGTGCTTAAAAAAAACATTTTTTCTAGGGACAGAAAACTCTAGGTAGGGAGAGTGTCAGTTTCTTTCACTGTGCAAGTCCTTGTTTCTAGGGACTGGGAAGGACAGTGAGTGAATTCTCCTTGTGCTATAGTGTGCTTAAAAAAAAAATTTTTCTAGGGACAGAAAACTCTAGGTAGGGAGAGTGTCAGTTTCTTTCACTGTGCAAGTCCTTGTTTCTAGGGACTGGGAAGGACAGTGAGTGAATTCTCCTTGTGCTATAGTGTGCTTAAAAAAAACATTTTTTCTAGGGACAGAAAACTGTAGGTAGGGAGAGTGTCAGTTTCTTTCACTGTGCAAGTCCTTGTTTCTAGGGACTGGGAAGGACAGTGAGTGAATTCTCCTTGTGCTATAGTGTGCTTAAAAAAAACATTTTTTCTAGGGACAGAAAACTGTAGGTAGGGAGAGTGTCAGTTTCTTTCACTGTGCAAGTCCTTGTTTCTAGGGACTGGGAAGGACAGTGAGTGAATTCTCCTTGTGCTATAGTGTGCTTAAAAAAAACATTTTTTCTAGGGACAGAAAACTGTAGGTAGGGAGAGTGTCAGTTTCTTTCACTGTGCAAGTCCTTGTTTCTAGGGACTGGGAAGGACAGTGAGTGAATTCTCCTTGTGCTATAGTGTGCTTAAAAAAAACATTTTTTCTAGGGACAGAAAACTGTAGGTAGGGAGAGTGTCAGTTTCTTTCACTGTGCAAGTCCTTGTTTCTAGGGACTGGGAAGGACAGTGAGTGAATTCTCCTTGTGCTATAGTGTGCTTAAAATTTTTTTTTTACTAGGGACAGAAAACTGTAGGTAGGGAGAGTGTCAGTTTCTTTCACTGTGCAAGTCCTTGTTTCTAGGGACTGGGAAGGACAGTGAGTGAATTCTCCTTGTGCTATAGTGTGCTTAAAAAAAACATTTTTTCTAGGGACAGAAAACTCTAGGTAGGGAGAGTGTCAGTTTCTTTCACTGTGCAAGTCCTTGTTTCTAGGGACTGGGAAGGACAGTGAGTGAATTCTCCTTGTGCTATAGTGTGCTTAAAAAAAACATTTTTTCTAGGGACAGAAAACTCTAGGTAGGGAGAGTGTCAGTTTCTTTCACTGTGCAAGTCCTTGTTTCTAGGGACTGGGAAGGACAGTGAGTGAATTCTCTTTGTGCTATAGTGTGCTTAAAAAAAACATTTTTTCTAGGGACAGAAAACTGTAGGTAGGGAGAGTGTCAGTTTCTTTCACTGTGCAAGTCCTTGTTTCTAGGGACTGGGAAGGACAGTGAGTGAATTCTCCTTGTGCTATAGTGTGCTTAAAAAAAACATTTTTTCTAGGGACAGAAAACTGTAGGTAGGGAGAGTGTCAGTTTCTTTCACTGTGCAAGTCCTTGTTTCTAGGGACTGGGAAGGACAGTGAGTGAATTCTCCTTGTGCTATAGTGTGCTTAAAAAAAACATTTTTTCTAGGGACAGAAAACTGTAGGTAGGGAGAGTGTCAGTTTCTTTCACTGTGCAAGTCCTTGTTTCTAGGGACTGGGAAGGACAGTGAGTGAATTCTCCTTGTGCTATAGTGTGCTTAAAAAAAACATTTTTTCTAGGGACAGAAAACTGTAGGTAGGGAGAGTGTCAGTTTCTTTCACTGTGCAAGTCCTTGTTTCTAGGGACTGGGAAGGACAGTGAGTGAATTCTCCTTGTGCTATAGTGTGCTTAAAAAAAACATTTTTTCTAGGGACAGAAAACTGTAGGTAGGGAGAGTGTCAGTTTCTTTCACTGTGCAAGTCCTTGTTTCTAGGGACTGGGAAGGACAGTGAGTGAATTCTCCTTGTGCTATAGTGTGCTTAAAAAAAACATTTTTTCTAGGGACAGAAAACTCTAGGTAGGGAGAGTGTCAGTTTCTTTCACTGTGCAAGTCCTTGTTTCTAGGGACTGGGAAGGACAGTGAGTGAATTCTCCTTGTGCTATAGTGTGCTTAAAAAAAACATTTTTTCTAGGGACAGAAAACTCTAGGTAGGGAGAGTGTCAGTTTCTTTCACTGTGCAAGTCCTTGTTTCTAGGGACTGGGAAGGACAGTGAGTGAATTCTCCTTGTGCTATAGTGTGCTTAAAAAAAACATTTTTTCTAGGGACAGAAAACTCTAGGTAGGGAGAGTGTCAGTTTCTTTCACTGTGCAAGTCCTTGTTTCTAGGGACTGGGAAGGACAGTGAGTGAATTCTCCTTGTGCTATAGTGTGCTTAAAAAAAACATTTTTTCTAGGGACAGAAAACTGTAGGTAGGGAGAGTGTCAGTTTCTTTCACTGTGCAAGTCCTTGTTTCTAGGGACTGGGAAGGACAGTGAGTGAATTCTCCTTGTGCTATAGTGTGCTTAAAAAAAACATTTTTTCTAGGGACAGAAAACTGTAGGTAGGGAGAGTGTCAGTTTCTTTCACTGTGCAAGTCCTTGTTTCTAGGGACTGGGAAGGACAGTGAGTGAATTCTCCTTGTGCTATAGTGTGCTTAAAAAAAACATTTTTTCTAGGGACAGAAAACTGTAGGTAGGGAGAGTGTCAGTTTCTTTCACTGTGCAAGTCCTTGTTTCTAGGGACTGGGAAGGACAGTGAGTGAATTCTCCTTGTGCTATAGTGTGCTTAAAAAAAACATTTTTTCTAGGGACAGAAAACTCTAGGTAGGGAGAGTGTCAGTTTCTTTCACTGTGCAAGTCCTTGTTTCTAGGGACTGGGAAGGACAGTGAGTGAATTCTCCTTGTGCTATAGTGTGCTTAAAAAAATTTTTTTTCTAGGGACAGAAAACTCTAGGTAGGGAGAGTGTCAGTTTCTTTCACTGTGCAAGTCCTTGTTTCTAGGGACTGGGAAGGACAGTGAGTGAATTCTCCTTGTGCTATAGTGTGCTTAAAAAAAACATTTTTTCTAGGGACAGAAAACTGTAGGTAGGGAGAGTGTCAGTTTCTTTCACTGTGCAAGTCCTTGTTTCTAGGGACTGGGAAGGACAGTGAGTGAATTCTCCTTGTGCTATAGTGTGCTTAAAAAAAACATTTTTTCTAGGGACAGAAAACTGTAGGTAGGGAGAGTGTCAGTTTCTTTCACTGTGCAAGTCCTTGTTTCTAGGGACTGGGAAGGACAGTGAGTGAATTCTCCTTGTGCTATAGTGTGCTTAAAAAAAACATTTTTTCTAGGGACAGAAAACTGTAGGTAGGGAGAGTGTCAGTTTCTTTCACTGTGCAAGTCCTTGTTTCTAGGGACTGGGAAGGACAGTGAGTGAATTCTCCTTGTGCTATAGTGTGCTTAAAAAAAACATTTTTTCTAGGGACAGAAAACTGTAGGTAGGGAGAGTGTCAGTTTCTTTCACTGTGCAAGTCCTTGTTTCTAGGGACTGGGAAGGACAGTGAGTGAATTCTCCTTGTGCTATAGTGTGCTTAAAAAAAACATTTTTTCTAGGGACAGAAAACTGTAGGTAGGGAGAGTGTCAGTTTCTTTCACTGTGCAAGTCCTTGTTTCTAGGGACTGGGAAGGACAGTGAGTGAATTCTCCTTGTGCTATAGTGTGCTTAAAATTTTTTTTTTACTAGGGACAGAAAACTGTAGGTAGGGAGAGTGTCAGTTTCTTTCACTGTGCAAGTCCTTGTTTCTAGGGACTGGGAAGGACAGTGAGTGAATTCTCCTTGTGCTATAGTGTGCTTAAAAAAAACATTTTTTCTAGGGACAGAAAACTCTAGGTAGGGAGAGTGTCAGTTTCTTTCACTGTGCAAGTCCTTGTTTCTAGGGACTGGGAAGGACAGTGAGTGAATTCTCCTTGTGCTATAGTGTGCTTAAAAAAAACATTTTTTCTAGGGACAGAAAACTCTAGGTAGGGAGAGTGTCAGTTTCTTTCACTGTGCAAGTCCTTGTTTCTAGGGACTGGGAAGGACAGTGAGTGAATTCTCCTTGTGCTATAGTGTGCTTAAAAAAAACATTTTTTCTAGGGACAGAAAACTGTAGGTAGGGAGAGTGTCAGTTTCTTTCACTGTGCAAGTCCTTGTTTCTAGGGACTGGGAAGGACAGTGAGTGAATTCTCCTTGTGCTATAGTGTGCTTAAAAAAAACATTTTTTCTAGGGACAGAAAACTGTAGGTAGGGAGAGTGTCAGTTTCTTTCACTGTGCAAGTCCTTGTTTCTAGGGACTGGGAAGGACAGTGAGTGAATTCTCCTTGTGCTATAGTGTGCTTAAAAAAAACATTTTTTCTAGGGACAGAAAACTGTAGGTAGGGAGAGTGTCAGTTTCTTTCACTGTGCAAGTCCTTGTTTCTAGGGACTGGGAAGGACAGTGAGTGAATTCTCCTTGTGCTATAGTGTGCTTAAAAAAAACATTTTTTCTAGGGACAGAAAACTGTAGGTAGGGAGAGTGTCAGTTTCTTTCACTGTGCAAGTCCTTGTTTCTAGGGACTGGGAAGGACAGTGAGTGAATTCTCCTTGTGCTATAGTGTGCTTAAAAAAACATTTTTTCTAGGGAC
This sequence comes from Rana muscosa, assembly GCA_029206835.1. Classification (NCBI taxonomy): domain Eukaryota; kingdom Metazoa; phylum Chordata; class Amphibia; order Anura; family Ranidae; genus Rana; species Rana muscosa. The sequence goes on along the minus strand of CM055127.1, from coordinate 125,931,741 downwards.
AGAAAACTGTAGGTAGGGAGAGTGTCAGTTTCTTTCACTGTGCAAGTCCTTGTTTCTAGGGACTGGGAAGGACAGTGAGTGAATTCTCCTTGTGCTATAGTGTGCTAAAGCATTCCTCATCAACCATCTTTGAAATCCTTGTTTTTTGGACAGTCAGGGAAATTGTCGTTGTGCTATTCTGTGCAAAAGCAATCATCCTGAACCATATTTAGAAATCCTTAAGTAAAGGGACAGAGAAGGACACCTGAAGGTAGCCCTTATTGCTTTTTTCCCATCTCCCTGCAGGCCATCTATTAGAATGTCTGGAAGGCAAACAAGGAGAGGCAGACAGTCAGGAGGCAATAAAAGAGGGCAAGCAGGCTCTGTGTCTGGGGGCAACAGTGCTGGTCGTGGACGCGGTGCATTGTCATCAGCACATGGCCATGGGACACGCTTGTCCTTCTTTTCGGCAGCTGGACATGTTGAGCCACATCATGCCGAAGACTTGGTAGAGTGGATGACCAAGCCCTCCTCCTCCTCCTCATCCTCTCTCACCCAGGCTCAGGGTACTGGCAAAGCAGCTGCCAAAGCGTCCTCTTCCCTGGTATCAATGTCAGACTCATCATCAGTCACTCCTTCCCTAGACCCACCATGTCCTCCTCCTGAGGAGTCCCCCGAACTGTTTGAGCACAGTGTTGGGTACATGCTCCAGGAGGATGCCCAGCGTTTCGAAGGGTCTGATGATGAAACCCAGCTACAGGAAGGCAGTAGGGTGAGAGCAGACAGAGGGGATGCTCAAGAAGGACACCAATCTGGCAGTCATGTTCCAGCAGCTGCAGCATACTGCCAGATTGGCTCCAGTGATGAGGAGGGAGGGGATGATGAGGTCACTGACTCCACATGGGTGCCTAATAGGAGAGAGGAGGAGGAGGAGGATGAGGAGGAGGCACATCTCCAACGAGGCAGGATGCCCTTTGGTGGCCAGCGTAAGGGCAGTACACCGACGGAATCACACCGCAGAGCTCCGCCTGTGCAGGGCGCTGCCTCTGCCCGTCATTCAAAAAGTTCCTTGGTGTGGGCCTTTTTTGAGGCTAGTGCATCAGATCGCACAGCTGCTGTTTGCAACATATGTCTCAAGCGTATATCGCGTGGCCAAAACATCAGCCGCTTGGGTACCACATGCCTGACCAGACATATGTTGACCTGCCATGCAGCTCGTTGGCAAGCCTACCTCAAAGACCCACACCAAAGAACAAAGCGGACCTCTCCTTGCACCGCATCAGCTGGGATCTCCAACCCCACTATAACTTCAGTCCTCTCTGAAACATGCACTGAGAGGAATGAAGGTGTAGAATTAGGTGTGTCACAGCCAAGTACTTGCGGCCACTCTGCTAGCAGTACACCGACGTCGGATTCTAGCAGGCAAATTTCCCTGCCCCAGCTGCTGGACCGTCGAAAGAAGTTCACTCCCAGCCATCCACATGCCCAGCGGTTGAATGCTAGCTTGGCTAAATTGCTAGCGCTTCAACTGCTGCCTTTTCAGTTGGTAGACTCGGCCCCCTTCCGTGAGTTTGTGCAATGTGCGGTTCCTCAGTGGCAGGTTCCCAAACGCCACTTTTTCTCACGGAAGGCTATTCCGGCTCTCTACCGGCATGTGGAAGGCAATGTCTTGGCCTCGCTGGACAGGGCGGTCAGCGGTAAGGTGCATATTACCGCTGACTCATGGTCCAGCAGGCATGGACAGGGACGTTACCTTTCTTTCACGGCCCATTGGGTCACTCTTTTGGCAGCTGGGAAGGATGCAGGACAAGGTGCAGTAGTGTTGGAGGTTGTCCCACCGCCACGCCTCCAAAATGCTACTACTGGTTGTGACACACCTCTCTCCTCCACCCCCTCCTCTTCTTCTTCCTCCATGGCCTCTTCCTGTGGTTTGTCCTATGAACCAGCGGTGCTCCGTAGCCGTTCACGGGGCTACGCAAGTACGCAGGCAAAAAGATGCCATGCCGTGCTTGCGCTGGTGTGTTTGGGGGACAGAAGCCACACTGGGGCAGAGGTCCTGTCTGCTCTGCAGGGCCAGGCCGAGAGGTGGTTGACGCCACGCCAGCTTAAGCCAGGAATGGTGGTTTGCGACAATGGCACCAACCTCCTCTCCGCCCTTCGACAGGGACAACTGACCCATGTGCCCTGTGTGGCTCACGTCCTTAACCTGGTGGTGCAGCGTTTCTTGGGCAGGTACCCGGGCTTACAGGATGTCCTGAGGCAGGCCAGGAAAGTCTGTGTGCATTTCCGCAGATCTTATAATGCCAGTGCTCGCCTGGCTGAGCTGCAAAAGGAGTTGAACCTGCCCAAGAACCGCCTTATATGTGACATGCCCACCAGGTGGAACTCAACGTTGGCCATGCTGCAGCGGCTGCACACGCAGCAGAGGGCCATCAATGAGTACCTGTGCGACTACGGCACCAGGACAGGGTCAGGGGAGCTTGGTTTTTTTTCTCCACGCCAGTGGGGCATGATCAGGGATGCATGCACTGTCCTGGCACCATTTGAGGAGGCCACGAGGATGGTGAGCAGTGACAGTGCATGCATCAGTGACACTGTACCTCTTGTCCACCTGTTGGAGCACACGCTGCGTGGAATAATGGACAGGGCACTTGAGGCAGAACAGAGGCAGGAAGAGGAGGACTTCCTTGCCTCTCAAGGCCCCCTTTACCCAGACAGTGTTCCTTCTGTCCCACCCATCGCACAGGAAGAGGAGGAGGAGGAGGAGGAGGAGGAGGAGGATTGTGTCAGCATGGAGGTGGAGGCTGGCACTCAGCATCATCAGCAGCAGTCTTTTAGGGATGATTTACAGTCCCAAGAAACCAGTGGACTTGTACGTGGCTGGGAGGAGGTGACTGCGGATCATGTCGTCCTTAGTGACCCAGAGGACTCCGGAGCGAATGCCTCAGCAAACCTACGCTGCATGGCCTCCCTGATCCTGCAAAGTCTGCGGAAGGATCCTCGTATTCTTCGGATCAAGGAGAGGGACCATTACTGGCTGGCCACTCTCCTTGATCCACGGTACAAGGGTAAGGTTGCGGACCTTATGTTACCGTCGCAGAGGGAGCAGAGGATGAGACAACTCCGGGAGGCCTTGCAGAAAGGTCTGTGCAATGCGTTCCCAGAGACTGGGAGGTTACAAACTCCTGGTCCTGGACAACGAGTTGCTGAGGCTTCGGCCAGTCAAAGAAGGAGCGGTGGGGAAGGTGGCCGTCTGACCGATGCGTTCAGACAATTCTTTAGTCCGCAGCCCCAAAGTATGATCGGTTCCAGCAACCATCGCCAGCGTCTGATAAACATGGTGCAGGAATATCTAGGGGCAAGGTCAGACTTGGACACCTTCCCCACCGAAAATCCTCTGGCTTACTGGGTCTTGAGGATGGATCACTGGCCAGAGCTTGCACAGTATGCAATTGAGCTACTGGCCTGTCCTGCATCGAGCGTTCTTTCGGAACGCACATTCAGTGCTGCTGGAGGATTTGTCACGGATCACAGGGTGCGCCTGTCCACCGACTCGGTTGATCGACTGACTTTCATCAAGATGAACCAGTCTTGGATCACCACCAGCTACCACACACCTGATGCTGATATAACAGACTAATTGATTTTAACATGTCACATCCCTTCAAGACTGATGCTGATGCTGAGTGCCTGTGCTGTTATGTTGACTGGCTATCCTCCTCCTCCGAGTCCTCAATGATACGATTGATGATGATAGCTTGGAAGATCATTTTTGTTTATGGGTGCCGCCACCAGTGGCTAAGGCCCAATTTTTCAGCCCCTGTTTAACAGGGGCGTGTAATTACATTTTTTGAAGCAATACTTTGCAACAGGGCTCATTGCTGTGCTCCAAGTACAGTATGTGTGAGGGGTTGGAGTGTTGTGCCACCAGTGCCTAAGGCCCAATTTTTCAGCCCCTGTTTAACAGGGGCGTGTCATTACAATTTTTGAAGCAATACTTTGCAACAGGGCTCATTGCTGTGCTCCAAGTACAGTATCTGTGAGGGGTTGCAGTGTTGTGCCACCAGTGCCTAAGGCCCAATTTTTCAGCCCCTGTTCAACAGGGGCATGTAATTACAATTATTGATCTAATAATTCACAGCAGGGCCCATTCCTGCACCCACCAAGCAAGAGTAACTCTGAGGGCTTACAGTGTTGTGGCAACACCACCACCACCACCACCACGAAAGGCCCAATTTTTCAGCCCCTGTTCAACAGGGGCATGCAATTACAATTCTTGATCTAATAATTCACAGCAGGGCCCATTGCTGCACCCACCAAGAGTAACTGTCAGGGCTTACAGTGTTGTGGCACCAGCACCACCATCAAAGGCCCAATTTTTACTACCACTGTTCAACAATTATATGTAATTACAATTCCTGATATAATAGTTGACAGCAGGGCGTTCCAGCACCAACCAAGAGTAACTGTGAGTGCTTACAGTGTTGTGCCAACACCAACTAAGGGGCCTATTTCTGCAGATTATATACGGCAGGTCCCTACTTTCAAACATCCAACTTACAAACGACTCCTACTTGCAAACGCAAGAAGACAACAGGAAGTGAGAGGAAATCTACCCCTAGGAAGGAAAATTCTCTCCTGTAAGAATTAATATGGGAGAAAGGTGTCTCCTCTGTACTGATGCTTTATCAGCAATAATTGTTTCAAGAAAAACACCACATTTCAAAAACAGTTGTCATTGGGATGGAAAGTGAGGTGAAATGTTCTGAACAGGGGCACAGACAGCAAAACAAATGTTACAGGGGTGATAACCCTTACCTATGTTTTCCAAAAAGTTTAAAAATAGATTTTTGGGCTGGAGCTACACTTAAACAATGTACCTGTTCAAAATTACAAACACATTCTACATAAGAACAAACATACAGTCCCTGTCTTGTATGCACCGCCTGTATACGGCTGTTCAGAGTATATAGGGCCTTTTTTATTTTATGTGCGGGGTTCCCCTTAATATCCATACAAGACCCAAAGGGGCTGGTAATGGGCTGGGGTAGGGGGGGGGGTCATGGGGTAGCTATTCCATTTTTCTTAAAGATTTTCATCCATATTACCGGGACCAGACATTACATTAAAGCCGCAAGCAGTTTTAAATGGCTTTTTTTTTCCTTTAGAAGTGTCATTTTGTGCAGGGACAGTTCTAAACACGGGAAACACGTGGCACTTCACAGGCATACTTTAGACACCCCCCAGGTACGATATTTAAAGGAATATTTGACTTTTTTATTTTCACTTTATGCATCATTAAAATGACTGCTCCCGAAAAACGACCATTTTTAAAACTTCTTTTTGCATTGATACATGTCCCCTGGTGCAGAACCCGGGTTCCCAAACCCTTTTTAGGACAATAACATGCATAATAGTTGTTATAATTAGCACTTTAGAATTCGAACGTTCGCATCCATTGTATTTAATAGGGTTCTAATGTTCGTACGAACTTTCGGTCCGTTCGCGGGTTCTGGTGCGAACCGAACCCGGGGGTGTTCGGCTCATCACTAATTTAGACCAATATGTATTCTGCTACATATTTTTGGTAAAAAAATCCCAATAAGCATATATTGATTGGTTTGTGCAAAAGTTATTGCGTCTACAAACTATGAATATTTTTATGGCATTTAGATTTTTTTTACTAGTAATGGCAGAGATCAGCGATTTTTAGCGGGACTGCGACATTGTGGCAGACAAATCGGACACCTAACTGACACTTTTTTGGGAACCACTAATATGGTGATCAGTGCTAAAAATATGCACTGTTACTATACTAATGACACTGGCAAGGAAGGGGTTAACATCAGGGGCGATCAAAGGGTTAAGTGTGTCCCTAGGGGGTGCTTGCTAACTGTGTGGGGGATGGTCTGACTGGGTGAAAACAGAGATCCGTGTTCCTGCTTTTAGCAAGAACACACAATCTCTATCTTCTTTCCTGTCAGAACGGCAGTCTGCCTTGTTTACATAAGCAGATCGCCATTCTGCCTCTCTGGGGAGCGATCGCGGGTGGCCCGGACCCGCTGATTGGCTCCCCCCAGTCCTGTCAGCGATCCAGCACTGTCCTGGCTGCAGGTCTTCCCCCTACACTTCCTGGTCTTACAGGACACACTGAGAGCAGTAAGAGACATAGGCTCCTGCAACTATCAGTCAAATCTTGTGAGGACATGGGCAATTCCCGCTGTGTGTGTCTATGGACGCACACAGCCCAGCTCGGGATCGTGTCAGCATGGGTGCCCCCTTAGCACCTCACTAGCTGAAATGGCACTTGGAAAAGGAAGGAGCGATAAGTGCCAGTGGGGGACCCAAGAAAAAGGGGTAAGGGACTACTCTGTGCAATACTATTGCACAGAGCAGATATGTATAACCTCTTTTTTAATTTTAATTTAAAAAAATTAGGCTTTATTATCACTTTATTGATGTTACATTCTAAAACAAAAGCAGTCTCACTGGAACAGTTTTTTTTGCACAGAGGCATTCTCCTACAGGGACAGCTGTAATTGTGTGGGCAGGATGAGAGCTGCTGGCTTGTAGCGTGGAGTTACTGTACCTGCATAGGATTTACGATAAGACACGGTATTAACTATTCCTGTGCTGTAATCCCCCTCCAAAGTAACATTTACATAATTGATGCTAACTTCCTGGCCCTCAAATGTAAAGTGTAGATTGAGTTCATTGGAGTTCAAATCACTGAACCTGCTCTCTAGTTCCTCTCCAAACAGGAGATCATTAATATAGCATCCAGATTTTTAATGGGCTGCCTTAACACAAATAACATGCATTACCACACCACACAAATGTAAATGGGCCCTAAAGGATCTGTGGGACCACATGGTTAACCCGAATATCCACACTATATAGCCATCCCCTCACTACACCAGATTCATTCAGGCTATTATGTAGACTCTGGGATTTGTGGATAATCTTCTACAGACTGTAAATGTATCACAAGTGTCATATCCTACTGGACACTTACATTCTCTGTTCTTTGTGTTTGCGTACTGAAAATGTCTAATAAACCTTTACTAAAAAAAAAATACATTCTGCAGTTTTTTTCATTTATAACTGTATTAGATGGGGTTTTCAATATCTGGCAGTTGTTTAGCTTTGAAGCTTTGCAGATCTTCCTCAAAGAAGAACAGGTGGTAGGAGATTTGCTCACCTATTGGAGACTGTTGCACCCACTGGGACCCATGAGGGGGCCTGGATTGGCCAATTGTTTCCTGTCCTGCCCAAATCTAGCCACTTATGTCTACAATAGATCCCTGTTCTTAGTACTGGATGAGTTTGCCCCACTTACTGCACATAATCATGCTCCAACCCATACAACCCTGCCAAACGGATGACACCAGAAGTTTTAAAAAATGCAGCCATGTTCTTGAGCGTCAGTGGCGTAATACTTAAACCTTTTACACACAATCCGATTTTTGGCCAACCGAGCATCAGACTTTTGTCAAAAGGGTGTGTGCCTGTGTAGAAATACGGTTTTCCGTTATAAGGCTTTTCTTAAGCTTCTTAATGTATTTGTGTGAGACAAAACTTGCGAATCAGCTTGAATAAAACAGTGTGTTTTATTATACACACTAATAAAGGATAATAAGTACAGTTATAGTACATTAATTCAAGGCTTCAAAAAGGTTTGAAGATATAGTTCAAATATAAAAGAAAGTTCAATAAATGTGATGCCATGTGCTTCTTCTTGTCATTAAAGATGGCCGATCAACCCTGGGTATGCTGTGTGCTGTAATAATAGATGTTGCCAGGGACGAAGCAGGAAACGAAGAGAGCTTCTTTATCCAGCACTCAGCTTATAAAACATTCCTTCCTTTGTCAAAACTTGGTGCCGAAAACCAAACCACTCCCACATCACTCCCTCCATATAGTAAGAAACTTGAGATTCGACATCTGTTTACACTTATCAAGTTGCATAGGAAGTGGCCGAGCCGACCTTAGTCAAAACTTGGCACCGAAAACCAAACCACTCCACACATCACTCCCTCCATATAGTGAGAAACTTGAGATTCGACATCTGTTTACACTTATCAAGTTGCATAGGAAGTGGCCGAGCTACTAACAGCGTATCTAATTAAATAAAAACACAGGATATGGGGGAAGGTGACCATTCTTAGTAAATCTATAGAAAACAGTCTCCTCTAACATAGGAATACCTAACATTTAATAGTTACAATATACATCAAAAACCTGACAGCTTCGAGAATCTGAAACTTGGGTTCAAAAAGTTCACATCTGGATATCATTAGCTCAGAAGCCCAACATTCATTCAATTTATTAGAGGAATTCTTATTCTCAATGCATTTTTTTATGGGCAAATTTAATTTTAGATATTAAGAATATAACATTCCCCTCTGAAATATGAATAATAATCATATTTTCAATTCTAATCATCCATACAACATACATGTCACATATACTCTGACTTTGATCCAATAACTCCAAATGTTTTGTCATTTGTAACCGAGTTTGCAACTCCAAAACCCATTCTTCTTTTAAGCTTATTTTGCAACATATCATCACCTTTCTTAATTTCATTTCTGATTTGCTTATACAATTTGTTCATTCTAAACATTAAACATAATTGATATATAATGCATAACATAATAATAATAAAAATAATAACTATAGAATGCGATAAAATATTTCCTGCTGCGGAAGTAATTGAAGTTTTTCTCCAAATGGATATACTAGTTCTGAATTGTCTCCACCAGCTAGCACCTGCAAAATCAGACCATTGATGAGCTACTTCTTGTAAATTCCCTCGCTCATATTTAAACAATATCTCTGCATTCTGAAGTTTTTTAGTTAAGGCCATTAATAAACCTTGTTCCTTTTGAATTACACTAGCCCATTCCTTCCAAGGGATAGGTTTAGGAATGAAGCATTTGAACCAGTGGGTAATGGGCAGTTAACACTATTTCCAATCGCATCCCGATTAATTTGAAAAATTAGGAAAAGGATTGCCCCTGGGATGGTGTGGATTGAAAAATTAACATGGATTGCCACCAACGAGTATATATAAGTAAAAAAGTTTTATTTATACAAATTTCCATAAGAATTTAACAAAGATAAATAAGATTTAAAACGAGAACTGACATGCATTTATGTTAGAACCAAATACACACAATCGACCTATACTAGTGACATATAGGTCATTTACACATAGCGGCGAAAAGCAACCAACATGTTTCGGATATTGGTAGCTGTATTCGTAGCAGCTTCCATTGAATTTCCTTCTTCAGGGTTAATGTATTGGTTGTACATGGGTTGATATTTCTAAGAAGAGAGAACATAGTATATAATAACAATGTATTACAATACAAAATCATTGCACATTTTCCAATTTTAGGCATCTCCCATGTATGGGCGATTAAACACACATAATAATAAAAAAAAAACTGAAAATATTTATTGACAATACAGGGATACATATTGTATAATACATGATCATGTTAATATGAGAGTACCTACGTCCCACTATAGGGATAATTTCATAAATGCATCCGTCTAGGATCAAAACAGAGGAGCCAGCCAGTTGGAGGGACTATCTCGATGGTATGGAAGCCCAACCAGATCTAATACAGCCAAACTTCCAAATTGATAGTCGCAGCACAGCTTTAACAAAGAGAGCTCAGCGACCGTAGTGAAAGCAAACAGGACATTCCGGAATTGGACTCAAAAACAGCCATCAAATCTCATAAGGAAGCCCGAAAATAAGAGCGGGCTTATCGCTGGTTTCTAAGGAAAAGCAGAATATACGGTATATGTAGATGCTTATATATAAATGTAAATGAAATAACTTTAAAACAAAACAAAAACAAAACAAAAACAAAAATTTACACCCCCAAAGGAGAGTGCATTGGCATCCCCTTAAGGGAAAAAGTTTGGATGTTTAATAAAGGAAAATCCCCATACCTGATAGACTAAACCAGTAAGTATCCACTCTCTGGCTGTGCAGCAATCTAACAGCCTCAAGTGGTGCTTTATATATGAAGCCGTGGCTGATAATACAGCCATTTCTTTTATTTCCGCAGATCTCCTGCAGACTATTAGCATCTATTTCATTTTTTTTTTGTTGCAGATTACTATTTATTTCCATCCGATCTCCTGCAGACTATTAGCATTTATATTTTTTTTTTTGCAGATCTCCTGCAGACTATTAGTATCTATTTAGTTTTCTCATCAGATCTGCAGACTATAAGCATCTATTTCATTTTTTTTTTTTTTTGCAGGTCTCCTGCAAACTATTAGCAGCCATTTCCCTAGTCTAGTCTATTTCTAGTCTATTTTCTATTTCTATTCTAATCTTTTCTAATTGGAATTTGAATTCATTCTATACGAAATTTGAATGTCGGAACATGGTTTATTATAATCTTTTCTATTCGGTTGGAATAATTTCGAATCCGGTTGAAATATTATCGAATTTGGTTGAAATATTAACAAATGCGGATGAAATATTATCGAATCTGGTAGAAATATTTTCGAATTTGGTTGAAATATTTTCGAATGCGACCGATTTTTAAAAGATTAGAATAGAAATAGAAAATAGACTAGAAAAAAAATAGAACAGAATAGAATAAAATATAATATATATATTGTATTTTATTATATTCTGTTCTATTGTTTTTCTATTCGATTCTTTCCAATATTTTCGATTCTATTCTAATTGTTTTCAAATTCGATTCGACTAGAATTTTTTTCGAATTAGATTCGAATTTCGTCCGTGGTTTTTCGATTCGAAACGTTATTTCGGATTCGGTTGAATTTGTTAGCATTGTAATTCGTTAATTCAGATGCATCCGAGTGTCCGAGTAATGAAAATTCGTCCGAATTTCTATTACCGGTATTAATGGCACCTGTTTGAACTTGTTATCAGTATAAAAGACACCTGTCCACAACCTCAAACAGTCACACTCCAAACTCCACTATGGTGAAGACCAAAGAGCTGTCGATGGACACCAGAAACAAAATTGTAGACCTGCACCAGGCTGGGAATACTGAATCTGCAATAGGCAAGCAGCTTGGTGTGAAGAAATCAACGGTGGGAGCAATAATTAGAAAATGGAAGACACACAAGACCACTGATAATCTCCCTCGATCTGGGGCTCCACGCAAGATCTCACCCTGTGGGGTCAAAATGATCACAAGAACGGTGAGCAAAAATCCCAGAACCACACGGGGGGACCTAGTGAATGACCTGCAGAGAGCTGAGACCAACGTAACAAAGGCTACCATCAGTAACACGCTACGCCGCCAGGGACTCAGATCCTGCAGTGGCAGACGTGTCCCCCTGCTTAAGCCAGTACATGTCCGGGCCCGTCTGAGGTTTGCTAGAGAGCATTTGGATGATCCAGAAGAGGATTGGGAGAATGTCATATGGTCAGATGATACCAAAGTAGAACTGTTTGGTAGAAACACAACTCGTTGTGTTTGGAGGAGAGAGAATGCTGAGTTGCAACTAAAGAACACCATACCTACTGTGAAGCATGGGGGTGGAAACATCATGCTTTGGGGCTGTTTCTCTGCAAAGGGAACAGGACGACTGATCCGTGTACATGAAAGAAAGAATGGGACCATGTATCGTGAGATTTTGAGTGCAAACCTCCTCCCATCAGCAAGGGCATTGAAGATGAAATGTGGCTGGGTCTTTCAGCATGACAATGATCCCAAACACACCGCCCGGGCAATGAAGGAGTGGCTTTGTGAGAAGCATTTCAAGGTCCTGGAGTGGCCTAGCCAGTCTCCAGATCTCAACCCCATAGAAAACATTTGGAGGGAGTTTAAAGTCTGTGTTGCCCAGTGACAGCCCCAAAACATCACTGCTCTAGAGGAGATCTGCATGGAGGAATGGGCCAACATACCAATAACAGTGTGTGACAACCTTGTGAAGACTTACAGAAAACGTTTGACCTCTGTCATTGCCAACAAAGGATATATAACAAAGTATTGAGATGAACTTTTGATATTGACCAAATTCTTATTTTCCACCATAATTTGCAAAAAAAAATATTTCCAAATCAGACAATGTGATTGTCTGGATTTGTTTCCACATTTTGTCTCTCATAGTTGAGGTATACCTATGATGACAATTACAGGCCTCTCTCAACTTTTTAAGTGGGAGAACTTGCACAATTGGTGGGGGACTAAATACTTTTTTGCCCCACTGTAGGTCAAAGGGTGGGTAGATCAAAGGACTCGCAAAGTGGGACCATGAGATGTAACTGAGCAGGGAACTGTTATATAATATTTCACAGAAATGGCTTAAAACTGATTCCCTCATTCAGGCTTGGAAATCGAGTTGCCTGTAATTAGTAAATCCATCTGCTTTCAAGTTGGAGAAGTTTCTTATCAATCTCCCCCCCTCGTTCGTGTTGGGGTATATGTTCCAATGCAAAAAATTTGATGGATTTCAAATCAAAATTATGATAAAGACCCACGTGACGGCTAATTGGCGTCTCCATTCTGTGTTTTGCAATCAGGGAAACATGGTCCCTGATTCTGCAAAACAAAGGGTGCTTCATTTTGCCTACATAGAAGGCTCCACAGGAGCACTTCATTATGTAGACAGCTCCAACTGATTGGCAGTTACATCTATGTTTCGGTGTCCATATGGTGTCATTTGGAAGCACCACAGTTTTACCTGTTAGAATGAAGCCACATAAATTACATTTTCCACAGGGATATGTGCCTGATACTCGTTTCTTTGCTACGCTGCTGTTTGTATGGTGGCTCAACACCAAAGTGTCCCTCAGTGACCTAGACCTTTTGTATGTTAATTCTGGATCGGGTTTCATAAATCTAGATATTTTTGGTCTGCAGTGAGCAGATACCAAAACTTGTTATAAATTGTTTGAATCTTTGCATGCTGACGATTGAATCTAGTGATGATTCTAGTGGATGTACTTGATCCATCCTGTCTAGACTTATAGATAAGGGACTGTCTATTAAGGTTTTTCACTTTGTTGAAAGCCTTTTTTAGACTGGTCTTGCTGTAACCTCTGGTTGATTTAGAGAGTTGCACTCTCTTTGGAAGTCATTGTCTAGTGTACAGTTGCGTTTTACCCTTAGAAATTGACTGTAGGGTATACTTTTCTTTAACTGTTCAGGATGTGAACTATCCGCATGTAGCAGACTGTTACCAGCCGAGGGCTTTCGAAAGAGAGTAGAGCAGAGCTCACCCCTTTCGTTTGTGAAAATCTCCACATCCAAAAAGGTGATCCGTGTCATATCAAAAGAGTATGTGAACTTTAAATTATAGGTGTTAACCTGTAATTGTTCCAAAAAACTAATCAATTCTTCTCTGGATCCCGCCCAAACCATAAAAACATCATCTATATAGCGATGCCAGAACATTATTCTGCCTACATCCATTTGTTTGGATTCATCTGCGAAAAGATCACGCTCCCACCCCCCCAGATACAGGTTTGCATATGAGGGTGCACATTTGGCCCCCATTGCAACACCCTGCATCTGGAGGGAGTGGGAGCCCTTGAAAACAAAAATATTATGAGTCAAAACAAAACTCAACAATTCAATAACAAAGTCATTATACTTCCAAGAGTCCAAGTCTCTCTCATCGAGGAATTCACGTATAAATTCGACACCCCTGGAATGGGGTATCGAATTATACAGGGCCTCAATGTCGATGGCTACAAGCCAAGCTCCAGAGGGTATTTGTAAACCATCAATAATTTTCAATAGCTCGATAGTATCCTTCACGTGAGAGAAAAGGCCTTTTACGTGTGGGTGCAAATATTCGTCTATTAACTGGCTAGCTCGCTCAGTTAAAGATCCACAACCTGAGATGATCGGTCTGCCCGGTGGTTTTGTTAAGCTCTTGTGCACTTTCGGAAGTGAGTAAATGGTCGGAGTGGTAGATTTTTCCATATCCAAATATTTAAAGGTGTTAGAATCTATAACACCTTTGTGTTGGGCTCTAATGATAATGTCCCTATATTTTCTCGTGTAGTATTGGATGTGTGACATGGGGACAGGGCGGTACCACTCATGATTGCGAATGATATCGTAACACATATCCTCATATTGCCCCACATCCATCACTACTAGATTCTCACCTTTATCAGACGGTTTAATTACTATGCATTTGTTGCAACTAAGGGTCTTTAATGCTTTTTTGAGATGTTTTGATAGATTACATTGTGGTCCAGTATGCCAGTTAACTGCCTCTAGACATGTGCACTGCCGAAATTTTTTTTTTAATTTTTTTGCTTTTTTCGGAAATTCGGGAAATTCGAAAAATTCTTTTTTTTCGTTTTCGTTTTTTTCGTTTCTTTGCTTTTTTTGGAAATTCGGGAAATTCGGAATTCCGAATTCCGAATTTCCAAATTCCGAATTTCCAAAAAAACGAATAAAATGAAAACGAAAAAAACTAATTTTTCGAATTTCCGAAAAAAGCAAAAAAACGAAAAAAAATTATTTCTGATTTTCGGAAATTCGGAAATTCAAAAAATTCGGAATTCGGAAATTCCGAATTTCTCGAATTTCCGAATAAAGCAAAAAAGCGAAAAAAACTAACGAAAAATTTCCCATTTTAGAATTTTAGATTTTCCAATTTTGCAATTTTCCAATTTTCGAAATTCCGAATTTCGGAAATTCCGAAATTCCGAAATTCGAAAATCCAAAATTCCAAAAATTCGTAAATTGAAAAATTCGTAAATCCAAAAATTCGTAAATTGAAAAATTCAGAAATTCGGAAATTCGAAAATTCGGAAATTCGGAAATTGAAAAATTCGGAGATTTCGGAATTAATGAATTTCTCCTAAATTCGTGAAAAACCAATTAGAAACTAAACGAATTGCACATGTCTAACTGCCTCTATCTCTTTGGTAACCTGAATGACGAATGCCCAAATGTTTGAGTTGCCCTGCAGGACCAGAAATGATCGAGACCGGGGTTTATAAGATTTGGGTGCACCAAAGGCAACACCGGGGGTGGAGGGGAGGGCACTGGAGGAACCCAAAGACTGTGTTGGTGAGACACAGCCGCTCACTCCTGATGGTTTGAATGTCCAACCCTCCTCCTTTGGGTTGCTCTCGTCCCACAGGTCCATAAGGTCCTGCATGGCCCTCAAATCTTCAAACGTGAGGGATTCCATAACAGCATGCAATTGATCCTTATCCTGGGCAATGTTTGCATCTTTGTCATAAAGTACCTTGTACATAAGTTGTCTGGTAAATAAATGCAAATCCTTGATTAGAATAAATTTGTCTGCATTCTCATCAGGACAATACGTTAGTCCCAATTTGAGAACCTCTGATTCATCTGTGGACAAAGAATAAGATGATAAATTGATGATATCTAGTGTTCCCCGACTCATACCACATGCAGAGTCGGGATCCACTAATTTAAAGGTTTATTGGACCTTCGTGCTGGGGTAGGTGGTACCAAGGGTGTTCGTTTATTATCATTTAGGTTGGATGTGAAAATTGGGGCCGTGCGTAGGTCTCCTGAGGGACCCGCTGTGGCTCCATGTGATTCAATTGGTTGTTGAGACATAGGGCCCGCCGGTAAGGATACCGCATTGAGGCTCAATGTTGGTGTGGTTAAGGTCATCAGGGAATGATTAAGCACATTGCCTGCAAGAGGGGTATTAGGTGCTGTTTGATTTTGTGATCGCTGTGACCGTGATTTTTTCTCTTTGTTATTTGCCTTAGTTAATCTTGAGGGGCCCTGTGAGCTCGTAGCACTATTGGGCTTCCTCTTTCTTGTAGCCCCACTAGGGTCATTGAATCTAGGGATAATCTGAACATATGAAGTTGAGGACATTGATGACGAGTCCGAATCTCCTATATCCAAGTTGGTAACTAGGGGTTCCTGATCCTGGGGACCCCTGCGTCGTGGATAAGTCCTCTGAGGAGTCCACTTGTGTGCCTGATCATAGTCATAGGCTTTTTTATCCATAATATATTTACTTTCCTTGGTCTTGAGTAAGCCTGTAGCATATTTTGTCAATAATTCTTTCAACGCTTTATCCTTAACTGCAAAAGATTTGTGTTACCAGGTTAAGGTGTTCCTCCTGCCATTTAGAAATTTCAATATCTAATTGTTCTATGCCTGTTCCATATTGATCACTAAGGATTTGCATCATCTGCAAGGAACAGCCCTGTAGATTTGCTTCCCAAGCCTTTTTTACATTTGGCTCCACTTTCTTATGTTAGGAAAAATTTGAATACGTAAACCCCAGGGTACAATATGGTTAGTAATGTACCTGTCAAAAAACTCTTTGTGTCAAAATAGGCGAGTTTTTCTTTCCACTTGGCGCTGGAGACCCAAAAAATAAATGTCTAAATCAGCTTTGGTAACGTCACCTTGTGAACGCACCTGTCTTATCTCTTTCACAAAGCCCTCCCACGCTTGTCCGCAATAGTCCGTCATGATGCCCGTCACTCACCACACTCCTTGGGGTAGAATGGAGGAGAAGGGCGGACCCTGATGGTCAAGTATTGGAATCACGCTAATTCTAAAAATCAAAACATAAATATACACAACAACTTCAAAGTAATGTATAAGATACAAAAACTTAACCACAGCAACAATAACAATTATATATAGCAAATTACTTTAATGCTGATATTTGACCACAGATAGAGTTATCATGGGTGTATTATCAACCTTTAAATATTTGGATATGGAAAAATCTACCACTCCGACCTTTTACGCACATCCGAAAGTGCACAAGAGCTTAACAAAACCACCGGGCAGACCGATCATCTCAGGTTGTGGATCTTTAACTGAGCGAGCTAGCCAGTTAATAGACGAATATTTGTACCCACACGTAAAAGGCCTTTTCTCTCACGTGAAGGATACTATCTAGCTATTGAAAATTATTGATGGTTTACAAATACCCTCTGGAGCTTGGCTTGTAGCCATCGACACTGAGGCCCTGTATAATTTGATACTCCATTCCAGGGGTGTCGAAGTTATACGTGAATTCCTCGATGAGAGAGACTTGGACTCTTGGAAGTATAATGACTTTGTTATTGAATTGTTGAGTTTTGTTTTGACTCATAATATTTTTGTTTTCAAGGGCTCCCACTACCTCCAGATGCAGGGTGTTGCAATGGGGGCCAAATGTGCACCCTCATATGCAAACCTGTATCTGGGGGGGTGGGAGCGTGATCTTTTCGCAGATGAATCCAAACAAATGGATGTAGGCAGAATAATATCCTGGCATCGCTATATAGATGATGTTTTTATGGTTTGGCGGGATCCAGAGAAGAATTGATTAGTTTTTTGGAACAATTACAGGTTAACACCTATAATTTAAAGTTCACATACTCTTTTGATATGGCACGGATCACCTTTTTGGATGTGGAGATTTTCACAAACGAAAGGGGTGAGCTCTGCTCTACTCTCTTTCGAAAGCCCTCGGCTGGTAACAGTCTGCTACATGTGGATAGTTCACATCCTGAACAGTTAAAGAAAAGCATACCCTACAGTCAATTTCTAAGGGTAAAACGCAACTGTACATTAGACGATGACTTCCAAAGAGAGTGCAACTCTCTAAATGAACGCCTTCAAGCCAGAGGTTACAGCAAGACCAGTCTAAAAAAGGCTTTCAACAAAGTGAAAAACCTTAATAGACAGTCCCTTATCTATAAGTCTAGACAGGATGGATCAAGTACATCCACTAGAATCATCACTAGATTAAATCATCAGCATGCAAAGATTCAAACAATTTAAACAAGTTTTGGTATCTGCTCACTGCAGACCAAAGAATATCTAGATTTATAAAACCCTATAAAGTCTAGGTCACTAAAGGGACACTTTGGTGTCGAGCCACCATACAAACAGCAGCCTAGCAAAGAAACAAGTATCAGGCACATATTCCTGTGGAAAATGTAATTTCTGTGGCTTCATTCTAACAGGTAAAACTGTGGTGCTTCCAAATGACACCATATGGACACCGAAACATAGATGTAACTGCCAATCAGTTGGAGCTGTCTACATAATGAAGTGCTCCTGTGGAGCCTTCTATGTAGGCAAAATTAAGCACCCTTTGTTTTGCAGAATCAGGGACCATGTTTCCCTGATTGCAAAATGCAGAATGGAGATGCCAATTAGCCATCACGTGGGTCTTTATCATAATTTTGATTTGAAATCCATCAAATTTTTTGCATTGGAACATATACCCCAACACGAACGAGGGGGGGAGATTGATAAGAAACTTCTCTAACTTGAAAGCAGATGGATTTACTTATTACAGGCAACTCGATTTCCAGGCCTGAATGAGGGAATCAGTTTTAAGCCATTTCTGTGAAATATTATATAACAGTTCCATGCTCAGTTACATCTCATAGTCCCACTTTGCGAGTCCTTTGATCTACCCACCCTTTGACCTATATCCTTTAGGTAATTTGGACCCTCATCCCATGGGGTTCTCCCCTAGTTTGCAACCGTGAGCCCCCCCCATTCCATTCTATCTTGCCCCCTTGGGTTTTGGACATATCACCATCAAGGATAATGCTGTACCCTACAGGTGGGGGGATGTGGACACAATACCAGGATGGGGCTTCATAAACTTTATGCCAGCAATACCTCTCCTTTTATGGGAGGATAAGGCAATTAGTTTTCATTGTTTGTCATATCCTGTATATTTATTGATGTACAGTGGTTAAATGTGTGTAATTATTAATTGACTTTGTGTATATCTTTTGTTTTGGGTGTTTTTGGCGTTTCCCGACATAACATGCATGTTTCTTTGTATCCCCCAGGGGTCACGTTGACGCATGATACTTGGTATTTATCTCTTATACACCATCCCACTCTCAACGGTTGGATCCGTTTTCCCGGTGCCGGTGCATACATCGCTTGGACTCCGTTCCTTGTGTGCATTTCTCCCGTACAGACGCCCAAGGGAGGACACTAGACTGAGCCAATTGCGTTTTGGTCCCGTGTTTGCTCACACTGAGGGACCTGTGGTACGTGGCGTCCACGGAGCTTGTGTTAGAATCCTCATTACAAAATCTAGGCATCTCCTGGTTTGTGCAGTGTTGCGGTGTCAGCACAGAATGTCATCCTGTGTTTTGGCGGCACACATAGGAAGTGACATCCCTTCCTGTATTCGGGGTGTCAGTCTGCTGACCCAGGCCCCTCCCCTTTTTGCGTCCATGAAGTGTCAATACGGCGTGACGTCACACACCGCTTTTTGGCGCTTTGGGGGGGTTATATAAACCCCAGACAGTCTCAGCTGTACTGGGACACTTGTGGATGCTCATGCTGGACTCGGACTGGAAAACAGGTAGTTATTTAATCCGTAGGTTATCAATTTATATAGATGAGTTAATATACTAATGGGTCCGCCCGTATGTGTATTACTTGGATCTAGGTGGCTCATTCCGTCAATAGGAGACGCTCACTGAGGGCTTTGCCTTGTTATTATCAGCAAGATTTAGTGTTTGGACAAGTTATCTATACCCGCTTCAGGAGTTGATCCGGTCTAAGTTGTTTTTGACCCTTGACTTGGTGAGAAGCTGTTGCTAATAATGGCTATTGATTTTTTTGATTTTTTGATCTCTTTTTGGTTTTAGCTTATAAGTTTAGTATTGTAATCCTTTTTGTAACGCTTCCATTTAGATGGGGTACAATGGAAATTGCCTTTGTAACTAGCAATTACATCCAGTCCTTGTCCCATATGAGCTCCCAAATTGGTTGGATAATTGTATGATAGGAGGAAGGTGAGTATGTTTTTCAAGATAGGTCTGTATTTTGTTTTTCCCATGCATGTAACCTTTTCCTATTCTTTTTTATTTTCCTTTCCTTTTTTCTTTTTTCCTTTCTCCTTAAATTTCTCCCCTCTCTCCCCCTTCCCCGCTCCCCCCTTTTTTCCCCTTTCCCTTCCCATCTCCTCCCTTCCTAGTTCACTATACTTATTTATACATCAATTTAAGGCACGTTTACAAACCCTCATTTCTTATTCCCCCTTACGGGAGCGGTGGTTCTCTTGGACGGAGTCAGTTGCATTGGCGCCTGGTTGGTGATGCTCCAGCTGCTTTAGCTTTCCGTGCTTCAATGAGGTACGGAATACATTGAGAGATTTTTGCCTTGTATGTTTGTGGTTTACTTGTTCTCCAATAGGCCTATATGCATGTGATTTCGGAAAATGCTTAATATCTATGTATAATTCTATATGTAATTATGTATATTAATTTGTTTTCTTTTTGTTTTTACACCTTAAAGCTGAAACTTATCTACAACATGTATTAGTGTCTTCTTACGTCTATTTCCTGACGAAGCCTTACAGGCAAAACTGTAGAAGTACAATAGACGCTTCTTTCAACTGAACACATTTTGTGACTGTCTGTGCATTAGGTAGTGTGTGTTTACCTGCGACAGTCCATATATGTGTATATATCAGTTTTTTAAATAAGCATGTCATGAATAAATATTTTCTATTTTTTATATAACCTTTGTTATGTGATTTCTATAATCAAAAGAAAAAGCACCTTAAAAATCCCATATCCTCTTTATTTTCTTTATATCAGTACAGGGATGATGGTGCCATTAGATATTTATGTATATATATGCTGATTTTTGTCCACTCCCTTTTGACTACTTGAAAAAACAGTGTGTTTTATTATACACACTAATAAAGGATAATAAGTACAGTTATAGTACATTAATTCATGGCATCACATTTATTGAACTTTCTTTTATATTTGAACTATATCTTGAAAACTTTTTGAAGCCTTGAATTGATGTACTATAACTGTACTTATTATCCTTTATTAGTGTGTATAATAAAACACACTGTTTTATTCAAGCTGATTCACAAGTTTTGTCTTACGCAAATACATTAAGAAGGTTAAGAAAAGCCTTATAACGGAAAACCATATTTCTACAGCCTGGATTTTGTCTTGCATGCTAACGGCACAATTGTCGGCTAACAAATGCGAACGTAGTGACGTACTACGTGGAATTTCAGCTCTTGAGCATCACCCTTTGGGCACTTTCTGCTAATGTCGTGTTTGGTGAGCATTGATTCTGAGCATGCGTGTTTGTACTTTGGACTTTTGTGTGACAGACTTTTGTACAGACGATACGAAAATCTGACAACAGACCGTTGTTCGCCAAAAATTCGCCAAAAATTTACTAGCCTGCCATCCAACATTTGTTGGCCGAAGGAGCGTACTAACGGTCGGATTTTAGGCCGCCAGTCTGTCATCAGACAATCCCATGCCAACAATCGTATCGTGTGTACGAGGCTTAAATTTTAGAAAGACTTCAACCAATATAATAATTGCCCTCCAAAAATACAATTCCTGCCTCCACACTGCCAAGCAGACTTAAGGCCCACGATCGGATATTCAGACAACAATTGTCTGATGTATGTGTTTTGCCGGATAATCCAACCGTCTGTATGCTCCATCAGACAATTGTCGTTGGAATTTCCGACAACAAATGTTAGATGGTCATGCTCTCAAATTGTCCGACAACAAATGTGTTCCGTCGGCTTATCCGATCGTGTGTATACAAGTCTGTCGGACTAAAATCCAAAGTACAAACACACATGCTCCGAACCTATGCTAACCATCAGACAACATTAGCAGAAGTTGCCCAAAGGATGGCGCTAAAGAGCAGAAAAACCACGTAGTTTCGTGAATGTTGGCTGAAAAAGTTCTGCCGTCTGTATGCAGAACAAGTTCTCGGCCAACGCCCTTCGGACAAAAATCCACGGATTTGTCCAATGGAAGTCCGTTCGTGTGTACGAGGCTTTAGGCTGGCCATACATGGTCGAATTTCAAAAGAATTTTCTTTTGAAAATCAGAAAATTTGTTTGTTTTGTGATCCGATGATGCCTTCATTGATTTCGAAATTCGACCAACCAAGCCTTCAATTTCACCTCATGTTGCTACAGAAAATAATTTTCCTGGCTGGGAATCTACTTTTCTTCCGGGAATTTTCTTTTCTTGCACATGCGTATTCCTTTCTCGCACAATTCTCCCATCATTGATTAGAAAATCGTTAGTTTTTCAAAAAATTTCCAACATGTGCGATTACTCAAAATCGATGGCCGCACAAAAATCGGCTAATGCTGCAGTCCACTAATGGTACGAAATACGAACGAAAATTCTTAGATAAGATTTTCAAAAGAAAATGATTTCGAAATTCGACCCATGTATGGCCTGCCTTATTTTATCACTCTCATTAACAACTTCTTATCCAGTCCTCGTCAACTTCTCTCTACCTTCATCTTCATCTTCTGTCTCTCTTCTTTGTCCTCCACTGCCTCCACTCAGTAACTCACTCACTGTCCAGAAGATTGTCAATCACTTTAAAAAAAAAAAAGATTGATGCACTTTGTGTGGAGATAC
Source organism: Rana muscosa (assembly GCA_029206835.1). Lineage (NCBI taxonomy): Eukaryota > Metazoa > Chordata > Amphibia > Anura > Ranidae > Rana > Rana muscosa. Next base: position 125,909,374 of record CM055127.1, on the reverse strand, counting down.
CTCCCCCACGTAACACTCTATGTCCACAGGCACAATCATTACTCCCCTCATTCAACCATAGACAAGGTTGCTAAACTTTTTTCCAATGCTCACCTAATCGCCTGCCCCTTGTTCCCTCTCAAATACTGGGGTAACCCTCTGGCTCTATCCTACACTCTCTAACTCACATCTTTAATCCCTCCCTCTCTTCTGGCATTTACCCCAACTCTCTAAAACATGCACTTAAAAAGCCTTCCTTGGACCCCACCAATCTTAGCAACTTATGCCACATCTCCTTGTTCCCCTTTTCCTTCAAACTCCTTGAACGCCTGGTCATCAACCAAGTGAGTGACCACCTCATTAAGAATAACATTCTTGTTCCCCTTCAGTCTGGATTTTGCCCTCAACACTGCACAGAAACTGCTCTCCTAAAACTCACAAACAATTTACTAACAGCTTAGGTCAATGGACACTATTCTAAACTCATACTTCTGAACTTTTCGGCAGCCTTTGATATGGTTGACCACCCCTCCTCCTCATGAAACTTGACCATGCAGCTCTGTTTTGTTCAAGTATCATCATATTGTGCTCCTTAAAAACCACCACACCATCTTTTTCCAGAGCAGCCTGTATTTTTCCTGAGGATACCTGTGGGTTTTTCTTTGTATCCCGAACAGTTCCTGTGGCAGTTGTGTCTGAAATTTTTCTTGATCTACCTGACCTTGGCTTGGTATCAAGAGGTCCCCAAATTTTCCACTTATTATTAGGTGATTGAACACTACTGACTGGCATATTCAAGACTTTGGATATCTTTTTATATCCTTTTCCATTGTTTCATTACCTTGTTACGCAGGTCTATTGACTGTTCTTTTCTAACTCCTCATGGCTCAGTGTCTAGCCTTCTTAGTGCATTCATGTGAGAGCTAACAAACTAATTTACTATTTATACACAGACGCTAATTGTGATTTAAAAAGCCACAAATGTGGGAAATTAACCTTTAATTGCCATTTTAACCTATGTGTCCCACCTTCTGCGTTTGCACCAAGGCCAAACATTCCAGGGTATGTAAACTTTTTATCAGGGCCATTTGGGTGATTTCTGTTATCATTATGATTTAAAAAGGATCCAAAAACTATGTGATAATAAATGGCTTCATGTGATTGCTATCCCTAAATAAAAGACAGTTTTTGGCATGATCAGTCATATTTTCAATATTAATGCCAAAATTTCAAAATTTCTGCCAGGGTATACAAACTTTTGAGCACAACTATATATATATATATATATATATATATATATATATATATATATATATATATATAATGTTTGGGGGTTCTGAGTAATTTTCTATAAAAAAAAATGATTTTTACATGTAGGAGAGGACTGCCAGAATTGGCCCGATATAGAAATGGTATTAACCACTTGCCGACCGCCTCCTGTACTTATACGTCGGCAGAATGGCACGGACAGGCATATCAACGTACCTGTACGTCCCCTTTACATGTCTGTTCGTGTGGTCGCACGTGCGCCGCGGGTAGGACCGCGGGTCCCGCAGACTCGATCGCTGCGGGGATCCCCGCAATCGTCTCACGGTGGTAAAGAGCGGGGAGATGCTTGTGTAAACAAGCATCTCCCAGCTCTGACTAGTGACAATGACACTGATCTCGGCTCCGTGTTCTCGGAGCGGAGATCAGTGTCATGTGACACAGAGCCCATCCCCGCTACAGTAAGAAACACTATGCAGGGAACACTTAACCCCTACAGCGCCACCTAATGGTTAACCCCTACACTGCCAGTGTCATTTTCACAGTAATCAGTGCATTTTTATAGCACTGATCGCTGTGAAAATGACAATGGTCCTAAAAATGTGTCAAAAGTGTCCGATGTGTCCACCATAATGTCGTAGTCACTAAAAAAATCACTGATCGCTGGCATTACTAGTAAAAAAAAAAAAAAATGCCATAAAACTATCCCCTATTTTGTAAACGCTATAACTTTTGCGCAAACCAATCAATAAACGCTTATTGCGATTTTTTTTTTCAAAAATATGTAGAAAAATACGTATCGGCCTAAACTGAGGAAAAAATAAATGTTTTTTTATATATTTTTTGTGGATATTTATTATAGCAAAAAGTAAAAACTATTGGATTTTTTTCAAAATTGTCGCTTTATTTTTGTTTATAGCGCAAAAAATAAAAACCGCAGAGGTGATCAAATACCACCAAAAGAAAGCTCTATTTGTGGGAAATGTCAATTTTGTTTGGGAGCCACGGCGCAATTGTCAGTTAAAGCGACACAGTGCCGAATCGCAAGAAGTGGCCTGGTCCTTTAGCTGCAAAATGGTCCGGGGCTTAAGTGGTTAAACACACAAAGAAAAAATAAATACATACCGTATACTTGTCTTTCTTGCTGTCCATTTTTCAAGAATGTTGCTTTGTTAATGAGAAATCCTCCACTGAAGTTTGCAGGAAAACTGACACTTCTGGGAGAGTCAAATTCCTTGGCCCTCCACTGTTTCTTGTAGTAATCTAGAGGTCAGCAGGAAGAACTGCAGATTGACACTCCTGGAAGAACAGCGAGAGCTTCCTACCATAATTCCAAACTCTGTTCTCATCCACATTTGTGTATTCAACCTTCTTCTGCTTCATCTCTTCAAAATAAAAGACCAACAGGGGGAATAGAACTGGACATTTAACTAATTTGTAAGACATGGCTTCAAATTATCCAAAAATACATGAAATGATTCTTTATTAAAGTGGTTGTATACCCTATTTTTTAACTTTTACCTACAGGTAAGCCTATAATAAGGCTTACCTGTAGGTAAAAAGAATATCTCCTAAACCTGTACGGTTTGGCAGATATTCCCCTCGCAATGAGCCGCTGACTGCAGCGGCGCATGCGCAGCGGGGATTCTCGGCTAAAGCCCGGCAGCCGCCGGACCTTGCCGACGCGCGGGAGTGACGACATCGCCGCTCCAGCCACTCACAGCGCTGGAGCGGCGATATCCGGAAGACACGCCGAGGCAAGATGACATCTCCCTTGGTGTGGACCAGGTAAGTTCCCGACGCCTCGTTCTAAGGTAAGTATTTCATAATACTAATACATAATGCGGTGCATACTAGCTCATTATGCCTTTTGACTTTCTTGAAAAAAAAAAAAGCAGCAGCGGGTATACAACTGCTTTAAAGATACTGCAGTCTGCTTACATAATTTGGAATAAAAACATCTTTGCCATTCTGAAGCTTCCCTCCAACCACTTTGCATATTATTTTATATATACTGTGATTCTGTACTTGCCAAATATGCTGCAGAAATCTCCCTCCACTGAGTCTGGCTGCATTCATTTTAACTGTGGGCAGCTGAAGCTGCTGCCTGTTCACTTCCTGGATTTAAACAGACACACAAAGGCACACCTCCAGCTCTGCAGCTCTCATTGGCCCTCTTGTGACTCATCCCCCCTTCCTTCCTTCCTTCCTTCCTTCCTTCCTGGCAAACTCTCAGGAGAGTGAGAGAGAGAGCTGTGCATGATGCCAAACGCCTAGGCATTTTTCCAGACAAGAAACAGGAAGTGGGCTGTATAAGGTATTTACTGGCAGAATTATTTTTTTTTACTATCCAAAGTTAAAACAACAAAGGCAGAAGATTTAATAAATGGAAAGATGAAAAAATGACTGAAGTTCCGCTTTAATATCTTGCTCCTTCATAACACATTAAACATGGCGAGATGCTCTGTAATATACAATGACAAGCAACACTGAAAACTATGGGGAAAAAAAATGATAGCAGAATTGAATAAGGACAAAAACATTCTGAGAGCTCACTGGCTCAGGTTAGGCTGCTCAGAATAGACAAGGTTACCCTCCAGTTGGTACCCAAGCAGGTTAACAGAAAAAAGCATGCACTAATGGAATGCGTGCCAGACCAGAGGATAAAAGAGTTTAAATAAATATATTAATTTGTACTACAAAAAAGCCATGATCCCTGAAATGCGGTGGCTGTTTTTTTACTTATAAAACTAACAAATGAATCTGGACTCTTTTATCCTTTGGTCTGGCGCTCCTTCCATTAGCGCATATTTTTTTCAGTCTTCTAATATATCACTTTCCTCTCTGGCAGTTCACTTTTTTCCCACCATTTCTACCCGTATCATCTTATTAACCTCTCCTGAGTGTCCCGTCCTAGTGAACCACCTTTCCCCATGCCCTGGACGCCACTGCCACACTTACACTGCAGACCGAGTGTTATTCCATTGACAGGTCCGTGTTCTGGCGGTCAACTTGTTTTGTAGCATGTGAGATGATCAGAGTGACAACCGAGCAAGGACAGCGGGCAAAACACAAAATTCACTCATAAATATGCACCAGCAATAGATACACGATTAAACGTACCTTTTCCCTTTGAATGCAACCTCTAAAGGAAGCACAACATTTCACCAAGTTTTCAGTCTGTGGGTGAAAAAGCTTTGGTGGGTTCCAGACAGTATGATAGCCATTGCACACCATGAAATTTCCTCCAGCAATCATTACTACCCCATCGATAATAAGGGGCTTTCCAATATGTCTGCAAAATCGAAGCTCCAACCAAAAGGGGAAGCTCTGCTTATTCGCAACCTCCATTGCCACATTTGGCACTTTTTTTGGGGGGGGGGGAGTACCTGGTTTTGACAGCCAGGTACCCGCTCCCACTTCCTGGTAAGATCGCCACACTGCGATCACCGTCATTTCCGGCCCCTCCTCCTTTCCCCCAATGCCTTCTGGGACACACAGAGTACTCAGAAGACAACGGGACCATCTAGAAAGGGCATGCTGTGAAGCTGCAAGGCTTCACTTCCTTTTTCCCTTACTACAGATGCCGGCGTCTGCACCTGAAGCCGATTGATGAATTAGGTAGGGGTGCCGACATTGCAGGATCCCTGAAGTGTCCTTTTATTAAAAGTTAGCTGCTGACTTCAATTTTTTTTTTTACAGACTGGAACTCCTCTTTAGGTTCTTATTTATACAGGTCATTAAATAGACAAGAGGGTGGGCCTGATTAGTTTTGAAAAAGACAACTGTGAGGGTCTGACACCACCCAATCGTCAGCTCATAATAGGACTTAGACCCCTTTCACACTGGAGGCGTTTTAGCTCTAAAAATAGAGCATGTAAAGCATCTGAAAAACGTCTCTCAATGCTCCCCAGTGTGAAAGCACAAGGGCTTTCACATTGGGGCGCTGCGCTGGCAGGATGTTAAAAAAAGCCCTACAAGCAGCATCTTTGGGGCGTGTAACGGATCTCAGATACCCCAGATGGGCACATCCGCCAGACTTGTGTCTCCTGTCCTCCAAACGCACCTGCAGCCTGCAGATTCGCCATAACCAGCCCTTAACCCCTCAATCACGAGACAAGCCACACAGGTGTTGAGGGTTAAACATGCAGAGCATCAACAGTTTATTAAATACAAAACATACACTTTTACACACAGTTAGGGACACTCCCCTTAGCCTTGTCATAGAGGGGGGGTAGGGGACAAGGAAGAACCAATGGGAACTGAACCCTTGTACATTGAAACAGAGACTACAGATAAACATAAAGGGATTATGGTAAGCAGGCAACCCCTCAATACACATCCCCTGCGGAGAGATGTCTGCAGTCCAGACCATTGTCTATGTGCCATGACTCAACACAGCTAAACACAGCAACAAGAGGGGGGGGGATGGGGGAGAAGGGATGTAGCATTACATTACATTATCTCAATGCCAGCTTCTCCCCGAGTCTCCAGTCTCTTCTGGGCCATAATCTGTGGGTAGGAGGCCCGCCCTCAGTCCCTTCCTATCTGCTGTTGTGGAAACGGCTCACGAAAATCATCTCTCAGACTCTCCGGATCCAACTCTTTTTCTGATGCTGGGCAGAGGCTAGTGGCACTCTGCCCTGTAGCCAGCGCTTCTGCTGGGGCACCGGATGCAATACTCTCGACTTGCTGCTGATCACCATTTACCAGCCTTCCAGCGCCAGTCTCAACTTCCCCTTCTGAGACCTTTATGCTATTATCTTGTCTCTCTGCTTGGAGAACCTCCGGTGCATTCCGGCATTCTAGCACTCGCAGTGCCCTCTGTATCACTTCTTCCATTGCGGTTAGGACGGGAAAACGTAGGGGCACTCCTGGCCCCATTTGCTCCGCATCTTCGTGACTGTCCGCTATTTCTCCAGGACAGTCCCAGGCAACGGGAGCCATGCCAGGCTGCTGATCACCGTCAAACAGCCGCTTGTAGGCAATCTCGAGCTCCCATTCCTGCTCAACCAGGAACTCCAATTCCTCCAGGTCACACGCCTCTTCGGGGAGGTCCAGCACCTCATCTCGGAAGTCCAGGATGTTTTCCAGCCGCCACTCCTCATCGCTCCCAAAGTCTGGGTCTCCGTACATTTTTTGATGGAGCAGCCCCATGCCGCCGTAGCCAACGCCTTCTGTTGGGCTGCCGTCTGCTGTACTTGGCCACAGTTGAGCCGCGAACAACCGGAGGGCTCTGTAGCTGGCGTCCAGCCTCATCTCCTCCTGGACCAATCTTCCGAGCTCCGTCTTCCACTCATCTCGCGGTCGTTCCCTCAGGAACACCTCTCGCGCATGGTACTGCGTCCAGTACATCTCTGTGGAGGAGGGAAGGATCTTCCCCTGATGGCGCCGCTCGTGGCTTAGCGTTTCATGCCAGAGTTGCCAGCGGATCACATCCCCCCAGCCGAGCATGGTGCGCTCTGTTGCTGGTCCCCGATGTTGCTTCCGCATGCCTTGCAGCCTCCTCCCGAACTCCGCTCTCATGCTGGCTGGTCCCCGTATTGCTCCTCGACGGCTGCCCAGATCTTGAATCCTGGTGGTGGTTTGGATGGCCCGGACTGCAGGAGACATCCCACCGCGGCCAACACTGTAACGGATCTCAGATACCCCAGATGGGCACATCCGCCAGACTTGTGTCTCCTGTCCTCCAAACGCACCCGCAGCCTGCAGATTCGCCATAACCAGCCCTTAACCCCTCAATCACGAGACAAGCCACACAGGTGTTGAGGGTTAAACATGCAGAGCATCAACAGTTTATTAAATACAAAACATACACTTTTACACACAGTTAGGGACACTCCCCTTAGTCTTGTCATAGAGGGGGGGTAGGGGACAAGGAAGAACCAATGGGAACTGAACCCTTGTACATTGAAACAGAGACTACAGATAAACATAAAGGGATTATGGTAAGCAGGCAACCCCTCAATACACATCCCCTGCGGAGAGATGTCTGCAGTCCAGACCATTGTCTATGTGCCATGACTCAACACAGCTAAACACAGCAACAAGAGAGGGGGGGGGTGGGGGAGAAGGGATGTAGCATTACATTACATTATCTCAATGCCAGCTTCTCCCCGAGTCTCCAGTCTCTTCTGGGCCATAATCTGTGGGTATGAGGCCCGCCCTCAGTCCCTTCCAAAGCACACAGTGACAGTGGGTTCTGTCACAGGGCGCTTTAGGAGCGGTGTATACACCGCTCCTAAAATGCCCCTGCCCATTGAAATCAATGGGCAGCGCTGCCGAAGCGCCTGCAAAGCGCCTCAGCAGCGGCGATTTGCGGGCGCTTTTAACCTTTATTCGGCCGCTAGCGGGGGTTAAAAACGATGGTAAAGCGATGCTAAAACTAGCAGTGCTTTACCGCTAATGGGGCAGCACTACAAGTGTAAAAGGGCTCTTATTATTATTATAATACAGGATTTATATAGTGCCAACAGATTGCACAGCGCTTTACAAAATGAAGGCAGACATTACAGTTACAATACAACTTGGTACAAGAGGAATCCGAGGGCCCTGCTTGTTAGAGCTTACAAGCTAAGAAAGAGGGTCAAGCAGGGATGGACTGGCCATCGGGACTACCAGGAGTTTCCCGGTGGGCCGATGGGCTCAGTAGGCCGGTTTCAGTGTCAGTCTGTCAAATTAATGGCTGCGCTACTCGCGCAGCCATTAATTTGAGCACCGCTGTACTGCCCATGGCTAGGTATCGAGCTTCGGAAAGAGCCGGTGCACTTCGGCTCTTTCCGCCCCCGCTCAGGACTGCACACATCTTCGGCCACCTCCGGCCCACACTCGTCATTTTCCGTCACCGCTCAGGACTGCACACATCTTCGGCCACCTCCGGCCCAAACTCGTCATTTTCCGTCACCGCTCAGGACTGCACACATCTTCGGCCATCTCTGGCCCACACTCGTCATTTTCCGTCACCGCTCGACTTCCCCCATCTCCCTCCTCTGTGACAGCTCTTCAACTTCGTCCAGCAAAACTCGGCTATCTCCGCGGGTAACGGTCGCTGTAAGTTTAAATGAGTCGGAGCCGCCCGTGTGACGTGCCGACAGACGAGGGAGGCCGGAGGATGACGGTGCTGCAGGAACCCGACCGGGTTGTTATTCAAACAATATGCAAAATCCAACGTAGCTAAAAGTTAATCACAAGTGTCAATTAATATTGAAATGTACATAAAAATATTTTCAGCAAAAAAAATATATAAACCATGCTTATTAAAACCATTATATCCAAACTATGTCCATGGTATTAAAGTGCAAAAAGAGTGCAAAAAAATGGTTTATATATGAATTTTTTTGCTGAAAATATTGTTATGTACTTATTTTTTGCACATTTCAATATTAATTGACACTTTTGATGAACTTTTAACTACGTTGGATTTTGCATATTGTTTGAATCATATATATTCAATTTATCTATGGGTTTGTGGTAACCTGTTTGATGTTGCGCATTAGTTGTTTATTTTAAAATATATAATGCAAAGTCAGGCTTCGGGCCTAGTCCTGGGGGGGGGGGGGGTGACAAGGGGACACCTGGGGGGAGAGACAACCAGGGGGCCCAGGGAATGAAGAGGCTCTTGTGGGAAGAAGGGGTCCTAAGGAATGAAGGGGGTGTTTGAGATGTAGGAGCCCTATGGAATGAAGGGGCCCCCAATGAAAAGAAGGACCCTATGGAATGTAGGGGGCCCCAATGAGATGAACTGCTGCCGGGGGCTTACCCCTTCACCCGGTCTTCCTTCTGGGTTTGCGTGCTCCTTCTGTGTGGCTAGCTGGGCCATGATGACGTCACTCTCGTGCAAGTGCATAGGATACTGTTTTTATTAGGGCTGTTACTGATTAAAATTTTCGTGTTCGATTAATCTAATTTTTTTTTAAATCGATTAATCGACTAATTTTGATTAATTTTAACGGCCATACAGATCCAACTATTTTTAGCTGATCTCCTTGCAGGCCGATTCCCAGTGCAGCTACCAACCACTGGAAAAATGGATAGCAGGATACAAAAAACACACAAAGGCAGCGCTCGATGGCAATAGCATTAAAACTTTTATAGTCTTTAAGTAGGTAACAAAATAAATATTGCACTGGAGATAAAATCGATGTAGCTACATAAACTGTAAAAATGCTGCGAGCAATACCAAATGGTAGCAAAAGAAGTCATAAAAACTTGTAGCTAAGTATGATACTGGTATAAAAATGTGTACACCGATACCACTGCTGAATCCAAATGAGGAGGGGTTAACATCAGTCCGTCGGCATGTAGATGTCCCATTAAGGGAACTATCACAACTCCCAGTGGATGGCTGTAGAATCCCAGGTTGATAGAGGGAAGTGTAACAGCCCTTGCGTGTGGCAGATAGTAAGGTCCCGCCGGCATGCAGATATGAAGGCACAGCAAAGGAGCCCTTCAGATGGACACGGCAAGCCCCGCCAGTGTCCGTGACGTCACCGGATCTCCGACAGAACTCCCTGAAGACCCGTAAGCCAGCGGAGAGGTGAGTACCGATCAAAAGAATTTTGATCGATCAAAAAAATTTATCGATTAATCGAGGAATTAATAGTTAATTTCCACAGCCCTAGTTTTTATGTGTGTTTGCAAAATTAGAGTGGGCCAGTCTGGATGAAGTCCAGGGCCACTTTTTTGTCCCAGTCCTGCCTTGGGGTCAAGTGATACAAAAGGTAATAACTGTGGGAGATGAGCTGATGAAGAAAGTAAAAAACAGTGTATTAGTAAGAAGCAGGATAGGTTTCTTTACCCAATTCAACCCTGGAAGGTTTTACCCCCTTCATGACCAGGCAATTTTTGGCGATATGGCACTTCGTTTGTCAGGGACCTGCCAGAAATCAAAGACAATTCTTGCTTCCCTCGGTACCTGTGCGTCGGCTAAACGATATGGCGCCATTAGGCCTTTAAAAGGCCAGCAGTTACAACAGTGCATTGCTGTCTGACCTGCAGCTTTCTAAACCTTAATACCTGCTACCTGTTACCAGTACCGACCCGGCTTGCTCGACCACCCGATATTTCTCCAACCCTGACCTCGGCTCGCCTTGACCCTGCTCTGTCTCTCACCTGCCTACCTGCTGCCAAACCTTGCCTGTGTTCCTGACTACGTCTAAGCCTGCTGATCCATACATCTGACTACCTGCTCTGACCCGGCTTGTCTGACCCTTCTGCTGTTGTGTGCACCTAACCAAGCTTATCTCACCTTGCTCCAGCTTCCGCTGTTCCAGTGTCCACCAGCTCCAGGGTCGCTGACCTGCAACCACCTGCTCTGCTGCCTACAGATCCAGCCATCCCTGGAGGATCACCACCTTGCCACGGTGCCTACCACCACACCTACTGCAGGCACTCCTACCTCACTGCGCTCTCGAGTTCACTGTTCCCACTCCAGTGGCTCCTGAGCCAGGGCTGTAAGAGAGGTCTCCTCCTACAAAGTCAGGCTCTACAACCAGGTACGTTCTGTACATAACAGCGTTACTTTAACTGACAATTGTACGGTCGTGAGATGCTGTACCCAAATAAAATTGATGTCCTCTTTTCCCATAAATAGAGCTTTCTTTTGGTGGTATTTGATCACCTCTGCGGTTTTTAGTTTTTGCGCTAGTATTTTTTACTTTCTGCTATAAAATATATCCAATAAAACATTGTGTATATTGATTGGTTTGATTGGTTTGCGCAAAAGTTATTACGTCTCCAAACTATGGGATATTTTTATGGATGGCATTCTTATTTATTTATTTTACTTGTTGGCGGCGATCAGCGATTTTTGGCGGGACTGCGACAATGCGGCAGACAATTCGGACACCTAACTGACACTTTTTTTGAAACCAGTGACATTAATACAATGATTAGTGCTAAAAATATGCACTGTTACTGTACTAATGACACTGGCAGGGAAGGGGTTAACACCAGGGGAGATCAAAGGGTTAAGTGTGTCCATAGTTGGTGCTTGCTTACTGTGTGGGGGATGGACTGACTGGATGAACACAGAGATCTGTGTTCCTGCTTAGCAGGAGCACAAGATCTCTGTGTTCTCCCCTGTCAGAACTGCAATCTGCCTTGTTTACATAGGCAGATCGGCGTTCTGCCTCTCTGGGGAAAGATCAGCGGGTCCCAGCGGACATCACATCCGCCGGACCCACTGATTGGCTCTCCCTTTGGCCTCCGCTGTCTATTGCACTAAACCATGTACAGGTATATCGTTTTGCGAAATAGGGCCAACCTGCCGCAGTATAACTGTGGTGGGTGGTCTTTCCTTCCTGCCCGGGCCATTTTTTGCGATACGGCACTGCGTCACTTTAATTGACAATTGCGCGGTCGTACGACATTGTACCCAAACAACATTGATGTCCATTTTTCCCCACAAATAGAGCTTTCTTTTGGTGGTATTTGATCACCTCTGCGGTTTTTATTTTTTGTGCTATGAACAAAAAAAGAGCAACAATTTTTTACGTTTTTGCTATAATAAATATACCATTTATTTTTTTTAAAACAAATGTTTTCCTCAGCTTAGGCCGATATGTATTCTTCCACATATTCTTGGTAAAAAAAAAAAAAATATCGCAATAAGCGTATATTGATTGGTTTGCGCAAAAGTTATAGCACCTACAAAATAGGTTTTTGATTTATGGCATTTTTATTATTATTATTTTTTTGTAGTAATGGCAGCGACCTGGGATTTTTATCCTGACTGCGACATTGCGGTGGACAGATCAGACACTTTTTTGAAACCATTGACATTTATACAGCGATCAGAGCTATAAATAGCCATTGATTACTGTATAAATGTCACTGGCAGGTAAGGGGTTAACACTGGGGGCTAATTGTGTTCCCTCACTGTGTGTTCTAACTGTGGGGGGATGGGACTGACTGGGGGAGCAGACCAATCGGTGTTCCTATATACAGTGGATATAAAAAGTCTACACACCCCTGTTAAAATTTCAGGTTTCTGTGATGTAAAAAAATGAGACAAAAATAAATAATTTCAGAACTTTTTCGACCTTTTAATGTGACTAATAAACTGTACAACTCAGTTTAACAACAAACTGAAATCTTTTAGGTGGAGGGAAGAAAAAATAAAGTAATATGGTTGCATAAGTGTGCACACCCTTAAACGAATACTTTGTTGAAGCACCTTTTGATTTTTTTACATCACCCAGTCTTTTTGGGTACGAGTCTATCAGCATGGCACATCTTGACTTGGCAATATTTGCCAACTCTTCTTTGCAAAAACACTTGTAGCAACCGGCCCTCCTTCTCCACTGTCCTTGGCTCGCTCACAGGAGAAAAAAGCACACAGTCTCCACCATGCCCGTACCCCCTGGTTTGCAGAGGTTAAGCACAATTATTTTCACTTACAGCTTCCCTTCAGAGTTGGTTTCTGTCCACAGAATGTAAGGACAAAGTCTCTATACCCCAAGTAACTCCAAGGTCCACACCAGTGTCAACTCCAACATAGAGTTTATTTCTTATTCATGAACATCCACAAAGTTGAGGAAAAGAGAGAAAGGTGTTAGGACGACAGATCAATTCTTTTTTTTTCGCCACTCGATCCCGAGTGGGTACAGCTCACCCGGATAGTCACCCAAAGGCACTAGCAGCCGGCGTGTAACTCGGACAGTCTATTAGATTCCCTAATGGATGCATTCAGAAGATCCTCTGCCACAGAATCTATAGTGTCCCAAACCTCCTAATGGTCCCGTTGTTTAGATCCCTGTTTTCGGATGGATGACATCCCTCCAGAGAGTTACTGGGCCCCTTCCTTCACTGTGATCTCTCACCAGTCCTTCGGAACGGTCCTCCCCCAGTCTCCTCTTCTAGAAATGGGTCCCCTCTCAAGGCGGCACTCTGGGATTCCTCCTCCCGAAGTGGGCTCCAGCTAAAGGTGCTGGGCCCAGGGCTGAAGTTGCAGTCCCAGGACTAAAGGTGCCTGGAACTGAAGCGCACGTGGCTCCATGGCCTGGAGGGCCATGGTTCGCGCACCAGGACTCCGACTCTGGAACCAAGAACAGAACACCTTTCCCAGGTGGCGTCTGCCCCTTATGTATCCTCTCCCAGCATGCACAGCAGGCAGACCACACCCACCGCACGGCGGCCGAGAGAGGACACCCAATCGCCACTCCATCACCTGTGGTTCAACCCTGAGTACAAGTGACAGCGCCACCCATACTTCTTAGGGGAACTGCACACCAGGTAAAACAGCAGCAAGGCAGAGTCCAGCAAATTGAAAGATTCGTGCCAACTACCACTCGAATCACCCCTAAATTTAGCATAGCAGCCCCTAAATTTGGGACTCCCGCTACACACTCCAAATCCATCAGATTGCGAGGGCATCTCCAGCCCTCTTCAGCAGGGCCAGATTAAGAACATCATGGGCCTGGTGCTGAGGATTTTGGTGGGCCTTTTATAAATAAATAAGCAAACAACTTTTTTTGTTATAACACATTAAATGAGAGAGAGAGAGAGAGAGAGGGATGAGAAAGACAGGATGCGCATGAGCATGCGTGGGAATGACATCAACGCAGCCCAAGTGCCAAAGCAACACGGAAGGCACAGAACCCAGAAGGAAGACCGGGTGAAGATGGAAGTGCCTAGGACCCGCCGGATTGATCACAGTGCAGCACTGGACGGCTCAGTCTGACAATTTAAGTGTACCCTAATGTGCTAATATGCTGTACATATTTGTACATTGTGGCAAAGCCTACCTCAGGAGTCCTCTAAAAAGTAGTAATGTTAGCAAAGTTTACTACCGCTTTATTATCACAGGATCCCAGGAGCCTCTCATGGGGCCCCTTACTGACCCGGTGGCCCTTGGTCAGTGCCTAAGTGCATAGTTGCCAACATTTCAAAAATATTTTTAAGGGGCACTTTTTTCACCAGTGCTATATTTAGAGTAGCTGAGATCCCCTATGTTCCTCTATACATCACAGTAGTAATCACAAAATGAAATGAGTACTAATAATGGGGCAGAATAAATATGAGGACTGAGAAGATTTCCTTTAGTTAAACTAACAAAAGTGTGCCCATTCTAGAGCTGGTAACATTGAGAATATTCAGTATAATTTTAAAGAACTGTTTTTGTGGGTAAGAGGCTTAGGGGAGGAGTATGGACGGTATAAAACTGGGAAGTATGTGCAGGTGATGGAGAGGAATGTGGAGGGTCTAACAGTGGGCACTATGTACAGGAGAGGAGTGTGGAGGGTATGAAAGTGGGCAGTATGTACAGGAGAGGAGTGTGGGGGGTATGACAGAGGGTGGTATGTACCGGAGAGGAGTGTGGAGGGTATGAAAGTGGGCAGTGTGTACAGGAGAGGAGTGTGGAGAGTATGACAGTGGGCAGTATGTACAGGAGAGGAGTGTGGGGGGTATGACAGAGGGTGGTATGTACCGGAGAGGAGTGTGGAGGATATGAAAGTGGGCAGTATGTAAAGAAGAGGAGTGTGGAGAGTATGACAGTGGGCAGTATTTACAGGAAAGGAATATGGAGGGTATGATGGGCGCGGTATGTACAGGAGAGGAATGTGGAGAGAAAGATAGTTGGCGGTATGTACAGGAGAGGAGTGTGAAGGGTAAGGTTAGGTTACAGTATGTACAGGAGAGGAGTGTGGAGGGTATAATGGGGCAGTATGTACAGGAGAGGAGTGTGGAGGGTATAATGGGGGCAGTATGTACAGGAGAGGAGTGTGGAGGGTATGATAGTGGGCAGTATGCACAGGAGAGGAGTGTGGAGGGTATGACAGTGGGCACTATGTATAGAAGAGAAGTGTAGAGGGTATGACAGTGGGCACTATGTATAGGAGAGAAGTGTGGAGGGTATGACAGTGAACAGTATGTACAGGAGAGGAGTGTGGTGGGTATGATGGTGGGCACTATGTATCGGAGAGAAGTGTGGAGGGTATGACAGTGGACACTATGTATAGGAGAGGAGCGTGGAGGGTATGACAGTGAGCAGTATGCACAGAAGAGGAGTGTGGAGGGTATGACAGCTGAGTTGAGTTGAAAGGTATCTTAATATAGCGCGGTCTTACCCCGAAGGGTCCCGACGCGCATATGTACTGGCACTATGTACAATAGAGGAGTTTATGAATGTGGGCAGTATGTACAGAAGAGGAGTGTGGAGGGTATGACAGTGAGCAGTATGCACAGGAGTGGAGTGTGGAGGGTATGACAGCTGGCACTATGTACAATAGAGGAGTTTATGAATGTGGGCAGTATGTACAGGAGAGGAGTGTGGAGGGTATGACAGTGAGCAGTATGCACAGGAGAGGAGTTTGGAGGGTATGACAGCTGGCACTATGTACAATAGAGGAATTTATGACAGTGGGCAGTATGTACAGGAGAGGAGTGTGGAGGGTATGACAGTGAGCAGTATGTACAGGAGAGGAGTGTAGACGGTATGATACTGAGCAGTATGTACATTAAATGAGTGTGGAGGGTAAGACAGTGAGCAGTATGTACAGGAGAAGAGTGTGGAGGGTATGACAGTGGGCAGTATGTACAGGAGGGGAGTGGGGAGGGTATGACAGCCGGCACTATGTACAATAGAGGAGTTTATGAAAGTGGGCAGTATGTACAGGAGAGGAGTGTGGACAGTATGATACTGAGCAGTATGTACATGAGATGAGTGTGGAGGGTAAGACAGTGAGCAGTATGTACAGAAGAAGAGTGGGGAGGATATGACAGTGGGCAGTATGTACAGGATAGAGATGTGGAGGGTATGACAGTGGGCACTATGTATAGAAGAGAAGTGTAGAGGGTATGACAGTGGGCACTATGTATAGGAGAGAAGTGTGGAGGGTATGACAGTGGAAACTATGTATAGGGGAGGAGCGTGGAGGGTATGACAGTGAGCAGTATGCACAGGAGAGGAGTGTGGAGGGTATGACAGTGAGCAGTATGCACAGGAGAGGAGTGTGGAGGGTAAGACAGTAAGCAGTATGTACAGAAGAAGAGTGGGGAGGATATTACAGTGGGCAGTATGTACAGGATAGAGGTGTGGAGGTTATGACAGTGGGCACTATATATAGAAGAGAAGTGTAGAGGGTATGACAGTGGGCACTATGTATAGGAGAGAAGTGTGGAGGGTATGACAGTGAACAGTATGTACAGGAGAGGAGTGTGGAGGGTATGATGGTGGGCACTATGTATAGGAGAGAAGTATGGAGGGTATGACAGTGGACACTATGTATAGGAGAGGAGCGTGGAGGGTATGACAGTGAGCAGTATGCACAGGAGAGGAGTGTGGAGGGTATGACGGTGGACACTATGTATAGGAGAGAAGTGTGTAGGGTATGACAGCGGGCACTATGTATAGGAGAGAAGTGTGGAGGGTATGACAGTGAGCAGTATGTACAGGAGAGAAGTGTGGAGAGTATGTACAGGTGAGGAGGATGAAGGAATCTGGGAAGGAAAAATTTAAAGGTTTGTGGAAGGATGTTTAGGGACTGCGTAGTGGTTAAGCGGGCCATACATGGATTGAAATTACGCCAATTAAGCAGAGACCAGCCATAGTCGATCTATGTATGGGCTAGCTGGTTTTACACAAGTCAATATATTATCTGACTTCAGTAAAACCAGCCTGTCAGGTTTTTCCCAACACAATCAGTGCTGCCAGCTATAGTTAGCAACACTGATCATTGTATTCACAGGCAGAACACAATAACACTGCAGGAGTGATTCCCCCATCCACAGGTCAGCAGGTGAGAGGGTGTGTGGGGACAGGCTGGGGAGAGATCCTAGTCAGTGGCTGGGTAGGCCCTGGCTAGTATCAGAGCCAGATACACACAGGTTACATACGCCATGATCGTTAGAGTGAGAACAATAATTCTAGCACTAGACCTCCTCTGTAACTCTAAACATGTAACCTGTAAAAAAAATTAAAGCATCGCTTAGTATACAAAAAAATGGTGCTAACTTTAGTGTTTTTTTTTTTTTTTATGAATGAAACAGTTTCTTTCCAAAAAAAACACGTTTGAAAAATTTCTGCGCAAATACTGCGTAACATAAAAAGTTGCATAGACCACCATTTTATTCCATAGAGTGTCTGCTAAAACAATATATAATGTTTGGGGGTTCTGAGTGATTTTCTAGCAAAAAACAAATGATGATTTTTACATGTAGGAGAGAAGTGTCAGAATTGGCCTGGGTGGCAAGGGGTTAATTACTATAAGACCACTTTTACACTGAGGTCGTTTTGCAGGCGCTATAGCGTTAAAAATAGCGCCTGCAATCCGCCCTTAACCACTTCAGCCCTGGAAGAATTTACCCCCTTCCTGACCAGAGCACTTTTTGCGATGCAGCACTGCGTCGCTTTAACTGACAATTGCGCGGTCGTGCGACGTTGAACCTAACCAAAATTGACGTCCTTTTTCCTCCACAAATAGAGCTTTCTTTTGGTGGTATTTGATCACCTCTGCGGTTTTTATTTTTTGTGCTATAAACAAAAGAAGAGCGACATATTTGAAAAAAATGCAATATTTTTTACTTTTTGATTTAATAAATATCACAATTTTTTTTTTTTAAAACAATTTTTTTTCTAAGTTTAGACCGATACGTATTCTACATATTTTTGGTAATTTTTTTTTGCAATAAGCGTATATTGATTGGTTTGCGCAAAAGTTATAGCGTCTACATAATAGGGGATAGATTTATGGCATTTTTATTTTTTTTATTTTTTTTACTAGTAATAGCGGCGATCTGCGATTTTTATTGTGACCGTGACATTGCGGCAGACACATCGGACAATATTGGCGCGTTTTTGGGACCATTCACATTTATACAGCGATTAGTGCTATAAAACTGCACTAATTACTGTGTAAATGTGACTGGCAGGGAAAGGGTTAACACTAGGGGGCGATCAAGGGGTTAATATGTTCCCTATTGAGTGATTGTAACTGTAGGGGGAGGGGACTCACAAGGGGAGGAGACCGATCTGTGTTCCTCTGTACTGGGAACACACATCGGTCTCCTCACCTCTGACAGGAGGTGGATCTGTGTGTTTACACACACAGATCCACACTTCTGCCGTGATCGTGGGCAATCGCGGGTGCCCAGCGGACATCGCGACCGCCGGGCACACTCACCGGGTCACGAGCGTTGCCGCGGGTGCGCGCGCCGCCGGCGGCGCGCGCGCGCCCCATAGACGGCCGGGAAAAAAGGACGTCATATGACGTCCGCCCGGAGGGAGGGAGGGTTCCTGCCGGCGTCATATGTCTATGACCCGGTAGGAAGTGGTTAAACAGCTGCTCTATTCACTTCAGTGTGAAAGCTCAAGGGCTTTCACACTGGAACGGTCCGCTGGCCAGGCGTCAGAAAAAGTCCTGCCAGCAACTTCTTTGGAGCGCATTAGGAGCGGTGAACTCACCGCTCCTAATGCGCTCCTGCCCATTGAAAGTAATGGGCAGCACCGCCGTGCCGCCGCCAATACACTGCAGTAGCGGCGCATCTCCGGCGGTTTTAACCCTTTCTCGGTAGCTAGCGGGGGTTAAAAGCGCCCCGCTAGCGGCCGAAATGTGCTGCAAATCTGACAGTAAAATAGCAGCGTTTTACCGCTATTTTACCGCCGACGCTCGGGGCATCATAGTGTGAAAGCAGTCTTAGTAATATCAAATAATTATTAAAAGCACTGTGAGCTCATCCTCTCAGTCTGTTGCAGTGTGTCAGCTTGTATTTAAACTGTCTGCTCTGTATATAGCTTCTGACAGGCTGCGCAAGCAGCCCCGTATCTCCGGAACCATAAATGATAGCAGCCCCATATTTTGACCAGTGGTGGGGTGGGTGTTCAGCTACATACCTCTCAAATATGAAGTCTCTGTGGTTTCTGGTCGCTGAGCTACAATCCTCGAAGTCGATCTTTTTTTTTTTTTTTTTTTTTGATTTTTTTTTTGGGCAAATGGGCCTATCTTGGGGAAGGGGCCTGGAGCTGCTGCTCCAATAGCCCCTATGTTAATCCGGCCCTGCTCTTCAGATCACCCCACAGATTTTCTATCGAATTCAGGTCTGGGCTCTGGCTGGGCCATTCCAAAACTTTAATGTTCTTCTGGTGAAGCCATTCCTTTGTTGATTTGGATGTATGCTTTGGGTCGTTGTCATGCTGAAAGATGAAGTTCTTCTTCATGTTTAGCTTTCTAGCAGAAGCCTGAAGATTTTGTGTCAATATTGACTGGTATTTGGAACTGTTCATAATTCCCTCTACCTTGACTAATGAGATCCCTCTGATGCTTTGGAAGCTCTCTACGGACCATGGCTTTTGCTGTAGGATGTGACTAAGAAAATGTTAGGAAAGACTTACTAGAACAGCTGAACTTTAATTAGGGTTAATCAGAGGCACTTTAAATGCTGGCAGGTGTGTACTGACTTCTATTTAACATGAGTTTAACCACTTCCCTACCCGCCCATAGTAATATGACGTCCACAGATGGGATCTCCCATTAGGGTTGCCACCTTTTCTTCAAGCCAAACCCGAACACTTTAGCAGCGCATGGCAAAAAAATTTTTTTGGTAGTACATTAAATTCATTGCCTCTGTACACAGCAATTTTTTATGTCTTATACATTATACATAAAGTTTTGTGATTAAATAACATTTCTGGAGGGTATGATGGGGGCAGTATGTAAAGGAGAGGAGTGCGGCGGGTATAATGGGGGTAGTATGTACTGGAGAAAAGTGCGGAGGGTATGATGGGGGCAGTATGTAAAGGAGAGGAGTGCGGAGAGTATGATGGGGGCAGTATGTACGGTAGAGGAGTGCGGAGGGTATGATGGGGGCAGTATGTAAAGGAGAGGGGTGTGGAGGGTATAATGGGGACAGTATGTACGGTAGAGGGGTGTGGAGGGTATTATGGGGGCAGTATGTACGGGAGAGGGGTGTGGGAGGGTATTATGGGGGCAGCATGAACGGGAGAGGGGTGTGGAGGGTATGATGGGGCAGTATGTAAAGAAGAGGAGTACGGAGGGCATGATGGAGGCAGTATGTAAAGGAGAGGGGTGTGGAGGGTATGATGGGGGCAGTATGTACGGGAGAGAAGTGCGGAGGGGATGATGGGGGCAGTATGTACGGGAGAGAAGTGCGGAGGGGATGATGGGGGCAGTATGTACGGGAGAGGGGTGTGGAGGGTATAATGGGGGCAGTATGTACAGGAGAGGGGTGTGGAGGGTATTATGGGGGCAGTATGTACGGGAGAGGGGTGTGGTTGGTATGATGGGGGAAGTATGTAAAGGAGAGGAGTGCGGAGGGTATGAAGGAGGCAGTATGTAAAGGAGAGGGGTGTGGAGGGGATGATGGGGGCAGTATGACTGGGAGAGGAGTGTGGAGGATATGATGGGGCAGTATGTAAAGGAGAGGGGTGTGGAGGGTATGATGGGGGCAGTATGTACGGGAGAGGGGTGTGGAGGGTATTTTTGGGGGAAGTATGTAAAGGAGAGGGGTGCGGAGGAGATGATGGGGGCAGTGTGTATGGGAGAGAAGTGCGGAGGGGATGATGGGGGCAGTATATACGGGAGAGAAGTGCGGAGGGGATGATGGGGGCAGTATGTATGAGAGAGAAGTGCGGAGGGGATGATGGGGGCAGTATGTATGGGAGAGAAGTGTGGAGGGGATGATGGGGGCAGTATGTACGGGAGAGAAGTTTGTAGGGGATGATGGGGGCAGTATGTACGGGAGAGAAGTACGGAGGGGATGATGGGGGCAGTATGTACGGGAGAGGAGTGGGGAGGGGATGATGGGGGCAGTATGTACGGGATAGGAGAGCGGAGGGGATGATGGGGCAGTATGTACAGGAGAGTAGTAGGGAGGGGATGATGGGGGCAGTATGTACGGGAGAGGAGTGCAGAGGGGATGATGGGGGCAGTATGTACGGGAGAGGAGTGCGGCGAGTATGATGGGGGTAGTATGTACTGGAGAAAAGTGCGGAGGGTATGATGGGGGCAGTATGTAAAGGAGAGGAGTGCGGAGAGTATGATGGGGGCAGTATGTACGGTAGTAGAGTGCGGAGGGTATGATGGGGGCAGTATGTAAAGTAGAGGGGTGTGGAGGGTATAATGGGGGCAGTATGTATGGTAGAGGGGTGTGGAGGGTATTATGGGGGCAGTATGTACGGGAGAGGGGTGTGGGAGGGTATTATGGGGGCAGTATGAACGGGAGAGGGGTGTGGAGGGTATGATGGGGGCAGTATGTAAAGGAGAGGGGTGTGGAGGGTATAATGGGGGCAGTATGTACGGTAGAGGGGTGTGGAGGGTATTATGGGGGCAGTATGTATGGGAGAGGGGTGTGGGAGGGTATTATGGGGGCAGCATGAACGGGAGAGGGGTGTGGAGGGTATGATGGGGGCAGTATGTAAAGGAGAGGAGTACGGAGGGTATGATGGAGGCAGTATGTAAAGGAGAGGGGTGTGGAGGGTATGATGGGGCAGTATGTACGGGAGAGAAGTGCGGAGGGGATGATGGGGGCAGTATGTACGGGAGAGAAGTGCGGAGGGGATGATGGGGGCAGTATGTACGGGAGAGGGGTGTGGAGGGTATAATGGGGGCAGTATGTACAGGAGAGGGGTGTGGAGGGTATTATGGGGGCAGTATGAACAGGAGAGGGGTGTGGAGGGTATGATGGGGGCAGTATGTAAAGGAGAAGAGTACGGAGGGTGTGATGGAGGCAGTATGTAAAGGAGAGGGGTGCGGAGGGGATGATGGGGGCAGTATGTACAGGAGAGGAGTGCGGAGGGGATGATGGGGGCAGTATGTACGGGAGAGGGGTGCGGAGGGGATGATGGGGGCAGTATGTACGGGAGAGGGGTGCGGAGGGGATGATGGGGGCAGTATGTACAGGAGAGGAGTGCGGAGGGGATTATGGGGGCAGTATGTACGGGAGAGGGGTGCGGAGGGGATGATGGGGGCAGTATGTACGGGAGAGAAGTGTGGCGGGGATGATGGGGGCAGTATGTACAGGAGAGGAGTGCAGAGGGGATGATGGGGGCAGTATGTACAGGAGAGGAGTGCGGAGGGGATGATGGGGGCAGTATGTACGGGAGAGGGGTGCGGAGGGGATGATGGGGGCAGTATGTACGGGAGAGGGGTGCGGAGGGGATAATGGGGGCAGTATGTACAGGAGAGGAGTGCGGAGGGGATGATGGGGGCAGTATGTACGGGAGAGAGGTGCGGAGGGGATGATGGGGGCAGTATGTACAGGAGAGGAGTGCGGAGGGGATGATGGGGGCAGTATGTACGGGAGAGGGGTGCGGAGGGGATGATGGGGGCAGTATGTACGGGAGAGGGGTGCGGAGGGGATAATGGGGGCAGTATGTACAGGAGAGGAGTGCGGAGGGGATGGTGGGGGCAGTATGTACGGGAGAGGGGAGCGGAGGGGATAATGGGGGCAGTATGTACAGGAGAGGAGTGCGGAGGGGATGATGGGGGCAGTATGTACGGGAGAGGGGTGCGGAGGGGATGATGGGGGCAGTATGTACAGGAGAGGAGTGCGGAGGGGATGATGGGGGCAGTATGTACAGGAGAGGAGTGCGGAGGGGATGATGGGGGCAGTATGTACAGGAGAGAAGTGCGGAGGGGATGATGGGGGCAGTATGTACGGGAGAGAAGTGCGGCGGGGATGATGGGGGCAGTATGGGAGGGATTTCTTGCAGTGTCTGTGGGGTGACTATGGAATGATGTTCCTCAGCTGGAGGGGGGGGGGGGAAGCAGCTCTAAGTGATGTCTGTATGAAGTGGTCTGGGGGTGATGTAAGCTGGGGGGAGTGGGGGGCTGAGAAGTGGTCAGATAGTGATGTCTATAATAAAAAAAAAATCTATTGTGGTCATCTACTAAAACATACAACAACAATACTATTCAATGAAAACATTCTGTTATAAGATGCCAGCCCCCAGCACTCTGTATGTCCAGATGATGTGATGGTAATTGATGACCATTCATGTAACCCTGTGTTCTCCAGGCACTGAGTCTGGACAATCAGACATGTACACTCATCACATACACACAGGGTTAAGTGAATGGTTATAAATGACTTCACGTAATCTGGACAGAGGATGGGGGAAGTTTGTATACATAGATAAGTGTGCTGCTTGGGAGATACTGTGAGTTGGCTGGGCTGTGATCATAGGGCTGCAGACTCCCCTCCCACCCACACACACTCACTCGCTGTCTCTTCCGATTCTGCTTATCTTAACTCTTCAATGCTCAAGAAATCCTCCTGGAACTTTGCACCTTAGGAAACTTTCCTTACTTAAAAAAAAAGTCAGCTCACCTCCTAGTGAGCAGCGGCGAGCCCGACGCAGCTACAGTGATCTCCTCAGCTCCGCCTCCCCCTTCTTTCGGAACACGGCACTAGTGACTGGAGAGGGGGGGGGGTTGGTCAGAGATAACATAGACTGCAGGAGCCTGGAGGGGGGAGACAGAAAGGGGCTTCAGATTGCCAACACACACACGAGCACAGTGTGTGTATTTAGTGAGAAGAAATTACACTGCTGCTGTAAATGTCTTCACAGTGGCAAGTATGCTAACGAAGCCCCCCCCCCCAATGCCAGAATGGTTTGTCCGGGTTTCAGGCAGTCTGAAAACCGGACAGATAATTCAGAACCTGGACTGTCCGGGTGAATCCCGTACAGGTGGCAACCCTATCTCCCATCCTGGGTGGACGTCATATGACGTCCTGGGCTTTGTGGGGGGATATCTGAATGATGCCTTCAGCTAGAGGCATCATTCAGATATCCTTGTCTTCTACCGGAGATTCTGCGCATCATAAGAATGATCATAGCGGCTTCATCGTTCTTACAGGCCGCCCTCCCGCCACCATGCGGTGCTTCTCCGGGCTCTCCCGTGCCATCGGGGGCCCGGAGAATGAATCGTCTGGCGCCGGAGGTGAAGCATAGAGATGGTCACCAGTCATCTCTATAACCGTCGGAGGCCCGGGTGCGATGTGATGACGTCACGCCCGGGTCCTCAGAAGTAAACAAAGCCGCCATTGCGGCTAGTAAGCATGAGATCGATGACATTTTTTTCACGATCTCATGCTTTCCAGCCTGAAGGAGAGATGTGGGGTCTTATTGACCCTGCATCTCTCCATAAAGAGGACCTGTCACACACATTCCTATTACAAGGGATGTTTACATTCCTTGTAATAGGAATAAAAGTGATCCAAAAAAAAAAAATGTAAAAAAAGTGTAAAAATGAAAACAATTAAGTAAAAAAAAAAAAAAAAATTATAAAAAAAAAAAAATGAAAACGCCCCTGTCCCCGGTAGCTCGCGATCAGAAGCGAACGCACGAGTAAGTCCCGCCTACATATGTAAACACTGTTCAAACCACATATGTGAGGCATTGCCACGTGCATTAGAACGCGTGCAACAATTCTGGCAGGAGACCTCCTCTGTAACTCTAACCTGGTAACCTGTAAAAATTTTCAAAGCGTCGCCTATGGAGATTTTTAAGTACCGAAGTTTGGTGCCATTCCATGCGTGTGCGCAATTTTAAAGCGTGAAATGTTAGGTATCTATTTACTCAGGCGTAACATCATCTTTCATATTTTACAAAAAAATTGGGCTAACTTTACTGTTTTGTTATTTTTTAATTCATGAAACCATTTTTTTTCCCCAAAAAAGGCGTTTGAAAAATTATGGCGCAAATACTGTGCGAGAAAAAAAGTTGCAATGACCGTCATTTTATTCCCTAGGGTGTCTGCTAAAAAAACATATATAATGTTTGGGGGTTCTGAGTAATTTTCTAGCAAAAAAAAATGCTGATTTGTACATGTAGGAGAGAAGTGCCAGAATAGGCCCGGTATTGAGGTGGTAAAAAAAGCCCGGTGTTGAAATGGTTAAATGTGATTGCTTGATTCTGAACATAGCTACATCCCCAGTTATAAGAGGGTGTGCACACTTAGGCAACCACATAATTATTATTATTTTTTTGTTTTTACTTCCCCCTCTCTAAAAGATTTCAGTTTGTTTTTCAACTGAGTTGTACAGTTCATAGGTCACATTAACCACTTAACGACCGCCCACCGCCGATTTACGTCGGCAGAATGGCACGGACAGGCAGAATCACGTAGATCTACGTGATCGCCTTTGTGCAGTTGGGGGGTCCATCCGGACCCCCCTTCACTGCAGTGAGCGGCCGTTAAGTGTTCGGGAGCGATCAGGCATGAGGGGACGGCCGCTCGATTCCGCCCCCCCCCTCGCGATCGCTCCCGGCCAATGAAAATGCTTCCTCCGCCATGTGATGTAAACAAGGCTGGAGGAAGTGATGTCATCTCCCTCGCCACGGTCTTTTCGTTCCCGGCGCCGAGCAGAGAAGAAGCAGGTTAGTGCACCAACAGTCCACTGACACGTAGGTACACATAGGCACACAAATCACCCCCCAGTCACCCCCAGATCACCCCCCAGGTCACCCCAAAGCCCCCAATCACAGTGTCACTGATTGCAGTGATCATTTATTTTACTGATCACTGCATTTAGTGTCATCTGTGATTGTAAAAAGTTGCAGGGCAGTTAGGATTAGGCCCCTTTAGGTCCAGGGTAGCCCCCTAACCCCCCCTAATAAAGGTTTAACCCCTTGATCACCCCCCAGGTAACCCTTTCACCCCCTAACTTCAGCGTCACTAAGCGATTGTTTTTCCGATCGCTGTATTCGTGTCGCTGGTGTTTTAGATAGGCAGTTATTTTTTTTTAGGTTCGCCGCAGGTTTTTATTAGTGTCAGGTACCCCCATATATTATTTTAACCCCCTGATTGCCCCTAGAGTTAACCCTTTCACCAGTGATCGCCGTATAAGCGTCACTGGTGTCACTGGTTAGCCAGTAAGTTATTTAGTTATTTAGGTTACCCGTCAGGTTTTTATATAGTGTCAGGTACCCCCATATTTAACCTAATAAAGGTTTTAACCCATTGATTGCCCCTAGTTAACCCTTTCACCAGTGATCACCATATAAAGGTTACGGGTGACGCTGGTTGATTAGTTTGCTTTTTATAGCATCAGGGCACCCGCCGTATATAACCCAATAAAGGTTTAACCCCCCTGATCGCCCGGCGGGTGAGATCAATTAGGTTTTAGCGCCAGAGAGGGTCTGCGTCGCCCCAGGCAGTGTTAGGTTAGTGCCAGTAACGCTAACACCCACGCGCAAAGCATACACCCCCCTTAGTGGTATAGTATCTGATCAGATCTGATCAGATCTATACTAGCATCCCCAGCGGTTTAGGGTTCCCAAAAACGCAGTGTTAGCGGGATCAGCCCAGATACCTGCTAGCGCCTGCGTTTAGCCCCTCCGCCCAGCCCAGTCCAGCCCACCCAAGTGCAGTATCGATCGATCACTGTCACTTACCAAACACAACACACATAACTGCAGCGTTCGCAGTGCTTGGTTTTTGGGGCCCTGTACGCGGCTAGGCTCCCAAAAAGTCCCACACATGTGGTATCCCCGTACTCAGGAAAAGCAGCAGAATGTATTTTGGGGTGCAATTCCACATATAACCATGGCATGTGTGAGCAATATATCATTTAGTGACAACTTTTTGTACATTTTTTTTTCTTTTTGTCATTATTCAATCATTTGGGACAAAAAAAAAAATATTCAATGGGGTCAACATGCCTCTCAGCAAATAGCTTGGGGTGTCTACTTTCCAAAATGGGGTCATTTGGGGGGGTTTTGTGCCATCTTGGCATTTTATGGCCTTCAAAACTGTGATAGGTAGTGAGGAGTGAAATCAAAAATTTATGCCCTTAGAAACCTTGAAGGCGGTGCTTGGTTTTTGGGGTCCCGTACGCGGCTAGGCTCCCAAAAAGTCCCACACATGTGGTATCCCCGTACTCAGGAGAAGCAGCAGAATGTATTTTGGGGTGTAATTTCACATATGCCCATGGCATGTGTGAGCAATATATCATTTAGTGACAACTTTGTGCAAAAAAAAAAAAGTTTGTCATATTCCCGCAACTTGTGGCAAAATATAAAATATTCCATGGACTGAACATGCCTCTCAGTAAATAGCTTGGGGTGTCTACTTTCCAAAATGGGGTCATTTGGGGGGGTTTTGTGCTATTTTGGCATTTTATGGCCTTCGAAACTGTGATAGGTAGTGAGGAGTGAAATCAAAAATTTGCGCCCTTAGAAATCCTGAAGGCGGTGCTTGGTTTCCGGGGTCCCGTACGTGGCTAGGCTCCTAAAA
This sequence comes from Rana muscosa, assembly GCA_029206835.1. Lineage (NCBI taxonomy): Eukaryota > Metazoa > Chordata > Amphibia > Anura > Ranidae > Rana > Rana muscosa. Next base: position 125,881,931 of record CM055127.1, on the reverse strand, counting down.
AGTCCCACACATGTGGTATCCCCGTACTCAGGAGAAGCAGCAGAATGTATTTTGGAGTGCAATTCCACATATAACCATGGCATGTGTGAGCAATATATCATTTAGTGACAACTTTTTGTAATTTTTTATTTTTTTTTGTCATTATTCAATCACTTGGGACAAAAAAAAAAAATATTCAATGGGCTCAACATGCCTCTCAGCAATTTCCTTGGGGTGTCTACTTTCCAAAATGGGGTCATTTGGGGGGGTTTTGTACTGCCCTGCCATTTTAGCACCTCAAGAAATGAGATAGGCAGTCATAAATTTAAAGCTGTGTAAATTTCAGAAAATGTACCCTAGTTTGTAAACGCTATAACTTTTGCGCAAACCAATAAATATACGCTTATTGACATTTTTTTTACTAAAGACATGTGGCTGAATACATTTTGGCCTAAATGTATGACTAAAATTGAGTTTATTCGATTTTTCTTATAACAAAAAGTAGAAAATATCATTTTTTTTCAAAATTTTCGGTCTTTTTCTGTTTATATCGCAAAAAATAAAAATTGCAGAGGCAATCAAATACCATTAAAAGAAAGCTCTATTTGTGGGAAGAAAAGGACGCAAATTTCATTTGGGTACAACATTGCATGTCCGCACAATTTACAGTTAAATCAGCGCAGTGCCGAATCCCAAAAACAGGCCTGGTCCTAATGGCCCGAAATGGTCCGGGGCTTAAGTGGTTAAAGGTGGAAAAAATTCTTAAATTATTTATCTTTGTCTCATTTTTTTACATCACAGAAACCTGACATTTTAACAGGGGAGTGTAGACTTTTTATATCCACTGTACTAGGAACACACGATCTGTCTCCTCTCCCCTGACAGGACGTGGATCTGTTTACACACACAGATCCCCGCTCCTGCTCTGTCACGAGCCATCGCGGGTGCCCGGCGGACATTGCGGCCACTGGGCACGCGCATCGGCTCCTCAGTGACGTGGCAGGTGCACGTGCGCCCCCTATACCTGCAGGAAGCTGAGGACAACATATGACGCCCGCCCAGGATGGAAGATCCCATCTGCGGACGTCATTTGACTATAGCCGGGATGTGAAGTGGTTAAGTAGTTAAAGAGAAGGGTTTTAAGGGATTGTCTAAAGATGGATAGATTAGGAGATAGATGGACAGATTGGGGTAGGGAGTTCCAAATGATGGTAGAAGTTCAAGAGAAGTCCTGGAGATGAGTATGGGAGGTGTTAACAAGGGAGCTAGAGAGCAGGAGGTCTTGGGAGGATAGAAGAGAGCGGTTTGGTTGGTATTTTGAGACTAGGTTAGTGATGTAGCTGGGGGCCGAGCTGTGGATGGCTTTGTAAGTTGTTGTTAGTACTTTGAATTGTATACATTGGGTGAGCGGAAGCCAATGGAGGAATTGGCAGAGAGGGGTAGCAGACACTGAATAGTTGGTAATAAGGTGGATGAGTCTGGCAGCAGCATTCCTGAAGGGTATAGCCTATGTAAAGGTAATCCAATGAGAAGGGAGATACAGTAGTCGAGGCAAGAGATAACTAGGGAGTGAATTAGAAGCATTGTGGTGTCATTGGTTAAAAAAGGCATATTCTGGAGATGTGCATTTCAGTCAAATCGGCAGGTAATTTTCTGTGTTTGCAGGGTCTTTAAAGCGGAGTTCCATCCAAATTTGGAACTTCCGCTTAATCCACTTCTCGCCCCCTTACATGCCACATTTGGCATGTAATTTTTTTTGGGGGGGAGTGGGGGCTTCAGTAGGAGTGGGACTTCCTGTCCCACTTCCTCCTTCCACCCTGCAGCCGCCTAGGCGATTTGTCATATCGCCACCCTGTAGGCGATCACCTGGGACGTGACAGGTCCCAGGCGATCGCCTGTCCACTCAGAGAGCGATGCGCCGTTTGCGCATGCGCAGTGAGTGCCCGGCCGTGAAGCCGAAAGCTGTCATGGCCGGGTGCCCTCACTATGAATGGAGGCGCCGGCGGAGAAGGGGGGGAGAGGAGCGGAGCTCCGGGCGTTGCGTCGCTGGACAGTGGAACAGGTAAGTGTATGTTTAATAAAAGCCAGCAGCTACACTTTTTGTAGCTGCTGACTTTTAGTAAACATAAAAAAGGCTGGAACTCCCCTTTAACCACCTTACTACTGTCAATAAAATATATAAAAATATAAAAAAAATGGCAGATTGGTGGATGTCTTTTTCTGGAGTGCCGCTTATAAATGTCACTCCAGATATAGTCCTCGGGTGACAAATTCGTCTGTTAATGTCTGCAGGCCAAGTCTCCTCAGATGGCTCTGTTCACAGACACTCCACCTACAAAGGGAAGTTCCGCTTTCAGTCCCCCCCCTTCTCTGCCATATTTGGTATATCACTTTGCGGAAGAGAGGAAGCAGGTGCCTAGCTTTGACAGGTACCTGCTCCCACTTCCTCTTGGATCGTCTAGGCTGGACCCCTGGACAGGTAAGTGTCTGTAGCGGGTGTCAAATTTAGAGGGAGTATCTGGGCCATAGATGGCCCAGATACATAGATTTTTTTGGAATTTATGGACACTTTGGAGTGTGGGAGGTATGAATGGTGTCATGTTCCCTGCAGGCCCTAGGTGGCGCTGTCACCTGGGACCGGGGTTGAACTGCCATTCTAGCGCCGCGCCCTTTGTGTCCACTCGGGGCAGTGGTACGGCGGGGCGGGGAACTGTGCCTGATGGGAGAGGATATAAAGGGGGCGGACATCTTGCGCACGAGGTCCATTCCCCTAGGCACCTTCAGCCTGGGGGCTGCTGTGGTTCGTCTGTGCCCAGGCGCCCTTGGCCTTGGCGCGTGGAGTCGAGTTCCATCCGGGGCACCTTCAGCCTGGGGTGAGGTACTTTACAAGGAGGCCTGGGGCCTAGTACCTTCGACTGGGTCCCGCGAGGGCAAAGCATTTCTAAGGTGCCCCCGGTATTGGGTGCCTGAATCCAGGGCGTAAGGGACCGGAGACGTGACCCTCCCGTAGAGCCGGTGCAGCATTTGGCCTGTGCCGGTGTGGGCCTCTGGTGACCGTCCGGATGGATGTCTTCCTCTGACAGGGGTCGTTTGTCCTAACGGAGGTATTTCATGTTCTCATGGTCTGTGGCAGAGACCCATCTTCATCAGGTCAGTGGCAGGCCTCATCTAAGGCCTGTGGCAGGGGCCTCAACGTTCACCCAGGTCAGTGGCAGGGACCAAATTCACAGTCGTTGGCAGCGACTGTGCGCCAAGCCTGTTTGCACTAAACGGAACATGAGAGACTTTAATCACTAAGTTGTGCCTGGACCTACTCTTCCCCACACCCTGTCTGTTCTTTTCAAAGTTCAACCAGCCTACCTGTTGATCAAAGCAAATAAAACAGTGTTGGACTTTTTATGGTGTGGAACTCGTGCGTGTTACTGGAAACTAAGTGTCCCTGTCTGTGACAGTGACAATCATCCTCCATCGGAGAAGCTGAGGCTCCGGCCTAAAACGCAGACCCGAAGGTAAGCGGTTTTGCTCACATCTCTGCATACTACATCAGAGAGCCGAGCTGGTGGTGTACATCTTCCCCCTTCTCCCAGATACCCCTAGACGAGTCATACAGCCATAAAGAGAGGGGAGAAGGCAGGTAAGGGCGCTACATGTCCTTTTATTAAAAGTCAGCAGCAACCGGATTTGTAGCTGCCGACATAAAAATAAAAAAAAAATCCAGAGTGAACAGACAGTTTAAGAAAGAGTGATGCAAGTGTAGCGCCCTGCTCCTGTTGACCAGGCGCTATCATGTAAATTTAGTGGGTCATCTGAATTGTACATAGCTCAGAATGTAATGGCTAAATTAACCTCTGTTCGAGCTTTGGCTGTGTTGGGAGCATTTCCCACTGTCGCCAGTAGATGTTATTGTCACCACAGGCCAGTGTTGGAAATACAACAGGCTGCAGTGTATTGGGTGTCCCTTCCCCAGAAACAGCCCAGTGGGAGTGTTTTATCGCTGTGCATTCTGGGAGAGGATACTTAAGGGGCAGACGCCATTTTTCTCTCTCTCTGACCTCATGGCCGGCCTGGCCTAAGGTATGTGACAACTCCTCTTCTGCCTCGGGGCCTGCTGGCCCGAGGCTACATTGCTGCAAGTAGGCCCGGTAATCTGCCTGGGGCCTACTGGTTCAGGTATGGTCCTGTGCTGTCTTGCCTGCGGGAAGAAGCCAAGCAATTGGAAGATCCAGGGGAGGACTCTTCTTGGAGAAGACCGAGCAGAAGGCTGGTATCTCAAAAAGACCCTGGTGACTCAATTGGAGGATGCATCCTAACCAATCTACCTCACAGTTTTGCCGGATGGCTTAAAGGACTTTGGTACTGTGTAGCTGTGTTCGCTTCGTCAATTACCGATACCAAATCCTGTGGCAGAGGATTGTTCAACAGTTTATTACTATCATCAAGTTTGTGGCAGAGACTTTTGTCCGTGCATCATTCCGGCTGCTAGGCCGGTGAAAGAGGCCTATCCGGGTAAGCAAGATCCGTTGACAGCAAGTGTACTTGTCTCCAGGATCTCAGTGATCTGCACAAGGTATCTGAATTCCCCTAACCCTCCATCCCTCTACTGCTGCAAGTTGTATTTAAAAAAAACATTGGAAAAAGACTAAGTGACTGGTGCATGCATCTGTGGGCACATTGCCTATTTTAAACTCAAAGTTTGATACAGTTGTAGCGGCCCCACTCTCTCTCCATCTTTATCGGTTACACACCAACTCATGTCTAGGGGTTCCTGGGTTGTGAGAGTGAGATGCGCCACGGCCCATGTCCTCCCCATTGTAGTAGGGAGGTGAAGGCCACTTACTGATGTTTCCTCGGGCCGGTGTGTTCTGTGAATGCACTGAGTCTGTAATTGCAAGCTCACCAGCCTCCCCTTTGCTTCCAGTAACTGGAGTTCACACACCGGAGAAAGGGTCCAACACTTGTTTATTTGACACTCCAATAAGCAAAGCACAATAAACAGTTCTTTTGCAGCAAACTGGTTGGGACCTATAACCTTGCCAACGGTGGGGCGAGCAGATCGAGGCACTTCCTAAAGTTTAAGTTCTATGCCACTGTACTATGACCAGCGGCGCCTAAGCCAATCCGGCTGTTACAGAACAGGAAAGATGGGGTCTCTTCCAGCAACCCCTATGAACAGCAATGGAGCCCTCTTCGATACGCTGTGGCCCCTATCAGGGGGATGTGTCCTCCCAAGAGAGTTCCCAGAGGCCCACTGTCACCGGGTTGGTGCTGCTCCGGGTCTCCAGTGGGTAACCTCTCTGGCCTCCTCACCTCAGATACGAGTCCCTCCGCTCAGGGACCCTCGGACAGTCCACCCTAGCGGGACCCAATCGAAGGTACTGGGCCCCAGGCCTCCTCGATAGTACCTCACCCCAGGCTAAAGGTGCCTGGGATGGACGCCAACATGACTCCGGACCAGGCCATGGGCACCTGGACCAGACTCCTGGATCTCCAGCACCCAGGCCTAAGGGGGCCTGGGTGCGGACCGCAACCCTCCTCCTCCGAGGACCTCCTTCTCCGCAAGACCTCGTGGTAAGGGCGTCTCCCCCTTTTATCTCCTCCCATCAACGGCCCGGCGGGTTCCCCGCCCCAGCCATACCATCTCCGGGAAGGGACAAAACAGGGAGCACTGCAGGAGATGATTCTACCTGAAGCCTGTGGGTACCCCGCCATCCACAGGCAAAGGAGAATACTACATCCTCCAATCCTCCACGAAACAAAAAGGGGTCTGAACCCTAACACAATTATACACCTGGGTCACTCTATTCCCCAGGTGTATCCCATCAATTTGAGGACCCCGCTACACATTCCCCCCTGTGATTGGACGCTGGTCCCCAGCGTCAGGTGCACACCCATGCCTCCCATAAAGTGGTGACATGGAGTGAAACCCCTGAGGCAGTTCCTCTAAATTTTTCCCAAGTGCCAAGACCTGCTCAGGGAATGGGGAACATATAAAACAACTTATGTCATAAAACACTTTAAACATCTGCATAATCACAACCCCTCTCCCACACTGTCTAAGAGCCACCCACTCTCAATGATCTTGATTGACGATCCTCCTGCAGGGGAAAGGAAAAAACAACATCCTAACATAATTTCGTGTCATTTGGCATGAGTGGGCCCGTCAGCCGAGAGACCCACTCACTCCAACAAGCAAGGTGATGTGTGTGTGAAACATTTTCAAACATTTGTTGCGCAACACTGCCACCTGGTGACAGCGCCGAGGTCATGACACTCAACGAATCTTCGTTCTTCCAGCTTTTCCCTACTCTGCCACTATTCCCAAATGTCCTTGCCTTTGGCACATGAAGAAAAGGGGAAACACAAAAAAACACAACAGCCCCAAGTCTCCAATGAGAAAAAGAAAAGCCCAAATAAAAACAAAAGCAGGGCACAGTCCTGGGTGTCTGGGAATGGCTCTTCCAGAAAGTTCAAGTGCACAAAGGAAATAAACAGGAGTTCTTTTCTCCTGTAAATAAAACTTTGGATCCGGCAGATACAGGGGTTTCAGGTGTTTGTCAAATGCCTCTATCGAATACTCGACATCTTCTCCTTCTCTTCTGCAAATGACTATCTTGTCAGCATGGATATGGCACCCCAATTTCCATTCAGCTCTGCAGTCCTCAAACCTCTTAGACACTGCCGGCACACATTCCAGGTACCTGCGAGCATGAGGCACCTTCAACTTGTCCCACACAAACTCGTCATACCATCTTGCTCTCCAGACTTCCACCTCAAACAGCAAGTCCCGGGGCAGATACGGGTACTCAAAACCCATATTCCCAAGCTACTTTGTGGCAAAACAGTCTCTGCAAGCGGGCCAAAGGTGGCATAGTGGCTTTCTCTCCAGTTCCAGGCAGCACAATAGCTTCCGGATGCCGAGGTGCCTTTACCAGCTCCCTGAAACTGACTTTCGGCGCTCTCAGAGAAGCGCGGGGTGTCCCCACAACCAAAGCAGGTGAGGTAACAGTAGGTGAGGACACCGGTGGAGGGGTAGGTTCCCTCGTAAGCTGCGGGTCTTCCACCCGAGGTGTGCTGTCTCCTGTGTACATAGGTGAATCCCGTACTGCACGGGAAACAAGAAGTGGCATTCTATCCCAGCCCTTGCGGCTGAACAGTTCGTCTATCTCGCCATCTTCTCCGCAATCAGACAGCGACTCTAGGTCGGAGGTGTCATACATCTCCGCAGGCAGATATCTTCCGGTGGACACAGAATCATCCTCCCTGGGGGGCTCCACCTCCAATGGGCCCCCGACACCTCCAACCACCACCACAGTCCCAGCCCCTGGCTCACCTGACCCTTGTAGAGGACTGGGATGTCCGGGACTTCCTTCTCGACCGGCGCCATCCAGGCCAGGCAAGCAGCGGGGTGAAGCTCGACCACGTCCATAGGATGCCTGTACTAGGCCAACTTTCCTCTTCGGGGGTGGGAGCAGAGAACTTGTGGCGACCGAGGCAGCATCCTCGGATTTTTCTCTGTTGGGCAGTCCATCGCCCTGGTCAGCGCGCACGGGAACCTCGACAAAGGCCTTGATCTCTAGACTTGTGCACAACGGAAAAATTCGTTCCGTTTCGGTTCGTTTCTTTCCGGTCCTGTTGATTCGTAATCATTCGTAATTTTGCTAGACGGGATTTTTCGTGTTCGGACTCATTCGTATTTTTGCAAGCGACATTTTTCGTTGAATTTTTTGTTGCTTTATAATTCGTACTTTCGGTAGAGTACGTTGTTTTTCGTTGATTCTGGACACAACTCCTACTTTCGTAACTTTTTTTGGGTTCGTACTTTCGGTAGAGTACGTTGTTTTTCGTTGATTCTGGACACAACTCCTACTTTCGTAACTTTTTTTGGGTTCGTTGATTCGTAATTTTCCGTGTCTCTCTCACAACGACGCTGCCTATTATGCCTAATGTGCTTCGAATGGATTTGTACTTTTCTAAATACATTGCGGTTATTTGTAACGATTCGAAATCTCGTATTTTACTTTCGTTTTTTACATGCGGCTATAGCCTCCGCCCCTGTACACCATTTTGAGAGGGTTCAGCACGGTGAGGGAGAAGCAGAGAGCAGAGCAGAGTGTTATTGTGCTTCGAATGGATTCAAAATCTCGTATTTTACTTTCGTTTTTTACATGCGGCTATAACCTCCGCCCCTGTACACCATTTTGAGAGGGAGTTCAGCACGGTGTGGGAGAAGCAGAGAGCAGAGCAGAGTGAGTGTTATTGTGCTTCGTATGGATTCGTACATTCGTAACTTTTTCATAACGAATTATGCCGAAGACATTCGGGCATTCGCTATTTGCGGTATAATTTATTTCGGATTCGGTCTTATTCGTAATTGCTTTGTTCGGAAATTCGAATGCTTCCGAATGTCCGAAAGTTGCTAAATTCGGACGAATTTCAATTCGTTACGAAACGAATTGCACAAGCCTATTGATCTCCCCTTCCGGAGTAGCGGTACCCGTGAGGTAGTTGAGGCGAAGGGCCCAGGGCCTTGCTGTGGACGACTCGACCTCAAAAAGGAATTCTCTGCACTCCTCACATCGCCCGAATGGCTTCAGGGTGACCACCAGTCCCGAGCAGCTGGGACAGATCACACCGAGGGCCTCCGTGTCTCTGCAAGTGTACAGAGCCAACCGCCCTCGGGGCCTAAGTCTTATCCCCGTGTCTGTGATGGGGGCAGCAAAGGAAGTCATTCTCGTGGGGTGAGGAACCATAATCCACGGGGCACTTGAGGTCATCCCGACTATCTGCTGCTCCATCATGCACTGACCCCGCGCCGGAGTCTCCACGTGTATCCCCACACTTGGCCAGACTCCTCCCATGAGCTGTACATTTTCGCGGGCTTCCTCTTGACTCCGCCCACGAACGATGTCGCCATGGGGTGCCTCGTGGCGCAGTGCGTTAACAGTCCCCACGTGCAGTACGTCACACGGCTGGACCTCTCCCTTTTTCCGCTCCTCCGCATGGGCCTTTCCCGTGTTAGGGTCATTTCCACAACTCCGAGCAGGGACGCACTTTGGCCAGTAATATGGCCGATCTGCTCGGAACTCCTCTGGGCAGCAAAGTTCAAATGTAGACATTCTCAAGTCCATCTTTAGAACACACTCTATCCCGGACTCACGAGCCCCCACGTGTAGCGGCCCCACTCTCTCTCCATCTTTATCGGTTACACACCAACTCATGTCTAGGGGTTCCTGGGTTGTGAGAGTGAGATGCGCCACGGCCCATGTCCTCCCCATTGTAGTAGGGAGGTGAAGGCCACTTACTGATGTTTCCTCGGGCCGGTGTGTTCTGTGAATGCACTGAGTCTGTAATTGCAAGCTCACCAGCCTCCCCTTTGCTTCCAGTAACTGGAGTTCACACACCGGAGAAAGGGTCCAACACTTGTTTATTTGACACTCCAATAAGCAAAGCACAATAAACAGTTCTTTTGCAGCAAACTGGTTGGGACCTATAACCTTGCCAACGGTGGGGCGAGCAGATCGAGGCACTTCCTAAAGTTTAAGTTCTATGCCACTGTACTAGGACCAGCGGCGCCTAAGCCAATCCGGCTGTTACAGAACAGGAAAGATGGGGTCTCTTCCAGCAACCCCTATGAACAGCAATGGAGCCCTCTTCGATACGCTGTGGCCCCTATCAGGGGGATGTGTCCTCCCAAGAGAGTTCCCAGAGGCCCACTGTCACCGGGTCGGTGCTGCTCCGGGTCTCCAGTGGGTAACCTCTCTGGCCTCCTCACCTCAGATACGAGTCCCTCCGCTCAGGGACCCTCGGACAGTCCACCCTAGCGGGACCCACTCGAAGGTACTGGGCCCCAGGCCTCCTCGATAGTACCTCACCCCAGGCTAAAGGTGCCTGGGATGGACGCCAACATGACTCCGGACCAGGCCATGGGCACCTGGACCAGACTCCTGGATCTCCAGCACCCAGGCCTAAGGGGGCCTGGGTGCGGACCGCAACCCTCCTCCTCCGAGGACCTCCTTCTCCGCAAGACCTCGTGGTAAGGGCGTCTCCCCCTTTTATCTCCTCCCATCAACGGCCCGGCGGGTTCCCCGCCCCAGCCATACCATCTCCGGGAAGGGACAAAACAGGGAGCACTGCAGGAGATGATTCTACCTGAAGCCTGTGGGTACCCCGCCACCCACAGGCAAAGGAGAATACTACATCCTCCAATCCTCCACGAAACAAAAAGGGGTCTGAACCCTAACACAATTATACACCTGGGTCACTCTATTCCCCAGGTGTATCCCATCAATTTGAGGACCCCGCTACACAGTGAACTGTGGGGTAATGGCAGGACCCAAAAATAATAACCAGCAGCTCCTATGGGGTAGTGCTACACAAGCAAAGTGCTTGCTCCACTCTTCTAAACTTAAAAAATGGAGCAGATTGATCTGCCTCCTGTCAGATACAGCTAAAGCTGCATGTTTAGGATTACTCTTCAACCCGCTAAATGCCGAAGGGAGGAGGAGGGTTGTGCAGGCTGTGCTCATACGAGCAGAAAGAGGGATGTAAGCTGTCACCTGAAAGCTTACATCCTGTGCGCCAGGTCTGATCAGGGGCGGATCCAGAGTCTTTTCTCGGGAGGGGCACTGCCAAAAAATATGTTTTTTTTGTGGGAAATTTATCGGGGAAATGGCTGGTGTCGGTGCTTCAATCATCCCGGCACCATGGTTGTTATGGTGTCAGGATGATTGAAGCGCATTATTTATATTATTACATTGTAATATAAAATGAAATAGTTCAATGCAGAATCAGTGGGAGCCCCGAGTGTGTCACTTGCCACCGTCGCCTGCAATTAGTGGGAGCCCTGAGCGTGTCACTTGCCACACGTTGCGGATTGTCACTTGCCACGTCACCTGCCACATCTTGTGGATTGTCACTTGCCACACCTTGTGGATTGTCACTTGCCACATCACCTGCCACACCTTGCGGATTGTCACTAGCCACACCTTGTGGATTGTCACTTGTCACGTCACCTGCCACACCTTGCTGATTGTCACTTGCCTGCCACCAGATGCAGATTGTCATTTGCCACGTCACCTGACACAATTTGCGGATTGTCACTTGCCACGTCGCCTGCCACACCTTGCGGATTGTCACTTGCCACGTCACCTGCCACACCTTGCTGATTGTCACTTGCCTGCCACCAGACGCAGATTGTCATTTGCCACGTCACCTGCCACAATTTGCGGATTGTCACTTGCCACGTCGCCTGCCACACCTTGCGGATTGTCACTAACTTGCCTGCTAAGCTGTAGTTTTGGTTGTCTCTTGCTGTGTCCCAGACTCCCAGAGTCAGGCAGCAGAGAGATAATGTAATCTCTCTGCTGCCTGCACAGTGAGGGCGGAAGTCACTGCAGGAATGCAGGGCAGGCACGGGCGGTAAGAGATGATCTCATCTCTCTGCTCCCGGCTAGCTGATTGGCCAGCTGCCACACTGAGCCTGCTCTCTCACTCTCATCTGCGCTGCCAACACACTGAGCAGCATGGTCTGCCCACGAACCACGCCGCCCGCCCACAAACCGCGCCGCAAGTGGAGCCGCCCGCTTTCTTACCCGTCTGTGGAGCCGCACGCTATTGCACCTGCCCACAGAGTGGCCCGACGTGACTCACTGACGTCACTCGTTGCTAGTCGCCAAGCGGCCCAGGCGTTAGCAACGAGTGCAGGGAAGGTGCTCCACCCACCTCCTCCTCCGCTCCTGGTATCGTGTCAGTGCGCCGCCTAACAACATTAGACGAGTCTCTCTCTCTGCGCCGCTGATCGGCTGATGTGAGAAACTGAGAGAGAGACTCAGAGAGGCAGCGGCAGCCACAGAACAAGTACTGTATATACTCGAGTATAAGCCGACCCGAATATAAGCCGAGGCACCTAAATTACCCCAAAAAACTGGGAAAACGTATTGACTCGAGTATAAGCCTAGGGTGTCCATCTGCATGCCTCACTGTGCCTCACTGTGCCCATGCCTCACTGTGCCCATGCTTCACTGTGCCCATGACTAGACTGATGTTTAACATGGGCGTCTATTGAAGGAGTGCCCGGGTTTAAAAAATCGGTTCTCCCCGGCTGTAGGTCTCCCAGACACCATACTTTGCACACTTGTAGAGGAGACATGGGGCTACATGTGTGCCAAGTTTGGGGTCCAGGGGACCTACGACCGGCCGGTACCGGGTCTGCAAATTTACAGGAGAAATTACCATTTAACATTGGAGTCTATGGAAGGGGTGCCCGGTTTAAAAAATCAGTGCTCCCCGGCCGTAGGTTCCCCAGACACCAAACTTTGCGCACTTGTAGAGGAGACATGGGGCTACAGGTGTGCCACGTTTGGTGTCCAGGGGACCTACGGCCGGCCGGTACCGGGTCCCCAAAGTCCGGGAGATCAGGCGCAAAAAAAAAACAGGACAAGCAAGTGAGTGTGACAGATGGTCTGGGGGGGGGGCAATTGCCCTGTTGCCCCCCCTGGATCCGCCCCTGGGTCTGATATGGTGGGGATCTGCAGCAGTTTTCATTTTTCTGCCACAGGAAGCTTAGTTAAATCCCCAGATTGTGTATAGAGCCAATCCAAGCAGCTCTGTGACATGAGGTCACTGTGATGACATGATCTAAACTGGGTACTGCAGCATCTCTCACCTTTTTTAGAGTTCAGTATGTAAAATCACAGAAACTCCCAGACACACAGTCCCCCATCACATAACCCCCCAGGCACAAAGTTCACTCCTCACATCAGAGCTAGGGATGAGCCGAACACCCCGCGGTTCGGTTCGCACCAGAACTTGCGAACGGACCGAAAGTTTGCGCGAACTTTAGAACCCTATTAAATACAATGGATGCGAACGTTCGAAATCAAAAGTGCTAATTATAACAGCTAATATGCAAGTCATTGTCCTAAAAAGGGTTTGGGGACCCGGGTTCTGCCCCAGGGGACATGTATCAATGCAAAAAAAAGTTTTAAAAACTGTCGTTTTTTTGGGAGCAGTCATTTTAATGATGCATAAAGTGAAAAAAAAAAGTGAAATATTCCTTTAAATATTGTACCTGGGGGGTGTCTAAAGTATGCCTGTGAAGTGCCACGTGTTTCCCGTGTTTAGAACTGTCCCTGCACAAAATGAAATTTCTAAAGGAAAAAAATGGTCAATTAAAACTGCTTGCGGCTTTCATGTAATGTCTGGTCCCGGCAATATGGATAAAAATCATTGAGAAAAATGGCATTGGTACCCCCCCACCCCACTACCAGCCCCTTTGGGTCTTGTATGGATATTAAGGGGAACCCCACACCCAAAATTAAAAAAAGGCCCTATATACTCTGAACAGCAGTATACAGGCGGTGCAAACAAGACAGGGACTGTAGGTTTGTTCTTAAGTAGAATCTTTTTCTAATTTGGAACAGGTACATTTTTTAAGTGTAGCTCTAGCCAAAAAATCTATTTTTAAGCTTTTTGGAGAACATAGGGAAGGGTTATCACCCCTGTAACATTTGTTTTGCTGTCTGTGCACCTGTTCAGAAGATTTCACCTCACTTTCCGTCCCAATGACAAATGTTTTTGGAAAAGTGGGGTTTTTATTGAAACAAGGATTGGTGATAAAGCATCAGTAGAGAGGAGACACTTTTTTGCCATATTAACTTTTACAGGAGAGAATTTCCCTTCCTAGGGGTAGATTTCCTCTCACTTCCTGTTGTCTCCTTCCGTTTGCAAGTAGGAGTCGTTTGTAAGTTGGATGTTTGAAAGTAGGGGCCTGCCGTATATACTCTGCAGAAATTTGCCCCTTAGGTGTCGGTGTTGCCACAACACTGTAAGCCCTCACAGTTACTCTTTGTGGGCACTGGAACGCCCTGCTGTGAACTATTATATCAGGAATTGTAATTACATGCCATTGTTGAACAGTGGTAGGAAAAATTGGGCCTTTGGTGGTGGTGCTGGTGCTACAACACTGTCAGCCCTCACAGTTACTGTTGGTGGACGCATGAATGGGCCCTACTGTAAATTATTAGATCAAGAATTGTAATTGCATGCCCCTGTTGAGGGGCAGAAAAATTGGGCCTTTGGTGGTGGTGGTGGTGGTGGTGTTGCCACAACACTGTAAGCCCTCACAGTTACTCTTGGTGGGCGCATGAATGGGCCCTGCTGTGAATTATTAGATCAAGAATTGTAATTACATGCCCCTGTTGAACAGGGGCAGAAAAATTGGGCCTTGGGCACTGGTGCCACAACACTGCAACCCCTCACAGATACTGTACTTGGAGCACAGCAATGAGCCCTGTTGCAAAGTATTGCATCAAAAATTGTAATTACACGCCCCTGTTAAACAGGGGCTGAAAATTGGGCCTTAGGCACTGGTGCCACAACACTGCAACCCCTCACAGATACTGTACTTGGAGCACAGCATTGAGCCCTGTTGCAAAGTATTGCATCAAAAATTGTAATTACACGCTCCTGTTAAACAGGGGCTGAAAAATTGGGCCTTAGGCACTGGTGCCACAACACTGCAACCCCTCACAGATACTCTACTTGGAGCACAGCAATGAGCCCTGTTGCAAAGTATTGCATCAAAAAATGTAATTACACGCCCCTGTTAAACAGGGGCTGAAAAATTGGGCCTTAGGCACTGGTGCCACAACACTGCAACCCCTCACAGATACTGTACTTGGAGCACAGCAATGAGCCCTGTTGCAAAGTATTGCATCAAAAATTGTAATTACACGCCCCTGTTAAACAGGGGCTGAAAAATTGGGCCTTAGGCACTGGTGCTGGTGCCACGACACTGCAACCTCTCCCAGATACTCTAGTTGGAGTGCAGGAATGAGCCCTGCTGCAAAGCATTGCATAAAAAATTGTAATTACATGCCCCTGTTAAACAGGGGCTGAAAAATTGGGCCTTAGCCACTGGTGGCACCCAGAAACAAAAATGTTCTTCCAAGCTATCATCATGAATCGGATCATTGAGGAGGAGGAGGATAGTCAGTCAACATAACAGGACAGTCACTCAGCATCAGCATAGGCAGTCTTGAAGGGATGTGACATTTCAAAATAAATTATTCTGTTATATCAGCTTCAGGTGCTTGGTAGCTGGTGGTGATCCAAGACTGGTTCATCTTCATGAAGGTCAGTCGATCAACCGAGTCGGTGGACAGGCGCACCCTGTGATCCTGGACAAAGCCTGCAGCAGCACTGAATGTGCTTTCCGAAAGAACGCTGGATGCAGGACGGGCATCAATTGCATACTGTTCAAGCTCTGGCCAGTGATCCATCCTCAAGACCCAGTAAGCCAGAGGATTTTCGGTGGGAAAGGTGTCCAAGTCTGACCTTGCCCACCATGTATATCAGACGATGGCGATGGTTGCTGGAACCGATCATACCTTGGGGCTGCGGTTTAAAAAATTGTCTGAACGCATCGGTCAGACGGCCACCTTCCCCACCGCTCCTTCTTTGACTGACCGAAGCCTCAGCAACTCGTTGTCCAGGACCAGGAGTTTGTTACCACCCAGTCTCTGGGAACGTGTTGCACAGACCTTTCTGCAAGGCCTCCCAGAGATATCTCATCCTCTGCTCCCTCTGCGACGGTAAGATAAGGTCTGCAACCTTACCCTTGTACCGTAGATCAAGGAGAGTGGCCAGCCAGTAATGGTCCCTCTCCTTGATCCGAAGAATACGAGGATCCTTCCACAGACTTTGCAGGATCAGGGAGGCCATGCAACGTAGGTTAGCTGAGGCATTCGATCCGGAGTCCTCTGGGTCACTAAGGACGACATGATCCGCAGCCACCTCCTCCCAGCCACGTACAAGTCCACGGGTTTCTTGGGACTGTAAATCTTCCCTAAAAGACTACTGCTGTTGATGCAGAGTGCCAGGCTCCACCTCCATGCTGACACAATCCTCCTCCTCATCCTCTTCCTGTGCGATGGGTGGGACTGAAGGAACACTGTCTGGGTAAAGGGGGCCTTGAGAGGCAAGGAAGTCCTCCTCTTCCTGCCTCTGTTCTGCCTCAAGTGCCCTGTCCATTATTCTACGCAGCGTATGCTCCAACAGATGGACAAGAGGTACAGTGTCACTGATGCATGCACTGTCACTGCTCACCATCCTCGTGGCCTCCTCAAATGGTGCCAGGACAGTGCATGCATCCCTGATTATGCCCCACTGGCGTGGTGAAAAAAACCCGAGCTCCCCTGACCCTGTCCTGGTGCCGTAGTCGCACAGGTACTCATTGAAGGCGCTCTGCTGCGTGTGCAGCCGCTGCAGCATGGCCAACGTTGAGTTCCACCTGGTGGGCATGTCACATATAAGGCGGTTCTTGGGCAGGTTCAACTCCTTTTGCAGCTCAGCCAGCCGAGCACTGGCATTATATGATCTGCGGAAATGCACACAGACTTTCCTGGCCTGCCTCAGGACATCCTGTAAGCCCGGGTACCTGCCCAAGAACCGCTGCACCACCAGGTTAAGGACGTGAGCCACACAGGGCACATGGGTCAGTTGTCCCTGTCGGAGGGCGGAGAGGAGGTTGGTGCCATTGTCGCAAACCACCATTCCTGGCTTAAGCTGGCATGGCGTCAACCACCTCTCGGCCTGCCCCTGCAGAGCTGACAGAACCTCTGCCCCAGTGTGGCTCCTGTCCCCCAAACACACTAGCGCAAGCACGGCATGGCATCTTTTTGCCTGCGTACTTGCATAGCCCCTTGAACGCCTACTGAGCACCGCTGGTTCCGAGGACAAAGCACAGGAAGAGGCCATGGAGGAAGAAGAAGAGGAGGGGGTGGAGGAGAGAGGTGTGTCACAACCAGTAGGAGCATTTTGGAGGCGTGGCGGCAGAACAACCTCCAACACTACTGCACCTTGTCCTGCATCCTTCTCAGCTGCCAAAAGAGTGACTCAATGGGCCGTGAAAGAAAGGTAACTTCCCTGTCCATGCCTGCTGGACCATGAGTCAGCGGTAATATGAGAAAAAGTGGCATTTGGGAACCTGCCACTAGGAACCGCACATTGCACAAACTCACGGAAGTGGGCCGAGTCTACCAACTGAAAAGGCAGCAGTTGAAGTGCTAGCAATTTAGCCAAGCTAGCATTCAACCGCTGGGCATGTGGATGGCTGGGAGTGAACTTCTTTCGACGGTCCAGCAGCTGGGGCAGGGAAATTTGCCTGCTATAATCGGACGTCGGTGTACTGCTAGCAGAGTGCCCGCAAGTACTTGGCTGTGACACACCTAATTTTACACCTTCATTCCTCTCAGTGCAGGTTTCAGAGAGGACTGAAGGTACAGTGGGGTTGGAGATCCCAGCCTTCCACATGCCGGTAGAGAGCCGGAATCGCCTTCCGTGAGAAAAAGTGGCGTTTGGGAACCTGCCATTAGGAACCGCACATTGCACAAACTCACGGAAGTGGGCCGAGTCTACCAACTGAAAAGGCAGCAGTTGAAGTGCTAGCAATTTAGCCAAGCTAGCATTCAACCGCTGGGCATGTGGATGGCTGGGAGTGAACTTCTTTCGACGGTCCAGCAGCTGGGGCAGGGAAATTTGCCTGCTATAATCGGACGTCGGTGTACTGCTAGCAGAGTGCCCGCAAGTACTTGGCTGTGACACACCTAATTTTACACCTTCATTCCTCTCAGTGCAGGTTTCAGAGAGGACTGAAGGTACAGTGGGGTTGGAGATCTCAGCTGATGAGGAGCAAGGAGAGGTCCGCTTTGTTCTTTGGGGTGGGTCTTTAAGGTACACTTGCCAACGAGCTGCATGGCAGGTCAACATATGTCTGGTCAAGCATGTGGTGCCCAAGCGGCTGATGTTTTGGCCACGCGAGATAC
Source organism: Rana muscosa (assembly GCA_029206835.1). Taxonomy (NCBI): domain Eukaryota; kingdom Metazoa; phylum Chordata; class Amphibia; order Anura; family Ranidae; genus Rana; species Rana muscosa. The sequence continues at coordinate 125,864,127 of CM055127.1, read as the reverse complement.
GCTTGAGACATATGTTGCAAACAGCAGCAGTGCGATCTGATGCACTCGACTCAAAAAAGGCCCACACCAAAGAACTTTTGGAATAACGGGCAGAGGCAGTGCCCTGCACAGGCGAAGCTCTGCGGTGTGATTCAGACGGTGTGCTGCCCTTACGCTGGCCCCCGGAGGGCATCCTGCCTCATTGGAGATGTGCCTCCTCCTCATCCTCTCTCCTATCAGGCACCCACGTGGAGTCAGTGACCTCATCATCCCCTCCCTCCTCATCACTGGAGCCAATCTGGCAGTATGCTGCAGCTGCTGGAACATGACTGCCAGATTGCTGTCCTTCTTGAGCATCCCCTCTCTCTGCTCTCACGCTACTGCCCTCCTCTAGCTGGGTATCATCTTCAGACCCTTCGAAACGCTGGGCATTCTCCTGGAGCATGTACCCTACACTGTGCTCAAACATTTCGGGGGACTCCTCAGGAGGACACGGTGGGTCTAGGGAAGGAGTGACTGATGATGACATTGATACGAGGGAAGAGGACGCTTTGGCAGCTGCTTTGCCAGTACCCTGAGCCTGGGTGAGAGAGGATGAGGAGGATCAGGAGGGCTTGGTCATCCACTCTACCAAGGTTTCGGCATGATGCGGCTCAACACGTCCAGCTGCCGAAAATAAGCACAAGCGTGTCCCATGGCCACGTGCTGATGACGATGCACCGCGTCCACGACCAGCACTGTTGTCTCTAGACACAGAGACTGCTTGCCCTCTTTTATTGGCTTGTGACTGTCTGCCTCTCTTGTTGGCCTTCCAGACATAGTAATGGCCTGCAGGGAGATGGGAAAACCAGAAATTGGGTAGTGTATATTGTGCTGGAGGCACACATCACCTACTAACTCCAGCAGATGCCTTTATTAGAGAACAGCAATGACGGGTATATACAGGTGTATACTGTACTAGGGCACACAACACCCACTAACTCCAGCAGATGCCTTTATTAGAGAACAGCAATGACGGGTATATACAGGTGTATACTGTACTAGGGCACACAACACCCACTAACTCCAGCAGATGCCTTTATTAGAGAACAGCAATGATGGGTATATAAAGGTGTATACTGTACTAGGGCACACAACACCCACTAACTGCAGCAGATGCCTTTATTAGAGAACAGCAATGACGGGTATATACAGGTGTATACTGTACTAGGGCACACAACACCCACTAACTCCAGCAGATGCCTGAGAAAAGAACACACTGTCCCTGCCTTCCTATCTAGCTTAGAGAACAGCAATGAACAGCAACTCCTGCCTGCAGATGCCTGAGAAAAGAACACACGGTCCCTGCCTGCCTATCTAGCTTAGAGAACAGCAGTGACGGGTATATACAGGTGTATACTGTGCTGGGCCACACAACACCCACTAACTGCTGCAGATGCCTGAGAAATGAACACTGTCCCTGCCTGCCTATCTAGCTTAGAGAACAGCAATGAACAGCAACTCCTGCCTGCAGATGCCTGAGAAAAGAACACACTGTCCCTGCCTGCCTATCTAGCTTAGAGAACAGCAATGAACAGCAACTCCTGCCTGCAGATGCCTGAGAAAAGAACACACTGTCCCTGCCTGCCTATCTAGCTTAGAGAACAGCAATGAACAGCAACTCCTGCCTGCATATGCCTGAGAAAAGAACACATTGGCCCTGCCTGCCTATCTAGCTTAGAGAACAGCAATGAACAGCAACTCCTGCCTGCAGATGCCTGAGAAAAGAACACACTGTCCCTGCCTGCCTATCTAGCTTAGAGAACAGCAATGAACAGCAACTCCTGCCTGCAGATGCCTGAGAAAAGAACACACTGTCCCTGCCTGCCTATCTAGCTTAGAGAACAGCAATAAAGGGTAGATACAGGTGTATACTGTGCTGGAGGCACACAACACCCACTAACTCCTGCAGATGCCTGAGAAAAGAACAGACTGTAGAACACACTGTCCTTGCCTATGTATCTCTTTCCCTGCACGCCGGAACACACTACACAAGGGCACCGCGCTGGCGGCCTTTTATGGTGTGGGGCGTGTACTAAACCCCCCTGAGCTATGATTGGCCACAGGCATTGTGCCTGTGGCCAATTATGGCTCTCCTCGCTGCCGGCGCTGTGATTGGCCAAGCATGCGGGGTCACAGTGCATGCTTGGCCAATCAGAGCGCCGGCAATGCAGTGCGATGGCGCAGTGCATTGTGGGCCGTTCGCATCACACGAATTTGGCGCGAACTGCCCACAAAGTTCTGGTTTCGCCGAACAGGCGATGTTCGAGTCGAACATGCGTTCGACTCGAACACATAGCTCATCCCTAATCAGAGCCTTACAAAGCCTTACCTTTGGGCTTCAATAGTGTGGTGGAGGAGGTCTGGAGGAGATGGACTTCCCACTCAGGGGAGGGCTGGGCCAGGGGACAGGGTGGCAATTGCCTCCCAGGCCACTCTAACTTATGTTCAAAATGGCTGGCAGCCGCTGCCCGCTACCATTTTCTTTTTTATTCTGGTCTAGGAAGTCGGGCTGGGGGCATGGCCATGGCGGCCGACCACAAACTGTTGCATTCTGGGAGTTGTAGTCCGCACTCAAGCTTCTGGTGGGTGGAAAACACAGCAGCGCAGAGGAAACTTCAACTCCCTGGGACCGGATTCTTGGAAGCAGGCAGAGGCAGGGCGTGCCAGGGAGTCGGGACGCAGGGCTGCAGGGCTGGGCACTGGCTGCAACTTGACCCCAGGATCAGGAGCGTTACCCCCAAGGAAACCGTGGCTGCAAGGACCTGCTGAGCTGAGATCACTGAGGTGAGAGACCCTGACACCCCTAGCTGACCCCCATCTCCCCCCCATACACCCCATGTACCCTGCCCCAGTGATCAGGCTGCATTGATGGGCACTTGAGTTGGCTGCACTGATGGGCACTGGTGAGGCTGTATTGAAAAACCAGGTGGACCATGGATGGTGAGCTGATTCGGCTGTTCAATGGGCCACTTGACTGGACTTGCTCCCCAGGCCTAAGGCCGCCAGCCCTCCCCTGTTCCCACTTCTGCTGAATGCTGGTGGCAGCCCTGCATACCACCTGCTTCTGGATCAGAATTATGTATTGCCATGGTGCAGGTAAGCCAGCCACCATCACCATAGCAACTAATGACAAATGAAGAGTGTATTTGGTTGTTATGTGGCTGATGGGTGGCTGGCTGTCCTGCTCCATGCCAATTAATGACACTAATCTGGGGCAAACTGAATCCTGTGTTCGTGGCACCCTGGAGGAATACAGATGGCACCCCAGGGTGCAGTGGCACCTTGCTTCAGAAACAATGGTAAAGTAGTTACATCAGTGAGGCCTCTGATTTGCCAAAGACCCATCTACAGTCACTTCCTGTAGATGGGATGGAGGTGGAACGCAACCCGGCATTATCGATTTCCTATTTGTTGCTTACTTTACCTGGCATGATGTAAGTGCTCTAATATATACTTTTAAAATACCACACCTTAAGGCTATGTTTTACATTTTCCCCTTGATACTGAGATGTGAAGGATTTATTGAAAGTATTCAAGGCTCATTGCTCTGTAAACCCTTGGTATCTGGGACCTCGGTGGATGAGTGACTCCAACTCAGTGTGTTGTCACTTGGGAGCACTGAGTGGTGAATTTGATTGGCACCTGAGGCACCATTTATTTGTTGCAGCAAGCATCTTGTATGTATATGTAGCGGGGTTCTACTGTTATGGACTAATGTTATATGTGTATACCCCAAACTCCCTCCGGTGTTCCAGTTACAACTTTATAGACCATTGTTTATGTAGCACACAGACCCCCTTTTACCTGCCTTGTTCTTCGGCTCTTCGCAGGAAGAAGGGGCACACCATGCCACAAGCCCGTACCCTCCTGTATTATGAGGTTGAGCGGTGTTGTTGGTGGGTCCTTTCACAGTTGAGCCAGAAAATGTTTTCTCACCTCTGTGGATAACAGATTTGAGTTCTTGTTTCCCCCAGTGAATAGAATGTCCACACTTGCTGTAACTCCAACCGAGAGCAAATAACAGTCTCTTGATAGGAACAAAGGTTAGAGCAAGAAAAAGGACAGCACAGGATGTGGGGAGAGGTCCAGGCACAATCTCAGTCACTTCACTGTTCAGCTTCTCAAAAAGTCTCAGCCTCAATTGGATAGTCTATTTAGGACAGGACTAGCAGCCAAATGACACTTACGCTTTACTCAAGGCCTCTATCACAGACCTGGTGAACTTGGCCTTGGCCTAGGGAGAAGACATCCCTCCGGAAAGTTACCGGGACCCTTTCCTTCACCGTGACTACCGCATCAGTCCTTCAGAACGGTTCCTCTCCTGGCCTCCTCTACTCAGATACGGGTCCCCTCGCAAGGCGGCACCCTGAGATTCCTCGATCCCCGATGGGCTCCAGCCAAAGGTGCTGGGCCCAGACCTTTGCTGCAATTCCCAAGTCCACGCACCCAGGACGGACAGGAACAGCAGAGTAGTACCTCACCCTGGGACTAAAGGTGCCCAGGATGGAACAGGAACAGAGAACACCCGCCCCTGGGCCTAGGGCGACCAGGGCGGACTGGAACAAGAACCTGGGCTAGGACCCCACCGACCAACCACAACCCCTGAACAGGCAGCGTCTGCCCCTTTTATCTCCTCCCCCAGCATGCACAGCAGGTTAACCCCGCCCTACCGTACATTTGCCGAGAGGGGACACAAAAAACACAGCCCTGTATTAGTGGTTCAACCCTAGCCTACTATGGCAGCGCCACCTGTAGGCCACAGGGAACTGTACACCAATACTCTCCCTGCGGATAAAATGGTTGCAAAACCCTGACAAATTAGGGTGTTTGGGCATAACTACCACCCAAACACTTCCCCTAAATTTAGCACCCCGCTACATTTACTTAAAGAGAAAATGGAGGCCCCAAAGGGATAGTATGGGCAGGAAGCCAATTCAAGATAACACAATAGAAATAGTATAATTTTTTTTATATTTAATATGAAAAATGTGAAAAGAAGATGCTAAAAACAATCATGTAATACAAAACATGATTATACAGCTGCTCATAGACGCAATGTGAGATGTACTGACACAGATCAGAAACAAAGAATATACATGCGGCCAACCCTACATGTTACAGAAAAACATAAAAGGCATATTGTTCCTATTATGATGGGTATACTTCCTTCTTCAGGGGTTTGAGGCGAGCTTGCTGGTATATTTCTATAGGAAAAGAGTGTATAAGTAAAAGGTGAAAAAATCAAGTAATGTTTATTACCCCCAACCAAAAAGGGGAATAAGAGGAGAAGAGAAACAGAGAAAAAGAAAGAAAGAAAAGGAAAAAGAAAAAAAAAGAAAAGAAAAAGAAACAGACTAAGAAGGAAAGAGAGAAAAGAAAAAGAAAAAAGAAAGAAGAAAAAAGAAAAAAAGGGGAAGAAAAAAAGAATGAGAGAAAGGAACAAGGAGAAAAAAAAAGGAAAGAAGAGAAGAAAAGAGGAAAAGAGGAAAAGAAAGGCAGACATGTATGTCACAATAAAACCTTTCAAGTACTTACAAATCATGTGTTCCTTATACAGTAGATACATGGTGCACAGCATTAGTACAGATGGATGATGTCCCGGATTCGGGGAAACAGATAGGAGACCAAAGAGATGTTGATTTATAGTGTATAAAGCACGGGGAATGCAAGATGTGCAAACACTTATTTCCCGGCAACACAATTGGGCTCTTTAGAATGCATTGTTGCTGGATTCCTTTGAGACACAGTGAGAAAGATCTCTATGAGAAAAAAGGCTCTCTGCAAACTGTGTCAGTGGCTAAACATAGCTTTAAACCCGCTGGATGGAAGCTGCAGAGTCAGGGCTCACGAGAGCCAAAAACAAACGGAGGCGGGGTGAGAAACCTGGTGGACAAAGATAACAGAAAATAAATAAATGGAATATTAGATGAGAGCTCTCCATAGAGTGTATGGGTAGGGAAGAAAAAGTAGCATTTGCCTTACCTCAGCAGAGTGCTTATCTCAAATGGATATCAGGGATCATTTGGGCTGTGCAGCAACAATGAGCTGCACCTGCCCTGGTTAAATACCTGTAGGAATGGGAGTGGTTTGAACTTGATATCCAATCCTTAATGCTGGCGTCTTATTCCAGCTTTACATAGGAGGAAGATAAGGTCCACCTGCGGGTGATTAGCCGCCCAAACAACATTCAGTGGGTACAGCCGATGGCTCAGATCCGCTTGAGTGTTGCTGCTCCCCGGCCTGATGCAATGTCCGGCGTTACTGCGTCGTTATGCGCAGTGACGTCAGACACCAACGGAGGCCACCGACACAGGAAGGGACGCGGCACTCTGAGTGGTAGATGGAGAGGACCAGCGCTCATGCGTCGGATGAAACCGACGCATGGGCATGAGACCGCAATCCACAGAAACAACCCTCCAGCCAGAATAGGCATAAAGGCTTACCTGTGTAGAGGAGATCCGACAAACCACCATATCCAGGGGTTATAAAAGCTAAAGCCAGCTAAGATAAAAGGGGAAAAAATGTAAAAACATAAGGACTAAACCTCTAATACAACAGGTGTACCCGATCCGGGACCAACATCCAGGTGCATCACAAATTGTATTCTATAAAATGAAGGAAATATGTATGAATATCTTGGACATACAAAATATACAGTCTACAGTTCAAAGAGAAATATTAAGCAAAAATCATCAGACCATGCAAGGAATGATGATACATAGGATTAATAATTAGACCATAAATAGAGGAATAAGTAAATTAATTGTAAACATAACAATAACAGTTACGGTAGCTATAAGTATATAGATTTTCAATGGTGAACAACCACAATTTGCATATGGCTGTTTATGCCTAAGGATAACAATTTGGAAAGAGGGTTCAGGAAATATGTTTACATGTCTCTATGGCCAAGAGACAGGACATTATAAGAGACCCTAAAAAAGGGGAAAAGAAAAAAGAAGAAAAAGAGGAATGAGAAGGCAAACTAGTCTGAAAGACATGCATTGGAATAGATGCATTATTGATCTTTGTCAAAACCTCCTGTTGAAAAGCCGGATAGAAAGGGTCTAAGATTAAAGGCCTCATTGAGACCTGGCGGGAGGGTGGCATTCAAATTAGATATCCACCGAAGCTCCCGTTGGAGGAGACTTTTGTTCAGGTCTTCCCCCCGGGAGCCTGGATGGATACGGTCCAGGACCAAAACAGATATCTTGGGGCAAATTCCAGCATGGGTCTGTGCAACATGTCTGCCCAATGGTAGATCTGGGTTTGCCGTTTGCATAGCTTTCACTTGGCGGTACAGCCTTTGCCAGAGTTTCTGTATTGTTTTGCCCACGTAGAAGCAATTGCAGCTACAGAGAAGCAAATATACTATGTTCGTTGTTTGACAGTTAGAGTAATGTCTGGCAAAAAAGTGTACGCCATTGGGTAGATAGATATCTTTTCTCGTGTCCATGTATTTGCAGTAGGAGCATGATCCACAAGGGAAAGTTCCCACTATTCTACATGGATCACCTCTGTTGGAACCCCTGTATTCGCTTTGAACCAACAGGTCACCAACAGAGGTGGCACGTCTGTAGGTGACTGATGGATTAGGGGGCACAAACGGTCCTATGGCAAGATCTGACGTCAAAAGATGCCAGTACTTTTTACAAATTTGTAAAACTTGATTATGGTCATTGGAAAAAGTAGTGATTATTCTAGAACCATCATTAGATTTGTTGACCTTTTTTGGAACAAGTAATTCATGTCTTTTACTGGCATCTGCTCGTTGAAATGCTTTTTTCAAACATCTATGACTATAGCCGCGTTCAAGGAGGCGTTTGTTTAGATTTCTTGCTTCAAGCAAGAAATCTAGGTGATTCGAGCAGTTATGTTTGAACGTAAATATTGCCCATACGGGATACAGTTGACAAGGGGTCTTGGATGAAAACTGGATGAATGTAAGACCGTATTGCCTGCAGTGGGCTTTCTAAAAAGTTTACATGACAGAAGATTATCTGTATTTTTGAAAATTTCAACATCCAAAAACGTAATTTTGGAGGGATCAGAACTCATGGTGAATTTAAGATTAAATTCATTTATATTTAATGCGGTCAGGCATTCATCCAGAAGTGATTGGGGACCATGCCAAACGATGAAGATGTCATCTATGTACCTGTGCCACATTAAAACGTGGCACAGGTACATAGAGAGACCCTCATCATTGAAGATCGCATCTTCCCACTCCCCCAGGTAGAGGTTGGCGTACCAATTGCGATTGCTTAGAATGTTGTTACACATTCTAGGATACTGCTCATTGTCCATCAGGACAATATTCCCTCCTTTGTCGCTTGGTTTGATTGTTACATTATGATTACTTGATAATGTTTTTAGGGCCATTTTTTCGCCTTTCGTTAGATTGCCTGGGTGTAAGGAAGTGGGAGTTAATGACTTTATTTCTTGGATTGTCATTTTTAAGAAGGTTTTGACCCCATGATTAGAAATAGGGGCTGGATAAAGAGAGGACGTTTTTTTCAGAGAAGACTTAACAGGCGGGACAGCTGGAGGTAGGTCAAAATTTTGTTTTAGAAGTGATTCTATATCGACAATGTCGATCAAATCCCTGGGTTCACTCTCCTCCAATAGGGAGTTTAGATTGTCTAGGGCTTGTCGCTCACTAAACATACGACATCCTTCACTGCCGGGTTTTTCCTTCTCGAACATACTTTTCAAAAGTAGTTTGCGGGTGAAGAGGTGTAAATCTTTTATAACTTCAAACTTATCAAGTTTGTTGTTGGGGCAAAAAGTGAGCCCTTTAGATACGACTAAAAATTCCTCAGGAGTGAGAATATGTGTTGAGAGGTTAATGACATTTAGTTGTGAAGATAGAGGTGGTACATTTAAGGGGGTATTGAAATGGGGAGTGCAGGGGGGTGGTTTCCCTGTTTTTTTTTAAAGAAAATACCGGGGACTTTGGGTGAGACAAAAGAAAGGGGGGGAGGTTGTGAAATAGTCTCCACCGCTGCTGGCCCCATGATGCCGACACTAACCTGTGAAGTCGGCGGCATCGCGCCCCGGAGCGGTCGTAGACTTGTGAGGACGTTTTTTGGAAGTGCTTGATGAAGGATGCTCGTAATCCTGACGTCTTTTTGCCTTTCTGGTGCATCTCTGCTGCTTGGAAAAGGTGTGGGAAACAGATGACACAGATGATTTATCAGATGCATCTGAGTATGTATTGTGTTGTTTTGGCTTACGTTGAAAACTTCTCCCACCTGCCGTTTGAGACCACTTGTACGCCTTACCTTCATGGAAGGCTTGTCTATCTCTGAGAAATGTAAACTCTTTCTTAGAGAGAATTGTTTTGTTGAAGAGTTCTATATGATTCTTCAGTTTCCATTGAGGTCTAGAAAGGAGGAGTGAGTTTGCAGAGGTTTACTTATGTTCAGTAATGTGTGTGGAACTTATAGTACAGGGAGAAAGGGACTCCGTTGCCATGGATACCTAATAGACTATGGTACCCACAGTGCAGCTGTACACCCAGAATGCATTACGACCACCGCACAGCCTGCTGGGGGAGGTTACTTAAAGGCGGGGCGGAGCCGCGCTCAGTCTCTCTGGACTTCCCCCTCAACCAAGCAGGAAGTCTGTGTGAGGCCTGCTGCCGGAGCGACTAGGCCCAAAGCCTGGGCCTGTAGTTTCGCGGAGGATCACCAAGCCAGAGAAGGATCTCTTTCCGTGTGACCGGCTCGCGCTTCCCAGAGCCTGGAGTCGTCCATCATCCGACATCTACAGTGGCTGTTAGAGGGACCGCAGACTGTACATTGCGGAGAGGTCGCGGATCGAAGTACCGACAGCGGAACATGTCAGGCGGACTAGGCCTGTTTGGGTGAGCGGGCACCTGCCCAGAATCTACAACTGTTTGCTAGGCCTGTGACTCTTGAAGGCCCACCATCATCAGAGTAGTGCACCACATGTACACTAGGACATAGCGCAGCGTGTGGTAACTGCGTGGTTAAAGTTTGGCGTTACACTGACTGAGAGCTTCACTCCCAAAAGCATTGCGGGAGTTCAGTTACATCTTTAATCTCGTTTGGATTACAAATATAACGTGCACCAACGATTGCTAATGAAGACTCCTTCCCCTGAAGAACTTGTACACTGATCTTAGTCAGGCTTGACTAGAGCAGATAGTGACGGGACACAGGGTGGTATTGCCCATTAGGGGGAGCTCGCGAGCATAGGAATTTTCTTAATAGAACGTAGGCAATAACTTTGTGTAAACCCTCTAGTATATTATTGACTCTTGCAGGGCCCTGCAGAGCCAACTGAAATGTCATAACTGTCTTAACCTGCCTTTTTATCTATTATTAAGTAAACGTTATCTTTGGTTAAGTGTACAACGCGTGTGAATTACTTTTGTTAGCCTGAAGGACCTCAACGGAGAAAGGTAACATCTATGTGTATTTAATGTGATATATATGCAGAATTGTGTTGCCCAACAGCCAGTGGGAACTACAATTCCTTTCTATGCCAGTTGTGCCAAGGGAGGGTTCGAGCCAGTTAAGGGGTTGAGAATCAGAGGGCAGACCCAAATACAACCAGCAGCTCCTTCGGGGGTAGTGCTACACGTGGGGGCTCATCCGGGATCCTGTTACTCTGAAATAAACTCTCCCCAGGCAGGACCCTCGTCCTTATCAAGATGGACCCCTTTGTTGTAGTCCAGTGGTGCGAAAGAGAGGGCGCCCGCTCAAGCGCAAGTGTAGCCATTGAGCTTCCTGGAGGACATTGGGATAAGAAGAAGGTGGCTGATATCATGAAGGTATTGTCCCCACAAAGGAGAGTCGCTCTCAGGCTGGATCAAGAAGCTTATAGCACTCATGCCCTTTTAGAGTGGAAAGAGGGAGTCCCAGAGAGCTTCAAAAGGAAGAGCTTCCCCTTAGGAGGAAAGTCAAAACTCCAGATAGTGCACCCGAAAGTTCCAGGAGGAGACCAATCCACACCTTCCCAGGAGCAGCAGGGCCAGGGACCAATATCCTCTCCTCCACCTTTGACCATGATTGGGCCAGAACTTCTTAACGCCCTAGGGGACTTTGTGTCAAAGTGCCAGAAAAGCAACACAGTGTGTGTGGAAGCTGGGTACAGGAAGCTGAGGATCTTCTCAGGGAAACAGCCTGTGCCAGTCGGTGATGAAGAGTTTGATGTTTGGATAGAGCAGGCCATGCAAGCTCTAGAAGGATGGGAAATACCAGAGGCCCAAAAGAAACAACGTATAAGTGAGAGTCTGTGAGGAGCCGCTGCAGAAGCTGTCAAGAATCTGAGGTTCGGTAACGCCACATATACAGCCTATGATTACTTAGTTATGCTGCAAGAGGAGTTCGGGCGACTGGAGAAGGCAGCTGAGCTGATATACCAATTTGAACACACCCTCCAACAGCCAGGGGAACGCCTTTCTGAGTATATCCGGAGGTTGAACAAGATGTTATGTCACATTGTACTTAAAAAAGTAATGGAACCCTCTGCTATAGATCAAGCCAGGATGCAACAAATTCTAAGAGGAGCCCTGCGCTCTGATCCAGTCTGGCTCCATTTGAAGACCTCAGGGGGTGTCATGTCACTGAGCTACCCTGACCTAATCCGGGTGGTAAGAGATGAAGAAGCACTGTTGAATGATCAACAGTCAACTACTCCACTGAACTCTACCCCCTTTGCTGGAGTTAGGTCGGCAATGACTCGAGAACAGGACTCTAAAGGTAGCTACTCTAAAGTCACAAATGGCACAAGTTATGGAGATGTTAACTTCACTTATGCGCCAAGTTCTCAGAGACTGGGAAGGGAGAAGGCACTGAAACCAAGGTGACTCAAAATGTATCTACTCCCCCACCTAGGAGTACAAGGGATGAAGATGTCTGCTTCAATTGTGGAGGAACTGGACACTATCGACAGATGTGTCAAAGCTCAAGGAAAGCTGCCACATGACCCCGCAAGCCGGCGGAAAACATCAGAGTGCCCCCGGGAAGGAGTCAACCGGGTGCTGTGTTGCTATGGCAATTTCTATGGGGACTTTATAATATTAATATTGAGTTTAGGTAGTAACAGGATGTGTAAAGAGCCCCTTCCCTCCCCCTCCATTGACTGGAAGTTCTTTGCTGGAAATGGGTGAGAGGGGCCCCTCCCCCTCCATTGATCAGGAAACAGGAAAGGGGGGGGTTTGAAAAGGTGTTTGGTGGAGAGACATGTTTTTGAACAACAGTTGGTGTTTTGGAAGGACAAAAGGAAGGATTGGTGTTTGGAGGGAGATAGGAAGAAGACATGCCTGCATGAAGCTGGATAACTTTGAAGACGCTTTTGGGAGTTGGACTGAGCAAGGAACTATGGACATTACATCTTGACCTCTAAGTTGAGTAATTATTTAGTTTACTTAATGTATACGGTACATGTTGTACATGCTTATATATATTTGTAGGCATATATTTTGTAAGCTATAAGTGTGTTGTATTGTGTATCCCACAGTTGTATGTGCAGATTTTTTCCTTGTTTAGTAAAGCATTGATACACTACAGAAGTTTAAGCTTTCCTTGATTTTACCACAAGAACTTTAATAGATAGTCGCAAAAGCAAAACAGGTGCCCATCAGTGACAGCCAACTCCAAAAGCAACAAGAAGAAGAGACAACAACAGGGGCCTGATCCACTACTAAACACCCCTGCTGTCGCCTCTGGGCAGCTTGGTACTTCCCGCTCCAAATTCCAAAACACTCCAAGGTGGGAGATGAATGCACACCAGGCTCCACAAGGGTCGAAACCCTAGAAAAGCCGGAGAAAGAAAGAAGTAAAGATACAAGTTACAGAACCTGCCAAGTAGACCTCTTCACGGAAGCTTCCAGACAAACTAGTAGGGCCCTCTCCAATGATCTCAATCCGGGTAGAAGGAATCTACACAAAGGCCCTTCTCGATACAGGAGCACATGTGACCCTCCTGTATCGTGATTTCTACAATAGGCACCTCCGCCATTTACCACTACAGAAGCTGGAAGACCTGGAGATATGGGGCATTGGAACGCAGAGCTTCCCCTATGATGGATACATCCCGATCAGACTCACCTTTGATCCCTCAGTTGCAGGAGGAACAGAGACGTTTGACACTCTGGCTGTGGTCTGTCCTCGGCCACCTGGGGCCAACAAGAGCTCCCTGATTATAGGGACCAACACTGACTTAGTAAGGATATTGTTGACCCCTCTGGTTGAAGAGCAGGATACCTTGACAACAAGGGTCCACCCCTAGTTGCAGCAAGTTTACCAGTGCTTAGTGATGGAAAAGAAGGCCCCAGGAGAGGGGGTTGGAAAAGTATGGAAGCTGAATAAAACAGAGAAGGTATTGCAGCCAGGAGAAGTGACCTGTTTAAGAGCGTCTATAAAGCTCACCTGGAAGCAACCAGGCCCCTTCATCATCCTTGAACCTGGTCCTCGAGAGAAGGAAATGGGAATAGAGGTATTTCCCGAAGTGGTCCCACTGAAGGCCCTAGAGAGGAGTCATAGGAAGGTTTCAGTGAGTGTCAGAAACACTTCCGCCACCCCAGTGAGGGTACCAGCCAGAATGCTGTTGGGTCAGGCCCTAGTGGGCCCATCTGACTTGAAGAAGCCACAGGGAGAAGAGGACATAGTAGGGAGGCTCTGTTCTGAGGACGCAAACCTCCCCCCAGCCTGGAAAAAGAGGGCCATGGCCCAACTTGCTCGATTGCGGAAGATCTTCTCAAGGGATGAATTTCATGTGGGGTGTGCGAAGAGTGCCACCCACAAGATTCGCTTGCAAGAGGATAAGCCGTTCAGGGAGAGAGTCCGACGGGTTCCCCTAGGAGATCTATAAGATCTGCGCAAGCAACTGTCCGAATTAAAGAGGACAGGCATAATCCAGGAGTCTCAAAGCCCTTACGCCTCTCCGATAGTGGTGGTCCGAAAGAAGAATGGCTTTCTGAGGCTGTGTTTAGACTACCGGACACTGAAAAGAAGGACCATACCGGATCAGTACACCACCCCCCGGATAGAGGATGCGCTACAAAGCCTGTCTGGAGCCAAGTGGCTCAGTGTGATGGATCTGAAGAGTGGCTACTACCAGATCCCCATGCACCCTGAAGATCAGGAGAAGACAGCTTTCATTACCCCTATGGGGTTCTTCAAGTTCAACCGGATGCCTCAAGGGTTGTCAGGAGCTCCTGACACTTTCCAAAGGCTAATGGAGAGAACAGTGGGAGACATGAATTTAATAGAGGTACTGGTGTACTTGGGCGACGTCATTGTGTTCGGGAAAACCCTTGAGGAACATGAAGAGAGGCTGGAGAAAGTTCTGAAGAGGCTCCATGAAGAAGGCCATAAACTTTCTCCAGAGAAGTGCCAATTTTACCAGTCCTCAATTCACTACTTGGGCAACATTGTATCTGTAAAAGGGATGGCCACAGACCCGGAGAAGCTGGATGCTGTCACTTCCTGGCCGAGGCATACAAATGTGACCAAGCTCCGGTCGTTCAAGGGATTCTGCTCTTATTACAGGAGGTTTGTGGAGGGTTTTGCCAAGATAGCCAGACCCCTCAATGAGTTGTTAAAGAATGAAGCAGAAGATGATGGAGTAGAGTCAGATCAGCCAGTAAAGTCTCCCATGGGGCCCATGAAATCTAAAGAGTCCATCCAGGACCAATGGACCCCCAAGTGTGAAGAGGCCTTCGATCAGCTGAAAGAGAGTCTGACCACCGCCCCTGTACTAGCCTATGCAGATACCACAAAACCTTACGAGCTGCATGTGGACACCAGCCAAGATGGGCTTGGTGGAGTGCTATACCAGGAACACAATGGTCACTTACGACCTGTTGCTTATGTGAGTAGAAGCCTGACACTTGCTGAGAAGAATTATCCCACCCAAAAGCTTGAATTCCTGGTCTTAAAATGGGCTGTGGTGGACAAATTGAAAGATTACTTGTACATGACTGAATTTGTAGTCAAGACAGATAATAATCCACTTACCTACCTTCTGACCACCGCCAAACTGGATGCAACAGGACATAGGTGGCTGGCTGCCCTCTCAAGTTTCACTTTCAGCCTTAAGTACCGACCAGGAGTTGGAAATAGGGTTGCAGATGCCCTATCCAGGAGATCCCATACTTCTACTGATCTTACCAAAGAGTGGGTCCAGTTGACCCCGGAGGGAGTGCGAGCCCTATATAGGGGGACGGAACTTCAAACCAAACGAGGATCAAGGACCAGAGAGAACCTTTCACCTTGTAAGAGACAGGTTCTACTGGCCCTGTATGCGGGCTGAAGTCGAGGGGTACTGCCATTCTTGTGTCCGGTGCATACAAAGGAAGACTTTGCCACGACAAGCTGCCCCAATGAGCCATCTGCAGAGTCAAGGACCCATGGAACTGGTGTGCATTGACTTCCTTTGTCTAGAGCCAGATCTGAATGGAAAAGGGAATGTCCTGGTAGTGACATACCATTTCACCAGATACGCTCAAGCATTCCCTACTGTTGTAATATGTTGGCCGATTTATGTGGGACAATATATTATTATATATATGTATAAGTATATATATATGTATAAGATTGACTAGGCCAGATTTCAGTTGACTTTGGTATCTGTAATCTAATTACACATATCAAAGGGTGTTTGTTGACCTAAGGGCCAAACAAGATTTACTGCACATATCAGAGGGGGCTTGTTGATGTTAAGATGCAAGAATCCAGGATAAGTCTAAGAGGGGAGGACAGAGTGGGAGCAGCCAGGTGAAGGGGAGGACAGGGTGGATGCAGCCAGGTGGAGGGGAGGACAGGGTGGGAGCAGCCAGGTGGAGGAGAGGACAGGGTGGATGCAGCCAGGTGGAGGGGAGGACAGGGTGGATGCAGCCAGGTGGAGGGGAGGACAGGGTGGATGCAGCCAGGTGGAGGGGAGGACAGAGTGAGAGCAGCCAGGTGGGGGGGAGGACAGGGTGATTGCAGCCAGGTGGATGGGAGGACAGAGTGGGAGCAGCCAGGTGGAGGGGAGGACAGAGTGAGAGCAGCCAGGTGGGGGGGAGGACAGGGTGATTGCAGCCAGGTGGATGGGAGGACAGAGTGGGAGCAGCCAGGTGGAGGGGAGGACAGGGTGGATGCAGACAGGTGGAGGGGAGGAGAGGGTGGATGCAGCCAGGTGGAGGGGAGGACAGAGTGGGAGCAGCCAGGTGGAGGGGAGGAAAGGGCGGATGCAGCCAGGTGAAGGGGAGGAAAGGGTGGATGCAGCCAGGTGGAGGGGAGGACAGGGTGTATGCAGTCGGAGGGGAGGACAGAGTGGGAGCAGCCAGGTGGAGGGGAGGACAGGTTGGAAGCAGCCAGTGATAAGGTCCTGTACCTCTACGGAAGCCTGCATCCCCGCCCCCCCCCTCCTCCCTCCACCTGGAGGTAAGTTCTTACCTTGGGGGATATATAGTAGAATGACTGGCACTTTCTCTCTGGCTCCCTCCACCTGACATCCTCGTGGTCCCTCTTTTCCTCTCACGGTCCTCCTCTCCCCTCCTCCCGCTCAGCATGTTGGGGGCTGCAGTACACTTTCAGGTAATCGTCCTGGGGCCTGCTGGTATCCGGGACTACATGTTCCAAAATCCCCTCTTGTTAGTTTCCCAGCCATTGGCCCTGAATGTAGCCAATAGGAGTTGACATTGCCGGGTGAATGAGAGCTGCTGCGGCTCTGCCTGTGTCACTCCCTTTACAGGCTTCAGTTTCGGCGCCGCTGCCCTGTGTCCTGATGAGGGTCGGCAACAGCACAGTCTGCTCACTATTTTCTGGGGGGGGGAATTGACCCGTTGCCCCCCCCTTGGATCCGCCCCTGGTTTCAGCGGCACAGGCAGCAGGAGTGTTGAGTATGTACTGTCTTCTTTTATAAGTATGGCTTGTTTGAAAAAAAATTGTCAAGTCTTTGGGGCTGATTTACTAAAACTGGAGAGTGCAAAATCAGGTTTAGCTTGCATGGTAGCCAATAAGCTTCTAACTCCATCTTGTTCTTCAGCTTTGACAATAAAAATTGGAAGCTGATTAGTTTCTGTGCAGAGCTGCACCAGATTTTGCACACTCCAGTTTTAGTAAATCAACCCTTTTGTGTTGCATATTTCTATTATATTAATAGTAAATAAAAAAAATAATAATAATAATGTTATAATATATTTATGATCATTTCACATATATCTATGGGTTGAGAAACAAAAAATGTTAATGGTATCTCTGAAAAAAGTGAAAAGACCATATATTTGTTCTAACATTATATGCATGAAACTCATAAACATGTACGTGTATTTAAAATTACGAGAGTTTGACAGAATTCAATTTGCAAATTCGAGAGAGCAAAAAAATATTTTACATAAATTGGATCAGTTTGTACTTTTGCAGTATGGAGAACATAGCTACAAATAATTCTAGTGCTTTAAAAGGTACCTTTGAATATAAGATTTAGTTTACCTTCTGATAAAGATAAGAATTTTAAAAGGCACACTTTGTGATAAAAACCAGGCTGGGGGAACGGTTCACATAAAATTATACAGTAAGAAATGCATATGTTTTTCTACATTAGAACTTTGAAAATGACCTTCTTCATATAGCAATATATATTAGTCAGTGGCGGAATTATAGGGGTCGCCATGGCGACTGGGCCCCTTGCTGCAGAGGGCCCTTGAGGGCCCCCTGTATACTTTGATACGAGGAGCAGCATCCCCGATCCTCAGCCGAGCTGTACTCGGCACTGTGCAGGGAGCTGGTTGCACTGATTAGACCTAAAGTGAAAGCAGTGCTTTTTATCTCCCCTACAGTGCAGTACCTGGCAGGAAGAGGTAAAGTAAATGTTTGCAGTTTTTTATAAGACTATCTATCTACTGTATGTGTGTTTATGTGTGTGCATGTATGTGTGTAGCAGGGCTTTAAATCTAAGGGAATGTTTGAGTGGTAGTTGCACTCAAGCACATTATTTGATAGGGTTCTGTAAAACCATTTTTATACTACAGGTGGGATGCTGGTGTATAGTTCCCTGTGGCCTGTTGATGGCGCTACCATCAGAGGCTAGGGTTGAACCGCTGGTACAGTGCCTTGGATGTCCCCTCTCGGTGGTGGTATGGTGGGCGTGTTGGCCTGCTGTGCATGCCGGGAGAGGAGATAAAAGGGGCAGACCCTGTCTGTTAGGGGTGAGTTCCCGGTAGGGTGACCATGATTTTTGACATCTTTTATTGCCGATTTTTGGGGCAGGGGCGTATCATGAAATCAGCGGGCCCGTGTGCAAGATCAAAAGTGGGTCCTAGGCATCAAGAAGAACAACAATATGGTGGGCAAAGCGCGTTGTGGTGAACAGTGGACATGTCTTAAATTGCGCTAAATATTGGCTTAAAGGGGGTGTTGTTAAAGAGAGTCTGAGATTACTTATATAGTGCAGAATGTAGTAATGTTAAATAGGGAATGCAGAGTGTATGGTGGTGAGTAATATGTACAGGAGAGGAGTGCGGAGTATATGGAGGTGGGTAATATGTACAGGAGAGGAGTGCGGAGTGTATGGTGGGGGTAATATGTACAGGAGAGAAGTGCAGAGTGTATGGAGGTGGGTAATATGTACAGGAGAGGAGTGCGGAGTGTATGGTGGGTGTAATATGTACAGGAGAGGAGTGCGGAGTGTATGGAGGTGGGTAATATGTACAGGAGAAGAGTGCAGCGTGTATGGAGGTGGGTAATATGTACAGGAGAGGAGTGCGGAGTGTATGGCGGGGAGTAATATGTACAGGAGAGGAGTGCGGCATGTATGGCGGGGGGTAATATGTACAGGAGAGGAGTGCGGAGTGTATGGTGGGGGTAATATGTACAGGAGAGGAGTGCGGCGTGTATGGCGGGGGGTAATATGTACAGGAGAGGAGTGCGGAGTGTATGGCGGGGGTAGTTAATGGAGAGAGGAGGAAGAGGAGTGCAATACCACCTCCTGATAGTCTGTCAGCCACTACTATACCACCTTGGTGGTGGGGCACTCCGAAGGATGTAAGGGGGCACTCTGGAGGAAGTAAAGAGACACTCTGGAGGCACTAAGGGGGCACCCTGGAGGTTGTAAGGGGAGATGAAAGGGGGCACTCTGGCAGTACTAACTTAGTCAGAGCCCCCCTACATCCTCCGGGGTGCCCCCTTAGTGCCTCCTTACATCCTCTGTAGTGACCCCTTACATCCTCCTCCAGAGTGCCCCCTTACATCCTCTTCCAGAGTGCCCCCTTAGTACTACTGTACTAAGGGGCACTCTGGAGAAAGTAAAGGGGCACTCTGGAGAAAGTAAGGGGAGGGAGTAAGGGAGCACTCTGGAGGAAGTAAGGAGCACTCTGGAGGCACACAGATAGTACCTCCAGAGTTCCCCCTGCAGCGAGTCCTGAGGAGTGATGGCCATTAATCCATGCCAGGTGAATGTTAGGAAAAGCAGAGCACACCACCCACCTCATGGCTGCCCTATTCCACTACTGCTTGCTCTCTCCCTGCCACAGCCCTGACATAAGCCCAGTCCAGCCTGTGGTGTATGTCCCCATGTTATCTGTACCTGAGTTATTGCAGTTCCTCCGGGGGATGCTGCACCCACTGCTGCTCAGGTCAGGGCGGTGAGGTCTTATCCCACTCCCTCCTGGGCTGGGATGAGCTGTGTACAGAGTGCAGGGTTCTGGGATGAGCTGTGTACAGAGTGCAGGGTTCTGGGATGAGGTGTGTACAGAGTGCAGGGTTTCTAGGATGAGCTGTGTACAGAGGGCAGGATTCTGGGATGAGCTATGTACAGAGTGTAGGGTTTTGGGATAAGCTATATAAAGGGTCCACGGTTCTAAGATGAGCTATATAAAGGGTCCACGGTTCTGAGATGAGCTATATACAGGGTTCTGGGATGAGCTATATACAGGGTGCAGGGTTCTGGGGTGAGCTATATACAGGGTGCAGGGTTCTGAGGTGAGCTTTATAAAGGGTGCAGGGTACTGGGATGAGCGATATACAGGATGCAGCAGAGGCGTAATTAGAACCTTCAGGGCCCTGGTGCAAGAAACCATGAAGGGCCCCCGACCTCCTGCCTGGGCCATTCCCTCCGAGCCCAGAGGGGGCAGTATAATGTAAAATGGGAGGGGAGCAGTGGAGGGCAGTATAATGGAAGGGGGGCAGTATTATGCGAGGGAGTGGTAGCGGAGGGCAGTATGATGGGAGGAGAGGCAGTGGAGCGCAGTATAATGGGAGGGGGCAGTGGAGGGCATGTGGGAGGGGGGTTAGCGGAGGGAGGTATGATGGAAGGGGGTCTAATGGAGGGCAGTATAATGTAAATGGGAGGGGTGGCAGTGGAGGGCAGTATAATGGGAGGGGGGTAGTGGAGGGCAGTATAATGGGAGGGGCTGGGTTACTGGAGGGCAGTATGATGGGAGGGGTGGTAGTGGAGGGCAGTATAATGGGAGGGGGGTAGTGGAGGGCAGTATGATGGGAGGGGTGGTAGTGGAGGGCAGTATAATGGGAGGGAGGGAAGTATGATGGGAGGGGTGGTAGTGGAGGGCAGTATAATGGGAGGGGTGTTAGTGGAGGGCAGCATGATGTAAGGGGTGGTAGTGGAGGGCAGTATGATAGGAGGGGTGGTAGTGGAGGGCAGTATGACTGGAGGGGGGCAGTGTATGGGAGGTAGCAGAGTATATTGGGGGGGTAGTGGAGGGCAGTATAATGTAAATGGGAGGAATGGCAGTAGAGGGCAGTATAATGGGAGGGGGGTAGTGGTGGGCAGTATAATGTAAATGGGAGGGGTGGCAGTGGAGAGCAGTATAATGGGAGGGGGCAGTATGATGGGAGGGGGTGGTAGTGGAGGGCAGTATAATGGGGGGGGGTAGTGGAGGGCAGTATAATAGGAGTGGTGGCAGTGGAGGGCAGTATAATAGGAGGGGTGACAGTGGAGGGCAGTATAATGGGAGGGGGGCAGTATGATGGGAGGGGGTGGTACTGGAGGGCAGTATAACGGGGGGTTAGTGGAGGGCAGTATAATAGGACGGGTGGCAGTGGAGGGCAGTATAATAGGAGGGGTGGCAGTGGAGGGCAGTAAAATGGGAGGGGGTGGTAGTGGAGGGCAGTATAATGGGGGGGGGTTAGTGGAGGGCAGTATAATGGGAGGAGTGGCAGTGGAGGGCAGTATAATAGAAGGGGTGGCAGTGGAGGACAGTAAAATGGGAGAGGGCAGTAAAGGACAGTATAATGGGAGGGGGGCAGTATGATGGGAGGGGGTGGTAGTGAAGGGCAGAATAATGGGGGGCAGTATAATGTAAAATGGGAGGGGTGGCAGTATAGTGGTAGGGGGCAGTATTATGGGAGGGGGTGGTAGCGGAGGGCAGTATGATGGGAGGGGGGGCAGTGGAGGGCAGTATAATGGGAAGGGGGTTACTGGAGGGCAGTATGATGGGAGGGGTAGTAGTGGAGGGCAGTATAATGGGAGGGGGTAGTGGAGGGCAGTATGATGGGAGGGGTGGTAGTGGAGGGCAGTATAATGGGAGGGAGGGAAGTATGATGGGAGGGGTGGTAGTGGAGGGCAGTATAATGGGAGGGGTGTTAGTGGAGGGCAGCATGATGTAAGGGGTGGTAGTGGAGGGCAGTATGATAGGAGGGGTGGTAGTGGAGGGCAGTATGATGGGAGGGGTGGTAGTGGAGGGCAGTATGATGGGAGGGGTGGTAGTGGAGGGCAGTATGATGGGGCGGGGGTTAGTGGAGGGCAGTATAATAGGAGGGGTGGCAGTAGAGGGCGGTATAATGGCAGGGTGGGCAGTATGATGGGAGGGGGTGGTAGTGGATGGCAGTATAATAGGGGGAGTTATTGGTGGGCAGTATAATAGGAGGGGTGGCAGTGGAGGGCAGTATAATAGGAGGGGTGGCAGTGGAGGGCAGTATAATGGTAGGGGGGCAGTATTATGGGAGGGGGTGGTAGCGGAGGGCAGTATGATGGGAGGGGTGGTAGTGGAGGGCAGTATAATGGGAGGGGGGTAGTGGAGGGCAGTATAATGGGAGGGGTGGTAGTGGAGGGCAGTATGATGGGAGGGAGGGCAGTATGATGGGAGGGGTGGTAGTGGAGGGCAGTATGATGGGAGGGAGGGCCGTATGATGGGAGAGGTGTTAGTAGAGGGCAGTATAATGGGAGGGGGTTAGTGGAGGGCAGTATGATGGGAGGGGTGGTAGTGGAGGGCAGTATGATGGGAGGGAGGGCAGTATGATGGGAGGGGTGGTAGTGGAGGGCAGTATGATGGGAGGGAGGGTCATATGATGGGAGGGGTGGTAGTAGAGGGCAGTATAATGGGAGGGGGGTTAGTGGAGGGCAGTATGATGTAAGGGGTGGTAGTGGAGGGCAGTATGATAGGAGGGGTGGTAGTGGAGGGCAGTATGATGGGAGGGGTGGTAGTGGAGGGCAGTATGAGGGGAGTGGTGGTAGTGGAGGGCAGTATGATGGGGCAGGGGTTAGTGGAGGGCAGTATAATAGGAGGGGTGGCAGTAGAGGGCGGTATAATGGCAGGGAGGGCAGTATAATAGGGGGAGTTATTGGTGGGCAGTATAATAGGAGGGGTGGCAGTGGAGGGCAGTATAATAGGAAGGGTGGCAGTGGAGGGGCAGTATGTTGGGAGGGGTGGTAGTGGTAGTGGAGAGCAGTATAATGTACAGCATGACTGGAGTCTGGAGGGGGGCAGTGTATGGGAGGGAGCAGAGTTACCATGAGCTACTCAGAGTTAGGGCAGTGCAGGGAGCATTTTGCCTACCTTTCTTCCAGTGCAGGAACAGCCATCAGGTAAGAGCCGGAGTCGGGGGCGGAGTCAGGGGTGGAGTCGGGGGTGGAGCTTAGGCGCAAGGACGCCGAGGAGGAATCCTCCTCTGGCTCGCTCGGAATCCTGGGGCTCCACTCTCCTCCTCGTCATGACGTTGTTTTGGCAGTGAGCCAGGCAGCGTCTGGGGGTGAAATGAAGCGGTCTCGGACAGAACTAGCACAGCGGGCAGTGAGGGACAGTGGCAATGCGGTGGCAATTTTTAGGGGCCATTAGATCGGCCAAGGGGGGAATTCAGGGACACTTTATTGTCCCGGAATGAAGGTGCCCGGGACCAGGGACAAAGATGTAAATTACGGGATAATCCCGGGCAATCCAGGACACGTGGGCACCCTAGTTCCCGGGGGTCCGACCCCGGGAGCGTGTTGTTCTGTTCGTGGCCACCCCAGGCACCTTTAGCCCTGGGGTGGAGTTCCTGGCCCGGTACACTGGTGGATCAGTCCCAGACACCTTTAGCCCTGGGGCTGCAACTGAAGGCCTTGGGTCCAGCACCTTCGGCTGGAGCCCACGGAGGGAGGAGGAATCTCAGGGTGCTGCCTTGCGAGGAGACCCGTATCTAGAAGAGGAGGCCGGGGAGGACCGTTCCGAGGGACTGGTGAGAGATCACAGTGAAGGAAGGGGCCTGGTAACTCTCTGGAGGGATGTCACCTTCCTGATAGAGGCCTACTACCCGAACCAACGTTCACCAGGTCTGTGGCAGAGACCTAATGTTCACCAGGTCTGTGGCAGAGACCTAACGTTCACCAGGTCTGTGGCAGAGACCTAACGTTCACCAGGTCTGTGGCAGAAACCTAACGTTCACCAGATCTGTGGCAGAGTTTGTGCAGAGACTGTGTGTAACCTAATTTGAGCATCACTCCGGCTGCTAGGATCGACTCTAATGGGAGACTATCCGGATAGGCTGAGACTACCTGAAGATATGGGTAGTGAATAAGTATTCGTTTGTGCCTGGACCTACTCCAACATCTCTTGCTGTCCTGATCTTCCTCCTTTCCTATTCAAATGACTATGCATAAGAGAAAATAAACTCTACCTTGGAGTTGCAATTGGTGTGGACCTTGGAGTTATTGGGGAATAGAGACTTGTCTTTATTACAGTGAAGACGGGAACCATTCTCTGGAGAACCTGACCATAAAGACCCAGGTACATTACACCGCTCAAACTCTTCACACAGGAGGGTACGGGCATGTGGCATGGTGTGCCCCTTTTCCTCTAAGTGAGCCAAAGGTAAGGAAGAGGGGTGTGTGTGCTACACGTGGGGGCTCGAGTCCGGGATTTTTGTGGTCGAAAACCCCCAGAGTTTGGACTTTGTTCCCCTTGTGAGGCTCCGTGGAGGTGGGCCATCTTTGGAAGAATTTTGGCTGCGCCACGAGGAGAGCCCAAGCTGCGTAGTTCGTGGGCGTGCCAAGAGAAGAGAAAGCCCGCGAACATTGCAGGAAAATGGGAGGAGCCTCGCCATGTGGTGAGATGTGCGTGGTGACTTTGGCGCCAAATGGACAGTGCGTGATGGATCGGCGAGTGAGCAACATGGCGACTAATGCCCCATGGATTCCAGTTCCTTCAACCATGTACGTTGCCTCTTTCGCTGCTCCCTTGATGGATACGGGGATTCGGCTGAAGCCTCGGGGTCGCTTCGCTCTCTACGTCTGCAGAGACGCGGAGGCCCTTGGAGTGGTTTGTCCTGGATGCCAGGGACTGGTGGTGCACCTTCGGCCCTTTGGAAGATGTGACAAGTGCAAGGAGTTTATCTTCGAGGTAGAGCAACCTACAGAAAAACCTCGGGCCTACCGTTTGAATTGCCTTACGGGCGCCACTACTCTTGAGGAGGAAACCAGTGCTTCTACAGCCACCCCCACGCGCACTGTCGTGACTTCGGAGGAAGACGTTGCGGATGTTCCAGTAGTTGAGGAACCGGAGAGGCCAGCGGATGCTGCCTCTATCACTACAGAGTCTTCGCTCCCACCGCCCAAGCGAAAGGTGGGCTATGTGAAAGCCTCCTGCGGCAGTGGTCGAGTTACACCCCAGCACTTGCCTGAATCGGACTGTTTAGTCGGAGGGACCTCCAGACGATCCGCGACAGTGTCACAACGGGTACTTACCGAGGCCGAGATGCCGAGAGCGGTTCACCCTTGCAACTTGACGCACTCCGCCCCCTGGAAGTGAGACAGGGAGAGAATGGCGAGAAGAGGCACTGGTGACCAGCAGGTGGAGAGGACTTGCAAGGCTGGCTGGAATAGCTGAGTAGTCCGTGAAGATGCTGGAGGTTAATCACCAGGCGGTAGCAGGGATAAGCAGGAACTGAAGATAATATCTCCGACAGTCAGGTTCAGCAGGGATTGACGGAAACCAGCTGCGGCTGGGGGTGCAGATCGAGGGTTTAAAGTTGCTGATAGCAAAGTCCAGATAGGTATAGGAATCAGATCAGGGCTGAAGATCACAAGGAAGATCCGAGGTACAGGCAGGAAGTCAAGGGCTGGAGAAAACAGAAGATCTGGGTCACAGGCCAAGGGTCAAGCACAGGGAGAAGGCAGAAGTCCGTAAAACAAACAGAAGGTCAGGTCCAGGAGAGATGAAAGAGGTAATCAAGCCAGTCCGGGTCACAACTGGGTTTTCAAGCAGGATTTAGGAAACTGGATACACAGGAAAGCTGACAACAAACCAGCAACCTGTCAGTGAGCTAGGCCTCTTTATATATGCCTGCCTGTATTCTGATTGGCGCAGCCGCGCGCACACGCGCATGCCGTTGCATCGGCGCGCGCACCCGCGAACGCCGGAGCACTGTCCCGCGCACGCGCATGCGCCAAAGCGCCGACCCACCGTGCCTGCGTACTGGGTGCTGGTTGGATTGGAAGTTCCCCTGACAGACAGCTACAGGCCGAGGTAAGCCGGGGAAAGGGACAAAAGTGAGAGTCCGAAGTATCGGGGATGTTTGGGTTCCCGACCCTAAAGAACTTGTTAAGGACAGTGATTCCTCCACCACCAAAAATGATTTGCCGGCAGAGGAGTATGATAGCTCTGATCTGGAGTCGTCCTCCGAGGTGGGAGACGATGCCGAGATAGACGAACTGTTTGTCAAGAAGGGCTGGGATAAAATACCCCTATCCTCCGCCAGAAGTAGAAGGGATTCACCCAAAGTTCCTGGGGCTATCGCACCCCAGGTGGAGGCCCATGCGCTTGAGGAGGTACCTGACCTCAGGCCTACATCCCCCAGACCTATATTGCTGGTGCCAACCGCTGTGGCTGAGTATGCGCCATTGCGGGCTGCTATGTTGGGTCTCAAGGCAGTGAAAGTGACTAGGTATCCGGATGCCATTGTCCTACCGGGTGCGGAAGACCGTGCTACCCTTCCTCCGCTCTCCAGGATGCAACCGCTGTTCAATCAGAGGGTGGCCGCTGATTACGGATGGGAGTACCCGTATGTCTCAAGAGACTTGCTTTTTTAGGTGGAAGCCTACAGGGAGAGATGGTACGCTGATTTTCTGTGGGACTATTTTAAAGTGCCTAATGCTCGCAGGTATCTCTCCTGTTCTGCAGCTGTTGCTGAGAGGTACAAGGGGTGTAAATTGGACTGGGTACTGGGTCGGTACATACACGCAGATCGGGTGGTTGTGTGTCGGTCTGTGTGCTACACGTGTATATGTGCATGTATGTATGCATGTGTGTGTATGTGCATATGTATGTATGTGTGTGTGCATGTATGTGTGTGTGCATGTATGTGTATATGTTTGATGGCACAGTGGCTGCGTTTGATGGGCACAGTGGCTGCATTGGATGAGTACAGTGGCTGCGTTTGATGGCACAGTGGCTGCTTTTGATGGGCACAGTGGCTGCGTTTGATGGCACAGTGGCCGCATTTGATGGCACAGTGGCTGCGTTTAATGGGCACAGTGGCTGCGTTTGTTGGCACAGTGGCTGCGTTTGATGGCGCAGTGGCTGCGTTTGATGGGCACAGTGGCAGCGTTTGATGGGAACAGTAGCTGCGTTTGATGGGCACAGTGGCTGCGTTTGATGGGCACAATGGCTGCGTTTGATGGGACAGTGGCTGCGTTTGATGGGCACAGTGGCAGCGTTTGATGGGCACAGTGGCAGGGTTTGATGGGCACAGTGGTTGCGTTTGATGGGCACAGTGGCTGCATTTGATGGCACAGTGTCTGTGTTTGATGGCACAGTGGCTGCGTTTGATGGCACAGTGGCTGCATTTGATGGGCACAGTGGGGCACAGTGGCTGCGTTTGATGGGCACAGTGGCTGCGTTTGATGGGCACAATGGCTGCATTTGATGGGACAGTGGCTGCGTTTCATGGCACAGTGGCTGTGTTTGATGGCACAGTGGCTGCGTTTGATGGGCACAGTGGGGCACAGTGGCTGCGTTTGATGGGCACAGTGGCTGCGTTTGATGGGCACAGTGGCTGCATTTGATGGGCACAGTGGGGCACAGTGGCTGCGTTTGATGGGCACAGTGGCTGCGTTTGATGGGCACAGTGGCTGAGTTTGATGGGCACAGTGGCTGCGTTTGATGGCACAGTGGCTGTGTTTGATGGCACAGTGGCTGCGTTTGATGGGCACAGTGGATACGTTTGATGGGCACATTGGCTGCGTTTGGGCACAGTGGCTGCATTTGATGGGCACAGTGGCAGCTTTTAATGGGCACAGTGGCTGCATTTGATGGGCACAGTGGGGCACAGTGGCTGCGTTTGATGGCACAGTGGCTGCTATTGATGGCACAGTGGCTGCGTTTGATGGGCACAGTGGCTGCGTTTGATGGGCACAGTGGCTGAGTTTGATGGCACAGTGGCTGCGTTTGATTGCACAGTGGCTGCGTTTGATGGCACAGTGGCTGCGTTTGATGCCACAGTGGCTGCGTTTGATGGGCACAGTGGCTGCGTTTGATGGTACAGTGAGGCTGCATTTTTTTTTTCAGTTTTCTTGCACCCCCCTAAACATTTTGGACAGCAGCCACCACTGGTTTATATGTGTGTGCATATGTGCATTTATATAATTGTGTGTGTGTATGTGTGTATACAGTATATGTGTGTGTATTATGCGTGTGTGTGTTCATAGATGTGTATGTGTGTGTTTACATGTATGTATGCACATTTTATGTATGCGCTTTTAATCCTGACCCCCTATATGTGTACAATCAGAAACGATTTTTTATTTTTTTTTTGCTTGTTCATAGTACCAGCAAAAAAACGCTGTTCCTCTGAAAAGCGATCCATGCTCAGATTGCTTTTTAGAGGCATTTGGCAGCCGGTAAAGAGGCAATGTGTTGCCTCCTGACCACCTGTTTTAACCCATTATATGCATCATCACTATGCTGCAACTGCATGCAGTTGCAGGGTGGTTGCAGTGCATCCCCATTCCCCTTGGGGTATACTTCAAGGGTGCCCTGACTGGAAAAAAATTGAGAAACACTGACATTTTCCTCCTGCAGCCGCTGAACGCCTGCGGGAGGGAGAGGAGGAGAAGCGGGGGGGGGAAATGGAGAAATCGGTTTCTTTATTTGCAGCCACCCACTTGCGACCATGCCCTGTTGTTCCGCCACCAGGCTCAGAGGAAAGGGCCCTGTCCGGGGCTCAGTGGGGCCCTTCATGGTTTCTTGCATCGGGGCCCTGAAGGTTCTAGTTACGCCACTGATATTAGTATATAGTTTTGAAAGTCTGTCCAAGTTGCTGGGAGGAACTTTTTTAAAGAGACACTAGGAAGAACATTTACAAAGAAAGTCATGGCCATTGTGTCCCTCAAAGTGGCAGTAAAGTCTGTTTTACCACTTATACCTACAGGTAAGCCTAAAATAAGGCTTATCTGTAGGTACTGTGAATATTTCCTAAACTTGCACTGTTTAGGAGTTATTCAGAGTGCATGCAACCAGTAACGTCACGGTATGCCCGACCTTCAGAGCCTATGCCGTAAACGGCTGCTACTGCTCTCATAAGTCGGAGTGACGTCATTGCGCCCCCGGTCACTCATGTAGCCGGAGGCTGGGTACCCAGAAGGAAGACCGGGTGAAGGTGAAAGCCCTCTCAGCAGTGACAGCATGCTGCTGGAGGGCTTTGTTTTAAGGTAAGTTTCTCATAATAAAGGGAATGTTTCCGCGCTAGTTGCTGACACACCTAAATAGTGAAACGGAATGCGCTTAAATAATTATGAAATGGATACATTAACCAATCAAAACCATGAAAGAAAATATCACTGGTGTCTATAAATGGTGCATATAAACATACAAAGAAAATATTGAAAGTCCTGTAAATAAAGTGCCTGTGCAATAATAAAACACTTGCGTGTATAAACACTACAAGTGAACGTATATGAACTGGTAACAATATCAATAGTCCAGTGTGGCAAAAAAGTTAATAATAAATGAAAAGTATATATATAGATAAAGAAATAGTGGTTGCAAGCATATAGTCTCTCAAAAAAGATTTCTTGCTGGGATGCGGTAAACAGATGTGCAAATATCCTGATATATTAGTGAAGTGTGAATACTGTTACTGTTGGTATAGTAATCCTAAAGGGGAGGGGGGGAGCGGGGGATCACCGTCTTACTGTTAGTCCTGGTACTTCCGGTCTGCGGTACCTCTCAATCTCGCCTCTCTACACTATTGGAGATTTCTCTCTCTCCTCATCCCGGAGCCAATACTCCCATTGGAACCGATCCCCCGCTGTTGTTGGGGGCTACCATCTTGAATGTGATGTTAGCAGCCCCAGCAGACTCAGAGCTGTACTGATGCTCTGTAGCAGGGGTCTCCAAATGTTCTAAACACAGGGATGGTTTACTGTCCTTCAGATTTTGGGGGGCAGACTATGGCCAGTGGGAGTAGAAAATATCCCAGCGTCAATGGGAGTAAAAAAATTACACATCGTCTGTGGACAATAGGAGGAGGAATAGTTTCAATATCATTGGTATTGGTGGGAGGAATAGTGCCCCATCATTGGTATTGGTAATAGTGTCCCATCATTGGTATCAGTGGAAGGAATAGTTCCCCCCATCATTGGTGTCCGTGGGAGGAATAGTGCCCCATCACTGGTATTGGTGGGAGGAATTGTGTCCCGTCATTGATATTGGTGGGTGGAATAGTGCCCCATCACTGGTATTGGTGGGATGAATAGTGTCCCATCATTGGTATTGGTGGGTGGAATAGCGCCTCATCATTGATATTGGTGGGAGGAATAGTGCCCCATCACTGGTATTGGTGGGATGAATAGTGCCCCATAATTGGTATTGGTGGGTGAAATAGTGCCTCATCATTGATATTGGTGGGAGGAATAGTGCCCCATCACTGGTATTGGTGGGATGAATAGTGCCCCATAATTGGTATTGGTGGGTGAAATAGCGCCTCATCATTGGTTCTGGTGGGAGGAATAGTGCCTCATCATTGATATTGGTGGGAGGAATAGTGCCCCATCACTGGTATTGGTGGGATGAATAGTGCCCCATAATTGGTATTGGTGGGTGAAATAGCGCCTCATCATTGGTTCTGGTGGGAGGAATAGTGCCCCATCATTGGTATTGGTGGGAGGAATAGTGCCCCATCACTGGTATTGGTGGGATGAATAGTGCTTCATCATTGGTATTGGTGGGAGGAATAGTGCCACATCATTGGTGTCTGTGGGAGGAATAGTGCCCCATTATTGGTATTGGTGGGTGGAATAATGTCCTATCATTGGTATTAGCATGAGAAATAGTGCTCCATCGCTGGTGTCAGTGAAAGAGTGGAAGCACATGTACCTCATCATTGGTGTCATTGGGAGAAAAATCCCCAGTTGTTGGCATCAATGAGAGAAATAGTGCCCCATTGTTGGAGTCAGTGGAAGGAATGGTGCCTCATTGTTGGTGTCAGTGGGAAGAATGGTGCTTCATATCATTGGGAGGAATAGTCCCAAGAGCAGCATTCAGCTTGCGGGCCACAGTTTGGGGACCACTGCTCTTTAGTATTTTCCTTCTCTGCTTCCCCTAGCAGCTACAAAAATGTAATGTAGGGAGGTGAGGGAGGAGCAGAGTAGCTGCGCCAGCACAGACCATAATTAGACACTCCCAAATGAGGAGATGACATGCAAGAAGGAAGAAGGCTGTGCCAGGGAATTGAGTCCTGCTGAATTTGTCACATTTTCCTAGCACATTCAAAAGCACATTGCAAGTAAATAAAAAAAAATCATGCAAAAAAAAAAAAAACTACCGGTAACAGTGTTTAAAATATTTGACTTTTCTGTGCTTACCTGCATTTTTGGTTGATGACATTGTTTCTTTAATGTGCAGCAGTTTGCTAAACTGTCACTGAAATGTGACAGATTAATCATAATAAAAATTCAAAATTAACCCTTTGCATATGGATATAAACCCTTACATATTTCCAGCAAACTTTCATATAAAAACAGGTATTTTTAGTTCACATACATTCAAATACATGTTCAAGCTGGCAAACTCAGTCTAAGTAATCCCTCTCTGGCCAGTCCCTACTCTAATGTGCAAGATGCCAAACACTTACTTGCTTACAGCATACTTTAGTGAGCATACAGTACTGTGCAAAAGTCTTAGGCAGGTGTGAGAAAATGCTGTAAATTAGGAATGCTTTCAGAAATAGAAGTGTTAATAGTTTGATATCAATTTAAAAAATGGGAAGTAAATGAATAGAACAGAAATCCAAATCAAATCAATATTTGGTGTGACTAAACTTTGCCTTCAAACCAGTATTAAATCTTCTGGTAGGTGGTTCCAATCATCTTGGAGAAGTAACGACAGATCCTTCCGTCTCTTCGTGTAATCCCACACAGACTCAATGATGTGGAGATCAGGGCTCTGTGGGAGCCAAACCATAATTTCCAGGCCTCCTTGTTCTTCTTTACGCTGAAGAAAGTTCCTAATGACATTGGCTGTATGTTTGGGGTCGTTGTCCTGCTGCAGAATAAATCTGGAGCCAATCACATGCCTCCATGATGGTATGGACTTAAAGATAATTATCTGCCTGTATTTCTCAGCAATGAGGACACCGTTGATCCTGAGTTCCTGACCAAATCTCCAACTCCAGCTCATGGTGTTCAGGTGCTTCTCATGTTGTCTGAATGTTTCAAACTGGTCCAATAGGGGGGGCATATTGGACAGTGGGAGGAAACCTGTCAAATGAGAGCACAGGCATAGTTACAGCACTGCCCATTGGCAGAGGAAAGTGTCTCCGTGCATGCTGGGTGACTGTATATATGTCAAGGGCACATGTGTTCTGGGTCTTCAGCTAAAGAGCGGAGTCTAAAAGCGAGGGGGCAGCTGCCCCTTTTCTGTAGAAGCTGCCATGTGGCCTTAGGTTGCTGACCTGAGGGCCTGAATCTAAGAATAGCTGTAACTCCAATGTACTACAGAGCGGACTGTAAGTCGGATTCAGTGTACGGTAAGGAGAGTATGCTCAGCAGCTGGTTACACATCTGGACTCATTAGCACAAGTGTGGGCCACAAGAACAACCTTTTTATGGTGTCACACACAGGTGATCCAGTGGATACTTGGTGTGTAGGGATGAGCCGAACACCCCCCGGTTCGGTTTGCACCAGAACCTTCGAACGGACCGAAAGTTTGCGCGAACGTTAGAACCCTATTAAATACAATGGACGCGAACGTTCAAAATCTAAAGTGCTAATTATAACGACTAATATGCATGTTATTGTCCTAAAAAGGGTTTGGGGACCCGGGTTCTGCCCCAGGGGACATGTATCAATGCAAAACAAAGTTTTAAAAAAGGCAGTTTTTCGGGAGCAGTCATTTTAATGATGCATAAAGTGAAAAAAAATTGAAATATTCCTTTAAATATCATACATGGGGGGTGTCTAAAGTATGCCTGTGAAGTGGCATGTGTTTCCCGTGTTTAGAACTGTCCCTGCACAAAATGACATTTGTAAAGGAAAAAAAGCCATTTAAAACTGCTTGCGGTTTTAATGTAATGTCTGGTCCCGGTAATATCGATGAAAATCTTTGAGAAAAATAGCATGGCTACCCCATCAAGCCCCCCCCCCCCCCTACCCCAGCCCATTACCAGCCCCTTTGGGTCTTGTATGGATATTAAGGGGAACCCCGCACCCAAAATAAAAAAAGGCCCTATATACTCTGAACAGCAGTATACAGGCAGTGCAAACAAGACAGGGACTGTAGGTTTGTTCTTAAGTAGAATCTGTTTGTAATTTTGAACAGGTACATTGTTTAGGGGAAGCTCCAGCCCAAAAATCTATTTTTAAGCTTTTTGGAAAACATAGGGAAGGGTTATCACCCCTGTAACATTTGTTTTGTTGTCTGTTCACCTGTTCAGAACATTTCACCTCACTTTCCGTCCCAATGACAAATGTTTTTGAAAAGTGGGTTTTTTATTGAAACAAGGATTGGTGATAAAGCATCAGTAGAGAGGAGACACCTTTTTCCCATATTAACTCTTACAGGAGAGAATTTCCCTTCCTAGGGGTAGATTTCCTCTCACTTCCTGTTGTCTCCTTCCGTTTGCAAGTAGGAGTCGTTTGTAAGTTGGATGTTTGAAAGTAGGGGCCTGCCGTATATACTCTGCTGAATTTGCCCCTTACATGTTGGTGTTGCCCTCACAGTTACTCTTGGGCGCTGGAACGCCCTGCTGTGAACTATTATATCAGGAATTGTAATTACATGCCATTGTTGAACAGTGGTAGGAAAAATTGGGCCTTTGGTGGCGGTGCTGGTGCTACAACACTGTCAGCCCTCACAGTTACTCTTGGTGGGCGCATGAATGTGCCCTACTGTAAATTATTAGATCAAGAATTGTAATTGCATGCCCCTGTTGAAGAGGGGCAGAAAAATTGGGCCTTTGGTGGTGGTGGTGGTGGTGGTGTTGCCACAACACTGTAAGCCCTCACAGTTACTCTTGGTGGGCGCAGGAATGGGCCCTGCTGTGAATTATTAGATCAAGAATTGTAATTACATGCCCCTGTTGAACAGGGGCAGAAAAATTGGGCCTTAGGCACTGGTGCCACAACACTGCAACCCCTCACAGATACTGTACTTGGAGCACAGCAATGAGCCCTGTTGCAAAGTATTGCATCAAAAATTGTAATTACACGCCCCTGTTAAACAGGGGCTGAAAAATTGGGCCTTAGGCACTGGTGCCACAACACTGCCACCCCTCACAGATACTGTACTTGGAGCACAGCAATGAGCCCTGTTGCAAAGTATTGCATCAAAAATTGTAATTACACGCCCCTGTTAAACAGGGGCTGAAAAATTGGGCCTTAGGCACTGGTGCCACAACACTGCAACCCCTCACAGATACTCTACTTGGAGCACAGCAATGAGCCCTGTTGCAAAGTATTGCATCAAAAATTGTAATTACACGCCCCTGTTAAACAGGGGCTGAAAAATTGGGCCTTAGGCACTGGTGCTGGTGCCACGACACTGCAATCTCTCCCAGATACTCTAGTTGGAGTGCAGGAATGAGCCCTGCTGCAAAGCATTACATAAAAAATTGTAATTACATGCCCCTGTTAAACAGGGGCTGAAAAATTGGGCCTTAGTCACTGGTGGCGGCACCCAGAAACAAAAATGTTCTTCCAAGCTATCATCATGAATCGGATCATTGAGGAGAAGGAGGATAGTCAGTCAACATAACAAGACAGTCACTCATCACTAGTGATGAGCCGAACACCCCCGGGTTCGGTTCGCACCAGAACCCGCGAACGGACCGAAAGTTCGAACGAACATTAGAACCCTATTAAATACAATGGATGCGAACGTTCGAATTCTAAAGTGCTAATTATAACAACTATTATGCATGTTATTGTCATAAATAGGGTTTGGGAACCCGGGTTGTGCACCAGGGGACATGTATCAATGCAAAAAGAAGTTTTAAAAACGGTCGTTTTTCGGGAGCAGTCATTTTAATGATGCATAAAGTGAAAAAAAAAAAGTCAAATATTCCTTTAAATATCGTACCTGGGGGGTGTCTAAAGTATGCCTGTGAAGTGCCACGTGTTTCCCGTGTTTAGAACTGTCCCTGCACAAAATGACACTTCTAAAGGAAAAAAAAGCCATTTAAAACTGCTTGCGGCTTTAATGTAATGTCTGGTCCCGGTAATATGGATGAAATTCTTTAAGAAAAATGGCATAGCTACCCCATGACCCCCCCCCCTACCCCAGCCCATTACCAGCCCCTTTGGGTCTTGTATGGATATTAAGGGGAACCCCGCACATAAAATAAAAAAGGCCCTATATACTCTGAACAGCCGTATACAGGCGGTGCATACAAGACAGGGACTGTAGGTTTGTTCTTATGTAGAATCTGTTTGTAATTTTGAACAGGTACATTGTTGAAGTGTAGCTCCAGCCCAAAAATCTATTTTTAAACTTTTTGGGAAACATAGGTAAGGGTTATCACCCCTGTAACATTTGTTTTGCTGTCTGTGCCCCTGTTCAGAACATTTCACCTCACTTTCCGTCCCAATGACAACTGTTTTTGAAATGTGGTGTTTTTCTTGAAACAAGGATTGCTGATAAAGCATCAGTACAGATGAGACCCCTTTCTCCCATATTTATTCTTACAGGAGAGAATTTTCCTTTCTAGGGGTAGATTTCCTCTCACTTCCTGTTGTCTTCTTTCGTTTGCAAGTAGGAGTCGTTTGTAAGTTGGATGTTTGAAAGTAGGGACCTGCCGTATATACTCTGCAGAAATAGGCCCCTTAGTTGTTGGTGTTGGCACAACACTGTAAGCACTCAGTTACTCTTGGTTGGTGCTGGAACGCCCTGCTGTCAACTATTATATCAGGAATTTTAATTACATATAATTGTTGAACAGTGGTAGTAAAAATTGGGGCTTTGATGGTGGTGCTGGTGCCACAACACTGTAAGCCCTGACAGTTACTCTTGGTGGGTGCAGCAATGGGCCCTGCTGTGAATTATTAGATCAAGAATTGTAATTACATGCCCCTTTTGAACAGGGGCTGAAAAATTGGGCCTTTCGTGGTGGTGGTGGTGGTGGCGTTGCCACAAGACTGTAAGCCCTCAGAGTTACTCTTGGTGGGTGCAGCAATGGACCCTGCTGTGAATTATTAGATCAAGAATTGTAATTGCATGCCCCTGTTGAACAGGGGCTGAAAAATTGGGCCTTAGGCACTGGTGGCACAACACTACAACCCCTCACAGATACTGTACTTGGAGCACAGCAATGAGCCCTGTTGCAAAGTATTGCTTCAAAAATTGTAATGACACGCCCCTGTAAAACAGGGGCTGAAAAATTGGGCCTTAGCCACTGGTGGCGGCACCCATAAACAAAAATGATCTTCCAAGCTATCATCATCAATCGTATCATTGAGGACTCGGAGGAGGAGGATAGCCAGTCAACATAACAGCACAGGCACTCAGCATCAGCATCAGTCTTGAAGGGATGTGACATGTTAAAATCAATTAGTCTGTTATATCAGCATCAGGTGTGTGGTAGCTGGTGGTGATCCAAGACTGGTTCATCTTGATGAAAGTCAGTCGATCAACCGAGTCGGTGGACAGGCGCACCCTGTGATCCGTGACAAATCCTCCAGCAGCACTGAATGTGCGTTCCGAAAGAACGCTGGATGCAGGACAGGCCAGTAGCTCAATTGCATACTGTGCAAGCTCTGGCCAGTGATCCATCCTCAAGACCCAGTAAGCCAGAGGATTTTCGGTGGGGAAGGTGTCCAAGTCTGACCTTGCCCCTAGATATTCCTGCACCATGTTTATCAGACGCTGGCGATGGTTGCTGGAACCGATCATACTTTGGGGCTGCGGACTAAAGAATTGTCTGAACGCATCGGTCAGACGGCCACCTTCCCCACCGCTCCTTCTTTGACTGGCCGAAGCCTCAGCAACTCGTTGTCCAGGACCAGGAGTTTGTAACCTCCCAGTCTCTGGGAACGCGTTGCACAGACCTTTCTGCAAGGCCTCCCGGAGTTGTCTCATCCTCTGCTCCCTCTGCGACGGTAACATAAGGTCCGCAACCTTACCCTTGTACCGTGGATCAAGGAGAGTGGCCAGCCAGTAATGGTCCCTCTCCTTGATCCGAAGAATACGAGGATCCTTCCGCAGACTTTGCAGGATCAGGGAGGCCATGCAGCGTAGGTTTGCTGAGGCATTCGCTCCGGAGTCCTCTGGGTCACTAAGGACGACATGATCCGCAGCCACCTCCTCCCAGCCACGTACAAGTCCACTGGTTTCTTGGGACTGTAAATCATCCCTAAAAGACTGCTGCTGATGATGCTGAGTGCCAGCCTCCACCTCCATGCTGACACAATCCTCCTCCTCCTCCTCCTCCTCCTCCTCCTCTTCCTGTGCGATGGGTGGGACAGAAGGAACACTGTCTGGGTAAAGGGGGCCTTGAGAGGCAAGGAAGTCCTCCTCTTCCTGCCTCTGTTCTGCCTCAAGTGCCCTGTCCATTATTCCACGCAGCGTGTGCTCCAACAGGTGGACAAGAGGTACAGTGTCACTGATGCATGCACTGTCACTGCTCAC
This sequence comes from Rana muscosa, assembly GCA_029206835.1. Classification (NCBI taxonomy): domain Eukaryota; kingdom Metazoa; phylum Chordata; class Amphibia; order Anura; family Ranidae; genus Rana; species Rana muscosa. The sequence continues at coordinate 125,826,817 of CM055127.1, read as the reverse complement.
CATCCTCGTGGCCTCCTCAAATGGTGCCAGGACAGTGCATGCATCCCTGATCATGCCCCACTGGCGTGGAGAAAAAAAACCAAGCTCCCCTGACCCTGTCCTGGTGCCGTAGTCGCACAGGTACTCATTGATGGCCCTCTGCTGCGTGTGCAGCCGCTGCAGCATGGCCAACGTTGAGTTCCACCTGGTGGGCATGTCACATATAAGGCGGTTCTTGGGCAGGTTCAACTCCTTTTGCAGCTCAGCCAGGCGAGCACTGGCATTATAAGATCTGCGGAAATGCACACAGACTTTCCTGGCCTGCCTCAGGACATCCTGTAAGCCCGGGTACCTGCCCAAGAACCGCTGCACCACCAGGTTAAGGACGTGAGCCACACAGGGCACATGGGTCAGTTGTCCCTGTCGGAGGGCGGAGAGGAGGTTGGTGCCATTGTCGCAAACCACCATTCCTGGCTTAAGCTGGCGTGGCGTCAACCACCTCTCGGCCTGGCCCTGCAGAGCAGACAGGACCTCTGCCCCAGTGTGGCTTCTGTCCCCCAAACACACCAGCGCAAGCACGGCATGGCATCTTTTTGCCTGCGTACTTGCGTAGCCCCGTGAACGGCTACGGAGCACCGCTGGTTCATAGGACAAACCACAGGAAGAGGCCATGGAGGAAGAAGAAGAGGAGGGGGTGGAGGAGAGAGGTGTGTCACAACCAGTAGTAGCATTTTGGAGGCGTGGCGGTGGGACAACCTCCAACACTACTGCACCTTGTCCTGCATCCTTCCCAGCTGCCAAAAGAGTGACCCAATGGGCCGTGAAAGAAAGGTAACGTCCCTGTCCATGCCTGCTGGACCATGAGTCAGCGGTAATATGCACCTTACCGCTGACCGCCCTGTCCAGCGAGGCCAAGACATTGCCTTCCACATGCCGGTAGAGAGCCGGAATAGCCTTCCGTGAGAAAAAGTGGCGTTTGGGAACCTGCCACTGAGGAACCGCACATTGCACAAACTCACGGAAGGGGGCCGAGTCTACCAACTGAAAAGGCAGCAGTTGAAGCGCTAGCAATTTAGCCAAGCTAGCATTCAACCGCTGGGCATGTGGATGGCTGGGAGTGAACTTCTTTCGACGGTCCAGCAGCTGGGGCAGGGAAATTTGCCTGCTAGAATCGGACGTCGGTGTACTGCTAGCAGAGTGGCCGCAAGTACTTGGCTGTGACACACCTAATTCTACACCTTCATTCCTCTCAGTGCATGTTTCAGAGAGGACTGAAGTTATAGTGGGGTTGGAGATCCCAGCTGATGCGGTGCAAGGAGAGGTCCGCTTTGTTCTTTGGTGTGGGTCTTTGAGGTAGGCTTGCCAACGAGCTGCATGGCAGGTCAACATATGTCTGGTCAGGCATGTGGTACCCAAGCGGCTGATGTTTTGGCCACGCGATATACGCTTGAGACATATGTTGCAAACAGCAGCTGTGCGATCTGATGCACTAGCCTCAAAAAAGGCCCACACCAAAGAACTTTTTGAATGACGGGCAGAGGCAGCGCCCTGCACAGGCGGAGCTCTGCGGTGTGATTCCGTCGGTGTACTGCCCTTACGCTGGCCACCAAAGGGCATCCTGCCTCGTTGGAGATGTGCCTCCTCCTCATCCTCCTCCTCCTCCTCTCTCCTATTAGGCACCCACGTGGAGTCAGTGACCTCATCATCACCTCCCTCCTCATCACTGGAGGCAATCTGGCAGTATGCTGCAGCTGCTGGAACATGACTGCCAGATTGGTGTCCTTCTTGAGCATCCCCTCTGTCTGCTCTCACGCTACTGCCTTCCTCTAGCTGGGTTTCATCATCAGACCCTTCGAAACGCTGGGCATCCTCCTGGAGCATGTACCCAACACTGTGCTGAAACAGTTCGGGGGACTCCTCAGGAGGAGGACATGGTGGGTCTAGGGAAGGAGTGACTGATGATGAGTCTGACATTGATACCAGGGAAGAGGACGCTTTGGCAGCTGCTTTTCCAGTACCCTGAGCCTGGGTGAGAGAGGATGAGGAGGAGGAGGAGGGCTTGGTCATCCACTCTACCAAGTCTTCGGCATGATGTGGCTCAACATGTCCAGCTGCCGAAAAGAAGGACAAGCGTGTCCCATGGCCATGTGCTGATGACAATGCACCGCGTCCACGACCAGCACTGTTGCCCCCAGACACAGAGCCTGCTTGCCCTCTTTTATTGCCTCCTGACTGTCTGCCTCTCCTTGTTTGCCTTCCAGACATTCTAATAGATGGCCTGCAGGGAGATGGGAAAAAAGCAATAAGGGCTACCTTCAGGTGTCCTTCTCTGTCCCTTGAAACAAGGACTTTGACAGTGAAAGAAACTGACACACTCTCCCTACCTACAGTTTTCTGTCCCTAGAAAAAATGTTTTTTTTAAGCACAATATAGCACAAGGAGAATTCACTCACTGTCCTTCCAGGTCCCTGGAAACAAGGACTTTGACAGTGAAAGAAACTGACACACTCTCCCTACCTACAGTTTTCTGTCCCTAGAAAAAATGTTTTTTTTAAGCACAATTTAGCACAAGGAGAATTACCTCACTGTCCTTCCAGGTCCCTGGAAACAAGGACTTTGACAGTGAAAGAAACTGACACACTCTCCCTACCTACAGTTTTCTGTCCCTAGAAAAAATGTTTTTTTTAAGCACAATTTAGCACAAGGAGAATTACCTCACTGTCCTTCCAGGTCCCTGGAAACTAGGACTTTGACAGTGAAAGAAACTGACACACTCTCCCTACCTACAGTTTTCTGTCCCTAGAAAAAATGTTTTTTTTAAGCACAATTTAGCACAAGGAGAATTACCTCACTGTCCTTCCAGGTCCCTGGAAACAAGGACTTTGACAGTGAAAGAAACTGACACACTCTCCCTACCTACAGTTTTCTGTCCCTAGAAAAAATGTTTTTTTTAAGCACAATTTAGCACAAGGAGAATTACCTCACTGTCCTTCCAGGTCCCTGGAAACAAGGACTTTGACAGTGAAAGAAACTGACACACTCTCCCTACCTACAGTTTTCTGTCCCTAGAAAAAATGTTTTTTTAAAGCACAATTTAGCACAAGGAGAATTACCTCACTGTCCTTCCAGGTCCCTGGAAACAAGGACTTTGACAGTGAAAGAAACTGACACACTCTCCCTACCTACAGTTTTCTGTCCCTAGAAAAAATGTTTTTTTTAAGCACAATTTAGCACAAGGAGAATTACCTCACTGTCCTTCCAGGTCCCTGGAAACTAGGACTTTGACAGTGAAAGAAACTGACACACTCTCCCTACCTACAGTTTTCTGTCCCTAGAAAAAATGTTTTTTTTAAGCACAATTTAGCACAAGGAGAATTACCTCACTGTCCTTCCAGGTCCCTGGAAACAAGGACTTTGACAGTGAAAGAAACTGACACACTCTCCCTACCTACAGTTTTCTGTCCCTAGAAAAAATGTTTTTTTTAAGCACAATTTAGCACAAGGAGAATTACCTCACTGTCCTTCCAGGTCCCTGGAAACAAGGACTTTGACAGTGAAAGAAACTGACACACTCTCCCTACCTACAGTTTTCTGTCCCTAGAAAAAATGTTTTTTTTAAGCACAATTTAGCACAAGGAGAATTACCTCACTGTCCTTCCAGGTCCCTGGAAACAAGGACTTTGACAGTGAAAGAAACTGACACACTCTCCCTACCTACAGTTTTCTGTCCCTAGAAAAAATGTTTTTTTTAAGCACAATTTAGCACAAGGAGAATTACCTCACTGTCCTTCCAGGTCCCTGGAAACAAGGACTTTGACAGTGAAAGAAACTGACACACTCTCCCTACCTACAGTTTTCTGTCCCTAGAAAAAATGTTTTTTTTAAGCACAATTTAGCACAAGGAGAATTACCTCACTGTCCTTCCAGGTCCCTGGAAACTAGGACTTTGACAGTGAAAGAAACTGACACACTCTCCCTACCTACAGTTTTCTGTCCCTAGAAAAAATGTTTTTTTTAAGCACAATTTAGCACAAGGAGAATTACCTCACTGTCCTTCCAGGTCCCTGGAAACAAGGACTTTGACAGTGAAAGAAACTGACACACTCTCCCTACCTACAGTTTTCTGTCCCTAGAAAAAATGTTTTTTTTAAGCACAATTTAGCACAAGGAGAATTACCTCACTGTCCTTCCAGGTCCCTGGAAACAAGGACTTTGACAGTGAAAGAAACTGACACACTCTCCCTACCTACAGTTTTCTGTCCCTAGAAAAAATGTTTTTTTTAAGCACAATTTAGCACAAGGAGAATTACCTCACTGTCCTTCCAGGTCCCTGGAAACTAGGACTTTGACAGTGAAAGAAACTGACACACTCTCCCTACCTACAGTTTTCTGTCCCTAGAAAAAATGTTTTTTTTAAGCACAATTTAGCACAAGGAGAATTACCTCACTGTCCTTCCAGGTCCCTGGAAACTAGGACTTTGACAGTGAAAGAAACTGACACACTCTCCCTACCTACAGTTTTCTGTCCCTAGAAAAAATGTTTTTTTTAAGCACAATTTAGCACAAGGAGAATTACCTCACTGTCCTTCCAGGTCCCTGGAAACAAGGACTTTGACAGTGAAAGAAACTGACACACTCTCCCTACCTACAGTTTTCTGTCCCTAGAAAAAATGTTTTTTTTAAGCACAATTTAGCACAAGGAGAATTACCTCACTGTCCTTCCAGGTCCCTGGAAACAAGGACTTTGACAGTGAAAGAAACTGACACACTCTCCCTACCTACAGTTTTCTGTCCCTAGAAAAAATGTTTTTTTTAAGCACAATTTAGCACAAGGAGAATTACCTCACTGTCCTTCCAGGTCCCTGGAAACAAGGACTTTGACAGTGAAAGAAACTGACACACTCTCCCTACCTACAGTTTTCTGTCCCTAGAAAAAATGTTTTTTTTAAGCACAATTTAGCACAAGGAGAATTACCTCACTGTCCTTCCAGGTCCCTGGAAACAAGGACTTTGACAGTGAAAGAAACTGACACACTCTCCCTACCTACAGTTTTCTGTCCCTAGAAAAAATGTTTTTTTTAAGCACAATATAGCACAAGGAGAATTCACTCACTGTCCTTCCAGGTCCCTGGAAACAAGGACTTTGACAGTGAAAGAAACTGACACACTCTCCCTACCTACAGTTTTCTGTCCCTAGAAAAAATGTTTTTTTTAAGCACAATTTAGCACAAGGAGAATTACCTCACTGTCCTTCCAGGTCCCTGGAAACAAGGACTTTGACAGTGAAAGAAACTGACACACTCTCCCTACCTACAGTTTTCTGTCCCTAGAAAAAATGTTTTTTTTAAGCACAATTTAGCACAAGGAGAATTACCTCACTGTCCTTCCAGGTCCCTGGAAACTAGGACTTTGACAGTGAAAGAAACTGACACACTCTCCCTACCTACAGTTTTCTGTCCCTAGAAAAAATGTTTTTTTTAAGCACAATTTAGCACAAGGAGAATTACCTCACTGTCCTTCCAGGTCCCTGGAAACAAGGACTTTGACAGTGAAAGAAACTGACACACTCTCCCTACCTACAGTTTTCTGTCCCTAGAAAAAATGTTTTTTTTAAGCACAATTTAGCACAAGGAGAATTACCTCACTGTCCTTCCAGGTCCCTGGAAACTAGGACTTTGACAGTGAAAGAAACTGACACACTCTCCCTACCTACAGTTTTCTGTCCCTAGAAAAAATGTTTTTTTTAAGCACAATTTAGCACAAGGAGAATTACCTCACTGTCCTTCCAGGTCCCTGGAAACAAGGACTTTGACAGTGAAAGAAACTGACACACTCTCCCTACCTACAGTTTTCTGTCCCTAGAAAAAATGTTTTTTTTAAGCACAATTTAGCACAAGGAGAATTACCTCACTGTCCTTCCAGGTCCCTGGAAACAAGGACTTTGACAGTGAAAGAAACTGACACACTCTCCCTACCTACAGTTTTCTGTCCCTAGAAAAAATGTTTTTTTTAAGCACAATTTAGCACAAGGAGAATTACCTCACTGTCCTTCCAGGTCCCTGGAAACAAGGACTTTGACAGTGAAAGAAACTGACACACTCTCCCTACCTACAGTTTTCTGTCCCTAGAAAAAATGTTTTTTTTAAGCACAATATAGCACAAGGAGAATTCACTCACTGTCCTTCCAGGTCCCTGGAAACAAGGACTTTGACAGTGAAAGAAACTGACACACTCTCCCTACCTACAGTTTTCTGTCCCTAGAAAAAATGTTTTTTTTAAGCACAATATAGCACAAGCACAAAACACACTGACACTCTCCCTACCTATCCTTCTCTTTCCCTAAACTAAAGGAATCCAGGTTAAGCAAGAAAGAAATAAAAGTCACTGTCCCTGCCTATGCTGCTCTATCCCTGCTCCGGAACACACTACACTAGGCCGCCGTGCTGGCGGCCTTTTATAGTGTGGGGCGTGTACTAAACCCCCTCAGCAATAATTGGCCACAGGCATCCTGCCTGTGGCCAATCATTGCTCTCCTCGCTGCCGGCGCTGTGATTGGCCAAGCATGCGGGGTCACAGTGCATGCTTGGCCAATCACAGCGCCTGGATGACACTGCGATGGCGTAGTGCATTGTGGGCCGTTCGCGTCACTCGAATTTGGCGCGAACGGCCCAAATCGTTCGATCTTCGTCGAACGATCGAACAGCCGATGTTCGAGTCGAACGTATGTTCGACTCGAACACGAAGCTCATCCCTACTCATCACGCATCAGCATAGGCAGTCTTGAAGGGATGTGACATTTCAAAATAAATTATTCTGTTATATCAGCTTCAGGTGCTTGGTAGCTGGTGGTGATCCAAGACTGGTTCATCTTTATGAAGGTCAGTCGATCAACCGAGTCGGTGGACAGGCGCACCCTGTGATCCGTGACAAAGCCTCCAGCAGCACTGAATGTGCGTTCCGAAAGAACGCTGGATGCAGGACAGGCCAGTAGCTCAATTGAATACTGTGCAAGCTCTGGCCAGTGATCCATCCTCAAGACTCAGTAAGCCAGAGGATTTTCGGTGGGAAAGGTGTCCAAGTCTGACCTTGCCCCTAGGTATTCCTGCACCATGTATATCAGACGCTGGCGATGGTTGCTGGAACCGATCATACCTTGGGGCTGCGGACTGAAAAATTGTCTGAACGCATCGGTCAGACGGCCACCTTCTCCACCGCTCCTTCTGCTACTGACCGAAGCCTCAGCAACTCGTTGTCCAGGACCAGGAGTTTGTAACCTCCCAGTCTCTGGGAACGCGTTGCACAGACCTTTCTGCAAGGCCTCCCGGAGTTTTCTCATCCTCTGCTCCCTCTGCGATGGCAAGATAAGGTCCGCAACCTTACCCTTGTACCGTGGATCAAGGAGAGTGGCCAGCCAGTAATGGTCCCTCTCCTTGATCCGAAGAATACGAGGATCCTTCCGCAGACTTTGCAGGATCAGGGAGGCCATGCAGCGTAGGTTAGCTGAGGCATTCGGTCCGGAGTCCTCTGGGTCACTAAGGACGACATGATCCACAGCCACCTCCTCCCAGCCACATACAAGTCCACGGGTTTGTTGGGACTGTAAATCATGCCTAAAAGACTGCTGCTGTTGATGCTGAGTGCCATGCTCCACCTCCATGCTGACACAATCCTCCTCCTCCTCCTCTTCATCATCCTCTACCTGTGTGATGGGTGGGACACAAGGAACACTGTCTGGGTAAAGGGGGCCTTGAGAGGCAAGGAAGTCCTCCTCTTCCTGCCTCTGTTCTGCCTCAAGTGCCCTGTCCATTATTCCACGCAGCGTATGCTCCAACAGGTGGACAAGAGGTACAGTGTCACTGATGCATGCACTGTCACTGCTCACCATCCTTGTGGCCTCCTCAAATGGTGCCAGGACAGTGCATGCATCCCTGATCATGCCCCACTGGCGTGGTGAAAAAAACCTGAGCTCCCCTGACCCTGTCCTGGTGCCGTAGTCACACAGGTGCTCATTGATGGCCCTCTGCTGCGTGTGCAGCCACTGCAGCATGGCCAACGTTGAGTTCCACCTGGTGGGCATGTCACATATAAGGCGGTTCTTGGGCAGGTTCAACTCCTTTTGCAGCTCAGCCAGCCGAGCACTGGCATTATATGATCTGCGGAAATGCACACAGACTTTCCTGGCCTGCCTCAGGACATCCTGTAAGCCCGGGTACCTGCCCAAGAACCGCTGCACCACCAGGTTAAGGACGTGAGCCACACAGGGCACATGGGTCAGTTGTCCCTGACGGAGGGTGGAGAGGAGGTTGGTGCCATTGTCGCAAACCACCATTCCTGGCTTAAGCTGGCGTGGCGTCAACCACCTCTCGGCCTGCCCCTGCAGAGCTGACAGAACCTCTGCTCCAGTGTGGTTCCTGTCCCCCAAACACACCAACGCAAGCACGGCATGGCATCTTTTTGCCTGCGTACTTGCGTAGCCCCTTAAACGCCTACGGAGCACCGCTGGTTCCGAGGACAAAACAAGAAGAAGAGGAGGGGGTGGAGGAGAGAGGTGTGTCACAACCAGTAGTAGCATTTTGGAGGCGTGGCGGCGGAACAACCTCCAACACTACTGCACCTTGTCCTGCATCCTTCCCAGCTGCCAAAAGAGTGACCCAATGGGCCGTGAAAGAAAGGTAACGTCCCTGTCCATGCCTGCTGGACCATGAGTCAGCGGTAATATGCACCTTACCACTGACCGACCTGTCCAGCGAGGCATGGACATTGCCTTCCACATGCCGGTAGAGAGCCGGAATCGCCTTCCGTGAGAAAAAGTGGCGTTTGGGAACCTGCCACTGAGGAACCGCACATTGCACAAACTCACGGAAGGGGGCCGAGTCTACCAACTGAAAAGGCAGCAGTTGAAGTGCTAGCAATTTAGCAAAGCTAGCATTCAACTGCTGGGCATGTGGATGGCTGGGAGTGAACTTCTTTCGATGGTCCAGCAGCTGGGGCAGGGAAATTTGCCTGCTATAATCAGACGTCGGTGTACTGCTAGCAGAGTGCCCGCAAGTACTTGGCTGTGACACACCTAATTCTACACCTTCATTCCTCTCAGTGCAGGTTTCAGAGAGGACTGAAGGTACAGTGGGGTTGGAGATCCCAGCTGATGAGGAGCAAGGAGAGGTCCGCTTTGGTGTGGGTCTTTAAGGTACGCTTGCCAACGAGCTGCATGGCAGGTCAACATATGTCTGGTCAAGCATGTGGTGCCCAAGCAGCTGATGTTTTGACCACGCGAGATACGCTTCAGACATATGTTGCAAACAGCAGCGGTGCGATCTGATGCACTCGACTCAAAAAAGGCCCACACCAAAGAACTTTTGGAATAACGGGCAGAGGCAGCGCCCTGCACAGGTGGAGCTCTGCGGTGTGATTCAGTCGGTGTGCTGCCCTTACGCTGGCCCCCAGAGGGCATCCTGCCTCGTTGGAGATGTGCCTCCTCCTCATCCTCCTCCTCTCTCCTATCAGGCACCCACGTGGAGTCAGTGACCTCATCATCCCCTCCCTCCTCATCACTGGAGCCAATCCGGCAGTATGCTGCAGCTGCTGGAACATGACTGCCAGATTGCTGTCCTTCTTGAGCATCCCCTCTCTCTGCTCTCACGTTACTGCCTTCCTCTAGCTGGGTATCATCTTCAGACCCTTCGAAACGCTGGGCATCCTCCTGGAGCATGTACCCAACACTGTGCTCAAACAGTTCGGGGGAATCCTCAGGAGGACACGGTGGGTCTAGGGAAGGAGTGACTGATGATGACATTGATAAGAGGGAAGAGGACGCTTTGGCAGCTGCTTTGCCAGTACCCTGAGCCTGGGTGAGAGAGGATGAGGAGGATGGGGAGGGCTTGGTCATCCACTCTACCAAGTCTTCGGCATGATGCGGCTCAACACGTCCCGCTGCCGAAAATGTCCCATGGCCACGTGCTGATGACGATGCACCGCGTCCATGACCAGCACTGTTGTCTCTAGACACAGAGCCTGCTTGCCCTCTTTTATTGGCTCCTGACTGTCTGCCTCTCCTTGTTGGCCTTCCAGACATAGTAATGGCCTGCAGGGAGATGGGAAAAACAGCAATTGGGTAGTGTATATTGTGCTGGAGGCACACAACACCCACTAACTCCACTAGAGAACAGCAATGACGGGTATATACAGGTGTATACTGTACTCGGACACACAACACCCACTAACTCCTGCAGATGCCTGTATTAGAGAACAGCAATGATGGGTATATACAGGTGTATACTGTACTAGGGCACACAACGCCCACTAACTCCTGCAGATGCCTGTATTAGAGAACAGCAATGATGGGTATATACAGGTGTATACTGTACTAGGGCACACAACACCCATTAACTCCAGCAGATGCCTGTATTAGAGAACAGCAATGACGGGTATATACAGGTGTATACTGTACTAGGGCACACAACACCCACTAACTCCTGCAGATGCCTGTATTAGAGAACAGCAATGACGGGTATATACAGGTGTATACTGTACTAGGGCACACAACACCCACTAACTCCAGCAGATGCCTTTATTAGAGAACAGCAATGACGGGTATATACAGGTGTATACTGTACTAGGGCACACAACACCCACAAACTCCTGCAGATGCCTGTATTAGAGAACAGCAATGACGGGTATATACAGGTGTATACTGTGCTGGGGCACACAACACCCACTAATTGCTGAAAATGCCTGAGAAAAGAACACACTGTCCCAGCCTGCCTATCTAGCTTAGAGAACAGCAATGACGGGTATATACAGGTGTATACTGTGCTGGGGCACACAACACCCACTAACTGCTGCAAATGCCTGAGAAAAGAACACACTGTCCCTGCCTGCCTATCTATCTTAGAGAACAGCAATGACGGGTATATACAGGTGTATACTGTGCTGGGGCACACAACACCCACTAACTGCTACAGATGCCTGAGAAAAGAACACACTGTCCCTGCCTGCCTATCTAGCTTAGAGAACAGCAATGACGGGTATATACAGGTGTATACTGTGCTGGGGCACACAACACCCACTAACTGCTGCAGATGCCTGAGAAAAGAACACACTGTCCCTGCCTGCCTATCTAGCTTAGAGAACAGCAATGACGGGTATATACAGGTGTATACTGTGCTGGGGCACACAACACCCACTAACTGCTGCAGATGCCTGAGAAAAGAACACACTGTCCCTGCCTGCCTATCTAGCTTAGAGAACAGCAATGAACAGCAACTCCTGCAGATGCCTGAGAAAAGAACACACTGTCCCTGCCTGCCTATCTAGCTTAGAGAACAGCAATGAACAGCAACTCCTGCAGATGCCTAAGAAAAGAACACACTGTCCCTGCCTGCCTATCTAGCCTAGAGAACAGCAGATGCAGATGCCTGAGAAAAGAACAGAACATAGAACACACTGTCCCTGTCTATGTATCTCTTTCCCTGCACGCTGGAACACACTGCACAAGGCCGCCGCGCTGGCGGCCTTTTATAGTGTGGGGCGTGTACTAAACCCCCCTGAGCTATGATTGGCCACAGGTATCCTGCCTGTGGCCAATTATGGCTCTCCTCCCTGCCGGCGCTGTGATTGGCCAAGCATGCAGGGTCACAGTGCATGCTTGGTCAATCACAGCGCCGGGATTGCACTGCGATGGTGCAGTGTATTGTGGGCCGTTCACGTCACTCGAATTTGGCGCGAACGGCCCACAACGTTCGATCTTCGTCGAACGATCGAACAGCCGATGTTCGAGTCGAACATGTGTTCGACTCGAACACGAAGCTCATCCCTATTGGTGTGTTTACATGTGTGAAACTTGACCAAAATAGATCAATCTACCAGCTTTGGTAATGGATACAATCATGTGTTCAGCTTAGAACTATTGACAAAACAGACAATTGTACCACACTTCCAAAGAATGATTAATATTCCTTTTTCAGGCCTAAAAATTTTTTTACTTACTCAACTATACATTTTGGTTCAATCTGATAGGGCTTCAAAGAGCTTCGAGACAAGAGCCTAGGAACCCCACACCTCCAACCCAAGACCCACAACCACGGGATGTGGAGGAAGAAGTGAAAAATGGCAACACAACAGGTCAGTGTCATACACCACAGCTTCAGGTAATAGATGTAGGCCTGCATATTTATAAGACATGGTGTTTTTAAAACTTTTAGGTGCTTTTCTGCCTGTGGCCCAAGAAAGATTCACCAGTCACAGTGCCCAGATGGTGATCCAAGAACTCATGGTTTGCTCTCGTGACCTGGATCATATCAACCAAAACTTGCTCCAGATCAGGCAAAAGACCAAACAGCTGGAGAAAAGAATAAAAAAGATCAGATGTGCTTGGGAGGGTTTAAATCTTTTATATGGCAAAAAATGTTACTTTTATTTGTGTTTGTTGTTTTGATATTTTGTTTTGTAATGTTTTAATTGTTTTTAGTACTATTTTACATGTTGAACTTTACAAGTTACATATGGTTCATGCGCAGGGTTGCCAACTTTCAGTAAATTTACGAACAGTTTGTAAAATCTGTACTTTTTGCATCTGTCCTTGAATGTCCATTACGGACATTTAGGTTGCATGTCCGTAACTGACATTCATGGACAGATGCAACAATTACAGATTTTACAAACTGTTTGTAAATTTACTGAAAGTTGGCAACCCTGTTCATGCGTTTTAGCGAGATAAATTCCCCCCCAAAAAAAATATATTTAAAATGTCCAACAATTAAAAATATTTTATACTCAACAATGTGTGGCTTCTTATATCAATGTTGCCAAAAAGAAAAAAAATTGGGGGTATTTACACTGACAATGGTGGTTATTTACTTATTAAAAATACACATGGCACTACAACTGCACTAGGATAACCTAGGACAGTGATGATGAACCTTGGCACCCCAGATGTTTTGGAACTACATTTCCCATGTTGCTCAGGCACTCTGCAGTGTAGTTGAGCATCATGGGAAATGTAGTTCCAAAACATCTGGAGTGCCAAGGTTTCCCATCACTGACCTAGGAGAAAGATCAAATCAACCCAAATAAAAAAAAAACAAGATGTTTTCATTATAAAGAATATTTTATTTATTAAAAACAAAGATTCAAAGGTCATCAGGCATTGCAATGGCCCCCCTACCCATAAAATAATCAACATAACGTTGGCGCACATCACGCCCGCTTTGGGGGGCCAAGCCTGTAGGGCCAGCTTTCTGGGCTGGCAATGCTACATCAGAATAGTGTGTGGCCTGAAGGCCAACTGAAAAAATATAATTTGTTGAGTGTTTTTTTTTTTAATTGTGTAGGATGCAACAGCACATTACAATGTGATTCCACTTGTACTCCGCCATATTTATGTAGCGACCTCTCCCCTCTCACCCCTTCTCATTCACGGCTTGTCTGTCTCGTCTAGGGGTTAGCACTGGGGGGAGGGATGAGATACACCACGGCCCATGTCCTCCAATGTGTAGAGGTGAAGGCCAGAACTATCGGGTTTTGTGTATGTTTTGTGTTTTGTGTATGTGTCCCAGAGTCAAATCCTCTCCTCGGATTAACTCCCCTTTGCGCCTAGTAACCAGAATTCCACACACTGAAAAGGTCCAACTCGTATTTATTCTTCTCAATAAATAGTCATACAGCACAGACAGGTTGAGACAGGCCAAGGCACAATTCTTGTAGCGCCTATCAGGGGAAGGACATCAGTCCAAGACAGTTACTGGAGGCCTCTCTGTCACCAGCAATGCTGCGCTGGACTCTCCGGAGAAGTTCCGCTCACTGGCCTCCTCGTCTCAGACACAGGCACCCAAGGAGTTAGGGCCCCCTCGGATTCCTCCACCCTCGCGGAACTCAGTCGAAGGTACTGAGCTCCAGGCTTCCGCCATAGTACCTCACCCCAGGCTAAAGGTGCCTGAGATGGACTCCATCTCCAGCTCCGGCCAGGCCAAGGGCACCTGGGCCCGGAACTCCGGAACGCCAGCACCCAAGCTGAAGGTGTCTGGGTGCGGCTGGGTCCTCCGATTCTGCTCCCAAGGTCAGGGCATCTGCCCCTTTTATCTCCTCTCCCTTTGCGTCACAGCGGGTTCCCCGCCCCGCTGTACCAGCGCCAGGAAAGGACAAAAAGGGAAGCAGTCTTGAGTGTTCAACTCCGGCCAGGGCGACAGTGCCACCTGCAGGCCGCAGGGAACCTCACACCACCAGAGTCTTCCAAGAACCATAAAAGGGTCTAAGATTCCCTAACAATCAATGCATCTGGGTTACACTACCACCCAGATGCCTTCCCTAAAATCAAACACCCGCTACATTTAGAGAGGTCTGAAAGAGGCGGAAACGGCTGGCCATGATGCCAAAGGCATTTTCAACCACCCTTCTGGCTCTGGCCAGCCTAAAATTAAAGACCCTCCTCTCAGGGGTGAGGGTCATTTTGGGAAAAGGCCTCATCAGATGTGGACCTAGCGCAAACGCCTCATCTGCGAGGAAAACTAAGGGTAGTCCATCTTCATTCTCTGCCGCAGGTGGCAATGCCAGGTCTTCTGATAGTAGCCGGTGGGCGAAATCTGTCTGGGCAAAAACTCCACCGTCAGACATCCGCCCATTTTTCCCAACATCAACAAAAAGAAACTTATAATTGGCAGACACCACCGCCATCAGCATGATACTGTGGAACCCTTTGTAATTATAATAATAGGATCCCGAATGGGGTGGTGGCACGATGCGGACGTGCTTGCCATCAATGGCTCCTCCACAGTTGGGAAAGTTCCAAAGCTGGGAAAACTCCGATGCCACATTCTGCCATTCCTGTGGCGTAGAAGGGAACTGTGGAGTCAAACAAAAAAAAAATTAATACTTTGTTACCTAAACATTGCAAGCAGATTATCACAAAACATTCTTGGCTAGACATCAGTATAACATTAATTTTAAAGGAGTATTTTAATAAGAGCTAAAAATGAGCAAGAATCATATTCCTCACTAGTGACGAGCCGAACACCCCCGGGTTCGGTTCGCACCAGAACCCGCGAACGGACCGAAAGTTCGCACGAACATTAGAACCCTATTAAATACAATGGATGCGAACGTTCGGATTCTAAAGTGCTAATTATAACGACTATTATCCATATTATTGTCCTAAACAGAGTTTGGGAACCCGGGTTCTGCACCAGGGGACATGTATCAATGCAAAAATAAGTTTTAAAAACGGACGTTTTCCGGGAGCAGTCATTTTTATGATGCATAAAGTGAAAAAAAAAAAGTCAAATATTCCTTTAAATATTGTACCTGGGGGGTGTCTAAAGTATGCCTGTGAAGTGCCACGTGTTTCCCGTGTTTAGAACTGTCCCTGCACAAAATTACATTTCTAAAGGAAAAAAAAGCCATTTAAAACTGCTTGCGGCTTTAATGTAATGTCTGGTCCCGGTAATATGGATGAAAATCTTTAAGAAAAATGGCATAGCTACCCCATCAACCCCCCGCCCCCCTACCCCAGCCCATTACCAGCCCCTTTGGGTCTTGTATGGATATTAAGGGGAACCCCGCACACAAAATAAAAAAGGCCCTATATACTCTGAACAGCCGTATACAGGCGGTGCATACAAGACAGGGACTGTAGGTTTGTTCTTATGTAGAATCTGTTTGTAATTTTGAACAGCTACATTGTTTAAGTGTAGCTCCAGGCCAAATACCTATTTTTAAGCTTTTTGGAAAACATAGGGAAGGGTTATCACCCCTGTAACATTTTTTTTGCTGTCTGTGCCCCTGTTCAGAACATTTCACCTCACTTTGCATCCCAATGACAACTGTTTTTGAAATGTGGTGTTTTTATTGAAACAAGGATTGGTGATAAAGCATCAGTAGAGAGGAGACACCTTTCTCCCATATTAATTCTTACAGGAGAGAATTTTCCTTCCAAGGGGTAGATTTCCTCTCACTTCCTGTTGTCTTCTTCCGTTTGCAAGTAGTAGTCGTTTGTAAGTTGGATGTTTGAAAGTAGGGACCTGCCGTATATACTCTGCAGAAATTGGCCCCTTAGGTGTTGGTGTTGGCACAACACTGTAAGCAATCACAGTTACTCTTGGTGGGTGCTGGAACGCCCTGCTCTCAACTATTATATCAGGAATTGTAATAACATATAATTGTTGAACAGTGGTAGTAAAAATTGGGCCTTTGATGGTGGTGCTGGTGCCACAACACTGTAAGGCCTGACAGTTACTCATGGTGGGCGCAGCAATGGGCCCTGCTGTGAATTATTAGATCAATAATTATAATTGCATGCCCCTGTTGAACAGGGGCTGAAAAATTGGGCATTTGGTGGTGGTGGTGGTGGTGATGGTGGTGCTGGTGCCACAACACTGTAAGGCCTGACAGTTACTCTTGGTGGGCCCAGCAATGGGCCCTGCTGTGAATTATTAGATCAATAATTATAATTGCATGCCCCTGTTAAACAGGGGCAGAAAAATTGGGCCTTAGGCACTGGTGGCACAACACTGCAACCCCTCACAGATACTGTACTTGGAGCACAGCAATGAGGCCTGTTGCAAAGTATTGCATCAAAAATTGTAATTACACGCCCCTGTTAAACAGGGGCTGAAAAATTGGGCCTTAGCCACTGGTGGCGTCACCCATAAACCAAAATGATCTTCCAAGCTATCATCATTAATCGTATCATTGAGGAGGAGGAGGAGGATAGCCAGTCAACATAACAGCACAGGCACTCAGCATCAGCATCAGTCTTGAAGGGATGTGACATTTTAAAATCAATTAGTCTGTTATATCAGCATCAGGTGTGTGGTAGCTGGTGGTGATCCAAGACTGGTTCATCTTGATGAAAGTCAGTCGATCAAGCGAGTCGGTGGACAGGCGCACCCTGTGATCCGTGACAAATCCTCCAGCAGCACTGAATGTGCGTTCTGAAAGAACGCTGGATGCAGGACAGGCCAGTAGCTCATTTGCATACTGTGCAAGCTCTGGCCAGTGATCCATCCTCAAGACCCAGTAAGCCAGAGGATTTTCGGTGGAGAAGGTGTCCAAGTCTGACCTTGCCCCTAGGTATTCCTGCACCATGTATATCAGACGCTGGCGATGGTTGCTGGAACCGATCATACTTTGGGGCTGCGGACTAAAGAATTGTCTGAACGCATCGGTCAGAAGGCCACCTTCCCCACCGCTCCTTCTTTGACTGCCCGAAGCCTCAGCAACTCATTGTCCAGGACCAGGAGTTTGTAACCTCCCAGTCTCTGGGAACGCGTTGCACAGACCTTTCTGCAAGGCCTCCCGGAGTTGTCTCATCCTCTGCTCCCTCTGCGACGGTAACATAAGGTCCGCAACCTTACCCTTGTACCGTGGATCAAGGAGAGTGGCCAGCCAGTAATGGTCCCTCTCCTTGATCCGAAGAACACGAGGATCCTTCCACAGACTTTGCAGGATCAGGGAGGCCATGCAGCGTAGGTTAGCTGAGGCATTCGGTCCGGAGTCCTCTGGGTCACTAAGGACGACATGATCCGCAGCCACCTCCTCTTAGCCACGTACAAGTCCACTGGTTTCTTGGGACTGTAAATCATCCCTAAAAGACTGCTGCTGATGATGCTGAGTGCCAGCCTCCACCTCCATGCTGACACAATCCTCCTCCTCCTCCTCCTCTTCCTGTGCGATGGGTGGGACAGAAGGAACACTGTCTGGGTAAAGGGGGCCTTGAGAGGCAAGGAAGTCCTCCTCTTCCTGCCTCTGTTCTGCCTCAAGTGTCCATTATTCCATGCAGCGTGTGCTCCAACAGGTGGACAAGAGGTACAGTGTCACTGATGCATGCACTGTCACTGCTCACCATCCTCGTGGCCTCCTCAAATGGTGCCAGAACAGTGCATGCATCCCTGATCATGCCCCACTGGCGTGGTGAAAAAAAACCGAGCTCCCCTGACCCTGTCCTGGTGCCGTAGTCGCACAGGTACTCATTGATGGCCCTCTGCTGCGTGTGCAGCCGCTGCAGCATGGCCAACGTTGAGTTCCACCTGGTGGGCATGTCACATATAAGGCGGTTCTTGGGCAGGTTCAACTCCTTTTGCAGCTCAGCCAGGCAAGCACTGGCATTGTAAGATCTGCGGAAATGCACACAGACTTTCCTGGCCTGCCTCAGGACATCCTGTAAGCCCGGGTACCTGCCCAAGAACCGCTGCACCACCAGGTTAAGGATGTGAGCCATACAGGGCACATGGGTCAGTTGTCCCTGTCGGAGGGCGGAGAGGAGGTTGGTGCCATTGTCGCAAACCACCATTCCTGGCTTAAGCTGGCATGGCGTCAAACACCTCTCGGCCTGCCCCTGCAGAGCAGACAGGACCTCTGCCCCAGTGTGGCTCCTGTCCCCCAAACACACCAGCGCAAGCACGGCATGGCATCTTTTTGCCTGCGTACTTGCGTAGCCCCTTGAACGCCTACAGAGCACCGCTGGTTCCGAGGACAAACCACAGGAAGAGGCCATGGAGGAAGAAGAAGAGGAGGGGGTGGAGGAGAGAGGTGTGTCACAACCAGTAGTAGCATTTTGGAGGCGTGGCGGTGGAACAACCTCCAACACTACTGCACCTTGTCCTGCATCCTTCCCAGCTGCCAAAAGAGTGACCCAATGGGCCGTGAAAGAAAGGTAACGTCCCTGTCCATGCCTGCTGGACCATGAGTCAGCGGTAATATGCACCTTACCGCTGACCGCCCTGTCCAGCGAGGCCAAGACATTGCCTTCCACATGCCTGTAGAGAGCCGGAATCGCCTTCCGTGAGAAAAAGTGGCGTTTGGGAACCTGCCACTGAGGAACCGCACATTGCACAAACTCACGGAAGGGGGCCGAGTCTACCAACTGAAAAGGCAGCAGTTGAAGCGCTAGCAATTTAGCCAAGCTAGCATTCAACCGCTGGGCATGTGGATGGCTGGGAGTGAACTTCTTTCGACGGTCCAGCAGCTGGGGCAGGGAAATTTGCCTGCTAGAATCGGACGTCGGTGTACTGCTAGCAGAGTGGCCGCAAGTACTTGGCTGTGACACACCTAATTCTACACCTTCATTCCTCTCAGTGCAGGTTTCAGAGAGGACTGATGGTATAGTGGGGTTGGAGATCCCAGCTGATGCGGTGCAAGGAGAGGTCCGCTTTGTTCTTTGGTGTGGGTCTTTAAGGTAGGCTTGCCAACGAGCTGCATGGCAGGTCAACATATGTCTGATCAAGCATGTGGTGCCCAAGCGGCTGATGTTTTGGCCACGCGATATACGCTTGAGACATATGTTGCAAACAGCAGCTGTGCGATCTGATGCACTCGCCTCAAAAAAGGCCCACACCAAAGAACTTTTTGAATGACGGGCAGAGGCAGCGCCCTGCACAGGCGGAGCTCTGCGGTGTGATTCCGTCGGTGTGCTGCCCATACGCTGGCCACCCAAGGGCATCCTGCCTCGTTGGAGATGTGCCTCCTCCTCATCCTCCTCCTCCTCCTCTCTCCTATTAGGCACCCACGTGGAGTCAGTGACCTCATCATCCCCTCCCTCCTCATCACTGGAGCCAATCTGGCAGTATGCTGCAGCTGCTGGAGCATGACTGCCAGATTGGTGTCCTTCTTGAGCATCCCCTCTCTCTGCTCTCACGCTACTACCTTCCTCTAGCTGGGTATCATCATCAGATCCTTCGAAACGCTGGGCATCCTCCTGGAGCATGTACCCAACACTGTGCTCAAACAGTTCGGGGGACTCCTCAGGAGGAGGACATGGTGGGTCTAGGGAAGGAGTGACTAATGGTGACATTGATACCAGAGAAGAGGACGCTTTGGCAGCTGCTTTGCCAGTACCCTGAGCCTGGGTGAGAGAGGATGAGGAGGATGAGGTGGGCTTGGTCATCCACTCTACCAAGTCTTCGGCATGATGTGGCTCAACATGTCCAGCTGCCGAAAAGAAGGACAAGCGTGTCCCATGGCCACGTGCTGATGACAATGCACCGCGTCCACGACCAGCACTGTTGCCCCCAGACACAGAGCCTGCTTTCCCTCTTTTTTTGCCTCCTGACTGTCTGCCTCTCCTTGTTTGCCTTCCAGACATTTTAATGGATGGCCTGCAGGGAGATGGGAAAAACAGCAATAAGGGCTACCTTCAGGTGTATACTGTGCAGGAGGCTTAGCAACAAAGACACTGACACTGTCCCCTGCCTATCCTTCTCTGTCCCTAAACACAAGGATTTGCAATATGCTTCAGCAAGATTGGTTTAGGACAGAATAGCACACTGACACTTTCCCTCACTGTCCTTCTCTGTCCCTACAAACAAGATTTAGCACAGAATAGCACACTGATAGTTTCCACGAGTGTCCTTCTCTGTCCCTAAACTCAAGGATTTCAAATATGGTTCAGCAAGATTGGTTTAGAACAGAATAGCACACTGACAGTTTCCCCGAGTGTCCTTCTCTGTCCCTAAACTCAAGGATTACAAATATGGTTCAGCAAGATTGGTTTAGGACAGAATAGCACACTGACACTTTCCCTCACTGTCCTTCTCTGTCCCTACAAACAAGATTTAGCACAGAATAGCACACTGATAGTTTCCACGAGTGTCCTTCTCTGTCCCTAAACTCAAGGATTTCAAATATGGTTCAGCAAGATTGGTTTAGAACAGAATAGCACACTGACAGTTTCCCCGAGTGTCCTTCTCTGTCCCTAAACTCAAGGATTTCAAATATGGTTCAGCAAGATTGGTTTAGGACAGAATAGCACACTGACACTTTCCCTCACTGTCCTTCTCTGTCCCTACAAACAAGATTTAGCACAGAATAGCACACTGATAGTTTCCACGAGTGTCCTTCTCTGTCCCTAAACTCAAGGATTTCAAATATGGTTCAGCAAGATTGGTTTAGCACAGAATAGCACACTGATAGTTTCCCTCACTGTCCTTCTCTGTCCCTACAAACAAGATTTAGCACAGAATAGCACACTCATAGTTTCCACGAGTGTCCTTCTCTGTCCCTAAACTCAAGGATTTCAAATACGGTTCAGCAAGATTGGTTTAGAACAGAATAGCACACTGATAGTTTCCCTCACTGTCCTTCTCTGTCCCTACAAACAAGATTTAGCACAGAATAGCACACTGATAGTTTCCCCGAGTGTCCTTCTCTGTCCCTAAACTCAAGGATTTCAAATACGGTTCAGCAAGATTGGTTTAGAACAGAATAGCACACTGACAGTTTCCCTCACTGTCCTTCTCTGTCCCTACAAACAAGATTTAGCACAGAATAGCACACTGATAGTTTCCACGAGTGTCCTTCTCTGTCCCTAAACTCAAGGATTTCAAATACGGTTCAGCAAGATTGGTTTAGAACAGAATAGCACACTGACAGTTTCCCTCACTGTCCTTCTCTGTCCCTACAAACAAGGATTAGCACAGAATAGCACACTGACACTTTCCCTCACTGTCCTTCTCTGTCCCTACAAACAAGGTTTAGCACAGAATAGCACACTGACACTTTCCCTCACTGTCCTTCTCTGTCCCTACAAACAAGGTTTAGCACAGAATGACACACTGACACTCTCCCTACCTATCCTTCTCTGTCCCTAAACACAAGGAATCCAGGATTAGTAAAGGAAAAAAATGACACTGTCCCTGCCTATGCTTCTCTTTCCCTGCTCCGGAACACACTACACAAGGCCGCCGCGCTGGCGGCCTTTTATAGTGTGGGGCGTGTACTAAACCCCCTCAGCAATAATTGGCCACAGGCATCCTGCCTGTGGCCAATCATTGCTCTCCTCGCTGCCGGCGCTGTGATTGGCCAAGCATGCAGGGTCACAGTGCATGCTTGGCCAATCACAGCGCCTGGATGACACTGCGATGGCGTAGTGCATTGTGGGCCGTTCGCGTCACTCGAATTTGGCGCGAACGGCCCAAATCGTTCGATCTTCGTCGAACGATCGAACAGCCGATGTTCGAGTCGAACGTATGTTCGACTCGAACACGAAGCTCATCCCTATTCCTCACCCCCTCTGATGGACCAATTAAATTATTTTATGGGGGGGTTGAGATGAGTTGGGGACATCAGAAATAAAGGCTCTAGCACTGTCAGAATTATTAAAAAAATATAAAATAAAAACATTTTAGGGGGGCACGGTCAAGCACATAGGCGTGCGCAGCCTATTGCATTAGGGTGTGCACCCCAAAGCTCAACACATATTACCGATCACTCACTCACCGGTAAGTTACATATTTACCTGCCCCTTCTGCCACTCATCCTAAAACATCCCCACAGAGGAGAGTAGGGAAGCTGGAAGCGCTGAGAGGGGAAGGAGAGGGGGAGCCAGGGCAGTAGGGGGAATCTGTGCTGCACAGTGTGATTAGGGTGTGCCTGGGCACATCTGGCACACCCTGTGCACATGCCTATGGTCAAGCACTACAATGGAGCTGACAAAAAACATTGGGAAGTGACTAGGCTAGGTGTGTTTGGGCCCAGGGTAGAATGCTGGAGAGGTTTGTTTTAGTAAATTTGCATGTAGGCCAAAAAAAAGGAGCATTAAAAGCTTACAACATGCATGGGGACAAAGGGGACATTCACAGCATATTACAATCATGGTAAATAGGGACTGTTAAAAAAAATACTATACATTAGCAAGCATTAAATACATAGAATGTGAGGTTAAAGGACAAAACTTACATTAATATAGTCCTCCTGCAGGACTTGGATTATGGCAGAACAGGTTTCTGGGATAATGACGCCCAGAGCCTGGGGGGAGATGCCTGTCGAGAACTTGAGGTCCTGCAAGCTTCTCCCTGTTGCCAGGTAGCGCAACGTAGCAACTAGCCTCTGCTCAGCAGTGATGGCTTCCCGCATAACGGTGTCCTGCCTGGTGATATAGGGGTACACCAAAGCCAAGAGCTGCTGAAAAACGGTGTCAGACATCCTAAGAAAATTCCTGTAGTCATCAGGGTTATTCTCCTGGATCTCCCGCAGCAGAGGCATGTGACAGAATTGGTCCCGCTGGAGCAACCAATTCTTGGTCCATGAACTCCTCCTCACCCTGTTCATGGACCGGAGCTGGGATAAAGCAACAAGCCCAGCACCAAGCACAGCACGATCTCGGCGACAAGAACGTTCCCGCAACATGGCTACAAAACGGTCGTCTAATCAGAACGAACTTAAAGGCAGAACCACTAGTAAGTGTTTTATTTTCGCACCATAAGACGCACTTTTACACCCCAAAAAAATAGGGAAAAGTGTCCCTGCGTCTTATGGAGCGAATACTGAGCAGGCTCCACCCCCCCATCGCCGCCGCCGTGTCAGAATACAGACACTCGGCTTCTCTGTGGAGGAGAGATGACAGGATGTGAGGCAGATCCTTGCTGGGGCATACCAAGGGGGAGCGGGGGGAGACGGTCTGCCCCAGGTGCCAAAACATGGGGGTTGTCAGTGGTGTTGCTATAATGGTGCACTCCGCACCCAGGTAAGTTGACATCCGCCAGATGTGACCCCATCCTGCAAGCGAAAAGAGCCCTGGATGGCTTTTTTATTCAGCTGGAACACCCCCGGCGCCGTGGTCTGGTCCAGTTTCACTTCCTGCCTCTCTCCACTTGCCGCTGCTGCTGCTGCAAACTATGTCCTCAGTCCTCCTTCCTAGCTGCTGCCTGATGTATCTGATGCTGAGAGCCAGCCAGAGGGGGTTGTGGATTGTAATGGCAGTGTCCTCCACTGCCTGTGGTGAATGATAAGGGGGTGGGAGGTGGGGGATGGTATCCAATGTTCATCACCTGAGCTGTTATATGAGAGGCTGAAGGGGTGTTTGTGTCTGCCCTGCCACCCTGAGCTGATCTGGGAAGGGGGGGGGGGAGGTTTTTGTGTGTCCACCACCACCCAGGTATAGTGTAGCTGAGCTGATTTGATAGGGGGGCTGGTATTGCTGTGCGTCCACCACCCACCTATAGTAGTAATATAATATTAAATATTTTAGTACATCATTTGGTTCAGAATATTTTTTTTCTTGTTTTTCTCCTCTAAAACCTGGGTGCGTCTTATGGTCAGGTGCGTCTTATGGAGCGAAAAATATCTCCTTCAGGCAATAAAGTACCTGTAGCTACTGCACCTAGAAGCACCTTCTGCTTTTCCTTTTGTTCCTATTAGATAGCTGCTTATCTTCAGGACTACCTGCCTCTCTCCCACTTCTTGTGGTCCAGCGCTTGCCAGTTTCTTTCCCCAGAGCGCCCCGTTTTCTCTTGTCTCACAAGTTGGGCCTACAGTTGGACACAGTTTATTTTGGATACAGAGTAGTGTAGAGTTCAGGTGGGAGATGGGTGGTGTTCCTGTAACAATATTTGTTTGTGTTTTTCTTTTAATGTTAGGCCAGGTCACTAGGGATCATTGATTGTCTTTTCAGAAATCTATAATGGGCTATATGGGCATTGTTGTTAGTTATGGAATGTTGGACTGACAATCTTGGTAACACCTGCCTTGACATCGAACAGAAGCATATTAGAGGAGGAGACAAATGCTTTTGACAGCAGCAATAGGTAATAAAGACTTTGTCACTTATCAGCAGCTGAATTGTTTGTGCAACTGTTTCCACCTGCTCTGATGATCAAGTACCTGATATGTTCTATCTGCTCTGATGGTCAAGTACCTGAACTGTGTGTAGAAATAAGCAAAAGTTCCATCTATCATGGTGCTAATGTACCTACATACTGTATCTATGATTTATGGACTTTGTATTCTACAGTTCTTTGAGTTCTACAGCATTTCAATGGCTGTGCTGCAGCTGCGATCTGATAATTCGATGTCTTATCTGCTGTCCATCACCAGATATGGAGGACTTTGGCAAGCTTCCATGCTTCTAAACTCTTAAGCCTCGTACACACGGCCGAGAATCTCATCAGGAAAAAAATTGTAATTTTTCCTGACGAGATTCTTGGACAAGAATCTTGTCCCGGCCGAGTGTACACACGTACCTTTCAAAAGAACCGCCGTTCTTTTGAATGGCACGAACGCGGTTACTAGGGATGAGCTCGGTGTTCGAGTCGAACACAAATTCGAGTGACGCGAATGGCCCACAATACACTGCGCCATCGCAGTGCAATCCCGGCGCTGTGATTGGCCAAGCATGCACTGTGACCCCGCATGCTTGGCCAATCACAGCGGCGGCAGCTAGGAGAGCCATAATTGGCCACAGGCAGGTTGCCTGTGGCCAATTATAGCTCAGGGGGTTTAGCACATGCCCCACACTATAAAAGTCCGCCAGCGCGGCGGCCTTGTGTAGTGTGTTCCGGCGCAGGGAAAGAGTTACATAGGCAGGGACAGTGTCAGTGCTATTTGTACCTCAAACTTGTGTGTAGGGAGAGAGAAGGATAGGCAGGGAGAGTGTCAGTGTCATATTCTTTGCTAAACCTTGTGTGCAGGCAGAGAGAAGGATAGGCAGGGGACAGTGTCAGTGTCACATTCTTTGCTAAACCTTGTGTGCAGGGAGAGAGAAGGATAGGCAGGGAAAGTGTCAGTGTCATATACTTTGATAAACCTTGTGTGCAGGGAGAGAGAAGGATAGGCAGGGGACAGTGTCAGTGTCATATTCTTTGCTAAACCTTGTGTGCAGGCAGAGAGAAGGATAGGCAGGGGACAGTGTCAGTGTCACATTCTTTGCTAAACCTTGTGTGCAGGAAGAGAGAAGGATAGGCAGGGAGAGTGTCAGTGTCATATACTTTGATAAACCTTGTGTGCAGGGAGAGAGAAGGATAGGCAGGGGACAGTGTCAGTGTCATATTCTTTGCTAAACCTTGTGTGCAGGGAGAGAGAAGGATAGGCAGGGAGAGTGTCAGTGTCATATACTTTGATAAACCTTGTGTGCAGGGAGAGAGAAGGATAGGCAGGGGACAGTGTCAGTGTCATATTCTTTGCTAAACCTTGTGTGCAGGGAGAGAGAAGGATAGACAGGGAGAGTGTCAGTGTCATATACTTTGATAAACCTTGTGTGCAGGGAGAGAGAAGGATAGGCAGGGGACAGTGTCAGTGTCATTGTTGCTAAGCCTCCTGCACATTATACACCTGAAGTTAGCCCGTATTGCTGCTTTTTCCTGGTGTGTTACACCAACAGGCATTTGCAGCACTTACAGCGGGCGGAGTGTGCCTCCTGATCATATTACACCTGAAGTTAGCCTGTATTGCTGCTTTTTCCTGGTGTGTTACACCAACAGGCATTTGCAGCACTTACAGCGGGCGGAGTGTGCCTCCTGATCATATTACAACTGAAGTTAGCCTGTATTGCTGCTTTTTCCTGGTGTGTTACACCAACAGGCATTTGCAGCACTTACAGCGGGCGGAGTGTGCCTCTTAATCATATTACACCTGAAGTTAGCATGTATTGCTGCTTTTTCCTGGTGTGTTACACCAACAGGCATTTGCAGCACTTACAGCGGGCGGAGTGTGCCTCCTGATCATATTACACCTGAAGTTAGCCTGTATTGCTGCTTTTTCCTGGTGTGTTACACCAACAGGCATTTGCAGCACCTACAGCAGGCGTAGTGTGATTCCTGCAAAATATACTCCTGAAGCTAGGCCTTATTGCTGGTTTTCCCATTTCCCTGCAGGCCATTAGAATGTCTGGAAGGCAAACAAGGAGAGGCAGACAGTCAGGAGCCAAAAAAGAGGGCAAGCAGGCTCTGTGTCTAGAGACAACAGTGCTGGTCGTGGACGCGGTGCATCGCCATCAGCATGTGGCCATGGGACACGCTTGTCCTTCTTTTCGGCAGCTGGACGTGTTGAGCCGCATCATGCCGAAGACTTGGTAGAGTGGATGACCAAGCCCTCCTCATCCTCCTCATCCTCTCTCACCCAGGCTCAGGGTACTGGCAAAGCAGCTGCCAAAGCGTCCTCTTCCCTGGTATCAATGTCATCATCAGTCACTCCTTCCCTAGACCAACCATGTCCTCCTGAGGAGTCCCCCGAACTGTTTGAGCACAGTGTTGGGTACATGCTCCAGGAGGATGCCCAGCGTTTCGAAGGGTCTGATGATGATACCCAGCTAGAGGAAGGCAGTAGCGTGAGAGCAGAGAGAGGGGATGCTCAAGAAGGACACCAATCTGGCAGTCATGTTCCAACAGCTGCAGCATACTGCCAGATTGGCTCCAGTGATGAAGAGGGAGGGGATGATGAGGTCACTGACTCCACGTGGGTGCCTAATAGGAGGGAGGGGGAGGATGAGGAGGAGGCACATCTCCAACGAGGCAGGATGCCCTCGGGGGGCCAGCGTAAGGGCAGCACACCGACGGAATCAAACCGCAGAGCTCCGCCTGTGCAGGGCGCTGCCTCTGCCCGTTATTCAAAAAGTTCTTTGGTGTGGGCCTTTTTTGAGTCGAGTGCATCAGATCGCACAGCTGCTGTTTGCAACATATGTCTCAAGCGTATATCGCGTGGCCAAAACATCACCCGCTTGGGCACCACATGCTTGACCAGACATATGTTGACCTGCCATGCAGCTCGTTGGCAAGCCTACCTTAAAGACCCACACCAAAGAACAAAGCGGACCTCTCCTTGCACCGCATCAGCTGGGATCTCCAACCCCACTATACCTTCAGTCCTCTCTGAAACCTGCACTGAGAGGAATGAAGGTGTAGAATTAGGTGTGTCACAGCCAAGTACTTGCGGCCACTCTGCTAGCAGTACACCGACGTCCGATTCTAGCAGGCAAATTTCCCTGCCCCAGCTGCTGGACCGTCGAAAGAAGTTCACTCCCAGCCATCCACATGCCCAGCGGTTGAATGCTAGCTTGGCTAAATTGCTAGCGCTTCAACTGCTGCCTTTTCAGTTGGTAGACTCGGCCCCCTTCCGTGAGTTTGTGCAATGTGCGGTTCCTCAGTGGCAGGTTCCCAAACGCCACTTTTTCTCATGGAAGGCGATTTCGGCTCTCTACCGGCATGTGGAAGGCAATGTCTTGGCCTCGCTGGACAGGGCGGTCAGCGGTAAGGTGCATATTACCGCTGACTCATGGTCCAGCAGGCATGGACAGGGACGTTACCTTTCTTTCACGGCCCATTGGGTCACTCTTTTGGCAGCTGGGAAGGATGCAGGACAAGGTGCAGTAGTGTTGGAGGTTGTTCTACCTCCACGCCTCCAAAATACTACTACTGGTTGTGACACACCTCTGTCCTCCACACCCTCCTCTTCTTCTTCCTCCATGGCCTCTTCCTGTGCTTTGTCCTCGGAACCAGCGGTGCTCCGTAGGCTTTCAAGTGGCTATGCAAGTACGCAGGCAAAAAGATGCCATGCCGTGCTTGCGCTGGTGTGTTTGGGGGACAGGAGCCACACTGGGGCAGAGGTTCTGTCTGCTCTGCAGGGGCAGGCCGAGAGGTGGTTGACGCCACGCCAGCTTAAGCCAGGAATGGTAGTTTGCGAAAATGGCACTAACCTCCTCTCCGCTCTCCGACAGGGACAACTGCCCCATGTGCCCTGTGTGGCTCACGTCCTTAACCTGGTGGTGCAGCGGTTCTTGGGCAGGTACCCGGGCTTACAGGATGTCCTGAGGCAGGCCAGGAAAGTCTGTGTGCATTTCCGCAGATCTTATAATGCCAGTGCTCGTCTGGCTGAGCTGCAAAAGGAGTTGAACCTGCCCAAGAACCGCCTTATATGTAACATGCCCACCATGCACACGCAGCAGAGGGCCATCAATGAGTACCTGTGCGACTACGGCACCAGGACAGGGTCAGGGGAGCTCGGTTTTTTTTCACCACGCCAGTGGGGCATGATCAGGGATGCATGCACTGTCCTGGCACCATTTGAGGAGGCCACGAGGATGGTGAGCAGTGACAGTGCATGCATCAGTGACACTGTACCTCTTGTCCACCTGTTGGAACATACGCTGCATGGAATGATGGACAGGGCACTTGAGGCAGAACAGAGGCAGGAAGAGGAGGACTTCCTTGCCTCTCAAGGCCCCCTTTACCCAGACAGTGTTCCTTCTGTTCCACCCATCGCACAGGAAGAAGAGGAGGAGGAGGAGGATTGTGTCAGCATGGAGGTGGAGCCTGGCACTCAGCAACATCAGCAGCAGTCTTTTAGGGATGATTTACAGTCCCAAGAAACCAGTGGACTTGTACGTGGCTGGGAGGAGGTGGCTGCGGATCATGTCGTCCTTAGTGACCCAGAGGACTCCGGACCGAATGCTTCAGCTAACCTACGCTGCATGGCCTCCCTGATCCTGCAAAGTCTGCGGAAGGATCCTCGTATTCTTCGGATCAAGGAGAGGGACCATTACTGGCTGCCCAATCTCCTTGATCCACGGTACAAGGGTAAGGTTGTGGACCTTATCTTACCTTCGCAGAGGGAGCAGAGGATGAGACAACTCCGGGAGGCCTTGCAGAAAGGTCTGTGCAACGCGTTCCCAGAGACTGGGAGGTTACAAACTCCTGGTCCTGGACAACGAGTTGCTGAGGCTTCGGTCAGTCAAAGAAGGAGCGGTGGGAAAGGTGGCCATCTGACCGATGCGTTCAGACAATTCTTTAGTCCGCAGCCCCAAGGTATGATCGGTTCCAGCAACCATCGCCAGCGTCTGATATACATGGTGCAGGAATACCTAGGGGCAAGGTCAGACTTGGACACCTTCCCCACCGAAAATCCTCTGGCTTACTGGGTCTTGAGGATGGATCACTGGCCAGAGCTTGCACAGTATGCAATTGAGCTACTGGCCTGTCCTGCATCCAGCGTTCTTTCAGAACGCACATTCAGTGCTGCTGGAGGATTTGTCACGGATCACAGGGTGCGCCTGTCCACCGACTCTGTTGATCGACTGACCTTCATAAAGATGAACCAGTCTTGGATCACCACCAGCTACCAAACACCTGAAGCTGATATAACAGACTAATTTATTTTCAAATGTCACATCCCTTCAAGACTGATGCTGATGCTGAGAGACTGTCCTGTTATGTTGACTGACTATCCTCCTCCTCCTCAATGATCTGATTGAGGATGATAGCTTGGAAGAACATTTTTGTTTCTGGGTGCCGCCACCAGTGGCTAAGGCCCAATTTTTCAGCCCCTGTTTAACAGGGGCATGTAATTACAATTTTTTATGCAATGCTTTGCAGCATGGCTCATTCCTGCACTCCAACTAGAGTATCTGGGAGAGGTTGCAGTGTCGTGGCACCAGCACCAGTGGCTAAGGCCCAATTTTTCAGCCCCTGTTTAACAGGGGCGTGTAATTACAATTTTTGATGCAATACATTGCAACAGGGCTCATTGCTGTGCTCCAAGTACAGTATCTGTGAGGGGTTGCAGTGTTGTGGCACCAGTGCCTAAGGCCCAATTTTTCTGCCCCTGTTTAACAGGGGCATGTAAATACAATTCTTGATCTAATAATTCATAGCAGGGCCCATTCCTGCGCCCACCAAGAGTAACTGTGAGGCCTTACAGTGTTGTGTCAACACCACCACCACCACCACCAAAGGCCCAATTTTTCAGCCCCTGTTCAACAGGGGCATGCAATTACAATTCTTGATCTAATAATTCACAGCAGGGCCCATTCCTGCGCCCACCAAGAGTAACTGTGAGGCCTTACAGTGTTGTGTCAACACCACCACCACCACCACCAAAGGCCCAATTTTTCAGCCCCTGTTCAACAGGGGCATGCAATTACAATTCTTGATCTAATAATTCACAGCAGGGCCCATTCATGCGCCCACCAAGAGTAACTGTGAGGGCTCACAGTGTTGTGGCAACACCAACATGTAAGGGACAAATTTCAGCTGAGTATATACGGCAGGCCCCTACTTTCAAACATCCAACTTACAAACGACTCCTCCTTGCAAACGGAAGGATACAACAGGAAGTGAGAGGAAATCTACCCCTAGGAAGGCAAATTCTCTCCTGTAAGAGTTAATATGGGAAAAAAAGTGTCTCCTCTTCACTGATGCTTTATCACCAATTCTTGTTTCAATAAAAACCCCAGATTTTCAAAAAACATTTGTCATTAGGACGGAAAGTGAGGTGAACTGTTCTGAACAGGTGCCCACTGCACAGACAGCAAAACAAATGTTACAGGGGTGATAACCCTTCCCTATGTTTTCCAAAAAGCTTAAAAATATATTTTTTGGCTGGAGCTACACTTAAACAATGTACCTGTTCAAAATTACAAACAGATTCTACATAAGAACAAACCTACAGTCCCTGTCTTGTATGCACCGCCTGTATACGGCTGTTCAGAGTATATAGGGCCTTTTTTATTTTGTGTGTGGGGTTCCCCTTAATATCCATACAAGACCCAAAGGGGCTGGTAATGGGCTGGGGTAGGGGGGGGGGGGGGCTGTGATGGGGTAGCTATGCCATTTTTCTTAAAGATTTTCATCCATATTACCGGGACCAGACATTACATTAAAGCTGCAAGCAGTTTTAAATGGCTTTTTTTCCTTTAGAAATGTAATTTTGTGCAGGGACAGTTCTAAACACGGGAAACACGTGGCACTTCACAGGCATACTTTAGACACCCCCCAGGTACGATATTTAAAGGAATATTTGCCTTTTTTATTTTCACTTTATGCATCAATAAAATGACTGTTTTCCGAAAAACTGCCGTTTTTAAAACTTTTTTTTGGATTGATACATGTCCCCTGGTGCAGAACCTGGGTTCCCAAACCCTTTTTAGGACAATAACATGCATAATAGTCGTTATAATTAGCACTTTAGATTTCGAACGTTCGCATCCATTGTATTTAATAGGGTTCTAAAGTTCGTGCGAACTTTCGGTCCGTTCGCGGGTTCTGGTGCGAACCGAACCCGGGGGTGTTCGGCTCATCACTAGCGGTGACGTCATCGACTACGACGAGCGTGCGCTCGTCACATTCGATGCCGTCGCCGCCATCTTGCTACACCCTACCTATGCCTAGGAAGCTAAATATATAGGAAAGCCTCTAACATCCTGGTTATCCTGGTTACCGTAGCTGACTCATAACAAGGGAATGTAACTGCAAAAGCGGAACTTTCGCTTTAAGCACTTCTCGCCCCCTGACATGCCACATATGGCATGTAATTTTTTGGGGGGGGGGTGAATACCTTGTTTTCAGAGGAACTTCCTGTCCCACTTCCTCCTTCCCCTTCTTGGCCGCCTAGGCAAGTCCTCCTCTCACCGTAGGCAGCCCCTCCCTGCCAGTGATCTTCTGGGACATGTCACAGGTCCCAGAAGATTGGCTGGTCAATAGCAGAGTGCAGCACGACTCGTGCATGCGCAGTGCACGCCCGGCCATGAAGCCGTAAGCTGTCACGGCCGGGTGCCCACAGTTGCTCTGACGGCGCCGAGGAGAGGAGGGGGACAGGAGCGAGGCCCTGGGCAGCCGCATCGCTGGACCGTTGGACAGGAAAGTGTCTGTTTATTAAAAGTCAGCAGCTATGCTTTTGTAGCTGCTGACTTTTAATAAACGAAAAAACGGGTGGAACTCTGCTTTAAAAGGTCATAGTGTTGTTTGCATTGGGGGTTGGCCATTCTTTACACACAAGTGTATATATTACAGTTGTAACTTGGAAGATTCTCGTATCAGAGCTGCCATTAGGCATATGTCTGAACCTGGTCATCGGCCATGCCATCATGGGCAAAACTCTGTGGCGAAACAGCATCTTTAGTAATGTATGCTTGTTATATTTTTTAACCACCTCGGTCCCCTCTCCATGTCCTGTCAGGGAGAGGGGACCGATGCTGTGTCCCTTGTACATAGGGACACAGATCGGTCACCTCCCCCAGTCAGTCCCCTCCCCCCACAGTAGCAATCACACATTAGGGAACATATTAACCCCTTCCTCGCCCCTAGTGTTAACCTTTTCCCTGCCAGTCACATTTATACAGTAATCAGTGCATTTTTATAGCACTAATCGCTGTATAGATGTGAATGGTCCCAAAATAGTGTCAAAAGTGTCCGATGTGTCCGCCATAATGTCGCAGTCACGTAAAAAATCACTGATCGCCGCCATTACTAGTAAAAAAAAAAAAATTATAAAAATGCCATAAAACGACCCCCTATTTTGTAAACGCTATAACTTTTGCGCAAACCAATCAATAAACGCCGCTTGCAATTTTTTTTACCAAAAATATGTAGAAGAATACAAATCGGCCTAAACTGAGGAAAAAAATTAAAATTTTCAAAAAAATTGGGATATTTATTATAGCAAAAATAAAAAATAAATGAATTTTTTTCAAAATTGTCGCTCTATCTTTGTTTATAGCGCAAAAAATAAAAACTGCCGAGGTGATCAAATACCACCAAAAGAAAGCTCTATTTGTGCGAAAAAAAAGGACGTCAATTTTGTTTGGGAGCCACGTCGCACGACCGCGCAATTGTCATTCAAAGCGTGACAGTGCTGAAAGCTGAAATTTCGCCTGGGCAGGAAGGGGGTATATGTGCCCAGTAAGGAAGTAGTTAATATTATCTGTATCTGTCATTACTTTCATTAAATGTTATACTTATAGGTATTTTTGTGATTTCTCTTTGCACATTTTGAATACAACCCCAAGAACATAAGTTATCATGTGACTGTGTGT
This sequence comes from Rana muscosa, assembly GCA_029206835.1. NCBI lineage: Eukaryota > Metazoa > Chordata > Amphibia > Anura > Ranidae > Rana > Rana muscosa. The sequence goes on along the minus strand of CM055127.1, from coordinate 125,793,336 downwards.
CAGGAACTAGGTAGAAGGCAGAGATGCTAGGAGGGCTCCCCTTGCGGCCAAGCGCAGCACACCACTGAAGGTGACACAGCAGGTGTGGTGCCCACAGAAGCACGGGTGCCTGGTAGCTGGAACTGGAGACAGGCGTGCTTGGATGGTCCAGGAAGCAGGGACCGGTGGACAGACTTGATAACGGAGTCAGGAGCCAGGCCAGGGGTCAACACAGGAAGTCAGTCCAGGATCAGAGTCAAGTTCAAGGAGCAAGATAAACAAGTCCAGTAGCCAAGCCGGGATCAGATGCAGGAAGGAGGCTGAGAGAAGTCAGGTGCAAGCCAAGGATCAAGCCAGAGGGTCAGAAGGATCAGGTCAGGACAAGCCGGGTCGGTACACAGATCAGGAACAGCAGATACACAGGACACAGGAACGCAGGACAAGCTGAAGATACACCAGCGATGTGCCACTGGCAGCAGTGGGTTTAAATAGGCTCGGCATCCATCACGCCGGGCGTGTGCATAGCGACGCCGCGCGTCCGCCTAGTCTGGGCGCACATGCCTGCCTAATCCCGGCGCGCACCTGCCCAACCATGGTGCCGCGCATCCTTGTGCGCGCATGCGCATCAAAGCCTCTATTTCCCTGATACTGTGATAAATTAGGGCCATAACTTGAGAAAATTAAGGGAAATCTCCCCATAGGGTTTCAGATAGAAAAAAATAAATAAGAAGGCCTGAGACTGAAGTGCAATACCACAAGTTAAAGGAGAAGTCCAGCCCGAGCTTGTTTGGCTGGGCTTCTCCTATGGATCACAGAAGTGCAATTAATTTTGCACTCCTGTGACACATTTTCAGCAGAGAGTGGTCTGAAGTCCGCTCTCTGCTGACGTCACTGAAATCAGTGCAGGCGCCGCGTCATCACGACAATGAAGTCTGGATCCGCCAGGTGCCTGGACTGATGCCTGTCTTAGCCTCTCAGCGAGCCACTGAGAGACTGAGACGGCCGATCCCTGCCCCTCCACAGCTCAGCGCTCCAGTGAGCATAGAGGAGCAGAGAGGAGAGCTGCTAATTGACAGTCAGCAGCTCTCCACTCAGGGATCTGTGAGAACCGAGGAATCAGCGGTGTTCGATGGCTCCGTTCTCAGTGTAGAGACGCCGGGGGACAGATGGAGCATCGGTCCCATGCTGCATCCACCTAGGTAAGTATAAAAGGGGGGAAAAAACCCCAATACTTCTCTTTTAACCCTTTTACTGCCAAGTCCGTATGCCGTACGGACCTACAGAAGTGCCCGCAGGTGGCCAGGTCAGTACGGCGTACAGACCTCATTTCCCCCTCTCCTATAAGCTTATGGTCACTTCAATGACCATAAGCTTATATCAGAATTGTTCAGCACTCTGCTGAACAATTCTATAACTCTGATTAGCGAATTACAACCTGCTGTTTAGAGTTAATAAGCCCTAATGGGACCGACATGCCGCCGCTTCCCTGCCCCCAGCTTCTCCATCCCCGCCGCTCTGTTCCACCTAAACCTGCCCCCCACTCTTATTTACTATCCTCTTCACCCCCTTCTTACCCCCAGTACTGATTCCCCCCCTCACACCTGATCCGACCCCTCCCCCCAAACCTGACCCCCGCAGCCACCATCATTAGCCGGCAACCCTCCTTTGCTGCTCTCGCGGGCTTGAGGTGCTGCTGGGGGCTTGGGGGGTACCAAAATGTGTCCCCCCCGCCAGTCAGATAGCCCCCCGTACTGCCCCCGCACCCCCGATCTATACCTGCTCCAAGCGCATCTCTCCTTCCCTCCCACTGCTTGTATCTTCTCCCTGCACTGAGCTGGAGATCGCGGTAGGGGGAAGGAGGGGGGAGCGGTGCAGGTGTGGGTGAAGTTGGGGCTTGCGGAGTTTGATAAACATGTGTTTACCAACCCCCCTGTACAATGGATATAGGCAGCGATCGCTGCTATATCCACTGACAGCTGATACATAGTACACCGCGAGTGTTACTATGCATCAGACTGTCATTTTATGAATGCATGGAATCTCTATAGAGATTTCATGCATTCATTCAATTAAAGTGCTACAGAGAAAGGGACTTTCTTTAGTCCCTTTCACTGTCTAAAAAAAAAGAGATATGGGGGTCTGTTTAGACCTCTGATTTCTCACACCCCCGCCCAGAATAAATAATAATGTATGTACAAAAGTAAAAATAAAAAAAGTAAAAAAACACAAACGTAGTAAGACCCCCCAGGTCCGCCCGCACACACCCCCTCACAGTGACAGACCCCCCCACTCACCCCTCCACAGTGACGGACCCCCCCTGCACTCACCCCTCTACAGTAACGACCCCCTATTCACCCCTCCACGGTGAAGGCCCCCCTGCACTCACCCCTCCACGGCTTCCTCAGCTTCTCCTCCCAGCCAACCCGATCCATCCTGATTGGTCAGGAGGAGAAGCTGAAAGACAATAGTGAATATTAATTTGCTATGGTCACAAGTGGGTGGGTTTGGGGTGCAATGCTCTGTGCCCAGAGCCCAACCTTTTTCAAGTCAATTAGAGCCTCAGGCTCTAATCATGTGGCTTGAAAAAAAAACCTCATAGAAACGTATGAGTCTGGCACCCTGTAGGGCAGGGGCGCCCCAGCACCCCTAATGGACCGGCCGCTCCTGGTAAGACCCCTTTCACATGAAGCGAACTCTGTCAAGCAGATCCGCCTGCTCAGAGGGGGATCTGTCTGCTGATCCCTGCTGAACAAGCAGATGACAGGTTCGTGTCCACTCCGCTGATGCAGAGCGGACACAGCCCGCTTTTCTCTATGGGGTGGTCGGATGGAAACGGACCGCCTGTCCATTTCTATCCGATACTATCCGATCTGATCAATGGATGGGGAATGGAATCATGTCCATTTACATCAGCCTCTATAGAGAACAATGTTTAAAATATAAGAAATCAATATTATAATTGAATGGGAAATTATGATTCAAAAATGTAAAATTCATCATTAGAAAGAGTGATGTGATATAATAGTAATAAAACTTAAGTGAGCTTTGAATGGTAAAAAGAACGACCAACTTGAAATGATGAAAAAAAAAAAGGATTTATGTGCTGTGTGTCAGTTGAGTTTATTATAATTGCAAAAATATCATAACTGATGTAAAAATAATAGTAATATACTTGAAATAGTAATTACGCTAAAACGATGAACTTGAAATAGTACAAAAAAAACTGAATACTTGGGCTCAGAGTGACTCATATTGTGGAGTACTCTCATCGATATAACAGCGCCAACTGGGGATTAACTACGGCGTTGTAGACTGTATAATTAGAAGGTAAAGCATTAAAGTAAATACATAAAATGAGGAAACAATTGTGTATTACTTTAAAGATGGTAAACAACATAGCCTGAACTGCATTATGAATAAAAAATGTGTGGTATCTTTAAGCGAAATAACAGGGAATAAATGAGACCATAAATAGGAATCATGAATAAAAATAGGAATCATAACTATAAATGGAACGAAAAGGAAAATCCTTACTTTGACTGAGTATTGAAGCACAGTGTTTGACATGTTGACAGCAGCAGAAAGAAAAGACCTTGGGAACACAAGAAAACGACTGAGAACACTGAATACACAGAACAGGGGCATCAATCAAAAAATCAGAGAAGCATTCAATAGGGTCTACCGTTGGGAATATTCTACTAACAACGTCAACTAATCAATGCTATAGCCAATAGTGGACACTGAAACTAAGACCTTTTACAAAAAGTACATAATCTGCCCCATCCACAATCAAGAGATTTGTCTATCAACATACTTACAACCATAAACAAGATAAAGTACAAGAACAAAAGAAATTCTGCAATCCCACCTTTAATTGGTCTGAGACCATCACTTCCAAGAATCCTTCTAATTCTACGACGACTTTCTGTCTTTCAGGGACAAATGTTTCCAATAGCAATCCAGACTCTCCCATGGACACATCCCCATTAGGGGTGGGCTATCTGTTCGAGTCAAACATGAGTTCGACTCGAACATTGCCTATTCGCCCATTCGCCGAACAGCGAACAATTTGGGGTGTTCGCGGCAAATTCGAAAAGCCGTGGAACACCCTTTAAAAGTCTATGGGAAAAATTTAATGTGCCAATTTTAAAGGCTAATATGCAAGTTATTGTCATAAAAAGTGTTTGGGGACCTGGGTCCTGCCCCAGGGGACATGTATCAATGCAAAGAAAAGTTTTAAAAACTGCAGTTTTTTCAGGAGCAGTGATTTTAATAATGCTTAAAGTGAAACAATAAAAGTGAAATATTCCTTTAAGCCCTGTACACACGACCGGTTTTCCTGGGAGGAAAAAAAACGTCGGATTCCTGCCAAGCTTGACGGGTTTCCTGCCAAGCTTGTCTTGCGTACAGACTGTCATACAAAATCCCGCCGGTCCAAAGCGTGGTGACATACAACACGTACAACGGCACTATATAGGGGAAGTTCCACTCCAACGGCGCCACCCTGGACTGCTTTTGCTGATCTCGTGTTATCATGTGTTAGTAAAAGTTTGGTGAGAGACGATTTGCGCTTTTCAGTCTTCATGCTTTCAGATCGTAATAAAAATTATGAAAAAAAGTTTGTCATAACTCTGTGTGAATATCAGCAGCAAAACAAGTTCATTATTGTAGCATTATAAAGAAGAAAAGAATGCGCAGCATTAAACGATGCAATAATTTGTAGCGTGACGAATGTGTTATCTCCATTACGAACGCTAGTTTTGTCTGAACGAGTGCTCCCATCTCATACTTGATTCTGAGCATGCAGGGTTTTTTTGACCTTGGAAAAGCATACACACGACCGGTTTTCACGACAGGAAAAAGTCCGCCGGGAATCCCGACGAGAAAATAGAGAGCCGGTTCTTATCCGAGCATGCAACTTGGCAGGCCGCAGGAAAAGAGGGGGGACGAGAGAGCGCCCCCCCGCCTGAACCGTACAAGGCCACATGCCCTCAACATGAAGAGGATATCCCCATGTTGATGGGGACAAGGGCCTCACCCCCACAATCCTTGCCCGGTGGTTGTGGGGGTCTGCGGGCGGGGGGCTTATCGGAATCTGGAAGCCCCCTTTAACAAAGGGGATCCCCAGATTCCGGCCCCCACTTTGTGAATTGGTAACAGGGTACATTGTACCCCTACCATTTCACAAAAGAAAGTGTCAAAAATGTTAAAAACCACACAGACACAGTTGGGACAAGTCCTTTAATAAAAAGAAAAAAAAAAAAAAAACATTCCGGCGTTATTATCCATTCTCGATGTCCAACGATGATCCATTCTCCAGCGAGGATCGAAGCACAATCTAATCTTGCCTGCACCGGCTCTCCACTCCAGCGAGAAACGACGCATGGTCCTCCCTGCACCGGAGCCCCCCAGCTAATGACGCGTAAGCTGTTTGACAGTTCTTTTATAACCGATGGCGGGCCACCTGTGACCTGGACGGGTGACCCCGCCCTCTCTAACGCGTCACGGGGTTTCCTCGCTGGGGTTTCCCGTGACGCGTTAGAGGGGGCGGGGTCACCCGTCCACGTCACGGGTGGCCCCGACATCGGTTATAAAAGAACTGTCAAACAGCTTGCGCGTCATTAGCCGGGGGGCTCCGTTGCAGGGAGGACCGTGCGTCGTTTCTCGCTGGAGTGGAGAGCCGGTGCAGGCAAGATTAGATTGTGCTTCGTTCCTCGCTGGAGAGCATCACTGGAGAATGGATCATCGTTGGACATCGAGAATGGATAACAAATATGTAATGTTTTTTTTTTCTTTTTTCTTGTTTTCTTTTTATTAAAGGACTTGTCCCAACTGTGTCTGTGTGTTTTTTAAAATTTTTGACACTTTCTTTTGTGAAATGGTAGGGGCACAATGTACCCCGTTACCAATTCACATAGGGGGGGCTGGAATCTGGGGGTCCCCTTTGTTAAAGGGGACTTCCAGATTCCGATAAGCTCCCCGCCCGCAGACCCCTACAACCACCGGGCAAGGGTTGTGGGGATGAGGCCCTTGTCCCTATCTACATAGGGACATCTTCCCCATGTTGAGGGCATGTGGCCTGGTACGGTTCAGGAGGGGGGGGGGGCGCTCTCTCGTCCCCCCCTCTTTTCCTGCGGCCTGCCAGGTTGCGTGCTCGGATAAGGGTCTGGTATGGATTTTTTGGGGGAACCCCATGCCATTTAAAAAAAAAAAAGGCACAGGGTTCCCCTTAATATCCATACCAGACCTGAAGGGCCTGATATGGAATTTGGGGGGGACCCCCATGTTTTTTTTTTTGTTCGGGGTTTCCCTTAATATTCATACCAGACCCAAAGGGCCTGGTAATGGACTAAGGGGGAACCCATGCTGTTTTTTTTTCAATTACCGTATTTATCTGCGTATAACACGCACAGGCGTATAACATGCACCCTATCTTTAAGAGGGACGTTTCAGGAAAAAAACTTTGCACGGCCCCCTGCGTATAACACGCAGGCACAGTTTACCCTCTATTTTCAGGGTAAAAAAGTGAGTGTTATACGCCAATAAATACAGTACTTTTATCTGTATTGCCTGGACCCGACAATTCATTATAGCCACAATCAGTTTTAAATTACTTTTTTTTCTTTAGAAATTACATTTTGTGCAGGGACTTTTCTAAGCATGGGAAACATGCGCTACTTTACAGGCATACTATAGACACCCCCCAGGTATGACATTTTACGGAATATTTCACTTTTATTGTTTCACTTTAAGCATAATTAAAATCTCTGCTCCCGAAAAAACTGTAGTTTTTAAAACTTGTTTTTGCATTGATACATGTCCCGTGGGGCAGGACCCGGGTCCCCAAACACTTTTTATGACAATCAGTGGCGGCTGGTGCTCCAATTTTTTTGGGGGGGCGCAAACAAACGAAAAAAAAAAAACATCAATTGCAGCCTCACTGTGCCCATCAATTGCCACCACTGTGCCCATCAATTGCCGCCACTGTGCCCATCAAACGCAGCCACTGTGCCAATCAAACGCAGCCACTGTGCCATAAAATTGTCGCCACTGTGCCATAAAAATGTTGCCACTGTGCCATGCCATCAAATGCAGCCACTGTGCCCATCAATTGTCGCCACTGTGCCATGCCATCAAACGCAGCCACTGTGCCATCAATTGTCGCCACTGTACCCATCAATTGTCGCCACTGTGCCATGCCATCAATTGTCGCTTCTGTGCCATGCCATTGTCGCCAGTGTGCCCATCAATTGTCGCCACTGTGCCATGCCAAACGCAGCCACTGTGCCATCAATTGTCACCACTGTGCCATGCCAAATGCAGCCACTGTGCCATGCCATTGTTGCCACTGTGCCCATCAATTGTCGCCACTGTGCCATGTCAAACGCAGCCACTGTGCCATGCCATTGTCGCCACTGTGCCCATCAATTGCCGCCAGTTTGCCCCTATAACGCCGCCAGATTGCCCCCCCCCCCCCGCCTGGCACTTACCTTTCTCGGTTAGCCATCCTCGGATCCTCCTCCACGATCCCTCGATGTAGTCCCACCCTCGATGCCGCTTCAGCCAATCAGGTTACCGGTAACCAGATCCGGTGAACCTGATTGACTGAGATGCGACCCCCTGTGTGTCCCCTGGTTAACTATTTGGAAGCCGATTACAGCTCTCAGGCTGTAATCGGAAAGCCTATCAGAGCCACTGGCTCTGATAGACACTTCCACAGCCAACCAGCTGCCGTTATTCAGATGGCTGGCGCTCGCCAGGGGGCCGGCCATCTGAATAGTGGGCAGCAGCGGCGACAATACATAGTGTGAGGGGGTTAGCTCGGCAGCGGGTGTGTGTGACCCCCGGGATGGGCTCCCCACACAAAAACAGGCCCAGCAAACGGAGGTTGTGGTTTTCAAAATCAAAAAAAAGGTGCGGTTTATTTTCTATTTACAGTGACAAAACACAGCAAAGCCAAAAGAAACATAAACAAAATAAATCCTGGTCAATTTGACCTCTGACTAAACATACAGGTTTCCTAACTAACAACTGGGATCAGCCTAGTGCTGTCCTAGTCCCTAAGTCCCTGGTTTTAAATGTCCAAGCAAATAGCCACACAGGCTTTGTCTCACCGCACAGGGGTTCACTCTCCCTAGACAGTCCACACAGGTCTGGGTCCAGGCATGAGCTAACATCTAATGAAGCTGGGAGTTTTTATAGAGGCCTTTAAATGAGCTGACAAGCTTCAGCTGGTCTCATCAACTCCCTGCCTGCACGACGCCCAGCCCTCTCCCTAGAGGTATGAGTCATCCATGAGCCCACTAGCCTCAGCTGGGCTTCATCAACTCCCTAGTTGTATAAGTCGGCGTAAAGCCTGAATCTGGGCGAAATATATCTACCCCCCTGGATGCAACCAGGTGACTTTACCTTCCTGCTGTCACATACCCCCCCCCTCTTGTTTTAACGTCGGGGTTGGAACACCAGCAATCAGGCATTCATGTACTCGAGACAAAGCATCCACATTCCCCATTTGAACGCCAGGGCGATGCTTTACTGTGAAGTTGAATTCCTGGAGGGCCAGGAACCACCTATTCACTCTTCTATTTGTTTCCTTGTTTTGAGCCATCCACTTTAACGGAGCGTGATCCGTAACCATGTCAAAGTGCCTACCTAGCAGGTAGTACCGAAGGGAATCTAGAGCCCACTTCACCGCTAAACACTCCTTTTCAACGGTGGCGTAATTTACCTCATGGGACTTCAACTTCCTGCTGAGGTAAATGACTGGGTGCTCTTCCCCGTTCCAGACCTGGGACAATACTGCTCCTAACCCCACATCTGACGCATCACTTTGTACGACAAAGTCTTTAGAGAAGTCGGGTGAGTACAACACTGGCTGGCTACATAAGGCTTGTTTCAAGAATTGGAATGCTGCCTCAGCCTCGGGGGTCCATTTAATCATGACCGACCCTTTCCCCTTCGTCAGGTTGGTTAGGGGCACAGCCTTAGAAGCAAAGTGGGGAATGAATCGCCGATAATACCCAGCGATTCCCAGAAAGGCTCGTACCTGCTTCTTGCTGTTGGGACGTGGCCAACTCTGGATGGCCTCGACTTTGTTGAGTTGGGGTTTTATTACTCCCCTCCCAATGGTGTACCCAAGATATTTGGCCTCCTCCTGCCCAATGGTACACTTCTTGGGGTTAGCCGTAAACCCCGCTTCCCGAACAGAGTCCAGGACTGCTTGCACTTTTGGCAGATGTGAGGCCCAATCTGTGCTATGGACAATTACGTCATCCAGGTAAGCCGCAGCATACTTCCGATGGGGCCTCAGCATCTGGTCCATTTTCCGCTGGAATGTGGCCGGCGCATTCTGTAACCCGAACGGCATTCTTTTATATTGGAACGCCCCGTCTGGGGTTACAAATGCGGTTTTCTCTTTGGCCAATTTGGCCAGGGGGATTTGCCAATACCCTTTTGTGAGGTCAAGAGTCGTCATGTATCGGGCTGTTCCCAGCCGGTCGATCAACTCATCTATACGTGGCATGGGGTAGGTGTCAAATTTTGTAACTTTGTTCAACTGACGAAAATCGTTACAAAATCGCCAGCTCCCATCCGGTTTAGGCACCAACACAATGGGACTAGACCAATCACTTTGGGACTCCTCTATCACCCCTAAGTTCAGCATTTTCTGTACTTCCTCCCGTATTGCCTCCCGTCGGGCCTCTGGGATCCGATAGGGTTTTAACTTCACCCTTTCACCGGGCGGGGTAATGATGTCATGCTCTACCCCAGATGTTTGTCCCGGCAGCTCAGAGAATACCTCCTTGTTGCGAAGCACAAACTCCTTAACCTCCTGTTGTTGGGGTTGTGACAAGGTGGCTGCTATTCCAACCTCAGGAATCACGCAACCAGTTTGAGCTGGTGACCAAGTGTCTGCGACTAGGGACTCTCTATCCCTCCAGGCTTTCAACAGATTAACGTGATAGATCTGTTCGGGCTTTCGCCTTCCTGGTTGTCTGACCTTGTAATTCACTTCGCTCACTTTTTCCATTATCTCGTAGGGGCCTTGCCATTTGGCAAGGAATTTACTTTCAACCGTAGGGACAAGTACCAGTATCCTATCCCCCGGGGAAAAGATACGGGTCTGGGCTCCACGGTTGTACACTCTCTGCTGTGCTAACTGCGCTTGGGCCAAATGTTCCTTCACGATGGGCATTACCTGTGCAATTCGGTCTTGCATCAGGGCGACATGCTCAATCACACTCCTGTGGGGAGAACTCTCACTTTCCCAAGTTTCCTTGGCAATATCCAACAGCCCTCTTGGGTGTCTCCCATACAGTAACTCAAAGGGGGAGAATCCCGTAGAGGATTGGGGCACCTCCCTAATAGCAAACATCAGATAAGGAAGTAGACAGTCCCAATCCTTTCCATCTCTATCCACCACTTTCTTCAACATTTGTTTTAGGGTTTTGTTGAATCTTTCAACCAGCCCATCGGTTTGGGGGTGATACACAGATGTACGTAATTGCGTCACTTTGAACAATTTACACAGCTCCTTCATAACCCGGGACATAAAGGGTGTACCTTGGTCCGTAAGCAGTTCTTTACAAATACCCACCCGGCTAAACACAAGAGATAGCTCTTTGGCTATGGTTTTGGCCGAGGTATTTCGGAGAGGGATCGCTTCTGGATAACGGGTGGCATAGTCCATTATAACTAATATGTACTGGTGCCCCCTAGCGGACTTGATTATAGGACCTACCAAATCCATGGCGATCCTCTCAAACGGGACCTCAATGATGGGTAGAGGGACCAGCGGGCTACGGAAATGTGGCATCGGGGCCGACCTCTGACACACAGGGCAGGAGGAACAATAATTTTCTATGTCCTTCATCACCCCCGGCCAATAGAATCTCTGTAATACCCTCTCTCGGGTTTTCTCTGTCCCCAGATGACCTCCAAGAATGTGCCCATGGGCCAACTCCAACACCAACTTCCTGTAAGGTTTGGGCACCACAAGCTGCTCAACGGTTTCTTCTGCCCTTTTTGCCACCCGATACAGCAGGTCCTTCTCTACGCTGAAGTATGGGTAAGTGCAGGTATTATCTGGGTTCACTAACTCACCATCTATTTTCACTACGTTTTCCCGTGCCTTTATTAGGGCGGGGTCTTTCAACTGTTCTGTGGCAAAGTTTTCCCTGTGAACCTCAAGATCAGAAAACTCCACAGACGGTAGGTTTTCGTCTGAGGAGGTGGGCTCCTCTCCAGTTTCTTGAGTCTCCCCTGCCAATACTGATAAGGGAAATTCCGGAGAGTCCTCACCACTCTCAGGGGAGTTCTGGCTATCACCTTCCTGGTACATAGGGGCACCAGTGGGGGGCTCAGGATCATCCCACAGTTCCCAGAACTTCGGAAAATCCCTTCCCACAATGGCGTCATGCGGTAACTGAGATACTAAGCCCACTGGATGAGAGAGGGTACCTTTGGGGGTCTCGAAACACACTGTAGTCACTGGATACTCTCGGGTGTCCCCATGCACACAAATAACAGCTACCTTGCTATTCCCAGAGACCTCTGTTTTAACTAACTCAGCCTTTATCAGGGTCACAAGGCTACCTGAATCCAGCAATACCACAACATTTCTACCATTAACACACATTTTGCATAAATGTTTCTCAGTTCCTCGAATGGCAGTGCATGCGACTGTCGCACACAGCGACTGACGTCTGCCCGTCAAAAAGTCACACTGCATGGGTTCCTCCACAACCGGGCAATTGGCTGCAATATGTCCCGCTTGCCGGCAGCGGTAGCAAACGATCCTTCTTGCCGCCTCTTGAGCCGCTGATTTCCCAGGCTGTTCTCGCCAAACTTGGGGTAGAGCTCCCACCCTCTCACTCTCTCCACCCTCACCCCTTGGAATCCTCTTATCCGCCCCTGGGGATGGTCTGGTCTTAGGGTGGAAAGTCCGAGTGTCTCTGGAAGAGGCCGTCAGGTTCTCTGTAGCCAAGTATTTCTCCACACGATCCACAAGACCATCGGCCGTCTCTGGGTCTCCATGGCTTACCCACTTTTGGATGGCAGTAGGAAGAGCTCTCAAAAACCGATCCATTACAACACGTTCCACAATCTTTGGTGCGGACAAAGTCTCTGGCTGTAGCCACTTTCTGCTCAGGTGAATGAGATCATACATTTGAGACCTGGGGGGTTTTCCAAGCTGGAAAGTCCAGTTATGCACACGCTGAGCCCGGACAGCCTGGGTGACACCCAGCCTTGCCAATATTTCAGCTTTTAGCATCACATAGTCTTTTGCTTGGTCAGGCTCTAGGTCATAGTAAGCCTTCTGCGATTCACCAGTTAACAGAGGAGCCACCAGTCCAGCCCACAGCTCCTCAGGCCACTTTTCTCTTTCAGCAGTCCTTTCAAATGTGGTCAAAAATACCTCTGGATCATCCTCTCCAGTCATTTTTGTCAATAAACGACTCACCCCAAAGGACGCGGTATTAGTGGGATGGCTTTCCTCACTGGTCTGCGGACGTTGCTGCATTACTGCTTCCATTTGTTGTAGTCTCTGCTCTTGCTTCTGTAACAGGTCTATGAAGCGGGCCTCAGATTGCTGCTGGGCTTGTTGCTGAGCTTCCAGACTCTGTTGGTGAGCTTGCTGCTGGGCTGCAAGGCTCTGTTGATGAGCTTGCTGCTGGGCTGCGAAGTTCTGTTGTTGGGCTGCAAGGCTCTGTTGATGAGCTGCAAGGCTCTTTTGCAAACCTGCATTTGTCTGCTGTTGATTGGCATTTGCTAGAGCCAGCTGCTTCAGTATCTCCTCCATGCTGGCTTAAAAAAAAACTGCCACTGGTTCTCCACCAACTGTGAGGGGGTTAGCTCGGCAGCGGGTGTGTGTGACCCCCGGGATGGGCTCCCCACACAAAAACAGGCCCAGCAAACGGAGGTTGTGGTTTTCAAAATCAAAAAAAAGGTGCGGTTTATTTTCTATTTACAGTGACAAAACACAGCAAAGCCAAAAGAAACATAAACAAAATAAATCCTGGTCAATTTGACCTCTGACTAAACATACAGGTTTCCTAACTAACAACTGGGATCAGCCTAGTGCTGTCCTAGTCCCTAAGTCCCTGGTTTTAAATGTCCAAGCAAATAGCCACACAGGCTTTGTCTCACCGCACAGGGGTTCACTCTCCCTAGACAGTCCACACAGGTCTGGGTCCAGGCATGAGCTAACATCTAATGAAGCTGGGAGTTTTTATAGAGGCCTTTAAATGAGCTGACAAGCTTCAGCTGGTCTCATCAACTCCCTGCCTGCACGACGCCCAGCCCTCTCCCTAGAGGTATGAGTCATCCATGAGCCCACTAGCCTCAGCTGGGCTTCATCAACTCCCTAGTTGTATAAGTCGGCGTAAAGCCTGAATCTGGGCGAAATATATCTACCCCCCTGGATGCAACCAGGTGACTTTACCTTCCTGCTGTCACAATAGATTCATGCAATGCATGAATCTATGTATTGTTTTTCAGTGGCGGTGCAGGAGCGAGAGGGGGTGGCGCTCCTGCGCCCTCTATGGACTGATGACAATAACTTGCATATTAACCTTTAAAATGATCACTTTTGATTTTTCATGTTCGTGTCCCATAGACTTTAACAGTGTTCGCGTGTTCAAACAAATTTTTTGCCTGTTCGCATGTTCTGCTGCGAACCGGGGGGTGTTCGGCTCATTCCTAATCCCCATCCATCAATTCTCCAAGTTCACTAATAGATATTCTCTCTAGCTCCTTGACATTTGGTTTACACCCTACTCTGATGATTCCACAACTAAGGAAAATAATACGATTTTTCTTCCCAGTAAAGAGCAAAAGAAAGTACGGTATATCGAAAGAAGATGAGAATGTTGAGAAAGTGGAAATAGAAAAAAGATTGCCCCTCAACCCAAAAAAAAGTGAAGAAAAAAGAATCTGTAATTTGTCATTTAACCACAATGAAGAATCTCTCCCTAAAGTGGAGTTCCACCCTAAAAAAAAAAAATACACCAAAATGCTCCAAAAAATGTTTAAAAAACAATTGAAAAAAAAAAATTTTTTTACTTGCCAGAAATTGCGCTTGCTATGCGGATCTTCCTAATCTGCCTCTTCCTAGTCCGTGGCAGGTCTTCTTCCTCGTCCTTCTCGTGTTGTCTGCTGGGGAAAAGGGTGCGCTGCCTTATGGGAACTGTGTGTATCCCAGAGAGCAGCGAGACTCACGAATGCGCAGTAGGAAACAGGCAGTGAAGCCGCAAGGCTCCACTGCCTGTTTCCCTTAGTGAGGATGGAGGCGCTGGGACCTGGCACGATCGAGGGAATCGCCCTCGGGGGGCCGACATCACAGGCGCCTAGGACAGGTTAGTGTCCTTATTAAAAGTCAGCAGCTACAGTGCTTGTAGCTGCTGAGTTTAAAAAAAAAATTGCGGGTGGAACCCTGCTTTAAAAAGGGATTTCCATTTTTGTCCCACCGTCTCTTCGTGGACCTCCTAAACTTTGTGAGAAGATTAACCCTCTCACGTTATCACACCAATAAAAGATTGAACCATTCCAGATTCAGTCAATACTAATTGTGTTGATTGAGCCTTTATCAACCCTCAGGGAGAACGTACTTGAAAGCTATACAAATACTGTCGGCTCTGTCGCATCAGCAGGTGTCCCTGTGGAAAGTCCATAAGGCTACAGTTCAGGATCATATTATTTAACTCGCTTCTGCACGCAAATGCATCAAGGAGCGTTGCATCACAGAACTACAGTCTCTTCTTATGGCTGCGGAGGCACTTTGGAAGGCAAATGCCACTGCTACACATAGAAAGGCTGGCGACAGAACTTGATCTTCTCTCCACCTCCCAATCCGAGAAGGCCCTACGGTGGTCCAAGCACAAGTACTATACATGTGCAGATAAACTGGGACCTATGCTGGCCAAGAAACTGAATTCAGTAGGAAAACCGTACAAGTATGTTCGGCTCCGTACAAGAGTTTCTTTCCTTTCTTTATACTAAACCAGGTCCATTTCCCTTACAGCAAGCGGAGCAGTTCTTCCGGGAACTAAACCTCCCTTCGCTCCCAAGTGGAGCACATGAAGCTCTCAACACAAGCATCTCGGAAGCTGAAGTTCTCGGGCTCTAGGCTCCGGGCCCTGATGGATTCTCCGGTCTTTACTAAAACAATCCCTACGATGTTAGCACCACAGCTTGTTAACTACTTCAACGCTTTAAAGCAAGGCTCCTTGCCCTCTCCTGATGCTTTAAGGGCCCATATCTCAATGGTCCCAAAAAAGCCAGAGGTGCCAGTGAACCCCAGGCATTCCGACCGATATCTCTTCTGAATGACGACCTGAAGATCCTAGGTAGAATCCTCAGCACATGCATCAACCAATAAATTGGCCACTTGATCCACAGGGATCAGGTGGGTTTCGTCCCATTTTCTTTTATGCTCTTTAAAGCTACATTTTCACCTCTGGTCTACTTTAATTGGGCTTGGATTGGATGTAATAAGTGGTTTGAAGTCTGTAGTTGTATAGCTTTCTGGTTCAATAATTTTTATTGCAGAAATAGTATTAAAACATACAGAAATGTCAAAGGCACCTAGACTGCCCACGCAGGGGCTAGAACTGGTGCATAGGAGACAAAAAAGATACAACATAAACAGAGGAGGCATACCTCCTGTCTAAACGGTCACTAAAATCCTGAGTGCAACATACCTATTTTGAAATGTGGGACTTTGAATGAGGCAATTGACTTGTGAAGGTAGAGTGGTTAGTAAACTACGGTATATATATTCGTGACAATAGTATGAAACAAGTAAAAAAGTAATTTCATATACAGTGGGTACAGAAAGTATTCAGACCCCCTTAAATTTTTTACTCTTTGTTATATTGCAGCCATTTGCTAAAATCATTTAAGTTCATTTTTTTTCCTCATTAATGTACACACAGCACCCCATATTGACAGAAAAACACAGAATTGTTGACATTTTTGCAGATTTATTAAAAAAGAAAAACTGAAATATCACATGGTCCTAAGTATTCAGACCCTTTGCTCAGTATTTAGTATTTGCACCCTTTTGATCTAATACAGCCATGAGTCTTTTTGGGAAAGATGCAACAAGTTTTTCACACCTGGATTTGGGGATCCTCTGCCATTCCTCCTTGCAGATCCTCTCCAGTTCTGTTAGGTTGGATGGTAAACATTGGTGGACAGCCATTTTTAGGTCTCTCCAGAGATGCTCAATTGGGTTTAAGTCAGAGCTCTGGCTGGGCCATTCAAGAACAGTCACGGAGTTGTTGTGCAGCCACTCCTTCGTTATATTAGCTGTGTGCTTGGGGTCACTGTCTTGTTGAAAGGTAAACCTTCGGCCCAGTCTAAGGTCCTGAGCACTCTGGAGAAAGTTTTTGTCCAGGATATCGCTGTACTTGGCCGCATTTATCTTTCCCTCGATTGCAACCAGTCGTCCTGTCCCTGCAGCTGAAAAACACCCCCACAGCATGACGCTGCCACCACCATGCTTCACTGTTGGGACTGTATTGGACAGGTGATGAGCAGTGCCTGGTTTTCTCCACACATACCACTTAGAATTAAGGCCAAAAAGTTCTATCTTGGACTCATCAGACCAAAGAATATTATTTCTCACCATCTTGGAGTCCTTCAGGTGTTTTTTAGCAAACTCCATGCAGGCTTTCATGTGTCTTGCACTGAGGAGAGGCTTCCGTCGGGCCACTCTGCCATAAAGCCCCGACTGGTGGAGGGCTGCAGTGATGGTTGACTTTCTACAACTTTCTCCCATCTCCCGACTGCATCTTTGGAGCACAGCCACAGTGATCTTTGGGTTCTTCTTTACCTCTCTCACCAAGGCTCTTCTCCCCTGATAGCTCAGTTTGGCTGGACGGCCAGCTCTAGGAAGGGTTCTGGTCATCCCAAACATCTTCCATTTAAGGATTATGGAGACCACTGTGCTCTTAGGAACCTTAAGTGCAGCAGAATTTTTTTGTAACCTTGGCCAGATCTGTGCCTTGCAACAATTCTGTCTCTGAGCTCTTCAGGCAGTTCCTTTGACCTCATGATTCTCATTTGCTCTGACATGCACTGTGAGCTGTAAGGTCTTATATAGACAGGTGTGTGGCTTTCCTAATAAAGTCCAATCAGTATAATCAAACAGAGCTGGACTCAAATGAAAGTGTAGAACCATCTCAAGGATGATCAGAAGAAATGGACAGCACCTGAATTAAATATATGAGTGTCACAGCAAAGGGTCTGAATACTTAGGACCATGTGATATTTCAGTTTTTCTTTTTTAATAAATCTGCAAAAATGTCAACAATTGTGTGTTTTTCTGTCAATATGGGGTGCTGTGTGTGCATTAATGAGGGAAAAAAATGAACTTAAATTATTTTAGCAAATGGCTGCAATATAACAAAGAGTGAAGAATTTAAGAGAGTCTGAATACTTTCTGTACCCACTGTATATGAAATTACTTTTTTACTTGTTTCATACTATTGTCACAAATATATATACCGTAGTTTACTAACCACTCTACCTTCACAAGTCAATTGCCTCATTCAAAGTCCCACATTCCAAAATAGGTATGTTGCACTCAGGATTTTAGTGACCGTTTAGACAGGAGGTATGCCTCCTCTGTTTATGTTGGGTTTTTTTTGTCTCCTATGCACCAGTTCTAGCCCCTGCGTGGGCAGTCTAGGTCCCTTTGACATTTCTGTATGTTTTAATACTATTTCTGCAATAAAAATTATTGAACCAGAGAGCTATACAACTACAGACTTCAAACCACTTATTACATCCAATCCAAGCCCAATTAAATTAGACCAGAGGTGAAAATTTAGCTTTAAAGAGCATAAAAGAAAATGTTAATTTAATCATTAGGAGTGCTGATAAAGGTGGTGGTGTTGTTATTTAGGATTAAAAAGACTACATTCAGGAATCCAAGTTAATACTATAAGAGATTAGAAACAGAACCATGAGAGTTTTACCAGAGAATTTGTTTATTTTTAGAGGAGCTTTCCACACATGTTCTCATCCATTAATTGAATAGGAGTTCACTTTCACCAAAATCCCAACAGTTCTTAATGTTACAATTTACCAAAAATACATAAATCATTAACTAATTTCCCTGGTAGAGTGATCATTACCAAAATA
Organism: Rana muscosa; assembly: GCA_029206835.1. Classification (NCBI taxonomy): domain Eukaryota; kingdom Metazoa; phylum Chordata; class Amphibia; order Anura; family Ranidae; genus Rana; species Rana muscosa. The sequence continues at coordinate 125,775,207 of CM055127.1, read as the reverse complement.
AATGCACTTCCAATTCCTCACAGTTTATAGACTTTCATCAACAAAGATTTGTAAAGTTTCATTCACTATTTTACCAACAACATATGAGGATTCACTTTTACGAGTCACACAAACCTATTGAATACCTACATGTCACACTGGAAGAGAGTAAAAATGGCAAGGTTGTCACCAAAAATTATTTCAAGAAGGTCGACAGCAACAGTTATTTCATTTTTAGAAGCTGTCACCACAAACCATGGCTCAAAAAATCTCCAGGAGAGACTGTTGCCTGGAGGCGGACTTCAATACGCAAGCTCAAGTATTCTAGGATCACTTTATGAAGAGACACTACCCAAGAGACCTGGTTGGGGAGCATAACAGAAAGTTACTCCCTACTATTTATACAGCCAAATTTTATAACCCACTACATGGGTCAGCATCTGATGCTCCAAAACATCCTTGAGAAACACTGGCATATATTCAAGGCCAATCTGCTACTGAAGAAAGCTCTACCTGCTCATGCCAATATCGTTTACCGTAGAGCACCTACTTTCAAAAAGTCTTTCACTTAGCAGAATTTCAAACATGGAATCAGCTGTTCCCCAAGGAACAAGGTTACTCAAACAATTATTGTTTGTTTTTAATGCAGAGGGCCAAAATGCCTCACCTGCCAATTTCTTGATAGGAGAGCAAACTCTGGAATTGCCACAAGCACTGGTATTGAATAGCCTATTATATTATATTTTATTATTTTTATCATTCTTCTGCACATTATTTTACATATTGCCTCTTTTCATTATTCACAACACATCACATAGTTCACACATATCCACTCATATATATTTCTCATTTAGTTTTTTGCACCATCAGTTTTGACTTTCCTTTTTCTTCACATTTCACAGGTGCATCACTCTTCTTCCTTGCACTTGTCTTTGTCTTCACTGGATTCAATCATGATCTTGATCACATGGTAATTAGCCACACCTGTCCTCGGCAGGCGGTATGGCCCATTTTTATATTTAAACATGTTTGATTTCTTTGCATTTTCAGCTATGAGTAAGCATCCTATGATGTGAAACGCGTTAGCTAATCCCTGTGTCATATTTTTTGGGGGTGTTTTTGTTGTGTTTCATGGATTTTACTAATAAACCAGCATCTTCTGCAGAGTGCGGCCGTCCAGAAAATCTTTTTCCCTATCACCTACATTGTGCAGAGCCAGCACCTGTTTGCATTCAGAGTGGGGCGGGAGTATCATATGGACACAGTAGCTTGTGAGCGGTAATCTCTCTTATTGAATAGCCTATCGTTTCCTTTCCGAATGGTTCTACACAATTTATCATTTATGTTCTGAGATGTTCATTATGATTTATTTATTTATTTATTACAGGTACTTATATAGCGCTGTCTATTTACGCAGCACGTTACGAATCTATTTTTCACATCAGTCCCTGCCCTCAAGGAGCTTACGATCTAAGGTCCCTAACTCACATTCATTCATTCATTAGACATGATCCAATTAACCTCCCAGCATGTCTTTGGAGTGTGGGAGGAAACCAAATTACCCAGAGGAAACCCACGCAGGCACAAGGAGAACAAGTAAATTCCAGGCAGGTAGTGTTGTGGTTGGGATTTAAGCCGGCATTTATATCCTAAATGCTTTACCACTCATGATTCTTTCTATTTTACATACACACAATCCCCACCTTGTCACTCAACATTTACCCCAGTCCTTGTTCATTCAAGTTTATTCAAGAGAACTAAAACCATCCCTTCCAACTGTCTCTCTGCCAGACTCTGGGTGGCTTTTTTAACATTTAGTTGATCAGCATCACTGGTCACTTCCCATGCCATTTGCTGATGAACACTGTAGTTCAATACAAAATTATTTAAAGTAAGTGTAGCAGGGTATTGCCTTTTAAAACCCCAGAGACTACAGTACCCAGTGCGCAACGGGACACCCAGGGTGCATTGCCCCGCACAGAGACTGCTGGGGCGGGTTATTTAACCGTAGGGCGGGGCTGAGTCGGTCTCTTTGGACACCGCCCGATCAGCAAGTGGAACTCTTTCCGAGCCCGCTGAGATACAAGGCCTGAAGCCTGGGACTTTCTCCAAAGAGCCTTCCACTCTCACTGAGGAACCTGAGGAACGTCTTTCCATACTGTTGCAGCATCGTTGCCAGGAGGACCGAAGACTTGGATGTCGTGAGACCTGTGTACCGAGACACAGCAGCGGAAGATACGGACACGGACTGGTTTGGTTGGGTGAGAGAGCACCTGCTTAGAGAACTATATAGGATCTCTAGGCCCAATAATTGTTATCCGGAGTTATCACTAGTGTTGCACTGCACACCGGAGAGACAGTGCATCGGAGCAACTTTAGAGATTGCCTTTAATTCACCAAGTTATTCAAACCCCTTTTACCCTGTGGATTACAGTTGTTTTCTTCAAAAGTGCACCACTGTTTTGCTAGCGAAGATTTTCCCCTGGGGACCGTTAATATTATGCACAGTACTGTATATCTGTCTGTTTGCTGAGATAATCTTTTATTGCAGGGCTCTGCACATATATGTACACTGTTGATTATCTGCTCACTTAACATATCAAAGTAAAAGTGCCAAGGTTTAGTATATCGGTGTTTGTGTCATTTACTTTGCAGAGGAGACGGGTAAGAATAGCTGTGCTTTATTGCTGTATGTGTGCTATTATAGGATTGTGTCCCAGGGAGTTACAGGCCACGCAATCCTACTTCCCCCTACTAACTGTGCCAAGGGAGGTTAGAGCAAATTTCCTGGGGTTGACAGCGGTGCACTAAAGGACCCAAAAATTATACCAGCGGCCCTCTTAGCTGGGGGTATCGCTACATAAGGATTCTCCCTTTGTCAAGGTCACCTGTGGCCAGGTGACAGATGCACACCGTAGGGGGACAGGAGTGCACCGCAAGGTAGTGAACCCTATGGCTGACTGCTGCGGATAGGAAACTGGGTGGTTGTGGAAAGCGGGACCAGAGGAGCACAACCGGGATCCTAACGGAAGCTAGAGCCAAGATTCCCCAGGGCGCGGAGTCTAAGACCCAGCAGGTCTTCTCCAGGGCCTCTAGTGGTGAGGATGTTATGCTGCAGGCTGGGACCAGGTCGCGGCCCCTGGAGTTTCCTAGCTCACGCCCCGTAGGATAAGGGGAAAAGAGGGGAAGCAGCAGCACAAGATATGAGAGAACCGAATAACAAGCTGAAGGTCAGGGGCCACAAGCAGACAAGGATAACGAAAGAACGAGCCGAACGAGCCGAAGGTCAAGGGTCACGAGCAGACAGGGATAGTCGAGGACAAGCCAAATATGTAACAGAGAGACAGACGTAGCACACGGCAGGCAGGAACCCAAACACACAATGCCTAACAAACACGTTGATCAGCAAAGCAGGCTTGCAGTGCACAGGTTATATAGTGTTCTGTGATAGGGCCTGGGGTGGAGTCAGGCTGGGAGGAGATTATAAAGGAAGCCAGGTGAAGGAGGTCTGGTCTCTAAGATGAACACATGAGGAGGAAAGGTAAGATGGCAGACAGACATTAATGCATATCCATGACAGTACCCTCCCTCTTATGGGCCCTCCCCCGCCTGGGCCCAGGCTTAAAGGGAAATCTCTGATGAAACCTTCTCAACAGATGAGGTGCAGCGACATCAGATGCAGCGATCCAAGACGCCTCCTCAGGACCAAAACCTCTCCAATGCACAAGGTACTGAAGAATGCCTCTGCAGAGCCGAGAATCCAGAACTTGTCTAACCTCGTACTTAAGATTATCCTCAGAGACCGAAAACGAGGTAGGGAGATGACAAGAAGATCTATTGAGGACCAAAGGCTCTCTAGGAATAAGCAAGGGCATGAGAGGATCAACAGGAATCTGAGGAGGGTCCCCTAGACCCTTAAAGGGGAACTGGTCATCTTGCACAGGACCATCAGACTGGGCAGATGTCAGTGGAACCCTGAAGTCAGGTTGGTTAGAAGGTGACATGTCGCCGGAGTCAAACTGAATAGCTGAAGGACAAGCAGAATGTCCCAAACAAGAAAAAGTAGGAGGCTCACTGGGCATGGGCTGGACTGGCATAACTAGTACAGAGGCAGAGTGAATAGCTGAGTCAGGTGTAGCGACTACCTGAATCGCATCGCAAGACGTAGCGACTGCAGGACTTGTAGACAAGCTAGCCTGGCTGTGCGTCCAAGGGTGGTTAGGGACAGAGAAATGTAAATGGTTATGCAACCTGGAATGAATGACTGGCTCAGATTCACAGGGGGCAACCTTGGATAGGCAGGACGAGGAACAGGAGGGACCCCAAGCCAGGATCTGTCCAGTAGTCCAGTCCTCATGAGGCGAATGGAGCTGTAACCATGGGAGACCCAAAATTATAGGCGTTGAGGCCTTGGGTAAGATAAGGAAGGATATCCACTCCTGGTGGAGTGTCCCTACCGACATCTTAACAGGGAGGGTCTGGAAGCGGATAGGTCCCCCTGGGAGAACAGTACCATCAATCGCCAAGACCACCAATGGTGTGGTGAGGGGCAAAAGAGTAAGTCTCATGGACGATGCGATTTCCCAGTCCATAAAATTACCAGCGGCTCCGGAATCCAGATATGCTGAGACCGAATGAGAAGAAGCACCAACATGAAGGAACACAGAAAGCAGAAGACGAGAAGGGGAAGGTGATATTTCTGGGTCCAATACTCCACTTTCCAGATGAAGTGGACCCGAACGTTTTTCTGGACAAAGAGAGCAAGTGTCACGAAAATGACCTTTGCCCCCACAGTAAAGACACAGACCAAGAGTTCTGCGCCTAGCACGTTCCTCGGGGGATAGCCTGGTCCGACCCAGCTGCATGGGTTCCTCAGCTGGTAGGAGATGCTCTACGGGTCGAAGAGAGGGGAGCTCAGGCTGACTTAGAACCAAGGAGTGCTGGCGTTGCTTTTCTAAGGTCCTCTCCTGAAAGCGAATATCGATCTGGTTACACAAGGAGATAACGCCGGCCAGATCAGTGGGGATGGTTCTTCCTGCTAATTCATCCTTCACTCTATCAGACAGGCCATGCAAAAAGGTTGCGACTAAGGCCTCATTGTTCCAGCTCAACTCAGCCGACAGTATGCGGAAATGAAGGGCATACTGTCCCACAGAAGCAGACTCTTGGCGGAGACGTAAAAGGGCGCTGGCCGCTGAAGAGACACGAGCCGGTTCTTCGAAGATATTCCGAAAAAGTTTCAAGAAGCCAGACAGGCTAGAAACCACTGGATCATTCAGTTCCCACAGAGGGGCTGCCCAGGCTAAAGCTTCACCAGAGAGGAGGGAAATGATATAGGCTACCTTAGCCCGATCAGACAGGAAGTTTTGGGGCTGGAGCTCAAAATGAATTGTGCATTGGCTAAGGAACCCCCTGCAAGCCTTGGAGTCCCCAGAGAAACGGGATGGAGCTGGCAGTTGTAGTGAGTGTGTGGCTGCGACTGGTGCAATAGGTGCAGCCACTGGTTGTATTTGAGGTTGCGGATTCAGGGTTCCCAAGGAGGCCTGAAGCTGCTCAAAGCGAGAAGCCAGATCCTGGAGGAATCGCATCACCTGAGTCTGATTCGATTCCTGGGTTTCAAGTCTGCAAACTATGCCCTGCAACGGATCATCCACGGGTAACGGGATGTCAGCCGGGTTCATGGCTGATCAAACTGTCAAGGTCACCTGTGGCCAGGTGACAGATGCACACCGTAGGGGGACAGGAGTGCACCGCAAGGTAGTGAACCCTATGGCTGACTGCTGCGGATAGGAAACTGGGTGGTTGTGGAAAGCGGGACCAGAGGAGCACAACCGGGATCCTAACGGAAGCTAGAGCCAAGATTCCCCAGGGCGCGGAGTCTAAGACCCAGCAGGTCTTCTCCAGGGCCTCTAGTGGTGAGGATGTTATGCTGCAGGCTGGGACCAGGTCGCGGCCCCTGGAGTTTCCTAGCTCACGCCCCGTAGGATAAGGGGAAAAGAGGGGAAGCAGTAGCACAAGATATGAGAGAACCGAATAACAAGCTGAAGGTCAGGGGCCACAAGCAGACAAGGATAACGAAAGAACGAGCCAAACGAGCCGAAGGTCAAGGGTCATGAGCAGACAGGGATAGTCGGGGACAAGCCAAATATGTAACAGAGAGACAGACGTAGCACACGGCAGGCAGGAACCCAAACACACAATGCCTAACAAACACGTTGATCAGCAAAGCAGGCTTGCAGTGCACAGGTTATATAGTGTTCTGTGATAGGGCCTGGGGTGGAGTCAGGCTGGGAGGAGATTATAAAGGAAGCCAGGTGAAGGAGGTCTGGTCTCTAAGATGAACACATGAGGAGGAAAGGTAAGATGGCAGACAGACATTAATGCATATCCATGACACCCTTTCACTCCATTTATAGTTATATTCTCATTTATTCATTTTCCTTTATTTCCCTTGCATATATACCGCTCACTTTGTATTGCCAATGTTATAGTCCAGTTTATATATTGTTTGCCATCTTCATCCTCCTATATATTTACCTTAATGCTTTAACTAAATTAAATTTACAATGCTGCAGTTCGGCCCCAGCTGGCACTTTTATAGCATTAAGAGTACTCTACAATATGAGTCACATATCCAAATCCCTGTTTTTAGTACTATTTCAAACTCATTGTTCTAACATCATTTAAAGTCCATTAGTATTCTATTACTGTTTTTTTTTTTACACAATTTAACCACTTGTCTATCAAGATCCATTTTAAATGTCATGGTAGACAAGTGGTTAAATCAAACTGACAGCTGCAGTTTGTGAACTTGATACCAGTTTTAGGCTTCATGTCCACTTAAACTACTTTGACCGCTGGCCATGGGAAAACACAAAACATGGCAAAATCGCGCAGCACCAACGGTCAAAACTTTCTTATCCTGAACGTGATTCTTCCGTGTTCAGGAGAGGGAGGTATGGGGAGGTTAAACCTCCCCTAAACGCAGCAGCTCCTAAACGATCCTAAAAGCCTTTGTGCACATTGACACATAGGCTTTTATAGAGTTGAGTTTAGGAGCTATGGCAAAAAATGGTTTGGTTTGAAGAAGGAGCGACTAGGCTTGACGGGAAACATGTCCCGCCCACTCTGACGTCACTTTTGGTTGTCTGGATTCCATGCTGGTCCTGACAGCACAACTCTCCATCTTGGATCAGAGACACAGTGTTTACCACCGCTGGTGGGCTGGAACTTCCACCTGCAGCTGTCTTTACTCCCAGGAGGCATCTTGATGGATGTTATGGATTCATTGATATGCCTGTTTTTCACTTCCATCTTGTAAGTGTTTTTATCCCTGCCTTGTCATTAAAGTGGGTTTCCCTCTTCCGAAGTGCTGCTGTGGTGCAATAATCTAATTTCAAGAGACAGAGACAGAAGAGCACCACTGTCACGTACCTGGTTGGAGGACGAAATGCCGAGAGGGCTCCCCTTGCGGCTGAGTGCAGTACACCTCTGAGGTTGGGTACAAAGGGTGTAGTGCCCAGAGAAGCACAGGTTTCCAGATGGGTCCAGGAGAGCAGAGCTGGTGGGATCCTGAAGAACACTGGTTGATGCAGGACACCGCTCAAGGAGTAGTAGTGGCAGCCAGGCTGAGGGTCAAACCCAGTAGATCCAGCAGGAGGAAGAGGCAGGTTGCAGGAACGGAGACAAGCCAAAAGTCTGGTAACAGGAAACAGGCAGGAACAGTTAACTATGGCAAAGTCCGTGGAACAAGCCGGGATCAGGTGGAGGAGAACGCAACAAGTCGGTAAAGCAAGCTAGGGAGTCAAACCAGGAGAGCAGATCAGACGAGTCAGGAATAGTGATGAGCCGAACACCCCCGGGTTCGGTTCGCACCAGAACCCGCGAACGGACCGAAAGTTCGTACGAACATTAGAACCCTATTAAATACAATGGATGCGAACGTTCGAATTCTAAAGTGCTAATTATAACAACTATTATGCATGTTATTGTCCTAAAAAGGGTTTGGGAACCCGGGTTCTGCACCAGGGGACATGTATCAATGCAAAAAGAAGTTTTAAAAACGGTCGTTTTTCGGGAGCAGTCATTTTAATGATGCATAAAGTGAAAAAAAAAAAGTCAAATATTCCTTTAAATATCGTACCTGGGGGGTGTCTAAAGTATGCCTGTGAAGTGCCACGTGTTTCCCGTGTTTAGAACTGTCCCTGCACAAAATGACACTTCTAAAGGAAAAAAAAGCCATTTAAAACTGCTTGCGGCTTTAATGTAATGTCTGGTCCCGGTAATATGGATGAAAATCTTTAAGAAAAATGGCATAGCTACCCCATGACCCCCCCCCCTACCCCAGCCCATTACCAGCCCCTTTGGGTCTTGTATGGATATTAAGGGGAACCCCGCACATAAAATAAAAAAGGCCCTATATACTCTGAACAGCCGTATACAGGCGGTGCATACAAGACAGGGACTGTATGTTTGTTCTTATGTAGAATGCGTTTGTAATTTTGAACAGGTACATTGTTTAAGTGTAGCTCCAGCCCAAAAATCTATTTTTAAACTTTTTGGAAAACATAGGTAAGGGTTATCACCCCTGTAACATTTGTTTTGCTGTCTGTGCCCCTGTTCAGAACATTTCACCTCACTTTCCGTCCCAATGACAACTGTTTTTGAAATGTGGTGTTTTTCTTGAAACAAGGATTGCTGATAAAGCATCAGTACAGAGGAGACACCTTTCTCCCATATTAATTCTTACAGGAGAGAATTTTCCTTCCTAGGGGTAGATTTCCTCTCACTTCCTGTTGTCTTCTTGCGTTTGCAAGTAGGAGTCGTTTGTAAGTTGGATGTTTGAAAGTAGGGACCTGCCGTATATAATCTGCAGAAATAGGCCCCTTAGTTGGTGTTGGCACAACACTGTAAGCACTCACAGTTACTCTTGGTTGGTGCTGGAACGCCCTGCTGTCAACTATTATATCAGGAATTGTAATTACATATAATTGTTGAACAGTGGTAGTAAAAATTGGGCCTTTGATGGTGGTGCTGGTGCCACAACACTGTAAGCCCTGACAGTTACTCTTGGTGGGTGCAGCAATGGGCCCTGCTGTGAATTATTAGATCAAGAATTGTAATTGCATGCCCCTGTTGAACAGGGGCTGAAAAATTGGGCCTTTCGTGGTGGTGGTGGTGGTGGTGGTGTTGCCACAACACTGTAAGCCCTCAGAGTTACTCTTGCTTGGTGGGTGCAGGAATGGGCCCTGCTGTGAATTATTAGATCAATAATTGTAATTACATGCCCCTGTTGAACAGGGGCTGAAAAATTGGGCCTTAGGCACTGGTGGCACAACACTGCAACCCCTCACAGATACTGTACTTGGAGCACAGCAATGAGCCCTGTTGCAAAGTATTGCTTCAAAAATTGTAATGACACGCCCCTGTTAAACAGGGGCTGAAAAATTGGGCCTTAGGCACTGGTGGCACAACACTCCAACCCCTCACACATACTGTACTTGGAGCACAGCAATGAGCCCTGTTGCAAAGTATTGCTTCAAAAATTGTAATTACACGCCCCTGTTAAACAGGGGCTGAAAAATTGGGCCTTAGCCACTGGTGGCGGCACCCATAAACAAAAATGATCTTCCAAGCTATCATCATCAATCGTATCATTGAGGACTCGGAGGAGGAGGATAGCCAGTCAACATAACAGCACAGGCACTCAGCATCAGCATCAGTCTTGAAGGGATGTGACATGTTAAAATCAATTAGTCTGTTATATCAGCATCAGGTGTGTGGTAGCTGGTGGTGATCCAAGACTGGTTCATCTTGATGAAAGTCAGTCGATCAACCGAGTCGGTGGACAGGCGCACCCTGTGATCCGTGACAAATCCTCCAGCAGCACTGAATGTGCGTTCCGAAAGAACGCTCGATGCAGGACAGGCCAGTAGCTCAATTGCATACTGTGCAAGCTCTGGCCAGTGATCCATCCTCAAGACCCAGTAAGCCAGAGGATTTTCGGTGGGGAAGGTGTCCAAGTCTGACCTTGCCCCTAGATATTCCTGCACCATGTTTATCAGACGCTGGCGATGGTTGCTGGAACCGATCATACTTTGGGGCTGCGGACTAAAGAATTGTCTGAACGCATCGGTCAGACGGCCACCTTCCCCACCGCTCCTTCTTTGACTGGCCGAAGCCTCAGCAACTCGTTGTCCAGGACCAGGAGTTTGTAACCTCCCAGTCTCTGGGAACGCGTTGCACAGACCTTTCTGCAAGGCCTCCCGGAGTTGTCTCATCCTCTGCTCCCTCTGCGACGGTAACATAAGGTCCGCAACCTTACCCTTGTACCGTGGATCAAGGAGAGTGGCCAGCCAGTAATGGTCCCTCTCCTTGATCCGAAGAATACGAGGATCCTTCCGCAGACTTTGCAGGATCAGGGAGGCCATGCAGCGTAGGTTTGCTGAGGCATTCGCTCCGGAGTCCTCTGGGTCACTAAGGACGACATGATCCGCAGTCACCTCCTCCCAGCCACGTACAAGTCCACTGGTTTCTTGGGACTGTAAATCATCCCTAAAAGACTGCTGCTGATGATGCTGAGTGCCAGCCTCCACCTCCATGCTGACACAATCCTCCTCCTCCTCCTCCTCCTCCTCCTCTTCCTGTGCGATGGGTGGGACAGAAGGAACACTGTCTGGGTAAAGGGGGCCTTGAGAGGCAAGAGGTACAGTGTCACTGATGCATGCACTGTCACTGCTCACCATCCTCGTGGCCTCCTCAAATGGTGCCAGGACAGTGCATGCATCCCTGATCATGCCCCACTGGCGTGGAGAAAAAAAACCAAGCTCCCCTGACCCTGTCCTGGTGCCGTAGTCGCACAGGTACTCATTGATGGCCCTCTGCTGCGTGTGCAGCCGCTGCAGCATGGCCAACGTTGAGTTCCACCTGGTGGGCATGTCACATATAAGGCGGTTCTTGGGCAGGTTCAACTCCTTTTGCAGCTCAGCCAGGCGAGCACTGGCATTATAAGATCTGCGGAAATGCACACAGACTTTCCTGGCCTGCCTCAGGACATCCTGTAAGCCCGGGTACCTGCCCAAGAAACGCTGCACCACCAGGTTAAGGACGTGAGCCACACAGGGCACATGGGTCAGTTGTCCCTGTCGAAGGGCGGAGAGGAGGTTGGTGCCATTGTCGCAAACCACCATTCCTGGCTTAAGCTGGCGTGGCGTCAACCACCTCTCGGCCTGGCCCTGCAGAGCAGACAGGACCTCTGCCCCAGTGTGGCTTCTGTCCCCCAAACACACCAGCGCAAGCACGGCATGGCATCTTTTTGCCTGCGTACTTGCGTAGCCCCGTGAACGGCTACGGAGCACCGCTGGTTCATAGGACAAACCACAGGAAGAGGCCATGGAGGAAGAAGAAGAGGAGGGGGTGGAGGAGAGAGGTGTGTCACAACCAGTAGTAGCATTTTGGAGGCGTGGCGGTGGGACAACCTCCAACACTACTGCACCTTGTCCTGCATCCTTCCCAGCTGCCAAAAGAGTGACCCAATGGGCCGTGAAAGAAAGGTAACGTCCCTGTCCATGCCTGCTGGACCATGAGTCAGCGGTAATATGCACCTTACCGCTGACCGCCCTGTCCAGCGAGGCCAAGACATTGCCTTCCACATGCCGGTAGAGAGCCGGAATAGCCTTCCGTGAGAAAAAGTGGCGTTTGGGAACCTGCCACTGAGGAACCGCACATTGCACAAACTCACGGAAGGGGGCCGAGTCTACCAACTGAAAAGGCAGCAGTTGAAGCGCTAGCAATTTAGCCAAGCTAGCATTCAACCGCTGGGCATGTGGATGGCTGGGAGTGAACTTCTTTCGACGGTCCAGCAGCTGGGGCAGGGAAATTTGCCTGCTAGAATCGGACGTCGGTGTACTGCTAGCAGAGTGGCCGCAAGTACTTGGCTGTGACACACCTAATTCTACACCTTCATTCCTCTCAGTGCATGTTTCAGAGAGGACTGAAGTTATAGTGGGGTTGGAGATCCCAGCTGATGCGGTGCAAGGAGAGGTCCGCTTTGTTCTTTGGTGTGGGTCTTTGAGGTAGGCTTGCCAACGAGCTGCATGGCAGGTCAACATATGTCTGGTCAGGCATGTGGTACCCAAGCGGCTGATGTTTTGGCCACGCGATATACGCTTGAGACATATGTTGCAAACAGCAGCTGTGCGATCTGATGCACTAGCCTCAAAAAAGGCCCACACCAAGGAACTTTTTGAATGACGGGCAGAGGCAGCGCCCTGCACAGGCGGAGCTCTGCGGTGTGATTCCGTCGGTGTACTGCCCTTACGCTGGCCACCAAAGGGCATCCTGCCTCGTTGGAGATGTGCCTCCTCCTCATCCTCCTCCTCCTCCTCTCTCCTATTAGGCACCCATGTGGAGTCAGTGACCTCATCATCCCCTCCCTCCTCATCACTGGAGCCAATCTGGCAGTATGCTGCAGCTGCTGGAACATGACTGCCAGATTGGTGTCCTTCTTGAGCATCCCCTCTGTCTGCTCTCACCCTACTGCCTTCCTGTAGCTGGGTTTCATCATCAGACCCTTCGAAACGCTGGGCATCCTCCTGGAGCATGTACCCAACACTGTGCTCAAACAGTTCGGGGGACTCCTCAGGAGGAGGACATGGTGGGTCTAGGGAAGGAGTGACTGATGATGAGTCTGACATTGATACCAGGGAAGAGGACGCTTTGGCAGCTGCTTTGCCAGTACCCTGAGCCTGGGTGAGAGAGGATGAGGAGGAGGAGGGCTTGGTCATCCACTCTACCAAGTCTTCGGCATGATGTGGCTCAACATGTCCAGCTGCCGAAAAGAAGGACAAGCGTGTCCCATGGCCATGTGCTGATGACAATGCACCGCGTCCACGACCAGCACTGTTGCCCCCAGACACAGAGCCTGCTTGCCCTCTTTTATTGCCTCCTGACTGTCTGCCTCTCCTTGTTTGCCTTCCAGACATTCTAATAGATGGCCTGCAGGGAGATGGGAAAAAAGCAATAAGGGCTACCTTCAGGTGTCCTTCTCTGTCCCTTTACTTAAGGATTTCTAAATATGGTTCAGGATGATTGCTTTTGCACAGAATAGTACAACGACAATTTCCCTGACTGTCCAAAAAACAAGGATTTCAAAGATGGTTGATGAGGAATGCTTTAGCACACTATAGCACAAGGAGAATTCACTCACTGTCCTTCCCAGTCCCTAGAAACAAGGACTTGCACAGTGAAAGAAACTGACACTCTCCCTACCTACAGTTTTCTGTCCCTAGAAAAAATGTTTTTTTTAAGCACACTATAGCACAAGGAGAATTCACTCACTGTCCTTCCCAGTCCCTAGAAACAAGGACTTGCACAGTGAAAGAAACTGACACTCTCCCTACCTACAGTTTTCTGTCCCTAGAAAAAATGTTTTTTTTAAGCACACTATAGCACAAGGAGAATTCACTCACTGTCCTTCCCAGTCCCTAGAAACAAGGACTTGCACAGTGAAAGAAACTGACACTCTCCCTACCTACAGTTTTCTGTCCCTAGAAAAAATGTTTTTTTTAAGCACACTATAGCACAAGGAGAATTCACTCACTGTCCTTCCCAGTCCCTAGAAACAAGGACTTGCACAGTGAAAGAAACTGACACTCTCCCTACCTACAGTTTTCTGTCCCTAGAAAAAATGTTTTTTTTAAGCACACTATAGCACAAGGAGAATTCACTCACTGTCCTTCCCAGTCCCTAGAAACAAGGACTTGCACAGTGAAAGAAACTGACACTCTCCCTACCTAGAGTTTTCTGTCCCTAGAAAAAATGTTTTTTTTAAGCACACTATAGCACAAGGAGAATTCACTCACTGTCCTTCCCAGTCCCTAGAAACAAGGACTTGCACAGTGAAAGAAACTGACACTCTCCCTACCTAGAGTTTTCTGTCCCTAGAAAAAATGTTTTTTTTTAAGCACACTATAGCACAAGGAGAATTCACTCACTGTCCTTCCCAGTCCCTAGAAACAAGGACTTGCACAGTGAAAGAAACTGACACTCTCCCTACCTACAGTTTTCTGTCCCTAGAAAAAATGTTTTTTTTAAGCACACTATAGCACAAGGAGAATTCACTCACTGTCCTTCCCAGTCCCTAGAAACAAGGACTTGCACAGTGAAAGAAACTGACACTCTCCCTACCTAGAGTTTTCTGTCCCTAGAAAAAATGTTTTTTTTAAGCACACTATAGCACAAGGAGAATTCACTCACTGTCCTTCCCAGTCCCTAGAAACAAGGACTTGCACAGTGAAAGAAACTGACACTCTCCCTACCTACAGTTTTCTGTCCCTAGAAAAAATGTTTTTTAAGCACACTATAGCACAAGGAGAATTCACTCACTGTCCTTCCCAGTCCCTAGAAACAAGGACTTGCACAGTGAAAGAAACTGACACTCTCCCTACCTACAGTTTTCTGTCCCTAGAAAAAATGTTTTTTTTAAGCACACTATAGCACAAGGAGAATTCACTCACTGTCCTTCCCAGTCCCTAGAAACAAGGACTTGCACAGTGAAAGAAACTGACACTCTCCCTACCTACAGTTTTCTGTCCCTAGAAAAAATGTTTTTTTTAAGCACACTATAGCACAAGGAGAATTCACTCACTGTCCTTCCCAGTCCCTAGAAACAAGGACTTGCACAGTGAAAGAAACTGACACTCTCCCTACCTAGAGTTTTCTGTCCCTAGAAAAAATGTTTTTTTTAAGCACACTATAGCACAAGGAGAATTCACTCACTGTCCTTCCCAGTCCCTAGAAACAAGGACTTGCACAGTGAAAGAAGCTGACACTCTCCCTACCTACAGTTTTCTGTCCCTAGAAAAAATGTTTTTTTTAAGCACACTATAGCACAAGGAGAATTCACTCACTGTCCTTCCCAGTCCCTAGAAACAAGGACTTGCACAGTGAAAGAAACTGACACTCTCCCTACCTACAGTTTTCTGTCCCTAGAAAAAATGTTTTTTTAAGCACACTATAGCACAAGGAGAATTCACTCACTGTCCTTCCCAGTCCCTAGAAACAAGGACTTGCACAGTGAAAGAAACTGACACTCTCCCTACCTACAGTTTTCTGTCCCTAGAAAAAATGTTTTTTTTAAGCACACTATAGCACAAGGAGAATTCACTCACTGTCCTTCCCAGTCCCTAGAAACAAGGACTTGCACAGTGAAAGAAACTGACACTCTCCCTACCTAGAGTTTTCTGTCCCTAGAAAAAATGTTTTTTTAAGCACACTATAGCACAAGGAGAATTCACTCACTGTCCTTCCCAGTCCCTAGAAACAAGGACTTGCACAGTGAAAGAAACTGACACTCTCCCTACCTAGAGTTTTCTGTCCCTAGAAAAAATGTTTTTTTTTAAGCACACTATAGCACAAGGAGAATTCACTCACTGTCCTTCCCAGTCCCTAGAAACAAGGACTTGCACAGTGAAAGAAACTGACACTCTCCCTACCTACAGTTTTCTGTCCCTAGAAAAAATGTTTTTTTTAAGCACACTATAGCACAAGGAGAATTCACTCACTGTCCTTCCCAGTCCCTAGAAACAAGGACTTGCACAGTGAAAGAAACTGACACTCTCCCTACCTACAGTTTTCTGTCCCTAGAAAAAATGTTTTTTTTAAGCACACTATAGCACAAGGAGAATTCACTCACTGTCCTTCCCAGTCCCTAGAAACAAGGACTTGCACAGTGAAAGAAACTGACACTCTCCCTACCTAGAGTTTTCTGTCCCTAGAAAAAATGTTTTTTTTAAGCACACTATAGCACAAGGAGAATTCACTCACTGTCCTTCCCAGTCCCTAGAAACAAGGACTTGCACAGTGAAAGAAACTGACACTCTCCCTACCTAGAGTTTTCTGTCCCTAGAATTTTTTTTTTTTTTTAAGCACACTGTAGCACAAGGAGAATTCACTCACTGTCCTTCCCAGTCCCTAGAAACAAGGACTTGCACAGTGAAAGAAACTGACACTCTCCCTACCTACAGTTTTCTGTCCCTAGAAAAAATGTTTTTTTTAAGCACACTATAGCACAAGCACAAAACACACTGACACTCTCCCTACCTATCCTTCTCTTTCCCTAAACTAAAGGAATCCAGGTTAAGCAAGAAAGAAATAAAAGTCACTGTCCCTGCCTATGCTGCTCTTTCCCTGCTCCGGAACACACTACACTAGGCCGCCGTGCTGGCGGCCTTTTATAGTGTGGGGCGTGTACTAAACACCCTCAGCAATAATTGGCCACAGGCATCCTGCCTGTGGCCAATCATTGCTCTCCTCGCTGCCGGCGCTGTGATTGGCCAAGCATGCGGGGTCACAGTGCATGCTTGGCCAATCACAGCGCCTGGATGACACTGTGATGGCGTAGTGCATTGTGGGCCGTTCGCGTCACTCTAATTTGGCGCGAACGGCCCAAATCGTTCGATCTTCGTCGAACGATCGAACAGCCGATGTTCGAGTCGAACGTATGTTCGACTCGAACACGAAGCTCATCCCTAGTCAGGAACAAGCCGGGTCACAACGGGAGATCCAAACAGCAGTTGAACAGAGTCTCAGGAACACAGGAAGGCTGATGACTATCAAGCAATGAGACGGGCTCAGTGGCAGTCTTATATAGGCCAGCAAGTGGCTGCATCTGTTGCGTTTGCCGATTGACGCTCCCGCGCATGCGCGCACCTGTTGGTTCCATTGCGCATGTGCGCGCGCCTATTCGCGCCGCTTGTGTCAGTACGCACAGGGATGTGCTGGAATCGGCCATTACTAGTACTGGCACTATTGCCAGTTCTCCTACGGCCGTTTCCCTGACAACCACCTAGCATAGGAAAGGGGCTTTATGCTGGAATGCTATTAAAGAAGTTGTAAAGGCAGAAAGGTTTTTATCTTAATGCATTCTATGCATTAAGATAAAAAGCCTACTGTGTGCAACTGCCCCCCTCAAAACTTTACTGAGCCCCCTCTCTGTCCAGCGATGTCCAAAAATCCTTCAGCTCTCCCTCCTGATTGGTTGAGACACGGCAGCGCCATTGGCTCCTATGGCTGTCAATCAAAGTCAGTTAGCCAATCAGAAGAGAGAGGGGCCAGGCCGAATGGCAGGTCCATGTCTAAATGGACACACTGGGCTGCAGCTCGGCTCGGGTGCCTTGATAGCCAGCTGCTTGCTGTGGGGGCACTCGACAGGAGGGAGGGGCCAAGAGCACCAAAGAGGGACCCGAGAAGAGGAGAATCTGGGCTACTCTGTGTGAATCCACTGCAAGTATAACATGTTTGTCTTTTTCTTTTGTTTTTTACAATCACTTTAAGTGTGCTAGACTGGTTATTGTATAGATGAAAATTCTAAATAGCAAAAACTAAAAAGTTCTCTTTTAAAAGCAAACTTGGTTTTGCTCATTCAAGGCAAAGTAACAGGTTTTCTTTAACCGGTTCCTGACTGGCTCACGCAGATATACTTCGGTAGAATGGCTCCCCTGTGCGAAATCCCGTATGTGTACGTCCTTCTCTTTTTCGGCCACCAGTGGGCGCGCGCGCTGCACAGTCGGGAACCCGATGCGCGTGGCCGGCGGGCCTGATCGCCGTTGGCCATGCGCGATCGCCGACGGCCACGCGCGATCACGTGCACGAGCACCAGCAGGGGGATTTGTGTGTGTAAACACACAAATCCCTGTGCTGTCAGGGAAGAGGAAACATATCGTTTCCTCTTCCTAGTCTCCTCTCCTAGTCACTCCCATCCCCACACAGTTAGAACACACTGAGGGAAACACACAGTTAACCCCTTAATCGCCCTCTAGTGTTAACCCCTTCCCTGCCAGTGACATTTTTAAAGCACTGATCACTGTATAATTGTCAATAGTCCCAAAAAAGTGTAAAAAAGTGTCCAATCTGTCCGTCGCAATGTCGCAGTACCGCTAAAAATCGCAGACCACCGCTATTACTAGTAAAAAAATAAAAATAATAAAAATGCCATAAATCTTTCCCATAGTTTGTAGATGCTATAACTTTTGTGCAAACCAATTGTAGCGCCCTCCTCACTCCCCTCTTTTTCTTCAGCTCGTCTGTCTCTTGTCTAGGGGTACCTTCAGAGGGGAAGGGAGCGGGGACACCACGCCTGGCCTTCACCACAGGTGTCAGTGTGGTGTAAGCAAAGTAGCAAAGTTCTTTTACCTTCGGGTCAGTGCTGTGCACCTGGAGCCTCCACCGAGAGTTACCTTGAACAATGTCTGTCAGGAAATGAGCCCCACACCATTAAAGTTCAACACTTCTTTATTCTTCTCGAATGAACACAATCAGTTGAACTCCCTTGTAGAAACAGAACAGGAAAGGAGGTATGGATGCGAGTAGGTCCAGACACAATGTGTTCTCCACTTTCCTCCCTGAAAGTTAGTTGCGGTCTCCGAGCGGGGGGGGGGATTTCCTTCCAGGCGGTCTCCGATGAGAGGCTCACCCGTCACTGGCAATATGCTGCACCAGGTCTTCGAGTGAGGAGCTCCCTCCGGTCCATTACGCCTTCCGGATTCGGGTACCCAATCCCTGAATACCTTAGGATCTCCTTCCCTCGCGGAACTCAGTGTTGGGCACTGAGCTCCAGACCTCCATCCGAGTACTTCACCTGAGGCTGCAGGGAATTACACATCACTAATGTCTCTGCCAAGTTCAAATTACACCCGGGAAAGTACATACCCGCTACACTCTCCCCCTGGTGGTTTGACACTGGTCCCCAGTGTCTGGAGTAAATCATGCCCTCAACGGCTGACATAATCCAATCCAGAGACCGACTAACAATTGTACAAAAATAAAACTTTTAGGAAAAACTACCCAACTGAAACATTGTGTCTGAGCCCTGTAATAAAAAGGAAATAAAGAAAGAAGAGAAAAACAACAGCATTAAACCATAACTTGGAATCACATATTCACATTTCACTTTTCCCACCCATCCTGACTAAGACCCACCCCAAACTCAGTAGTCTCGATGGGATGTTCTCCTGCAGAGGGAAAAGAAAAAGGATTAGCACACATAACCCTGACACATGTATTCGTGTGAGAGAAAAGAAACTTCTCCTGGAAGAAATCCCTTTTCTCCAAAGAGTGAGTGCGTGAAAAGTGTTTAACGTTGCGCAACACTGCCACCTGGTGACAGCACCGCGGTAACTGCACTCGTGGAACTTTTCCTCTTCTCTTTGGCCCTATCTACCCAGAGTCCATGATCTCTTGCAGGAAAGGTGAAGAACAACAGGAACAGTCCTTCATTCCTCTGGGCACAAAAGCAACGGGCCCCAGAAAGTTCAGCAGCATAACAAGAATGGAGTCTTTTCTCTCCTACAGGTAAAAACGGGGATGCGGCAGAACAAGTGGCTTCAAGTGTTGATCCATGGTCTCCAGATGATACTCCACATCTTCTCCTTCCTTGCGCCGGATCAACACCTTGTCTGCATGTATGTGCCGTCCCAACATCCACTCTGCCTTGCAGTCTTTAAAACGTTGAGAGGCCTTTGGAGAGCATGCCAGGTACCTGCGGGCGTTGGGAACCTGAAGGTGGGTCCACACAAAGTCATTGTACCAGCGCTCCCGACACACTTCCACCTCATAGAGCAGTTCCTTCGACAAGTATGGATACTCCCATCCGTACTCTGCAGCAACCTTCTGGCCAAATAGGCGTTGTAGTCTCGCCAAAGGAGGCATGGTAGCTTTGTCCCCTTCGCCAGGCAAAACTATTGAGTCCGGGTGGCGAGGGACCTTGATCACATCTGATCTGGGCATTGGTGCACGCAGTAACAGTCTTATTTCCCCGGTCTTCGGTACAGATGGTACCGGGGATGTAGAGACAGGCTAGGGACGGGACCCCTCTTCAGGCGCTGGCGCCTCCACCCGGGGTGTACTTTCTCCTGTAGACATGGGTGGATCCCTGGTCCTCCGGGATGAAGCGAGAGGTACTTTGTCCCAGCCCTTTTCTGCAAACAGTTCATCTATTGCAACGTCCTCTCCCATGTCCGAGAGCGACTCCAGGTCAGAGCAGAGGTGTCACACTCCTCCGCGGGCAGGTAGCCTGTAGTGGAGACTGAGTTTTCACCTCTTCCCACACACCAAATCTCTCCGCCTGGCTTACCTCAGCCTTTACTTGAAGCGGGACGTCCGGAACTCTTGTCGACGGATCCATCCGGGCCGGGCGTAAGCGGGCGAGACGGTCCACCACAACCGCTGGTCGGGGCTACCATACCGGTCTTTCTCTTCGGTGGTGGACGCTGCGAGACAGTGGTGACCGAGTCAGCATCCTCGGATTTCTCCCGTTGATTTTTCACGACCTCCTCCGCGGTCGCTGCAGTGTGCGTAGGGGTGGCTGTCAAAGCAGTGATTCCTCCTCTGTGAGTGGTGTTGCCCATAGCACGGCCAGGGTAGATGGTTCTCGGCTTCTCAACCGCCGGATCCACTTCGAACAGGAACTCCCCACAGGCCTTGCATCGCCCAAATGGCTTCAGTTGGCACACCAGTCCCGAACAGCCGGGACAAATCACACCCAGGGCCTCAACGTCCATGCATGAATACAGGGCGAATCGACCCCTTGGCTTTAGCCGGATCCCCGTATCTGTTACCGGAGCAGCAGCAATCAATGTCGTGGTGGAAGGGTGAACTGGAATCCACGATGTATGTCCGAACATGGCGACCTGTTGCTGATCCATCGCACACTGCAAAGTTTTTGCGCCAATGTCCCACGTGTAGTCCTTCACACGTATTGGACTCCTCCCCTTTGCTCCAGTTCGCGGGCTTTTCTTCTTTTCTGTTTCTGAGTCACGCCCACGAACTAAGCGATGGGGGTGTGCCTGGTGGCGCAGTGCAATAGAAGCCCCCACGTGTACTACTTCACACGGCTGAGCTTCCCCCTTTTTCCCCTCTTCTGCGTGGGCCTTTCCCTTCATTGGGTCATGTCCACGACTTCAAGCAGGGATGCACTTCGGCCAATGAAGGCCTGCCTACTCACATAACTTCTCCGGGCAGACACGTTCAATTCTGTGGTGCACAAACACTATGCCGGACCCGAGCCCCCACGTGTAGCGCCCTCCTCACTCCCCTCTTTTTCTTCAGCTCGTCTGTCTCTTGTCTAGGGGTACCTTCAGAGGGGAAGGGAGCAGGGACACCACGCCTGGCCTTCACCACAGGTGTCAGTGTGGTGTAAGCAAAGTTCTTTTACCTTCGGGTCAGTGCTGTGCACCTGGAGCCTCCACCGAGAGTTACCTTGAACAATGTCTGTCAGGAAATGAGCCCCACACAGAAACAGAACAGAAAAGGAGGTGTGGATGCGAATAGGCCCAGACACAATGTATTCTCCACTTTCCTTCCTGAAAGTGGGTTGCGGTCTCCGAGCGGGGGGGGGGGATTTCCTTCCAGGCGGTCTCCGATGAGAGGCTCACCCGTCACTGGCAATATGCTGCACCAGGTCTTCGAGTGAGGAGCTCCCCCCGGTCCATTATGCCTTCCGGATTCGGGTACCCAATCCCTGGGTACCCTAGGATCTCCTTCCCTCACGGAACTCAGTGTTGGGCACTGAGCTCCAGACCTCCATCCGAGTACCTCACCCCAGGCTAAAGGTGCCTGGGATGGAACACGACCTCCGGCTGTCCTCTAGGCCTAGGCCCGCCTAGAGAACCAACACGAAACACCGCCCGCAGGCTGAAGGTGTCTGGGACACGACCCTGTGACAAAGATGGCCGGCCCCTTTATACCCTCTCCCAGCAACCACGGCGGGTTCCCCGCCCCACCATACCGCTGCCGAGGAAGGACAAAAAGGAGGCACGGCATACAGCAATGATTCAACCCTAGCCCAGGGCAACAGCGCCACCTGCTGGGCTGCAGGGAATTACACATCACTAATGTCTCTGCCAAGTTCAAATTACACCCGGGAAAGTACATACCCGCTACACAATCAATATACGCTTATTGCGTTTTTTTTTTTTACCAAAAACATGTAGAAGAATATATATTGGCCTAAACTGATCAAGAAAATTGTTTTTTAAATTTGGGGCATATTTATTATAGCAAAAATTAAAAAATATAGTTTGTTTTTCAAAATTGTCGCTTTTTTTTGTTTATAGTGCAAAACATAAAAACCGCACAGGTGATCAAATACCGCCAAAAGGAAGCTCTATTTGTGGGGGAAAAAAGTACATAAATTTCGTTAGGGTACAGCATTGCATGACCGCGCAATTGTCAGTTAAAGCGACGCAGTGCCAAATTGTAAAAAGTGCTCTGGTCAGGAAGAGGGTGAAATCTTCCGGGGCTGAAGTGGTAAATGGCCCCTTCCCCAGGAGCTCAGGCTTCCCTTCTCTCCCTAGCTCAAAAAAAAAAAAAAAAAAAAAAACGATCACAGCGCCCTGACAATACAAGCTTGAAGCTTATACTTTGGCTGCATTTGAATGTCAAAGGTGACAAATGCCTCTTAATATACCTACAGTATATTCTAATTGACATTAAATTTTTCTGTTCACCTCCCATTGCCTGTCTGCCAGGGACATCATGCTCCACTAGTTGTCACTGTCTGCTCTGCAAACTCCACATCCTCATATCCTCTCCTCTCTTTTTGCAGCAGTTTAGTTTGTATTTCACAAAATAGGTAATAAATCATGAAGATGACGCTTATTGTAAAATGAGAACACTTTGTACTCAATGGCATACATTCAAACATGAGCTGGAGCAGGGAAATGGACTGACTGGAGCTAGGCAATATTTTTTTCCCATTAGCCAAACAATAAAGTGGAAGATGTGATTTGACTTTGTCACACATTTGCATTAAATAAGGATGGATCTAGCAGTCTGTGTGATTAGAAACACTATTAATTGCCCTTTCCAACATCACAGGAGCATGGTACAAAATAACAAAAAAATGCAGCGCTATAGACAGGGCCGCCATCAGGGGGGTACAGGCAGTACACCTGTAAGGGGCCCAGAGGTCCCCAGGGGCCCGGATGGCAACCCCCCTTTTTTTTTGTAAGGGGCCCAGAGGTCCCCAGGGGCCCAGATGGCAACCCCCCCCCACCTTTTTTTTTTGGATCCAGAGCGGCCACGCTTCATGTCCTGTGTGAATAAGATACGGTTTCACCATTGGTCTACCATCACCGTGCTATCTGGCTTGGAGATTCAGTTCAATCACTTCGTTTTGAGTCGTGGAATCTCTGTCTGTGGGATTCCCAGTCGAGGATCCAACCTCTACAGGGGACACATACTAAGCCTGAGTTGACCTCATAGACATATGTTTATCGGGTCCACTCATTCCGGTAAGCCTCTAATTTATCCGGTGGTGGTCATCCTATATTCAGGGCCGTCGGAACAGGACAGGCAAACCAAGCAACTGCTTGGGGCCCCCAGCTGGCCTGGGGCCCCAGCAGAGCTGCCTCCCCTCCCGCGATTGGCGGCCCCCTCCTCCCGCGATTGGCGGCCCCCCCCACCCGCGATTGGCAGCCCCCTCCTCCCGCAATTTGGCGGCCCCCCCTCCCGCGATTAACGCCCCCCCTCCGGCGATTTGGCAGCCCCCCCTCCCGCGTTTGGTGGCACCCCCTGCGATTGGCGGCCCCCCTCCCACGATATTGGCGGCCCCCCTCCCGCGATTGGCACCCCCCTCCCGCGATTGGCGGCCCCCCCCTCTCGCGATCGGCATCGATGTCCCGCGTTAGCAGCACCCCCCCCTTTTCTGAATTAAAAAAAAAGTTAAAAAATTGTGTAGCACCCCCCGCTTCTCCAAAAAAAAATCAGTAGCACCCCCCCCGCTTGGGGGTCCCAAATTCTCAATCTGCTTGGGGCCCCCAAATTCCTTCAAACGGCCCTGCCTATATTCACTTTATCAAGATTCGTTGGAAGATTATATTTCACTTTGTATTGTTAATTTTTATTTTATTCACCAGAGAAATCATTTATCAGAGACTCTTTGTTTTCATTTTTCACATATTATGTGTTGAATTTTGGACTGACACTCATTATTGTTTTTTTTTCATCCATTCACTTGGGTGTCATGCACTTTAGATGTATTATCTATAGCGCTGCATTTTTTTGTTATTTTGTATTCACCTTTTGTTCACTGCTGGGTTTGTAGCTGCTTATACACACAAGCAGCGCAAGAATTTTTGTATCCAGTAGCATGGTACACCCTTTCATTTTAGATTGGGAGATTGACAGCTATAGGGAAGCCTACAAAACTTTTATTTTCCAGAAGAAAGTATATATTTCTGTATCAAGCATCCTGGGTTACGGGGCTGTTAGGCACTGTATAGGATGAATGCATGTGTGTTCTGGTACTTCTTCATGTCTGTTTTTAGCTAAATGTGTTTTATATTCCAACAGCCTAGGTACCTGAATCTGTGGGGTTTTTTTTCTATGTAATTTTTATTATTTTTCAAGAAATTTAAAAATAATATAATTCAACAGAAAGTAAAATAAGAATATAATAAAATTCCAAAGGAGAAGCTATAATAAGCAATCTGATGATCAGACAAGTACCAATATAAGTTCCTTTTAATGTTTGAAAAGGTTTGAGTACCGAAATAGTATCTGATTTCGGAGGTATGTTTAGTATGTTTAGTCTTGAAGCATGGAAGAATAATGTGCTACGGTAATGCATCATAGTATTAAGATGGCTTTAGTAAGGCCGGCTTCACACTATTGCGAATTGGATGCATTATCCCTGCATCCAATTCGCAATAGCAGGAGAATGTGAATGGCTCTCTATAGAGCCGGTTCACATATCTCCAATGCGGCTCCGGTGCGAATTGGCACAGGAGCCCTGTGCGACTTTTGGTCCGTTTTAGGTCAGAATTGAGCCCAAAATTCACGCTGAAATCGTACCTGAAACAGTGAACCAGGACGCACAGAACCCCTGCTGGGAGCTGCATTGGCATCCTGTGTGAACGGAGCCTAAGGCATTTATAGCAGGATGCTCATATTGAATCTGTCTTGACAGTCTCCCTGCACAGTCATTTGCAGTACTTACTAACACTGGCTTAAAGTAATTGTAAACCTCAGACATGAACTATGAACAAATCATATCCCTCTATAGTGTGTACTTGTCTCAAGCCAGAGTGTCATTTCTGCTTGCTGCCTCATTCCTCTGCTATAAGCATGAGTCACTTCTGACAAGTTTCCCTGACACCAAGAGAATTTTTTTAAAAAGGGGCCACCAGCTGATTGACAGCCTCAACTCTGTTCCTGTGTGCTGTGTGAAAGTAGTGTCCCTTCCCTTCAATCAGCTTTTAAAGCTCTTCTCACTGATGTAACTTCAGCTCTCCACCCCCAGCTTTTCAGAGCTGAGAGATCCTGTGTAAATTCTGCACTTTGAATGGATGTAGGGGAAAGTTGGCTGTAGATAAACAGGTACAATTGATGTAGGAGGATAGGTTTCATCTCTGTATATCACCTGAGGCCAGCCACTTCACTGGTTCACTGGGTATATGTGAGGATTTACAGTGCCTTGAAAAAGTATTCATACCCTTTCCACATTCTGTCATGTTAAATCCAAAAACATAAATGTATTTTATGCTGATTGGATTTTATGTGATAGATCAACACAAAGTGGCACATAATTGTGAGGTGGAAGGAAAATGATAAATAGTTTTATATTTTTTTTACAAATAAATATGTGAAAAGTGTGGCGTGCATTTGTATTCAGCCCCCCGAGTCAATACTTTGTAGAACCACCTTTCACTGCAATTACAGCAATTACAATTAAGTCTTTTTGGGGATGTCTCTACCAGCTTTGCACATCTAGAGAGTGATATTTTAGCCCATTCTTCTTTGTAAAATGGCTCAAGCTCTGTCAGATTGGATGGAGAGCATCTGTAAACAGCAATTTTCAAGTCTTGCCGCAGATTCTCAAATGGATTTAGGTCTGGACATTGACTGGGCCATTCTAACACATGAATATGCTTTGATCTAAACCATTCCATTGTAGCTCTGGCTGTATGTTTAGGGTCGTTGTCCTGCTGGAAGGTGAACCTCAGTCCACCCCAGTCTCAAGTCTTTTGCAGACTCTAACAGGTTTTCTTCTAAGATTGCCCTGTATTTGGCTCTATCCATCTTCCCATCAACTCTGACCAGCTTCACTCTCCCTGCTGAAGAAAAGCATTATCACAACATGATGCTGTCACCACCATGTTTCACGGTGGGGATGGTGGGTTCAGGGTGATGTGCAGTGTTAGTTTTCCGCCACAAATAGTGTTTTGCTTTTAGGTCAAAAAGTTAAATCTTGGTCTCATCTGACCAGAGCACCTTCTTCCACATGTTTGCTGTGTCCCCCACATGGCTTCTCATAAACTGCAAACTGGACTTCTTATGGCTTTCCTTCAGCAATGATTTTCTTCTTGCCACTCTTCCATAAAGACCAGATTTGTGGAGAAGCACGACTAATAGTTGTCCTGTGGACAGATTCTCCCACCTGAGATGTGGATCTCTGCAGCTTCTCCAGAGTTACCATGGGCCTCTTGACTGCTTCTCTGATTAATGCTCTCTTTGCCCGGCCTGTCAGTTTAGGTGGATGGCCATGTCTTGGTAGGTTTGCAGTTGTGCCATACTCTTCATTTTCGGATGATGGATTGAACAGTGCTCTGTGAGATGTTCAAAGCTTGGGAGGTTTTTTATAACCTAACTTTGCTTTAAACTTCTCCACAAGTTTATCCCTGACCTGTCTGGTGTGTTCCCTGGCATTCATGATGCTGTTTGTTCACTAAGGTTCTCCAACAAACCTCTGAGGGCTTCACAGAACAGCTGTATTTATACTGAGATTAAATTACACACAGGTGGACTCTATTTACTAATTAGGTGACTTCTGACGGCAATTGGTTCCACTAGATTTTAGTTAGGGGTATCAGAGTAAAGAGGGCTGAATACAAATGCACGCCACACTTTTCAAATATTTATTTGTAAAAACTTTTGAAAACCATTTATCATTTTCTTTCCACTTCAAAATTCTGTGCCATTTTGTGTTGGTCTATCACATAAAGTCCCAATAAAATACCATTACGTTTTTAGTTGTAATGTGACAAAATGTGGAAAATTTCAAGGGGTATGAATACTTTAAGGCACTGTACAACCATTTTAACTTGCCGTTCTGAAACTGTTGCAAGCAGTAAAACACAGTACAGATCTAGTTGATATCTGCTTGAGTCCATTAAAGCACAGTCAAAATTTCTGCTAAAAAGCCCCGGTGAAGGGAAAGTACGTTTGGCCTCCAAAAGGAGTTGGCTTTTTTTTTTTTTGCTATGAACCAATTTTATAAAGTTTAGCTTTTCACCAAAAAACTAACACCCTGCACCCTCCCCACCCCCTTAAAACCACCCCCCTCCCCGGTCCCCGCTCTATTTACCTACAAGGGTGATGAGCCATCAGTGCCCATGCTACTGGTGTAGTGGAAAATGTGAACGTACTCTTTAAAAACATTGTCCTTTGGGATGTTGGTTTGTCACTGCCATTGGACTATATGTGTGCAGATTTTCAACTCTGGGTTCTCCCTCTTTTTCTAAGGAGCATCCCTGTTTTATGGAGTACTGCTGAACCAGAGGCAGTGTGCCAATTGATAATTTCAGTGACCCACTGAAAATGTGTATCTAGTTTTCTTTTTTTAATTGTGATTAGACTGGTATGGGGCAGCACTAGGATCCAATAGGCTCTTCTGCATGCAAATGTGCTCACAGGGAACATGCTGAGAGAAGTAGAGAGCAGAGCAGATGATTTAATCAGTGTATTGCTGCTCCTTCATTTTCCAATTAGCAGACTGTGGCCACAAAGGTGACTACACTGTATTCCTTAACCCCCTTGCACCGGTGCCTTCCGCCCTTTAAGAGGTTTCAAATGCCAGGAGGCGGGGTTTCTGATCATGTGATCGCCATGATTGGCTGTCACAGCGATCACATGATCAGAAAGCTCCCGATCGCAAGAAGACACTGGTAACTGTGCCGGGAGCCTGCTCTCGGCACAGCTGTGTCTGCTAATTGATACACAAATATGCGCCCGCTCAGTGTCAAGGCCCAGCCACCAGGAGGGCGCATATTTCCGTACTGTCGGTGCCTAGGGGGAAAAAGCCCAGCTGCAGGCTATTTTTTTTATGTCCCGCAGTATTAGAAAAAGCAAATCAGGTTGCATTATTTATTTCCCCTCTGGCAAAATCTCCAGCAGTAATCTTTTTTTGCCACTAGATATCCTCTTTATCCTGGGTTGAATGACGCCCAATATCATTCAACCTGGAAAACTGAGGACATACTGTGAGTGCACAGTGTCATAGACCTGCACCCTAAAAGAGCATCACCAAGGTGGGTACATAAAAAAAACATCAATTATTGCCCAATTATTATTAGTGCACTTGAGCAGCCCAGAGTCTGAAGCTGGACTTTAGTTCTAACCTGAAATTTGGTGTCTCCATCTCTTGAATAGCTTTTGCAGTGGTACACTTTATACCTAGTACCAGCCTTACCCAAGATGGTCAAAGGAGACACAGTTACCTAAGCTGTCCTCCCTTCTCTCCAAAGTGATATTTTATGAGACCTCTCAGTGCTGAAGCTTTGCTGTCACATCATTCTAGATTTATAATTTAACCCATGTATGCTGCTGTCTTGTAGCTAATGTTTCCAGGCAACTGGATGTTCCAATAACAAGGAAAGCTCAGGGCCTGCCGTTCTCAAGGTCATTGGTCTGCAGCCTCTCGGGAGATGCCACCTGGACTTGTTTCGGCAATTATTTTACATTCAATTACATTTACAGTCATAAATGCATCTTGCATACTCTGTGCATATTAACAGTATGAATAAACACATTATAGGCAGTGGTAAAATGGCTCACTGTGGCAGAGATTTGCATAAATTACATCAATTAAGCTGACAGCAATTGCAATGAATTAGGCACATTGCCAGAATGCTGAGACTTGTGGTAAGGGCTATGCAAAGGATTCATTTTTTCCCAGGCCCATGGGAATGGTGATGCCCTTTTTAAATGCTAAAACCATAGGTGTAAGTGAAATTCAAAAGGAGCCACAAAATAGTTTTCTAACTGAAGCTGACTCAAACCTCCTTAAAACCCCATCTACTGTTCCTGACAGCTGTTGATGTTATTGGTTTTAATGAGTTTGAGTGAAATGTCACTTTTTTAATACTTACACTCAGGAGCGTGACTATGAATCATGGCACCCCAGCAAAATGTTGATAGGACCCCCTGCTTAATCTGTCTGTAGCAGCCAGCAGTCTCAGTTGTGACAATATGTATCTGTAGCGCTCTGCTACTTTTGAACGCTATTCTGTAAATTTAGGGGTATCTAAACTGTAAATAGCTCAGAGTGATTATGTAAATTTTTGGTTTCTGTTCCAGCTTTGGCTGTTTGTGCGCATTTCCCACAGTAGGTGTCACTGTTGTCACAGGCCAGTGTGAGAAATACAGCCAGCTGAAGTGTATTGGATATTCTTTCTCCAGAAAACAGCCCAATCAGGAGCTTCTTTGTAGCTGGGCATGCTGGGGGAAGGATATTTAAGGGGCAGTGCCATGTGCTTCGGGGTTCGTTCCTGCCTCATGGCCCTCCAGGCCTGAGGCCACGCTGCTGGCTCTTCTACCCCGGGCCCTGCTGGCTCGAGGCTGTGCTGCTACATGTAGGCCCAGAAGTCTGTCTGGGGCCTACTTAACTGAAGGTGGTCCTGTGCTGTCTGTCCTGCGGGAAGAAGCCACTCAAGCGGAGAATATTCCAGGGGAGGACCTTACTGGAGAGGACCGTGCTAATAGCTGGTATCTCAGGAAGGGCCTGGTGACTAGTTTGGAGGATGCACCCAAGTTAACCTACCTCACAGTACTTATAACAAAAATGTCACTGCCCTCATCTATGACTGGTCTTCACAGCAAGGAGCACTGGATGGGTGGACGCATGTCAATAAAAAACACACAGAATATCCAAGCTCAACTTACCAACCAATCAGCAACAAAACGAATTCACCTGTCTAACAATGCGTTTAAAAACAGGGGTTTAGTTGCACGCATTTGCAAATACATGTGTAAGCTGCAGGCCGCGTCAAGGCACCCTGTATGCTGCAGTCCTAACTCTAAAATTTAAGGTCTCCTCAATGGAAGCACATGTATGCTGATGGATAGATATAGGGCAGGTGACTGGGGGGAGCCCACCCTCCATTAAAGGGGCAGGAGCACACTAAACACCCAGCACATGGAAGCAAAGGTGCTAGTGCGTTGCCTGACCACAATGACAACAATACATATAACAAAAATGTCACTGCCCTCATCTATGACTGGTCTTCACAGCAAGGAGCACTGGATGGGCAGACGCATGTCAATAAAAAACACACAGAATATCCAAGCTCAACTTACCAACCAATCAGCAACAAAACGAATTCACCTGTCTAACAATGCGTTTAAAAACAGGGGTTTAGTTGCACGCATTTGCAAATACATGTGCTGGGTGTTTAGTGTGCTCCTGCCCCTTTAATGGAGGGTGGGCTCCCCCCAGTCACCTGCCCTATATCTATCCATCAGCATACATGTGCTTCCATTGAGGAGACCTTAAATTTTAGAGTTAGGACTGCAGCATACAGGGTGCCTTGACGCGGCCTGTAGCTTACACATGTATTAGCAAATGCGTGCAACTAAACCCCTGTTTTTAAACGCATTGTTAGAGAGGTGAATTTGTTTTGTTGCTGATTGGTTGGTAAGTTGAGCTTGGATATTCTGTGTGTTTTTTATTGACATGCGTCCGCCCATCCAGTGCTCCTTGCTGTGAAGACCAGTCATAGATGAGGGCAGTGACATTTTTGTTATATGTATTGTTGTCATTGTGGTCAGGCAACGCACTAGCACCTTTGCTTCCATGTGCTGGGTGTTTAGTGTGCTCCTGCCCCTTTAATGGAGGGTGGGCTCCCCCCAGTCACCTGCCCTATATCTATCCATCAGCATACATGTGCTTCCATTGAGGAGACCTTAAATTTTAGAGTTAGGACTGCAGCATACAGGGTGCCTTGACGCGGCCTGCAGCTTACACATGTATTTGCAAATGCGTGCAACTAAACCCCTGTTTTTAAACGCATTGTTAGACAGGTGAATTTGTTTTGTTGCTGATTGGTTGGTAAGTTGAGCTTGGATATTGTGTACCTCACAGTACTGCCGGATGGCTTAAAGGTTCAGGTACTGTGCAGCTGACCTAACTAGCAGACTACTGGCTAAACAATCCTGTGGCATGGGATTGTCCAGGAGTTTCCATTTTTCACTCGGGTCTGTGGCAGAGACTTTGTCCGTGCTTCATACCAGCTGCTAGGTCGTGTGAGAGGCCTATCCGGTTGTCGCAAGAACCAGAGACTGAAAGCTGTTGTCATCTGGATTCAAGAACCGCATTAGTGATCTGCAAAACCAAGGTATCTGAACTTCCCCTAACCCTCTATCTAATCTAAGTTGTTTAATAAAGCAATTGAGAAAAAGACTGACGTGACTGGCAATCACCTCTATTCTAATTATCACATAGACTCTTAGGTTCTGGGACAGTGAAATGTGGGGTAACGGCAGGACCCAAAATTAATCCAGCAGCTCCTTCGAGGGTATCACTACATATCATTCATGCTAACATAAAGTATTGGGAAATCAAGGCAGCATGAGAGCTTCCAGTATAGTCAATACACTACTAGGAAGCAGAGCTTTGAATATAAGTTATAGTTGTAGTAGTAATAATAATATTCATGATGATATTTTATATTATGACCAAAAAAAATAATGATTTTGCACAAAATATTCTATAACCGTTTGCCTCATTCACACTAGTATGCAAACAGAAGAGGACACCACTCCGCGAGTCACTGGCAACCTTCTGACAGTCCTCCCATGCAGGTGCTCGCCTCTTCTCGCTACCGCACACACTGGAAGAAGAAATAATGAATGGGTGCACACCACTGCGGGACTTTCTATGATTTATTCCACCAAGTGTCAAAGAACAGATAGAACAATACAGAGGACACAAAGCAGCTGTTGATGCGTTTCACACAATTTACTGCTTACTCATAAACATGCTCATCATAACCAGCTGTTTGTATCCTCTGTATTGTTGTGCTGTCTGTCCTTTGACAATTGGTGGAATAAATCATAGAACAGTCCCATGGTGGTGTGCAGACGTTCATCATTTCTTCTTATTCACACTGGTACTGTCAAACCTGCGTTTCTTTGTATTAAAAGGACTTGTCTAAAGCATATACATGCATGTAATGATTTTTTAATGGTGCCATTTACAATGAAAGAGGAATTTATAAAAGTTGGAGCAGCCAGAATTTGAGCAACTATGCATGGCAACCAACCAGCTTCTATTTTTGATTTTCAAAGCTTAAAGAAGAATTCCAGGTATGGATATATTATACATGGTTACATTGGTCCAGCTTGAACTGTAGCCACCCTGTCGTCAGGGTTGTCTTGAAAATTTTGTTCTCCTGGGTAGTAGTTTTGCCTAGGCCAATCTGAAGCTTTTCTCACTTCGTTTCCCTCCCTAGGTTCAGTATTGCTTCAGTTCCCTGCTCTTGCCACTGGGTGTCACTGGCACTACGGGTAATAGTTATTGGGTGGTGACACTCTTGTGCTATGGATGATTTATGTCCCCTCTGGCAACCACTAGGAGGTTTATGGCCAGTGGTGCTTGCTGGGGGAGGAGATAAATATTTGGGGGATGGCTTGGTAAGCTCTCTTGAGCTGCGGAAGGGTGTGCAGAAGAGCTTGTGGGAAATAGGCCATGGACCTGTTTGGGCCTATCACCAAATTCCTCAGGCTGCTCTGCTTGGTTGAAGGTGGTACACCACCCAAGGTGGCAGAGCCAGCAGATGAAGTCCTGCTGGAGAAGAATTGGTCACTGCCCTCGAAGCATCCTTGCACTTCCTTGTCTGATGGAGTCTGGAGCCCTGGTACTGAAAGGAGACGTATACCCTAACCCTTTCTACCTGTAAGCTATAGCAAGAAATTTGAAGTAAAGGACTAAAGTGACTGGCGCCCATCTCTATCATGCCTATTTTCTCTGTGGCCATGAATCCAACCTGGGGCATTGCTAGCACTCTTCCTGCACTGTAATATGACAAACCTGGTCGATGCCCCTGAAAGCTGGAAATAATTAAAGTAGACACTGCTATTCCAGTTTTCTCCACTTACTTCCTGGTCCTGTGCTGAGAGTCTGGCCTGCTGCATTTTGAACACAGGTGGTTGGCACCATTTAGAGAATGCTTGGTATTTTCTTAATGAACGCAAAGTGTTCTCTAATTGGTGGAGAATGTAATATCCCGACCTGCCCCTCCATTTATTTATTTTATTTGCTATCCCATGTTTCATTAGGGAGAGTTTTCTTGACTTCCTGACCAGTAGACTGCAGTCCCTTGAGCAGTAGAACTTGAAGTGAACAGCACTGGGACACCATAAGCAATGTTCCAGGCCAGGCAAACCTTAATACCAGTGCACCAAGGGTTAACAGCAGCAACAGTCACTAGAATCTCCCTCTCAGGCCTGTACTCATAGTGTCCCTAGGATAGGGTGACCAGACAGTCCCCGGATTGAGAACACTGTCCCCGGATCAAGTCTGTCCCCGGTTTTGTCCCCGGATTGGATTTGAACAGGGGCTGGGGCAAATTCAAAGACAGTCAGTGCAGAATTAAAAAAAATATATTCTGAATTACACACTCCTGCTCTGCCGCTCCTACTAGCTTAGGGGGGTGTATTTTTTCCATTATCTGTGCCCCTTTCTGATGATCATGTGCTGGTCGGAGTGGAGGGACCATTTCTTCAGTTTCAGGCGCATGCCCATTCAGCTCCGCTCGCATGTTCTTCTGCTTTGGCTCAAGTCCCGGCCAGCCGCCTGCCTGTTTTATCTCCTTGCCTTCCCTGGTGGAGTGATCTTCCTCTGCTCCCCACCCAGTAGTAGCCGGGGCCCAGAGAGTGAGACTTGAGAGGCTGTGAGGTGGGCAGCTGACGGTGTCCAGCAGCAGGAACAGAGAGGAAGAGGATATGATCATGGGGCTGCCAGCGCCTTCAAGGCTTCAACACAGGAGTGCTTTGGGGGTGTCTGTGAATAGACTACATTGCACTGTGTTTGTCTCTCTGGCATCATGGATGGTATCATAACTCACAGTCCGCAGGCACTCTATCACTATTATGATTATTATTTTTTTTTGTGTATGCACGTTCATCTCATTATATATACTTTTGGCCTATCCTTGGTGTTCAAGTGCTTAGAGGTGACCCTTTGCATCATGGCCGCATTGTCTGCTGGTTACACTCTGGTCACACCCTGTGCTCATATTCTGCGCTTATGCTCTCTATGTGTCTGCTATATAGTGGCCCCAAGTACTGATTGGAGCTGTGCAGATATGTGGCCGTATGGCTTGTGTAATGGCTCTAGCTTTAGTTGACGATCTATCAGTGTTTGTGGTAGCACCCAGTGTATGTACCATGGTCCCAGTATTTAGTTGTTGATGGGTTCTACAATACCCAGTGTAGGTGTATCGTGTCTGGACAGTTCCTTTGC
Organism: Rana muscosa; assembly: GCA_029206835.1. Lineage (NCBI taxonomy): Eukaryota > Metazoa > Chordata > Amphibia > Anura > Ranidae > Rana > Rana muscosa. Next base: position 125,740,709 of record CM055127.1, on the reverse strand, counting down.
TACCACCCTGTTGGTGTTGTCTATCAGCTGTTTCAGATATCTGTAGTGGGGTGGGAGGAGTTTGTTTCCCTGGCCCCGGGTGGGTCCGCCCTCTGCTTGTGCTGGAGATCACATGTCCATGTGTCTATAAATAGAGTGTTACGTAGGGTGAAAGCACTGCTGGGCTCTGAGTAGGAAGTGTAATGCTTCGAAACGCGTAAGTCGGCAGCGGCCCTCATCTTATCCGCGGTGCTTCTGTGGAGTGTGGTTTTGAGCTCCATTTTCAGCTGCCATCAACCTGAAACGTCATTGTACTGCGACTTTTTCTGCTACACTTGTGAGTAGTATTGATGCTCTTTTAAATAAAATCTATCCTAAATGATAATACACTAGGCTGGTGCGCCCTTGTTTCTCTTCTTCTATTTTGTATTAGGACACCCCTGTCCATGAAGGGCTGCAAAGCCAGTGTTAGCATCGTGCAAGATTGACTGCTGGATGATCCACTTGTGCGCAGGAGTGTTTGTGTGCTGTTTTCTAAAAAGGCACTCTATCATGGCTCTGGCTGGCTCTGTCACAGTGTGTCACATAACATGTCTGCTGGGTGCTCACTGGCACTACGGGTAATAGTTATTGGGTGGTGACACTCTTGTGCTATGGATGATTTATGTCCCCTCTGGCAACCACTAGGAGGTTTATGGCCAGTGGTGCTTGCTGGGGGAGGAGATAAATATTTGGGGGATGGCTTGGTAAGCTCTCTTGAGCTGCGGAAGGGTGTGCAGAAGAGCTTGTGGGAAATAGGCCATGGACCTGTTTGGGCCTATCACCAAATTCCTCAGGCTGCTCTGCTTGGTTGAAGGTGGTACACCACCCAAGGTGGCAGAGCCAGCAGATGAAGTCCTGCTGGAGAAGAATTGGTCACTGCCCTCGAAGCATCCTTGCACTTCCTTGTCTGATGGAGTCTGGAGCCCTGGTACTGAAAGGAGACGTATACCCTAACCCTTTCTACCTGTAAGCTATAGCAAGAAATTTGAAGTAAAGGACTAAAGTGACTGGCGCCCATCTCTATCATGCCTATTTTCTCTGTGGCCATGAATCCAACCTGGGGCATTGCTAGCACTCTTCCTGCACTGTAATATGACAAACCTGGTCGATGCCCCTGAAAGCTGGAAATAATTAAAGTAGACACTGCTATTCCAGTTTTCTCCACTTACTTCCTGGTCCTGTGCTGAGAGTCTGGCCTGCTGCATTTTGAACACAGGTGGTTGGCACCATTTAGAGAATGCTTGGTATTTTCTTAATGAACGCAAAGTGTTCTCTAATTGGTGGAGAATGTAATATCCCGACCTGCCCCTCCATTTATTTATTTTATTTGCTATCCCATGTTTCATTAGGGAGAGTTTTCTTGACTTCCTGACCAGTAGACTGCAGTCCCTTGAGCAGTAGAACTTGAAGTGAACAGCACTGGGACACCATAAGCAATGTTCCAGGCCAGGCAAACCTTAATACCAGTGCACCAAGGGTTAACAGCAGCAACAGTCACTAGAATCTCCCTCTCAGGCCTGTACTCATAGTGTCCCTAGGATAGGGTGACCAGACAGTCCCCGGATTGAGAACACTGTCCCCGGATCAAGTCTGTCCCCGGTTTTGTCCCCGGATTGGATTTGAACAGGGGCTGGGGCAAATTCAAAGACAGTCAGTGCAGAATTAAAAAAAATATATTCTGAATTACACACTCCTGCTCTGCCGCTCCTACTAGCTTAGGGGGGTGTATTTTTTCCATTATCTGTGCCCCTTTCTGATGATCATGTGCTGGTCGGAGTGGAGGGACCATTTCTTCAGTTTCAGGCGCATGCCCATTCAGCTCCGCTCGCATGTTCTTCTGCTTTGGCTCAAGTCCCGGCCAGCCGCCTGCCTGTTTTATCTCCTTGCCTTCCCTGGTGGAGTGATCTTCCTCTGCTCCCCACCCAGTAGTAGCCGGGGCCCAGAGAGTGAGACTTGAGAGGCTGTGAGGTGGGCAGCTGACGGTGTCCAGCAGCAGGAACAGAGAGGAAGAGGATATGATCATGGGGCTGCCAGCGCCTTCAAGGCTTCAACACAGGAGTGCTTTGGGGGTGTCTGTGAATAGACTACATTGCACTGTGTTTGTCTCTCTGGCATCATGGATGGTATCATAACTCACAGTCCGCAGGCACTCTATCACTATTATGATTATTATTTTTTTTTGTGTATGCACGTTCATCTCATTATATATACTTTTGGCCTATCCTTGGTGTTCAAGTGCTTAGAGGTGACCCTTTGCATCATGGCCGCATTGTCTGCTGGTTACACTCTGGTCACACCCTGTGCTCATATTCTGCGCTTATGCTCTCTATGTGTCTGCTATATAGTGGCCCCAAGTACTGATTGGAGCTGTGCAGATATGTGGCCGTATGGCTTGTGTAATGGCTCTAGCTTTAGTTGACGATCTATCAGTGTTTGTGGTAGCACCCAGTGTATGTACCATGGTCCCAGTATTTAGTTGTTGATGGGTTCTACAATACCCAGTGTAGGTGTATCGTGTCTGGACAGTTCCTTTGCTACCACCCTGTTGGTGTTGTCTATCAGCTGTTTCAGATATCTGTAGTGGGGTGGGAGGAGTTTGTTTCCCTGGCCCCGGGTGGGTCCGCCCTCTGCTTGTGCTGGAGATCACATGTCCATGTGTCTATAAATAGAGTGTTACGTAGGGTGAAAGCACTGCTGGGCTCTGAGTAGGAAGTGTAATGCTTCGAAACGCGTAAGTCGGCAGCGGCCCTCATCTTATCCGCGGTGCTTCTGTGGAGTGTGGTTTTGAGCTCCATTTTCAGCTGCCATCAACCTGAAACGTCATTGTACTGCGACTTTTTCTGCTACACTTGTGAGTAGTATTGATGCTCTTTTAAATAAAATCTATCCTAAATGATAATACACTAGGCTGGTGCGCCCTTGTTTCTCTTCTTCTATTTTGTATTAGGACACCCCTGTCCATGAAGGGCTGCAAAGCCAGTGTTAGCATCGTGCAAGATTGACTGCTGGATGATCCACTTGTGCGCAGGAGTGTTTGTGTGCTGTTTTCTAAAAAGGCACTCTATCATGGCTCTGGCTGGCTCTGTCACAGTGTGTCACATAACATGTCTGCTGGGTGCTGATTTTGGTAACTTATTGGTCATATGTATCAGCACCCAACAGCCATGTTAAGTGACACACTGTTACAGAGCCAGCCAGAGCCATGATAGAGTGCCTGCTGCCTGTGAGTTATCATAATGCTGATGATGCTAACCAGTTGCTGATCGCCTGATAGCAGATTAACTACTACAGGATGGCCGCGCTGCGCAGGATCACGTATATATGTAATCCTGAATTTCTGGGTATGGGAGCCAATCAGCGGCTCGGGCGGACTCGATGTCCACCGGTACCCGCTGATCGTTATGTTTAAAGAAAGAACTGTGGTCTGCCTATGTAAACAAGTCAGATTGCCGTTCTGTCAGTATGAAAGACATTGATCCTGCGTTCCTGCAAAGCAGTTACAGGGATCTATGCCTTCCCTTAGTAAAATCACCTCCCCACAGTGAAAAAACACTTGTTAGGCACAATAAATAAAAAATCTTTCGCGCTACTAATGAGTAATAGATTATACAAACTAAAATGTTATGTGCCAAAAAATATATAAAATTATATATTGCACACAACCCTAAAGCAGCAGCAACCAAATGTGTTCACTTTACACAATGTGACAAATAAATAAAAATTGTTTCCGCGCTAAAAGGCTCCCACACAATAGGTGATAAAATTAATACATAGTGATATACAATGTGTACATGTATAAATAAATAAAATAATAAATTATATTTTATAATAAACAAAGTGCCTGTGCACTGTGCAAATAAACTCCTATGTGCTAAATTGTTAAAATTACTATCATGTGCAAAATAGCTGCTATGTGCAAATCTTAACAAGTGCAAAGAAATAGCAATGCATATATATAGTACTATATGTAAAAGAATCATAAACAAATAAATAAATAATAATCCAACGTGATCCGGGTGAAGTAGTTATAATATAAAACAAGAGCTCAAATAGTGATTTGCTTAAATCAGTTTTTCCAACTATGTGAGTCTGCTCAATAAAAATGTATTCTTATTTCTGGACGTCTTGAACTATGGCCTCTCAGGACTCTTACCTCCACATAGATATATATGAGCAGTGAATTGTTCTCTCTCTCTTCACTAGTTGTCTTCTTCCAACGTTAATGTATAGGGCGCTATTCCTCTTTCCTCCACTGAGCTCTTATGGCGCCTGCTCCTATTCAAAACAAAGGGGAGGGGGGGGGGGGGAGAAGTTCTGTGTGTGGAGCATGGAAAGCTCCGCGGAATGAAGGGAAAGAGAGGGGAAGACTCCAATGGTGTAGTAGATTTAAATAATATAGATTTTAATAAGTGATATATATTATGCGTACATTGAATTAAAAAAGACAGGCATTAAGATCAAGCGGCGCAACCGCCGTCTTACTCCAAGTCCGGGCACTTCCGGTCTGCGACACCTCTCAATTCCCTACGGCGTTACGTCACGTACCTCATGACTTCTTCAGAAGAATGTACGCATAATATATATCACTTATTAAAATCTATATTATTTAAATCTACTACACCATTGGAGTCTTCCCCTCTCTTTCCCTTCATTCCGCGGAGCTTTCCATGCTCCACACACAGAACTTCTCCCCCCCCCCCCCCCCCCCCTCCCCTTTGTTTTGAATAGGAGCAGGCGCCATAAGAGCTCAGTGGAGGAAAGAGGAATAGCGCCCTATACATTAACGTTGGAAGAAGACAACTAGTGAAGAGAGAGAGAACAATTCACTGCTCATATATATCTATGTGGAGGTAAGAGTCCTGAGAGGCCATAGTTCAAGACGTCCAGAAATAAGAATACATTTTTATTGAGCAGACTCACATAGTTGGAAAAACTGATTTAAGCAAATCACTATTTGAACTCTTGTTTTATATTATAACTACTTCACCCGGATCACGTTGGATTATTATTTATTTATTTGTTTATGATTCTTTTACATATAGTACTATATATATGCATTGCTATTTCTTTGCACTTGTTAAGATTTGCACATAGCAGCTATTTTGCACATGATAGTAATTTTAACAATTTAGCACATAGGAGTTTATTTGCACAGTGCACAGGCACTTTGTTTATTATAAAATATAATTTATTATTTTATTTATTTATACATGTACACATTGTATATCACTATGTATTAATTTTATCACCTATTGTGTGGGAGCCTTTTAGCGCGGAAACAATTTTTATTTACTTGTTAGGCACACATTTAACCCTTTGATTGCCCTAGATGTTATCCCCTTCCCAGCCAGTGTCATTAGTACTGTGACAGTGCATATTTTTAGCACTGATCACTGTATTAGTGTCACTGGTTCTCACAAAGTGTCATTAGTGTCCGATTTGTCCTCCCCAATATCGCAGTCCCGCTATGAGTCGCTGATCGCCGCCATTACTAGTAAAAAAAAAATGTCCCCGAATTTAATTAAAAAAATCTGGTCACCTTACCCTAGGACTTGAATGTCTCCCTCCAGACTCAGGCAGACCATTTCCTCATTGAGCCTCCAGACTGGATCCTTGGTGAAACCTCTTTTAGCTCTCTAGGAACTTGCAGCAGAATAGGCCCCCCAGCTATGCACAGCTGTGATTTCGATGAGACTAGCAGGATCTTCAGCTGAATTGCCAGGAAGGGCAACAGCACTTCTGGCTGGGAACCTCTCCCCCTGGGAAATAAACCCTGCTCTACCAGGGTCCAGACTATTTATTCACTCCCCCTGCCACCATCTGGGCACCTTCTTCCAGAAATTTGCTGAAGTTGCATAAATATTCAGGCTGCTCATTTGATTCTCCCACCCACTATATTCTGAAAGCCTCCAGAAGGCAGGGAGAAGCAATCAAACTTGCAGTCTGCAGAGCCCAGGGCAGATCAAAGTAATTGCATGCTGCTCTGCTAATTACAGCAAAACCACAATAACTAAATTTGCCTTATGTTTACTACATCAATATTTTGATATATGATAACCTGTGTGCTAATTTTGTAAATAGACACTGGTTAGCTATTATATTCACAATCCTTCACTCTTATTTACTATCCCCACTTGAAAAGCTGTCTCATTTTGATTTCATGCTATTACAAGATGTAACATTTAGAGAACGCTAAAAAATTTGGAAAACAAGAAATGCTGGAAAAACATATTCCCAGACAGAGACTTGAAAATTATTTATGAAAGAAACATTTTTTTTGTGTTCTTGGAAGCTTTGCGGCACCTGAGATGTAGCAATAAAATATAAATAAAATATGAGCTGAGTTAATAGGAATCACAAGTTATTGAAGGAAATCCTAGCTTAGATAGGAAGGACATTTGTATTGTACATAGACAGTTCAAAAAGAACCATCAGTCTTGCAATTTATTTAATCTACTGAAATAAATATTGTGTGGCTAAGAATAAAGGTTGATTGATCTACGGCCCACCTGCTGTTGCAGAACTACACGTCCCATGAGGCATTATAAAACTCTGACATTCAAGCCTCGTACACATGACCGAGTTTCTCGTCCAAAAACGACAAGAAAACTGCCGAGAGAGCTTTCTTGTCGAGAAAACCGTTTGTGTGTATGGTTTTTCGTCGAGAAAACTGCCGTGAATCTCGACGAGAAAAATATAGAACCTGCTCTCTTTTTTCTCGTCCGGATTCTCGATTTTCTCGTAGTGTTTCTCGTCGGCCTGTTTTGCGACGAGAAAAACGTTCGTGTGTATGCTTTTACGAGTCTTCCAAAAGCGCGCATGCTCAGAATCAAGTATGAGATGGGAGCGCTTCTTCTGGTAAAACAAGCCTTCGTAATGGAGATAGCACATTCGTCACGCTGTAACGAACTGAAAGCACGAAGACTGAAAAGCGCGAATCGTCTCTTCCCAAACTTTTACTTCACACGCGTAAACACAAGATCAGCAAAAGCAGCCCAAAGGGTGACGCCATTGAAATCGATCTTCCCCTTTATACTGCCGTCGTACGTGCTGGACGTGACCGCTCAGAACAACGAGGAGATTTGGAATTGACTGTGTGTATGCAAGGAAAGCTTGACAAGAATCTCGTCAAGCTTGACAAGAATCTCGTCAAGGAAAACAACGTGTTTTGAACAACGAGAAACTGTGTACGAGGCTTCACAGACATGACTAGGCATGGTAGGAATTGTAGTTCCGGAACGACTGGAGGGAAATAGTTTGGAGACTCCTAAACAAACAAAGTCTTGTTAAAATGAATTCAGTTGATAAGTATAAGTGTGTAGCGCCCTGGGGCTTAGTCAGGGATGCTCCTCACAAATTTACTTACCAGGAGTAGTAACCCTGGTCAATTGTTAGAGATCCATTGATTTCTCCCTAAGTTTGGCCTTGTTGCACTTTCCTCTTCTACCACTAGGTGGCCAGGTCCTTGGTGGTACTAGATACGAGAAGGGTAACCCAAGGTCAGGTTATGGGTATATGGGGTATCTCAGCCAATGGGCAGGGGTTTTCTTGAATCCCTTAGCCTGCTGGGAGAGCCTATATATTCGGGTGAGGTCAGGTGATTTATGTTCTGTGCCAACCGGATGGCTGTCTGGGTGGACGTGTGTCATGTGCCCCGGGCTGCTAGGCTGGAGATTGGGCCTATCCCGGGGGCATCTGGCTGCTAGGCTGTGTGAGGGCCTATCCAGAAGTAAAAGAGCAGCGCAGTGTTGGGATTGTGGCTTGCAGTCCAACCAGAAGTGACGGTTCTGTCGGATGGAGAACCTGTCAGTGGTCGGAAGTAGAAGGGAAGCTTTTGCCACAAAGGGACCAAACACCTTAGAACCAGGGTCCACAGTGAGTAACTGAAGCAAGTACCGGAGCAGTATTCTCACAGAACGGGCACGGTGGAGAATCTGGAAACTTCAGGCGGTGATCAAGTCAGGAACTCAACCAGCGGAGGAGACGCTTGCAGAGCAGCCTTGTGAGTTAAGCCAGGGACCGAGCCAGTCAGCAGGGGTGAAGCTTGAGAAGCATCTGGAGAGGCAAGCTTGGGACCGAGCAGGGAAGCATAGGTGATGCTTGAGGGAGATACCACTGCAGATATTGGAGGAGCTCAAGGGATTCAGAGTCAGTGAATCAGAGGGTCTAGTGAGAGATCAGGAGCTCAGTGTTGAACTACAAGAGGCAGTTGTAGTGAAGCTGAAGGAACTGTTACGTTTGGGTTTGAAACTATTAAGGACTGTTGCCATAGGAGACAGCATTCCTGCATGTGCAGACGTGGCACCTTGCTGGGGCCTTTCCTTGCACAGCTGTCCTCGTATAGAAGTCTCGGAGTCTGCCAATTGAATCTACAACTATTTAAGGGTGTCCTGGCCCTAACCCTCTTTCTTTCAAAAATATAAAAAGGACTGTTAAGAGAAATAAAATCTATTTTACATCCAGGAAGTGTCTGGCACCCAATAACTTTGTCCACCTTGCACCCACTATGCCTCACAACCCACCACATACAGAAGGATGTCAGCTAACTCATTAGACTGGACAAGGCCAGAGACCTTGCTACAATGTATTTGGTACATTTGAGGTTAAAGCATTTTAGAATTTTTGCAGAGCTTTTGTATATATTCATTTGTGTTTAACATTTTATTGTGGCATTCCAGGGTTTTCAAATTGACCCTCAATAACAGAAAACGGTTTAAAAAGATAGGTAGTCTCTTAGGTAGTAAAATCTCCAACACCATTGTCAGTCCTGCTTCCTGGACTAGAGAGTTCCACCTGTCTCCAACCCGTCTTTGTCCCTCTGCACTTACATTACTGCATCAGGCTTCATTGATGGGCACTGGAGTTGGCTGCACTGATAAGCACTGGTGAGGCTGCATTGAAAAACCAGGTGGGCCATGGATGGTGAGCTGATTCAAGGGTTCAGTGGGCCATTTGACTGGACTTTCCCCCCAGGCCTAAGGCTACCAGCCCTCCCCTGATTACTACCTTCTCCTTCCTCATCAAAAACAGCATTTAAAATGGGGAAAAGGTCGAGTAAAGCTGGCCATACACATACAGTAAAAAATTCCCTCATTCAGTCCTGATTTACTGCAGTCTCTGTTGAGCTGACTTTTTTCCACCCGGTTCCTTCGATTTCTCATTCAAAGTTTGTAGAGCTGGGTGGTGTCAGCAGGGCCACCCATGACTCATGGGAATTGGCTGAAATTTGTGCTGTGGGTGGCCAGTTTAAGTGAATTTTGAAAAAAACTGAAGGAAGAGGATATTAGTCTCCCTGGGCACAGAAGCTGTTAAAGTGTGTCAGGGCAAAGAATAAAAAAAACATACAGTGGAACCTTGGATTATGGGCATAATCCGTTCCAGGAGAATGCTTGTAATCCAAAGCACTCGCGTATTAAAGCAAGTTTCCCCACAGAAGTCAATGGAAACGAAGATAATTCATTCCACATTGACTTCTATTGCATGCAATACCGCATGTGGCCATAGGTGGGGGGGCGCCGGAGAGACTCGGAAATACTCAGAGACCGATCAGATGCACTCGGAAACCCCTGGAAAGGCTCGGAAACACTTTGGAATGGAGTATTTCCGAGTATTTCCGAGCGGCTCTGAACGGCTCTGAGTGGCAAAATGTGGTACTGCACACCGCAGAGGCTTGAATCCTGCTCGTTTTGCGAGACAACACTTGCAAACCGAGTCAGGATTGAAAAAAAATAGCTCGTATTGCGAAACGCTTGTTAACCGCGTTACTCGCAATACGAGCTTCCTATGTATTAAGCACATCCCTGCAATACATGCTCATGCTTTATCCCCATAAAATGCTTACAGAACTTCTTGATCTTCCAGAAATCCAGTGTGCTCTTAAAATCCTTCATGAGTTGACAACACTGCCCCCCCCCCCCCCGTCTCTTAGGTAGTAAAATCTCCAACACCATTGTCAGTCCTGATTCCTGGACTAGAGAGTTCCACCTGTCTCCAACCCGTCTTTGTCCCTCTGCACTTACATTACTGCATACATATCCTTTCCATCAAAATAATACTGCTGTCTTGACTTCCAAGAGCCTGCTCAGATACTATGAAGGCCAAGGAACACACCAGACAGGTCAGGGATAACATTGTGGAGAAGTTTAAAGCAGGGTTAGGTTATAGAAAAAAATATCCCAAGCTTTAAACATCTCACGGAGCTCTGTTCAATCCAAGGCATAATTGCAAACCTACCAAGACATGACTATCCACCTAAACTGACAGGCCAGGCAAGGAGAGCATTAATCAGAGAAGCAGCCAAGAGGCCCATGGCAACTCTAGAGGAGATCCACAACTCCGGTGGGAGAATCTGTCCACAGGACAACTATTAGTCGTGCACTCCACAAATCTGGCCTTTATGGAAGAATGTCAAGAAGAAAGCCATTGTTGAAAGAAAGCCATAAGAAGTCCTGTTTGCAGTTAGCGAGAAGCCATGTGGGGGACACAGCAAACACGTGGAAGAAGGGTATGAATACTTTTTCAAAGCACTGTATACTCCTAACTTCCACCAGCACACTTGCTAGCAGAACTTCAGCTGGCACACTGATGGGTAATCTGACAAAAGGCACTCAGTCAGATTCTTGAGCAACAGTCTGTTATAGGCAGGAACCCGAGGCCCCTTTGAGTGTGTAGCAAAAAGTCAGTGTCCAGCTTTACATCCCTGTGGCTACTACTGATCCCAGCACTACCTCTTCAGGCACTGCCAGCCTTGCTCCCGTGCTTTCAGGAAGGATTTTCTCCATGTGTTGTAGCACCCTAGCCCCAGGCCCAAGGTCACCCCCTCCAGACTAGGGGGCATCCTGAAGTGCCCCGACAGCCTCCTCAGCACTCCTGTACCTTTCTCCCCACAGATATAATCAGGGCTGTCTTAATAACATCATGGGCCCATGGGCAAAGTCATTTACTGGTGCCCTGATCACCGCTGGCTGTCCCACACGTTAATTACAATAGTAACCTATTTTTTACTTCATTCAACATCTTCCTTTCACCTACTCATTAGGTAGTCACTAGGGATGGGCTGAACCCCCCCCCCCCCCTCCCCCCGTTCAGTTCGCACCAGATCACAGCAAACAGGCAAAAAGTTCTAGCGAACATGCAAACCCTGTCAAAGTCTATGGGACACGAACATGAAAAATCAAAAGTGCTAATTTTAAAGGCTTATATGCAAGTCATTGCCATTAAAAAGTGTATGGGGGCCCGGGCACTGCCCTAGGGGAAATGTATCAATGCAAAAAAAAGTTTTTAAACAATTGTGTTTTCAGGAGCAGTGATTTTAATAATGCTTAAAGTGAAACAATAAAATTAATTATTTCTTCAAATATCGTGCCTGGGGGTCGCCTTAGTCTGCCTGTAAAGTGGCGCATCTGTGCGATATATAGAACAGTGGAAAGGAAAAATTGTCATTTCATTTAAACTTGCTCTATTGCAATATAGATGAAAAATCTATGAAAAAAATGGCGTAGGGTCCAACCCCCCCCCCCCCCCCCTAGTCCATACCAGATTCTCAATTGAATTTAGGTCTGGACTTTGACTGGGCCATTCTAACACATGAACATGCTTTGATCCAAACCATTCCATTTGTCAGTGACAGGTGTGACCAGAACTGTGTGGACTGTCACAGAGGGAACCAAACTCATATAAGTGAATAATAAAGTTTATTAAGATAAGTGAGTACAAATAAACTGTCAGGTCACCTGAGGCCAGATGACAGATGCACACCGTAGGTCAGGAGTGCACCGCTATGGTAGTGGACCCTTCGGCTGACTGCTGCGGATGGAACTCTGGGTGGTTAAGGAAGGCAGGTCCACTGGAGAACCAAGGCAGATCTCACAGAGAGCTAGAGCATAAGATTCCCCAGGGCGCGGAGTCTAAGAGCCAGCAGGTGTTCACCAGAGCCTCTAGTGGTGAGGATGGACTGGGCTGCAGTTAGCTCCAGGTCGCAGCCCCTAGAGTCCCCCAGTTCACGCTCACAATAGGCTAAGGAGGATAGTAAGGGAAGAAGCCAAAAAGGCGGGACGACTAGCAGACAAGGATAAACATAGGACACGCCAAGGTCAGGGTCACAAGCGGGCAGGGATAGTCGAGAACAAGCCAAGATCGGTAACTGGAATCAGACATAGAAGACACAGCAAGTCACACATGAAAGTTAACATATAAAGTTGATCAGCAAAGCTGACATGCAGTGCACAGGTTAATATAGAGTTCTCTGATAGGGCCTGGGGTGGAGCCATGCTTGGAGGAGAGATTATTTAAGCAGCCAGGTGAGAGTGGCTGGCCTCTAAGGTGAACACATGGAGAGAAAGGTGAGCTGACAGACAAACTTTACTGCATATCCATGACATAAACACACCTCCAATACCAAACTGTGTACAACAAACCCACAACAGGACGGTAACCCACAAACAACAATAGACTAAACAAGTAAGAACAATAGAAGGGGAATACCGGAATCGTAAACGTAGCCAGGCCGAGGTCATACACAGGAGATCAGCAAATGGGGGCAAGGAGCAAGAAAGGAAAGGGTGGATGGGATCAGGCTACAAGGCAGGGATACAGGATAACAGGGTCACAGGAGGGACAGGATCAGGATCTGGTTCAGGTACAGGTTCACAGGACCAGGACCAGGTTCAGGTTTGAGGACAATACCAAGGCAGTGAGTACAATCATCAGCCGGGTATATATACACACTCCTGCAGTTAGCCTCAGGTGAAGCCTGATCGCAGGAGGTGATGTCGGCTCCACACTGCCAGAAGACACCCGGTTGGTGGACATCGGTACTGCGGCCCAAAGATCTAACAGTGCCACCAGAAGGTGAACCCTTTCTTGACAGCTCCAGTCTGTTAGGAGACACCCGCTGGTGGACACCAGTACTGCGATCCAAAGAACCGACAACGCCACCAACAGGTGAAACCTTTCCTGACACCATGGTAGCTCTGGCTGCATGTTTACTTTTCTTGTCCTGCTGAAAGGTGAACCTCTGCCCCAGTCTCAAATCTTTTGCAGACTTTTACAGGTTTTCTACTAAGATTGCCCTGTATTTGGCTCCATCCATCTTCCCATCAACTTTGAGCAGCTTCCCTGTCCCTGCTAAAGAAAAGCATCCCCAAAACATGATGCTGCCACCACCATTTACTTTTAGGCCAAATAGTTTATTTTGGTCTCATCTGAACAGACACCTTCTTCCACATATTTGCTGTGTCCCCCACATGGCTTCTCGCTAACTGCAAATGGGACTTCTTATGGCTTTCTTTCAACAATGGCTTTCTTCTTGCCACTCTTCCATAAAGGCCTGATGTGTGGAGTGCACAACTAATAGCTGTCCTGTTGACAGATTCTTCCACCTGAGCTGTGGATCTCCTCCAGAGTTGCCATGGGCCTTTTGACTGCTTCTACAATTAATGCTCTCTTTGTCTGGCCTGTCAGTTTAGGTGGACAGCCATGTCTTGGTAGGTTTGTAGCTGTGCCATAATCTTTCTACTATTGGATGATTAATTGAACAGTGCTCCTGTCACGTACCTTAAGATAAAGCCTGACCAGCAGAGGAAGCCTCCCGTACCTCTCCGGTTCAGGGGCCACTGAGTTTGCAACAGCGGCCACGAGAGCACGGTGGGATAGGAGTGCCTGTGATGTTCTCCGTAGCAGGGGGACACTTGTAGCAGCCAACAGCAGTAGTAGAGCTGCAGTTGGTGGTTGTGGGTGCAGGCACTTGTGGATGCAGGGATGCTGCGGATGCAGGAAGGTTGCTGGTGCCGGGTACCGCGGAAGCAGGTAAGTGGAGGCTGGAGCAAGGTGCAGAGTGAGACAAGCTGGGTCAAATACAGAGGAATCAGGGTACATCAGAGATAACACTTAAGAATGGTCAAGTTCAGGCAGAGGTTTTGCAACAGAGAAATCCGGAGGTAAGACAGAAGAAAATCAAACAAGCTGAGGTCAGGAATGGAGAGAATCAGAGTAGTCAGGAAGCCAGGTAATAATCAGATCAAGGATAGGCACTGGTACAGGATCCAGGGGGAAACTGCAGATCAGACAGCAAAGGCCCTAGTCCATCTGCCATCCTTATATACTACAAATGGGCGCCAATGCCAATGGGGCACGCGCACACGTGTGCGCATGTCCATAAGTGCTCGTCTGAGCCCGTGGATCTGCCTGTCAGGAGGGACATCATTGGGATTGTGCCCACACATGCGCAATGGCCTCTGTCTCTGCTCTGCTATGGCCAGCGAGTCCCTCACAGCTCTGTGAGATGTTCAAAGCTTGGGATATTTTTTTAATAACATAACCCTGCTTTAAACTTCTCCACAATGTTGTCCCTGAACTGTCTTGTGTGTTTCTTGGCCTTCATGATGCTGTTTGTTCACTAAGGTTCTCTAACAAACCTCTGAGGGTTTCACAGAACAACTGTATTTATACTGAGATTAAATTACACACAGGTGGACTCTATTTACTAATTAGGTGACTTCTAAAGGCATAAGGTCCCCCCCTCAGTCCATACCAGGCCCTTCGGGTCTGGTTTGGATATTAAGAGAAACTCCACGCCAAAATGTAAAAAAAAAAAATTGTCGTGGGGTCCCCCCAAAATCCATACTAGATCCTTATCAGAGTAGGCAGCCTGGAGGTCAGGAAGGGGGGGACAAGCGAACCATACCAGGTCACATGTCCTCAACATTTTGGGTTTGGATTTTGGGGGGGACCCCACGGCAACTGTTTTTAAAATTTGGGCGTGGAGTGCCCCTTAACCACTTGGCGCCCAGAGCACGTCATATGACGTCCTGGGCTTTGTGGGGCTATATCTGAATGATGCCTGCAGCTACAGGCATCATTCAGATATCGGCATTTTCAGCCAGCGATTCCCTACACCATAAGAATGATCATAGCAGCTGTTCCGCCGCTTGATCATTCTTACGGGCAAAAAGGGGATGTCCCCCCCCCCCTCCCGCCGCCCTCTGGTGCTTCTACCGACTCACCTGACCGGTGCGATCGGTGAGTCGGAGAACGGATCCACCGGCCCCCGGATGCTGATCCAGATGGTCGCTATGATCGTCGGAGGCTGGGCACGAGCCTCTATGATCGGAGGCCGGGCGCGATTTTATGACGTCACGTCCGGCCTCTGCATTCAAAAAAACGGCGCCGCCTCGGCTGGGAAGCGGTGATCTTTTTTATTTATTTTTATTTCAGGCTTCCCAGCCTAGATGAGAGATGTAGGGTCTTATTGACCCCATATCTCACTGTAAAGAGGTCCTGTCCTGCCATATTCCTATTACAAGGGATGTTTACATTCATTGTAATAGGAATAAAAGTGATCAATTTTTTTTTTTTCTAAGTGTCAAAATAAAAAAAAGTAAGTAAAATTAACAATAATTTTATTAATTTTTTTAAAGTGCCCCTGTCTCCG
Organism: Rana muscosa; assembly: GCA_029206835.1. NCBI lineage: Eukaryota > Metazoa > Chordata > Amphibia > Anura > Ranidae > Rana > Rana muscosa. The sequence continues at coordinate 125,725,258 of CM055127.1, read as the reverse complement.
TGTACTCGCACGCAGAAGCGAACGCATACATAAGTCCCGCCCACATATGAAAATGGTGTTCAAACCACACATGTGAGGTGTCGCCGTGAACGTTAGAGCGAGAGCAATAATTCTAGCCCTAGACCTCCTCTGTAACTCAAAACATGTAAGCAGTAAAAAAAATTAAAGTGTCGCCTATGGGGATTTTTAAGTACCCAAGTTTGGCGTCATTCCACGAGCGTGTGCAATTTTGAAGGGTGACATGTTAGGTATCTATTTACTCGGCTAACTTTACTGGTTTTTTTTTTTAAAGCATGAAACTGTTTTTTTTTTTTTAAACGCGTTTGAAAAATTGCTGCGCAAATATCGTGCGAGATAAAAAGTTGCAATGACCGCCATTGTATTCTCTAGGGTCTCTGCTAAAAAAAACATTTATATAGTGTTTGGGGGTTCTATGTAATTTTCTAGCAAAAAATAGCAAAAATATGATTTTTACATGTAGGAGCGAAGTGTCAGAATTGGCCTGGGCCTGAAGTGGTTAAAATCTATGCCAGACCCAAAGGGCCTGGTATGGGTTTTGGGGGGACCCCACGCAAATTTTTCATAGGGTTCCCCATAACCACTTCAATACACTGTAATATATACCCATGCACTGTATTATATATACTAAACTGACTGCACTATATACTCTACAATGTACAGTATTATATTATTATATATACTACACTGATGGCACTATATACTCTCTACTGTTATATATATACTACACTCAGGGCTGCTGATAGGGGGGGACCACCAGTCCTCCTGTAGGGGGCCCGGGCACACAGGGGGGGCCCGGACAGCAGAGGGAATTGGTGTGGTCGGACGGAGTGGAAATTACAGAAGGATGCCCTGTGCGGCTCCCTGCAGCAGCTGAAAGCCAGTTTATCTCCCTCCTGCCAGCTTTTAGCTGCTGCAGGGAGAGACACAGGACATTTTTCCTGTAATTGCTTCCCCTGCACTGATCCCCCTCCCTGTTCTGCCAGCTTCTGATCCCCCCACTGTGTGCCCCCCTGTCACCTTGCTGCACAACAACCCCCCCCCGTGGTGCTGACAGCTTCCCTGTTCTGTAGAAAAATAACAAATTGTAAAAAAAAAACATTCTTTTTTTTTTTTATAAAATATTTTTAATTTTTTTTTAACTTTTTAAAAAAAAGTTTAAAGAATGTAAAAAACTATTTACAAAATAGCTAATTCACACAGGTTCTCTGTTATGTTTGTGTCCAAGAATAATGATTTTAGTGTATTTTTTTGTGAAAATATTGTTTTGATATATTTGGGGGGGGGGGGGCTCCCAGGTAGCCTGTACGGGGCCCCGTGGTTTCTAACAGCATCCCTGACTACACTGACTGCACTATATACTCTGAACTGTATTATATATATGTAGCACTTACCCCCATTTAAGGGACCGGCTGGTTTTGTTGGGTCTTGCGAACTACCTCCAAGGCTTCCGTTGTCAAGGTATAGAAAGAAAGTCTCCAGAAAGGCCAATGTTCACACAAATGTAAAACCCAAACAGTCAGGCTTTATTTACTTTTGCTGAGGGAAACTTGAGAGGACAGTAGGATATGAGATAAGAACAGGGGAAGGTTCAGGCACGCAGCATTAAAGTTGCAATCGTCGCCACTCAAGCCTAAGTGGGTATTTCTCACCCGGATAGTCCCGTTTAGTGGTCCTAGCAGCCGGGATGAAGCACAAATCAATCTTTCTTTTAGAACTAGGGATACGATCAGGAATCCTCTGCCACAGGATTATTAAAAGTCCCGAACCTCCCAGCCAAGCAATAGTGAGAGAACATTTATGCCGGATTGGCGTATTGCAGGGCTTGTAATGATGATGATGGATCCCTCCTTAGGTAAACTCCAGGCCTCCTCCTGAGACAGTAGTACCGTCGCTAGTCTCCTCTGGGACAGATCCTCCCATGGTCTCCTTCCCCAAGCGTGGGCTTCCCGCAGGTGGGTAGTCTGGGATCCTTTCCTAAACATGTAGGCCCCAGCCAGCAGAGCTGGGCCTAACAGGTAGCGATGTAGCCTCGGGCTAAAGGTGCTCGAGGCCAGAACACACACGCACCCCGTGCCATGCGGGCCACGAGGCGCACAAAAACAAACCCCGATTAATGGCGTCTGCCCCTTTTGTACCCTCTCCCAGCATGCACAGCGGGTAGACCACGCCCACTGCACAGCTGCCGAGAAAGGACACCCAAGGTGTTGTGGTACCCCCTGTAGTTCAACCTGAGCCGGTGGTGACAGTGCCACCTACAGGCAAACAGGGAACATTACTGCCAGGCAGCATCACACCCAGAGCAGAAGCAAATTTAGAACAATCAATATATCTGAGCCCAACTACTGACTACCCCTAAATTTACACATAGCGCCCCCAAATATTGGGGGGCGCTACTATACGGACTGCACTATATACTCTGAACTGTATTATATATACTATACGGATGGCACGATATACTCTGAACTGTATTATATATGTAGAGGTACCCCCGTAAGGGCTGCTAAGCGTTGTGGCCCACCTGTCACCCTGCCCAGCCTGGCATTCAAGTCCTCAGTCACTCCAAGGCAATGAACAGTCCATTAGCTTTGTTTTTTTTTTGTTTTATTGAGGGGATTGAACTTGGATGGGGTATAGGAAGTATGGGATGCCCAGTGAATTTTAGAACAATCAATTGGGACGACTTTTAGAACAAAGAATTGGAACAACTTATATACACTCCAGTATATACAGATCTCTCTTCCTCCAGCACAACTCTTACTGCAGACTGTAACGAAACGTTCCACACTCCGCTTGAGTGCTTTCGTCATATACCGCTTCCTCCAGTCTGAATATAGATATCAGATATTCCAACCGCTGACAACCAAGAACTAGGCAGTACTCATTTTGGCTGCTGAACATGAACTATTTATTTGAACACAGGCACACAGAGATATTCAAATTTCTCATCAGTAGACTGTCCAATCAGCAGGAAGAGCTGTTGGAGGAATCCCCCTCCCTCACAGCAAATACACATGCACATCCCATAATACTTTAAGGCAGACAGACACAATAGAACAATGGAATACAGCCACACCCCAAACGACCCAACAGAGAGCACACCATAGTATGAGACAATTTACAATATATAAATATATACAACATTCCAGTGTGGTTGTACAGTGAGCCTGATTAGTGCAGATCAGACTGGGGTTCTTGGTCATCATGTGCCCCTAATACACACAGGGTAACTTAGTAGGGATGGGCCCGGTGCTCGATTCTAACCCATGTTCGAATCGAGCATCGGGCGTTCGCTCGCTCGTCGAGCCCAGAACTATTTGGGCCGTTCGCATCACATTCGTGTGATGCGAGCGGCCCCGCAATGCATTGCGGCCGGCGCGGCCGGCGCAGTGCATTGCTGGCTGATGATTGGCCAAGCATGCACTGTGACCCCGCATGCTTGGCCAATCACAGCGCCCGAAACTCGGAGAGCAATAATTGGCTACAGGCAGGACGCCTGTAGCCAATTACAGCTCAGGGGCTTTAGTACACGCCCCACCATTTAAAAGGCCGCCACGCCATCGGCCCCGGTCACATGAGTTCCGGCTTTAGGAGAGATTAGTCTGCTGATTCTGTCTTTGCTTGATACTGAAAGATTTGCTCTTCTTTGCTAAACCATTGGCTATTTCTTTGCTAAACCATTGCTACCTAAGTCATTGATCGTTCATTGCTGCTGATTGCACAGTTAGTGTGTTATTAGCTGCTGCTGGGGATTAGTCTGGTGCGTGCTTACTGTTAGTACAGTATTGCAGTAGTACCAACCGCAGTGCTGTTAGCACAGCATTGCACCCCAACAGCACCCATAGGACTTCTAGTGTGTTAGTGGCAGCAAACAGAGCTCCTATATTTTCTTCTCAGCAGCACCCATAGGACTTCTAGTGTGTTAGTGGCAGCAAACAGAGCTCCTATATTTTCTTCTCAGCACCACCCATAGGACTTCTAGTGTGTTAGTGGCAGCAAACAGAGCTCCTATATTTTCTTCTCAGCAGCACCCATAGGACTTCTAGTGTGTTAGTGGCAGCAAACAGAGCTCCTATATTTTCTTCTCAGCAGCACCCATAGGACTTCTAGTGTGTTAGTGGCAGCAAACAGAGCTCCTATATTTTCTTCTCAGCAGCACCCATAGGACTTCTAGTGTGTTAGTGGCAGCAAACAGAGCTCCTATATTTTCTTCTCAGCAGCACCCATAGGACTTCTAGTGTGTTAGTGGCAGCAAACAGAGCTCCTATATTTTCTTCTCAGCAGCACCCATAGGACTTCTAGTGTGTTAGTGGCATCACACAGAGCTCCTATATTTTCTTCTCAGCAGCACCCATAGGACTTCTAGTGTGTTAGTGGCAGCAAACAGAGCTCCTATATTTTCTTCTCAGCAGCACCCATAGGACTTCTAGTGTGTTAGTGGCATCACACAGAGCTCCTATATTTTCTTCTCAGCAGCACCCATAGGACTTCTAGTGTGTTAGTGGCAGCAAACAGAGCTCCTATATTTTCTTCTCAGCAGCACCCATAGGACTTCTAGTGTGTTAGTGGCATCACACAGAGCTCCTATATTTTCTTCTCAGCAGCACCCATAGGACTTCTAGTGTGTTAGTGGCAGCAAACAGAGCTCCTATATTTTCTTCTCAGCAGCACCCATAGGACTTCTAGTGTGTTAGTGGCAGCAAACAGAGCTCCTATATTTTCTTCTCAGCAGCACCCATAGGACTTCTAGTGTGTTAGTGGCATCACACAGAGCTCCTATATTTTCTTCTCAGCAGCACCCATAGGACTTCTAGTGTGTTAGTGGCATCACACAGAGCTCCTATATTTTCTTCTCAGCAGCACCCATAGGACTTCTAGTGTGTTAGTGGCATCACACAGAGCTCCTATATTTTCTTCTCAGCAGCACCCATAGGACTTCTAGTGTGTTAGTGGCAGCAAACAGAGCTCCTATATTTTCTGCTCAGCAGCACCCATAGGACTTCTAGTGTGTTAGTGGCATCACACAGAGCTCCTATATTTTCTTCTCAGCAGCACCCATAGGACTTCTAGTGTGTTAGTGGCAGCAAACAGAGCTCCTATATTTTCTTCTCAGCAGCACCCATAGGACTTCTAGTGTGTTAGTGGCATCACACAGAGCTCCTATATTTTCTTCTCAGCAGCACCCATAGGACTTCTAGTGTGTTAGTGGCAGCAAACAGAGCTCCTATATTTTCTTCTCAGCAGCACCCATAGGACTTCTAGTGTGTTAGTGGCAGCAAACAGAGCTCCTATATTTTCTTCTCAGCAGCACCCATAGGACTTCTAGTGTGTTAGTGGCAGCAAACAGAGCTCCTATATTTTCTTCTCAGCAGCACCCATAGGACTTCTAGTGTGTTAGTGGCAGCAAACAGAGCTCCTATATTTTCTTCTCAGCAGCACCCATAGGACTTCTAGTGTGTTAGTGGCAGCAAACAGAGCTCCTATATTTTCTTCTCAGCAGCACCCATAGGACTTCTAGTGTGTTAGTGGCAGCAAACAGAGCTCCTATATTTTCTGCTCAGCAGCACCCATAGGACTTCTAGTGTGTTAGTGGCATCACACAGAGCTCCTATATTTTCTTCTCAGCAGCACCCATAGGACTTCTAGTGTGTTAGTGGCAGCAAACAGAGCTCCTATATTTTCTGCTCAGCAGCACCCATAGGACTTCTAGTGTGTTAGTGGCATCACACAGAGCTCCTATATTTTCTTCTCAGCAGCACCCATAGGACTTCTAGTGTGTTAGTGGCAGCAAACAGAGCTCCTATATTTTCTTCTCAGCAGCACCCATAGGACTTCTAGTGTGTTAGTGGCATCACACAGAGCTCCTATATTTTCTTCTCAGCAGCACCCATAGGACTTCTAGTGTGTTAGTGGCAGCAAACAGAGCTCCTATATTTTCTTCTCAGCAGCACCCATAGGACTTCTAGTGTGTTAGTGGCAGCAAACAGAGCTCCTATATTTTCTTCTCAGCAGCACCCATAGGACTTCTAGTGTGTTAGTGGCATCACACAGAGCTCCTATATTTTCTTCTCAGCAGCACCCATAGGACTTCTAGTGTGTTAGTGGCAGCAAACAGAGCTCCTATATTTTCTTCTCAGCAGCACCCATAGGACTTCTAGTGTGTTAGTGGCAGCAAACAGAGCTCCTATATTTTCTGCTCAGCAGCACCCATAGGACTTCTAGTGTGTTAGTGGCATCACACAGAGCTCCTATATTTTCTTCTCAGCAGCACCCATAGGACTTCTAGTGTGTTAGTGGCAGCAAACAGAGCTCCTATATTTTCTTCTCAGCAGCACCCATAGGACTTCTAGTGTGTTAGTGGCATCACACAGAGCTCCTATATTTTCTTCTCAGCAGCACCCATAGGACTTCTAGTGTGTTAGTGGCAGCAAACAGAGCTCCTATATTTTCTTCTCAGCAGCACCCATAGGACTTCTAGTGTGTTAGTGGCAGCAAACAGAGCTCCTATATTTTCTTGTCAGCAGCACACATAGTACCTATAGTGTGTTAGTGTCAGCACCCATAGGACCTACAGTGTGTTGTGAGCACACATAGGAGTTCTATTTTTTATACTATATACACTACCGACTACAATGGCTGGAAGACCGCCAAGGAGAGGCAGAGCGTGCCGAGGCAAGAACACAGGGCAGGCAGGCTCTGTTTCTAGAGACAACAGTGCTGGCCGTGGACGTGGTCGTGCATCGTCATCAGCACGTGGCCATGGGACACGCTTGTCTTTGTTTTCGGCAGCTGGACATGTGGAGCCGCATCATGCCGAAGGCTTGGTAGAATGGATGACCAAGCCCTCCTCATCCTCCTCATCCTCTCTCACCCAGGCTCAGGGTACTGGCAGAGCAGCTGCCAACGCGTACTCAATGGCATCATCAGCCACCCCTTCCCTAGACCCACCATGTCCTCCTGAGGAGTCCCCCGAACTGTTTGAGCACAGTGTTGGGTACATGCTCCAGGAGGATGCCCAACGATTCGAAGGCTCGGATGATGATACCCAGCTTGAGGAAGTCAGTAGTGTGCGCGCAGAGAAAGGGGATGCTGAAGGACAGCAATCTGGCAGTAGTGTTCCACCAGCTGCAGCTTACTGCCAGGTTTGCTCTAGTGGTGAAGAGGGAGGGGATGATGAGGTCACTGACTCCACGTGGGTGCCTGAAGGGAGAGAGGAGGAGGAGGAGGAGGAGGATGCAGCGTCACATGTCCAACGAGGCAGGATGCCCCCTGGAGGCCAGCTAGAGGCCAGCACAGCAACTGTACCACACCGCAGAGCTCCGCCTGTGCAGGGCGCTGCCTCTGCACGTTATCACAAAAGTTCTTTGGTGTGGGCCTTTTTTGAGACGAGTGCATCAGATCGCACCACTGCTATTTGCAATATTTGTCTCAAGCGTATCTCGCGTGGCCAAAACATCAGCCGCTTGGGCACCACAAGCATGAGCAGACATATGTCGACCTGCCATGCAGCTCGTTGGCAAGCACACATAAAAGACCCACACCAAAGAACAAAGCGGACCTCTCCTTGCTCCTCATCAGCTGGGATCTCCATCCCCACTATATCTTCAGTCCTCTCTGAAAGCTGCTCTGAGAGGACTGAAGGTGTAGAATTAGGTGTGTCACAACCAAGTACTTGCAGTACACCGACGTCCGATTGTAGCAGGCAAATTTCCCTGCCCCAGCTGCTGGACCGTCGAAAGAAGTATACTCCCAGCCATCCACATGCCCAGCGGTTGAATGCTAGCTTGGCTAAATTGCTAGCACTTCAACTGCTGCCTTTTCAGTTGATAGACTCGGCCCCCTTCCGTGAGTTTGTTCAATGTGCGGTTCCTCAGTGGCAGGTTCCCAAACGCCACTTTTTCTCACGGAAGGCAATTCCGTCTCTCTACTGGCATGTGGAAGGCAATGTCCATGCCTCGCTGGACAGGGCGGTCAGCGGTAAGGTGCATATTACCGCTGACTCATGGTCCAGCAGGCATGGACAGGGACGTTATCTTTCTTTCACGGCCCATTGGGTCACTCTATTGGTAGCTGGGAGGGATGCAGGACAAGGTGCAGTAGTGTTGGAGGTTGTTCCGCCACCACGCCTCCAAAATGCTACTACTGGTTGTGACACACCTCTCTCCTCCACCCCCTCCTCTTCTTCTTCCTCCATGTCCTCTTCGAGTGCTCTGTCCTCGGAACCAGCGGTGCTCCGTAGGCGTACAAGGGGCTACGCGAGTACGCAGGCAAAAAGATGCCATGCCGTGCTTGCGCTGGTGTGTTTGGGGGACAGGAGCCACACTGGGCCAGAGGTTCTGACAGCTCTGCAGGGGCAGGCCGAGAGGTGGTTGACGCCACGCCAGCTTAAGCCAGGAATGGTCGTTTCTGATAATGGCACCAACCTCCTCTCCGCCCTGCGACAGGGGCAGCTCACCCATGTGCCCTGTATGGCTCACGTCCTCAACCTGGTGGTGCAGCGGTTCTTGGGCAGGTTCCCAGGCTTACAGGATGTCCTGAGGCAGGCCAGGAAAGTCTGTGTGCATTTCCGCCGATCTTATAATGCCAGTGCTCGGCTGACTGAGCTGCAAAAGGAGCTGAACCTGCCCAAGAACCGCCTAATATGTGACATGCCCACCAGGTGGAACTCAACGTTGGCCATGCTGCAGCGACTGCACACGCAGCAGAGGGCCATCAATGAGTACCTTTGCGACTACGGCACCAGGACAGGGTCAGGGGAGCTTGGCTTTTTTTCCCCACGCCAGTGGAGCATGATCAGGGATGCATGCACTGTCCTCTCACCATTTGAGGAGGCCACGAGGATGGTGAGCAGTGACAGTGCATGCATCAGTGACACTGTACCTCTTGTCCACCTGTTGGAGCATACGCTGCGTGGGATAATGGACAGGGCACTTGAGGCAGAACAGAGGCAGGAAGAGGAGGACTTCCTTGTCTCTCAAGGCCCCCTTTATCCAGACAATGTTCCTTCTGTCCCACCCATCACACAGGAAGAGGAGGAGGAGGAGGAGGAGGATTGTGTGAGCATGGAGGTGGAGCCTGGCACTCAGCATCAGCAGCAGCAGTCTTTTAGGGATGATGTACAGTCCCAACAAACCAGTGGACTTGTACGTGGCTGGGAGGAGGTGGCTGGCGATCATGTCATCCTCAGTGACCCAGAAGACTCCGGACCGAATGCCTCAGCTAACCTACGCTGCATGGCCTCCCTGATCCTGCAAAGCCTGCGGAAGGATTCTCGTGTTCTTCGGATCAAGGAGAGTGACCATTACTGGCTGGCCACGGTACAAGGGTAAGGTTGCGGACCTTATCTTGCCGTCGCAGAGGGAGCAGAGGATGAGACATCTCAGGGAGGCCTTGCAGAAAGGTCTGTGCAACGCGTTCCCAGAAACTGGGAGGTTACAAACTCCTGGTCCTGGACGACGAGTTGCTGAGGCTTCGGTCAGTAGCAGAAGGAGCGGTGGGGAAGGTGGACGTCTGACCGATGCGTTCAGACAATTTTTTAGTCCGCAGCCCCAAGGTATGATCGGTTCCAGCAACCATCGCCAGCGTCTGATATACATGGTGCAGGAATACCTAGGGGCAAGGTCAGACTTGGACACCTTTCCCACCGAAAATCCTCTGGCTTACTGGGTCCTGAGGATGGATCACTGGCCAGAGCTTGCACAGTATGCAATTGAGCTACTGGCCTGTCCTGCATCCAGCGTTCTTTCCGAACGCACATTCAGTGCTGCTGGAGGATTTGTCACCGATCATAGGGTGCGCCTGTCCACCGACTCGGTTGATCGACTGACCTTCATAAAAATGAATCAGTCTTGGATCACCACCAGCTACCAGACACCTGAAGCGGATATAACGGAATAATTTATAATGTCACATCCCTTCAAGACTGCCTATGCTGATGCTGAGTGACTGTCCTGTTATGTTCACTGACTATCCTCTTCCTCCTCCTCAATGATCCATGCCACCACACCAGTGCCTAAGGCACAATTTTTCAGCCCCTGTATAACAGGGGCGTGTAATTACAATTTTTTAAAAAGATGCTTCGCAACAGGTGTGACTGCTGTGCTCAGAGTACAGTATCTGTGAGGGGTTGCAGTGTTGTGGCACCAGCACCAGTGCCTAAGGCACAATTTTTCAGCCCCTGTTGGGGCGTGTAATTACAATTTTTAGGCAATGCTTTGCAACAGGTCTCATTGCTGTGCTCAGAGTACAGTATCTGTGAGGGGTTGCAGTGTTGTGGCACCAGCAGCAGTGCCTAAGGCACAATTTTTCAGCCCCTGTATAACAGGGGCGTGTAATTACAATTTTTTAAAAAGATGCTTCGCCACAGGTGTGACTGCTGTGCTCCAAGTACAGTATCTGTGAGGGGTTGCAGTGTTGTGGCACCAGCACCAATGCCTAAGGCACAATTTTTCAGCCCCTGTTTAACAGGGGCGTGTAATTACAAATCTTGATCTAATAGTTCACAGCAGGGCCCATTCCTGCGCCCACCAAGAGTAACTATGAGGGCCTACAGTCTTGTGGCAACACCGTCCACCACCACCACCACCACCACCACCAAAGGCCCAATTTTTCTGCCCTGTTCAACAGGTGCATGCAATTACAAATCTTGATCTAATAACTCACAGCAGGGCCCATTCCTGCACCCACCAAGAGTAACTGTGAGGGCTTACAGTCTTGTGGCAACACCGTCCACCACCACCACCACCACCAAAGGCCCAATTTTTCTGCCCGGTTCAACAGGTGCATGCAAGTACAAATCTTGATCTATTAACTCACAGCAGGGCCCATTCCTGTGCCCACCAGTCTTGTGGCTACACCAACATCTAATAGGGCAAATTTCTGCAGAGTATATACGGCAGGCCCCTACTTTCAAACATCCAACTTACAAACGACTCCTACTTGCAAACGGCAAGAGAAAACAGGAAGTGAGAGGAAATCTACCCCTAGGAAGGAAAATTCTATCCTGTTAGATTTAATTTGGGAAAAAGGTATCTCCTCTCTACTGATGCTTTATCACCAATCCTTGTTTCAATTAAAACCCCACTTTTCCAAAAACATTTGTCATTGGGACGGAAAGTGAGGTGACATGTTCTGAACAGATGTGCAAAGACAGCAAATGTTACAGGGGTGATAACCCCTCCCTATGTTCTCCAAAAAGCTTAAAAATTGTTTTTTTTGGGATGTAGCTACACTTCATAATGTACCTGTTCAGATTCTACTTAAGAACAAACCTACAGTCCATGTCTTGTTTGCACCACCTATATACTGCTGTTCAGAGTATATAGGGTTGTAGGTATAGGGTTTTATTTTGGGTGCGGGGTCCCCCTTAGTATCCATACAAGACCCAAAGGGGCTGGGGTGGGGGGGGGGGTGATGGGGTAGCCATGCCATTTTTCTCAAGGATTTTCAGCCATATGGCGGTCAGGACAAGACATGACATTAAAGCCGCAAGTGGTTTTAAATGGCTTCTTTTTTTCCTTTACAAATGTCATTTTGTGCAAGGACAGTTCTAAACACGGGAAACACATGCCACTTCACAGGCATACTTTAGACACCCCCCAGGTACCGTATTTAAAGGAAAATTTCACTTTTTTTTTTTTCACTTTATGCATCATTAAAATGACTGCTCCCGAAAAAACTTTAGTTTTTAAAATTTCTTTTTGCATTGATATATGTCCCCTGGGGCAGGACCCGGGTCCCCAAACCTGTTTTATAACATTAACATGCATATTGGCCGTTGTAATTAGCAATTTTGATTTCGAACGTTCGCGTCCATTATAACGAATAGGGTTCGAAAATTTGCGCGAACTTTCGGTCCGTTCGAAGGTTCTGGTGCGAACCGAACCCGGGGGTGTTCGGCTCATCCCTATAACTTAGACATAGGAGGTGCATGGGGAGCTGAAACAAGGGTTTCCCAACCCCTCAAATGCTGCGTACACGCGATATTTTTTTCTGATGAAAAAAGACCGATGGACTTTTTTCATCGGAAAAACCGAGCGTGTGTGAGCCCCATCAGTCTTTTTTCCATCGGTGTAAAGAAATAGAACATGTTTTAAATTTTACCGATGGAAAAAAAAACAATAGCAAATGGAGAACATCTGCAGTCCAGTGAGGGTGGCTGGCTGGGAGTACCAGGCAGGGAAGGCCCAGAGCGCTGCGAGACAGGCAGAAGGATGTAAAGATGCTGGCCTCCAGGACACCTCAACCAGAGCACACAGGCAGTCTCCGCCGGGCAGCTGACCAGATCACAGCAGGGAGATGGATGGCTGGTGAGGCAGGTGAGAGCAGCAGTGTCCGCACATCCAAGTCCAGGCCAGGCCGGCCATGGTGCACCTCCGCGGGGCAGCGGTGCAGGAAAGAGCGGTGGTTTTAGCTGCCCGGCAGGCCACCAGACCATACCAGGCCTGTGGATTGCCAGGCAGGATGACAAGGGGGGCCCCTTACCTCGCAGCCAGGCCAGGAATGGCTTACTCCAGCAAGACACAGGCCAGCAAGATGGTGGCAGCCGGCAGTGACGTCACTCGGACCCCGTTCGTAAGTAGGAGTCGTTCGCAACTCGGATGTTCGTAACTCGGGGACCCCCTGGTATATACTATATGGACTGCACTATATACTCTAAACTGCATTATATATACTATACGGACTACACTATAGACTCTGAACTGTATTATATATACTACACGGACTGCACTATATACTCTGAACTGTATTATATATACACTATACAGACCGCACTATATACTCTGAACTGTATTTTATATACAGTAAACTACACGGACTGCACTATATACTCTGAACTGTTTTATATATACTACACTGACTGCACTTTATACTCTGAACTGTATTATATATACTATACGAACTGCACTATATACTCTGAACTGTATTATTTATACTATACGGACTGCACTATATTCTCTGAACTGTATTATATATACATTATACGGACCGCACTATATACTCTGAACTGTATTATATATACACTATACAGACCGCACTATATACTCTGAACTGTATTTTATATACAGTAAACTACACGGACTGCACTATATACTCTGAACTGTATTATATATACTACACTGACTGCACTTTATACTCTGAACTGTATTATATATACTATACTGACTGACTGCACACTGCATTAACTACCTGTCTAATCTCCATGAATTCACTATATACGGCCGCCGTGTAAGCAGCAGCCTTATATAGTGTGGGGCGTGGACCCTGAGCACCCTGCCTTTGGCCAATCATGGCTCTCACAGCACATTGCGCTGTGATTGGTCAAAGCTTGCAGGTCAGGTGCATGCTTTGGCCGTATCGCAGTGCATTCTGGGGCGAACTTGCCGCGAGCGCCCCATGTATTAGCTTGTTCTCCCTAGTAGTCGCCGATTTTAACTAATCTACGGAGTCAAGAAATCGTTTGGTGTATAAATATATCTGCCATTTAATTCTACTCTAAGGAGCAATGCAATTCTGTTTAAGCGTAGGAATAATTACTGAAATCTGCATTCAAATTCTCTGGAGATTCCACTCAAGGTGTATTTGTAATAACTTCTTTAATTGATTGTGAAAGTTTTGTGCACCAGAAAAAAGAACACAAAGGGGGTGATTTACTAATAACAGTGTGCTGCGCCGGTTGATACCTTAATTGCTGCGCCGGATAAATCCTTCACTGGGCGCAGGAACCAGCGGCGCACTGTTACAGTAAATAAAAATGTCAGCGGCGCTCTATTGAAAATGAATGGTTCCCTATGGGAGCCCATTGATTTGAATAGAGGTCGCCCAGAAAGTCGGATGAAGCCGATCCGACTCGCAGGGGGTGACTCGTGTGCCGGCTGACACAGGGACAGCGTGACTTTGCGAGGCAACTTGGACACAACTTGAGCAGCCGCTCAAGTCGTGTCCTAGAGGCGACTAGCTGGCCGAGAATGTCTCCAGCGCGATGGCATCGCGCTGGTTCTCGGCAGCCTCTTGCTCGCTGTCCCGTGTTTGGTATGAATCATGAAGGGGAACTCCACGCCAAATTTTAATGAAAAAACCGGCATGGGTTCCCCTTCGGGAGCATACCAGGTCCTTAGGTCTGGAATGGATTTTAAGGGGAACCCCCTAAGCCGAAAAACGGCGTGGGGGTCCCCCCAAAATCCAAACCAGACCCTTATCCGAGCACGCAACCTGGCAGGCCGCAGGGGAAGAAGGGGGGACAAGAGCGCCCCCCTCCCTCCTGAACCGTACCAGGCCGCATGCCCTCAACATGGGGGGTTTGGTGCTTTGGGGCAGGGGGGCGACCTGCGGCCCCCCCACCCCAAAGCACCCTGCCCCCATGTTGATGGGGACAAGGGCCTCTTCCCGACAACCCTGGCCGTTGGTTGTGGGGGTCTGCGGGCGGGGGGCTTATCGGAATCCGGGAGCCCCCTTTAATAAGGAGGCCCCCAGATGCCGGCCCCCCACCCAATGTGAATGAGTATGGGGTACATCGTACCCCTACCCATTCACCTGGTGGTGGTGGCAAAAAAGTCAATAAAAAACACAACACAGGTTTTCAAAGTAATTTATTAGGCAGCTCCGGGGGGTCTTTCTGCCGGGCGGCCGCTATCTTCTTCCAGCTCTTTTGCTAGCGGGGTCCCGGGCTTCCTCGTCATCTTCTTCCGTCTTCGGGGGTCTTTCTGCTGGGCGCCCGCTATCTTCTTCCAGCTCTTTTGCTAGCAGGGTCCCGGTCTTCCTCGTCGTCTTCTTCCGACTTGGGGGGGTCTCTTGTTCTGTTCTCTGGTGTCGTCTCCGCGCTCTCCGGTTCTTCTCCCGCTCTCCGGTGCCTTCTCCACGATCTCTGGTTCTTTCTGCCTTCTGCCGGGCGCCCCGCTATCTTCTTCCAGCTCTTTTGCTAGCGGGGTCCCGGTCTTCATCGTCGTCTTCTTCCTTCTTCTCTCCATCCGATGTTGCCTCGTCGCTGTCCGCCGCTACAATGCTCTGCCCGCGAAGCGGCACCCACTTATATTTGCATGGGGCATGGTCACCGGGTGATGCCACCGGCTGACCCCGCCCCCGTATGACGTCACAGTTGAGGGGATTGGAGGTTCCCGCTGTGTGACGCTTCAGTTCTTCAGTTCTCCTCTTGGTCCGCTGCCACCCGGTGACCCCGCCCCCTCTGACACCACGGGGAAAGTCCCCGTGAAATCCATGTGTGTCAGAGGGGGGCGGGGTCACCGGGTGGCAGCAGACCAAGAGGAGAACTGAAGCGTCACACAGCGGGAACCTCGAATTCAAACGGAGCGGCCGAAGAAGAAGAAGCCGGAGCAAGATGCAGACGAGAACACCAAAGGAAGAAGGAAGATGAAGATAAAAGAGAAAGAGGAAGATGAAGAACAAGATGTAGGAAGAAACCCAAATGGAGAAAAGAAGAAGATGTACCCCATTACCATTTCACACAGGGGGGGGGCGGGATCTGGGGGTCCCCTTTGTTAAAGGGGTCTTCCAGATTCCGATAAGCCCCCCGCCCGCAGACCCCCACAACCACCGGGTGCTTTTAAATGCCTTTTTTTTCCTTTAGAAATGTCATTTTGCAGGCGCACTGGGAAGTTTAGAGCTTCGCCTGTTCAACTTAAGCAAATTGAGTTATGTGACTTGACATTTACTAAAATTTTGCCGGCGCAGTGTCTTGGCGCATTTGAACGAGTAAAATTCCCGCGCTGAGCACAAAAAAAACTCCCGCAGCTCTAATCGTACTTGCCGGCGCAGCGGGCTGGTTATGTAAAAGTTACTTTCTCACACTATTTTGGGCATGTTTGTTACTTGGGCAGGTGTCACTACACTTCCTCACATCACCCCCATTATATTGGCACTTCCAGCTTCTTTATATTTAGATTTTAAGATGCCGTGCACCAGGTCCATAGTGGCGCACTGAGCGCCTCCTCCCGTCCGCCGAGAACACTATAGTAAATGGGAAATAGAGCTGCGCTACCGGCGCTAATGTTTTGTAAATTCCAAAACAGCCATTGCGCGCGCAGATGCGCCGATACTCATGGCGCAAATGTTTCGTAAATCAGCCCCAAAGGCTTAATTGACTAAACCCCAGAGCTCAGGATCCATTCTTTACCTGCTGCATTACCTTTAGAACGCTAGTGGCAGATTACTTCACACTAACGTCAATCATTGCTAATTGGGTTCCCACGATAAATAAAGATAAATGGCTTATAGTTAAATGTACAATCTTTGAAATGGTAAAAATAAAACATCTAATGTAGAAAATAATTGTTGTGCTGCTATTTATTTTGCAGTCTTAGCACTCATCTAAAAAAACGTGTTTTGAACAAGAAAAGGGGCAAAATGTCAGTGTTCATCGAATACAGACCTTAAACTTAAAGCAATTAAAGATGACCCGGGCAAACAGACTACTTTTATGATATGAACAAAAGCTTTAATGGAGAACAGGATGATTAGTTAGAAAACCTTGTAACCACATCAAAAATCAAAAAAAAGAAGAGAAAAGTAAAAACAATATAAAAACTGGCAACATTTGTATTCTACCCCTTAGTGCCGGTTCACACAGGGGCGACACAACTTGCCGCGCGACTCTACAAGGCGATCTGCACATGACTTCAGAGGCGACTTGCAAAATGACTTCTGTATTGAAGTCAATGGAAGTCGCCCTGAAGTCGTCCCAAAGCTCCTATTATAACGGTTCCATTGTACAGAACGGAGCGCGACTTGTCAGGCGAGTAAGTCGCCTGACGAGTCACCCCTGTGTGAAGTGAACGGGGTCTTAATAAATAGGTTCATTAAGGCATACATATAAAGTAGTGAATGTAACTTTCACCAAACATTTGCTGATGGTGAATCAGTCACTGGTGTTTAAAACAGTTCCCAACCTACCCGTCACCAGGGGCCGATCTCAACAACCAAAACCCCTCCACAGACCGGGGGTGGGGGGAGGTGCTGGGGTGATGTGTGTAATGCCTGTCACCTTGGGGGGAGAGGGGCTGGGGGTGTGTGTGTGTGCTGCCTGTCACCTCCGGGGGGGGGGGGGTTTAGGGGGATGAAGGGGGGCTGGGGGTTTATGGGTCTGGGGTGATGTGTGTGTACTGTCTGTCACCTCCCTTGTGTGAGTGCCACCTGCCACCTGGGGGCTGTGTTTGATGGCACAGTGGCAGCGTTTGATGGGCACAGTGAGGCTGCAATTGATGTTTTTTTTTCATAAGTGGCAGTGTTTGATGTGCACAGTGGCAGCGTTTGATGGGCACAGTGAGGCTGCAATTGATGTTTTTTTTTCATAATTTTTCAGTTTGTTTGCACCCCCCCCAAAAATTTTTTTAGAGCACCAGCCACCACTGGTTTTCAGGGATCATCAAAAGTGAACAGAGTAGGAGACAGTCAGACAGATTGGGGTAGAAAGATCCAGTAGTATGGTACAGGCTCTGGAAAAGTCCTGGAGGTGAGCATGGGAGGAGGTGGCAAGGGAGTTAGAGAGCAGAAGGTCTTGGGAGGAACAAAGAGAATGGTTTGTTGGGTATTTTGAGACTAGGTTAATGATGTAGCTGGGGGCAGAGTTGTGGGTGGCTTTTTTATTTGTTGTTCGTATTTTGAATTTTATTTGTTGAGTGAGTGGAAGCCAGTGGAGGAATTGGGAGAGAGGAGTGGCAGACACTGATCGATTGGTAAGGTGGATGCATGCGCAGCTTACATTGCTGGCATTATCCCTGTGTGCCATAAGGATGACTTCCTGTGCATATGCAGGAGTGACGTCATCCCGTGCCAACCAATGAAGAAGGCCAAGTTGTGGCACCCAGGAGAAGATGCAGGCACTGGCGAGGAAAAGGAACCTTTGAAGGAAAGCTTTGTATTGCTCCACTTTAGTTCCACTTTAATATACATAGCTGTCACGGAACTAGTAGACCAGACTGTGTGACTGCACAGAGAAGACTAAACGGATGTAGGTGAAAATATAATAATTTATTAAAAAGGTGACAAACAAGTGAAAACAACCAGTGCAACAACCAACAACAAATAGTATATACAAATAAAGGGGAGATACCGTAATCGTAAACAAGCCAGTCCGAGGTCATACACCAAGGGATATCAGCAGATGGGTATGGATGGGAGAACAACAGGACAGGGAGAGGATGGATGGACAGGCTGCAGGGCAGGGATCAAAGGCAAACAGGAGGGGCAGGTCCAGGATGGGCTCAGGATAGGGATCATTGAACAAGGGATGCCCCTGGGATAGTGTGGATTGGAATAAATTATGGATTGCCACCAAGTATATATAGAAAAATATAAAGAATTTTATTTGTACATATTTGACATATGGATCAAAATTGTTTAAAAACAACGAGAGAAAAGACATACACAATCATTGAAACCAATTTGCATGAGGGCACCTACAAGTCATATAACTAGTGGTGACAAAACCGACATGTTTTGGATACTAGAGCTATATCTGTGATAGCTTCCATTATTTCCTTCTTCAAGGTTCATACAATGATTAAAAAGCAGATTGGTCTCTATAGAAGAGAGAACAACAACATCATGTATAATGGTTATATAGTACAATATCGAGCATTAACATAGTTCCAATATTTTGAAATTCTCCCATATGTGGGCAGCTAAAGGATAAATAGTGCTGCAAAGAAAGAAAAAAAAAAAAGAGGGAGGGGAAAACAAGGAAAAAATAAGAAAAAAATATATATGAGTGTTCATTGGAGATGCATAGATGCACATATAAAGTACATAATTATATATTTATAGGATACATTACATTTATATCAAATTTATCCATAGTATTGCATACATACATCTCAAGTGGTAACGCAAACATCAGCCGATTGGAGGGTTTGTCCCGATGATATAGAGCCCAAATGGATATAGTGCAGATTTAGTGGTCGCATAGAAGAAATGCAGCGACCATAATGACACAGCAACCGTGGTAACAGAGCCAGGGATATATAGCAGGGCCAGCCCAAAAAAGCCCCTCAAAGCTCACAAGGAAGCCCCAAATTGTAGTGGGGACTCGCCACAGGTCTCTCTGCAAAGACATACATATGTGAATTATAATTTGAGGATCCCATACTAACCCTGTAGACAGTTGTCCCACAACTATAATCTAGTATCTGTGTGAACTTCATACCTGTAAGAGTGACGCGAGAGCATCCACACTCTGGCTGTGCAGAAACTAACAAAGCCCGGTGGGATTTTATATAGGGCTGTGGCTTATGTTGCAGCCAATCAGCTTGAGTGGCGCCAACAGGAGGAACAGGAGGAGCTCAGCCAATGAGATAGAGGGTGGGAGGCCACAACAGGGCTAAAAAGTACGTCCAACTAAAAGAAACAAATTAATCATGTATTGCAGAGAAGCTCTTACCTGACGAGACGCCGCGCGCAAGGGCCGCCCTCGGTCTAGGCGGCGTCCGGCGTCACCACGCACCCACGTCGGCGTACAGAAAACTTCAGAACGTCGGCGCGGTGACGTCAGACGTCGACCCGACCGCCAGCACAATAGAAAGGGCGGAAGTGACTCAGAATAGATTACTACGGTGTCCGCATCAGGCCAAAAAAGAGGCCAGCGCGGAGGCAACAACATATGCGCCACGCCAAATGGCGCCACCGGGAGGACAGGAAACACAATTAATTGGTCAAACACCCCATAAGTAGTAACGATGTAACAACAATGCCCTCCGTCCCATAAGTCCATAATTGTTAGGACAAGGAGAGGGAAAATATGCACATAACCGTCCATTTGCTCAAAACGCGAGCAAGGCAGCCCCCAATAATCAAAATAACTGAGGGCTGTTTTTGTGCTGGGGAGCGTCAGTGGGCCTGATGCGGACACCGTAGTAATCTATTCTGAGTCACTTCCGCCCTTTCTATTGTGCTGGCGGTCGGGTCGACGTCTGACGTCACCGCGCCGACGTTCTGACGTTTTCTGTACGCCGACGTGGGTGCGTGGTGACGCCGGACGCCGCCTAGACCGAGGGCGGCCCTTGCGCGCGGCGTCTCGTCAGGTAAGAGCTTCTCTGCAATGCATGATTAATTTGTTTCTTTTAGTTGGACGTACTTTTTAGCCCTGTTGTGGCCTCCCACCCTCTATCTCATTGGCTGAGCTCCTCCTGTTGGCGCCACTCAAGCTGATTGGCTGTAACATAAGCCACAGCCCTATATAAAATCCCACCGGGCTTTGTTAGTTTCTGCACAGCCAGAGTGTGGATGCTCTCGCGTCACTCTTACAGGTATGAAGTTCGCTCAGATACTAGATTATAGTTGTGGGACAACTGTCTACAGGGTTAGTATGGGATCCTCAAATTATAATTCACATATGTATGTCTTTGCAGAGAGACCTGTGGCGAGTCCCCGCTACAATTTGGGGCTTCCTTGTGAGCTTTGAGGGGCTTTTTTGGGCTGGCCCTGCTATATATCCCTGGCTCTGTTACCACGGTTGCTGTGTCATTATGATCGCTGCATTTCTTCTATGCGACCACTAAATCTGCACTATATCCATTTGGGCTCTATATCATCGGGACAATCCCTCCAATCGGCTGATGTTTGCGTTACCACTTGAGATGTATGTATGCAATACTATGGATAAATTTGATATAAATGTAATGTATCCTATAAATATATAATTATGTACTTTATATGTGCATCTATGCATCTCCAATGAACACTCATATATATTTTTTTCTTATTTTTTCCTTGTTTTCCCCTCCCTCTTTTTTTTTTTTTTCTTTCTTTGCAGCACTATTTATCCTTTAGCTGCCCACATATGGGAGAATTTCAAAATATTGGAACTATGTTAATGCTCGATATTGTACTATATAACCATTATACATGATGTCGTTTTTCTCTCTTCTATAGAGACCAATCTGCTTTTTAATCATTGTATGAACCTTGAAGAAGGAAATAATGGAAGCTATCACAGATATAGCTCTAGTATCCGAAACATGTCGGTTTTGTCACCACTAGTTATATGACTTGTAGGTGCCCTCATGCAAATTGGTTTCAATGATTGTGTATGTCTTTTCTCTCGTTTTTAAACAATTTTGATCCATATGTCAAATATGTACAAATAAAATTCTTTATATTTTTCTATATACAGGTCCTTCTCAAAAAATTAGCATATTGTGATAAAGTTCATTATTTTCTGTAATGTACTGATAAACATTAGACTTTCATATATTTTAGATTCATTACACACAACTGAAGTAGTTCAAGCCTTTTCTTGTTTTAATATTGATGATTTTGGCATACAGCTCATGAAAACCCAAAAATCCTATCTCAAAAAATTAGCATATTTCATCCGACCAATAAAAGAAAAGTGTTTTTAATACAAAAAAAGTCAACCTTCAAATAATTATGTTCAGTTATGCACTCAATACTTGGTCGGGAATCCTTTTGCAGAAATGACTGCTTCAATGCGGCGTGACATGGAGGCAACCAGCCTGTGGCACTGCTGAGGTGTTATGGAGGCCCAGGATGCTTCGATAGCGGCCTTAAGCTCATCCAGAGTGTTGGGTCTTGCGTCTCTCAACTTTCTCTTCCCAATATCCCACAGATTCTCTATGGGGTTCAGGTCAGGAGAGTTGGCAGGCCAATTGAGCACAGTAATACCATGGTCAGTAAACCATTTACCAGTGGTTTTGGCACTGTGAGCAGGTGCCAGGTCGTGCTGAAAAATGAAATCTTCATCTCCATAAAGCTTTTCAGCAGATGGAAGCATGAAGTGCTCCAAAATCTCCTGATAGCTAGCTGCATTGACCCTGCCCTTGATAAAACACAGTGGACCAACACCAGCAGCTGACATGGCACCCCAGACCATCACTGACTGTGGGTACTTGACACTGGACTTCAGGCATTTTGGCATTTCCCTCTCCCCAGTCTTCCTCCAGACTCTGGCACCTTGATTTCTGAATGTACTTTGGACCACTGAGCAACAGTCCAGTGCTGCTTCTCTGTAGCCCAGGTCAGGCGCTTCTGCCGCTGTTTCTGGTTCAAAAGTGGCTTGACCTGGGGAATGCGGCACCTGTAGCCCATTTCCTGCACACGCCTGTTCACGGTGGCTCTGGATGTTTCTACTCCAGACTCAGTCCACTGCTTCCGCAGGTCCTCCAAGGTCTGGAATCGGTCCTTCTCCACAATCTTCTTCAGGGTCCGGTCACCTCTTCTCGTTGTGCAGCGTTTTCTGCCACACTTTTTCCTTCCCACAGACTTCCCACTGAGGTGCCTTGATACAGCACTCTGGGAACAGCCTATTCGTTCAGAAATTTCTTTCTGTGTCTTACCCTCTTGCTTGAGGGTGTCAATGATGGCCTTCTGGACAGCAGTCAGGTCGGCAGTCTTACCCATGATTGCGGTTTTGAGTAATGAACCAGGCTGGGAGTTTTTAAAAGCCTCAGGAATCTTTTGCAGGTGTTTAGAGTTAATTAGTTGATTCAGATGATTAGGTTAATAGCTCGTTTAGAGAACCTTTTCATGATATGCTAATTTTTTGAGATAGGAATTTTGGGTTGTCATGAGCTGTATGCCAAAATCATCAATATTAAAACAAGAAAAGGCTTGAACTACTTCAGTTGTGTGTAATGAATCTAAAATATATGAAAGTCTAATGTTTATCAGTACATTACAGAAAATAATGAACTTTATCACAATATGCTAATTTTTTGAGAAGGACCTGTATATACTTGGTGGCAATCCATAATTTATTCCAATCCACACTATCACAGGGGCATCCCTTGTTCAATTTTTCAAAATTTACCGGGATGTGATTGGAAAGTATGGTAACTTGCCCTATGCTTGCTGGTCAATAGCTTCATTTTTTCAAATTAATATATCCAATTTCTGGGTAGCAAATACCCCCTAGTCCCCATTCATTATTTGAAGCATTCCAGCTCTCTACATATAAATAATTGTACTTAAATTGCTCTTTCCCTGTTTTGTTTACTCCCTGCTGCACGGGCAATTATTGTGAAAACGTACTGTTGCAATAATTTTGGTTGTTTTGTTTTACCGTGTTACATTTTATGTTTTTCTTTTTCTTTTCTTTTTCTATTTTTTGGTATATCCAAGTGTATAGTACCTAGTGATACCATCATCATGGCTGAACTTTATAGTGAATCATGGGAGGTCTTCACTGAACAATTACAATCAAATTACGGTAAAAATGAATCATTGGAATCTGAGTTGATCTTTCTTTTCTCCAATCCAACCAAATGGTTGGAGAAAAAATCTTCAATGCACTGGCATATAAAAACTTTCAATGAGTACATAAGGGACGATTTAAACCCACTTGGACTTCGGGTCCAGATCTTCCCAACTTTTGAGGATCTGGACCCGACGTTCAAGCAAGCATGGGAAACAAATTTAAAATTATGCTCGGCTGGTATGATGAGACTTCTCTCTGACGAATATCAGAGACGTCTCGTTTGTATCAACACGAACATTGAAAAAATCTATTCTAGGATCAAACCCCTACAGGCCCACCCCTCATATAAGGACCTAAATGAGAAACTTAAAACCCACATCGAATTATTCAATAAATCTATTCTAGCAAAAAAAGAGTTTAAATATATGTGGGATAAACAGGCCTTTGAGGAAGGTAGAGCATATAGATGGGCATTTTCAACTAAACCTAGTTTCCAATATAAAAACAATAACCATCGTTCTACGCAGTTGGACATATCTGATACCTCTTCAACCTCGTCCAACATGTCATACGCACCAATGAAGGGAAAACGCACAAGACCACCTAAAAGAAACCGTGACTTTGAAAACTCCTCTAATAGCAATACTACAAAAAAACGTCCCCCTAAACAGCACCCTCGCACTCCGTTTCCATCAGTCCCTAACACCTCCACATCGATGGCCATGGATGCCACTGCGAATGCACATGAATCACTTGAAAACACGGGTACTTTTGTCACACCTAAAGTTCCCCTGATGTTCACCAAGAACTCGGGAAACTCACCCACTCTCCACAACCCGATCACGACATAGCCTCGGCTTTTAATATTATAAACTTGTCATTACATGTCCTGAGTGTCGATGAGATCTCAGTTCTCTCAAAGGGACTAACTTTTTGCCCTAATAAACCTATTGACAAATTTGAGACTATCAAAGATCTCCATTTATACGCTCGCAAATTACTTCTCAAAAGCATTTTTGAAAAGAGTGACCCAGATATACGGGACTTTCACACCTATAGTGAACGCCAGGCTTTGGGCAATCTTAAATCCTTACTTGAGGAAAATGAATCTAGAGACCTCATCGACACTTTGGACCTTGACCTACTTCTAGCCAACACTAGCACAACTGATACTGAGATTTCTAGTGCCCCTAAAACCTCACTCAAAAAAACATCATCTTTTTACCCAATGCCTAGCTCAAACCCAGGTGTATCTAATTTTCTTAAAAATATTAGTCAAGAAATAAATAATCTAGTACCGCTAATACCTAGACACACAAATCTTATTTCTACTGAAAAGATGGCCTTAAAAAATCTATCAAAAAATCATGAAATTACTATTAAGCTATCAGACAAAGGAGGGAACATTGTCATCATGGACAACCCTCAATATCTTGAAATGTGTCTCAACATCTTAAGAAATCATGAATGGTATCGCCCAGTAAGTAGTGGTGTTGTAGATGCCTTCAATAAGAAATTTTACACCTTGGTGGATGGAGCCTTCCAAAATAATGTCATTTCTAAACAAACCTGGGAATTCATTCGTACCTCCTTTCCCCGCACACCAACTTTTTACTCACTCCCCAAAATTCACAAGGATTCCCTAAATCCCCCAGGACGCCCCATCATATCCGGAAACGGAGCTATCACTGAAAACCTTTCACGGCTCATTGATGAGCATCTAAGACCCTTTGTCCAAAGCATTCCCTCCTATGTGAAAGACACACCCCACTTATTACGCATTATCGAAGGAGTACAGATCCCTATAGATTCGATTCTCGTCAGCATTGATGTAGAGGCACTCTACAGCTCGATCCCTCACTCTCTTGGCATTGCCTGCATTAGACATATTCTATCACAAATTAGCCATCATGAACATTTATTCAATGAATTTATAATCCAGTCTCTGGATTTTGTATTAAGACATAATGTTTTTACTTTTGATGGTCAATGCTTCCTCCAGGTACAGGGCGTAGCCATGGGCACCAGTTGTGCCCCTGGCTACGCCAACCTGTACCTGGGGGAATGGGAACGTGATATTTTCTCCAGCAAGGATCTCTCAATGTACCTGTGCCATGTGGCTCTATGGCACAGGTACATTGATGATATCTTTATTGTTTGGACGGGCTCCCAGCAATGCCTGGATGAGTGTCTCATTGCCCTAAATTCAAATGTTTTCAATCTGAAATTCACAATGACATCAGATTTAAACACCATAACCTTTCTTGACGTAGAGATCTTTAGAGATAAGCAAAACATGTTATCATGTAAGCTGTTTCGTAAACCGAGTGCAGGCAACACAATTTTACATTCTTCTAGCTTTCACCCTAAGCCTCTAGTCAAATCTATCCCTTACGGACAATACTTAAGAATAAAAAGAAACTGTTCTAATGAAGTTGATTATAAAAGAGAAGCAAACAACTTAAGGCAAAGACTTTTGGCAAGGGGGTATAGCCATAAATGCCTCAAAAAGGCCTTTAAACGCACCCTAAATTTAAATCGTCATGAATCGTTAATGTTTAAACCTAAAAAAAGTGAGAATGATCATCGTATCATTAACACTTATTCCGACGATCATGACCAACTTTTTAAAATTTACCAAAAACACTGGCACCTACTTACAGCAGATCCTGTGATAGGACCACTAGTACCCCCCAGACCAACTATCACCTATAGACGAGCAACGTCCCTAAAGGACATGCTCGTACAGAGTGAATTCCAGAATACTACTAGGAGAGATCCATGTAGGGACCTGGGAACTTTTCAATGTGGCAATTGCACATACTGCAAATATATGAATACTAGAAGGAATATTCGTTTACCGAATGGCCAAAAATTTCAACCAAAACATTATGCGAATTGTCAAACAACGGATGTAGTATATCTCATTATTTGCAGTTGTAATTGCTTTTATGTGGGAAAAACCATACAAAAACTATGGCAGAGAGTCTACCGACATTTGAAAGGGATGAGGGATAAAGATCCTGATCTCCCACTCGGCAGACACGCTGCCCAAGTTCATGGAGATAGTGTACCAAGTTTTGAGGTGCTAGTTTTGGACAGGGTCCACCGCAGCCCCCGCGGTGGTGACTTCAATAAGCACCTACTTCAAAGGGAGCTGAGGTGGATCTCGACCCTCAACGCCACCTCACCGCCTGGTTTGAACCAGGCTATAAACTTTAAACCCTTTTTACCTGGATTCACGTCTGGAAGGTTTGACAGGGATCTGTTAAACTGAATCCAACAAGCTGGGTATACCCATCTATATGTTTCTTTCTTTCTCTCTCTTTCTTCAATATAATTTTTTTTTTTTTTACACTATGCCAGCTGTATAAAATATGTATTAACATTTTTGATGCATGCCCGTCATGCAGTGATGTTAAAAATTAAAAAATTAAAATAAATCTTTACACACTGTATACAGATAGAGCAACTTAATCGATGGAATTTGCCCGATGATTCGCCCACTGGAGATCAGTGTTTATTCATTATATTGTTTATTCTTTATTATCTAGAAATCAATTTAACAACACTGGCACCCTGTACTCCGACACATCAGAGTCTGTGGCAATATTTGGGGCCGCTCATCTGGCCCACTGACGCTCCCCAGCACAAAAACAGCCCTCAGTTATTTTGATTATTGGGGGCTGCCTTGCTCGCGTTTTGAGCAAATGGACGGTTATGTGCATATTTTCCCTCTCCCTGTCCTAACAATTATGGACTTATGGGACGGAGGGCATTGTTGTTACATCGTTACTACTTATGGGGTGTTTGACCAATTAATTGTGTTTCCTGTCCTCCCGGTGGCGCCATTTGGCGTGGCGCATATGTTGTTGCCTCCGCGCTGGCCTCTTTTTTGGCCTGATGCGGACACCGTAGTAATCTATTCTGAGTCACTTCCGCCCTTTCCATTGTGCTGGCGGTCGGGTTGACGTCTGACATCACCGCGCCGAAGTTCTGACGTTTTCTGTACGCCGACGTGGGTGCGTGGTGACGCCGGACGCCGCCTAGACCGAGGGCGGCCCTTGCGCGCGGCGTCTCGTCAGGTAAGAGCTTCTCTGCAATACATGATTAATTTGTTTCTTTTAGTTGGACGTACTTTTTAGCCCTGTTGTGGCCTCCCACCCTCTATCTCATTGGCTAAGCTCCTCCTGTTCCTCCTGTTGGCGCCACTCAAGCTGATTGGCTGTAACATAAGCCACAGCCCTATATAAAATCCCACCGGGCTTTGTTAGTTTCTGCACAGCCAGAGTGTGGATGCTCTCGCGTCACTCTTACAGGTATGAAGTTCGCTCAGATACTAGATTATAGTTGTGGGACAACTGTCTACAGGGTTAGTATGGGATCCTCAAATTATAATTCACATATGTATGTCTTTGCAGAGAGACCTGTGGCGAGTCCCCGCTACAATTTGGGGCTTCCTTGTGAGCTTTGAGGGGCTTTTTTGGGCTGGCCCTGCTATATATCCCTGGCTCTGTTACCACGGTTGCTGTGTCATTATGGTCGCTGCATTTCTTCTATGCGACCACTAAATCTGCACTATATCCATTTGGGCTCTATATCATCGGGACAATCCCTCCAATCGGCTGATGTTTGCGTTACCACTTGAGATGTATGTATGCAATACTATGGATAAATTTGATATAAATGTAATGTATCCTATAAATATATAATTATGTACTTTATATGTGCATCTATGCATCTCCAATGAACACTCATATATATTTTTTTCTTATATTTTCCTTGTTTTCCCCTCCCTCTTTTTTTTTTTTTTTCTTTCTTTGCAGCACTATTTATCCTTTAGCTGCCCACATATGGGAGAATTTCAAAATATTGGAACTATGTTAATGCTCAATATTGTACTATATAACCATTATACATGATGTTGTTTTTCTCTCTTCTATAGAGACCAATCTGCTTTTTAATCATTGTATGAACCTTGAAGAAGGAAATAATGGAAGCTATCACAGATATAGCTCTAGTATCCGAAACATGTCGGTTTTGTCACCACTAGTTATATGACTTGTAGGTGCCCTCATGCAAATTGGTTTCAATGATTGTGTATGTCTTTTCTCTCGTTGTTTTTAAACAATTTTGATCCATATGTCAAATATGTAAAAATAAAATTCTTTATATTTTTCTATATATACTTGGTGGCAATCCATAATTTATTCCAATCCACACTATCCCAGGGGCATCCCTTGTTCAATTTTTCAAAATTTACCGGGATGTGATTGGAAAGTATGGTAACTTGCCCTATGCTTGCTGGTCAATAGCTTCATTTTTTCAAATTAATATATCAGGATAGGGATCAGAACGGATCAGGTCGGGTCGGGTCAGATGCAGGGTCAGGGTCAGATGCAGGCTCAGGATGAGAGATACCAGGGCAAGGTGTGTTTGTACTTGCCGGGTATAAATAGGAATGCCTGTAATTGGCTTCAAGTCACACCTGAGCGCAGGAAGAGCAGTTAGCTCCACACTGCCAGGATCCATCCGCTGGTGGAGACCAGTACTGCGTCCAAAGGATAATATAATACCAGCAGGGAGAAATTCTCCTGACAGTTCCACACTGCCAGGAGACACCTGCTGGTGGACCACAGTACTGCAAGCCAAAAAATAAATATCACCAGCGGATGGAACCTTTCCTGACTGTACCCCCTCCCCCCTCAAAGGAGCGGCCTCCGGACGCTCCAACTAACTGTTGCTGGGGAAAGTTCATGGCAACAAGCTGGGCAACAGGCAAAGTCACATCCGGGCAGACAGCGGGCACATCCGGGCAGACAGCGGGCACATCCAACTGGAAAGCGGGCACATCCGGGCAGACAGCGGGCAAATCCGGGCAGACAGCGGGCACATCAAGCTGGGAAGCAAACAGGGGCAAATAAAGCTGGGCAGCAGACAGGGGCAAATAAAGCTGGGCAGCAGACAGGAACACACCAGGCTGAGCAGCAGGCAGGAACAAACCAGGCTGGGCAGCAGGCTCCGGGTCATCAAGCTGGGCAGCAGGCTCTGGGTCATCGAGCAGGGCAGCAGGCTCCGGGTCATCGAGCTGGGCAGCAGACAGGAGCAAATCAAGCTGGGCAGCAGACAGGGGCAAATCAAGCTGAGCAGCAGGCAGGAACACATCAGGCTGGGCAGCAGGCTCCAGGACATCAAGCTGGGCAGCAGGCTCTGGGTCATCGAGCTGGGAAGCAGGCTCTGGGTCATCAAGCTGGGCAGCAGGCTCCGGGTCCTCGAGCTGGGCAGCAGATAGAGGCTCCGCAGGCCAGGAAATGGGCACCACAACCTCAGGCCGGGAAACGGGCACCACAACCTCAGGCCGGGAAATGGGCACCACAACCTCAGGCCGGGACGCCGGCTCTAGCTCTTCAGGCTGGAATGCTGGTACTGGTTCTTCAGGCTGGAACGCTGGCACCCCGGGCTGAAACACTGACATCTCGGGCTGAAACACTGACATCTTGGGCTGAAACACTGGCACCAGGACATCAGACTGGAAGGTAGGCACCAGGACATCAGACTGGAAGGCAGGCACCAGGACATCAGACTGGAAGGCAGGCACCAGGACATCAGACTGGAAGGCAGGCACCAGGACATCAGACTGGAAGGCAGGCACCAGGACATCAGACTGGAAGGCAGGCACCAGGACATCAGACTGGAAGGCAGGCACCAGGACATCAGACTGGAAGGCAGGCACCAGGACATCAGACTGGAAGGCAGGCACCAGGACATCAAACTGGAAGGCAGGCACCAGGACATCAAACTGGAAGGCAGCGACCAGGACATCAAACTGGAAGGCAGCGACCAGGACATCAAACTGGAAGGCAGGCACCAGGACATCAGACTGGAAGGCAGGCACCAGGACATCAGGCTGAAAGGCAGGCACCAGGACATCAGGCTGAAAGGCAGGCACCAGGACATCAGGCTGGAAGGCAGGAACCAAGATATCAGACTGGAAGGCAGGCGCCAAGACATTAGACTGGAAGGCAGGTACTGACACTTCAGGCAGAGACACGGGCACCGGATCTTCAGGCCGGAATACGGGCACAGGGACATTGAGCTGGAACACAGGTACAGGAACTGCAGGCTGACAGACTGGCACAGGAACTTCAGGCCGGCAGACTGGCACAGGAACTTCAGGCCGGCAGACTGGCACAGGAACGTCAGGCCGGCAGACTGGCACAGGAACGTCAGGCCGGCAGACTGGCACAGGAACGTCAGGCCGGCAGACTGGCACAGGAACGTCAGGCCGGCAGACTGGCACAGGAACGTCAGACTGGGTAAAAGGCACTGGGACGTCAGACTGGGTAAAAGGCACTGGGACGTCAGACTGGGTAAAAGGCACTGGGACGTCAGACTGGGTAAAAGGCACTGGGACGTCAGACTGGGTAAAAGGCATAGAGTTGGCAGATTTAGGTGGGTCATCAGGTTCAACTGGCATGAACGCAGGCTGGAGCAGGTTGGTGGGTGTGGAGGCAGGTTGGGTTACTGGTAGGATTGTGTGGGTTGGAAAGTACTTCCGCTTCTTAGTCACTGCAGATTTGTAAATAACGGGAGGGATGTATGAAAAGGATGGAATTGAGTAAGAGGAAGGACTGGAATTTGGCAGAGAAATGGGAACAGTGGCTGGAGGAGGTTCTTGTGGATTTGTTACAGGTGGAAGGGAAGAAGCAGGTGGATTGAAGGCAGGGTAGGTGCGACAAGTAGAGACTGGGTAATAATATTTGGTAGGAAGCTGTGTAAACTGGGCTGTAGCTGGGGTTGCCATAGGCGATGGGCAGATAGAGCCTTGGGAAGGCAGGTGATTAATGGCAGGGCTGGAATGTTGTGGCTTGGCTAAACACAGGAGATCCGACCATGCCTGCAGCACAGGTTGAACAAAAGCTGGTTCACACACACCCTGTCTGATCAGAGACTGCACTGAACAAATACAATCAGATAACACCTGCTGGGAACAAAGGAAATAATGTTCATCGAAAGAAGCCGGATCATCCTCTAATAGCCATACCAGGGATTCAACTTGGTCACCATTAAAGGGAGGAGAAATCATCACTTCCTTCGGGAATGCATGACAGGGCTGGCTTTATACATAACCAATTTAACGGCTGAACATCCTCAAAAGACATATAGCCCAGATCCACCAAGGAATGAGCTGATCGGATAGTTTCCATCAGCTGGTCACTGGTCCAATCTTTTAAAGTCTGGCGACAATATTCACAATCCTCTGCTGCCAGCAGAGAATAATAAATGGTTTAATTGACATCCATATTAACAGGACTAACAAACCAGGATGGTTCCTCAATGCAGCCACTTCTGGCCAGGGATTGGCCCTGGTATACTGTCACGGAACTAGTAGACCAGACTGTGTGACTGCACAGAGGAGACCAAACGGATGTAGGTGAAAATATAATAATTTATTAAAAAGGTGACAAACAAGTGAAAACAACCAGTGCAACAACCAACAACAAATAGTATATACAAATAAAGGGGAGATACCGTAATCGTAAACAAGCCAGGCTGAGGTCATACACCAAGGGATATCAGCAGAAGGGTATGGATGGGAGAACAACAGGATAGGGAGAGGATGGATGGACAGGCTGCAGGGCATGGATCAAAGGCAAACAGGTAACAGGAGGGGCAGGTCCAGGATGGGCTCAGGATAGGGATCAGAACGGATCGGGTCGGGTCAGATGCAGGCTCAGGATGAGAGATAGGTGTGTTTGTACTTGCCGGGTATAAATAGGAATGCCTGTAATTGGCTTCAAGTACCACCTGAGCGCAGGAAGAGCAGTTCGCTCCACACTGCCAGGATCCATCCGCTGGTGGAGACCAGTACTGCGTCCAAAGGATAATATAATACCAGCAGGGAGAAATTCTCCTGACAGTTCCACACTGGCAGGAGACAGTACCACAGTACTGCAAGCCAAATAATAAATATCACCAGCGGATGGAACCTTTCCTGACAATAGCCCTTGTGAGCACTGTGTACAGTCAGCTAAATCTGCAAGTTCCAAGCAAATCTCTGTCCTAAATATATGTAGCGCCGCTGCCCTAAGCTGGCTAAATATAGTATATGGCTCTGCTGTAGACAGCTGAGCTGCAGTTTTCTTGTTAGGTCTGATCAGGCTCATTGCTAAAACTAGTGTCTGATTGATTCTGTCTGCCTAGTATATATAATATAGTAGTGGAGGAGGGTCAGTCAATGGATTATGAATATTTATCTGATCTTAGCCAAATCCCTGGATGGCTGGCTCAGAAGGCTTGGCTGGGAAAAAGATAAATGTTGGGAGGGTCAGTTTGGAGCTTTCTCCCCTGGGGCCTGTCCCCCTGGGGAGCAGCCTGTGTTACAGAAGTGCTGCAGTTTGGAGGCCTCTGGCCTAGAGCTTCAGGTTTTCCTGTGCTTTGAAGGTTAGACACCAGAGGTTTCTACAAGGACTGTGAATGTTCTTACAGAGTCTCAGACTAGCTGACTGTCCTCTTTACCTCCAACAATACTTAAGGCTGCTACTGAAGGACTTTTTTTGAGAATCTGTCCTTATGCACCCTCATCCCTCTACCCACCTGTTCTCTAGATGAAGAAAGGAAGGTGCGCCAAACTAAGTGCAGTATAACAGGCTTCAGCCATCCTCTCATCTGGGACCTATATCTCCCCCGAGGATCGCCTCAGATGACACCGGACCACCATTAACCCCTTACATGCCTTATATTGTCCTGCACCCTGTGAGTAGCCATTTGGCTGTCTTTTATCCAATTTGCCATTAAAGCCTGTTATACTGCACTTAGTTTGGCGCACCTTCCTTTCTTCATCATGTTTTACAGAGCCTGCTTCTGCTTATGGTAGCTGCCGCTGGTGCTTGCATCATTATTGAAACTCACTGACAATTTGATTTTATGCTCTGCCAGAACCTTATTTGCGCCATTTTTTCTTTTTTACTTCTTTTTCACCTGTTCTCTAGTACTGAAATAAATCCTCAAAAACATACCTCTAGACCAGTGGTTCTCAACTCCTGTCCTCAGGACCCACTAACAGGCCAGATTTCAAGTATTACCTTGGGGAGATGAGACTAGAATACTGCAATCACTGAGCAGCAAATTATATCACCTGTGATGTATTTCAGTTATCTTGCAAATCTGGCCTGTTAGTGGGTCCTGAGGACAGGAGTTGAGAACCACTGCTATAGACTGAGCCTGAGTTTTGTTGGTATACTCTGGAGCCGGTGTCTGGGCATGCAGCCTCGCAACAAGTAAGGGGGACCTGGTTTATTTCCAGTGCCCCCTTTCGGGGGTGAGCACTACACATAAATTAGCTTTTTTTTTGTATTTCTATGACTCAATTACTATTTCTATAATAAGTGTTACTAAACCCACAACAGTAAAATCAGTCTGTTTATGCAGTAAAGCATGCTTGTTATACTCATTGTGGAATCTAAGAGGTTAATCCTCCATGTTCTGTCTCAACTACAAAGCGATAAAGTTCATCTCCAGGTTGAAGTAGGCCTTACACAAGCTGGTTTGCTATTATCCCTTGCATCGATACAGGCAGTTTAACTCAATGAATAAACTCACAGTTAGGACGACAGACGA
This sequence comes from Rana muscosa, assembly GCA_029206835.1. NCBI lineage: Eukaryota > Metazoa > Chordata > Amphibia > Anura > Ranidae > Rana > Rana muscosa. The sequence continues at coordinate 125,691,456 of CM055127.1, read as the reverse complement.
TGAATCCTTTCGAATGTTCCGTTTAATGATGGATATTCATAGGTAGAAAAACGTTGCAGTTGTAAGCCACATGTAAGATGTTTAGCATGGAAGATATACAGGAGTAATGACCAGAATCAGGAAGTGGAGGAGATATATAAAGAACTACGGTGAGAGAGAGAGTTCAGCTAGAAAGAAGGGGACAGATCTTAAAGACACAGAGCAAGAATAATCACATAGTGTAACACAACACTCCACATTGTGTGAAAAGGCTGTTTGATCCTGTCTTCCCTGATCATCCCCTTCTTTTACTGTCCCCCATCCATCTGCTGATAGAACAGAGTCTTGGAGGCACTCTGCACATGCTCAGTTTGGTGTGTATTGCTAGTGAGTTTTTTTTTGGGAGGGTGCATGTAATCAGCACAGGGCCAATCGGGCCTGTCCTGGCAGAGAGTTAGGGGTTCTGCAGCCTCATAGAACAATCAGGGGTGAATGAAAACTTTTGAAGTCACAAGACTGCTATGTACTGCTGATGAGAAAAGGTAATTAGCAGTTTATAGTCACTAAAATAATTGCATTTACATTTATATTTCCATGTACTGTGGGAGACCAGATATAGTGAATGCAAGTGGATGACAACATGTGCTCATTAACATCCCATACTTACATACCGCTTCTTCAGAACAAGAACATACATACATAACCTCAAACTAAAATATATATTTTCAAAAAGTCCAATACTGACGAATGTCCTGGAACCTGTAATGAAAAACATGCAACAAGCAAATAATAAACGTAAGTTCAACAGGATGAAGAACATAAAGTCACAGTATGACGTCTTCAAATAATTCCAAAGTTCTGAGTAGAACCTGTAGATGGCAGCAATGTACTCCCCGGCGTGCCAACAGCATGACTAGACCTTGCACAAGTCACTCACCTGGCAAAAAGAGTACTAACTCTGTAATTGGTCGACTAAAGGTTTGTGTCGATCCTCCCTTGGTTACCTTGACTTCTACCTTCCGGACTTTGTTATCGTCGCTGGGCATTACTTTAGTAATAAGACCCATAGGCCACTCATTCCGACAAACTTCCTTGTCTTTTAGAAGGATGAGGTCTCCAACCTTAAGATTCGGCTTAGATGCTTGCCATTTGTTATGACCTTGAAGGTGGTGAAGATACTTCTTCCTCCAGCGATGCCAGAACACATTGGCTAGATGCTGCACCTGCTTCCATTGATGCCTGTAATGGTGTGACCGCAGCTTCTGTTTTATACTTACAGAAGTGTGTAGTGAGGTGTTCACAGTTCTTATTTTCTTATCATCTTCAGGGTTTACTAGCCCATAGGTTGTGTCAATAGGGAGTAAGTAAGAGTCCTCACACAGAAACCTTGGAGGTGACAGCCATAAGCTGTCCTGAGGAGCGGCAGGTGACACGGCTCTGGTCCCACAGTCAGCTGGGTTGAGTTCAGTGGGAACGTGATGCCATTGACTTGGTAGAGAGAATCTCTTGATACGTTCAACCCTGTTGCTGATGTACACATAAAATTGTTTTGTTTGGTTGTTTATGTAACCAAGTACTACCTTACTGTCTGTATAGAAGGTGAAAGAATCAATTCTAGTGTCCATTTCACTTCGTATGACCTCGGCAATTTCTACTGCTAGCACGGCTGCACAAAGTTCAAGTCTTGGTATGGTATGTGCAGGCTTGGGAGTGAGTTTTGCCTTGCCTAGGACAAAACTACAGTGTGATTCTCCATTCAGTTCAGAGGTCTTCAAATAGGCTACTGCAGCAATAGCTTCAACTGATGCATCAGAGAAAATATGAATCTCTCTCCGGTTAGCAGTTGAAGTGGAACCTTGAATGGTAACTGGAGCAAGGAAACCCAGTGGGTCATAGATGCTATTCACCACGGACAGGACTCCTCTCTAATGCCCCATACACACAATCGTTTTTCATGCCGTTAAAAATGCCATTAAAAAAAATGGCCATTAAAAATGATCGTGTGCAGGCTCCAGAGCATTTTTAACGACGTGAAAAACGGCCATTAAAAATTTCGAACATGCTCTCTTTTTTCACGTCGTTTTTCATGTCGTTTTTTTTAACGACGTGAAAAACGATAGTGTGTATGCTTTAACGACGTGAAAAAAAACACGCATGCTCAGAATCAAGTATGAGACAGGAGCGCTCGTTCTGGTAAAACTAGCGTTCGTAATGGAGATAGCACATTCGTCACGCAGTCACGGACTGAAAAGCACGAGACTGAAAAGAGCGAATCGTCGCTCAACAAACTTTACTAACATGAAGGGTGGCGCCATTCGAACGGAACTTCCCCTTTATAGTGCCGTCGTACGTGTTGTACGTCACTGCGCTTTGCTTGATCGTTTTTTTAAATGATCGTGTGTACGCAAGACAGGCTTGAGAGGAAACATGAAAAAAAACGACGTGAAAAACGGCAAGAAAAAAAATGGCAAGAAAAACGATCGTGTGTATGGGGCATTAGTGAAGGGTTTGTCACAAAGTTGACACTTGGAAGGTGAATTTGTCTTGTTTGATGTTCCACAACAAACCCAGACTTCGCTGTACAGGAGGCACATCTGTACCTAAGTCAAGGTTTTTTAGACTAGTGGCATAGTCTTCAGAGTGAAAGGCATTCATAAGTTCCTGGCTGTTGGATATAATCTTGTGTAGTCTAAGGTTTACTACAGACAGCATCTCCTTTGTTCTGGTGAGAAGATCAATTGCTTCTTTAGCAGTTGGAAAGGACTTAAGTGTGTCGTCAACGTAGAAGTTTCTTTCAACAAATTGACGGGCATCAGATCCATATTCAACTTCTCCAGTCTGAGCTGTTTTCCTTAGCCCATAAGTTGCCACTGCTGGGGAAGGACTGTTACCAAAGACATGTACCTTCATGCGATAATCTATAACTTCCTTGTTGAGGTCATTGTCCTTGTGCCATAGAAACCTGAGGTAGTTTCTGTTGTCTTCTCTGACGATGAAGCAGTGAAACATCTGTTGAATGTCGGTCATTACTGCTACAGGCTCTTGTCTGAAACGAATCAAGACTCCTATTAGACTGTTGTTCAAGTTGGGTCCCGTAAGGAGCATGTTGTTAAGAGAAACACCTTCGTGCTGAGCACTGGAATCAAAGACAACTCTGATTTGGTCTGGTTTGCGTGGGTGATACACGCCAAAGGATGGAAGGTACCAGCATTCTTCTCCCTCCTTTAGTGGGGGAGCTGGCTCTGCATGATCTCTGTCAAATACATTTTGCATAAAGTCCACAAAGTGCTTTTGCATCTCTGGTTTCCTGCTTAAGTTTCGCTTTAAGGAGGAGAATCTACTGATGGCCTGCTGTAAGTTGTTGGGCAATCTCTCTCTTGGGAGACGAAAGGGTAGGGGTGCTACCCAGTTATTGGAGTCATCTTGAAAGAACTCATTGTCCATTGCCTTGATGAATTCTTTGTCTTCCATTGAAGGAGCCAGTATGTCATCTTCACTGGTTGCATTAAACACTGTAGACCCGAAGTCGCCATCATGGCAGGAGAAAGGGCTTGTGTCACCTGAGATACCCCATGTTGCCATTCGTGGCTGGCTATCTTCTCTTTCACCCAGTAGTGATGTGGGCATGGCTCAAAGTAAGTGTTTCGGCCATTTGGCAGAACATTTGTCTTGAATGACGAAATGTTGGTAGGTCTTTTCATTTTGCCTATGCAGACATTGCCTATGATGACCCACCCTAGATCCGTGCGCTGGGCAAATGGGGCATCTGGGGGTCCACTGACTTGTCTGTGTACCTTGTGAACTCTTAGAATGTCTCTTCCTAACAGAAGAAGGATCTGAGCATCTTTGTCAAGCGGCGGTATCTCATTTGCTATTACCTTGAGGTGAGGGTGATGGAAAGCAGCAGCTGGAGTAGGGATTTCTTCCCTGTTGGCAGGTATCTGATTGCACTCAAGTGTAGGTAAGGGTAATTGCAAGTTACCTTTGAGAGAAGATACCACGAGTCCATGAGCCCTTCTTCCAGAAACCTCTATAGTTCCACTACAGGTACCCAGAGTGTAACCACTTAACGACCGCCCACCGCCGATTTACGTCGGCAGAATGGCACAGACAGGCAGAATCACGTAGATCTACGTGATCGCCTTTGTGCAGTTGGGGGGTCCATCCGGACCCCCCTTCACTGCAGTGAGCGGCCGTTAAGTGTTCGGGAGCGATCAGGCATGAGGGGGTGGCCGCTCGATTCCGCCCCCCCCCTCGCGATCGCTCCCGGCGAATGAAATTGCTTCCTCCTGCCTGAAATGTAAACACAGGCTGGAGGAAGTGATGTCATCTCCCTCGCCGCGGTCTTTTCGTTCCCGGCGCCGAGGAGAGAAGAAGCAGGTTAGTGCACCAACAGTCCACTGACACGTAGGTACACATAGGCACACAAATCACCCCCCAGTCACCCCCAGATCACCCCCCAGGTCACCCCAAAGCCCCCAATCACAGTGTCACTGATTGCAGGGATCATTTATTTTACTGATCACTGCATTTAGTGTCATCTGTGATTGTAAAAAGTTGCAGGGCAGTTAGGATTAGGCCCCTTTAGGTCCAGGGTAGCCCCCTAACCCCCCCTAATAAAGGTTTAACCCCTTGATCACCCCCCAGGTTACCCTTTCACCCCCTAACTTCAGCGTCACTAAGCGATTGTTTTTCCGATCGCTGTATTCGTGTCGCTGGTGTTTTAGATAGGCAGTTATGTTTTTTTTAGGTTCGCCGCAGGTTTTTATTAGTGTCAGGTACCCTCATATATTATTTTAACCCCCTGATTGCCCCTAGAGTTAACCCTTTCACGAGTGATCGCCGTATAAGCGTCACTGGTGTCACTGGTTAGCCAGTAAGTTATTTAGTTATTTAGGTTACCCGTCAGGTTTTTATATAGTGTCAGGTACCCCCATATTTAACCTAATAAAGGTTTTAACCCCCTGATTGCCCCTAGTTAACCCTTTCACCAGTGATCACCATATAAAGGTTACGGGTGACGCTGGTTGATTAGTTTGCTTTTTATAGCATCAGGGCACCCGCCGTATATAACCCAATAAAGGTTTAACCCCCCTGATCGCCCGGCGGGTGAGATCAATTAGGTTTTAGCGCCAGAGAGGGTCTGCGTCGCCCCAGGCAGTGTTAGGTTAGTGCCAGTAACGCTAACACCCACGCGCAAAGCATACACCCCCCTTAGTGGTATAGTATCTGATCAGATCTATACTAGCATCCCCAGCGGTTTAGGGTTCCCAAAAACGCAGTGTTAGCGGGATCAGCCCAGATACCTGCTAGCGCCTGCGTTTAGCCCCTCCGCCCAGCCCAGCCAAGCCCAGCCCACCCAAGTGCAGTATCGATCAATCACTGTCACTTACCAAACACAACACACATAACTGCAGCGTTCGCAGAGACAGGCCTGATCCCTGCGATCGCTAACAGTTTTTTTGTAGCGTTTGACATATTTGCTGACGACAGTCAGGTGCTTTTTTTCCTGTGAATCTTACTAGTGTACCCCTAAATTTAGAGCCCAAAATGGCAAGACGAAGGTACACTAGTAAAGAGGCCTACGAGATTCTGAGCATGACAGATAGTGAAGTGGAGGTCACGTATCTGTCAGATTCAGGCTCAGAATATCTTCCCGTAGAAGACAGTGACGTCAGCGGCCCCACGTCAGATAGCTCTGACGACGAAGTTGAGGTCCCTGCTAAGGTCAGGTGTACCCGATCCCGATCTTCTGAGGTTGTTGAGGAGCAAGAACCGCAGGTCTCTCGTATCATGGAGCAGAGTAGTACTAGCGCCGCTATTCCTTCTGGTGAACTGGCAAGCACCAGCGGCCTAGTACAGCCTGGACGTACATCCAGCACTGCAGTAACACTTGGTGACGTGGCGAGTCCCATAAGTGCAGTTCAAGCTGGCGAGGTGGCAAGCACAAGTAGTGTCCCGCTGCCACCAAGAAGACAAAGGCAGGCCCGTCGTGCCCATACTGCCCTTCCTGCAGAATTCGCCTATCCTGATTGGGTCCCCACCACTTCTGCAGAACCCGTACTTCCCCCATTCACTGCCCAACCCGGTATTCAGGTGGAAACAGCTGATTTTATTCCAATTGATTTTTATTCGCTGTTTTTCACGGAAGATCTCTATAGATCTATTGTGGACCAGAGTAATTTATATGCTGGTCAATTTATCGCCGCTAACCCCCAGTTGCCTAAAATTGCCAGAAATTGGAAACCAATTACGGTTTCCGAATTTAAGACCTTTCTGGGCCTTTCCCTCAACATGGGCACACATAAATTTCCGTCATTGCGTGCTTATTGGTCCACGCACCCAATTGACCACATGCCCGTGTTCTCTGCCTCCATGTCCAGGGCACGATACGAGCAGATTTTGCGGTTCATGCACTTCAACGACAATGAACTTTGTCGTCCACGTGGGGACCCTGAATACGACCGGCTCTATAAAATTCGGCCCCTCATAAACCACTTCAATGAACGTTTTGCAGCCTTGTTTACTCCCGATCAAGTTGTCTGCGTTGATGAGTCCCTGATTAAATTTTCTGGCCGCTTGTCTTTCAAGCAGTACCTTCCCAGCAAGCGTGCCAGATACGGGGTCAAGCTCTACAAGTTCTGTGACAGGGCAACAGGCTATGTAGTGAACTTTACGGTTTATGAGGGAAAAGATAGTCAGATTGAGTCGGTCAACTGCCCGGATTACATAGGGAGCGCTGGCAAGATAGTGTGGAACTTGTTGTCACCCTTATTCGGAAAGGGGTACCACTTGTATGTGGACAATTATTACACGAGCGTGCCACTGTTTAGTCACTTGTTTGATCATCAGATTGGAGCATGTGGCACCGTGCGACCTAATCGCCGGGGCTTTCCCCAGCGGCTTGTAGATGCCCGTCTTAGGCTGGGGGAGAGAGCCTGCTTGAAGTGTAATAACTTGCTCGCTATGAAGTGGAGGGACAATAAGAATGTTTTCCTTCTTACCTCCCTTCATGCAGACACGACAGTCCAAATTCGTACGGCGACTGGTGTTGTGGAGAAACCCCTCTGTGTCCACGAATATAACCAAAATATGGGAGGGGTGGACCTCAACGACCAGTTGATGGCGCCGTATCTAATTGACCGTAAGGCGAGACGCTGGTACAAAAAAGTGTCTCTATCATTATTCCAATTGGCTTTGCTGAACGCTCATGTGCTATACAGAGCTTCAGGCGGGACGTTATCTCTTCTAAAATTCCAGAATGAGATAGTCACAGAACTCCTGTATCCAGGCGGTTCTGCACCTCACCATCCCCTACCAAATGCAGTAAGCCGGCTGCATGAGAGGCATTATTCGTATGTCCTCCCGAGTACCCCTACCCAAAGCCACCCCCAAAAAAGATGTCGTGTCTGTAGCAAGCGCGGATTTAGGCGTGACACCCGTAGTTTTTGTCCACTCTGTCCTGACAAGCCTGGTCTTTGCCAAGGTGAATGTTTTGAACGCTACCACTCAAAAGTGAAGTTTTAGCGTAGGGTACAGCATTTCACAGACAAGGACACACTTACACAGGGTCTCCCAAGATGCCATTACATTTTGAGAGACCCGAACCATTACAGTTGTAAAGTTACAAAAAAAAGTGTAAAAAAGAAAAAAAAAACGTAAAAAACAAAACACAAAAAAAATATAAAAGAAAAAAAACAAAAATAGTTGTCGTTTTATTGTTCTCTCTCTCTCTATTTTCTCTCTATTGTTCTGCTCTTTTTTACTGTATTCTATTCTGCAATGTTTTATCATGCTTGCTTTTCAGGTATGTAATTTTTTGTTTTCAGGTGCGCCATTCAACTGCAGCGCGGAATTATTTATCTTGACAGCAACAGCGTTTGCTCCCACGATACATAAAGCCGTGACTCCAGTGCTGTAGGAGGTGATTTCACCACCACAGTTAAAAAAAAGAGCATATATGCCGAAGCATGGGGGCAGCAGGGGCGGAGGAGCGATTTTGCTCCTAATGCCGCGTACATACGGTCGAAATTCCGACGGAGGCCTGCCCGTGGAAAATTCCGACCGTGTGTACGCGGCATAACTTTTTTGCGGGAGGATGCCCCCATGCTTCGGCATATATATATTTTAGGCACAGGTTGCGTTAAAACATTTTTTTATTTTTTACTAGGTTTTGTTTTGGTATTTGCTTTGCAGGTATGGCATGGTAAGGTCTTACTGTTGTACTGTAATGTTACTTTGTTTTAATGTTAACCACCATTTGCTTAGCAGTTACGCCATTCAGTTGCAGCGCGGATCTATTTATCTTGACAGCAACAGCGTTTGCTCCCACGATACATAAAGCCGTGACTCCAACGCTGTAGGAGGTGATTTCACCACCACAGTTAAAAAAAAGAGCATATATGCCGAAGCATGGGGGCAGCAGGGGCGGAGGAGCGATTTTGCTCCTAATGCCGCGTATATACGGTCGAAATTCCAACGGAGGCTTGCCCGTGGAAAAGTCCGACCGTGTGTACGCGGCATAACCTTTTATGCCGCGTACATACGGTCGAAATTCCGACGAAGGCTTGACCGTGTGTACGCGGCATAACTTTTTTGCGGGAGGATGCCCCCATGCTTCGGCATATATGCCCATCATTAGAAGTGGGTGGATGAAGGGAGGTATTCTAATGGTGGGCATACCCACCAATCAATCTCTTTTTTTCGTTCAGCCAATGGGCTGTATGAAAAAAAAGATTACAATACATGTCCAACAAGGACCAGCAACGTACTGGTATGTTGCTGGACTTTGAATGTTTATACCAGAATGATGCCTGCGGGTTTAGGTATCATCTTGGTATCATTCTTTTCAGCCAGCAGCCGGCTTTCATGTAAAAGCAATTCTAGCAGATAATTAGCCTCTAGACTGCTTTTACAAGCAGTGGGAGGGAATGTCCCCCCCCCCCGGATATAAAAAGCGCCATTGGGAAATTGGGAAAGCATTTTATCACACCGATCTTGGTGTGGTCAGATGCTTTGAGGGCAGAGGAAAGATCTAGGGTCTAACCCCCCAATTTTTTTCAAAAAAAGAGTACCTGTCACTACTTATTGCTATCATAGGGGATATTTACATTCCCTGAGATAACGATAAAAATGGTAAAAAAATAAAATATGGAAGGCACAGTTTAAAAATAAAATAAAAAAGCCAAATAAATAAAAAAAATAAATAAAAAAAAAATAAAAGCACCGCTGTCCCCCCCTGCTCTTGCGCAAAGGCGAACGCAAGCGTCGGTCTAGCGTCATATGTAAACAGCAATTGCATCATGCATGTGAGGTATCACCGCGAAGGTCAGATCGAGGGCAGTCATTTTAGCAGTAGACCTCCTCTGTAAATCTAACGTGGTAACCTGTAAAGGCTTTTAAATGCTTTTAAAAATGAATGTAGTTTGTCGCCGCTGCGCGTTTGTGCGCAATTTTAAAGCATGTCGTGTTTGGTATCCATGTACTCGGCCTATGATCATCTTTTTTATTTCATCAAACATTTGGGCAATATAGTGTTTTTTAGTGCATTAAAAATAAAAAAAGTGTGTTTTTCCCCCAAAAAATGCGTTTGAAAAATCGCTGCGCAAATACTGTGTGAAAAAAAAAATGCAACACCCACTATTTTAATCTGTAGGGCCTTTGCTTTAAAAAAATATATAATGTTTGGGGGTTCAACATAATTTTCTTGCAAAAAAAATATTTTTTTCATGTAAACAAAAAGTGTCAGAAAGGGCTTTGTCTTCAAGTGGTTAGAAGAGTGGATGATGTGTGACATAAGCTTCCTAATGTTGTGCATAAAATGCCAGGACAGTTCAAAACCCCCCCAAATGACCCCATTTTGTAAAGTAGACACCTCAAGCTATTTGCTGAGAGGCATGTTGAGCCCATTGAATATTTTTTTTTTTGTCCCAAGTGATTGAATAATGACCAAAAAAAAAAAAAAATGTACAAAAAGTTGTCACTAAATTATATATTGCTCAAACATGCCATGGGCATATGTGGAATTACACCCCAAAATACATTCTGTTGCTTCTCCTGAGTACGGGGATACCACATGTGTGGGACTTTTTGGGAGCCTAGTCGCGTACGGGACCCCAAAAACCAAGCACCGCCTTCAGGATTTCTATGGGTGTAAATTTTTGATTTCACTCCTCACTGCCTATCACAGTTTCGGAGGCCATGGAATGCCCAGATGGCACAAAACCCCCCCAAATGACCCCATTTTGGAAAGTAGACACCCCAAGCTATTTGCTGAGAGGTATGTTGAGTATTTTGCAGATCTCGCTTTTTGTCACAAAGTTTTGAAAATGTAAAAAAAGAAAAAAAAAAAGAAAAAAAAAATGTCTTTCTTAATTTTCAAAAACAAATGAGAGCTGTAAAATACTCACCATGCCTCTCAGCAAATAGCTTGGGGTGTCTACTTTCCAAAATGGGGTCATTTGTGGGGGTTTTGGGCTATTTTGACATTTTATGGCCTTCAAAACTGTGATAGGTAGTGAGGAGTGAAATCAAAAATGTATGCCCTTAGAAACCTTGAAGGCGGTGCTTGGTTTTTGGGGCCCTGTACGCGGCTAGGCTCCCAAAAAGTCCCACACATGTGGTATCCCCGTACTCAGGAAAAGCAGCAGAATGTATTTTGGGGTGCAATTCCACATATAACCATGGCATGTGTGAGCAATATATCATTTAGTGACAACTTTGTGCAAAAAAAAAAAAGTTTGTCATATTCCCGCAACTTGTGGCAAAATATAAAATATTCCATGGACTGAACATGCCTCTCAGTAAATAGCTTGGGGTGTCTACTTTCCAAAATGGGGTCATTTGGGGGGGTTTTGTGCTATTTTGGCATTTTATGGCCTTCGAAACTGTGATAGGTAGTGAGGAGTGAAATCAAAAATTTGCGCCCTTAGAAATCCTGAAGGCGGTGCTTGGTTTCCGGGGTCCCGTACGTGGCTAGGCTCCTAAAAAGTCCCACACATGTGGTATCCCCGTACTCAGGAGAAGCAGCAGAATGTATTTTGGGGTGCAATTCCACATATAACCATGGCATGGCATGTGTGAGCAATATATCATTTAGTGACAACTTTTTGTAATTTTTTTTTTTTTTTGTCATTCAATCACTTGGGACAAAAAAAAATATTCAATGGGCTCAACATGCCTCTCAGCAATTTCCTTGGGGTGTCTACTTTCCAAAATGGGGTCATTTGGGGGGGTTTTGTACTGCCCTGCCATTTTAGCACCTCAAGAAATGAGATAGGCAGTCATAAATTTCAGAAAATGTACCCTAGTTTGTCAACGCTATAACTTTTGCGCAAACCAATAAATATACGCTTATTGACATTTTTTTTTACTAAAGACATGTGGCTGAATACATTTTGGCCTAAATGTATGACTAAAATTGAGTTTATTCGATTTTTCTTATAACAAAAAGTAGAAAATATCATTTTTTTTCAAAATTTTCGGTCTTTTTCTGTTTATATCGCAAAAAAAAAAAATCGCAGAGGCAATCAAATACCATTAAAAGAAAGCTCTATTTGTGGGAAGAAAAGGACGCAAATTTCATTTGGGTACAACATTGCATGTCCGCACAATTTACAGTTAAAGCAGCGCAGTGCCGAATCCCAAAAACAGGCCTGGTCCTAATGGCCCGAAATGGTCCGGGGCTTAAGTGGGTAAGGATGAGCTTCGCCTTTTATTTCAAATAGATTGAACAATTCCGATTTTGCAAGTGATCGATTGCTCTGATCGTCTAAGATAGCATATGCCTTTAGAGACTTTTCTGGTTGATCCTTGTGGTATATGTTCACCAAGCATATCTTAGCACAGGACTTACCACAGAGGTCTTCTCCACAAACTTCAGTGCAGGATGAAGAAATGATGGTAGAATTAGGCACTTGGTCTGTATTCTCCCCGCCATGCGTTAACCTGGGAGGAGTGTTGGCAGGTTGTGCAGAGCTGGGCTCAAGAGGATGGAGGGCTTGCACATGTTCTTCAGAGCCACACTCTATGCACTTGATGGACACATTACAGTCCCTTGCAAAATGTTCTGTAGAAGCACAGCACCTGAAACATACCCTAAATGTCTTTAAAAGCTCCTTGCGCTCTTCCAGAGGCTTTTTCCTAAAGCCGATACATTTGAGGGGGTGTGGCTTCTTGTGTATGGGACACTCTCTGTTAGGGTTTTCAATCTTCCTACTCTGTTTGTTCATGGCTAGAACTGTGGTAGGAGTGGGAAGGATGTCAGTCTTTTTCACGGACACTGGGCCGCTATGATTTCTATAGTTGCCCTGAAGACTGGTACTCTTAGGAAAGGGTGAGAAGAGGCTGTACTCACCGTAGGAAAAACTTGGATCGTTCTTGGTCTCTGCAATTTTCCTGATGAATTCACAGAAGAAAGAGAATGGAGGGAAGGAAACCTTGTTCTCTCTTTTGTATGATGACCCTAGTGCAGTCCATTTCTCTTGCAAACCATACGGGAGCTTGGAGACAATTGGGTTTACCCCTCTTGGAGTGTCAAGGTAACTGAGTCCAGGTAGTTTTGGGTCTGTCTTGGCTAGCTGAAGCTCAAAGAGCAGGTCACTCAGTCTCTGGAACTCCTTGTTGTCCTTACCGGATATCTTTGGGAAAGTTTCCAGACGTATGAACAAAGCATTTTCTATAGCTTCTGGACTGCCATAACTTTGCTCTAGTCGCTCCCATGCAGCTGTGAGGCCTGCAGTAGGATTGTCCATGAAAACCGATCTTAATGGCTTAACACGTGCAGCAGATAGAGGACCAAGCCATTTGATCAGCAGATTCAATTCTTGATCAGCTGTAATGCCAATATTGCTGATTGTAGTTCTGAAGGCACATTTCCAACTTCTGTAGTTCTCAGGTTGGTCATCAAAACTTGTAAGACCAGTCTTTGTGAGCTCTCTGCGAAGCATGTACCTCACAAACTCTTCTGTCTCAGTTGTCTCCGCCTTTATGTGAGATGCTGTTGGCTGTATGGTGCTGATTGCGTTATCTTTGACATTGTTGTTAAAGGACACAGGGAAATATGGTGCAGCAGATGCATCCAGGTGAGTTGCTTGCTTGAAGTCAGTTGTTCCAATGGTACGTTGATTCAAGGCTGTACCGATGACTGGAGATTGATGACTTGCTTGAAGCTTGCGCTGATGCTCTGTGACGTATGAAGGCAGGCAAGGTAGGCAGGTAGGAAATGCAGTGGAGTGATTTTGAGTGCAGGAAGTTGCTGGAACCTCTTTAACTTGAAGCTGTGAAGGAGTCTCTATGTAGCCGGGAGTAGGGATGAGCCGAACACCCCCGGGTTCGGTTCGCACCAGAACCTTCGAACGGACCGAAAGTTCGCGCGAATTTTCGAACCCTATTCGTTATAATGGACGCGAACGTTCGAAATCAAAATTGCTAATTACAACGGCCAATATGCATGTTAATGTTATAAAACAGGTTTGGGGACCCGGGTCCTGCACCAGGGGACATATATCAATGCAAAAAGAAATTTTAAAAACTAAAGTTTTTTCGGGAGCAGTCATTTTAACCACTTGACAACTGGGCACTTAAACCCCCTTCCTAACCAGACGAATTTTCAGCTTTCGGTGCTCTCACATTTTGAATGACAATTACTCAGTCATGCAACACTGTACCCATATGAAATTTTCGTCCTTTTTTTCACACAAATAGAGCTTTCTTTTGGTGGTATTTGATTGCCTCTGGGTTTTTTTTTTTTTGTGCTATAAATGAAAATAGACCGAAAATTTTGTAAAAAAATGAATTTTTCTTAATTTCTATTATAAAATTTTGCAAATAAGTAATTTTTCTTCATAAATTTGGGAAAAAATGTATACTGCTACATATCTTTGGTAAAAATAACCGAAATTAGTGGATATTATTTAGTCTGGGTGAAAGTTATAGGGTCTACAAGCTATGGTGCCAATCACTGAAAATGTATCAATTTGATTACACCTGATGTACTGACAGCCTATCTCATTTCTTGAGACCCTAACAAGCCAGAAAAGAACAATTACCCCCCAAATGACCCCTTTTTGGAAAGTAGACATTCCAAGGTAGTTAGTAAGAGGCATAGTTAGTTTTTTGAGGTTGTCATTTTTTCTCACAATTCTTTGCAAAATGAAGATTTTTTTTATTTTTATTTTTTTTCACACCAAATTGTCATTATAACAGGTTATTTCTCTCACATGGCATGTACATTCCACAAATAACACCACAAAATATATTCTGCTACTCCTCCTGAGTATGGCGGTACCACATGTGTGAGACTTTTATACAGCCTGCCCACATACAGAGGCCCAACATTGAAGTAGCCCCTTCAGGCGTTCTAGGAGCATAAATTACACATCTAATCTCTCAACCACCTATTACACTTTTGAAGGCCCTGGAGCACCAGGACAATGGAAACGCCAACAAAGTGACCCCATTTTGGAAAGCAAACACCCCAACGTATAATCTATGAAGCATTATGAGTCTTTTGAGCTGTTCATTTTTTTCCAGAAGTTTTTGGAAAATGTGGAAAAAAAATGAAAACGCATTTTTTTTACACAAAGTTGTCCATTTATAAGATATTTCCAACACATAGCATGTACATAGCAAAAATTACACCCCAAAATATATTCTCCTACTCCTCCTGAGTATGGCGGTACCACATATGTGAGACTTTTACACAGCTTGGCCACATACAGAGGCCCAACATTGAAGTAGCAACTTCAGGCGTTCTAGGAGCATAAATTACACATCTAATCTCTCAACCACCTATTACACTTTTGAAGGCCCTGGAGCACCAGGACAATGGAAACGCCAACAAAGTGACCCCATTTTGGAAAGCAAACACCCCAACGTATAATCTATGAAGCATTATGAGTCTTTTGAGCTGTTCATTTTTTTCCAGAAGTTTTTGGAAAATGTGGAAAAAAAAATGAAAACGCATTTTTTTTACACAAAGTTGTCCATTTATAAGATATTTCCAACACATAGCATGTACATAGCAAAAATTACACCCCAAAATATATTCTCCTACTCCTCCTGAGTATGGCGGTACCACATATGTGAGACTTTTACACAGCCTGGCCACATACAGAGGCCCAACATTGAAGTAGCAACTTCAGGCGTTCTAGGAGCATAAATTACACATCTAATCTCTCAAACACCTATTACACTTTTGAAGGCCCTGGAGCACCAGGACAATGGAAACGCCAACAAAGTGACCCCATTTTGGAAAGCAAACACCCCAACGTATAATCTATGAGGCATTATGAGTCTTTTGAACTGTTCATTTTTTTCCAGAAGTTTTTGGAATATGTGGAAAAAAAATGAAAACGCATTTTTTTTACACAAAGTTGTCCATTTATAAGATATTTCCAACACATAGCATGTACATAGCAAAAATTACACCCCAAAATATATTCTCCTACTCCTCCTGAGTATGGCGGTACCACATATGTGAGACTTTTACACAGCCTGGCCACATACAGAGGCCCAACATTGAAGTAGCAACTTCAGGCGTTCTAGGAGCATAAATTACACATCTAATCTCTCAAACACCTATTACACTTTTGAAGGCCCTGGAGCACCAGGACAATGGAAACGCCAACAAAGTGACCCCATTTTGGAAAGCAAACACCCCAACGTATAATCTATGAGGCATTATGAGTCTTTTGAACTGTTCATTTTTTTCCAGAAGTTTTTGGAAAATGTGGAAAAAAAATAAAAACACATTTTTTTTACACAAAGTTGCCCATTTATAAGATATTTCCAACACATAGCATGTACATAGCAAAAATGACACCCCATAATATATTCTCTTACTCCTCCTGAGTATGGCGATACCACATGTGTGAGACTTTTACACAGCCTGGCCACATAGAGGCCCAATATCCAGGAAGCACCATCAGGTGACCTAGGGACATAAATTACGCATCTAATTTCCTTACAATCTATCACATTTTTGAAGGCCCTTCATATTTCTAGCATATAGCATGTACATACCAAGAATTACACCCTGAACTACATTCTGCTGAGTAAATGGTAAACAAAAGATTACCTGTGGTTTTAGTAGTGCAATTGTCCACAGAAGGAGAGCCCTGATCCAGGCAGCAGGCAGGGACGTGGTCAGCGTCAGTGAATGTAATTGTCCAGGCAGCAGGCAGGAATATTGTCCATAGTCAGTACAGGCAGAGATACTGTCCATATACAGTCCAAGGTCAGTGCAAGTAGAGACATTGCCAGCAGTGCCAAAATATTGGTCCTGGTAGTAAGCAGGAACATGGTCCAAGTAGCAGGCCAGGAAAGAATGGGGACAGGGGTAGAGGCTTCTCCCACCCAAATCTCTTTGAAGCCTCCGAGTCTCCAGACCCTAATCCGGGAATGAGAAAACTAAAAAATTTGTTTTCTTCATCCAGAAAAACAATTCTGGAGCCCCTCACATATGTGAGACCCCTGTGTCCCCATTAGCATAGCAGGGTAAAAGATCAATCCAAGAGGCAGGCAAAAAACGTGGTCAAACAGTCCAGGGTCAGTTCCAGAGCAGGCAGAGGTAGGTACAGTTTAGGGTTAGGCAGAAGCGTGGTCGTATAACAAGCCAGGGTCAGTTCCAGAGCAGGCAGAGGTAGGTACAGTTTAGGGTTAGGCAGAAGCGTGGTCGTATAACAGGCCAGGGTCAGTTCCAGGGCAGGCAGAGGTAGGTACAGTTTAGCGTTAGGCAGAGGCGTGGTCGTTTAGCAGGTCAGGGTCAGTTCCGGAGAAGGCAGCGGTATGTACAGTGGCATAAGGGGTGTGGCGGTAAATGACAATTAGGTTTACCATACTTTCCTAATAATGTAGAAAAGTATGGTAACGACGGAAACATCGACCAAAACAAAGGCCTGGTTGGGAAGGACAATCGGGACAATAATACACAGTGTCTCTTCTAGTTCCTTCTTTGGAGCACACCCGGCATCTCTTCTGACGTTTTCGGCCTGTTTCATGGGGGGGGAGTTTATCAGGAAAGTGGCGTTCATGGAGTCTGCTCACTGAATCTGAGCGAATGCTTTCTGGTGGGTCTTCAGGGTACAAAAGGGCTTCGATAATTTCTTCTTGGTACTGAAAATAAGATAAGGGGGTCCTTGTAGATTTACGGTAAATGACATAAGTATTGTAAAGGGCCATACTGAAAAGATATATGGAGACCTTTTTATACCAATAGCGGCTTTTTCTTGTGGGAAGATAGGGTTCAATCATCTGATCATTAAAATCGACTCCCCCCATGAACAAATTATAATCATGAACACATGCTGGTTTTTGGATAGGGCCGTTTCTTTTGGGGATTTCCACGTAGGTGTCGTTATGTATCGTTGAGAGCATGTGAACATTTCTTTTGTCCCTCCACCTGATAGCCAATAGCTCTTCATTCCGCAAAGACGCCGTCTCCCCTTTTCGTAGTCTTTCAGTAACGAGTCTTTGCGGGAAACCCTTCCTGTTGGCTCGCACTGTACCACACGCTGGAGTGCCCTTCCGGTAAAGGTTGCGGAAGAGGGGGATGCTGGTATAGTAATTATCCACATAAAGGTGGTAACCCTTTTCAAGGAGTGGATATATAAGCTCCCAAACAACCTTTCCGCTGGCACCGATGTACTCAGGACATTCAGGGGGATGCAGTTGGGAGTCCTTCCCTTCATACACCAGGAAGGCGTAAATGTAGCCAGTGACCCGGTCACATAGCTTGTAGATTTTAACCCCATATCGGGTCCTTTTGCTTGGAATAAACTGCTTGATGCCAAGCCTGCCTGTGAAGTGGACCAATGACTCATCCACGGATATATTTTGGTCGGGGATATATAACTGGGGGAATTTCTCAGAGAAAAAATTTAGAAGTGGCCGAATTTTAAATAATTTGTCATGTGATGGGTCATTTCGGGGAGGGCACTGGGTATTGTCATTGTAATGGAGAAAGCGCATTATCATGAGGTATCTGGATCTTGACATAATGGATGAAAAGACTGGCATGTGCTGGATGGGTTTGGAGGACCAATAGGAGTATACTTCATTTTTTTTTGAGAGCCCCATGTTGAACGTTAGGCCTAAAAATAATTTAAATTCCTCCACTGTCAATTCTCTCCACACATAGGGACGGGCATAACTTGAATCAGGGTTGTTAGTTATGAATTGTTGTGCAAAGAGGTTGCACTGGGTCACGATGGAGGATAATAGGTCTTGGGTAAAAATTAAATTAAAAAAATCAATAGGGGCAAAATTCTCTGTGTTCACCTGAACACCTGGCTGGGCGGTGAAAGGGGGGATGTTTGCTGCTCCTGAATTGGGGGGAAGCCACAGAGGGTTTTCAAGGGCATAGGGAAGGCTGGCATGGGTCCTAACCCTTTGGGGCTGAGATGACACCCCGCTAGTTCTTGGCCTTTGCTGTAGTGGTACTTCATTTCTTGTGGATGGCACTGTGCTACTGGTGGATGGCACTGAGCTGCTGGTTGATGCCACAGCACTACTTGTGGTAGCCTGCTGATCCATGTCAGAACGCCTTCGTTTCCTGGGCACACTTTCCTCTTCCTCTGAATCTGTAGAAGACCCACTGCTTATAACAGGTTCATATTCTGAACCAGAATCAGACTCAGAGAGCTCGTCGCTGCTCTCGTCAGTCAAGCAAAGCTGTTGGTATGCCTCCTCAGCGGAAAACATTTTTTTCGCCATACTGGTGACTGTGGGCTGTGGTGACAAACTGTGGTAGGAAAACTGGAACAGATATGGCTGCACTGATGGGTGCTGATGAGGCTGGTCTAATGAGGCTGCACTGCTGGGTTCTGATGAGGGTGCTGCTGGGTTCTGAGGAGGGTGCTTCTGGGTTCTGATGAGGATGCACTGCTGGTAACTGATGAGGGTGCAGATGAGCACTATAGTGGCGCTGATGTGGTACTGATGGCACCGATGGGGCACTGTAGTGGCACTAGGCACTGTAGTGGCACTGGTGGAGCACTGGCGGCACCGATGGGCACTGAAGTGGCAGAGGTGGCACTGATGAGCACTGGTGGCACTGATGAGCCTTGTAGTGACACTGATCAGCCTTGTAGTGACACTGATCAGCCTTGTGGTGGCACTGATCAGCCTTGTGGTGGCACTGATGGACACTAGTGGCACTGATGGGTACTCTGGTGGCACTGGTGGCACCGATGGGCACTGTAGTGGCACTGATGAGTATTTTTGTGGCACTGCTTACACAGATGGGTACTGTAGGGGAGCTGTAGGGGCGCTGATGGGTAGTGTGGGGCACAGATTGGCACTTGTGTGGCACTGTGTGGCACTGTGTGGCACTTAAGGGCACTGCTGAATATATATGAGACACTCACTGTTAAAAGGATCTCTCCTCTCCTCACACGCTGTATCGGTGTGAGGAGAGAAGAGAGCTGGACCTCTGTTTGACCCCAGTTTGTTTACATTCTGATCGCTCCCTCATTGGAGGGAGCGATCAGGTGGTAAAGAGCCGCTATCATTGGCTCTTCACCGCGATCCTTGTTGCAGTGGGAGCCGTGAACTCGGCGAGCACGGACACTTCCGCGAGCGCGCACCAGGGGGCGCGCGGGAAGCGCGAATGCACGAGGACGTCCCAGGGACGTGAGCTCAGGATAACTCGACCACTCTGTGGACGTCTTTTGTCCATGACGCGGTCGGGAAGTGGTTAATGATGCATAAAGTGAAAAAAAAAAAGTGAAATTTTCCTTTAAATACGGTACCTGGGGGGTGTCTAAAGTATGCCTGTGAAGTGGCATGTGTTTCCCGTGTTTAGAACTGTCCTTGCACAAAATGACATTTGTAAAGGAAAAAAAGAAGCCATTTAAAACCACTTGCGGCTTTAATGTCATGTCTTGTCCTGGCCGCCATATGGCTGAAAATCCTTGAGAAAAATGGCATGGCTACCCCATCACCCCCCCCCCCCACCCCAGCCCCTTTGGGTCTTGTATGGATACTAAGGGGGACCCCGCACCCAAAATAAAACCCTATACCTACAACCCTATATACTCTGAACAGCAGTATATAGGTGGTGCAAACAAGACATGGACTGTAGGTTTGTTCTTAAGTAGAATCTGAACAGGTACATTATGAAGTGTAGCTACATCCCAAAAAAATCAATTTTTAAGCTTTTTGGAGAACATAGGGAGGGGTTATCACCCCTGTAACATTTGCTGTCTTTGCACATCTGTTCAGAACATGTCACCTCACTTTCCGTCCCAATGACAAATGTTTTTGGAAAAGTGGGGTTTTAATTGAAACAAGGATTGGTGATAAAGCATCAGTAGAGAGGAGATACCTTTTTCCCAAATTAAATCTAACAGGATAGAATTTTCCTTCCTAGGGGTAGATTTCCTCTCACTTCCTGTTTTCTCTTGCCGTTTGCAAGTAGGAGTCGTTTGTAAGTTGGATGTTTGAAAGTAGGGGCCTGCCGTATATACTCTGCAGAAATTTGCCCTATTAGATGTTGGTGTAGCCACAAGACTGGTGGGCACAGGAATGGGCCCTGCTGTGAGTTAATAGATCAAGATTTGTACTTGCATGCACCTGTTGAACCGGGCAGAAAAATTGGGCCTTTGGTGGTGGTGGTGGTGGTGGTGGACGGTGTTGCCACAAGACTGTAAGCCCTCACAGTTACTCTTGGTGGGTGCAGGAATGGACCCTGCTGTGAGTTATTAGATCAAGATTTGTAATTGCATGCACCTGTTGAACAGGGCAGAAAAATTGGGCCTTTGGTGGTGGTGGTGGTGGTGGACGGTGTTGCCACAAGACTGTAGGCCCTCATAGTTACTCTTGGTGGGCGCAGGAATGGGCCCTGCTGTGAACTATTAGATCAAGATTTGTAATTACACGCCCCTGTTAAACAGGGGCTGAAAAATTGTGCCTTAGGCATTGGTGCTGGTGCCACAACACTGCAACCCCTCACAGATACTGTACTTGGAGCACAGCAGTCACACCTGTTGCGAAGCATCTTTTTAAAAAATTGTAATTACACGCCCCTGTTATACAGGGGCTGAAAAATTGTGCCTTAGGCACTGCTGCTGGTGCCACAACACTGCAACCCCTCACAGATACTGTACTCTGAGCACAGCAATGAGACCTGTTGCAAAGCATTGCCTAAAAATTGTAATTACACGCCCCAACAGGGGCTGAAAAATTGTGCCTTAGGCACTGGTGCTGGTGCCACAACACTGCAACCCCTCACAGATACTGTACTCTGAGCACAGCAGTCACACCTGTTGCGAAGCATCTTTTTAAAAAATTGTAATTACACGCCCCTGTTATACAGGGGCTGAAAAATTGTGCCTTAGGCACTGGTGTGGTGGCATGGATCATTGAGGAGGAGGAAGAGGATAGTCAGTGAACATAACAGGACAGTCACTCAGCATCAGCATAGGCAGTCTTGAAGGGATGTGACATTATAAATTATTCCGTTATATCCGCTTCAGGTGTCTGGTAGCTGGTGGTGATCCAAGACTGATTCATTTTTATGAAGGTCAGTCGATCAACCGAGTCGGTGGACAGGCGCACCCTATGATCGGTGACAAATCCTCCAGCAGCACTGAATGTGCGTTCGGAAAGAACGCTGGATGCAGGACAGGCCAGTAGCTCAATTGCATACTGTGCAAGCTCTGGCCAGTGATCCATCCTCAGGACCCAGTAAGCCAGAGGATTTTCGGTGGGAAAGGTGTCCAAGTCTGACCTTGCCCCTAGGTATTCCTGCACCATGTATATCAGACGCTGGCGATGGTTGCTGGAACCGATCATACCTTGGGGCTGCGGACTAAAAAATTGTCTGAACGCATCGGTCAGACGTCCACCTTCCCCACCGCTCCTTCTGCTACTGACCGAAGCCTCAGCAACTCGTCGTCCAGGACCAGGAGTTTGTAACCTCCCAGTTTCTGGGAACGCGTTGCACAGACCTTTCTGCAAGGCCTCCCTGAGATGTCTCATCCTCTGCTCCCTCTGCGACGGCAAGATAAGGTCCGCAACCTTACCCTTGTACCGTGGATCAAGGAGAGTGGCCAGCCAGTAATGGTCACTCTCCTTGATCCGAAGAACACGAGGATCCTTCCGCAGGCTTTGCAGGATCAGGGAGGCCATGCAGCGTAGGTTAGCTGAGGCATTCGGTCCGGAGTCTTCTGGGTCACTGAGGATGACATGATCGCCAGCCACCTCCTCCCAGCCACGTACAAGTCCACTGGTTTGTTGGGACTGTACATCATCCCTAAAAGACTGCTGCTGCTGATGCTGAGTGCCAGGCTCCACCTCCATGCTCACACAATCCTCCTCCTCCTCCTCCTCCTCCTCCTCCTCTTCCTGTGTGATGGGTGGGACAGAAGGAACATTGTCTGGATAAAGGGGGCCTTGAGAGACAAGGAAGTCCTCCTCTTCCTGCCTCTGTTCTGCCTCAAGTGCCCTGTCCATTATCCCACGCAGCGTATGCTCCAACAGGTGGACAAGAGGTACAGTGTCACTGATGCATGCACTGTCACTGCTCACCATCCTCGTGGCCTCCTCAAATGGTGAGAGGACAGTGCATGCATCCCTGATCATGCTCCACTGGCGTGGGGAAAAAAAGCCAAGCTCCCCTGACCCTGTCCTGGTGCCGTAGTCGCAAAGGTACTCATTGATGGCCCTCTGCTGCGTGTGCAGTCGCTGCAGCATGGCCAACGTTGAGTTCCACCTGGTGGGCATGTCACATATTAGGCGGTTCTTGGGCAGGTTCAGCTCCTTTTGCAGCTCAGTCAGCCGAGCACTGGCATTATAAGATCGGCGGAAATGCACACAGACTTTCCTGGCCTGCCTCAGGACATCCTGTAAGCCTGGGAACCTGCCCAAGAACCGCTGCACCACCAGGTTGAGGACGTGAGCCATACAGGGCACATGGGTGAGCTGCCCCTGTCGCAGGGCGGAGAGGAGGTTGGTGCCATTATCAGAAACGACCATTCCTGGCTTAAGCTGGCGTGGCGTCAACCACCTCTCGGCCTGCCCCTGCAGAGCTGCCAGAACCTCTGGCCCAGTGTGGCTCCTGTCCCCCAAACACACCAGCGCAAGCACGGCATGGCATCTTTTTGCCTGCGTACTCGCGTAGCCCCTTGTACGCCTACGGAGCACCGCTGGTTCCGAGGACAGAGCACTCGAAGAGGACATGGAGGAAGAAGAAGAGGAGGGGGTGGAGGAGAGAGGTGTGTCACAACCAGTAGTAGCATTTTGGAGGCGTGGTGGCGGAACAACCTCCAACACTACTGCACCTTGTCCTGCATCCCTCCCAGCTACCAATAGAGTGACCCAATGGGCCGTGAAAGAAAGATAACGTCCCTGTCCATGCCTGCTGGACCATGAGTCAGCGGTAATATGCACCTTACCGCTGACCGCCCTGTCCAGCGAGGCATGGACATTGCCTTCCACATGCCAGTAGAGAGACGGAATTGCCTTCCGTGAGAAAAAGTGGCGTTTGGGAACCTGCCACTGAGGAACCGCACATTGAACAAACTCACGGAAGGGGGCCGAGTCTATCAACTGAAAAGGCAGCAGTTGAAGTGCTAGCAATTTAGCCAAGCTAGCATTCAACCGCTGGGCATGTGGATGGCTGGGAGTATACTTCTTTCGACGGTCCAGCAGCTGGGGCAGGGAAATTTGCCTGCTACAATCGGACGTCGGTGTACTGCAAGTACTTGGTTGTGACACACCTAATTCTACACCTTCAGTCCTCTCAGAGCAGCTTTCAGAGAGGACTGAAGATATAGTGGGGATGGAGATCCCAGCTGATGAGGAGCAAGGAGTGGTCCGCTTTGTTCTTTGGTGTGGGTCTTTTATGTGTGCTTGCCAACGAGCTGCATGGCAGGTCGACATATGTCTGCTCATGCTTGTGGTGCCCAAGCGGCTGATGTTTTGGCCACGCGAGATACGCTTGAGACAAATATTGCAAATAGCAGTGGTGCGATCTGATGCACTCGTCTCAAAAAAGGCCCACACCAAAGAACTTTTGTGATAACGTGCAGAGGCAGCGCCCTGCACAGGCGGAGCTCTGCGGTGTGGTACAGTTGCTGTGCTGGCCTCTAGCTGGCCTCCAGGGGGCATCCTGCCTCGTTGGACATGTGACGCTGCATCCTCCTCCTCCTCCTACTCTCTCCCTTCAGGCACCCACGTGGAGTCAGTGACCTCATCATCCCCTCCCTCTTCACCACTAGAGCAAACCTGGCAGTAAGCTGCAGCTGGTGGAACACTACTGCCAGATTGCTGTCCTTCAGCATCCCCTTTCTCTGCGCGCACACTACTGACTTCCTCAAGCTGGGTATCATCATCCGAGCCTTCGAATCGTTGGGCATCCTCCTGGAGCATGTACCCAACACTGTGCTCAAACAGTTCGGGGGACTCCTCAGGAGGACATGGTGGGTCTAGGGAAGGGGTGGCTGATGATGCCATTGAGTACGCGTTGGCAGCTGCTCTGCCAGTACCCTGAGCCTGGGTGAGAGAGGATGAGGAGGATGAGGAGGGCTTGGTCATCCATTCTACCAAGCCTTCGGCATGATGCGGCTCCACATGTCCAGCTGCCGAAAACAAAGACAAGCGTGTCCCATGGCCACGTGCTGATGACGATGCACGACCACGTCCACGGCCAGCACTGTTGTCTCTAGAAACAGAGCCTGCCTGCCCTGTGTTCTTGCCTCGGCACGCTCTGCCTCTCCTTGGCGGTCTTCCAGCCATTGTAGTCGGTAGTCTATATAGTATAAAAAATAGAACTCCTATGTGTGCTCACAACACACTGTAGGTCCTATGGGTGCTGACACTAACACACTATAGGTACTATGTGTGCTGCTGACAAGAAAATATAGGAGCTCTGTTTGCTGCCACTAACACACTAGAAGTCCTATGGGTGCTGCTGAGAAGAAAATATAGGAGCTCTGTTTGCTGCCACTAACACACTAGAAGTCCTATGGGTGCTGCTGAGAAGAAAATATAGGAGCTCTGTGTGATGCCACTAACACACTAGAAGTCCTATGGGTGCTGCTGAGAAGAAAATATAGGAGCTCTGTGTGATGCCACTAACACACTAGAAGTCCTATGGGTGCTGCTGAGAAGAAAATATAGGAGCTCTGTTTGCTGCCACTAACACACTAGAAGTCCTATGGGTGCTGCTGAGAAGAAAATATAGGAGCTCTGTGTGATGCCACTAACACACTAGAAGTCCTATGGGTGCTGCTGAGCAGAAAATATAGGAGCTCTGTTTGCTGCCACTAACACACTAGAAGTCCTATGGGTGCTGCTGAGAAGAAAATATAGGAGCTCTGTTTGCTGCCACTAACACACTAGAAGTCCTATGGGTGCTGCTGAGAAGAAAATATAGGAGCTCTGTGTGATGCCACTAACACACTAGAAGTCCTATGGGTGCTGCTGAGAAGAAAATATAGGAGCTCTGTTTGCTGCCACTAACACACTAGAAGTCCTATGGGTGCTGCTGAGAAGAAAATATAGGAGCTCTGTTTGCTGCCACTAACACACTAGAAGTCCTATGGGTGCTGCTGAGAAGAAAATATAGGAGCTCTGTGTGATGCCACTAGCACACTAGAAGTCCTATGGGTGCTGCTGAGAAGAAAATATAGGAGCTCTGTTTGCTGCCACTAACACACTAGAAGTCCTATGGGTGCTGCTGAGAAGAAAATATAGGAGCTCTGTGTGATGCCACTAACACACTAGAAGTCCTATGGGTGCTGCTGAGAAGAAAATATAGGAGCTCTGTTTGCTGCCACTAACACACTAGAAGTCCTATGGGTGCTGCTGAGAAGAAAATATAGGAGCTCTGTGTGATGCCACTAACACACTAGAAGTCCTATGGGTGCTGCTGAGAAGAAAATATAGGAGCTCTGTTTGCTGCCACTAACACACTAGAAGTCCTATGGGTGCTGCTGAGAAGAAAATATAGGAGCTCTGTTTGCTGCCACTAACACACTAGAAGTCCTATGGGTGCTGCTGAGAAGAAAATATAGGAGCTCTGTTTGCTGCCACTAACACACTAGAAGTCCTATGGGTGCTGCTGAGAAGAAAATATAGGAGCTCTGTGTGATGCCACTAACACACTAGAAGTCCTATGGGTGCTGCTGAGAAGAAAATATAGGAGCTCTGTTTGCTGCCACTAACACACTAGAAGTCCTATGGGTGCTGCTGAGAAGAAAATATAGGAGCTCTGTTTGCTGCCACTAACACACTAGAAGTCCTATGGGTGCTGCTGAGAAGAAAATATAGGAGCTCTGTGTGATGCCACTAACACACTAGAAGTCCTATGGGTGCTGCTGAGAAGAAAATATAGGAGCTCTGTTTGCTGCCACTAACACACTAGAAGTCCTATGGGTGCTGCTGAGAAGAAAATATAGGAGCTCTGTGTGATGCCACTAACACACTAGAAGTCCTATGGGTGCTGCTGAGAAGAAAATATAGGAGCTCTGTGTGATGCCACTAACACACTAGAAGTCCTATGGGTGCTGCTGAGCAGAAAATATAGGAGCTCTGTTTGCTGCCACTAACACACTAGAAGTCCTATGGGTGCTGCTGAGAAGAAAATATAGGAGCTCTGTGTGATGCCACTAACACACTAGAAGTCCTATGGGTGCTGCTGAGAAGAAAATATAGGAGCTCTGTTTGCTGCCACTAACACACTAGAAGTCCTATGGGTGCTGCTGAGAAGAAAATATAGGAGCTCTGTTTGCTGCCACTAACACACTAGAAGTCCTATGGGTGCTGCTGAGAAGAAAATATAGGAGCTCTGTTTGCTGCCACTAACACACTAGAAGTCCTATGGGTGCTGCTGAGAAGAAAATATAGGAGCTCTGTGTGATGCCACTAACACACTAGAAGTCCTATGGGTGCTGCTGAGAAGAAAATATAGGAGCTCTGTTTGCTGCCACTAACACACTAGAAGTCCTATGGGTGCTTCTGAGATGAAAATATAGGAACTCTGTGTGATGCCACTAACACATTAGAAGTCCTATGGGTGCTGCTGAGAAGAAAATATAGGAGCTCTGTGTGATGCCACTAACACACTAGAAGTCCTATGGGTGCTGCTGAGCAGAAAATATAGGAGCTCTGTTTGCTGCCACTAACACACTAGAAGTCCTATGGGTGCTGCTGAGAAGAAAATATAGGAGCTCTGTGTGATGCCACTAACACACTAGAAGTCCTATGGGTGCTGCTGAGAAGAAAATATAGGAGCTCTGTTTGCTGCCACTAACACACTAGAAGTCCTATGGGTGGTGCTGAGAAGAAAATATAGGAGCTCTGTTTGCTGCCACTAACACACTAGAAGTCCTATGGGTGCTGCTGAGAAGAAAATATAGGAGCTCTGTTTGCTGCCACTAACACACTAGAAGTCCTATGGGTGGTGCTGAGAAGAAAATATAGGAGCTCTGTTTGCTGCCACTAACACACTAGAAGTCCTATGGGTGCTGCTGAGAAGAAAATATAGGAGCTCTGTTTGCTGCCACTAACACACTAGAAGTCCTATGGGTGCTGTTGGGGTGCAATGCTGTGCTAACAGCACTGCGGTTGGTACTACTGCAATACTGTACTAACAGTAAGCACGCACCAGACTAATCCCCAGCAGCAGCTAATAACACACTAACTGTGCAATCAGCAGCAATGAACGATCAATGACTTAGGTAGCAATGGTTTAGCAAAGAAATAGCCAATGGTTTAGCAAAGAAGAGCAAATCTTTCAGTATCAAGCAAAGACAGAATCAGCAGACTAATCTCTCCTAAAGCCGAAACTCATGTGACCGGGGCCGATGGCGTGGCGGCCTTTTAAATGGTGGGGCGTGTACTAAAGCCCCTGAGCTGTAATTGGCTACAGGCGTCCTGCCTGTAGCCAATTATTGCTCTCCGAGTTTCGGGCGCTGTGATTGGCCAAGCATGCGGGGTCACAGTGCATGCTTGGCCAATCATCAGCCAGCAATGCACTGCGCCGGCCGCGCCGGCCGCAATGCATTGCGGGGCCGCTCGCATCACACGAATGTGATGCGAACGGCCCAAATAGTTCTGGGCTCGACGAGCGAGCGAACGCCCGATGCTCGATTCGAACATGGGTTCGAATCGAGCACCGGGCCCATCCCTAGCCGGGAGCATTGGAGACAATGGAGTGTGCACTGCAGTGGCTTAGGACATAGTCTTTAGTGCGTTTGAGGGGGTCTTCCATATCTGCTATGTTTAGGTTACTGCTGTCTTTCTTACTTGCACCTTCGTCTGCACTGATAGCTTGCTGTAGGACCCTTAGCTTTGCCATAGCTGCGTCATGTTTACACTGTTCATTTAAGGTTTCCATTGTTGCTCTTTGACGGGATGACTGAGCTTCCGACTCTGCTCTTTGACGTGCTGACAGCGCTTCCAACTCTGCTCTTTTTTCTGCATATGCCACCTGCACTTTGCTGGCTTCCACTTCAGCGCGGGCATTAATAAGTCGCTCACTGAGTGTTGAGTATCTTGAACTATGGGATCTTGACGAGTTTTTAGAACGTCTGGTGGAAACAGATCTGTGAGATGCAGTGTCCTGTAACAGCTTTATTTTTGCTTCTGCCTTTAATCTGGTTTGCTGGATAAAACTGTCTCTTTCAATATTAAGAATGTTGACCTGCTTTAACTGCCTCATCGCATTTTCTGACTTCATGTTTTGTAAGACATTAGTGAATTTGATGCTGGTAAGCTGATAAAGCTCATATGAGGCAGAAAGTTGTTTAATGGCGCCCTCTAGTGTCAGTAGTTCACGTTCAACAGACACTGTATTGGCTTCAGCAAGGATTTTCTCCCAGACTAATTCCAAGCTATTTGACAATTCAGTCCTTGAAGCTTCATAATTCTCCATTACTTTCCAAGTGGGTTTAACTGAGCGTTTGGGTAACTCAGTTTCTTCAGGAACTTGTGGGGAGGTAGATGTGAGTTCACATGCAGAAGCTTGATCACTCATGATAGCAGACTGACTGTGAAAGCAGGCAGGATCTGTGTGCTGAAATATGACACCGTGCAGATTGTCTCAGGCTATAAGGCTGCCATGTGCTGCTCTGTCCCTTCTGTCTTGCTATGAGGGCAGTAAATCTTGTCTGTTTCAGTACTGACATGCAGAAATCTTGTAATTAGGCTGTGAAACTCAGTTTTTCTACTGTTCTGTCTCAACTACAAAGCGATAAAGTTCATCTCCAGGTTGAAGTAGGCCTTACACAAGCTGGTTTGCTATTATCCCTTGCATCGATACAGGCAGTTTAACTCAATGAATAAACTCACAGTTAGGACGACAGACGATGAATCCTTTCGAATGTTCAGTTTAATGATGGATATTCATAGGTAGAAAAACGTTGCAGTTGTAAGCCACATGTAAGATGTTTAGCATGGAAGATATACAGGAGTAATGACCAGAATCAGGAAGTGGAGGAGATATATAAAGAACTACGGTGAGAGAGAGAGTTCAGCTAGAAAGAAGGGGACAGATCTTAAAGACACAGAGCAAGAATAATCACATAGTGTAACAACACTCCACATTGTGTGAAAAGGCTGTTTGATCCTGTCTTCCCTGATCATCCCCTTCTTTTACTGTCCCCCATCCATCTGCTGATAGAACAGAGTCTTGGAGGCACTCTGCACATGCTCAGTTTGGTGTGTATTGCTAGTGAGTTTTTTTTTGGGAGGGTGCATGTAATCAGCACAGGGCCAATCGGGCCTGTCCTGGCAGAGAGTTAGGGGTTCTGCAGCCTCATAGAACAATCAGGGGTGAATGAAAACTTTTGAAGTCACAAGACTGCTATGTACTGCTGATGAGAAAAGGTAATTAGCAGTTTATAGTCACTAAAATAATTGCATTTACATTTATATTTCCATGTACTGTGGGAGACCAGATATAGTGAATGCAAGTGGATGACAACATGTGCTCATTAACATCCCATACTTACATACCGCTTCTTCAGAACAAGAACATATTCTGTGTGTTGAACTCCATGGAATGGAGGAACTATCTGTGCATTACTAAAAATAATATTTTCCCTTGTAAGATAGTAAAAAAAAATCTTATTATGCATGGTGAGTAATAAACACTTAAGAACGCCTACACAGATCTCATGTACCTCTATGTGCCTGTACTTCATACCTGGTACCATCTGCTTTTTTTTTTTAAAAGCAAAACTTCAACCTTAGCTTCGGTCCTGCATAGATGTAAAGGCTCCTCTCCTGTACTGAAATGGCTGACTCTGAGACCCCTTTCACACTGGGGCGGGCAGGTGCGGTGGCGGTATAGCAGCGCGATTTTCAGCGCTGCTATACTGTCGTTCTTACCGCGGTATGCGGTCGCTAGGGGGGTTAATTTAACCCCCACTAGCGGCCGAAAAAGGGTTAATACCGCCCGCAAACCGCGTCTATTGCCGCGGTTTGCGGGCGGTATTACCGCGCTGTCCCATTGATTTCAATGGGAGACCGCGGTAAAGGAGCGGTGAACACACCGCTCCTTTACCGCTGTAAAGAAGCGGCTAGCAGGACTTTTGGAGCGGTCCTGCTAGCGCACCGCTTCAGTGTGAAAGCCTTCGGGCTTTCACATTGAAGACACAGGGCAGGATTTTTTCATGCGGTATAACAGCGCTATTATTAACGCTAAACCGCATGAAAAACGCCCCAGTGTGAAAGGGGCCTAATTTTACTGAACACTGAGCTTTTTTTTTTTTTTTTTTTTTACAGGCAGCCTTTTTATTCAATTCATTTCAGTTCTTTCAGCATCACACATGGGCATTGCATAGGGCAGTCTGTGTGCAAATACAGCCTGCTTAGGTATGCCCACTCCACCAGACTAATAATCATCTGTCAAGGCATTTTTATATTTGCATAACTCCTCCCAAGAACCAATTCACTGCTTGCATCAGAGCTTTTAGTTATTGAGATGAGTACTCAGGGTGCTACTTTGATGACTTCACCAAGCTATGTAAAAAAATACCTGGAGTTCCTGCCAGTCTATCTGCTTTCCTATTTCATACTGACCAAGCTAGGCATGCCATTCCATTGTGGTTAGTTTTATATTTTGCATTCTACTTGAGAGCACAGCCTGCCTGAACTCCAGTGGTCCTATTTGTTTTTGTTTTTTTCTAGCTCTGATGCATTTTTGGCTCTCCGAAACACATTCGATGCTCTTTGGACTGTCCCTCTGACTTTTATTAGGGACAAAGTTGTATCTGGACCTTTGAGCAGTGGTGTGGCACTTCAATTTTAATTTTTGCTACATTACACTACAAACTGAGATGACCATAAAGATCCTCTGGTGTGTAGAAGCCACCTGCCCGGTAGCTTTCCTAAACTAACTGAGCTTGTTATATTTCCTCCTTCATGGTCCCCCCGTGTGCCTTCACCATTAATATAAACAACACAACCATTGGCCCCTCCACACATGCCAATGTCCTGGGTGTAATCCTTGACTCAGACCTCTCCTTCAGCCCCCATATTCAATCACTGGCTAAATCCTGCCGCCTTAACCTCCGCAACATCTCCAGAATTCGACCCTTCCTAACTAATGACACCACAAAGCAACTAATTCACTCCTTGATTATTTCCCGCCTTGACTACTGCAACTCTCTTCTTAATGGCTTACCCTTAAGCAGGCTATCCCCCCTTCAGTCTATTATGAATTCTGCTGCTAGACTAATACACCTCACTAACCGATCTGTAACTGCTGCTTCTCTCTGCCAATCCCTTCACTGGCTTCCCCTACCCCACCGTGTAAAATTCAAAATGCTAACCATAACATACAAGGCCATTCACAACATTGCCCCCATCTACATCACCAACCTCGCTGCAGATATCGCCCAAATCGTCCCCTCCGCTCCTCCCAGGACCTCCTGCTCTCTAGCTCCCTTGTTACCTCCTCCCATGCTCGCCTTCAGGACGTCTCCAGAGCCTCCCCCATCCTCTGGAACTCCCTGCCCCAGTATGTCCGATCACCCCCTACCCTGTCCACCTTTAGGAGATCCCTGAAAACTCATTTATTCAGGGAAGCCTATCCCACACCCCCCTAACAACTATCCCCAAGCCACCCCCATCAAATTCTCTGCAGCTATTACCTTTTTTACCACCACCCCTCCCTTTAGAATGTAAGCTCTACGAGCAGGGCCCTCCTGTACCTTTTGTATTGAACTGTACTGTAATTGTGTTGTCCCCCCTATACATTGTAAAGCGCTGCGTAAACTGTTGGCGCTATATAAATCGTGTATAATAATAATAATAATAATAATAATTATTGTGGTGGGTCAGCCAGAACCTCAGATGCACTTTTTTGAGGCATCTGGCAAGTCACTTCTATTGCTTTCCAAACAGTGTTCCAAAGGCTTTAAAGGGTAACTACACTTTTGTGGGGAAAAAAATATATAGCATATACGATTGCAACACAAGTCATATTGTAATTTAATGTTAAGAAAAATTACCTTTCCTTTTCAATCTGCAGCTCTGTAAAATGCAATATGGCAACCTGGGGGCTTTCTGTACAGATAATGGTGTACATCATAGGTTCTCCACCCTTTCCTCAAGTACCCCTAACAGGCCACGTTTTGGGAATTTATCTTAGATAAAATAGCTGTCCAAAATACCAAGCCATTGACTCTGATTTAAACTACCTGTGCAAGTTAAAGGAAAACCTGCAAACCTGGCCTGTTCGGGGTACTTGGGGACAGGGTTGTACACTACAGAACGCCCCCCAGATATGCCATTTCCTGCTTGTGTGATTGGCTTACTGATTTTCCCAGAAGTCTGCCATTTTGATTTTAAGAATCCCCTTCAACAAAATTGTCCTTTTTGGTGAGCTACTCTCAAAGGAAATCTTGTTTAACGTGATGCAGACCCTGCCACTTTCCTCGTTAGAGTTCTGCAGGTGCAGCAGCTGATAGATAATTATTAAGTCACTCCTTCATAGATTCTCTCAGCACATGGATACAGACAAACAGCAATTTCTTCAGAATAACAAAAAGTAAGAATCTGCAACAAAGTTTGTTAAAATAGATCACCCAGAGGGGATTGTTTATTTTTCTCAACAAAAGTGGAGGTACTCTTTAAGGTTGTCAGCTGTTGGTCTGCATCAAGTCCCCAAGTGAACCAAATAAAGATCTATATATTATACACAACTAAACCCTAAGGCCCCTTACACATGGGGCGAATTTGTTTGACGGACTCCGCTTGCTCAGTGGGGATCGCTCCGTTGGTCCCCACTGAGCAAGCGGATGACAGGTCCATCTCCGCTCATGGAGGATTTAGCTGAATTATTTGAACACAGCGTCAGCCAATTGCTTTTGCTTCATGATGATGGGGCTATGGCAGGAGTAGCTGTGGACAAGGAGGCAGAATAAGCTGCTATGGCAGCTGCGGTGGACTGTGCACTAGTGTCAGCTTGGGTCATAATGGATGAGGAGGATGAGGATGGTTTAGTAAGACAGTCCGCCACCTCCTCTGCATGCTGTGACTGGATAGCATGGGCAACATCACTAAACAGAGAAAAACATGCCCTGCCTGAGGACTGACCACGTCCACCTTTGCCTGTGGACATAGACGCTGCTGGCCCCCTCAAAGTGGCATGGGAACATCTGCCTCTCCTTGTTGGCCTCACAGACATGATGGGGGGCTTATTATCCAAATCTAATAGATACTGGGAAATGTATAATTGGATGCAGTTTATTCAATGAAAAGTGGTGTTTGGTGTGCTTTAAATTGAGGACTGCTGCTCACAGAAATGCAAAAACTATATAAAAAAAAAAAGGGGACATTTTTCGGAACTCCCCACAATGGCTGACCAAAAATGTATTTAATTCTCTTAAGCAACCCTTCCTCTCCTTTTATTTGGGGGCCTAAATTGCCTAGATTCAAATACACTACTCTGACCCGTCTCTGTGGACAGTGGGGGCTTGGCTCTCCCTGATTGCCACAAGTATTTCTTGGCCACTCAACTTGTGACCGCCCATTGGTGGTTGCAGCCAGACCTGACCAACTCTGCGGTGGTGCTGGAGGCGGCTATAGTGGGGTCTCTGGAGGCCTTGAAGGGGTTGTTATTTAGGGGGCCTAAAACGCCTCACCATCTCACCCCTTCTATGCGTACCACTATACGGGCATGGAAGGTGGGTGAGGCGCTGAGGGCACCCTAGCTGAACTCCTGGTCACCTCACACCCCCCTGTGGCTGAACCCTAACCTATCACAGTTCAATACCATCCCGGATCCACAGGCCTGGGCCAAATACAAAATACTGACCCTTGAGCATGTTATCACCAACAGAGAGCTCACCTGCTTTCACGTTTTACGCATCAAATTTAATGTGCCTGCACGGGCCCATTTTAGGTATCTTCAAATCGCTCATGCCTACAGGTGTCAGTTCTTAGGCCAACCAGTTGAATTGGCATACTCGGAGCTCGAATCCACCCTTCGGGCGAAAGACTTGGAGAAACCCACATCTCAGCTCTATGGGTCCCTGCTGGTTGCTTCCTGGCCCCTAGTTGTCCCCTCTCTTCAGGAAATGGGTGGGGGACATACCAGAGCTGGACGAGGACGACTGGAGGGAGATTTGGGACTTTCCCTTCTCCCTTCTGGTCTCAGCTACAGACAAACTGGTCCAATACAAAATTGTGCATAGAGCTCACTACACGCCTCACAGACTGCACCAGATGTCGCCGGCGCATAATCCGGCGTGCTGGCGTTGCTCCTACCAACCGGGTGACTTTTTCCACATTTTTTGTACTCCTGATGATTGCTAAGGTCACTAAAACTCATGTTCCCTATGATCCTAAATATTGTCTGCTGGGGCTGGTGGAACAACTATCAATGCTTAGAGCCAGGAAAATACTCATATCCCTGCTTTTGTACTATCCTCGTAAGGCCATTACGATGAACTGGAAACAATCGTCTCCCCCCTCTGTCAGATTCTGGAAAAGCCTAGTGAATGCCAGTTTACCCCTATATAAAGCCACCTACTCGGGTAGGGGTTGTCCACAAAATTTTTAAAAGGTATGGACCTGTTGGCTAGATGATAATACCACAGCGACTGATGCAGTAACCAATTCCTAGATTAACACTATATCTCTAGTCTGTTAGTATATTGACCCAACTATTCTCATGTTGCATTATCCTGTCGCTACTACTTTGAGCACAGATTCTCCTGAACTGAACCTCTCCCCACATTGGGGTTATAGTATAAGTTAGTTTGTTTATGTTGTATGTTGTGCCCTGTTGTTGTATGTTGCCACATCAGAAGAACTGCCCCTGCGTGGGCAAAGGTTTGGCCCCTGCGTGGGCTAATTTTGTATGCCAATGAAAAATTTAATAAAAAAGATTTTGCAAAAAAAAAGGGTGGGGGGGGGGGGGGACAACAGCTTCACAGTTAGACAAACTGAGGTTGACAATTTAAAAAAAGGGGGCAGGCATGGGACAAAAAGGAAAAAAACAAAAGAGAGGTATACAGCACTATATACGGCACTAAATGTTATGTAATGCTGTGTTAAACACTGCAATACACTCACACTACACTATACTCACACTATACTCACACTATACTCACACTATACTCACACTATACTCACACTATACTCACACTATACTCACACTATACTCACACTATACTCACACTATACTCACACTATACTCACACTATACTCACACTATACTCACACTATACTCACACTATACTCACACTATACTCACACTATACTCACACTATACTCACACTATACTCACACTATACTCACACTATACTCACACCTTACACTATACTTGCACTATACTCACACTATAGTCACTCACAATACACTGACACACTACACTATACTCACACTACACTCCACGCTCAGAGTCACAATAACTCGCTAGTAGCAAACAGAGCCCTGCTATATCTATCTCTATTCCAACAACACACTGCAAAAGGTTCCCGTGGGAAGGAACCTTTTATAGGGTGGGGTGGGACTATGAGCACTGAGCCATGATTAGGCAAAGTCATCATCACTTTGTCCAATCATGGCTCTGACTGTGCTCTGTGACCTGACTGGGAAATTTATTGCTATAGACAAACATGTAAAACATGTGTAAAAAAAAAAAAAAGTTACTGATCACTTCCCCAGAGTAGTACAATGTTACTATGGTAACAATATATTGTTCTGGTCAAAGTGTGTTAAATAAAAAAATCGTGAAAAAAAGATAATAAATAATAAAAATTAAAATTAAAAAAAATATATACTTTTTTTTTTTCAGACTATCACCAGTGTGAACTTGTGTCCCTGATCACTGCCACGCCAGTTATATGACGACCCTGTACTGCACTAGTGACAGTATGTAAAAAAATAAATACAATTATTTCTTCCTACAAAAAATTATGACAAAAAATTACAACTTAAAAAAAAACTCGCCATGCGTCTTAGTAAATACCTTGGACTGTCTACATTCAAAAACGGCGTGGGGGTCCCCCCAAAATCCATACCAGACCCTTATCCGAGCACGCAGCCCAGCCGGTCAGGAAAGGGGGTGCGGACGAGCGAGCGCCCCCCCTCCTGAACCGTGCCGGCCGCATGCCCTCAACATGGGGGGGTGGGTGCTTTGGGGCAGGGGGCGCCCTGCGCCCCCCCACCCCAAAACACTCTTTCCCCATGTTGATGAGGACAAGGGCCTTTTCCCGATGTAGCGGCCTCACTCTCTCTCTATCAGTTATATGGCTGTTGTCTAGGGGTACCTGGGAGAGAGAGTGCAGGAACACTACGCCAAGCTCTCACCTCGTATGTGTATGAGGGTTGAGCAAAGTCACTTAAATTACCTTCGGGTCTGTTCTCTGCATACGGAGCCTCTGTTTCTTCCGTGGAGATGTGTCTACCAGTAATAGAGCCCCACACCATTAAAAGTCCAACACTCTTTTATTTCTCCATTTGCCAGGATGAACATAATCAGTTGAACTCTTGTAACAGACAGACAGGGGTGTGGATGCAAGTAGGCCCAGGCACAAATGAACTCTCCTATTCCTTTTGCGTGCGAATAGGCTTGGCGCACGGTCTCTGCCACCGACCGTGAAGTTGGTAGCTGCCACCTACCGAGTGAACTGTTGCAGCCCCTGCCACAGGCCTGAATGTAACGATCTCTGCCACTGACCTTAGAACATGGACCACCTTCCGTGTGAATACAGCCCCTGTTTGGAAAGGACATCCATCCCGACGGTCTCCGGAGGCCCTGTCCCGGCACTGGCAATATGCTGCACCAGATCTACGGGAAGGTCACCTGCACGGTCCGTTACACCTGGATTCAGGTACCCGATACTGTGGGCACCTTAGGACGATTTCTCCCGGGCGGGACCCAGTGGAAGAAGCTGGGCCCCAGGCCTGAATGATGTACCTCACCCCAGACTGAGGGTGTCTGGGGTGACTCCCGAACTCCACGTGTCCAGACCTACGCCGCCTGGACACCGACCGCGGACAGCAGCCCTCAGGCTGAAGGTGCCTGGGGTTTCGGACCCCGTGGCGAAGATGTCCGCCCCTTTATACCCTCTCCCAGCAAGCACGGCGGGTTCCCCGCCCCGCTGTACAACCGCTGCGAAAGGTCACAAAGGGTACGGCACTGCAGTGATGGTTCAACCCTGGCCCAAAGTGACAGCGCCACCTGCTGGGTCGCAGGGAACTAGACATCACTGATGTCTTCACCCGAATTAACCATTCTGAAAAGTACATACCCACTACACTGACAACCCTTGGTTGTCGGGAGGTTTTAAACGGAATCTGGGAGCCCCCTTTAATAAGGGGGCCCCCCACCCTATGTGAATGAGTATGGGGTACATCATACCCCTACCCATTCACCTGGGGGGAAAAAATGTCAAGAAAAAAAACACACTAGACAGGTTTTTAAAGTCATTTATTAGGCAGCTCCGGGGGCCTTCTTCCGACTTCGGGGGTCTTCTTCCGACTTCGGGGGTCTCTTCCGACTCTCCGGCCTCTCCTCCCGCTCTCCGGTCTTTCCTGCCTTCTGCCGGGCACCTCCGCTATATTCTGCCAGCTCTTTTAATAGCAGCGGCCCGGTCTTCCCCGTCGTCTTCTTCCCTCTTCTCCCGATGTTGAGACGCCGCTGTCTCCCGCTGTAATGCCGTGTGCGCGGCGTGCAACGACTTATATAGGGATGGGGCGTGGTCACCGGGTGATGTTTGAGATTTGGGGTGCACACCCTAATGCAATAGGCTGCGCACACCTATGGCTGTGCTGCTATCAATCTATCAAATCACCACCGAGACTGTGGAGAAGAGGATGCCGGGGACGAGCTGAGCAGGTGAACTGGCTCAGGTAAGTAAGTAAGGTGCTGGGGGGCCCGTGATTGCCAGGTGTTTTTTTGCCTTAATGCATAGGATTCATTAAGGTGAAAAAACACGAACCTTTACAACCCCTTTAACCTACACAAGTTGATAAACACTTGGTTATCCCTTTCATGACTTATGCTGCGTACACACGACCGTTTTTAATGACGAGAAAAAT
The DNA here is from genome assembly GCA_029206835.1 of Rana muscosa. Lineage (NCBI taxonomy): Eukaryota > Metazoa > Chordata > Amphibia > Anura > Ranidae > Rana > Rana muscosa. Next base: position 125,652,972 of record CM055127.1, on the reverse strand, counting down.
TAAATTTTTTAAATTGTCATTAAAAATGATCGTGTGTGGGCTTCAGAGCATTTTTCACGACGTGAAAAACGGCCATGAAAAAATTGGAACATGCTCTAATTTTTCAAAAAAATGCGCATGCTCAGAATCAAGTATGAGACGGGAGGGCTCGTTGTGGTAAAACTAGCGTTCGTAATGGAGATAGCACATTCGTCACGCTGTAACGGACTGAAAAGCACGAGGCTGAAAAGCGCGAATCGTCGCTCAACAAACTTTACTAACATGAAGGGTGGCGCCATCCGAATGGAACTTCCCCTTTATAGTGCCGTTGTACGTGTTGTACGTCACCGCGCTTTACTCAAGCATTTTTTTTCATGATCGTGTGTAGGCAAGGCAGGCTTGAGAAGAATCACGTCGAGAAAAATGCTGTTTTTTTCAATGACATTAAAAACGGTCGTGTGTACGCGGCATAAGCCTATTTCTGACATTTGGTGTTTACAAGTTAAAATCCGTATTTTTTGCTAGAAAATTACTTAGAACCCCCAAACATTATATACCGTATATACTCGAGTATAAGCCGAGATTTTCAGCCCTTTTTTTGGGGCTGAAAGTCCCCCCCTCTGCTTATACTCGAGTCAGAAATTTTTACATTGTAAATATTACCTGTAAAGAAGTTGCGGCTGCGGCGTCCATCGTTCAAATTCCGCGGCGTCCATCGTTCAAATTCCGCGGTCTCTTCCTGTTCCTTCCTTGATAGGCGAGTCTCAGCAGACACTCTCCGCCTATCACGAACGTTCTCTCATCCTCAGTTTTCCAGCAGACGTCTGTGATTGGCGGAACACCCAACACAGTGTCTGCTGGGAAAACTAAGGATGAGAGAATGATCGTGATAGGCGGAGAGTGTCTGCTGAGACTCGCCTATCAAGGAAGGAACAGGAAGAGACCGCGGAATTTGAACGATGGACGCCGCGGAATTTGAACGATGGACGCCGCAGCCGCAACTTCTTTACAGGTAATATTTACAATGTAAAATAGGGAACAGCGAGCTAGGGAACAGTAGGGCATTGGCTTATACTCGAGTCAGTAAGGTTTCCCAGTTTTTTTGGGCAACATTAGGTACCTCGGCTTATACTCGAGTCGGCTTATACTCGAGTATATATGGTATATTTTTTTAGCAGAGAATCTAGAGAATAAAATGTCGATTGTTGCAATATTTTATGTCACACGGTATTTGTGCTGCGGTGTTTTAAACGCAACTTTTTGGGAAAAATTTACTTTCATGAATTTAATTTTTTTTTAAAAGTAAAGTTAACCCAATTTTTTTGTATAATGTAAAAGATGATGTTAAGCCGAGTAAATAGATACCAAACATGTCATGCTTTATAATTGCACGCACTCGTGGAATGGCGACAAACTACGGTACCTAAAAATCTCCATAGGTGACGCTTTAATTTTTTTTACGGTTACCAGGTTAGAGTTACAGAGAAGATCTAGGGCTAGAATTATTGCTCTCACTCTGACGATCGCGGCGATACCTCACATGTGTGGTTTGAACACCGTTTACATATGTACATATATGTGTGTATGCGTTTTATTTGCTGCGCGAGCTCGCGGGGATGGGGGCGCTTTAAAAAACTTTTTTTTTCTTATTTATTTTATTTATATTTATAATATAAAATTGTGTTTTAAAAAATAATAATAATTTTGATCACTTTTATTGCTGTCACAAGCAGGGCCGGATTCCTGACAAGGCCACCGAGGCCGGGCCTCGGGGCGGCAGTGGGTGCAGGGGCGGCGCCGCGCAGTGTGGGGGGGGGGGGAAATCCCGTGTCAGTGTGTGTCACTCTGGCTCCGTCAGCCTAATTTTTATTTCCTGTGTCCCCCTGTGATCCGGCCGCCATGTTTAATGTCAGCTGGGCGGCCGGCGCTCTGTGATTGGGCGAATGGGGTCATGTGAGGCGGCGGGGCTGACCTGTCCTTAATGCTCCTGGAGTCCCGCCTCTGCTATCTTCTCCTCCTCCCCCTCTCCTCTCCTCAGTATCTGGGACGCCTCATTCCCCGTTGATTGTGGCAGACAGCCAGAGTGTGTTGCAGACAAGAGATCAGATCGATGGTGTACAAAAAAAAGCAGGTGAGACGAGCGAGCAGCTACTACTGCAACTAATCATCCTCTCCAAGGCAAAGCCAGCACTGTGAGTTCTGCCTTTCTCTTCACAAGAAGTGCATGCAGACTTTCCTGGCTTCCTATTGGCTGTGAGACTCGGGACACTGAGCTGCTTCCAGTCCAATGAGTCCATGCAGTATACTGCTCAGAGCTCTGCTAGTCTGCTGTCTGCTGTCTGCTGCTGTAAATGTAAATGGACATCTCTGGGTCACTCAGCATGGATAACACAGTCACATAGGGCAAACTACACTCATACAATCTACACTACACACATACACAGAGCATCACCCTCTCCCCCACTTATCCCAAATGTCCCTCCTGTCCCCCCACTTATCCCAAATGTCCATCCTGTCCCCCAACTTATTCCCAATGTCCCTCCTGTCCCCCCACTTATCCCAAATGTCCGTCATCTCCCCCACTTATCCCAAATGTCCCTCCTCTCCCCCCACTTATCCCAAATGTCCGTCATCTCCCCCCACTTATTTCCAATGTCCGTCATCTCCCCCACTTATCCCAAATGTCCGTCATCTCCCCCACTTATCCCAAATGTCCCTCCTCTCCCCCCACTTATCCCAAATGTCCCTCCTCTCCCCCCACTTATCCCAAATGTCCCTCCTCTCCCCCCACTTATCCCAAATGTCCGTCATCTCCCCCCACTTATCCCAAATGTCCGTCATCTCCGCCCACTTATCCCAAATGTCCCTCCTGTCCCCCCACTTATCCCAAATGTTCCTCCTGTCCCCCCACTCATCCCAAATGTCCCTCTTGTCCCCCCACTTATCCCAAATGTCCCCCCACTTATCCCAAATGTCCGTCATTTCCCCCCAATTATCCCTCAAGCCTGCACACCGTACACAGATCACCCCTCAATCCCCCATACACAGATCACCCCTCATTCCTGCACACCGTACACAGATCACGCCTCAATCCCCCATACACAGATCACCCCTCATTCATGCACACCGTACACAGATCACCCCTCAATCCTGTACACAGATCACCCCTCAATCCTGTACACAGATCACCCCTCAATCCCCCATACACAGATCACCCCTCAATCCTGCACACCATACACAGATCACCCCTCAATCCCCCATACATAGATCACCCCTCAATCCTGCACACCATACACAGATCACCCCTCAATTCCCTATACACAGAACTCCCCTCAATCCTGCACACCAAACACAGATCACCCCTCAATCCTGCACACCATACACAAATCACCCCTCAATCCTGCACACCATACACAGATCACCCCTCAATCCTGCACACCATATACAGATCACCCCTCAATCCTATACACTGTACACAGCTCACCCCTCCAATCCTATACACTGTACACAGCTCACTCCTCAATCCTCATACATTTTCTACGTAGGTGCACCCGTATGATTTTTCCATTAGTATATGTGCGTTTTCAGGGTTGGGGGACTTTTCGGGGGTTTTTTTGGGGGGGGGGCGGCATTGAAGGACCCGGCCTTGGGGCGGCAAAGGGAGTAAATCCGGGCCTGGTCACAAGGAATGTAAACATCCCTTGTGACAGTAATAGGTGGTGACAGGTACTCTTTATGGAGGGATCGGGGGTCTAGAAGACCCCAAATCCCTCCTTTGCACTTCAAAGTATTCAGATTGCTGAAAACTGCGATTCTGAATACTGTATACTTTATAAAATCCGGCGCCATTGGCAGCCGAGTAAAATGGAAGTGACGTTGTGAAGTCGCTTCCATGTTTACATTCAAGAGACTGGCAAAAAGCCGTTTACGGCTTCATTAAGGTTGCCACCTGTCCAGTATTCACCTGGACAGTCCGGGTTTTAAATTATGTGTCCGGGTTTCAGCCCACCTGAAACCCGGACACAATATTCAGACTGGGCTGTGGCTCCCCCAAGTAACCGAGATAGTCACACACAATCTGTTGCCATCCGGGAGCTGTGGGCAGCCATCTGGGGCCAGGTTTGGCATCCCTGAAGGGTGGGGCGATGATATCATAAGAGCAATTTTGCCACACCCACCGTTCCTGTGGCGTGCTCGGCTTTTAGCCGCATCTGTTGTTATGCCTGGATAGCCAATCACCCGCTCTAAACAACGGTACCGGGATCATGCCTGCAGTTGCAGGCATGATCCCGGTATAACCCCCGAAAGCCGAGGCCGCTTATGTGCGTACGCTCGGCGGGAAAGGGATATGGACTTTTGTAAATATAAGTTTTTGTGTATGAGAAGAGTTTAGGTAGTGAGCAGAGCTGTGTATATAATAATTTCATTCTAGGGCAATTGATTGCCTTGTCTTAGCTGCAGCTCATAATAAGGCGGTATTCACAGCACCTTTATTTCTCGCACACAAATATATCAGTTTTTTTAGAAACACATTTGTAGCGGGTATTTGATTTTAGGGGAGGCATCTGGGTGGTAGTGTAACCCAGATGCATTGATTGTCAGGGAATCTGAGAAACTTTTGTGGTTCTTGGAGGACTCTGGTGATGTGAGGTTCCCTGTGGCCTACAGGTGGCGGTGTCGCCGTGGGCTGGAGTTGAACACTCACCGCAAGACTGCTTCCTTTTTGTCCTTTCCTGGCGCTGGTACAGCAGGGCGGGGAACTTGCTGTGACGCAAAGGGCGAGGGGATAAAAGGGGCGGACGCCCTGACCTTAGGGTTCAGAGTCGGAGGACGCAGCCGCACCTAGGCACCTTCAGCTTGGGTGCTGGCGTTCCGGAGTTCCGGGCCCAGGTGCCCTTGACCTGGCCAGAGCGAGAGATGGAGTCCATCTCAGGCACCTTTAGCCTGGGGTGAGGTACTATGGCGGAGGCCTGGAGCTCAGTACCTTCGACTGAGTTCCGCAAGAGTGGAGGAATCCGAGGGGGCCCTAACTCCTTGGGTGCCCGTGTCTGAGGTCGAGAAGACTGGTGAGCGGAACTTCTCTGGAGAGGCCTGCGGTGACTCCCTTGGACGGATTACCTTCCCCTGACAGGGGCTGTGCTAGCGAAGGTAATTCATGTTCTGTTCTATATAGTCAGTGGCAGTGACTATTCGCCACTGGTGATACTACAGTGGTTAGCTCTATCATGAAGAATTGTGCCTTGGCCTACTCCCCACAAAGACTGAAGTGTTATATGGGTCTCAACCTGTCTGTGCTGTATGACTATTTATTGAGAAGAATAAATACGAGTTGGACCTTTTCAGTGTGTGGAACTCTGTGTCATGGATATGCACTAATGTCTGTCTGCCATCTTACCTTTTCCTCCTCATGTGTTCATCTTAGAGGCCGGACTCTTTCACCTGGCTTCCTTTATATCTCCTCCCAGCCTGACTCCACCCCAGGCCCTATCACAGAACACTATATTAACCTGTGCACTGCAAGCCTGCCTTGCTGATCACCGTGTTTGTTTTAGCATTGTGTGTTTGGGTTCCTGCCTGCTGTGTGCTACGTCTGTCTCTGTGTTACGATATTGGCTTGTTCCCGACTATCCCTGTCTGCTTGTGACCTTGACCTTCGGCTTGTCCTTCGTTTATCCTTGTCTGCTTGTTGCCCTGACCTTGGCTTTTCCCTCACTATTCTTGTATCCTGTGCTGCTACTTCCCCTCTCTCCTCCTTACCATATGGGGCGTGAGCTAGGGGACTCTAGGGGCCGCGACCTGGACCCAGCTGCAGCGTAACATCCTCACCACTAGAGGCTCTGGTGAAAACCTGCTGGGTCTTAGACTCCGCACCCTGGGGAATCTCGGCTCTAGCTTCCTGTGGATCCCGGTTGTGCTCCTCTGGTCCCGCTTTCCACAACCACCCAGTATTCCATCTGCAGCAGTCAGCCACAGGGTTCACTACCTTGTGGTGCACTCCTGACCCCCTACGGTGTGTATCTGTCATCTGGCCACAGGTGACCTGACACTCTGGTTACTAGGAGCAAAGAGGAGTCAATCCGAGGAGAGGATTTGACTCTGGGACACATACACAAGCCCGATAGTTCTGGCCTTCACCTCTACACCTTGGAGCACATGGGCCGTGGTGTATCTCATTCCTCTCTCCCAGGTACCTCTAGACAACAGCCGTATAACCGATAAAGCTAGAGAAAGGGTGAGGTCGCTACACATTTATTTAGATCAATAGCACACTGAATTTTTCCACAGCGTGGCATTTAGCATATTTTTTTAATAGTGTACTAATGGCCCTAGCTGGGAAGGGGTTAACATCTCGGGTGATCAAGGGGTTAAATGTGTGCCTAACAATGCGTAATGTGTGCTGTTTTGTAATAAAGATCTCTTTGTTTCTTACCCCTGCTTCACAGGGACAAGAAACAGAGAGATCGTTCCCCCTGTACAGAGCCCTGTGTTGATAGTCAAAACAAGACACTGGGTTGTGATTGGATGCCGATCAGCAGGTCCCTACAGGTATGTTACACTGCCCATACTTGTTCCCCTGCCGCAGTATATGTACTACAGGAAATCGGCAAGCGGTTCAATTAATACATAAATAATAAATTAATGTTCTGGCAAATATAACGCAATAACGTGAACAAAAGAACATAAGTGCATGTGCAATATGCGGCTTTTCACATGTTTTCTATGCTGGCTAGGAAGCTGAACAGATGTTCAGTGTCATGAGGACTAATCAAGAGTACAACAGCATCTATGATATCCCCACCCAGGGGCCGCTCCTCCTTAATTAATTTTACCACTATTGGCTTGACTTGATCACTAGGATACAGTTGTGGTGGCCAGGGAAACAAAGAAAGTATATACCCATTAACGGAAGCAGCTGTGGCATCTATACGCCTACCGCACATGACTTTCAATATATATATATAAATATTTCAGTATACAGTATACACTGATCGACAAGACTTAACCACTTCGCGTCCGCGCTATAGCCGAATGACGGCTACAGCACGGACCTGCTTTGCCAGGAGGCCGTAAATAGACGTCCTCCACTTCGCACGCTACCCGCGCGGCGTGATCACCGAGTCACTGAGACTCGGGTCATCACAGATCCCGGCCCCTTACCAGGTGATCAGCTGTTAGCCAATAACAGCTGATCACGTGATGTAAACAAAAGCTCGGTAATCTTTTTTTATTTCTCGTCACGCTGACAGCGTGAGGAGAAAATAAAGCCGATCACCGGCTTTTGTGCAAGGGACATCGTACCGAAGGGGAAAAGGCACATCCGCCGCATCTGTGCCCACCAGTACCACCTGCCAGTGCCACCTGCCAGTGTCCACAGTGCCCACCAGTGCAAAAAAGTGCCACCTATCAATGCCCACCAGTGGTGCCAATCAGTGCCTCATCAGTGCCACCTAGCAGTGCTGCCTATCAGTGTCACCTACCAGTGCCGATCAGTGCCCATCACTGCCACCTATCAGTGCCACTTCTCAGTGCCACCTATCAATGCCCTTTAGTGCCTCCTCTGTGTCCCCTCTCAGTGCCCACCAGTGCCACCTATCAGTGCCCATCACTGTCACCTATCAGTGCCACTTCTCAGTGCCCACCAGTGCCACCTATCAATGCCCTTCAGTGCCACTTCTCAGTGTCCCCTCTCAGTGCCCACCAGTGCCGCCTATCAGTGCCCACCAGTGCCGCCTATCAGTGCCCACCAGTGCCGCCTATCAGTGCCCATCAGTGCAGCCCATTGGTGCCCATCAGTGCAGACCATCGGTGCCAATTAGTGCAGCCTATCAGTGCCCAGCAATGCAGCCTCATCAGCGTACATCAATGAAGGACAAAAATAACATGTTTGCAAAATTTTATAACAAAATATAAAAAATAAATAAAAAATTCAGTCTTTTTTTAAGAAAAAATAAAAACTGCAGAGGTGATCAAATACCACAAAAAGAAAGCTCTATTTGTGGGAAAAAAGTTATAAAAATTTAATTTGGGTACAGTGTTGTATGACCGCGCAATTGTCATTCAAAGAGTGAGAGCGCTGAAAGCTGAAAATTGGTCTGGGCAGGAGGGGGGTTTAAATGCCCAGTAAGCAAGTGGTTAAAAAAAATGACAAAATCCTCCTAAAATTCAAACTCGCACAATGATATTGGTATAAATATTAATAATATCCCACTCCCAAATCCCAATGAGCAGCATAATCTGCCAAGATCTTCAAATAGATATAATGTAATGCCCCTAAACCACACTATTGTCACAGACACATCACTGCACCAGCAGGCATAAACAGATTCATTTACAATCTTCCTGTGTTTAATCTCAAAAGCCTTCAGATATATAAATATATACACCCACCAGCCACTTTATTAGGTAAACCTGTTCAATTGCTTGATGACACTAATTGCTAATCAGTCAATCACATGGCAGCAACTCAATGCATTTAGGTATCTAGACATGGTAAAGAAGACTTGCTAAAGTTCAAACCGAGTATCCCAAGGGGATTTTAGTGACTTTGAATGTGACATCTCTCGGGTTTACAAAGAATAGTCAGAAAAAGAGAAAATATCCAGTGAGCGGCAGTTATGTGGACGAAAATGCCTTGTTGATGTCAGAGGTCAGAGGCGAATGGGCAGACTGGTTTCGGGATGATAAAAAAGCAACAGTAACACAAATGACCACTCGTTACAACCAAGGTATGCGTAATACCATCTCTGAATGCACAATACATAGAACCTTGAAGCAGATGGGCTACAGCCGCAGAAGACAACACCGGGTGCCACTCCTGTCAGCTAAGAACAGGAAACTGAGGCTACAATTCTCACAGGCTCACCAAAATTGGACAATAGTACATTGGAAAAATGTTGCCTGGTATGAGGAGTCTCCATTTCAGCTGCGACATTCACATGGTAAGGTCAGGATTTGGCATAAACATGAAAGCATGGATCCATCTTTCCTTGTATAAACGGTTCAGGCTGGTGGTGGTGTAATGGTGTGGGGGATATTTTCCTGGCACACTTTGGGCCCCTTAGTACCAATTGAGCATCGTTTAACCACTTCAGCCCCAGAAGAATTTAGCCCCTTCCTGACCAGAGCACTTTTTGCGATTCGGCACTGCGTCGCTTTAACTGACAATTGCGCGGTCGTGCGACGTGGCTCCCAAACAAAATTTACGTCCTTTTTTTCCCACAAATAGAGCTTTCTTTTGGTGGTATTTGATCACCTCTGCGGTTTTTATTTTTTGCACTATAAACAAAAATAGAGCGACAATTTTGAAAAAAATGCAATATTCTTTACTTTTTGCTATAATAAATATCCACAAAAAATATATAAAAAAATTTTTTTTCCTCAGTTTAGGTCAATATGTATTCTACATATTTTTGGTAATAAAAAAAAAAAAAGAATCGCGTAATAAGCGTATATAGATTAATTTGCTCAAAAGTTATAGTGTCTACAAAATAGGGGATAGTCTTTTGGCATTTTTATTAATATTTTTTTTTTTTACTAGTAATGGCGGCGATTTGCGATTTTTATCGTGACTGCGACATTATGGCGGACACTTTTGGCGCTATTTTGGGACCATTGTCATTTATACAGCGATCAGTGCTATAAAAATTTACTGATTACTGTGTAAATGACACTGGCAGGGAAGGGGTTTACCAGTAGGGGGGAGGAAGGGATTAAAGCGGAGCTCCACCCTAACGTGGAACTTCCGCTCATCGGATTCCTCCCCCCCTCCGGCGCCACAATTGGCACCTTTCAGGTGTGAGGGGGGTGCAGATACCTATCTAAGACAGGTATTTGCACCCACTTCCGGGAATATACACCGTGGGTAGACTGCGGGCAGTGCGTCACTTCCCGGTCCCCCCTGTTGGGAAACACACGGCTCCCAGAACACAGCGGGGACCAGTGAAAGACGCGAGCGCTGCTCGCGCATGCGCAGTAGGGAACCGGGAAGTGAAGCCGCAACGCTTCAATTCCTGATTGCCTCACCCATGATGGCGGTGGGGGCAGCCGAGAGACGAGCGATTGCTCATCTTCTGCTGCGGACGTCGCTGGACTCCAGGACAGGTAAGTGTCATAATATTAAAAGTCAGCAGCTGCAGTATTTGTAGCTGCTGGCTTTTAATATTTTTTTACAGTGGAGCTCCGCTTTAAGTGTGTCCTAGGGTAAGGTGACCAGATTTTTAAAATGAAATCCGGGGACATATTTTTTTTTTTTTTACTAGTAATGGCGGCAATCAGCGACTCTCTGCCCGTTGCCGCCGCCTCCCGCCTCACAGCCAGTCAAGTCTTACTCTCCAGGCCCCGGCTACAACTGGGTGGGGAGCGGAGGAAGATCACTTCATCAGGGAAAGCAAGGAGATAAGCAGGCAGGCGGCTGGCCGGGACTTGAGCCAAGGCAAAAGAATATGCAAGCGGAGCTGGATGGGCATGCGCCCGACACTGAAGAAATATTCCCTCCGCTCCGACCAGCACATGATCATCAGAAACGGGGCACAGATAAACAAAAAAATACACCCCCCTAAGCTAGGAGTGGGGGTGTGTAATGCCATTTTTTTTTTATTCTGCACTGACCGTCTTTGAAATTGCCCCAGACCCTGTTCAAATCCAATCCGGGGACAAAACCGGGGACAGACTTGGTCCGGGGACAGTGTCCTTAATCCGGGGACTGTCCCCTGAAACCGGGGATGTCTGGTCACCCTATCCTAGGGAATGAGGGGAGTGGGGGCTGGGCTACCAGTGACACGACAGAGATCACTGCTCCCGATGACAGGGAGCAGTAGATCAGCATCCTGCCACTAGGCAGAACAGGGAAATGCCTTGTTTACATAGGCATCTCCCTGTTCTGCAGATCCGTGACATGATCGCAGGACACCGGCGGACATCGAGTCCACGGGTCCTGCAGGCACGGTCACGGGGCTTGGAGCGTCGTCCCAGAACGAGAGCCGATTTGACGGTGGGTGGGCAGCAAGTAGTTAAAGACCACCAAAGGAAAGCTCTACTTGTGTGAACAAAATTATAAAATGTATTTGTGTTCAGTGTTGCATGACCATGCAATTGTCATTCAAAGTGTGACAGCGCCGAAAGCTGGCTTGAGCAGTAAGGGGGTCAAAATGGCCAGTATTGAAGTGGTTAAAAATAAGACCCCTTTCACACTGAGGCGCTTTTTTAGGCGTTTTAGCGCTAAAAGTAGCGCCTGTAAAGCGCCTCTCATGCCTCCCCAGTGTGAAAGCCAGAGTGCTTTTCACAGAGGCGGTGCGCTTGCGGGATGGGAAAAAAATGTCCTGCAAGCGGAATCTTTGGGGTGGTTTGGGAGCAGTGTTGCCCTGCCCATTGAAATGAATGCATTTTAACCCTTTCTACGGCCGCTAGCTGGGGGTTAAAAACGCCCCGCTACCGGCAGAAAAGCGCCGCTAAAACTAATGCCGCTTTACTGCTGACGCTAGACACTTTCAGTATAAAAATAGGAAGTCATTTAGGATACACAGTGTTTGAACAAACTAAATGTCATTCAATTACAGTTTATATCTACTGAAATTAGTTTTACTGCAAGAAAATAAAAACACATGATTAATGCCGTAGACAAGCTCAGATATGAGCAGCCCATCAGCACACACCGCCACATCTTTCCTCACACACTGGTACTGTACAGCTCAGGCAGTATTACCACAGCGTGAGAATAGAACGTAGTGCGCATGCGCTGCCCTATAGAACCCCGCGCTTTCTGAGCCCTTTGAGTCACCGTACGGCAGTGGTTGTCATGGCAACGAACGCCTCCGCCTGGTTACGGCCTGCTTCTTGCAGTAGTCTCCTGTTGTGAAGCGGAATACGGCGGCAGCAGCAGCAGCATCATGTCTTACCGGGACCTGCGGAGTAAGAGCTGTTCTTCTATCTGTTCTCCTGTGTTATGTATTACACTTCCTTCTTATGGAGCTGGAAGCACCTAGACATGTCTGTGTGTACACCTCTCTGTTAGTATTACAGGTATTTATACCTCACAGCTGTCCTGTAGTCCACAGAGGCGCCTGTGTGAGGGGATAGCATGGTCACCCACTGCCCCTGGTTCCTGGGGACAATTAGAGGGGCCCTGTGGCCCTCAGTAGATCACCATTAGGGCTGATATAGTTTTCCAGGTGTGTCCCCGGAATGTCTTGTCCTCAATAACAAACCAAATGATCAAATCAGGAAAACGCTTCACTGCGACAGGCTGAGCTTACAGATGCGGTCACGGGGTGGTAAAAATGTACGTTTTAGGTGCATTTTTACTGCCCCCATTAACCACTTGGAAGATTCCCCTCCATGACTAAGGATGAGCTCAGGCGTGTTCGCAAACCTCACGTGCAGAGCCCGCCAGAAAGTCGGCACGGCACATCGCTAATCAAAGTCAATGAGACATTTTCCCGTTCCGCGGCTGCAGAGATCAACAAATGTCTCACTGCTTGTGATTAGCGCAGTGCAGACTTCCTGGCGGGCTCTGGACGTGCGGTTTGCGAACACGCCTGAGCCTCATGCTTATTCATGACCAGGCCATTTTTTGCGATACGGCACTGCGTTACTTTAACTGACAATTGCGCGGTCCTGCGACGCTGTCCCCGAATAACATTTATGTCCTTTTTTTCCCCACAAATAGTTTTCTTTTGGTGGTATTTGATCACCTCTGCAGTTTTTTATTTTTTGCGCTATAAACAAAAAAAGAAGACCGACAATTTAAAAAAACAAACAAACAAAAAAAACAACAATATTTTTTATTTTCTGCTAGAATACATATCCAATAAAATGTTTAAAAAAAAAATCAAATTTCTTCATCAATTTAGGCCAATGTGTATTTTGCTACATATTTTTGTCCTGTGTAAATTCAGCTTACAGATTTTTATGTAAAGGTGAACTTGCCCTTTAACACTTAACAGCCCCGGAACCATTATGCTGGTCAAAGACCAGAGCACTTTTTTCGATTCGGCACTGCTTCGCTTTAACTGACAATTGCGTGGTTGTGCGACGTGGCTCCCAAACAAAATTTACGTCCTTTTTTTCCCCCACAAATAGAGCTTTCTTTTGGTGGTATTTGATCACCTCTGCGGTTTTTATTTTTTGCACTATACACAAAAATATAGCGACAATTTTGAAAAAAATTCTATAATTTTTACTTTTTGCTATAATAAATATCCCCCAAAAATATATAAAAAAAACTATTTTTTTTTCACAGTTTAGGCCGATACGTATTCTTCTACATATTTTTGGTAAAAAAAAAATCGCAATAAGCATATATTGATTGGTTTGTGCAAAAGTTATAGCGTCTACAATATGGGGGATAGATTTATGGCATTTTTATTATAATTTTTTTTTTTTTACTAGTAATGGCGGCGATCAGCGATTATTATTTATTTATATATTTTTTAAAATGTATTTTATTTTATCATGACTGCGACATTATGGCGGACACATCGGACACTTTTGACGCATTTTTGGGACCATTGTCATTTTGCTATAAAAATACACTGATTACTGTGAAAATGACACTGGCAGTGAAGGGGTTAACCAGTAGGTGGCGCTGTAGGGGTTAAGTGTGTCCTGGGGAGTGATTTTAACTGTAGGGGGGATGGGCTGTGTGTGACACGACACTGATCACCGCTTCCGATTACAGGGAGCTGTGATCAATGTCCTGTCACTAGGAAGAGTGGGGAAATGCTTGTTTACATCAGCATTTACCCGTTCTTCCTCACCGTGAGACGATCGCGAGTATGCCCGCGGTCATCGAGTCCGCGGGACCCACGGTCGGGCTCACGAAGCTTGCGGTGGGCTCGCGCCCCCGTCCACAATGCCGCTTCTTTAAAGAGGAAGTATATATACGTCCTTCTGCCTGCCCGTGCCGTGCTGTCGACATATATCGTCGTGCGCTGGTCTGCAAGCAGTTAAGACTTGTTTAGGCAGACAGCAATCTATGATGGATCCTCCCCCCTCTTGAATGCCTGGTTTGTTTGTTTTTTTCTCCCAGCCAAAGCTGTTTAAAAAAAATATATATATATATATATATATATATATATATATATATATATATATATATATATATATATATATATATATATTTATATATTTATTTTATTATTATTGAAATGCTACACCACAACGGTACGGTTGCAGTTGTGGCGTGATTCCATTGACTGGCAAATTTGACAAGCCTGTCATACGCAATAAGTTGAGTTAAAAAAAAAAATTTGTGGCATGTGTACATTTTTTGTTTATTAAAAAGTCTTACAAATATACAACTTAAAGTGATTGTAACGTCTCCTTCCCCCTTTTTTTTTTTTTTAAAGAACAAACATGTTATACTTGCCTCCTCTGTGCAGTTGGTTTTGTACAGAGCAGCCCAGATCCTCTTCTTGGGTGTCTTTTTGCTGCTCCTGGCCCCTCCCACCTATGGAGTGCCCCCTCATACAGTAGCTCTCTATGGGGGCACCCGAGCCGAGTCAGAGCTCCGTGTATCCATTCCGACCTGGCCCCCGCCCTCTCTCTCCCCTGATTGGCTGATTGACAATGACGCCGCTGCTGTGTTTCAGCCAATCAGGAGGAGTGTCCCAGATGGCTTAGACACTCGTAGACATCGCTGGAGAGGGAAGGGGCTCAGGTAAGTAATTGGGGGGTGCTGGGGAGGCTGCTACACACTGAAGGTTTTTGATCTTAATGCATTAGGATCAAAAACCTTCTGCCTTTACAACTCCTTTTAGTTAAAAACATATTTACATATATACAGAATAAATAAAACATATAAAGCAACAAAAATAGCTCCAGCATAGAAAACAGAAAATTGCTTTTTTGCCAGAACTAAATATAGAAACCAAGACATATTTTAATATTAATATTATCACCATGATGCTCAACAAAACCCTAACCACTTAACGACCGCTCACTGTATATATACGTCGGCAGAATGGCACCGACAGGCACAATCACGTACAGTGTACGTGATTGCCTTTGTATAGTTGGGGGGTCCAATCGGACCCCCCTTCTATACAGTGAGCGGTCGTTATCCGTTGGGGAGCGATCCGGGATGAGGGGACGGCCGTTCGATTCCGGCCACCCCCCGCGATCGCCCCCGGCGAATGAGAAAGCTTCCTATGCTGTGTAATGTTTACACAGGCAGAGGAAGTGATGTCATCTCTCATGCGGTGCTCACATATACCGAGCGCCGTACAAGAGAAGACACACAGGTTAGTGCACAAACAGTACACTGACACCAGGACACATAGGAACATAAATCGCCCCCCCAGATCACCCCCCAGCCCCCAGTCACAGTGTCACTGATTGCAGTGACCATTTATTTACTGATCACTGCAATCAGTGACATTTGTGACTGTAAAAGTGTCACTACAGTTAAGCGGAGCTCCGCCGGAAAAAAAAATATTAAAAGCCAGCAGCTACAGCTACAGCAGCTGCTGGCTTTTAATATTTGGACACTTACCTGTCCTGGAGTCCAGCGACGTCCGCAGCAGAGGACGAGCGATCGCTCGTTGCTCTGCTGCTCCCTACGCCATCCTCACTGAGGGAACCAGGAAGTGAAGCCCTGTGGCTTCATGCCCGGTTCCCTACGGCGCATGCGCGAGTCGCGCTGCGCCGTTCTGATTCGTCCTCCTGTGTTCTGGGAGCCGAGTGTCTCCCAGAACACTACGGGAAGTCTGGGGGAAGTGACGTCACTCCCGCAGATTCCCGGAGAGAGGACTCCCGGATGTGGGTGAAAATACCTGTCTTAGACAGGTATCTTCACCCCCTCCCCCCTGAAAGGTGTCAATTGTGACACCGGAGGGGGGGGAGGGTTCCGATTAGCAGAAGTGAAAAATTAGGGTGGAGCTCCACTTTAGTTTAGGTCCAGTGTAGCCCCCTAACCCCCCCTAATAAAGGTTTAACCCCCTTGATCGCCCCCCAGGTAACCCTTTCACCCCCTATCACCACTGTCGCTAAGCGATCGTTTTTCTGATCGCTGTCTTATTGTCGGTGATGCCGATAGGTAGCCAGTTATTTTTTTTAGGTTCGCCGCAGGTTTTTATAGCGTCAGGTACCCCCATATATTACCTAATAAAGGTTTAACCCCTTGATTGCCCCCCCAGGTAACCCTTTCACTCCCTTTTGCCAGTGTCACTAAGCGATCGTTTTTCTGATCGCTGTATTACTTATGCTGGTACTGATAGCCAGTTATTTTTTTTAGGTTCGCCGCAGGTTTTTATAGCGTCAGGTACCCCCATATATTATCTAATAAAGGTTTTAACCCCCTAATTGCCCCTAGTTAACCCTGCGTCACACCCCAGGCAGTGTCAGGTTAGTGCCAGTAACGCTAACACCCACGCGTGAAGCATACACCTCCCTTAGTGGTATAGTATCTGAACAGATCAATATCTGATCTGATCAGATCTATACTAGTGTCCCCAGCAGTTTAGGGTTCCCAAAAACGCAGTGTTAGCGGGATCAGCCCAGATACCTGCTAGCATCTGCGTTTTGCCCCTCCGTCCAGCCCAGGCCACCCAAGTGCAGTATCGATCGATCACTGTCACTTACAAAACACAACACACATAACTGCAGCGTTCGCAGAGACAGGCCTGATCCCTGCGACTCCAGTGCTGTAGGAGGTGATTTCACCACCACAGTTAAAAAAAAAAAAAGCATATATGCCGAAGCATTGGGGCAGCAGGGGCGGAGGAGCGATTTTGCTCCTAATGCCGCATACATACGGTCGAAATTCCGACGGAGGCTTGCCCGTGGAAAAGTCCGACCATGTGTGTGCGGCATAATTTTTGCGGGAGGATGCCCCAATGCTTCGGCATATATAAATGGTGCATGTATGCCCATCATTAGAAGTGGGTGGATGAATGGCGGTATTCTAATGGTGGGCATACCCACCGATCAATCTCTTTTTTTTTTTTTTTGTTCAGCCAACAGGCTGCATGAAAAAAAAGATTACAATACATGTCCAACAAGGACCAGCAACGTACTGGTATGTTGCTGTACTTTGAATGTTTATACCAGATTGATGCCTGCGGGTTTAGGTATCATCTTGGTATCATTCTTTTCAGCCAGCGGCCGGCTTTCATGTAAAAGCAATCCTAGCGGCTAATTAGCCTCTGGACTGCTTTTACAAGCAGTGGGAGGGAATGTCCTCCCCGGATATAAAAAGCGCCGTTGGGAAAGCATTTTATCACACCGATCTTGGTGTGGTCAGATGCTTTGAGGGCAGAGGAAAGATCTAGGGTCCAATAAACCCCAGTTTTTTCAAAAAAAGAGTACCTGTCACTACCTATTGCTATCATAGGGGATATTTACATTCCCTGAGATAACAATAAAAATGATAAAAAAAAAAAATATATGGAAGGAACAGTTTAACCACTTAACGACCGCTCACTGTATATATACGTCGGCAGAATGGCACCGACAGGCACAATCACGTAGAGTGTACGTGATTGCCTTTGTACAGTTGGGGGTCCAATCGGACCCCCCTTCTATACAGTGAGCGGTGGCTAAGTGTCCGGGAGCGTTCCGGGATGAGGGGGCAGCCATTCGTTTCTGGCCACCCCCTCGCGATCGCTCCCGGCGAATGGAAATGCCCCCTCTGTCTGTGTCAGACAGAGGGAGCAGGAGGAAGTGATGTCATCTCTGGTGCGGCGCTCACAGATACCGAGCGCCGTACAAGAGAAGATATCAGGTCAGTGCACACAACACTACACTGACACCAGGACACATAGGGACATAAATCGCCCCCCCAGACACCCCAGATCACCCCCCAGATCACCCCCCCAGCCCCCAGTCACAGTGTCACTGATTGCAGTGACCATTTATTTAGTGATCACTGCAATCAGTGACATTTGTGACTGTAAAAGTGTCACCAAAGTTTAGTCTTAGGTCCAGTGTAGCCCCCTAACCCCCCCTAATAAAGGTTTAACCCCCTGATCACCCCCCAGATAACCCTTTCACCCCCTATCACCACTGTCGCTTAGCGATCATTTTTCTGATCGCTGTCTTAGCGTCAGTGATGCCGATCGGCAGCCAGTAATTTTTTTTAGGTTCGCCGCAGGTTTTTATAGCGTCAGGTACCCCAATATATTATCTAATAAAGGTTTAACCCCCTTGATCGCCCCCCAGGTAACCCTTTCACCCCCTATCACCACTAAGCAATCGTTTTTCTAAACGCTGTCTTAGTGTCTGTGATGCAGATCGGTAGCCGGTAATTTTTTTTAGGTTCGCCGCAGGTTTTTATAGCGTCAGGTACCCCAATATATTATCTAATAAAGGTTTAACCCCCTTGATCGCCCCCCAGGTAACCCTTTCACCCCCTATCACCACTGTCGCTAAGCAATTGTTTTTCTAAACGCTGTCTTAGTGTCGGTGATGCAGATCGGTAGCCGGTAATTTTTTTTAGGTTCGCCGCATGTTTTTATAGTGTCAGGTACCCCAATATATTATCTAATAAAGGTTTAACCCCCTTGATTGCCCCCCAGGTAACCCTTTCACCACTGTCACTAAGCGATCGTTTTTCTAAACGCTGTCTTAGTGTCTGTGATGCAGATCGGTAGCCGGTAATTTTTTTTAGGTTCGCCGCAGGTTTTTATAGCGTCAGGTACCCCAATATATTATCTAATAAAGGTTTAACCCCCTTGATCGCCCCCCAGGTAACCCTTTCACCCCCTATCACCACTAAGCAATCGTTTTTCTAAACGCTGTCTTAGTGTCTGTGATGCAGATCGGTAGCCGGTAATTTTTTTTAGGTTCGCCGCAGGTTTTTATAGCGTCAGGTACCCCAATATATTATCTAATAAAGGTTTAACCCCCTTGATCGCCCCCCAGGTAACCCTTTCACCCCCTATCACCACTGTCGCTAAGCAATTGTTTTTCTAAACGCTGTCTTAGTGTCGGTGATGCAGATCGGTAGCCGGTAATTTTTTTTAGGTTCGCCGCATGTTTTTATAGTGTCAGGTACCCCAATATATTATCTAATAAAGGTTTAACCCCCTTGATTGCCCCCCAGGTAACCCTTTCACCACTGTCACTAAGCGATCGTTTTTCTAAACGCTGTCTTAGTGTCTGTGATGCAGATCGGTAGCCGGTAATTTTTTTTAGGTTCGCCGCAGGTTTTTATAGCGTCAGGTACCCCAATATATTATCTAATAAAGGTTTAACCCCCTTGATCGCCCCCCAGGTAACCCTTTCACCCCCTATCACCACTGTCGCTAAGCAATTGTTTTTCTAAACGCTGTCTTAGTGTCGGTGATGCAGATCGTAGCCAGTATTTTTTTTTAGGTTCGCCGCATGTTTTTATAGCGTCAGGTACCCCAATATATTATCTAATAAAGGTTTAACCCCCTTGATCGCCCCCCCAGGTAACCCTTTCACCCCCATCACCACTGTCGCTAAGCAATCGTTTTTCTAAACGCTGTCTTAGTGTCGGTGATGCAGATCGGTAGCTGGTAATTTTTTTTAGGTTCGCCGCAGGTTTTTATAGCGTCAGGTACCCCCATATATTATCTAATAAAGGTTTTAACCCCCTGATTGCCCCTAGTTAACCCTTTCACCAGTGATCACCATATAAGTGTTACGGGTGACGCTGGTTAGTTAGTTTTCTTTTTATAGTGTCAGGGCACCCGCCGTGTATATAACCCAATAAAGGTTTAACCCCCTGATCGCCCGGCGGGTGATATCAATTAGGTTTTAGCGTCAGAGAGGGTCTGAGTCACACCCCAGGCAGCGTCAGGTTAGTGCCAGTAACGCTAACACCCACGCGTGAAGCATACACCCCCCTTAGTGGTATAGTATCTGAACAGATCAATATCTGATCTGATCAGATCTATACTAGCGTCCCCAGCAGTTTAGGGTTCCCAAAAATGCAGTGTTAGCGGGATCAGCCCAGATACCTGCTGGCACCTGCGTTTTGCCCCTCCGTCCAGCCCAGGCCACCCAAGTGCAGTATCGATCGATCACTGTCACTTACAAAACAAAAACACACATAACTGCAGCGTTCGCAGAGACAGGCCTGATCCCTGCGACTCCAGTGCTGTAGGAGGTGATTTCACCACCACAGTTAAAAAAAAAAAGCAAATATGCCGAAGCATTGGAGCAGCAGGGGCGGAGGAGCGATTTTGCTCCTAATGCCGCGTACATACGGTCGAAATTCCGACGGAGGCTTGCCCGTGGAAAATTCCGACCATGTGTGTGCGGCATAACTTTTTTGCGGGAGGATGCCCCCATGCTTCGGCATATATAAATGGTGCGTGTATGCCCATCATTGGAAGTGGGTGGATGAAGGGCGGTATTCTAATGGTGGGCATACCCACCGATCAATCTCTTTTTTCGTTCAGCCAACTGGCTGCATGAAATAAAAAGATTACAAAACATGTCCAACAAGGACCAGCAACGTACTGGTATGTTGCTGGACTTTGAATGTTTATACCAGAATGATTCCTGCGGGTTTAGGTATCATCTTGGTATCATTCTTTTCAGCCTGCGGCCGGCTTTCATGTAAAAGCAATCCTAGCGGCTAATTAGCCTCTGGACTGCTTTTACAAGCAGTGGGAGGGAATGCCCCCCCCCCCCGATATAAAAAGCGCCATTGGGAAATTGGGAAAGCATTTTATCACACCGATCTTGGTGTGGTCAGATGCTTTGAGGGCAGAGGAAAAATCTAGGGTCTAGAAGACCCCAGTTTTTTCAAAAAAAGAGTACCTGTCACTACCTATTGCTATCATAGGGGATATTTACATTCCCTGAGATAACAATAAAAATGATAAAAAAAAAATACTTGGAAGGAACAATTTAAAAATAAAATAAAAAAGCAAAATTAATAATAAAAAAAAAAGCACCCCTGTCCTGCCCTGCTCTTGCCCAATGGCGAACGCAAGCGTCGGTCTGGCGTCATATGTAAACAGCAATTGCACCATGCATGTGAGGTATCACCGCGAAGGTCAGATCGAGGGCAATCATTTTAGCAGTAGACCTCCTCTGTAAATCTACTGGGGTAACCTGTAAAGGCTTTTAAAAATGTATGTAGTTTGTCGCCAATGCGCGTTTGTGCGAAATTTTAAAGCATGTCGTGTTTGGTATCTATGTACTCGGCCTAAGATCATCTTTTTTATTTCATCAAACATTTGGGCAATATAGTGTGTTTTAGTGCATTAAAATTAAAAAAAGTGTATTTTTTAACCCAAAAAATGCGTTTGAAAAATCGCTGCGCAAATACTGTGTAGAAAAAAAAAATGCAACACCCACCATTTTAATCTGTAGGGCCTTTGCTTTAAAAATATATATAATGTTTGGGGGTTCAACATAATTTTCTTGCAAAAAAAAAAATGTTTTCATGTAAACAGTGTCAAAAAGGGCTTTGTCTTCAAGTGGTTAGAAGAGTGGATGTAAGCTTCCTAATGTTGTGTATAAAATGACAGAACAGTTCAAAACCCCCCCCAAATGACCCCATTTTGGAAAGTAGACACCCCAAGCTATATACTGAGAGGCATGTCGAGTCCATGGAATATTTTATATGTTGACACAAGTTGCGGAAAAACGACAATTTTTTTAAATTTTTTTTTTGCACAAAGTTGTCACTAAATGATATATTGCTCAAACATGCCATGGGCATATGTGGAATTACACCCCAAAATACATTCTGTTGCTTCTCCTGAGTACGGGGATACCACATGTGTGAGACTTTTTGGGAGCCTAGCCATGTACGGGACCCCAAAAACCAAGCACCGCCTTCAGGCTTTCTAAGGGTGTAAATTTTTGATTTCACTTCTCACTGCCTATCACAGTTTCGGAGGCCATGGAATGCCTAGATAGCACAAACCCCCCCCCCCCAAATGACCCCATTTTGGAAAGTAGACACCCCAAGCTATTTGCTGAGAGGTATTGTGAGTATTTTGCAGATCTCGCTTTTTGTCACAAAGTTTTGAAAATTGAAAAAAAATAAATATTATTTTCTTTCTTCATTTTCAAAAACAAATGAGAGCTGTAAAATACTCACCATGCCTCTCAGCAAATAGCTTGGGGTGTCTACTTTCCAAAATGGGGTCATTTGGGGGGGTTATGTGCTATTTTGGCATTTTATGGCCTTCGAAACTGTGATAGGTAGTGAGGAGTGAAATCAAAAATTTGTGCCCTTAGAAATCCTGAAGGCGGTGCTTGGTTTTTGGGGTCCCGTACGCGGCTAGGCTCCTAAAAAGTACCACACATGTGGTATCCCCGTACTCAGGAGAAGCAGCTAAATGTATTTTGGGGTGCAATTCCACATATAACCATGGCATGTGTGAGCAATATATCATTTAGTGACAACTTTTTTTGTAATTTTTTTTTTTTTTCTTTTTTTTTTTTTTTGTCATTATTCAATCACTTGGGACAAAAAAAAAAAAATATTCAATGGGCTCAACATGCCTCTCAGCAATTTCCTTGGGATGTCTACTTTCCAAAATGGGGTCATTTTGGGGGGGGGGGGGTTTGTACTGCCCTGCCATTTTAGCACCTCAAGAAATGAGATAGGCAGTCATAAATTAAAAGCTGTGTAAATTCCAGAAAATGTCCCCTAGTTTGTAGACGCTATAACTTTTGCGCAAACCAATAAATATATGCTCATTGACATTTTTTTTTTTTTTTTTTTTTACTAAAGACATGTGGCTGAATACATTTTGGCCTAAATTTATGACTAAAATTGAGTTTATTCGATTTTTCTTATAACAAAAAGTAGAAAATATCATTTTTTTTTTCAAAATTTTCAGTCTTTTTCCATTTATATTGCAAAAAATTCAAATCGCAGAGGCAATCAAATACCATTAAAAGAAAGCTCTATTTGTGGGAAGAAAAGGACGCAAATTTCCTTTGGGTACAACAGTGCATGTCTGCACAATTTACAGTTAAAGCAGCGCAGTGCAAAATTCTGAAAACACCTCTGGTCCTTTAGCTACAAAATGGGCCGGGGCTTAAAGGAGTAGTAAAGTTACATGTTTTTTCACCTTAATGCATCCTATGCATTAAGGTGAAAAAACATTCGACAATACCGCGCCCCCCCCCCCGAGCCCCCGTTTTACTTACCTGGCCCCTCGAAAGTCCCGCGCTCGTCCCCTTCATCCTCTTCGTTTTTCAGCCTGGCCGCCGATTGGCTACACTGGATGGATTGAAAGCAACGCAGCCATTGGCTGGCGCTGCTGTCAATCACATCCAATGACGCGGCGCGCGGGGGGCGGGGCCGAGTGATACAGTCGGCGGCTATGGCCGCCGCTGTATCACGGGAGCGCGCCCGCAATCACTCCACACCATGCGAGCTCACTCGCATTATGGTGTGGAGTCCTTGCGGGGAGGAGCCAAGACAGCCGCCGAGGGACCCCAGAAGACCAGGATCGGGGCCACTGTGTGCAAAACGAGCTGCACAGTGGAGGCAAGTATAACATGTTTGTTATTTTTGGGAAAAAAAAAGGAAGCTTTAGTGCTCCTTTAAGTGGCTAATCTCCACCTAAACTCACCCTCAGGCAAAGAAACGAATAAACATTTAACCCATGCATGCATCTTCTTTTCAAAAATCTGATCTTCTAAAAATCTAGGGGATGTGAAAGGATAGAAAAGAAAGCCGGACACCCAGAGACTGACTGACAGACAACGGCTACAAAGACTTGACATTCATCCATGCCTTTTGTCTAGGCCGCCACCTGTCTTTCTCAAGACCCTGAATCTTCCCAGCCTCACCCATAATGTTGTGCACCACCACCTCAACAGGAAGGACTTTTTTTTCCGAGTGGAAACGTGACACTGGGCATTCCACGTAAAGTAACAGACTACTAAACTAACTAGAAAAAGTGTCTCAAAATCAAAATCCCAATGAGTCAAAGAAAGCCCCATATAACCACTCCACGTAACTCGAGTGGGAAAGGGATACCCAGAGCCCCACTCGCCTGCTTATAGACTTCTATATGGAAGGGGCATATGTAAGATCCCCTCTGGCTGCCATGTTATTTTTACAGGGGGGGTGTAAAACCTATGGTTTAACCACTTCATCCCTGGACCATTTTGCTGGTCAATGACCAGTCCACTTTTTGCGATTCGGCACTGAGTCGCTTTAACTGACAATTGCGTGGTCGTGCGACGTGGCTCCCAAACAAAATTGACGTCCTTTATTTCTCACAAATAGAGCTTTCTTTTGGTGGTATTTGATCACCTCTGTGGTTTTAATTTTTAGCGCTATAAACAAAAAATATAGCGTCAATTTTGAAAAAAATTCAATATTTTTACCTTTTTGCTATAATAAATATCCCCAAAAAAATATCTAAAAATTATTTTTTTCCTCCGTTTAGGCTGATACGTATTCTACATATTTTTGGGGAAAAAAATCGCAATAAGCGTTTATTGATTGGTTTGCGCAAAAGTTAAAGCATCTACAAAATAGGGGATAGTTTTATGGCATTTTTAGTAATTTTTTTTTTTTTTTTTTTTTTAATAGTGATGGCGGCAATCAGCAATTTTTATCGTGACTGCGACATTATGACGGACACATCGGACACTTTTGCCACATTTTTGGGACCATTGTCATTTTGCTATAAAAATGCACTGATTACTGTGAAAATGACACTGGCAGTGAATGGGTTAACCCCTAGGAGTGTTTCTTACTGTAGGGGGGATGGGCTCTGTGTCACATGACACTGATCTTCGCTCCGAGTACACGGAGCGGAGATCCGTGTCATTGTCACTAGGCAGAGCGGGGAGACGATCGCGGGAATCCCTGCGGCAATCGAGTCCGCGGGACCCGTGGTCCGACTCACGGGGAAGGTACGTGATTATGCCTGTATATGTACATGGGCCGGTCCTTAAGTGGTTAACTGCCTGTTTTTTTTTCCCATGTAAATGAGGCCTAAAGGAGATGTTCTAATTCATCCTTTTTCATCCATGGTTTTGTGGAACCTCAGGGTTCCTCCAGTGGTTGCTAGGGATTCCTTGCCTATTCACATATGTAGTTAGTAATTAAAAGGACATTCTTTCAATTGTCTATCAATTTAAATGTCCTCTTGCCCCACTGATGTAAATGTAAGAGTCATAAAGTGAGGGGACATTACAATTTTCAACGTCCGCTTTTCTTTTCTTGTCACTCTTATATGTTTTTCTTCTAAATTTCATGAATGAGAAATATATATATATATATATATATATATATATATAATCTATATCTCACAGGGTTATTAAAAATGATTCGCCTTGGGTAGGTACACCAGACTGGTAATTCATTTTGTTTATTAACATATTTACAACTTGCTGATCACACGATGTACTCTGAACTGTTAATATAATAGTTTTTAGCAGGGGTTTCCTAGGGCTTCAAAAGACTGTGCTGTTTGGTTATTATGGGTTACCATACAAGCCATATATTTTATTCAATAAACTGACTTGTTTTTTCAATAACAACCTTTCCATTAATTTTGGTTCTAGTCAGATTGGTGTTGGAGTCCATTGCATCTTGGCAGCCACACACCTGTGTCTCACCTTGTCTCTATTCCATTTATTTTAAAGGGTTAGTTCATCTTTACAAAACATTCCCTATGCAGGTAAGGGGCACCTGTAGATAAAAGCAAACTGTACAGATTTGACTAAAGTTGCACAATGCCTTTTGCTATAGGTTTAGGCGATTTACTGTATGTACCTTCCAAAGCCTTGGCAAAAACTCATCCCATTCTGCCTTGTACATAAGCCACTCCCACCTTCACAGGAGTGAGCTCTCAAACCCCTGCACATGTATGGTCCGTTATCTCCTCTATTGAAGCATCAGAGTTCACAACTACCGTGACAGAGGAGAGAGTGCATGCAAGGGGGGCTTTTCATCAGCTGGGAGTGTCTTGCAACAAGGCAGGACGGGATGATGTTTTTTGGTAAAGGTGAACAAATCCTTTCAGAACGGTGGCACCTCACTGAGCATTCCTAATGTGAGTAGTCCTTGTATCGCTGATGTGAGCAGTCTTCTGAATGTACATTGCTATTTTGTTCTTTTAATAGCCTTTAAAACCTGATGATGTACAAGAACAAAGCATGTCTATTAGTAAACCCTGATGTGCTAGCAATGGTGTCCTGTGTTAACTAGTGCTTTAATTGTTTTCCAGATTTTACAGAAATGATGAGGGCCCTGGGATACCCTCGTCTCATCTCTATGGAGAATTTCCGTAGTCCCAACTTTCCACTGGTTGCAGAAGTTCTAATTTGGTTAGTTAAAAGGTATGTACCTGTAAATATTGAGTCTATTCCCCCAGATCTTGCTAGATGGATAATTTTTGGTGTTGTCTGCAAATCAAATGTATACCTTTTTTTATATAGAAAAAACGTTTCTCCACCCATGTTCTTTTTCTTGTAAAGATAAAAATTAACATTGACAAAAAGTTATACCTGCAGTATCAATTGTGCTGTGGAGGGCAGGGAAGTGAAATGCTGTAGAGCAGGGGTCTCCAAACTTTCTAATGAGAGGGCCAGTTTACTGTCCTTCAGACTTAAGGGGGGCTGGACTGTGGTTATTTGGAGTAGAAAAGGTCTGGACATTGGTGAGAATTGTGCCCCATCTTTGGTGTCATTGGGAGGAATAGTGCCCCATTGTTGGTGTCATTGAGAGGAATTATGCCCCTTCATTTGTGTCAGTGGGGGGAATTATGCCCCATTGTTGGTATCAGTGGATGGCAATAGTGCCCCAAGGGCCGCAGTTTGGAGACCACTGCTGTAGAGGTCCTTTTGACAATAATGCTACTGGACTTCTAACTAATTTGATATTTAATCCAGCCCGCTGCCTTCACTGAGCCATCCTGCATTGAGCCAACTGGAAAATGCCAGAACTTCAGTGAGAAATCGTGGCTCTGCCATTGACAGGACATTTGGATAATCACCATCAGGGGCGGGCTGGCCTGGGGGGCAGGGTGGAAATTTCCCCCGGGCTGCGCTAATTTATATGCATAACGGCCGGCGGCCACCCGCTAATGATTTTTTTTATTTTTATTTCGGAGGAAGTCATGTCAGAGCAGGGGCCGCGAGCTGAGGCAGAGGGAGGGGCGCCGAAGCTCAAGTGCCACTCACTTATGTAGCAGGGGCCGCACCTGCCGCTGGTCGCGCTCACACTAATCCACTGACAGTGGAGTGAGAGACAGCCTGTCAGCTCCTGCGGGGGATTCCCCCCCCCCCTCTCCTCCGAACACTGCAGCATGTGTGAGCTCCGCTTGCAGAGCCCGGCCGCCCACTCTGTTCCTTCCTCATTGATAGGGGGAGGGAGCCTATCAGCCTCCAATAGCTGCAAAGCATCATGGGACATGTAGTTCCTTTTGCCAGCGGTCCCATTAGCAATACCTGGTGGCAGAAACTCCCCAGCCTGCCCACAGGTGGACGGACAAAAGGCGGCAGGGGAGCGGACTGTCACTCCATTAAGGCGAGAGGACAGAGCCGAGATAATGTAAGTTTGTTGGTGAATGTTTTTTTTTTTTTTTAATTAACCCCTTAACCCTTTAATGCCTATTCATGCCATTAGGGGCGCTCGGGCGACGCCCCCTCTGTTTAGAGTGGATAGATTCATGCATTGCATGAATCTATCCACGGCCGCTGTAGCCACCCCCTATTCAGGCGTGCAGACCCTTTTCAGACGCGGGGCGCCTGAATTACAGCGGCGGGGTGTATTTTTGAAGCACCTGATTAGAGCCATAGGCTGAAGGCACAGGCATCTCTATTGGACGCCTAGCAGAATGGAAGAAGAGACGCACGGGAACCATGGAGAACGCAGGAGCCGTCGCCTGACCCGCTGCATGTTCCACAGCTCGCCGGCCTCACTCGCTGCCTGACCCGCCACCAAGATTGGGTAAGTGGCGGCCAGACAGCGGGCAGGCGGGGGGCGTCACAGTGGCTGGATGGGCACAGTGGCTGCATATGATTGATGGGCACAGTGGCTGCATATGATTGATGGGCACAGTGGCTGCATATGATTGATGGGCACAGTGGCTGCATATGATTAATGGGCACAGTGGCTGAAAATTATTGATGGGCACAGTGGTTGCATATGATGGGCACAGTGGCTGCATATGATTGATGGGCACAGTGGCTTGATATGATTGATGGGCACAGTGGCTGCATATGATTGATGGGCACAGTGGCTGCATATGATTGATGGGCACAGTGGCTGCATATGATTGATGCGCACAGTGGCTGCATATGATTGATGGGCACAGTGGCTGCATATGAATGATGGGCACAGTGGCTGCATATGAATGATGGGCACAGTGGCTGCATACGAATGATGGGCACAGTGGCTGAACTTAATGGGGCACAGTGAGGCTGAAACTGATGGTTTTTTTTTCAGTATTTTTCAGTTTGTTTGCGCTCCCCCAAAAATTTTGAGCACCAGCCACCACTGCCTAAACCTTTTTTTGACATTTGTTGTTTACAAGTTAAAATCAGTATTTTTGTTAGAAAATTACTTAGAACCCCCAAACATTACATATTTTTTTTTAAGCAGAGACCCTAGAGAATAAAATGGCGATTGTTGCAATATTTTATGTCACACTGTATTTGCGAAGCGGTTTTTCAAATGCAATTTTATTTGGAAGAAATGCACTTTCATGAATTAAAAAAAACAAAAAAAAATAACAGTAAAGTTAGCCCAATTTTTTTGTATAATGTGAAAGATATTATGCCGAGTAAATAGATACCAAACATGTCATGCTTTAAAATTGTGCACACTCGTGGAATGGCGACAAACTACGATACTTAACCTCTTGTTGCCCGCGCTATAGCTGAAAGATGGATACAGCGCGGGCCAAAATTGCCGGCAGGACGTACAGCGGCACGCTCTGTGATCAGTGAGTCCATGAGACTCGGCTGATCACAGATCAGAGTAAGGGGCAGATCCCGGCCCCCTACCACATGATCACCTGTCAGCCAATGACAGCTGATCATGTGATGTAAACAAAAGCCGGTATTTTTTTTTTTTCCCCTCATGCTGACAGCGTGATGAGGAAAAACAAAAGCAGATTATCGTCTTGTGTAAATAGGACATCAGTCCCGCACACTCCAGACCCACTGCTGCTATCAGTGCCACCTATCAGTGCTGCCTATCGTTGTCACCTAGCAGTGTCTATCAGTGCGGCCTTTAGTGCCCATCAGTGCAGCCTCATTAGCGCACATCAATGAAGGAGAAAAATTACCCATTTGCAAAATTTTATAACAAACTTTGAAAATTGTTTTTTTTTTTCAAAAATGTTGGTCTGTTTTTGTTTGTTTAGCAAAAAATAGAAAACCCAGTGGTGATTAAATACCACCAAAAGAAAGTTCTATTTGTGTGAATTTTTTTTTTTGAAAAATGTCATATATATTGTCATTCAAAGTACGACAGCGCTGAAAGCTGACAATTGGCCTGGGCAGGAAGAGGGGTTTAAGTGGCCAGTAAGCAAGCAATGTAAACATCCCTTGTGACAGTAATAGGCAGTGACAGGTCCTCTTTATGGAGGGATTGGGGGTCTAGAAGACCACAAATCTCTCCTTTGCACTTAAAAGCATTCAAAACGCTAAGTTTGGCTGCTTTAAATACTGTCATTTTTTTTAAATCTGGTGCCTTTTTAAGGCTTCCGTAAACTGAAAGTGATGTCATGACTGGAGAAGGCTGTGCAAGGACCTGCTGAGATGAGGTGAGAGACCCTGACACTTCCAGCTGAACCCCACATCCCATCTACCCCCCCCCCCCCCCCAAATACACTATTTACCCTGCCCCAATGTCCACCCAGTAATCTCAAAATAGCTCTCATCACTTTGGGTCCTGCTGGGAGCTGGCCATAGCCTTTGGGTCCTGCTTGGAGCTGGCCTGTAGGTCCTGCTGGGAGCTGGCCATGGTCAGCGGC
The DNA here is from genome assembly GCA_029206835.1 of Rana muscosa. Taxonomy (NCBI): domain Eukaryota; kingdom Metazoa; phylum Chordata; class Amphibia; order Anura; family Ranidae; genus Rana; species Rana muscosa. The sequence continues at coordinate 125,623,108 of CM055127.1, read as the reverse complement.
CAACAGGACCCACAGGTCAGCGGTCAGCAGGACCCAAAGGTTAGTGGCTAGCTCCCAGCAGAACCCACATGCTTTGGGTTCTGCTGGAAGCTGGCCCCTGACCTGTGGGTCCTGCTGGCCCCTGACCTGTGGGTCCTGCTGGCCCCTGACCTGTGGGTCCTGCTGCCCGAAACTGCTGACACTGTCTCCGGACCAAGTCTGTGCCCGATTTTGTCCCCACTTTACAGGGCTGATCCTGGGCGGGTGCACCGTAAGCTGGGGCAGAGGGAGAGTGCCCAGGGCCGGCCCTACCATGGGTCCCAATGGGCCCATTAGGCTGCCTCGGAGGGGAAGGAGGGGCAAGCGCGCCAGATTACACAGAGTGGGATCTCCCGCTTACCCGGCAGCTGCTGTCATACGAAGTTCCGCCTCCTGGACCAGCTCCTATAATAGACAGCACATGTGAGACTTCGTATGACAGCAGCTAGACCAGGTAAGCGGGAGATCTCCGCTCTGTGTAATCCGGCAGCTCTTCTCTCTCTAATCCCCATGCACTGAACAGACTGATGGGCACTGGTGAGGCTGCATTGATGGGCACTAAAGAGGCTGCATTAATAGACACTGGTGAGGCTGCATTGATGCATTGATAGGCACTGATCAGACTGCATTGATAGTCACTGGTGAGGCTGCATTGATGGTCACTGATGGGCACTGGTGAGGCGGCACTGGTGAGGCTGCTTTGGATGGGCACTGGTGAGGTTGCATTGGATGGGCACTGGTGAGGTTGCATTGGATGGGCACTGGTGAGGTTGCATTGGATGCGCACTGGTGAGGCTGCTTTGGATGCGCACTGGTGAGGCTGCTTTGGATGCGCACTGGTGAGGCTGCTTTGGATGCGCACTGGTGAGGCTGCTTTGGATGCGCACTGGTGAGGCTGCATTGATGGGCACTGGTGAGGCTGCATTGATGGGCACTGGTGAGGCTGCATTGATGGCCACTGGTGATGGTGAGCTGATTCGGTGGTTTAATGGGCCACTTGACTGGACTTGCCTCCCAGGCCCAAGGCTGCCAGCCCTCCCCTGATCACCATAATGTTAATAATCTTGATTTGAGCACTTGCTTTATGTACAGCCTGGGCACTCCACTATTACCTTACAAATTTTTTAAGCTAATTCAGGTTCATGTTAACCACTTCCCGCTCACCGTATAGTAAAATGAGGTTGGGCGGGATGCGCTCTCGTTCTGGGACGATGTCATATCGATCGCGGCCGCGCCGTGTTTCTAGGATCCTTAACTGGGTAAAGAGCTGATGGTGCGGCTCTTTAGTCATGTAATGGCTCTTTAGCCATGTGATCGGCTGTATCCAGTCACATGTAAACAATGAAGTGCCGTTCATTAGCTCTCCTCGGCTCACACTGATAGAGTATGTGGCGAGGAGAGCCAATCAGCGACATCTCCTCGCAGGGGAGACCTGTACAGGTAATCAGGGCACTGATCTTCAGTGCCCCGATTACAGTACAGCCCCAGCAGTGCCCATCATTGCCCACCAGTGCCACCTATCAGTGCAAAATATTAGTGCCGCCTCATAAGTGCAGCCTATCAGTACCGCCTTATCAGCGCACATCAGTGAAGGACAAAAATTACTTATTTACAAAATTTACTGACAGAAACGAAAACGTTTTTTTTTTTAATGTTTTTTTCCCGGTCTTTTTAATTTTTTTTGCAAAAAATAAAAAACCCAGTGGTGATTAAATATCACCAAAATAAATCTCTATTTGTGTGAAAAAAATGATAAAAATGTCATATGGTTACACTGTTGCATGACCACGCAATTTTCATTCAAAGTGTGACAGCACTGAAAGACGAAAATTGGCCTGGGCAGGATGAGGGTAAAAGTGCCCTGTAGGCAAGTGGTTAAAGTGGTCTCTCTCCACTCTCTCTCCCTCCTCTGAGAGCAGATTGATAACAGCAGGAGGCGGGGTGGGGACTTGAAGGAGGGAAGACCCGAGCAGATAAGCTTGTCATGAAAAAATAAATAAAAAAATATGGATTCTTTTAAATATCACTTTTAACCGCCCTTTTATAAGAATACGGATGGGCGGGGGCACTGTTATCCTGGGTGGAAGCCATTATACATCCTTGTAGTTGCATTCCTTGTGTGCGACCTAGGAGCCGCACAGTGGCGTGATCTGTGACCCGCTGTTTTCACCGGACGCAGCAGAACACAGATCATTGTACCGGGCCAGCCCTGGTACTATGTGATTGCTGTGACCAATCGCAGCAATCACATGTCGGTTGTACACAATGGCTTTCATTCATAGTGAAAAATTGTAAGGGGAAAGCACTCACATTGCCACATCCGTATATGTGAAGAAAACAGGAAAGCGGTGCTCAGAGTCACTAAAAGGTCGGATTTTAGAGGCATGGACAACAATGTGGAGGTTTAGAAAAAATATATAACAATTTCTTGAAAAAAGTACATGGTATAATCGCATAAATGTTCAAAATGGTTAAAAATCATATGGAATGATACAGTATATACAGTGAGCCCTTGCGTATCGATGCGTTTCACCGTTGGGCTTCTTCACTATACGAACAAGGTTCAATCCAGATCACCTCCCCACTATGGTGACCCTTAGAGGTGCAACGGATCAAAAAACTCACGGATCGGATCGATCCTCGGATCAGAGCCACGGATCGGATCATTTTCGTATCGGCAAAAAAAAAAATGTTACACCCACCGGAATTTTTGATTTCACAGTTATTTTCAACACAAAACGGAGCTTATAAGCTTAAATACAGTATTTGTAAATCCAACGGACTCTTTACGTGTTAAATTTTAAAAGCAGCAGCAAACCTGCTGACCTTACATGGTTGCTAATGTGACAGAACACCAAATGTGAAAATCAGGTGTTCCGTCACATTAGCAATCATGTAAGGTTTGCTGCTGCTTTTAAAATTTAAAATGTAAACAGTCCGATGGATTTCCAAATAATGTATTAAAGCTGATAAGCTCAGTTTTTTGTGTTGAATCGTTGTGTGTAACAAGATGTCCGCTTGGCCCCTGTGCAGGAGTGTGGGGTGGAGCAAGATGGCGGCGAAACGTCATTACAGCGGCCGCCGGGTGTACCAAGATGGCCGCCGCTCCGGAGCTAGGCCGAAGCCACGGCCTTTCCTACGGCCGAGGCTCCGGAGCGCTCCGCGGATCGCGTGATGATCCGATCCGAACTGGGTGACCCATTCGGATCACGGATTACCACCGATCCGTTGCACCCCTAGTGACCCTGTACTGCTCTGATGATAGTATGTAAACAGAATTGTAAAATATATATATATATATATATATATATATATATATATTTACACATTTATTTATGTGTGTCTCTGTCTCTGGTGACGGTATGTAAATAAAAAAAATGATTACATTTCTTCATTTTCAAAAAAATTTTGACAGAAAATTGCAACTTCAAAAAACTCACCACACTTTGGGAAATGAGGTAGGCAGTTAGAACATCAGGATTAATTTTCAAACATATCCAGTGAGGGTATATCCACTGAAGCAATAAATCGATCGGATTCCAATCTCTTCATCATGGCCAAGACCAAAGAGCTGTCCAAGGATGTCAGGGACAAGATTGTAGACCTGCACAAGGCTGGAATGGGCTATAAGACCATCGCCAGCAGCTTTGTGAGAGGGTGACAACAGTTGGTGCGATTATTTGCAAATGGAAGAAACACAAAATAACTGTCCGTCTCCCTTGGTCTGGGGCTCCATGCAGGATCTCATCTCGTGGAGTTTCAATGATCATAAGAATGGTGAGGAATCAGCCCAGAACTACACGGAAGGATCTTGTTAGTGATCTTAAGGCAGCTGGGACCATAGTCACCAAGAAAACAATTGGTTACATACTTTGCCATGAAGGACTGAAATCCTGAAGTGCCCGTAAGGTCCCCCTGCTCAAGAAAGCACATGTACAGGTCCGTCTGAAGATTACTAATAAACATCTGAATGATTCAGAAGAGAACTGGGTAAAGGTGTTGTGGTCAGATGAGACCAAAATCAAGCTCTTTGGCATCAACTCAACTGCCTATGACCCCAAGAACACCATCCCCACCATCAAACATGGAGGTGGAAACATTATGCTTTAGGGATGTTTTTCTGCGAAGGGGACAGGACAACTTCACTGCATCAAAGGGATAATGGACCCTCAAATCTTGGGTGAGAACCTCCTTCCCTCAGCCAGGGCATTGAAAATGGGTCATGGATTGGTATTCCAGCATGACAATGACCCAAAACACATGGCTAAGGCATCAAAAGTGGCTCAAGAAGAAGCACATTAAGATATCTTTTTCTATAAATAAAAAAAACCCTGGATTTTTTACAATATTTACCTATGTGCTGTCTAAAGTCCATTTCCTAGTTTCATTAGTGTTTAGCCAGTCTCCAGACCTAAATCCCATAGAAAATATGTGAAGGGAGTTGAAGGTTCGCGCTACCAAACGTCAGCCTCAAAACCTTAATGACTTGGAAAGGATCTGCAAAGAGTAGTGGGACACTATCTCCTGAGATCTGTGCAAACCTGGTGGCCAACTGCCCTATAATTTCTTTGCCAGTGGGCAAAAGTAGAAAATCGGCAAGGGATCAAATACTTTTTTCCCCTCACTGTATCGTAGATTGTAGACTGAAATGTAGCAGAATACATTTTGGTCTAAACTTATGTAGAAAAATTATTGATTTGCAAAATGTATAACAGAAAAATGTTTTTTTTTTCATTTTTTTATATATATATATATATATATATATATATATATACCAAAAACCCAAGTGATGATTAAATACCGCCAAAATAAAGCTCTGTCTCAAAACAATTATAAACAATTAATTTGGGTACAGTGTTGCATGACTGAGTAATTGGCATTCAAAGTGTGACAGAGCTGAGAGCTGAAAATTGGACTGGAGGAAAGTGTCCAGTATATTTGGCCTTCATTCCATCATCGTGAGCTGGCTGTGGCTAGTTCATTTCTGTTGCTGCGCTGCAAAGTCAGCACTGGCTCATTATTCTTACAAAACCTGATAGCTTCATTTTGAAAAATATTCGCATTCCAATAGCAAAAGTATGTTTGTTTTAAAGGAGGAAGGAATCCTAAAATTAAAGTGTGCTAGACTGATTTCAATGTGTGCTGGAGACAAAAGTAACAAATTTGGATTTTCACATTGGCATAATGTGGCTCTATCTGCATCGAAGGAATGACAGCTAGAAGATAATTGTTTGCCATGGGCCAGCATTTCTCTCCGCTGTAAGGTTTATAAATGAGCTTTATGTTTTTTTAATTTTCGATAAAATCTTCCATCTGTGTGTCCTTTCCTCACTAGGTACGAGCCCCACACAGTTATCCCTATGGATGTGGATACAGAACAAGACAGAGTGTTCTTCATTAAGGCCATAGCCCAGTTTATGGTAAGAATCTGCATCGTGTTCTTCATACCTTCCTTCCTTTTCGCTGGCTGTTGTATAAATTGCTTACTGGAGGTTGTAGTCGCAAATACTGCTATACGAAAATGATTAGCATTTAGGCTGACACTGAGGGCACAGATCGCTGGCTGACAACTTCTGATTGTCATAATGGCATACAATATCTTTCTCAACAGCCACACTTCTTTAATCCAAGGATATGAATGTGATTGGGTGACAATGCAGGAAAATAGAACCAACTTGCAGCCTCTCAACCACACACAGTAGAGCATAAGAAGAAAGCTGCACATCACAGAATTACGATGCAATGAGAGCCTCCAGTGCTGAACTCAAATTTAAAAGTCACTTATGCTTTTATATGAGTCCAAAATGACCCCCCTCCCACTGCGTACAATACCCCCTTGTACTTACAGTACATTAGAACAGCTGATGAGTTTTCCAGGAGACAGTGCATATGCTGGCCAGCACCCTGGTCTCTTTTCATACCCAGCTTTGAGAGAGATGGCTTTATTCATTAGGTTCTTTTAAGTAAAGTTGAACTTACGCAATACCGTGCTGTACAGTAAACACATAATATTCACCAAAGTGTATCAACTAGCATTATTGGTAAAGTGTAGGTGCCCTGTCACACTGTACCTGTACTTGAAATTTGCATTCTTTGTAAAGTAGGAATGCTGATGATGATTCCTCGGCCTTGTATTTTTTTGTAGGCCTTCTCCTTTTGCTTTTATATGCATTTTTTTCATTGGAGTTAAGCCATCCAGGACTTTTATTAACTCTTTTAAATTTATTTCCCATTAGGATGCACTGGCTAATACCCTTATTTAATATGCTCCTAAAGCATACCCATTTTTCCTTCATATTCTTTGTTCCTAAGATTTCATCCCATTTAGTATCTTCTAGCAAGGATCGTAGTTTAGAGAAGTTGTTTTTTTTTTAAATTCAGTGTCTTTGTATTCCCCTTATGTTTCCTATTTGTTTGAATTTTTTTTTTTTTTTACTGAAACTAATTGACCTGTGATCGTTGTTTCCTAAATTGCCCCATATTTCCACATCCGTGATCAGGTCTGTATTGTTGGTAATCAGCAGGTTTCTTGTTGGTGCATTTACCATCTGACCCATGAAATTGTTCTGCAAGACATTTAGGAAATGGCAAGCTTTAGATGAAGTTCCTTCCGTCCAGTCTATGTATGTTATGTCTGGATAATTAAAATCCCCTATTATAATGACACTTCCCATCCTTGCCGCTAATCCAAATTGTAATAGGAGGTCCGCCTCCCCCTCCTCCCTCTGGTTAGGGGGCCTATAGCATATGCCTAGTATTACTTTCCCCTTAGTTTCCTCCTTTTGTAGCTCTATCCATAAGGATTCCACTTCCTCCCTTGTTCCATTTAGTGATGTCGTCTCTCACATTCACTTGTACATCATTTTTTGATATACAGACATTACCCCTCCCCCTTTTTTACCCTCTCTATTCCTCCGGTATAGGGAATACCCTTGAATGGTTGCCAGCCAGACATGAGAGCTGTTGAACCAAGTCTCTGAAATTCCTACAAAATTGAAATCCTCTAGTTTACTATCTCCTTATTGGGTGTTCTGAGGTTGCAAGTAGGACTTGTTATTGTACTTGCCTCGGGTTTAGGTGCTTTAGTCAACCTACCACTAATGCCCCCAATACTACCCTCTGGATTTTGTTCGGCGCTGACTATCTCTGCCTCTGGACCCCCGTTGCCTAGTTTAAAAGCCTCTTTAACTTGTCGGCCATTTTCACTCCCAGCCCATCTGCACCTTCCCCATTTAGGTGCAGTCCGTCCCTGCTAAAGAGCTGGTAACTGACTGAGAAGTTGTGAAAAGTATTAATCTATTGGGGATCAAACCATTTGTAGTAGCAAATTCTTGAACATAAATTGGAGTATAAGGTGATGGGTTTATATAATGTGGTAGTTTTAGGGAAAAAAGCTGGTCTAGCTGTGTTACATGGCAGTTTTTAGTTTCTACAGTTAAGCTTTAACTTGCACACAATGACATGCGAAGGCTGTCATTTTTTAGCTCTTGTTCTACATGCTTGTTCTGGGGCAGTGGCTCAACTTATCCTAAAGTTGATCTCATCTTGCTGAGAGATTGCACTTTAAAAAGCAAATCCGCAATATTAGTGTTGGAAGATCTCTTTGTGAGCGGGTCCTGGTCCTATTTTCTTTTATAGAGAAGAGTGAAGGATCCAAAATATCAGCATGGCTCCCATGCTAGATTGAGATGTGTGTGCAAGGATTAAATGTTTTTTCATCTGATCCCATAACATGGCATAAAGAATTTTACCACTGCCACCATTGTAGTGTTTTGGCACCTGGACTACTAATTTAGTTTTTAAATATTGTAGAGATCTCTGATTGCTTGGCATTGTTCATTCTAAATTAATTTGCAGTGCCCCCAAGGAAATGCAGTTTATGTGATTAAGCCCCTTTCACACTAGCGAACCAATCGGGGCCGCCTGTCATTTTTTCAGGCGGACTCAATCGGGCACGTGTCTGTTTTCACCTGCCGACATCCAATCTATCTGCTCAGATGGCAGTCGGGTGTAAACGGACAAGCGGTCCGTTTTATATTCAGCTGCCCATAGAGGAGAGTGGGCCGTGTCTGTGTCCACTCTGCATAAGCGGAGCAGACATGGACCAGCCATCTGCCTGCTCTGCGGGAAGCAGCTGACAGATTCCCTATTATACAGGCGGACTTCAGCGGAGCCTGCCCCGTGTGTAAGGGGCCTTAAGTCTTCCAACATAGTAACAGTGAAATAACATGCACCATTAAAAATATCATTTACTAAACTAATACAGATGACGATTTACAACAGCCGTCTCGAGTTTTAGTGTGACCTTGCCTGCTGAAGTGAGAGCAATAATTCTAGGGTTATACATTTTTTTTATTTTTTTTTAAACTCTAAACTGATGATGTTCCAAATCCTAAGGACAGTTTTGGATACCAAGTTTGTCATCATTTCATGGGTGTGTATCTATTTACTCAACACAACCTGTGAAAGAAGCGGGTATATACTTACCTGTCTGGCATGTGGTTTTATAGAAACCTCACTCACTTGTAGAGTTCTGTGAGCAGATCCTATTCCACTCCTCTGTCAAAAAGCTTGTCCTCCTGCTGGCTGCTGTGGTTCTTCCTGCTGACTTATAGTCACTGCAGAATCTGACATAATAGTGACATAGGGGTCATCAATGGGAACCACAGTGTCCAGCACCTAGAAGTGTGGAACAATATTATCGCACAGGATTATTCAAGAGAGTGACTTTTCTGTAGACCCAGTCACCTTGCAGGCTTACAGTATGCTCCTCAAATTCCTCTCCTTCCCTTGGACAGGACCGCATTAAGGATTCGATGTAAGCACTGCATCTTTCTGAAATCTGCTATGAGATGTATTGTACATGACCATCCTGATAGTGTTATCTCTAGAAACCATTCCTGTACCCATAGGGGCACCTGTATGCTGTATTGGCTGCCAAGCAACAACACTAGAATATGGTGGGGCTGTACGAAAGCAGAATTAAATGGGAATATATCTGGGACTAAATAGAAAGTATACTTCACATGTAAAATGGTGAGCCAGGGCTTTAATAACCTATTATAAAAACTGTTGTACATTTACAGTAAAGGAAAAAAGTCTTGTCATTTATCACCACAGGTCTAGCATTGGGCGATGTGTCACTGATCAGCTCCTATCTATCTACTCAAGGGAACAGTTGGGGACATTATTTTATAGATTTTCCCTGCAGGCTTTTTACATCACCTTTCGCCCCCGGCCATCACTGTTCGGTCTAGCAGTGTATGCAATTAGGCGCTGCCTTTCTGAACAATTACTGCAGGATGCAAAACTCACCCCCTCTCCTTTTGAAGATTTAGAATTGCATTACACAGCGGAGTCATGAGGAACCAGCTTGTAGCCCACCTCTGTGGTGACTAATTGTTGTCATAATTAGCGGCAGTGCTATTTTTTCTGGAGAGCATTTGATTGTGAATGAAGGATCCCACTGGTTATCTTCTTTACATGCCTCTATTTAGTCTTTTTGCTATTTTGAATTTGCCAAAATCCCATAATTATTATTCTTGTCCATAGGGATGGCAATATATTTCAGCTAAACTGTGTGCAAGAAAACCGCTAAACACATTTTTATGTTCAATATGTTTTTATTGTTTACAAAGCAGAAAACGAGAAATAAATAGTACAGCCGCAAAAGGCACTAGTAATAGTATGATAGGTACAGAACTGCATATAGTACAGTGTACAATTGCACACAACAAAAAGGAAGACAATGGTAAACATAACACAGCTACAATCTGCAAAATTATCATACAAGAGTGCAAGGTCAACCTTCAAATGGTAGCCAAACTATCTGTTGCTTCTGCTCATACCAAAAAAAAACATTTGTAAAAGAAAAATAAAGGATTGGATTATTGTAGACTGGAAATAGAACATTATACAGAATAAGGATACATCCAGAAATCCAAGAATAGAGAGGAAAAAGAAACAGAGGACCTAGGGTGCCCTGAAACCACAAAGTAAGAGGTAGTCATTCAAGTAGCACATTTGCCAACTTCTCATGGATCGTTATCCAGGAGATTTTAGATTTGGTATGGGTAAAGGAAAGTTTCTTCCAAGATCCTGCTACCGTACATTTTACTGCCAGAAAAAGAAAAGAAGCTAATATCTGTGCGTTGTGGGAAATACCAGGAATAGCTTTATTTAATAGGGCGTATTGGGGCTGTGGGTCTACCGGTTCTCCCAACACATAACTGAGCAAGGAAAAAACCCTGTTCCAATACACCCTAATCTTAGAACACCCCCAACAAATATGATACATAGTGCCCTTCAGGGAGCATCCGCAAAAGCACAGAAGGGGAACTTGCGTACATCCTAGCTAGGCGGACAGGAACAAGGTACCATCTAGTAAGAACCTTCTGGTTCGCCTCAATAAGGGGGATATTTAAAATGCCACGAAATAAGGCATTAAAGCGTGAGTGCCATATCTCCAAAGTCATATTGGTCGACCAGTCCCTGTCCCAGTCTACCATATAAGACTTTTCCGAGATGAGTAGAATCTGACTATATATCAAGAGTCCCCCTTTCTGACCCTTATGCCTATTACACCACTTTTCATATGGAGAAAGGGAAGGGGCATCCTGCCCCGCCAGCATAATGATTTCAAAAAGTGGGACATTTGGCAGAAACCAAAATATTCGGAGCATGGCAAGTCAAACTTAGACACGCAGTGGGCAAGGGTAAAGGGTCCAGTTGGAGAAAAATAGTGCCACATTCTATATAAACCTTTTTCTAGCCACCATTTAAATCCGTAAATGGAAATAGTCGCGCTAATAAAGTGAACAAAATATAAACTTGAATCCAAAAACAATATAAATCATTAAAAAATACAAATCATTTGGAAAAATACAATACATGTGATGATCAATAAAATAAAAAGTGAATCTTAAAACAATGTCTCTGAAAAAGTAAAAAGTGACTCTTGAAAACAATGTCTATAAGAGATAAGTAGATCAGGTTCTAAGGCGATACAAATCTGGAAAGATGGAGGAATTTTGAAGGTTTCCACCGCCACCAAAGGAAAAAGATGAATCTCTCCGTGAGACCAACAGCGGGAGAAATGGAAACTCTTACTGAAAGGAGTGGACCTCCTGTTGTAGCGAGGTAACCTGCGCCTGCAGATATAGCCCTCTGTGGGGTCTGAGATGGATCCTGGTTCCCAGGTGTATAAGTAAGCTCTGAGCATCCTCCTCACTCAATGGCCACCATCCGTCCACCTTATTCCAAGGCACGATCTCCAAAGTAAACGCAGAGCATATAAAAGGACAAAGGCTCCAATAGTGTGTTATCGTTTTTTCAAACACAGTTCCTTTTTATTGTATAAAATTTTCAGTTGGATGTACAAAAAACATCATGAAAGCACTTGCCGGCAATAAAATTTCAAATTCAAACGAACACCTGGGTCACGTGGGGCGTGATGACGTCAACGCGTAGCTCCGCCCGACATATTTCGTCATACGTGACGTCTTCCAGGGGCACTCTGGAACCATTTAAATCCAGCCATACCTGGAGGGAAGTTAGGCTTGTTTAGGTAGCGAGGAGGGTAAACTGAGGGATTAAGTGGTCATGGGTTTGCAATTCATCCCATAAGGCTAGGGAATAGGACAGGTTCGGGGCTAGGACTACTGAGTAAAGTTTTGGGGTTTGCTACATCACAAAATCAAAAGTAAACGGTCGGATCGTTTGTCTTTCCATCTGAACCCAATCAGGTTTTTCATATTTAGAATAGACTGCCGATAACTGTGTCAATTGTGCTGCTTGATAATACAGCCATACCTTCAGGGCTTCCAATCCGCCTTGATTAATAGAAGCATACAGGATCTTTTTCGTGAATTGATGTCCCATGAACCCCGATATATTTGATCAATTTAGGTTGAAAACGGGACAACTCAGGATGACTAATCACTATAGATTAGAGAGTGAATGAAAAAAATAAAGCACCTTTGGCAAGATCGTCATTTTAGTTGTGTGTAAGTGGCTGTAACCATAAGAGATCAAAATGGACCATTTAGTAAACTCTGTTTCCAAACGTATAAACAAAGGCGGATAGTTAGGATGGTAAAGTTGGGATATAGATGGAGAGGTTTACATCCAAATATGGAAGAAAGCTATCCTGCCATTGAAAGGAATAAAGACCTTTTTGAGCCTAGAAAGGAGAGTAAATTTTAAATTCAAGGCCAGAGATTTAGATTAATTCACATTAAGCCCATTGATCTCTCCAAACTGACTCAGGACACATATTTTATTAGGAAGGGTCGTCCGTGGGGAAGTGACAAAAAGCAATAGGTCATCTGCAAAGAGTGCATGTTTATGCATCTGAAACCCACAGTATACACCTTTTTGATAACAGAATTATCCTGAAGGACAATGGGTAATGTCTCAATTACGATAGCAAATATTTGCGGCAACAGTGGGCAGCCTTGTCGAGTCCCCAGAGCAATAGGTATGGAGCTGTCCCTTTTTTAAATTTGGGATTTAGGGGTGGAGTATAGGGACTGCAGGATACTTAGAAAAACAGGGCCCATCCCCCACTTCTCCAGAATGCGGAACAAGTAAGACCAGGACACTGTCAATGGACAGCAAAAGGCCTTCCTGGGCAGGCCCTCCTTCCCACTGAGAATTGAGGAGAGAAGTTATGTCAATGGTCTTTCTAATTTGGTTGGGACCCTGCTGCACAAGAATGAACCCTACCTGATCCTTATGAATATAATAATTAATAAAAGATCACCTGTTTGCCATGATTTTAGTCAATAATTTGAGCTCATTATTGAGCAGGGAGATAGGGTGATAGTTTTCCACCTTACAGTGATCTTTCTGAGACTTCAGCACTATCGTTATATAGCCCAGGGGTCCCCAAACCCCCGGCCCGCGGGCCACATCCAGCCCGCTTGGATGTTTTATCCGGCCCGCAGCTCATTCAGAGACTTCCTGCTTCAATTCCCCAGTGCGGACAGTGGGACAGAGCAGAAGGCAGGCGGGGCGATGTATGTGTACCGCTGACAGAGCGGATCCAATGAAGCAGAGGAAGGTGGAGCGGTGGGCAGATTACCATGCATGCAGGGAGAAGGCAGGGCCCCGCTGTCAGGCAGCATGGATGTGGGCTGGCTGTGCGTGCTGGAGTCAGGCAGGGTCCTGCAGATACATGTCCCGGCACGGGGGAAGGGGGCATGGCACAATAGGAAGGAGGCATGCTGTGTCAGTTAGCTTTACCCCCTCTCTGCACCTGTCAGCACCCTCTCTGCCGGCTGCACCCCAAGAACTAAGCCGGGGATGACTCTGATGTGAATGGCATGAAGAGCCGGGAGAGCAGTGAGCGGAACCCGCAGGAGACCTGGAGACTGACACTGCAGAGAGGCAGACGCCCGGAGACTAGGAGGGGGCGGAGACACTGAGGAGGCAAGGCCATCTCAACGCACGGGCAAGGGCCTGAGGTGCATGGGGAGCCCCTGAAGTTTCGTCCGCTGCAGACTGTGAACATGGGGGAGCTACCGGTCAGTAACAATGACAACTCCGCCGAGCGCTGGCAAATACAAACTGCACGTGCACAGTTTAACAACCAGCCGTTCTTCATCAGCTAAGCTTGGAATGGGGCATATTTAGAGTTCTGTCTGACACTTGGGGGCGGACCCTGTGTTTAAACATCTCGGGAGCCTGGCATTTTCCCGCTGCCCCATGGAGCTGACAGTGCATTGCATGCAGAGAGGGGTACACTGCCTGCAAAGAACTGCTACACCGGCCCCCCCCACCCCAAAGCACCCTGCCCCCATGTTTATGAGGACAGGGCCTCTTCCCGCCAACCCTGGCCATTGGTTATCGGGGTCTGCGGGGAGAGGGCTTATCGGAATCCGGGAGCCCCCCTTTAATAAGGGGACCCCCAGATCCCGGCCCCCCACCCTATGTGAATGAGTATGGGGTACATCGTACCCCTACCCATTCACCTGGTGGAAAAAAATGTCAATAAAAAAAAACACACACACACCAAAGGTTTTTAAAGCAATTTATTGCACAGCTCCGGGGTCTTCTTCCGACTTCGGGGGTCTCCGCGCTCTCCGGTTCTTCCTTCCTTCTGCCGGGCCTCCGCTATCTTCTTCAAGCTCTTTTCCTAGCGGGGTCCGGTCTTCTCCGTCGCCTTCTTCCCTCGCTCTCTGGTTCTTTCTTTCTTCCTTCTGCCGACCCCTCCACTATCTTCTTCCAGCTCTTTTGCTAGTGAAGGGGCCCGGTCTTCCCGTCGCCGTCTTCTTCCCTCTTCTCCTTCTCGATGTTGACACGTCGCTTCCTCCCGCTGTAATGCTTGGTTCTTCGCTCCGCAGTGATTTATGTAGGCTTCTCATGAAGTCACAGTCTTCCCGGGCCCTGCTAGCAAAAGAGCTGGAAGAAGATATCGGAGGCCCGGCAGAAGGAAGGAAGAACCAGGGAGACGACACCAGAGACCCCCGGAGTCGGAAGAAGACCCCCGGAGCTGTGTAATAAATTACTTTAAAAACCTGTGTGTTTTTTTTTTATTGACATTTTTTTTCCACCATGTGAAGGGGTAGGGGTACGATGTACCCCATACTCATTCACATAGGGTGGGGGGCCGGGATCTGGGGGCCCCCTTATTAAAGGGGGGCTCCCGGATTCCGATAAGCCCCCCGCCCGCAGACCCCGACAACCAACGGCCAGGGTTGTTGGGAAGAGGCCCTGTCCTCATCAACATGGGGGCAGGGTGCTTTGGGGTGGGGGGGCCGCAGGTCGCCCTCCTGCCCCAAAGCACCAAACCCCCCATGTTGAGGGCATGCGGCCTGGTACGGTTCAGGAGGGAGGGGGGCCGCTCTTTCGCCCCCCCCCCTCTTCCCCTGCAGCCTGCCAGGTTGCGTGCTCGGATAAGGGTCTGGTTTGGATTTTGGTGGGACCCCCACGCCGGTTTTTTGGCGTAGGGGGTTCCCCTTAAAATCCATACCAGACCCAAGGGCCTGGTATGCTCTTGGAGGGGGAACCCATGCCTGTTTTTTATTTAAAATTTGGTGTGGAGTTCCCCCTCAAGATTCATACCAAACACAGTGCCTGGTATTGGCGGGGATCCAAGTCGGATCCCCGTTCATTGAAAGTCGGACATATGTCGGCTTCATGTCGCAGGGCAAAGTCGGATCCAAAGTAGGACGGCTGTCGTGTCGCACAAGTGTGAACCCGGCCTCAAGGAGGGTGTTACACATTATTAAGCAGAGCACCATTTTCAAGCAATATGGGGAAGAAAAAGAATCTCTCTGCTGTCGAAAAGAGTGAAATAGTTCAATGCCTTGGGCGAGGTATGAAAACATTTAGATAGTTCAGGAAAACTTAAGCGCGATCATCGCACCTATTAAGAGATTTGTGGCTGATTCAGACCACAGACGCTGTTCGCGCAGATAAAGGCACATTGAGGAAGATTCCTGCCAGATCCATGCATCGGATCAAGAGAGCAGCTGCTAAAACACCATTACATAGCAGCAAACGGATATTTGAAGCTACTGGTGCCTCTGGAGTCCCACGAACATCAAGGTGTAGAGTCCTCCAGAGTCTTGCAACTGTGCATAAACCTTCCATTCGGCTACCACTAACCAATGCTCACAAGCAGAAGCGGCTGCATTGGGCAGAAAAATACATGAAGACTAATTTTCAAACCGTCCTGTTCACTTATGAGTGCCATGCAACCCTGGATGGTCCAGATGGATGGAGTAGTGGATGGTTGGTGGACGGCCACCCTGTTCCAACAAGGCTGCGATGTCAGCAAGGCGGTGGTGGAGTCATGTTTTGGGCCAGAATCATGGGAAGAGAGCTGGTCGTCCCCTTTAGGGTCCCGAAGGTGTAAAGATGACCTCTGCAAAGTATGTGGAGTTCCTGACTAACCACTACCATCCCTGGTACAGAAGGAAGAACTATGCTTTCCGTAATAAAATCATCTTCATGCATGACAATGCACCATCTCATGCTGCAAAGAATACCTCTGCATCAATGGCTGCTATGGGGATAAAAGGAGAGAAAGTCATGGTGTGGTCTCCATCCTCCCCTGACCTCAATCATATTGAGAACCTTTGGAGCATCCTCAAGCAAAAGATCTATGAGGGTGGGAGGCAGTTTACATCCAAACAGCAGCTCTGGGAGGCTATTCTGACACCTAGCAAACAAATTCAAGCAGAAACTGTCCAAAAACTCACAAGTTCAATGGATACAAGACTTGTGAAGCTGCTATCAAATAAGGGGTCCTATGTTAAAATGTAACGTGACCTGTTAAAATGTTTAAAAAGTTAAAATGTTGTTCAAAGTTTGATTGAAATAGCTTTTGATTTCAGTAAATATGCTGCAAACACAACACATGACATTTCTCTTATCGTCCATGAACTGACACAGCTCTCATACTCTTTACGTGTGGGTATATGTCCCTGCTTGCAGGAGAAGATCTAGGCAGAATGTTAGATGTTAGAAACATTCTAGAACAAAACCAGAGCTGAACAGCCCTGCCCGGGGGGGGGGGGGGGGGCGGTCCCTCCGGACATAACCCTTCTACCTGCAGCTAGCAGCCTCAGTTTTTTTTCTGCCTAGCAGGAGAAGACGTGGCTCTCTCAGGAGCCAGTCTCCTGGAAGATTTTACTTTTCAATTTTATTCCTTTGGGAATTTTATTATTTTATTTTTGAGACCTTCAATCAACTGTCGGCTGGGCAACAGGTTGGGTACACTGGTATCCTCGTAGTCTTCCCTGTCCGACCATCGAGCGTGCTGATCCTCGCCTTGTGTGTGTGTGAGACTCAGTTCACGACATGCCCCATGACTCCAGGGGTGGCCGGGTTGCTTTTATGCTCCTGCGGTCCTCACAAGATTGAACAGTACCTGTCTGTATCTTTCGCAGTGGACCGGGCCGACAGCTACTCAGTACTACTCTGTGATAGGTCTGTCTGAAACAAGCCAGTGGGTCCCTCTGGGATGGGTAAGTAGTCTCTCCTGCTGCAGGTGAGTACATGCTGGCTGTGTTTCTTTATCTGGGGGGTTTCTCCCTGTCTCCCCCCTGTTATGCTGCACCCTGTACTGGTGCTGTACTGTGTGGGGGTGCTTGGGGGTCCCTCTGGCCTGGCGGGGGGCGCTCATGTCTGTTTAGTGGACTCTGGGAGAGGAGCAGTGTTCTGGTGTGTGAATGTGGGGTCTTTATTGCGTGCACCATTAGCGCTGTATTGTGAATTTAAAAAATGCGCTCGGCGGCCATCTTGCCGTGGTTCTATGGCACAGTTATTGTAGCCGTGGCGCTTTCACTTTCGGCCTCTAGCGGCGCGAATCTCCTCACAATCTCTTCACAGGATTTCTGCACACTCTCCTTGGGCTTCACTTGCGCTGCAGCGCGGTTTCATACAGCGGAACTGAGCGGTCCTTAAGGGTTGGTGGTTCCTCCGGGTATCCCCTCCTCAGCCTCAACGTAGCCAGTGGGTGGACTGTATTATTCAATGTTATAGTGTCTAAAGGTCTCAGAGGGTGGCAGTATGGAGTCTGGTTCACCTGCTTCTCCACACTTGTCAGAGGCAACTGGCAGTGCTCCTGCACCTGCGGTCCCTATGGACCAGTTGTCAGCAGTCCTGGAATCATTCCTTGTCAGGATGGAAGCGGTGTGCGAGTGCAAGGGAGCTGTAAATCGCCCCCTCCCCACACATTCTCCTGTAGGGGAGTGCTCTGTCTCAGATATGGGCCTAGCTACTGCTGCTCAGGACCCTAGCTCTGAGGATTTTGATGTGTTTGGACAGGACATTCCTTGTGAGGAAGACCCCAGTTCTGAACCAGTAACTGACAGGATGCTTGTAAGTGAACTCATTGATGCTGTGAGGGACACTCTCAAGCTGAATGTTGAGGCTGAGGAACCTCAGGTGGAAGCTGTCTCCTTTTTGGTTCCTTTTTAAAGCCGTTTCTTCAAAAAAGGTTTCTCTTATCGTCCATGGACTGACACAGCTGGATACTGTAAACGTGTGGGTATATGTCCCTGCTCGCAGGAGAAGATCTAGGCAGAATGTTAGATGTTAGAAACATTCTAGAACAAACCAGAGCTGAACAGCCCCGCCCAGGGGGCGGTCCCTCCGGACATTACCCTCCCACCTGCAGCTAGCAGACCTCAGTTTTTTTCTGCCTAGCAGAAGGAGAAGACGTGGCTCTCTCGGGAGCCAGTCTCCTGGAAGATTTTACTTTTACATTTTATTCCTTTGGAAATTTTATTATTTTATTTTTGAGACCTTCAATCAACTGTCGGCTGGGCAACAGGTTGGGTACACTGGTATCCTCGTAGTCTTCCCTGTCCGACCATCGAGCGTGCTGATCCTCGCCTTGTGTGCGTGAGACTCAGTTCACGACATGCCCCATGACTCCAGGGGTGGCCGGGTTGCTTTCATGCTCCCGCGGTCCTCTTAAGATTGAACAGTACCTGACTGACTGTATCTCTCGCGGTGGACCGGGCCGACAGCTACGCAGTACTGCTCTGTGATAGGTCTGTCTGAAACAAGCCAGTGGGTCCCTGAAAGGGACGGGTAAGTAGTCTCTCCTACTGCAGGTGAGTACATGCTGGCTGTGTTTCTTTATTTGGGGGGTTTCTCCCTGTCTCGCCCCCTGTTATGCTGCTCTCTGCACCCTGTACTGGTGCTGTGCTGTGGGGGGCTTGGGGGTCACTCTGGCCTGGCTGGGCGCTCATGTCTGCAGTTTTTTCTGGTGTGTGCATTTTAAAACACGACATCTGGGATAGTTGGGAGTTGGAATTGAGATAAGGTTGGAAAAAAAAAGTTGATTTGCAAATATCAGAACAGTTTTGATTGTGTGATAAATTTGGACTTCCTCAAAGTAGAAAATGTATGGAGGAGGCAGATACCAAATTATATAAACGGGATACGTGATCAAGGCTTTTTAATCTCCTCCACTTCTATTATCCCAGCCTTGGAGTCACCATGTTACTCTCATACCAACATGGTGGGGGTAAAAAATGACAGGAGGCTTAGCCGTGACGTCAGATCCAGTTTTCACGATAAACCCGATAGAACACCTTTTGGGATGAATTCGAGCGGAGACTGAGAGCCAGGCCTTCCTGTCCAACATCAGTGCCTGACCTCACTAAATGTGCTTCTGGAAGAATGGTCAAACATTCCCATAGACACACTCCTAAACCTTGTGGACAGCCTTCCCAGAAGAGTTAAAGCTGTTATAACTGCAAAGGGTGGGCCAACTCAATATTGAACCCTACAAACTTAGACGCCATTAAAGTTCATGTGGGTGTAAAGGCAGGTGTCCCAATACTTTTGGTAATATTGTGTATATGCAGCCTTATGGTAGAAGACACACTTCTATGAGGCCACATATATGTTTTCCGGTGGCGGGAAGGTGTTAATAAGGATTATTGTAGCCAAAATTTTGGCCATGTGAAAAGCACCAGAGGGAGCCTGGAGCAGCCCTTTCCTTCTTTTTTCCATCCTAGCAAGACTGCCAACATTAACTTAAAGCGTTTGTTACCCCAACACTTCATATTCCTGATATGTGCCTGCTGTACCATGTACTTGTATGAGAAAGTATCCTGTTCTTTTTCTATTGCATAGTTTGTGTGGAATCTCTGGTGTTCCTGCTAGTCCCTCTGCTTTCCTATTAACTACTGACCACAGCAGAAGAGCACACCATGGTCAGTTCTCTAGCTATGCTGGGAACTCAGCGTGCTCTCCTCCAATGATCAGACTTGTCCTGACACACTCCCGCTGGACAGTCATTCACTGGGAAGCTCACTGTGTTGCTGCTTCTCCTCCCCCAGCTCTTGTGCAGCTGAGAACAGAGAGAATGTGATCACTTATAAAAAAAGGTAATTATAATTATAATTTTTATTTTTATATCTATACAAAAATGTTTTGCATTTCACTTCTATTTTAAACTGAATGGGTTGTTTTTCAAAATGGTTGTTCACAATCGCTTTAAAGTGTTTGTAACTCTAAAAAACAAAAAACAAAATGGATCCTGTTCCTTTAAAGCATGTTATGCAGCACAGTGCTTGTGCTGTGTCATTTGGCCCCCTGTATCATCTGAAATACCTGGTTGATCCTGCCAGTTTCTACCCTCTCCTGTGTAAACTGAGCATGGTTTATCATGGCTGCTGAGCCCTGACACCGTGGTCAGTTTACGTGCCTCCGTCATCCGCAGGTCTCCTCTGCTTTTCTTTGTCCTCCTCCTCGTCAGCTCCTACTGCTGCCATCATTTCTGAGTGTAATTTCTGCAATCCCCTCTATTACATTAACTGATGTGCCCAGTGTATTTGGTTTTGTAAAAATAAGCCGTTCTATACTGGTATTTCCGAGCGCCACTCGGCCCTCACATGACCGGCCACCTCTCTCCTCCTCTCCTCCTCTCCTCCCAGCTGAAGTCAGTGGGGGTCTCTCTGCCCCTCTCGCTGTAGCTGTCAGACTGGGAAAAGGAGAGAGGTGGACGGTCACACGAGTGCCGAGTGGCACTTGGAAATACAGTACAGAACGACTTATTTTAATAAAACCACATACACTGGGCACATCGGTTAATGTAATAGAGGGATTGTAGAGATGACACTCCGTGGCTTGACAGCCACATTAGGCTCAACTAAACCTTTCATTCAGCTAAATTTATATTCCAGGTGTATCAAAACAAAAATTGTTCAATGTCTTATAGTTCATTCTTTCTAAAGCAGCCACAGCAGAAAAGCATTTCCTCTGCAAGCATGTAGGAAGGTAGAGGTTGTGGCTGCCTGTGTACAGTCGGGAAGTTAATTGTGTTCCTGGGTTTTCTGCTTGGTGGGCTTTGCTGGGTCCGTCCCACTGGTTACATGTATTCTAAAATAAACAGGGGGTTTGTGCCCAGGGGAAAACAGAAAATAAAAGAAAAAGGGAACAGCCAGAGTGGAATGGAGCTCAGGAATGTTATCGGAGCCTGGAGGACCAGAAAATTGCAGAAATTGGAGTTAAACCCACTATGAACTCATCCAATTATGGACTTACCCTGAGCAGGAATACTGGGGCTGTAGCAAGCCTGAGTTAGGGATTAGGGGTTAGAGAAAAGACTGCACTTAATGTTGATCTGCTATCTTGTGAAATTCAGCATGCTGCATTATTTAAGTTAAGCTTTTGAAACTTTGCCTTTACCTGGCCTGAAGTTACCCCCTTTGGCCACGATCCGTCCCCCATAGCAATGGGAGCAGATCTGCACCGCCAGGGCCCTCATCCTGTACACAGGAACGGAAGAGAAAGAGTTAAGTGAAGTGCATGCATGGAGTCAGTGCTGGGTGCACAACGGGACCCCATGCTGTTACTGGGAGTGAGGTAGCGATGATATGCCGGACAGGTGGAGAGAGCATTGGCTCTGTGTGTTCCTCCTAAATGCACAAGTGATTGGGTTGGTGTATATGACATCAAGAGAGTTTTTTTAGAGTTTGTTCATGTTTGTTAGCTATCGAGTCATGAGCATGGCTCAAGTAAAAGTATCCCATGTGAGAGGCAGTGACCCTGTACAAAGTGCCTAGCATAGCCCAGAACAACCCACCCCAGGATAGGCCCCTCATATGAACCTTCCTTGGTGCCCAATAAGGAGGGGAACATGGAGGGGGAGTATCAACTGCCTGCCCTATAAGCAGGTGCAGCTCAAAACCCTTGCTCTCTGTGTTGTGAAAGCAGTGGTCTCATTTTAGAGGTCCGAAACATACCATACTGAGTCAGACCTGTAGTCCTGCATTCAGCAAAGCTTATGCTCCCATGCTCCTGCTGATTGGGGAGGTCTGACTCAGTAGCGGGTGTGCAGCAAAGAGATCATTGCTTTACCACAGAGCACAAGGGTCCCATTCTGCATCTGCTGGCAGAGTGCAGGCTTTTCTACTCAGGAGTGGCTGATTTTTAAGGAAAACCGTAAGATTTTGCAATAATGCAACTGGAATGTATTTAGCTAATTTTAAATTAAGTTAGACTTCTTTTATCAAGCCACGTGTGGTTTGAAGTGCAGCCAGTTTGTAACTACATGTACCATATTTAAAACCTTGATTGTATGAGGTTTACATCGTATAAAACATTTAAATATGTATTTTAGAAAAGATGCATTTTATATGGAATGCTGGGACCCTGTTAAATTAAAGTTGAATAAACTCTGTATTCTCAGTTGTGCTCTGCAAGTTCTTCATTGTCTAGTCGGATGAAAAAAAAAAAAATCTTTTGGGAACTTGGCAAAAGATGTCTCAACAGGGTTGGAGCAAGTGAAAATCCTTTCTCTGGTGTACAGTTAATTTACACCGAGATAAAATTCCATCCTAACCCATCTAAGACAGTTTTGAGGCTTTGCTCTCGTATCTTTTGAGAAGCAGCACAGAAATATTTTTTCTTATCTTTGCATGGACAAGGAAGCAAAATCGACTCTCCATGGCTTTATCTTTGTGTGACATTTGATCATTGACTGCTTCTCTTTCTCTCTGAAGTGCCTTGTGATTGGATCCAGCACATTATTTTTGCGTGAACATTTGTATATTGATGAAAACCCATTTGCTAAAATCAAATTTTTCAATTGTTAATGTGCTTTTAGGACATTGCACACAGCTAAGTAAAGATCAGTAATACAGCGTTAAGTACAGGGCAGTAAAACAATTTTTTTTTTATTTGAGTGCAGTAATTTACTTGCATACACGTGTTTTACTCGTCTACAAACATGTTTACGCTAGTTTAATCACTTAAACCCCGGAAAATTTGCCCCCTTAATGACCAGGCTGTTTTTTGCAATACGGCACTGCGTCGCTTTTAACTGACAATTGTGCGGTCGTGCGTCGCTATACCCAAACAAAATTGACGTCCTTTTTTCCCCACAAATAGAGCTTTCTTTTGGTGGTATCTGATCACCTCTGTGGTTTCTATTTTTTGCGCTATAAACAAAAAAAGCCCCAAATTTTTTACTTTTTGCTATAATAAATATCCCCCAAAAAATGTCTTCCTCAGTTTGGGAAGATATGTATTCTTCTACGTATTTTTAGTAAATAAAATCGCAATAAGTGTATATTTATTGGTTATAGCGTCTACAAAATAGGGAGTATATTTATGGCATTTTAATTTATTATTATTATTATTATATATATATATATATATATATATATATATATATATATATATATATATATATATATAGTGACAGCAGGAAGGTAAAGTCACCTGGTTGCATCCAGGGGGGTAGATATATTTCGCCCAGATTCAGGCTTTACGCCGACTTATACAACTAGGTGGAGAGTTGTATAAGGCTAGTGGGCTCATGGATGACTCATACCTCTAGGGAGAGTGTGGGGCGTCGTACAGACAGGGAGTTGATGAGGCCAGCTGAAGCTTGTCAGCTCATTTAGGCCTCTATAAGAACTCCCAGCTTCATTAGATGTTAGCTCATGCCTGGACCCAGACCTGTGTGGACTGTCTAGGGAGAGTGAACCCCTGTACGGTGAGACAAAGCCTGTGTGGCTATTTGCTTGGACATTTAAAACCAGGGACTTAGGGACTAGGACAGCACTAGGCTGATCCCAGTTGTTAGTTAGGAAACCTGTATGTTTAGTCAGAGGTCAAGTTGACCAGGATTTATTTTGTTTATGTTTCTTTTGGCTTTGCTGTGTTTTGTCACTGTAAATAGAAAATAAACCGCACCTTTTTTGATTTTGAAAACCACAACCTCCGTTTGCTGGGCCTGTTTTTGTCTGGGGAGCCCATCTCGGGGGTCACACACACCCGCTGCCGAGCTAATCCCCTCACAGTTGGTGGAGAACCAGTGGCAGTTTTTTTTAAGCCAGCATGGAGGAGATACTGAAGCAGCTGGCTCTAGCAAATGCCAATCAACAGCAGACAAATGCAGGTTTGCAAAAGAGCCTTGCAGCTCATCAACAGAGCCTTGCAGCTCAACAACAGAACTTCGCAGCCCAGCAGCAAGCTCATCAACAGAGCCTTGCAGCCCAGCAGCAAGCTCACCAACAGAGTCTGGAAGCTCAGCAACAAGCCCAGCAGCAATCTGAGGCCCGCTTCATAGACCTGTTACAGAAGCAAGAGCAGAGACTACAACAAATGGAAGCAGTAATGCAGCAACGTCCGCAGACCAGTGAGGAAAGCCGTCCCACTAATACCGCGTCCTTTGGGGTGAGTCGTTTATTGACAAAAATGACTGGAGAGGATGATCCAGAGGTATTTTTGACCACATTTGAAAGGACTGCTGAAAGAGAAAAGTGGCCTGAGGAGCAGTGGGCTGGACTGGTGGCTCCTCTGTTAACTGGTGAATCGCAGAAGGCTTACTATGACCTAGAGCCTGACCAAGCAAAAGACTATGTGATGCTAAAAGCTGAGATATTGGCAAGGCTGGGTGTCACCCAGGCTGTCCGGGCTCAGCGTGTGCATAACTGGACTTTCCAGCTTGGAAAACCCCCCAGGTCTCAAATGTATGATCTCATTCACCTGAGCAGAAAGTGGCTACAGCCAGAGACTTTGTCCGCACCAAAGATTGTGGAACGTGTTGTAATGGATCGGTTTTTGAGAGCTCTTCCTACTGCCATCCAAAAGTGGGTAAGCCATGGAGACCCAGAGACGGCCGATGGTCTTGTGGATCGTGTGGAGAAATACTTGGCTACAGAGAACCTGACGGCCTCTTCCAGAGACACTCGGACTTTCCACCCTAAGACCAGACCATCCCCAGGGGCGGATAAGAGGATTCCAAGGGGTAAGGGTGGAGAGAGTGAGAGGGTGGGAGCTCTACCCCAAGTTTGGCGAGAACAGCCTGGGAAATCAGCGGCTCAAGAGGCGGCAAGAAGGATCGTTTGCTACCGCTGCCGGCAAGCGGGACATATTGCAGCCAATTGCCCGGTTGTGGAGGAACCCATGCAGTGTGACTTTCTGACGGGCAGACGTCAGTCGCTGTGTGCGACAGTCGCATGCACTGCCATTCGAGGAACTGAGAAACATTTATGCAAAATGTGTGTTAATGGTAGAAATGTTGTGGTATTGCTGGATTCAGGTAGCCTTGTGACCCTGATAAAGGCTGAGTTAGTTAAAACAGAGGTCTCTGGGAATAGCAAGGTAGCTGTTATTTGTGTGCATGGGGACACCCGAGAGTATCCAGTGACTACAGTGTGTTTCGAGACCCCCAAAGGTACCCTCTCTCATCCAGTGGGCTTAGTATCTCAGTTACCGTATGACGCCATTGTGGGAAGGGATTTTCCGAAGTTCTGGGAACTGTGGGATGATCCTGAGCCCCCCACTGGTGCCCCTATGTACCAGGAATGTGATAGCCAGAACTCCCCTGAGAGTGGTGAGGACTCTCCGGAATTTCCCTTATCAGTATTGGCAGGGGAGACTCAAGAAACTGGAGAGGAGCCCACCTCCTCAGACGAAAACCTACCGTCTGTGGAGTTTTCTGATCTTGAGGTTCACAGGGAAAACTTTGCCACAGAACAGTTGAAAGACCCCGCCCTAATAAAGGCACGGGAAAACGTAGTGAAAATAGATGGCGAGTTAGTGAACCCAGATAATACCTGCACTTACCCATACTTCAGCGTAGAGAAGGACCTACTGTATCGGGTGGCAAAAAGGGCAGAAGAAACCGTTGAGCAGCTTGTGGTGCCCAAACCTTACAGGAAGTTGGTGTTGGAGTTGGCCCATGGGCACATTCTTGGAGGTCATCTGGGGACAGAGAAAACCCGAGAGAGGGTATTACAGAGATTCTATTGGCCGGGGGTGATGAAGGACATAGAAAATTATTGTTCCTCCTGCCCTGTGTGTCAGAGGTCGGCCCCGATGCCACATTTCCGTAGCCCGCTGGTCCCTCTACCCATCATTGAGGTCCCGTTTGAGAGGATCGCCATGGATTTGGTAGGTCCTATAATCAAGTCCGCTAGGGGGCACCAGTACATATTAGTTATAATGGACTATGCCACCCGTTATCCAGAAGCGATCCCTCTCCGAAATACCTCGGCCAAAACCATAGCCAAAGAGCTATCTCTGGTGTTTAGCCGGGTGGGTATTTGTAAAGAACTGCTTACGGACCAAGGTACACCCTTTATGTCCCGGGTTATGAAGGAGCTGTGTAAATTGTTCAAAGTGACGCAATTACGTACATCTGTGTATCACCCCCAAACTGATGGGCTGGTTGAAAGATTCAACAAAACCCTAAAACAAATGTTGAAGAAAGTGGTGGATAGAGATGGAAAGGATTGGGACTGTCTACTTCCTTATCTGATGTTTGCTATTAGGGAGGTGCCCCAATCCTCTACGGGATTCTCCCCCTTTGAGTTACTGTATGGGAGACACCCAAGAGGGCTGTTGGATATTGCCAAGGAAACTTGGGAAAGTGAGAGTTCTCCCCACAGGAGTGTGATTGAGCATGTCGCCCTGATGCAAGACCGAATTGCACAGGTAATGCCCATCGTGAAGGAACATTTGGCCCAAGCGCAGTTAGCACAGCAGAGAGTGTACAACCGTGGAGCCAAGACCCGTACCTTTTCCCCGGGGGATAGGATACTGGTACTTGTCCCTACGGTTGAAAGTAAATTCCTTGCCAAATGGCAAGGCCCCTACGAGATAATGGAAAAAGTGAGCGAAGTGAATTACAAGGTCAGACAACCAGGAAGGCGAAAGCCCGAACAGATCTATCACGTTAATCTGTTGAAAGCCTGGAGGGATAGAGAGTCCCTAGTCGCAGACACTTGGTCACCAGCTCAAACTGGTTGCGTGATTCCTGAGGTTGGAATAGCAGCCACCTTGTCACAACCCCAACAACAGGAGGTTAAGGAGTTTGTGCTTCGCAACAAGGAGGTATTCTCTGAGCTGCCGGGACAAACATTTGGGGTAGAGCATGACATCATTACCCCGCCCGGTGAAAGGGTGAAGTTAAAACCCTATCGGATCCCAGAGGCCCGACGGGAGGCAATACGGGAGGAAGTACAGAAAATGCTGAACTTAGGGGTGATAGAGGAGTCCCAAAGTGATTGGTCTAGTCCCATTGTGTTGGTGCCTAAACCGGCTGGGAGCTGGCGATTTTGTAACGATTTTCGTCAGTTGAACAAAGTTACAAAATTTGACACCTACCCCATGCCACGTATAGATGAGTTGATCGACCGGCTGGGAACAGCCCGATACATGACGACTCTTGACCTCACAAAAGGGTATTGGCAAATCCCCCTGGCCAAATTGGCCAAAGAGAAAACCGCATTTGTAACCCCAGACGGGGCGTTCCAATATAAAAGAATGCCGTTCGGGTTACAGAATGCGCCGGCCACATTCCAGCGGAAAATGGACCAGATGCTGAGGCCCCATCGTAAGTATGCTGCGGCTTACCTGGATGACGTAATTGTCCATAGCACAGATTGGGCCTCACATCTGCCAAAAGTGCAAGCAGTCCTGGACTCTGTTCGGGAAGCGGGGTTTACGGCTAACCCCAAGAAGTGTACCATTGGGCAGGAGGAGGCCAAATATCTTGGGTACACCATTGGGAGGGGAGTAATAAAACCCCAACTCAACAAAGTCGAGGCCATCCAGAGTTGGCCACGTCCCAACAGCAAGAAGCAGGTACGAGCCTTTCTGGGAATCGCTGGGTATTATCGGCGATTCATTCCCCACTTTGCTTCTAAGGCTGTGCCCCTAACCAACCTAACGAAGGGGAAAGGGTCGGTCATGATTAAATGGACCCCCGAGGCTGAGGCAGCATTCCAATTCTTGAAACAAGCCTTATGTAGCCAGCCAGTGTTGTACTCACCCGACTTCTCTAAAGACTTTGTCGTACAAAGTGATGCGTCAGATGTGGGGTTAGGAGCAGTATTGTCCCAGGTCTGGAACGGGGAAGAGCACCCAGTCATTTACCTCAGCAGGAAGTTGAAGTCCCATGAGGTAAATTACGCCACCGTTGAAAAGGAGTGTTTAGCGGTGAAGTGGGCTCTAGATTCCCTTCGGTACTACCTGCTAGGTAGGCACTTTGACATGGTTACGGATCACGCTCCGTTAATGTGGATGGCTCAAAACAAGGAAACAAATAGAAGAGTGAATAGGTGGTTCCTGGCCCTCCAGGAATTCAACTTCACAGTAAAGCATCGCCCTGGCGTTCAAATGGGGAATGTGGATGCTTTGTCTCGAGTACATGAATGCCTGATTGCTGGTGTTCCAACCCCGAGGTTAAAACAAGAGGGGGGGGTATGTGACAGCAGGAAGGTAAAGTCACCTGGTTGCATCCAGGGGGGTAGATATATTTTGCCCAGATTCAGGCTTTACGCCGACTTATACAACTAGGTGGAGAGTTGTATAAGGCTAGTGGGCTCATGGATGACTCATACCTCTAGGGAGAGTGTGGGGCGTCGTACAGACAGGGAGTTGATGAGGCCAGCTGAAGCTTGTCAGCTCATTTAGGCCTCTATAAGAACTCCCAGCTTCATTAGATGTTAGCTCATGCCTGGACCCAGACCTGTGTGGACTGTCTAGGGAGAGTGAACCCCTGTACGGTGAGACAAAGCCTGTGTGGCTATTTGCTTGGACATTTAAAACCAGGGACTTAGGGACTAGGACAGCACTAGGCTGATCCCAGTTGTTAGTTAGGAAACCTGTATGTTTAGTCAGAGGTCAAGTTGACCAGGATTTATTTTGTTTATGTTTCTTTTGGCTTTGCTGTGTTTTGTCACTGTAAATAGAAAATAAACCGCACCTTTTTTGATTTTGAAAACCACAACCTCCGTTTGCTGGGCCTGTTTTTGTCTGGGGAGCCCATCTCGGGGGTCACACACACCCGCTGCCGAGCTAACCCCCTCACAGTATATATATATATATATATATATATATATATATATATATATATATATATATATATATATATATATATATATATATATATATACTGTGAGGGGGTTAACTCGGTAGCGGGTGTGTGTGACCCCCTGGTTGGGCTCCCCACACAAAAACAGGGCCAGCAGACGGAGGTTGTGGTTTTCAAAATCAAAAGGTGCGGTTTATTTCTCTATGTACAGTGACAAAAACACAGCAAAGCCAAAAAGAAACAAACAAAATAAATCCTGGTCAGTTTGACCTCTGACTAAACATGCAGGTTTCCTAAACTAACAACTGGGATCAGCCTGGTGCTGTCCTAGTCCCTAAGTCCCTGGTTTAGTAAAAGTCCAAACAAATAGCCACACAGGCTTTGCCTCACCGCACAGGGGTTCACTCTCCCTAGACAGTCCACACAGGTCTGGTTCCAGGCATGAGCTAAACCTAATGAATCTAGGAGTTTTTTTATAGAGGCCTAAATGAGCTGACAGGCTTCAGCTGGTCTCATCAACTCCCTGCCTCACGACGCCCAGCACTCTCCCTAGAGGTATGAGTCATTCATGAGCCCACTAGCCTCAGCTGGGCTTCATCAACTCCCTAGTTGTATAAGTCGGCATAAAGCCTGAATCTGGGAGAAATATATCTACCCCCCTGGATGCAACCAGGTGACTTTACCTTCCTGCTGTCACATACCCCCCCCTCTTGTTTTAACCTTGGGGTTGGAACACCAGCAATCAGGCATTCATGTACTCGAGACAAAGCATCCACATTCCCCATTTGAACGCCAGGGCGATGCTTTACTGTGAAGTTGAATTCCTGTAGGGCCAGGAACCACCTATTCACTCTTCTATTTGTCTCCTTGTTTTGAGCCATCCACTTTAACGGAGCGTGATCCGTAACCATGTCAAAGTGCCTACCTAGCAGATAGTACCGAAGGGAATCTAGAGCCCACTTCACCGCTAAACACTCCTTTTCAACGGTGGCGTAATTTACCTCATGGGACTTCAACTTCCTGCTGAGGTAAATGACTGGGTGCTCTTCCCCGTTCCAGACCTGGGACAATACTGCTCCTAACCCCACATCTGACGCATCACTTTGTACGACAAAGTCTTTAGAGAAGTCGGGTGAGTACAACACTGGCTGGCTACATAAGGCTTGTTTCAAGAATTGGAATGCTGCCTCAGCCTCGGGGGTCCATTTAATCATGACCGACCCTTTCCCTTTCGTCAGGTTGGTTAGGGGCACAGCCTTAGAAGCAAAGTGGGGAATGAAGCGCCGATAATAACCCGCGATTCCCAGAAAGGCTCGTACCTGCTTCTTGCTGTTGGGACGTGGCCAACTCTGGATGGCCTCGACTTTGTTGAGTTGGGGTTTTATTACTCCCCTGCCAATGGTGTACCCAAGATATTTGGCCTCCTCCTGCCCAATGGTACACTTCTTGGGGTTAGCCGTAAACCCCGCTTCCCGAACAGAGTCCAGGACTGCTTGCACTTTTGGCAGATGTGAGGCCCAATCTGTGCTATGGACAATTACGTCATCCAGGTAAGCCGCAGCATACTTCCGATGGGGCCTCAGCATCTGGTCCATTTTCCGCTGGAATGTGGCCGGCGCATTCTGTAACCCGAACGGCATTCTCTTATATTGGAACGCCCCGTCTGGGGTTACAAATGCGGTTTTCTCTTTGGCCGACTTGGCCAGGGGAATTTGCCAATACCCTTTTGTGAGGTCAAGAGTCGTCATGTATCGGGCTGTTCCCAGCCGGTCGATCAACTCATCTATACGTGGCATGGGGTAGGTGTCAAATTTTGTAACTTTGTTCAACTGACGAAAATCGTTACAAAATCGCCAGCTCCCATCCGGTTTAGGCACCAACACAATGGGACTAGACCAATCACTTTGGGACTCCTCTATCACCCCTAAGTTCAGCATTTTCTGTACTTCCTCCCGTATTGCCTCCCGTCGGGCCTCTGGGATCCGATAGGGTTTTAACTTCACCCTTTCACCGGGCGGGGTAATAATATCATGCTCTACCCCAGATGTTTGTCCCGGCAGCTCAGAGAACACCTCCTTGTTGCGAAGCACAAACTCCTTAACCTCCTGTTGTTGGGGTTGTGACAAGGTGGCTGCTATTCCAACCTCCGGAATCACGCAACCAGTTTGAGCTGGTGACCAAGTTTCTGCGACTAGGGACTCTCTATCCCTCCAGGCTTTCAACAGATTAACGTGATATATCTGTTCGGGCTTTCGCCTTCCTGGTTGTCTGACCTTGTAATTCACTTCGCTCACTTTTTCCATTATCTCGTAGGGGCCTTGCCATTTGGCAAGGAATTTACTTTCAACCGTAGGGACAAGTACCAATATCCTATCCCCCGGGGAAAAGGTACGGGTCTTTGCTCCACGGTTGTACACTCTCTGCTGTGCCAACTGCGCTTGGGCCAAATGTTCCTTCACGATGGGCATTACCTGTGCAATTCGATCTTGCATCAGGGCGACATGCTCAATCACACTCCTGTGGGGAGAACTCTCACTTTCCCAAGTTTCCTTGGCAATATCCAACAGCCCTCTTGGGTGTCTCCCATACAGTAACTCAAAGGGGGAGAATCCCGTAGAGGATTGGGGCACCTCCCTAATAGCAAACATCAAATAAGGAAGTAGACAGTCCCAATCCTTTCCATCTCTATCCACCACTTTCTTCAACATTTGTTTTAGGGTTTTGTTGAATCTTTCAACCAGCCCATCGGTTTGGGGGTGATACACAGATGTACGCAATTGCGTCACTTTGAACAATTTACACAGCTCTTTCATAACCCGGGACATAAAGGGTGTACCTTGGTCCGTAAGCAGTTCTTTACAAATACCCACCCGGCTAAAAACAAGAGATAGCTCTTTGGCTATGGTTTTGGCCGAGGTATTTCTGAGAGGGATCGCTTCTGGATAACGGGTGGCATAGTCCATTATAACCAATATGTACTGGTGCCCCCTAGCGGACTTGATTATAGGACCTACCAAATCCATTGCGATTCTCTCAAACGGGACCTCAATGATGGGTAGAGGGACCAGCGGGCTACGGAAATGTGGCATCGGGGCCGACCTCTGACACACAGGGCAGGAGGAACAATAATTTTCTATGTCCTTCATCACCCCAGGCCAATAGAATCTCTGTAATACCCTCTCTCGGGTTTTCTCTGTCCCCAGATGACCTCCAAGAATGTGCCCATGGGCCAACTCCAACACCAACTTCCTGTAAGGTTTGGGCACCACCAGCTGCTCAACGGTTTCTTCTGCCCTTTTTGCCACCCGATACAGTAGGTCCTTCTCTACGCTGAAGTATGGGTAAGTGCAGGTATTATCTGGGTTCACTAACTCGCCATCTATTTCCACTACGTTTTCCCGTGCCTTTATTAGGGCGGGGTCTTTTAACTGTTCTGTGGCAAAATTTTCCCTGTGAACCTCCAGATCAGAAAACTCCACAGACAGTAGGTTTTCGTCTGAGGAGGTGGGCTCCTCTCCAGTTTCTTGAGTCTCCCCTGCCAATACTGACAAGGGAAATTCTGGAGAGTCCTCACCACTCTCAGAGGAGTTCTGGCTATCACATTCCTGGTACATAGGGGCACCAGTGGGGGGCTCAGGATCATCCCACAGTTCCCAGAACTTCGGAAAATCCCTTCCCACAATGGCGTCATGCGGTAACTGAGATACTAAGCCCACTGGATGAGAGAGGGTACCTTTGGGGGTCTCGAAACACACTGTAGTCACTGGATACTCTCGGGTGTCCCCATGCACACAAATAACAGCTACCTTGCTATTCCCAGAGACCTCTGTTTTAACTAACTCAGCCTTTATCAGGGTCACAAGGCTACCTGAATCCAACAATACCACAACATTTCTACCATTAACACACATTTTGCATAAATGTTTCTCAGTTCCTCGAATGGCAGTGCATGCGACTGTCGCACACAGCGACTGACGTCTGCCCGTCAGAAAGTCACACTGCATGGGTTCCTCCACAACCGGGCAATTGGCTGCAATATGTCCCGCTTGCCGGCAGCGGTAGCAAACGATCCTTCTTGCGGCCTCTTGAGCCGCTGATTTCCCAGGCTGTTCTCGCCAAACTTGGGGTAGAGCTCCCACCCTCTCACTCTCTCCACCCTCACCCCTTGGAATCCTCTTATCCGCCCCTGGGGATGGTCTGGTCTTAGGGTGGAAAGTCCGAGAGTCTCTGGAAGAGGCCGTCAGGTTCTCTGTAGCCAAGTATCTCTCTACACGATCCACAAGTTTACCGGCCGTTTCTGGGTCTCCGTGGCTTACCCACTTTTGAATGGCGGTAGGAAGAGCTCTCAAGAAACGATCCATCACAACACGTTCCACAATCTCCGGTGCGGACAAAGTCTCTGGCTGTAGCCACTTCCTGCTCAGGTGAATGAGATCATACATTTGAGACCTGGGGGGTTTTCCAAGCTGGAAAGTCCAGTTATGCACACGCTGAGCCCGGACAGCCAGGGTGACACCCAGCCTTGCCAATATTTCAGCTTTTAGCATCACATAGTCTTTTGCTTGGTCAGGCTCTAGGTCATAGTAAGCCTTCTGCGATTCACCAGTTAACAGAGGAGCCACCAGTCCAGCCCACTGCTCCTCAGGCCACTTTTCTCTTTCAGCAGTCCTTTCAAATGTGGTCAAAAATACCTCTGGATCATCCTCTCCAGTCATTTTTGTCAATAAACGACTCACCCCAAAGGACGCGGTATTAGTGGGACGGCTTTCCTCACTGGTCTGCGGACGTTGCTGCATTACTGCTTCCATTTGTTGTAGTCTCTGCTCTTGCTTCTGTAACAGGTCTATGAAGCGGGCCTCAGATTGCTGCTGGGCTTGTTGATGAGCTTGCTGCTGGGCTGCAAGGCTCCTTTGCAAACCTGCATTTGTCTGCTGTTGATTGGCATTTGCTAGAGCCAGCTGTTTCAGTATCTCCTCCATGCTGGCTTAAAAAAAACTGCCACTGGTTCTCCACCAACTGTGAGGGGGTTAACTCGGTAGCGGGTGTGTGTGACCCCCTGGTTGGGCTCCCCACACAAAAACAGGGCCAGCAGACGGAGGTTGTGGTTTTCAAAATCAAAAGGTGCGGTTTATTTCTCTATGTACAGTGACAAAAACACAGCAAAGCCAAAAAGAAACAAACAAAATAAATCCTGGTCAGTTTGACCTCTGACTAAACATGCAGGTTTCCTAAACTAACAACTGGGATCAGCCTGGTGCTGTCCTAGTCCCTAAGTCCCTGGTTTAGTAAAAGTCCAAACAAATAGCCACACAGGCTTTGCCTCACCGCACAGGGGTTCACTCTCCCTAGACAGTCCACACAGGTCTGGTTCCAGGCATGAGCTAAACCTAATGAATCTAGGAGTTTTTTTATAGAGGCCTAAATGAGCTGACAGGCTTCAGCTGGTCTCATCAACTCCCTGCCTCACGACGCCCAGCACTCTCCCTAGAGGTATGAGTCATTCATGAGCCCACTAGCCTCAGCTGGGCTTCATCAACTCCCTAGTTGTATAAGTCGGCATAAAGCCTGAATCTGGGAGAAATATATCTACCCCCCTGGATGCAACCAGGTGACTTTACCTTCCTGCTGTCACATACCCCCCCCTCTTGTTTTAACCTTGGGGTTGGAACACCAGCAATCAGGCATTCATGTACTCGAGACAAAGCATCCACATTCCCCATTTGAACGCCAGGGCGATGCTTTACTGTGAAGTTGAATTCCTGTAGGGCCAGGAACCACCTATTCACTCTTCTATTTGTCTCCTTGTTTTGAGCCATCCACTTTAACGGAGCGTGATCCGTAACCATGTCAAAGTGCCTACCTAGCAGATAGTACCGAAGGGAATCTAGAGCCCACTTCACCGCTAAACACTCCTTTTCAACGGTGGCGTAATTTACCTCATGGGACTTCAACTTCCTGCTGAGGTAAATGACTGGGTGCTCTTCCCCGTTCCAGACCTGGGACAATACTGCTCCTAACCCCACATCTGACGCATCACTTTGTACGACAAAGTCTTTAGAGAAGTCGGGTGAGTACAACACTGGCTGGCTACATAAGGCTTGTTTCAAGAATTGGAATGCTGCCTCAGCCTCGGGGGTCCATTTAATCATGACCGACCCTTTCCCTTTCGTCAGGTTGGTTAGGGGCACAGCCTTAGAAGCAAAGTGGGGAATGAAGCGCCGATAATAACCCGCGATTCCCAGAAAGGCTCGTACCTGCTTCTTGCTGTTGGGACGTGGCCAACTCTGGATGGCCTCGACTTTGTTGAGTTGGGGTTTTATTACTCCCCTGCCAATGGTGTACCCAAGATATTTGGCCTCCTCCTGCCCAATGGTACACTTCTTGGGGTTAGCCGTAAACCCCGCTTCCCGAACAGAGTCCAGGACTGCTTGCACTTTTGGCAGATGTGAGGCCCAATCTGTGCTATGGACAATTACGTCATCCAGGTAAGCCGCAGCATACTTCCGATGGGGCCTCAGCATCTGGTCCATTTTCCGCTGGAATGTGGCCGGCGCATTCTGTAACCCGAACGGCATTCTCTTATATTGGAACGCCCCGTCTGGGGTTACAAATGCGGTTTTCTCTTTGGCCGACTTGGCCAGGGGAATTTGCCAATACCCTTTTGTGAGGTCAAGAGTCGTCATGTATCGGGCTGTTCCCAGCCGGTCGATCAACTCATCTATACGTGGCATGGGGTAGGTGTCAAATTTTGTAACTTTGTTCAACTGACGAAAATCGTTACAAAATCGCCAGCTCCCATCCGGTTTAGGCACCAACACAATGGGACTAGACCAATCACTTTGGGACTCCTCTATCACCCCTAAGTTCAGCATTTTCTGTACTTCCTCCCGTATTGCCTCCCGTCGGGCCTCTGGGATCCGATAGGGTTTTAACTTCACCCTTTCACCGGGCGGGGTAATAATATCATGCTCTACCCCAGATGTTTGTCCCGGCAGCTCAGAGAACACCTCCTTGTTGCGAAGCACAAACTCCTTAACCTCCTGTTGTTGGGGTTGTGACAAGGTGGCTGCTATTCCAACCTCCGGAATCACGCAACCAGTTTGAGCTGGTGACCAAGTTTCTGCGACTAGGGACTCTCTATCCCTCCAGGCTTTCAACAGATTAACGTGATATATCTGTTCGGGCTTTCGCCTTCCTGGTTGTCTGACCTTGTAATTCACTTCGCTCACTTTTTCCATTATCTCGTAGGGGCCTTGCCATTTGGCAAGGAATTTACTTTCAACCGTAGGGACAAGTACCAATATCCTATCCCCCGGGGAAAAGGTACGGGTCTTTGCTCCACGGTTGTACACTCTCTGCTGTGCCAACTGCGCTTGGGCCAAATGTTCCTTCACGATGGGCATTACCTGTGCAATTCGATCTTGCATCAGGGCGACATGCTCAATCACACTCCTGTGGGGAGAACTCTCACTTTCCCAAGTTTCCTTGGCAATATCCAACAGCCCTCTTGGGTGTCTCCCATACAGTAACTCAAAGGGGGAGAATCCCGTAGAGGATTGGGGCACCTCCCTAATAGCAAACATCAAATAAGGAAGTAGACAGTCCCAATCCTTTCCATCTCTATCCACCACTTTCTTCAACATTTGTTTTAGGGTTTTGTTGAATCTTTCAACCAGCCCATCGGTTTGGGGGTGATACACAGATGTACGCAATTGCGTCACTTTGAACAATTTACACAGCTCTTTCATAACCCGGGACATAAAGGGTGTACCTTGGTCCGTAAGCAGTTCTTTACAAATACCCACCCGGCTAAAAACAAGAGATAGCTCTTTGGCTATGGTTTTGGCCGAGGTATTTCTGAGAGGGATCGCTTCTGGATAACGGGTGGCATAGTCCATTATAACCAATATGTACTGGTGCCCCCTAGCGGACTTGATTATAGGACCTACCAAATCCATTGCGATTCTCTCAAACGGGACCTCAATGATGGGTAGAGGGACCAGCGGGCTACGGAAATGTGGCATCGGGGCCGACCTCTGACACACAGGGCAGGAGGAACAATAATTTTCTATGTCCTTCATCACCCCAGGCCAATAGAATCTCTGTAATACCCTCTCTCGGGTTTTCTCTGTCCCCAGATGACCTCCAAGAATGTGCCCATGGGCCAACTCCAACACCAACTTCCTGTAAGGTTTGGGCACCACCAGCTGCTCAACGGTTTCTTCTGCCCTTTTTGCCACCCGATACAGTAGGTCCTTCTCTACGCTGAAGTATGGGTAAGTGCAGGTATTATCTGGGTTCACTAACTCGCCATCTATTTCCACTACGTTTTCCCGTGCCTTTATTAGGGCGGGGTCTTTTAACTGTTCTGTGGCAAAATT
This sequence comes from Rana muscosa, assembly GCA_029206835.1. Taxonomy (NCBI): domain Eukaryota; kingdom Metazoa; phylum Chordata; class Amphibia; order Anura; family Ranidae; genus Rana; species Rana muscosa. The sequence continues at coordinate 125,585,905 of CM055127.1, read as the reverse complement.
TTCCCTGTGAACCTCCAGATCAGAAAACTCCACAGACAGTAGGTTTTCGTCTGAGGAGGTGGGCTCCTCTCCAGTTTCTTGAGTCTCCCCTGCCAATACTGACAAGGGAAATTCTGGAGAGTCCTCACCACTCTCAGAGGAGTTCTGGCTATCACATTCCTGGTACATAGGGGCACCAGTGGGGGGCTCAGGATCATCCCACAGTTCCCAGAACTTCGGAAAATCCCTTCCCACAATGGCGTCATGCGGTAACTGAGATACTAAGCCCACTGGATGAGAGAGGGTACCTTTGGGGGTCTCGAAACACACTGTAGTCACTGGATACTCTCGGGTGTCCCCATGCACACAAATAACAGCTACCTTGCTATTCCCAGAGACCTCTGTTTTAACTAACTCAGCCTTTATCAGGGTCACAAGGCTACCTGAATCCAACAATACCACAACATTTCTACCATTAACACACATTTTGCATAAATGTTTCTCAGTTCCTCGAATGGCAGTGCATGCGACTGTCGCACACAGCGACTGACGTCTGCCCGTCAGAAAGTCACACTGCATGGGTTCCTCCACAACCGGGCAATTGGCTGCAATATGTCCCGCTTGCCGGCAGCGGTAGCAAACGATCCTTCTTGCGGCCTCTTGAGCCGCTGATTTCCCAGGCTGTTCTCGCCAAACTTGGGGTAGAGCTCCCACCCTCTCACTCTCTCCACCCTCACCCCTTGGAATCCTCTTATCCGCCCCTGGGGATGGTCTGGTCTTAGGGTGGAAAGTCCGAGAGTCTCTGGAAGAGGCCGTCAGGTTCTCTGTAGCCAAGTATCTCTCTACACGATCCACAAGTTTACCGGCCGTTTCTGGGTCTCCGTGGCTTACCCACTTTTGAATGGCGGTAGGAAGAGCTCTCAAGAAACGATCCATCACAACACGTTCCACAATCTCCGGTGCGGACAAAGTCTCTGGCTGTAGCCACTTCCTGCTCAGGTGAATGAGATCATACATTTGAGACCTGGGGGGTTTTCCAAGCTGGAAAGTCCAGTTATGCACACGCTGAGCCCGGACAGCCAGGGTGACACCCAGCCTTGCCAATATTTCAGCTTTTAGCATCACATAGTCTTTTGCTTGGTCAGGCTCTAGGTCATAGTAAGCCTTCTGCGATTCACCAGTTAACAGAGGAGCCACCAGTCCAGCCCACTGCTCCTCAGGCCACTTTTCTCTTTCAGCAGTCCTTTCAAATGTGGTCAAAAATACCTCTGGATCATCCTCTCCAGTCATTTTTGTCAATAAACGACTCACCCCAAAGGACGCGGTATTAGTGGGACGGCTTTCCTCACTGGTCTGCGGACGTTGCTGCATTACTGCTTCCATTTGTTGTAGTCTCTGCTCTTGCTTCTGTAACAGGTCTATGAAGCGGGCCTCAGATTGCTGCTGGGCTTGTTGATGAGCTTGCTGCTGGGCTGCAAGGCTCCTTTGCAAACCTGCATTTGTCTGCTGTTGATTGGCATTTGCTAGAGCCAGCTGTTTCAGTATCTCCTCCATGCTGGCTTAAAAAAAACTGCCACTGGTTCTCCACCAACTGTGAGGGGGTTAACTCGGTAGCGGGTGTGTGTGACCCCCTGGTTGGGCTCCCCACACAAAAACAGGGCCAGCAGACGGAGGTTGTGGTTTTCAAAATCAAAAGGTGCGGTTTATTTCTCTATGTACAGTGACAAAAACACAGCAAAGCCAAAAAGAAACAAACAAAATAAATCCTGGTCAGTTTGACCTCTGACTAAACATGCAGGTTTCCTAAACTAACAACTGGGATCAGCCTGGTGCTGTCCTAGTCCCTAAGTCCCTGGTTTAGTAAAAGTCCAAACAAATAGCCACACAGGCTTTGCCTCACCGCACAGGGGTTCACTCTCCCTAGACAGTCCACACAGGTCTGGTTCCAGGCATGAGCTAAACCTAATGAATCTAGGAGTTTTTTTATAGAGGCCTAAATGAGCTGACAGGCTTCAGCTGGTCTCATCAACTCCCTGCCTCACGACGCCCAGCACTCTCCCTAGAGGTATGAGTCATTCATGAGCCCACTAGCCTCAGCTGGGCTTCATCAACTCCCTAGTTGTATAAGTCGGCATAAAGCCTGAATCTGGGAGAAATATATCTACCCCCCTGGATGCAACCAGGTGACTTTACCTTCCTGCTGTCACAATATATATATATATATATATATATATATATATATATATATATTAGTAATTGTGGCGATCTGTGGTGTTGTGTTTTTTTTTATTATTTTTTTTATCGGGACTGTGACATTGGGGCGGACAGATCGGACACTTTTTTGGGACCATTGACATTTATACAGCGATCAGAGCTAAAAAATAGCAACCGATTACTGTATAAATGTCATAGGCAGAGAAGGATTAACACTAGGGGCGATCAAGGGGTTACATGTGTTACTTAGGGAGTGTTTCTAACTGAGTGGTGATGGGACTGCCTGGGGGAGGAGACCAATTGTTGTTCCTAAGCATTAGGAACAACTGATCAGTCTCCTCACCCCTGACATAATGGAGATCTGTCTATTTACATTGACAGACCTCCGTTCTGTCTCTCTCAGGAGCGATCGCAGGTGCCCGGCGGACATCGCGCCCCCCTAGTCCTCTGAAAGCGGCCGACGTACAGCCACGACAGCTCGCCCAGGAGAGCCAACCTGCCTCAGTAGAACTGCGGCGGCTGGTCGGGAACCTGTTAAATGAGTATATTTAAATTACTGGCAATGAAGAAGAAAACCACGGGTTGCAGAAACGATATTTGCTTGATTCCTCCAACACAGTGTTGATGCAGGAATCCCTCCTGCCTGGCCATTGTCTTCTCCTGGCGGGGGGGCGGTGGAGGGTGAAGGAGGCCGTCCCCGCTGGGAAAATACACTGATTGATAGTGGCTATAAAAGCCGCTAGCGATAATTGCAAGAGAATCCGGCAGACTGGTTGTACCGATTGATCAACTTGGTACATTCAGCCTGCCCATTAACGGTTCGAACCGTGTATGGCCAGCCTTACTCGTCTATACTTGTCTATATGCGTACAGACCTTGACTTGCCTTTTACTCAACATTACTTATGTCTTCTCACACTGTTTTTGGCCCCTTGAACATGGGCGTCACAAGTTCCTGAGTAAAAATCTGTAAATTATGTCACCCAGTGTGCAAGGGGCCTAAATCTGCAACTTTTATTAAAATAATGCCTGTTTGTCTTCTTTGCTCATGTCCTGTTTTGGGTGACAACACTTTGTCCCTGTCTCCCAGTTGTTCTTCTGTGTTGTCACTCTGCCATGTGTGCCTCTGGGGGAAACTAAGGAGCCCACCCTCAACAATAAAATGCAGCCACTGCTGGACAGGGTGGATAAAAATCGATGATTTTTTACCAAAATAAATGTTTTGTTTTATTTAAATCAGATTTTTGGGATTTTTATCAAATTTATTTTAATAGAATGTATTTGGAGTAAATCTATCTAAAGATGGTTTTCTATTTAGGATACATTAATAATGTATTTTATTCAGCATGAAATGGAGCTTAGTTTTGTAGCATGAGGCTGTGTATTCTGCAATATTTACATTTTTGGTAAACTCATTCAATAAATCCAAGCTCTGCAAGCTGAGATACCATGCACTGCATTGATGCATTCACACAATTTCACAGTAACCATGAGATAAAACAATGTTCAGGAATATTACTTTTATCCCATTGTTTTGCAAATCTATGTACACTATAAACTGTATGATTGAATTGATTCTGATATCGCTGTTTTACTAACCTGACAGCTTATTATTCTAAATAGGAAACCTTCAATTTGTTTGCAAATAAAGATTCTAACTACCAGCAAGAATGAGTCCTTACATTTGAAATGGACCTGTCATTTCAGATCCATCATGACAGCGCCTGTTAGCGGGCATCCACTCCCCTGCTGCCGCCTTGTCACTGCCGAATCAACAGCCGTCCCATTAAACTGAATGGGACTGTCGGTGAGTCAACAGCGGGTCAGAGGAGGAGCCACTGTGGGACAGAGTTGACAGTTGCTCCTTTAAAAATTATGATTTAAAGCAAACCTTTTACTAGTGATTTTAAATCGTGATTTAAATCGACTTGATTTAAATCATATCCACCCCCTACAAGCAGGCTGTTGTAGAACAGCAGTACTGAGATGTAGATGAGGATGAAAAAGTAGAAACCAGTATTTTATAAAAGAAACAAAATATATGATAAAAATGTCATCCAGGTAGGGTTTATATAAACTATAGTTTGGTGCAGAAGAAAGTGTGCAAATATGTTTGTTTTTTGTTGCAGGCCACCAAAGCCCACATTAAACTGAACACAAAGAAACTGTACCAGGCAGATGGATACTCTGTAAAGGAGCTGCTGAAGGTAACCACAGTCTTGTACAACGCTATGAAAACCAAAGGGATTGATACTATCCAGCCTGGGGAGGAAGACACATCCACTTTCAAGTTTGACCTGGGAAACAAGGCCAGTAATAATTTGCTGTTTGTCTCTTGTTCTTTTACAATGTTTTTACTATTTTCAGCTAGTTGATTAAAGTAGAACTATAGGCATAACTTTCACTTTTAATGATAATGGTAAACAGGACATATAGAGAGGGTGAATCTCCCTCTGTGGTACAGAATGCAATAAAAACTGACAGGTGTTCTAATCCATCTTCAACAATTGCCTTTAGTTATACTTTTAGGTGCCTATCTAGGCCAGCCCTAGTCTACCGAAAGTACCAACACGCCTCTGATGTCATCTTCTCTGTGCACTAAATGGGTCCACTACCATATATTTGGACCGGCACCTTTAGGATTCACAAGGTCTCTGCACCCAAAAGCTTTCAGAGTTATTTGCACATAATTGCAGAGAATAAATGTATCTTCTGTTGTCTTCATACATGTTTTCTTTCAGTGATCTTCTAGTGAACGTTGGACTTCTCTCCGATGCTGCTGCTCTTATATTGGTGTGGGAGATCATCAGCGAGTACTAATTGTGCCGCAGCCAATTTCTAAGCCAGTGTGAAGACCCAGACAATGTTCTGATGGGAAGAAGTTTGATGGTCTAGCAATGCTTCTCTCAAAAATGATTGAACTTAGTTTGCTTTAGTCCATCACTTGAAAATTAGGAGACCAGCAAGGAGCCTTAAGCCTCGTACACACGACCGAGTTTCTCGTCGTAAAAAACACGTCGTTTTTTTAGACGAGCTTCTTGTTAACCTTGTCGATTTTCTCGTCAAGCTTTCCATGCGTACACACTGACAATTTCCAATTTCCTCGTTGTTCTCCGCGGTCACGTCCAGCACGTACGACGGCACTATAAAGGGGAAGATCTTTTTTCTTGGCGCCACCCCTTGGGCTGCTTTTGCTGATCTCGTGTTACCGCGTGTGAAGTAAAAGTTTGGGAAGAGACGATTCGCGCTTTTCAGTCTTCGTACTTTTCAGATCGTTTTCTGTGGTTCAGTTTGTGCTTGTGGGTTCGTATCTTGACTTTCAGGGCGTCTAGGCAGGTCGTATCTGTTTTACAGTGCGTTCTTGCCTGTTCGTTTCTGTTTTTCAGTTCGTTATTCATAGGCCTTGCTGTTCTAAAGAGCGTTCTGTTCTGTACGTTCTGATAAGACGACCGTTTCTTAGCCATGTCGCCTGGACGTTCTCGTCGTCGAGTTCGTGCTGTGCGTGCGCTTGGTGTTGGTCTGCTTGTTTTGGACCAAGACCAGTCCATGAATGGTGTGAGGAGGAGTTCATGGACCAAGAATTGGTTGCTCCAGCGGGACCAATTCTGCCATATGCCTCTGCTGCGGGAGATCGTCGAGAATAATCCTGAGGACTACAGGAATTTTCTGCGGATGTCTGACCCCGTTTTTCAGGAACTGTTGGCTTTGGTGTCCCCCTATATTACCAGGAAGGACACCGTTATGCGGGAAGCCATCAGTGCTGAGCAGAGGCTCATCGCCACGTTACGTTATCTGGCGACAGGGAGAAGTCTTCAGGACTTGAAGTTCACGACAGGCACCTCCCCCCAGGCTCTGGGCCTCATAATCCCAGACACCTGTTCTGCCATTATACAAGTCCTGCAGGAGGACTATATTAGGGTAAGTTTTCTCCATTTAACATCACATTTTATGTATTACATGTATGCTAATGTATTGTATTTCTTTCATCCTTCCCTGATTACCATGATTGTAATATGCTGAGAATGTCCCCTTTGTCCCCATGCATGCTTGAAGCTTTAGATTGCCCCTTTTTTCTCCTCCATGCATATTTTCCTTCACTAACCTTTCCAGCAGGGGCGCCTGTTGCTCCAAATGTTTGGGGGTTCAAACCCCAATTTAGGAAATAAACTTCCTCCTTTTTTGCTCTGGTGCCTATAAAACGCCCCCATTTGTTCCCTCCAATGCAGCCATTTTGTTCCCTCTAATGCAGCCATTTTGTCCCCTCCAATGCAGCCAGTTCCCCCCCAGCCCTGCACTTACCTTCTTGTGGTCAGCGCCATCCTTCTTCTGTCCTTGATGTCTTCTCCTTCCCTTGATGTTGCATCAGCCAATCATGTTACCATTAAACAGACTTGTTGAACATGATTGGCAGAGCAGCCTGTCAGTGTTTACCCAAGGAATGCCCCCCCCCCCCCCCCCCCCCGCGTCCCCTATTTAACTTTTCTGAAGCCAATTACATCCCTCAGGCTGTAATGTGCAAGACAATTTTCCTCCCTGTTTCTGATATGCAATTTTAAGCCCATAAATGCCGCAGTTCTTCATATGTCGGTCGCTTAACAGGGGGCCATCCACCTGAATAGTGGGCGGCATAGAAAATACATAGGTTAATGCAAGGCATGAACCTATGTATTGTTCTGAGTGATGGGCACAGGAGAGAGGGGGCAGTGCTCCAGCGCCCACTCTGGACGCACCGCCACTGCAATGCTATCCTGTGTCCAAACACATCTACCCCCCCCCTCCCCATTATAATTTTTTAATAGACCATCATAGGGGGTGATGAATATGATACATGAGCCTTCCATTATACTTATTTAAAACACCTTAATAAACGTAGACTTTGCTTGATGTTGGCCTCTAATGTTTTTTATTAGAATATACTTGTAATGTTTGATTTGTGTATTCTAATATTTTTTCATCTTGTTTGACTCCACAGCTTCCTTCCACGCCACAGGAATGGCAGACTGTGGCATCGGAGTTTGCCACGCGGTGGGACTTCCCCCAACTGCGGTGGTGCTATAGACGGGAAGCATGTCCGCATCGTGCCGCCACCCCGTTCTGGGTCCTACTACTTCAATTACAAGGGGTTTCATAGCATTGTGCTGATGGCGGTGGTGTCAGCACGGTATGAATTCCTCTATGTTGATGTAGGGAAGAATGGCCGGATGTCCGATGGGGGATCCTTCATCCAGACGGAGTTTGCCCTCCGTCTCCAGAGTGACGACCTTGCATTGCCACCGGATGCAGGGAATATTGAAGGACTCCCCTTTGTTTTTTTGGCTGATGAAGCCTTCGGGCTCGGACCGCATCTTATGAGGCCATTTCCTCAGAGGACCCTGACCCCAGAGAAGAGGGTGTTCAATTACCGGCTGGCCAGGGGCCGAAGAGTCGTTGAAAATGCCTTTGGCATAATGGCCAGCCGGTTCTGCCTTTTTAGGACTTCAATACACTTGGCGGACTACAAAATAAACTATGTTGTATTATGCTGCTGTGTGCTACACAATTTTCTTTGCCGCAAATCTAATTCCTATATGGCCTCAGTTTTGCCTGAGGCTGGACTTTCCCCTGATAATCCCCTGCCGGGCCTGGAATCTGCCTGTGCTGGCTTGCCCCCCCAAATGACAAATACATGGACTATTTCACGGGTAGGGGGGCAATTCCTAATATATCCAAATCCAAAAATAGATCCAAATAAAAATCTTGTTTAAACGTCTAACTTTTGTTGGTTTCCTGTCTCCTAGTTTGTCTTAGTGCATTTGTAGTGCCAAGTGTATTTTTCTTTAGTAAATAACAACCATTTCACTATGTAACCTTTAAAAATGTACCAAATAAGGTTAGAGCGAATTAGAAAAAGAAGCTACACGTTGTTTGTGTTCAAATATTTTACTATGTGCAAATTCACACACCTTTTTTTTTTTTTAATTTACATTTTTTGTTTGCCTGGCCACAAACCGGCAATTGTTTTCTTAGGAAAATACAAAAACAACAGTTCCATTCCAAAAATTACAAAATTGGATACCTCGGAGCAATCTGAGACATTCACTTATACAAACTATATGTCTCTATGTGCCCGTCCTAATATGGGGTCCTGCCACCCCTTGCTTAGCCAAAAATTGAATATGCACACAATTGGGATTATTTTCCTATAGGGATTTTAGACTCCTGATCCCTATTGTCAACATGTGCTATCTGCCATCAGGGGTGATCAATGGACGTGTTTAGGGGGTGCAACCCCTTCCTCAGTTCACCTACTTTAGATACGAGGAAGGGGTTGCACCCCCAAAAGACGTACATGGATATCCCCTGATGGCAGATAGCACATGTTGACACACTGTGTGCAGATTCGATTTTTGGCTGGTTTGATTGTCAAAAAGTTTTGTAAAAGTTGAAGAAGAAACATGAAAAAAAGGGGGTTGGGATGCCTTATTGGATTCTCCCCAAAACATCGAGAATGTCTTTAAATGTTTGATCCATCACATGAATTCTTTCTTTAATTTTGTCCAGTTCCGTGCTACATTCCATCACTTGCTGGATGAGGCGGAGGGCACTGTCAGCAGAGAAAACTGTACTATTCTTTACCCCAACATTCCCATCCCCTAAAAACAAAATAAAAAGGTATTATAACTCTGCAGGCCTACCTCTCTTACCTGAAGCTGTGGTGACAGATACTGACCTGTTGTGGTGACCAGTTCCACAACGTCATCCACCTCTCCTTCCTGCACTTCTCCTTCCTCCACCTCAACTTCCTCCACATCTTTAAGTTGTTGGTCTTTTGGAGTTTGGGGTTGTTGTGAAGCTGTGGGGTTCCTGTGCTCCCTGGAGTGTCCTCCTCCCAATCTTCTCTCCCCTATGAGAATCAAACAAAAGGTAGAGTTATCACACAGAAATTCTCAACGTAAAACAAAAAAACAGGCTAAATTGCTTGGAAGTGGGGTACAAGTGTGTGTTTGGGCGGAAGTTAAAGATGAATGCATTATTTCTGACCAAGAATATGTTTAGTATTCACCTTTTGTCTGTCATTTTTTAGACATGTAGGCAACACAAAAATTCTCTGATGCACCTGTGTGGGACACCCAAAAAAGGCGGGTCTGGTGGCCCACACTATAGTGCTCCAAAGTACAGATGTGGAAGCAGCTGCTGAGTGTCCTCTCCTTTACACAGTTTACAGTTTGCATTTCATTCTCTTTACAAACACATCATCTAGCCTAAAACTTTGTGCCCCAAATTTCCCAAAAAATGTCAGATGTCTAATTACTTTTGTGGCTGTAAAATAAGCCAAAACAGCGGATAGTGGCCGAACGAAGTGTCTGTAACGTAACGAACGATTACTGTGGCCAACCAAGTTCAAAATATTACATTTTGGAAGGGAGTCCAATAAGAAAAAAAAAATAAACCAGCAACATGTCAGTTTAGAAAAGGATTAATAGCATAAAAGTGTACATTTAACTTACTTTTTGCGAGCATTCTCTTAATGCTCCTTAACTGCTCTGGCTCCCTCAGTTTGAGGTCTGACCACCTCTTTCTGAGCTGCTCATTTGAGCGTTTCACCCCGAAATTCGTCTTCAGACTCTTCACGACTTTAGTGAGGATTTTGGCCTTCCTTCTATTTGGTTTGCTATACGGCCCATGCTTTGCGTCATAATCAGAATTGAGCAAGATGTCCACCATCTCCGCCATCTCGGCAAAAGACATATTCAATGCCTTGAATCTCCTCCTTGATCGTGACGTTTCCTCGGTCTCCGGGCTTGTCTCCTCCTCGTTAGTTGCAGAATTATCAGACACCTCCTGTAACTCCGCCATATCTGTCTGCGCGCCGAAAGAGAAGGGGCGGGGAAAAGATGTTAGTCAGAACGTCATGGGCGGGCGACGTGTTCGTATTTTGACGCATGCGTGGTGTGTGTATATAGCAAACACACATGTGTAGGGTTGGGCGATTTTCCCCAAAAAAAAAATCTGCGATTTTTTTTATAAAAAACTCGATATTCGATTCGATTTTTTTTTTATTATATTAATTGAAGTGCATCAACAAACAAAATTGCAAAGGCAAACTCTTTCTCTAACTGCAAAGTCAGTGTGCAACAAAGATTGTTAAACATCCAAATTATTAATACTGTATTTGGATTTAGCTAATAAAACAACAAAAAATCTTGAGGTTACTCTTAGTCTAATTGAACTGTGCCCGTGTCTCACTGTGCCCGTGCTTCACTGTGCCCATGCTTCAATCACTGTGCCCGTACCTGATGCAGATTTTCATGGGATACGGATTTTACTGCTACACCGGCGGCCATTCCAGTATTCAAAAGCCGCGCCTCCTCCTCGTCTGTGATAGGCGGAACACTCAATTTCCCAGCATTCAGTGTTCCGCCTACCATGGACATCCGCTCATCCTCATAACACAGACGAGGATGAGAGGATGTCCGTGATAGGCTGAACACTGCCTGCTGTGAAATTGAGTGTTCCGCCTATCAAAGACGAGGACTCGAGAGGCTTGGGTTTTGAACACTGCAATGGCCGCCGTCTGTCTGCATGACACGCTGATCAGATAGGCAGACGGCGGCTTGCGGTTAGTTAGTGTTACATTACATCTACTTGCTGCGGCGAGTAGATGTAATTGGGGTAACGCAGCCCAGTGCCATTCCGCATACGCCCCCTGCAGCCCTGCTACGGAAACTTTGAAGGAAAAAAAAAAATGTAAAAAAAAAAAAATAATAATTTTTTTTTTTTTTTTAAAAATCTAAAAAAATCGATTTTCTTCAAAACTGAATCGATTTGAGCTCAAAACTCGATTCAAAATTAAAATCGATTTTTTTCCCAGCCCTACACGTGACTATAGTACGTTCGGTGTGCGGAGAGAGGAGTTCAAGTGACGGACGTGCGAACGAAGGTATGTGATTTTGAGACTGTGCCAAATTGTTGGCCTATACTGTCTTGAGAATGTTGTAGGATATATATGGTGACTACGATGTTAAGGAGGTTAGACTGTTTGCCTCACATTAGTTATATATTATTTATTTAACTTGCAGATACAATATGAATGTCTTTATTAGCGACAAAGAGTTCCTGGCGGAATTTATTGACCGGGTAAGGGAGCTGCCGGCTCTTTTTGTGGATGGGGTTTCTTTTTCGTACATCACGGGACACAGAGCGACTTAGTCATTACTAATGGGTTATATAGATTACCTTCAGGTGCTGGCACTGGCAACTTCCAAACCGGAAGTACCCTCCCCTATATAAGCCCCTCCCATCCGGGAGCACCTCAGTTTTTTGCCAGTGTCTAAGGTGTTGGCCAAATAGTAACATGTGTTTTCACTGGCTTGCGTACAGGTTCTTTTACGGGCCTTAGTAAGCTGTTCCGGATCCCACCAAAAAAGCTTCATAGCTAAACGGTCGGTACCCGGGCCTTGCAGCAGAAGAGCAAGGTTTTGCCTGTAATGCCTCTCTTAGGAGGGCTGGACCCTGGGATCCAGAGCTCTGGTCATACCCACGACCAAGATGTTTTCTGTGCAGGGTGCTATACAGGTCCAGGGGAGTGGAATCCTTGGGAACCCGGTCCCTGAAGGTTTAATTACAATGCCTGCCGTGATAGGTGAAGTTTGGGCTTCTGTGGACCAAACAAAGTCCTGCGGCGGGGATCAGGTAAGTGGGGGCCCCCAGAAACTTGGTTCTATTGGGGGACCCCCAAGCCTAATTTGTCTTTCTGTCTGTTACCTAACGGTATTCCCGCTGATATCTGTGATATGCCTGTAACTACTGGAAAATGTAAAATTTTAATAGTAGTCAAGAAAAAAAAAAAAAAAAAGAAGACCGCGGTACCTGTGTTAAACCACTAGAGGCCGCTGTGGTCCATTTTTCTTGTCATGTGGATCTTTGGTTTTTTAAAGTCAAAAGATCCAGGCAGTTGGTAAGTTTCTCTGTGGGAATCCACTTCCTCTGCCCTGTTGCTGCGCTCATCCACCGCACAGGCCCTCCGGCAAAAAGGGCCCTGGCTCCTAGTCCCTGCTTGGTTTAAAAAAAGGGCGCCGAAGGCGCACGGGCGCGCGCGCAGGCGCGTGCACGCGCCTCCTATGAAAGGGGCGGGGCGGGTGGATGACGCTCGATGCGCGGCGCTTCTGCGCATGTGCAGGCGTCCCAGCATGGATAAAAGACACAGTACAAGTGTCAGCTGGATGCAAACAGAGCTAGCAACAAAACGGTGGCACACAGAGGCGGTTGATGCAGGCATCCCCATAGAAAGGCGCTTTAGTGGACACCAGCTGGTATATAGCAGCAACTGTGTTAGACTATTACCAGCAAAATTGGTGTATGACGACGGGAATACCTCAGCTTTGTGCTTAAAGGATATGTCGTCCAGACGCTCCGGAAATAAGTCTTCCAGGAAGCCAAAGGGGTCTCCATCGGGCTCTGAGGATTTTGGGCATGCTTGTACTGCACCAATCTCCCCTGAAAATTCAGAGGTCAGTAGCCGTAGGAACCCCACAGGAGTACCTGGTGCTGCGGCTGTCCCCAGTCCACCTGCTCCTGTATATATAACAGAGGAGGTTTTATCCTCAACTCTGGGAGGATTGGAAGAGAGATTAACAGCATTGATCGCTGCTTCCCTGTCACAGGGAAAGCGCGTCCGATCTCCGTCTCCTTCTTCAGAGTGCCTGTTAGTGGAGGAACAGTCCCACACAGAGATCAACCTACCTGAAGGGGATCAGGATGAGGTTGATTCGGTTATAGGGGAATCAACAGTGGAAGAACCTTTCTCAGCATCTCAGGCTGAAAGATTATGGGTTCAGTCTCTGACTAACATGGTCCGATCAGCATTTAAAATGCCTCTGGCGGAACCATCAACCACTACGGTTTCCTCGCTGGGGTCGCTGAAGGCTCCCCAGGCTGTCTGTTCCTTCCCAATCCACCCTTTATTGGAAAGGCTTATTTACCAGGATTGGGAGCATCCTGATAAAATATTTACTCCCCCCAAGAGATTTCCAGTGATCTATCCCATGGAGGATAAGTTCATAAAAAAATGGAGGGTCCCTACAGTGGACGCAGCCATCTCTTGTGTGAAAAAATCACTGACATGTCCAGTAGATAATGTTCCAATGTTCAAAGACCTAATAGATAAAAAAATTGGAGTCTTTACTAAAATCTGCTTTCTCTACAGCAAGCATGGTGACACAACCTGCAGTAGCAGCGATTGGAGTCTGCCAAGCAGTGAAAGATCAGTTGAAACAAGTCTTAAGAGACTTACCAGATCAGCAGGCTCTTGCCCTAGCTGACCTACCTAGAGCCTTGTGTTTTGCGGTAGACGCCATAAAGGATACAATCCAACAGGCCTCCCGCTGTACGCTGACTGTAGTACATATGCGTAGGCTTCTATGGCTCAAAAACTGGTCTGCTGAAGCTCCCTGAAAGAAATTGCTGATTAGCTTCCCATTTCATGGAGAACGCTTATTTGGAGAAGATCTGGACAAGTATATCCAGAAAATTTCTGCCGGTAAAAGTACACTCTTGCCGGTTAAGAACAAGGGTAGAAGTCCTTCTTTTAAGAGGCCTACTTCTCCAGTCCCTGGCACATCGGCTGTGAAACAGTTCCGACGGCCTCCGCGGTCAAATCCAGGGGGCAGAAATCAGGGACAATCACAGGGTAACAAGAAACCCTGGGTCAAGAGAGGTACAAAACCTCCCCCCAAGTCATGAAGGCTTGCCCCCACTCAATCGGGTGGGGGGAAGACTTCAGTTGTTCACAGAGACCTGGCGGGACACCATCAGAGACAAATGGGTGATCTCCGCAGTAAGTCTGGGATACAAGCTGGAGTTAAAAGACACTCCTCCTGCCCATTTTATGAGGTCAAACGTGCCAAGCGATCCCCAGAAGAGAGGATCCCTCCTTCTGGCACTAGAACAACTATTGCTCCAAGGTGTAATCATGAAGGTTCCCTTGGAAGAAAGCGGGTTCGGGTTTTACTCGAACCTCTTCACAGTCCCCAAGCCAAATGGGGACGTGAGGCCCATATTAAATCTAAAAGGGCTAAACAAGTTCCTACATATCAGGACTTTTTCGGATGGAGTCGATCCGATCAGTGGCCACCGCCCTACAAGGGCAGGAATGGTTAGCTTCGATCGACATAAAAGATGCTTATCTGCATATTCCCATCTTTCCGGCCCACCAGAAATTTCTACGCTTTGCAGTAGAAGGGCGCCATTTTCAGTTGAGAGCCTTACCTTTCGGTCTGGCCACAGCACCACGAGTGTTCACAAAGATTCTGGCCCCACTATTGGCCAATCTAAGAACAAGGGGTGTAACGATAATGGCATATTTAGACGACCTGCTACTAATAGACCACTCAGTGGAAAAACTGGAAGTAGCTATTCACGAGACAATCAAGTATCTGGAATATCACGGTTGGATTATCAACCGAGACAAGTCAGCTCTAAGACCAGTCAAAAGTCTGGAATACTTGGGGCTAAGGCTGGATTCAAATCAGAGAAAGATTTTCTTACCTCCAGAGAAGGTGTCGTCTTTAAGAGATTTGACCCACTTAGTGGGTACAAAAAGAAAACCATCCATACGCCTGTGCATGAGGCTGCTGGGAAAAATGGTGGCTTCATTCGAAGCAGTACCCTACGGTCAATTCCATTCAAGGAACTTGCAGAGGGCCATACTGTCAGCCTGGAACAAAAAAGTTCAGGCTTTAGACTTACCAATGTCCCTGTCCCCTTCCGTTCGCAAGAGCCTCCATTGGTGGTTGGTGCCCCAGAATCTGGAAAAAGGGAAACCCTTCAGTCCAGTTTCTTGGAAGGTGGTCACTACAGATGCCAGCCTTATAGGCTGGGGGGCAGTACTGGAGCAATGGTCTCTCCAGGGCAAGTGGTCAGAAGCAGAGAAGGCCCTGCCCATCAATCTCTTAGAGATATGAGCAGCCCGGTATGCCCTAGTAGCATGGACATCCAAACTCCAAGGGTCCCCTGTCAGAATTCAATCAGACAATGCCACGGCAGTGGCATATATCAATCATCAGGGGGGCACCAGGAGTCGTGCAGCCCAGAGGGAAGCGAATTGCATCCTGGAATGGGCAGAAAGATATGTCCCAGCCATATCCGCGGTTTTCATCCCAGGAGTGGAAAATTGGAGAGCGGACTTTCTAAGTCGCCAGCAATTATGCCCGGGGGAATGGTCTCTTCACCCCGAGGTTTTCCAGGCAATATGCCAGCGGTGGGGAACACCGGATGTAGATCTGCTAGCATCCAGATTCAACGCAAAGGTGGACAGATTTGTGTCTCGCACAAGGGATCCCCTAGCTTGCGGTTCGGATGCCCGAGTGTTCCCTTGGGATCAGTTCAAGCTGATATATGCATTCCCACCGCGATTAATCCGCAGAATCAGGGTAGAAAAGAAACCAGTGATTCTGGTGGCTCCAGCGTGGCCCCGAAGGGTATGGTACGCGGAGATTGTAAAAATGTCAGTGGGAAGTCCTGGGACCCTCCCACATCGTCCGGACCTGCTTTCGCAAGGACCGATATACTACCCTTCCTTACCAGCCCTAGGTTTGACGGCCTGGCTATTGAAGCCCACATTCTAAAAAAGAGAGGGCTCTCTAATCCTGTGGTATCTACCATGATCAATGCCAGGAAGCCGGTATCCAGGCAGATCTATTATAGGATCTGGAAGGCGTACATCGCGTGGTGTGAAGCCAGGAAATGGCATCCGCGTAAGTACGTAATAGGTAGGATTCTGGACTTCCTACAGTGGGCTGTAGATAGGAAGCTTGCCTTGAGTACTATCAAGGGTCAGATTTCGGCCTTGTCAATATTTTTTCAAAGGCCCTTGGCTTTGCATTCATTAGTCAAAGCTTTCATACAAGGAGTGATGCGTATTAGCCCTCCGGTTAGTATTCCCATATGTCCATGGGACTTAAACCTGGTTCTGTCGGTTCTACAGAAACAACCATTTGAACCATTGCAGCACATTTCCTTGGTTCTTCTCACCAGGAAATTGATTTTCTTAGTAGCCATTTGTTCGGCTAAAAGAGTATCGGAATTAGCCGCCTTGTTCTGTAAGGAGCCATATCTGGTTGTCCATAAGGACAGAGTAGTATTACGTCCTCATCCAGCTTTTCTTCCTAAGGTGCAATCGAGGTTTCATTTGAACCAAGATGTGGTTCTTCCTTCTTTTTTCCCCAAACCTAGTTCGGTAGAGGAAAAGTTATTGCATTCTTTGGATGTAGTAAGAGCAGTTAAAGCTTATCTAAAAGCCACTGCTCAGATTCGTAGAACGGATTCTTTGTTTGTTCTGCCGGAAGGGCCCAGAAAGGGTCAGGCAGCATCAAAATCTACTTTAGCCAAGTGGATTCGACAGGTCATAATGCAAGCCTATGGCTTGAAAAGGAGACCGCCTCCGTTCAAAGTTAGGGCGCACTCCACAAGAGCAGTTGGAACTTCATGGGCAGTGCATCACCAGGCCTCCCTGGCTCAAGTCTGTAAGGCCGCAACATGGTCTTCAGTACACACATTCACTAGGTTCTACCAGGTGGACGTTAGAAGTCAGGAGGATGTCGCCTTTGGGCGCAGTGTGTTGCAGGCCGCAAAAGATCCTCATGCCTGATGGCGCCCAGCTTATGTATAGTGTATCCCTCCCCTCATTTGGCATTGCTTTGGGACGTCCCATTAGTAATGACTAAGTCGCTCTGTGTCCCGTGATGTACGAAAAAGAAAAAGGGATTTTTATAACAGCTTACCTGTAAAATCCTTTTCTTGGAGTACATCACGGGACACAGAGCTCTCCCTCTTTTAGGGACACTTATTGCTTTGCTACAAAACTGAGGTGCTCCCGGATGGGAGGGGCTTATATAGGGGAGGGTACTTCCGGTTTGGAAGTTGCCAGTGCCAGCACCTGAAGGTAATCTATATAACCCATTAGTAATGACTAAGTCGCTCTGTGTCCCGTGATGTACTCCAAGAAAAGGATTTTACAGGTAAGCTGTTATAAAAATCCCTTTTTTTCGTCTCCCACAAAGAGGGGTGAGAAAAGCAGCACTGGAGAAGCTGCTCCCATTTGTGCAGACCAAGGTGCCCACAGCCACAGCAAAACAAGTGGACACTAAAATTGGGAGCTTGAGAGGCACCTACAGGACTAAACGCTCTAAGGTCCTGGCTTCTCAGAGGTCAGGAGCAGCAGCAGATGATGTTTATGTCCCGATTTTGTGGTACTACAGCAGGATGTCCTTCCTGGATGACCACATTGAGGCAAGGCCATCACTCTCCACTCTTCCCCCCAGACTTCCCTGCAGCCAACCTGAGCCTTCTCTGGAGCAAGAGGAGGCAGCCATCCTGGATGATCCTCATTTGGCCATCTGGAGCCAGGTATAGTATTAAATGAAAATGTATTTGGATAAAATTAATGTTTGCCAAATATGTCAAGATGAGAAACATACAATATTTTGGCTTCCACAAGTGAAATCAAGATCTCGAGACATTAGTCTGCACTTAATTGGGTGCTAAATAGTCAATCTGATGTAGGTGTAAATTCGAAAAAATGATTTCTGGATTTACATTCTAATTGCTTCAATCATGTTTATAAAGTTTGCTGCAAAGATTAAACCAACATATTAAACTATGTCCCTTTTTCATACACAGGATGAAATCAGCCAGGAGGAGGGTCTGGAAACTGTGAGCCAGGAGGAGGCAGGGCCCACTGTGAGCCAGGAGGAGGCAGGGCCCAGTGGCAGCCAGGAGGTGGCAGGGCCCAGTGGCAGCCAGGAGGTGGCAGGGCAAAGGAGAAGCACCAGATCCCAGGTGCCTCCCATCCGGCTTCCCAAAAAAGGCAGGAGGGACAGGACCACCAGTGAGGCAGCAATGGCCCTTATTAAAGAGGCCCATGCCACCCTCAAAGAGCCCACATCCCCTGAAGAGGCCATTGCCGGCCTAGTGGAGGCAAAGTTCAAGGTGATGAGCATGGAGCAACGCCTCCTATGCGAGCCCCTGCTCATCACCTTGCTCAACAAGGGGGTGATGGGAAAAATTACCCCCAATACCGCCATTTGTGAGGTGGCACAACTGTCCCAACCTCAACCTCCTCCTCCACCTCCACATTCTTCTTCTGCCCCATCCCCTTCTCCTCCACCTCCACCTTGTTCTTCCGCCCCACCCCCTTCTCCTCCACCTCCACCTTGTTCTTCTGCCCCACCCCCTTCTCCTCCACCTCCACCTTGTTCTTCTGCGCCACCCCCTTCTCCTCCACCTCCTCCTCCTCCTGACAGGAGTACCCCTCCAGTGGCCCAGCCTCCAGCCAAACGAAGAAGGAAGGCTGCAGGGAAGGCTTCAGGAAAGGTTGCCAGGAAGATGAGGAAGTGATGGCCTTGCTTCATTGTGGTCGGACAGAAGGCAGCCTGTTGTAGTACCACACACTTGGGACATATATCTCACCTGCTGCTGTTCCTGACCTCTGGGAGGCCAGCTCAGATTGTGTTCAGAAATGTTGGCCTTCTCAAGCTCCCAATTTTAGTGTCCACACAGGGTTGCTGTGTGCTCTGGGGTCCCTGGGATGCACAAATGGCAGCAGCTTCTCCAGCGCTGCCTTCTCTTTATTTTAGTTCAAACATGAATAAATGTTATTTTTCTTTAAGTTCATACTTGACTATGTGTATTTGTAAAAATGTAAAATCTAGCTTTGGAGTAAGCAGATACATTTGACTGACAAAAAAAGGGACAGATACCAACCCCCCAAAAAAATTCCGAAATCGTATTTCACAAAAAAGGGTGTAAAATTTAAATAATATATATTTAAAAGATTCAATGGGAGATCACTACCAAAACATTGCGAAATTACAATTAACATCAGTTTGAAAAATATCAAAGTTTTAAATATTCCTAAAAACTTGCACGATATAATACACATAAATCTTCTTAAGAGCAGCATGAAAAAGGTTAAAAAAAGATAGTCATAACTCTGTGTGAATATCAGCAGCAAAAGAAGTTCATTCGTTTGGATTAATGTAACATTCTAACGAAGATTTCAATGCACAACATTTAAACGATGCAAAAATTTGGAGCGTAACGAATGTGCTATCTCCATTACGAAGGCTTGTTTTACCAAAAGATGCGCTCCCGTCTCATAGTTGCTTGTGAGCATGCGCGCTTTTGGAAGAGTCGTAAAAGCATACACACGAACCATTTTCTCGTCACAAAACAGGCCGACGAGAAACACGACGAGGAAATCTGGAATCCTGACGAGAAAATAGAGAGCATGTTCTCTATTTTCTCGTCGAGATTCACGGCAATTTTCTCGTCGTAAAACCATACACACGAACGGTTTTCTCGACAAAAAAGCTCACGCGGCACTTTTCTTGCCGGTTTTGGACGAGAAACTCGGTCGTGTGTACGAGGCTTTACTCTTTCCTATAACTAGATAGTCCATCTAGGTATAACCCTAATGGTTTTATATAAGCTTAACCCCATCCCTTCAGCAGCATGACAGGTCTTCACTCCTGAGTTCTGAATATCCTGGGATTATGGTTTGACAATGACATGCCACTCTGGGGTCAGGTGACTTTTCCAATAGGAACAATAAACTGTCAGGGAGGATCCAATGATACATATTTGTCATTGGGTTATAATATAATTGTGAAGGTCCAAAGATTTTGTACAACGGCTAGGTCTGTAATATAATAGTAATTTGCATATAATATTTTCCTATAATGTCTGTAATATGTTTGTTCAGGTATTTATAGATCCCTTGCAAAAAATAAATAAAATCAGATGATGTGTTCTGAGTAATAAAATGTATTTCTCTGAGTGCAGTGAGAGCTTGTATACAGTTTTCTGTAAGAATTATGCACAGAAGTTCTAAGATTGTCTTGTGACACACAGGAATTGATTCTGAATTGCATTAACCAATCTACAATAGTGATGATTTTCCCACACAAACACTGCATGTAATTAGACTTCCCAATTTTCCCATTCTGTTATCATTGCAGTACATACCAATATGGAAGAAAATTAGTTAAGGTTATCTTATTGCATATACCCTTCCAGTGTTTTTAACTGATGAATTGCAGTCCCTGACATCAGTGAGGTCACACTTGTTTTTTTGTGTCATTTCCTCTGCAGATCACAGACCTGAAGATGGCCAGACAGCTTGCATCTGAAATCACCTCCAAAGGGGCATCACTGTATGATATCCTGGGAAAAGAGGCTGATCTCCGAGTAAGTGTGAAATTATAATTAATAGTTTATGTAGCAGCAATATCTCCTGTTTCTGCTAAAAAAAAAAGTAAGTGTTGCAAACAAAAATAAGTATTACTTGTAAATAAAAAAATTGGAAAAGTACATATCGTTGCACAGCAAAATGTGTACCACGGAAAGAGGAAAAAAACAACATATAGTGGAAAAGGTAGAATGGTAACTGGTTAGATGTGAGGTAAACGTGTAGTGGTTTTGAACACAGTCTTATCTCTTTATAATGATTTAGAATTTTTAAAATGATAAATGTAAATTTGGTTTTTATTTTTTTAAAGTGTTTGTAAACCTAGTTACACTTGTGCCTACAGGTAAGCCTATATTAAGGCTTATATAAGCTTAGGTAGAATGGTAACGGGTTAGATGTGAGGTAAACGTGTAGTGGTTTTGAACACAGTCTATCTCTTTATAATGATTTAGAATTTTTAAAATGATAAATGTAAATTTGGTTTTTATTTTTTTAAAGTGTTTGTAAACCTAGTTACACTTGTGCCTACAGGTAAGCCTATATTAAGGCTTATATAAGCTTAGGTAGAATGGTAACGGGTTAGATGTGAGGTAAACGTGTAGTGGTTTTGAACACAGTCTTATCTCCTTTATAATTTAGAATTTTTAAAGGGTAGGTACTGTAAATATTTCCTAAACCTGCAACGTTATCGGCACATGCGCACTGAAGAAACGGCCTGCTCGTGCCGTGACCGGCGGCTCACGCGCGCATGCGCGGGAGTGACGTCATCGTGGCTCCGGCCGATCACAGCCCCAGAGCCCACAAACCCATAAATAGCTCCGGGAGACATGTCGCCGGTCACAGCGGTGTGCGGGGACTGCTGCAACAGCTTTGATCTCAGGTAAGTATTTCATAATGAGCTAGTATGCGATGCACACTAGCTCATTATGCCTTTGTCTTACATACAGGGTTTTGTTTTTTGGGGGTTTACAACCACTTTAAGGTAAGTATTGCATATGAATAATATGCATTGTTGTATCCAACCAGCAGGTGGAGTTTTAGACACTTTTTTTAATATAGTTTCCAGTTTCTCCTTACCTCCTGTTGTAACCAGTCTGCTATCTACAGACCTCGATAGTTCAAGCTAAAGTAAAAAAAACATGTGTATGAATTAGTGCAATGAACCCCCCCACCCCCATCTGTTCAGGCTCCATACAGAAATTTAAAGGACAAAGAGAATATGAACGCAACCAGCTACTGCGGTACTCAGTCCTAAGAAAACCCACAATGATCTATGTCCGGAAAGTACTCTGTACCAAAAGCTTATACTGTTAGTAAAAAAAAAGTATTTAATGAAAATATTGATAATTTCAACCCAAAAATAAAAAGGTTATGAAAAGACATATGTGGGAATTGACATTTAGGCTGGGTTCACACCTATGTGAATTGGGTGCAGGTTTCCGCACATCTATTTCGCATGACAGGAGATTGTGACCGACTCTCAATGGAGCCAGTTCACACATCTCCGGAGCGGCCATTTCAGGTCCGAATTCAGGCAAACATGGCCTGATTCATCCCTGAAATGGAGAACAGGGATGCACCGGACCCCTGCTGTCAGCCGCATTCGTCTTAGGTGGGAACCTAGCCTCAAAGTAAACCTTTCTTTAGAGAAATATAGGGAGCAGGCAGGCCAAGTCAAAGTCTGAGAAAAGTCCATCCAGTTCAACCAAAAAAAAATATATATATATAATATATATCTCTCTCGTACAATCCCATCTACCCAATTCTATACCCACAGTTGATCCAGAGGAAGGCAAAAAAAAAAAACGGCAGAGCATGATCCAATTTGCTACAGCAGGGGAAAAAATTCCTTTGTGATCCCCCGAGAAGCAATCGGTTTTCCCCTTGATCAACTTTACCTATAAATGTTAGTACCCAGTTATATTATGTACATTTTAGGAAAGTATCCAGGCCTTTCTTAAAGCAATCTACTGAGCTGGCCAGAACCACCTCTGGAGGGAGTCTGTTCAACATTTTCACAGCTCTTACTGTGAAGAAACCTTTCCGTATTTGGAGATGAAATCCTTTTTCCTCTAGACGTAAAGGGTGCCCCCTTGTCTTTTGTGTTGACCGTAAAGTGAATAACTCAACACCAAGTTCACTATATGGACCCCTTATATACATGTTGATCATATCCCCCCTTATTCTCCTCTTCTCAAGAGTGAATAAATTCAGTTCCTCATAGCTGAACTCCTCCATGCCTCTTTTCAGTTTGGTAGCCCTTCTCTGCACTTTCTCCAGTTCCCCGATATCCTTTTTGAGAACTGGTGCCCAAAACTGAACTGTATATTCTAGATGAGGTCTTACTAATAATTTGAACAGGGGCAAAATGATATCTCTCTCTCTCTGGAGTCCATACCTCTCAATACAAGAAAGGACTTTGCTCGCTTTGGAAACTGCAGCTTGGCATTGCATGCCATTATTGAGCTTATGATCTACCAAAACCCCAAGATCCTTCTCCCCAGTTGTACTCCCCCTAGTATGTATGATGCATGCATATTCTTGGCCCTCAAGTGCATAACTTTACATTTCATTTATCAACATTAAACCTCATCTGCCACATAGTCGCCCAATTAGACAGAGCATTGAGTTCGGCTTGTAAATTGGAGACATCCTGTAAGGACGTTATTCCACTGCATAGCTTGGTGTCCTCTGCAAAGACAGAAATGTTACTTTTGATCCCAGACCTAATATCATTTATAAAGATATTAAAAAGTAAGGGTCCCAGCACTGAACCTTGGGGTACACCACTGATAACCTTAGACCATTCAGAGTAAGAATCATTAACCACTACTCTCTGAATTCTGTCTTTTAGCCAGTTTTCTATCCATTTGCAAACTGATGTTTCCAAGCCTGTAGACTTTACCTTACACATGAGCTGTGTGTGCGGAACTGTATCGAACGCTTTTGCAAAATCCAAGTATACCACGTCCACAGCCACGCCTCTGTCCAAGGTTTTACTTACCGCTTCATACAAAGAAATCAGGTTTGTCTGACAACTTCTGTCTTTCATGAATCCATGCTGTCTGTTGCTTAAATAGTTTTTTTACCGCAAAAACTCATCTATGTGGTCTTTTATTAAACGCTCCAGTATCTTCCCAACTATAGAAGTTAAACTAACAGGTCTATAGTTACTTGGTAAAGACTTTGTTCCCTTTTTAAATATAGGCACCACATTGGCCCTGCACCAATCCAGTGGTACTATTCCCGTCATTAATGAGTCCCTAAAAATTAGATACAATGGCTTTGAAATTACAGAGCTCAATTCTTTTAGGATATGTGGGTGTATGCCATCTGGTCCAGGTGCTTTATTCACCTTTATTCTGTCTAAATATTTCTGGACCGTATCACTTTTGAGCCATTGTGGATTTGGGGCTGTGTCACTACCACCCCCATTATGGACATGATTCCCCCCATGCTCCATTGTATACACAGAGCTGAAGAAAGTATTTCATAAATTAGCCTTCTCTTTGTCCCCATTCACCCACTCTAGATTATTTTGTAAAGGGCCTACATGCTCAGAATTGACCTTTTTTACTATTAATATATTTGAAGAATTTTTTGGGGTTTGTCCTACTATCTTTTGCAATCTGTCGTTCGTTTTGAATTTTTGCATCCTTGATTTCCTTTTTACATATCCTGTTATATTCTTTGTAACATTTAAACGACACTAGTGTTCCTTCATTTTTATATTTTTTAAAAGCTCTTTTCTTATTGTTTATAGCTTTTTTAACTTTGACCGTGAGCCACATGGGTTTTATTTTTAGCCTTTTAAACTTATTGCCCATGGGAATATACTTTGCAATGAGGTCCCAAACAGTCTTTTTGAAGAATTCCCATTTCTGTTCTGTGTTTTATCAATGCCAATATTCTCTCCCAGTATAAGTCCTGGAGAGCAGCCCTCATCCTTGGAAAATTTGCTCTCTTGAAATTAAGTGTTTTTATCTTTCCTGTATATATTTCTTGCTTACAGCTAACATCAAATGAAATCATGTTATGATCACTGCTACCCAGGTGTTCCTTTATCTGAACATTAGTAATAAGCTCTGCATGGTTTGAGATTACCAGGTCCAACAGAGCATCATTCCTAGTTGGGGCCTCAATAAACTGGACCATAAAATTGTCCTGTAATAGGTCTGTAAATTTTTGCCCTTTACCTGTCCCATTAGTGCCGTTACTCCAATCAATTTCTGGGTAGTTAAAATCCCCCATTATTATCCCCGTCCCAGCTCTTGCAGCCCTTACCATCTGTGCAAGGAGCTGAGTCTGCACCTCCTCGTTGACATTGGGTGGTCTATAACAAACTCCAATGATTAACTTTGAACTACGCACATCTATATGCAGTTCCACCCATAATGCTTCAGCCTCCTCAAGCACTCCATCAACCAGCTCCTCTTTCACGCTTGCTTTGAGATCACTTTTCACATAGAGACCGACCCCGCCACCTTTCCTTTTTACCCTGTCTCTCCGAAAGAGTGCATAGCCAGTAATATTAATAGCCCAGTCATGTGAGGATTGAAGCCAAGTTTCAGCAATACCAATTACATCATAGCTCTCCTCATGCACCAGAGCTTCCAACTCGCCTATTTTGCTTGGCAGACTTCTGGCATTGGTGAACAAACACTTTAATGTATTACATTTTTCTCTGGTGTTTTTCATATCATTTTTAGTAGCACAAATGGCACTATAGTTTCCAATGGCTGTTTGCAACATGGGAACTTTCTTGTCACTAGTCATAACCCTCCCCCCATTCCACTCTCCATTAATGTCTGACCCCTAACTGACCTGTGTGTCCGATGTAATTCTAGTTCACCCTCCCCCTCAATCCTAGTTTAAATACTCCTCCAGCCTTCCCATAAACCTCTCCCCCAGCACAGCAGACCCCCTTCAATTCAAGTGCAAACCGTCTTTAGCATATAGGTTGCACCCCAATGAAAAGTCAGCCCAGTGCTCTAGAAACCCAAATCCCTCCTCCTTACACCAGGTCTTTAGCCATGCATTCAGCTCTCTAATCTCCCGCTGCCTTTCCTGTGTTGCGCATGGCACAGGCAATATTTCAGAGAATAACACCTTGGAGGTCCTTCCCTTCATCTTGCAGCCTAGTTCTTTAAATAGATTCTTAAGGAGCCTCCACCTTCCATGTATACTGTCATTGGTTCCAACGTGGACCAAAACAGCTGGGTCATGCCCAGCCCCTCCCAGTAATTTATCCACCCGGTCCACCACATGCCGAACCCTGGCACCAGGGAGACAGCAAACCATTCGGTTGAGGCGGTCCTGGCGACAAATTATTCTATCAGTCCTTCTGATTATAGAATCCCCTATTACCACCAACTGTCTAGGCCTACCTGAACTCCCATCACCACCTCTACTAGATGGGTTGCTCTCCCGGCTGTTAGGGGTAGCAGTGACATCTAGGGCTGCCACCTCTGTGTTTGCCACCTCCACATCTTCACCCAACTTGGAAAATTTGTTTTGATGCACAAATACAGGACTGGCCTTCCTTTTCTGCAAGCCCCTTCCACTCCCTCTAACTACATTAAGTCATCTTCATATCTGATAATCCTGACTTGCCCTTCCACCCTCCACATCAACCCTACTGACCACCTGCTCAGCGAGCAGAGGCCCCCTTTCAAGGTTGTCCTTTCTGCCCAGTGTTGCAACTTGCTCCTCCCAGATCTCTAATGCGAGCTTCCAGAAGGGCAACCTGCTCACATCTGTCACAGCGGTATCCATCCTGTAGCTGTTGCACCTATTTTGCATACATGTGGCACACTGTGCACTGAGCAAAACCTTCAACCCTGCTAGCACTCGTTTCCCAGTTACAATATAATTACTTGTAGGAAGTTTAAGATGTTACTCACAGTTTAGAAGACTCCTGTTTTAACTCTCCACTTTAGTTCAAAATTCCACTTATGTTCACAAAATCCACATGCAAGCCACCATCAGCAGGGAGGGTTGGTGACTAAGGTTATGTTTAGACTTTCGAACCGCTTTTCAGAGGCAATTGACAAGTTGTGAGTAGGCAATGTGATGCTGCCACACCACCTATTTTAACCCCATAATTGCCTCACCAACACGCTGCCAGTGCATGCATTGGAGGCAGTTGCAGGGCATTTGCTGTGCTTCTTAATTCACTAGAATGCAATAGGAGCGGTAATTTTGGCAGTGACACAAAGCGTCACAACCACGGCATGTAAACACCTCCGTTTGCTGCTTTTGCAGGCCTGAATTTTGAACGGGGTGAAATCACACTGCACGGCACCACAAGTAGTGCATGCACCACTTTTGGAAACCCACTGTAACCGAATTGCATGGTACATTTGTACAATGTGATCCCGAGTGGGGAAAAAACACAGTGCATTTGCGACCCGCACTTGGGGTGTCATTAACTTTGCACTAACAGCTGCTGCAGATTGCAAGGACAATGCGATTTGAATACGTGTGAACAGGCTCTTGGTTTGCTACAGCGGCTTGTGTATTATATTCGATTGCTATTTAAAAATATATATCCAGTATCTCACAAAAGTGAGTACACCCCTCACGTTTTTGTAAATATTTTATTCTTTCTTTTCATGTGACAACACTGAAGAAATGACACTTCGCTACAATGTAAAGTAGTGAGTGTACAGCTTGTATAACAGTGCAAATTTGCTGTCCCCTTAAAATAACTCGAGACACAGCCATTAATGTCTAAACTGCTGGCAACAAAAGCGAGTACACCCCTAAGTGAAAATTTCCAAATTGGGCCCAAAGTGTCAATATTTTCTGTTTCAATATTTTTATAAAAGTTTCAAGAATCATAGCATGCCATGGTTTAACCACACAGGGGCATTTTCAGACAAGCATGTGAAAAAACAGCGTATGAACATGTAATGCATAACATAACAAACAAACTGTACCAGGACCAAAAGTGTCAATATTTTGTGTAGCCACTATTATTTTCCAGCACTGCCTTAACCCTCTTGGGCATGGAGTTCACCAGAGCTTTACAGGTTGCCACTGGAGTCCTCTTCCACTCCTCCATGGCGACATCATGGAGCTGGTGGATGTTGGAGACCTTGCGCTCCTTCACCTTATGTTTGAGGATGCCCCACAGATGCTCAATAGGGTTTAGGTCTGGAGACATGCTTGGCCAGTCTATCACCTTTACCCTCAGCTTCTTTAGCAAGGCAGTGGTCGTCTTGGAGGTGTGTTTGGGGTCGTTATCATGTTGGAATACTGCCCTGCGGCCCAGTCTCCGAAGGGAGGGGATCATGCTCTGCTTTATTATGTCACAGTACATGTTGGCATTCATGGTGATGAATGAACTGTAGCTCCCCAATGCCGGCAGCACTCATGCAGCCCCAGATCATGACACTCCCACCACCATGCTTGACTGTTGGTAAGACGCACTTGTCTTTGTACTCCTCACCTGGTTGCCGCCACGCATGCTTGACACCATCTGAACCAAATAAGATTATCTTGGTCTCATCAGACCACGGGACATGGTTCCAGTAATCCATGTGCTTATTCTACTTGTCTTCAGCAAACTGTTTGCAGGCTTTCTTGTGCATCATCTTTAGAAGAGGCTTCCTTCTGGGATGACAGCCATGCAGACCAGTTTGATGCAGCGCGTGCGGCGTATGGTCTGAGCACTGACAGGCTGACCCCCCCCCCCCCACCCCTTGAACCTCTGCAGAAATGCTGGCAGCACTCGTACGTCTATTTCCCGAAGACAACCTCTGGATATGATGCTGAGCACGTGCACTCAACTTCTTTGGTTTACCATGACAAGGCCTGTTCTGAGTTAAACCTGTCCTGTTAAACCGCTGTATGGTCTTGGCCACCGTCCTGCAGCTCAGTTTCAGGGTCTTGGCAATCTTCTCATAGCCTAGGCCATTTTTATATAGAGCAACAATTTTTTTTTTCAGATCCTCAGAGTTCTTTGCCATGAGGTGTCATGTAGAACTTCCAGTGACCAGTATGGGAGAGAGAGCGATAACACCAAATTTAACACACCTGCTCCCCATTCACCTGAGACCTTGTAACACCAACGAGTCACATGACACTGGGGAGGGATGGCTAATTGGGCCCAATTTGGACATTTTCACTTAGGGGTGTACTCACTTTTGTTGCCAGCAGTTTAGACATTAATGGCTGTGTTGAGTTATTTTGAGGGCACAGCAAATTTACACTTAGTTATACAAGCTGTACACTCACTACTTTACATTGTAGCAAAGTGTAATTTCTTCAGTGTTGTCACATGAAAAGCTATAATTAAAATATTTACAAAAATGTGAGGGGTGTACTCACTTTTGTGAGATACTGTATTTGCTACTTTTCATCCTTTTAAAAAAAAAAATCCTTTGTTACCTGCCAGTGCTGCTGATTTACTACAGCCCCTTCCTGTCTACATACACTCCAGTGAGTGATAGGTACTGTGACAGGGGTCACTTTGGGCACAGGGTGAGCAAGAAAATAATGGACATTAAGAATGTCTTGGATTGCTTTAAAATGGGACAGTGATATTTTTCCACAGTATTCCCCAGGATATCTGTAAATAACTATTTACTGTTTGATTATGAACTTAACAGGTTAACTGAAAAGTGACTCCTTCATGATGATGGGACACATACTGTTAGATGCTAATGTCACCACATCCAGCCCCCACCTGTGTCTGCTAAGATTTCAGATGTGTATTGGGAGACAGTGAGGCTAGCCTAAAGATCATGTGTCTGAGTCATCACTGTAGTTAATTAGCTCGTGTAAATTGGGTCTGGTGAAAGGTGTATTGTCTGAGGAGAATGTAAGAACCTCCTCTGTGTGTATAAAACTGGGAGTTTGACATTAAAGATTGTCAGTCCAGTTGGAAACTTCATACAGAGTGTTTGTCTCGTATGTTTGGAAGGATTAATCCTATGGGAAGCGGTCGCCTGTCTGTGGAGGATCGGCAGTGGATGTGTGTCCAGAGAGGGAATATCCTAAACGGCGTTAACTCCTTTCATACTTGGGGTGCCGTTACAGGTACATGTCATTTTTCAGGGTGGGATTTCTAATGGTGACAACAGTGGACCATGCCTGTGTAATGGTTATTGAAAGGGCCACTTGTAGCCTCGATCGGAAGCCCATGTGACAGAGAAGGTGCAACATCACTATATGCCAGAGATTGTGTAAGCAAGGACCTTTGTGGCAGGGTCATTAGGTATAATTTTTTTGAAAGCTACACATTTAAAATGAATAAAAATTACATCTGAAGTGGCCACCCAGTTGCAGAAAAGTGCGACAAGAAACCTGGAAGATGCAGTGGAAAAAATGGTGTGGCTGGCAGACAAAACGGTAAGAGGTAGCTTTTATCTTTCATTGCTGAAGGAGCAAACGGGCAGGTGAGTGCCCATCCACTTCAAGACAGGAAAAATCAGTAAAAACTTTCAGAGGTACAGCAATATACACAGAAAGTGTGTGTGTAATGCGGCGTACACACGATCGTTTTTCATGCCATTTTTTTAACCGACGTTTTTCTCGTCGTTTTTTTTTCATGTTTCCTCTCAAGCCTGTCTTGCATCCACACGATCATTAAAAAAAAACGCTTGAGCAAAGCGCAGTGACGTACAACACATACGATGGCACTATAAAGGGGAAGTTCCATTCGAATGGCGCCACCCTTCATGT
The DNA here is from genome assembly GCA_029206835.1 of Rana muscosa. Classification (NCBI taxonomy): domain Eukaryota; kingdom Metazoa; phylum Chordata; class Amphibia; order Anura; family Ranidae; genus Rana; species Rana muscosa. The sequence continues at coordinate 125,555,797 of CM055127.1, read as the reverse complement.
TAGTAAACTTTGTTGAGCGGCGATTCGCGCTTTTCAGCCTCGTGCTTTTCAGTCCGTTACAGCGTGACGAATGTGCTATCTCCATTACGAACGCTAGTTTTACCAGAACGAGTGCTCCCGTCTCATACTTGATTCTGAGCATCCGCGGTTTTTTTCCCCTCGTAAAAGCATACACGCTATCGTTTTTCACGTCGTTAAAAAAAACGACATGAAAAACGACGTGAAAAAATAGAGCATGTTCGAAATTTTTAATGGCTGTTTTTCACGCTGTTAAAAATGCTCTGGAGCATACACACGATCGGTTTTAATGGGCATTTTAAAAAATGTCATTTTTAACGGCATGAAAAACGATCGTGTGTACGCCGCATAAGATTTCAGTTTTGTTTTGGCCTTGTTCAACCGGGTCGTGCTACAGCGCATGCCCGTTCGAGGACTGTGTTTACCCACACAGGAATGCAAAGGTGTTCAGTGCATCCCCATGCAGGCAGTCCCATTTGAAGTCAGTTGAGACACAGTGACTGCATGGACAAAGCGACTCCTCTCAATTTGACAAACATGGGTGCAGGTGTGCGCCTCCAAATTCACACTGTCTGCATTTGGGGACATGCACCCACATGGACGTCAAATTGGGAGAAGCACAGAGGCATAACTAGAACCTTCAGGGCTCTGATACAAAAAACCTTAGGTCTCAGGGCCCTTCCCTCCAAGTCTGGGGCCCTTCCCACTGATCCCAGGGTTTGCAAGCAAGTCGCAAGGAAATTGCAAGTAAGTCTCACGACTTAGGGGTCGCAGCAGTGTGAACTCAGCTGGTCCCACAGCGGGGACCCTTTTACATGTTCTGCAGCGGCCCACTTCCTGCCATCTTTGAGCCCCACCACGGTGGCGGAATGCCAGGGCCCATTTGCAAGTTCGACTTTTGCGACCCTAATAGTTCTGCCACTGGAGCACTAGCTGTGTCCGTGCAGCAACTGTTTCCCAATTGACATCAGTGGGACTGCCTGCACAGAACACATGCGTCCCAATTAACATCAATGGGACTGCCTGCATAGGGATGCAGAGAACATCCATACACCTCTGTGCGGGTAAACAAGGCCATTGCACAGATGTATGCTGTAGTACGCCCTATGTTGCCAAGCTGCCAGATTGAAATTTACTGACACAACACCCAAAATTTACTGGCACAGCCAAGTTTTTGCTTGCATTTACAAAACTTGCAAAATTACAGTTTTAAGTGCAAATTTCAGTATTTGGGCTACAAACAAGTACATTATGCAATTTAACAATGTGATTTAAAGGGGTTGTAAAGGTTTGTTTTTTATTTTCTAAATAGGTTCCTTTAAGCTAGTGCATTGTTGGTTCACTTACCTTTTCCTTAGATCTCCCTTCTAAATATTTTTTTTCTTTGTCTAAGTTTCTCACTTCCTGTTCCTCCTTAGTAAGCTGTTCAGTAAGCTGTTCTGGCTGTCTCCACACCACTCGGATGATGGTGTGAAGTTTAGTAAGGAGAAACAGGAAGTGAGAAATTCAGACAAAGAAAAAAAACATTTAGAAGGTAAATCTAAGGAAAAGGTAAGTGAACCAACAATGCACTAGCTTAAAGGAACCTATTTAGAAAATAAAAAACAAACCTTTACAACCCTTTTAAGGTAGATATTAAGGCAAAAAAAGTATTTCTTATTTTATTTTTGATTATAGTAAGTAAGTATCTCAGGGACAGGACTCTGGAGGGCAAGAAATTAGAATGGGCGGCACACACACATGAAATTGACTCTTAAGCCCCATACACACTATCGGTTTTTCTGCAGGTTTTTGTCTTCAGGTTTACCAAAACCATGTAGTGCAAGGGCCTGCCTGATTGCATACGAATTAAAACTTATAAGGTTTGACCCCATATTAGATGGTTTTGGTAAACCTGAAGACAAAAACCTTCAGAAAAACTGATAGTGTGTATGGGGCTTTACAGCAACACTGACAGCAGTGTGAAAAGTGATGGTGGCTGCACTGTGGTTAAACTAATGTGGGGAAAGTTTACCGACTTTTTGGCACTATAATTTTGCATCCACGTGTGGTCCACCTAGCATATGCACTTCATTATTCATGTTGTATGTTTGATGTCACTACGTTCATTGCATCTGTTTGGTTCACATTAGACTTGCTATTTAGTTAGTCTCACTCTAGGTCCCCCCTTTTTTCACGCCGCCCCCCCCCCCTTTTTTTCACTTTCCCCACATTAGTTTAACCACAGCGCAGCCACCATCACTTTTCACTTCATTTATTACTGTTGTAAGATTGGGGGTTGTTAGCTCTCGTGGTGGATGCATTTTCTCTTATCATCCATGGACTGACACGGTGTCTCTTTACACTTTACACGTGGGTTATGTCCCTGCTTGCAGGAGAAGACCTAGGCAGAATGTGAAATGTTATACATACATTCCAAAAGCCAGAGCTGAACAGCCCCACCCAGGGGGCGGTCCCTCCGTACATAACCCTCCCACTACAGTCAGCAGACTTCAGTTTTTTTCTGCCTAGCAGAAGGAGAAGACGTGGCTCCCTCAGGAGCCAGTCTCCTGACCTATTTTATTCCTTTTTGGAATTCTTTTTTATTTTATTTTTGAGAATCTTCTATCAACTGTCGGCTGGGCAACAGGTTGGGTACAAGATATCCTCGTAGTCTTCCCTGTCCGACCATCGAGCGTGCTGATTCCTCGCCTTGTGTGCGTGAGACTCAGTTCACGACAGGCCCCATGACTCCAGGGGTGGCCGGGTTTTCTTTCATGCTCCCACGGTCCTCTCAAGACTGAACAGCTCCTGAACTGACTGTATCTTTCACGGTGGACCGGGCCGACAGCTACTCAGTACTGCACTGTGATAGTCCTGTCAGAAACACCAGTGTGTCCCTCAGGGGACGGGTAAGTAGTCTCTCCTGCCTGCAGGTGAGTACAAAAGGCTGTGTTTCTCTGTGGGGGATTTTCCCTGTCTCCCCCTGTATTTTATTGTCGCTCTCTGTCACCATTACTGGCGCTGGCTGTGTGGGGTGCTTGGGGGTCACACTGTTCTTGGGGGACTCATGCTAGTCTGCAATGTATGCTTTGGGGCTTTTTTGTGTGGTTTTTTTGGGGCCTGAGCGCCGAGTGGCGCTGTGCGTGTGTGCTGTTTCATTTTAACTGCATCATGGCGGCCATCTTGCCGCGGATCGCCTCAGTGAAGTGCGGCGGCCATTTTCTTGTAGCCCGCGCGCTTTTCAGCACTAGTTTGGCCTCTAGCGCTGCTGTAGCAGCGCAAATCTCCTCACAGTCTCCTCACAGCTCACCAGCGCTGACACAGCGCGGTACAGACAGCGGAACTAAGCGGTCCCTGGTCCGGTTTGGTGAGTCCCCTGGGCGCCCCCTCCTCAGTCAGCACAGCCTGTGGGTGGACTTTTTATCTGAGAGAGTCTCAGAGGGGGACAATATGGAGTCTGTGTCACCAGCTTCCCCTAAAAATGTCAGTGGCAACAGGCAGTGCTTCAGCACCTGCGGTCCCTATGGACCTGTTGTGGGCAGCCCTGGAATCAATTTCTGACCAGGATGGGAGCTGTGTGCAAGCGCAAGGTACAAAAAAGGCGCCCTCTCCCCACTTTATCTACTCGAGGGCAGTGCGCTGATTCAGATATGGGCCTAGCCACTATCGCTCAGGACCCTAGTTCTGAATGTATGGATGGTTTTGAACAGGACATTCCTTATGAGGGAAACTCCAGTTCTGAGTCAGTAAATGACAGGGCGCTTGTTAGTGTGCTCATGACTGCGGTGAGGGACACTCTCAAGCTCAAATGCTGCGGATGCAGAACCTCAGGCGGATACTGTCTCCTTTGGTTCTTTTAAGGCCAGGCCTTCTAAAGGGGTTTTTTCCATTGTACTTTCTTTGACCAGCTCATTGATAAGGTCTGGAAAAAGCCGCAGAAGATTTTTTTATGGTTCCGCGGTGTTTGTCTATCAGATACCCCTTTGAAGATGCCCTACTTAAAAAGTGGGCTTCTCCCCCAGTGGTCGACCCTCCAGTCGCCCTGTTGAACAAGGCCACCACTCTCCCGATGGAGGGGACTCCTGCATTAAGGACCCCACTGACAGGAGGTCAGAAGTGGTGCGCATAGCCATGTTTGCCTTGTTGGGATCCGCCCTACGGCCTGTGGTAGCGGCGACCCTTGTGTTTTAAAACACTTACAGGTTGGGCAAAAATGTTGCACCTAGCTGTACAGGAGCATAATCTTCCTCCAGACACAGTTACTCTGGCCCAACAACTGGGCAGGGCCTGGTTTATGTGTGCGACACCACGTTGGACGCGGGCCCTTTAACATCCAGGGCCTCTGTCCCGACGGTGGTATGGCGTCGTCTTATCTGGTTGAAATGCTGGTCTGCTGACCTAGCCTCTAAGAAGCTCCTGACGTATCTACCTTTTTATAGGTGGTAGACTTTTCGGTGCTGCTCTGGATGTCATCGTCAAGGATGTCATGGGAGGTAAAAGCACTCTTCTTCCTTAGACTGGCAAGGGTAAGGGGGCCCGCCGCAAACAGGGCCTTTTCCTTTCCAGCAAACAAGGGGTTTTTTCATCAGTCGAGTCCACAGGTAGGTCCTCCCAGACTGACGGAGTGCGGCTGGTGGGCACAAGCGCCCCTGGGTGCGTAAGCCAAACAAGCGGCTCCCGAGCCCGCCTCCGCGTGAAGTCTTGCCTCCGCCCGACTCTGGGGTGGGGGGACGACTTCGCAGGTCACGAATCGGTGGTCCTCCCGAATCTCCGACTGGTGGGTGTGCGAGGAGGTCACCTCAGGATACAGGATAGTATTCCGATCCTGGCCCCCAGACAGATTATTTCCCTCAAATCTTCCTCTCCTTCCTACCTGTCGGGCAGCCCTCTTGGGGGCTGTACAGGATTTGATCAGGTCCGGAGTGATTGTGCCGGTTCCGTCACAGGAGAGTTTTCAGGGATTCTACTCGAATCTGTTTGTCGTCCCAAAAGTAGGACGTGGTTCGACCTATCCTGGACCTCAAGGCCCTGAATGCCTTCGAGAAGGTGCAGAAATTCCGCATGGAATCCATTCGCACGGTGATCGCTACACTCCACCAAAGGGATTTTCTTCTGGCGTCCTTGGACTTCAAGGACGCCTACTTGCATGTTCCGATCTGCGCAAGTCACCGGAAGTTTCTGCGCTTTGCGATCAGCGAAGTCCACTATCGATTGTGGCTCTTCCTTTCGGCCTAGCCTCGGCACCAAGGGTGTTCACCAAGGTGCTTGCTCCGGTTCTAGCCTTCTGTTACAGCGAGGTATTGCTGTCGTGGGCTATCTGGACGATCTTCTGCTAAGAGCAGAAAGTGGATCAGACTTAGAGGAAAGGTGACTGTCATCAATTAGACCCTCAGGGACTCGGGTGGTTCCTGAACATTCAGGAGTCAGTCCTGGTCCCGACTCAGTGTCTGGAGTATCTAGTTCTGATTCTGGACTCCTTGGAGGCAAAGGTATCCTACCTCTGGAGAAGTTGCTGACACCTCAGTCTGTGGTGCGGGTGCTGACATCCCAAAAATGGTTGTCAATCCGTTTTTTGCATGAGAGTCCAGAGTCTCGTGGTGGCCTCCTTCGCGGCCGTTCCGTATGCCCAATCACACACCAGGGCATTGCAGAAGGAGATCTTGTCCACCTGGGACAAATCCCCGTTGTCCTTGGATCTTCAGATCCAGGTGATTCACCTGGTCAGGGCGCCCCTGACATGGTGGTTGAGATCCTCGGCTCTTCGGTCCGGAAAGTCATTCCCCTCCCATCCACTGGATGGTACTCATGACGGACACCAGCCTGACGGGCTGGGGTGAAGTCTGGGGAGTCCTGTCGGCTCATTCCTTGGACTCCGGACGAGCCCGTTTACCAATCACTGTTCTGGTAATACGGGCCATCGGACTGTGTCTCTCCTCAGGTCAGAGAGAGTACGGGGTCGCTCCATCAGGAGCCAGTCGGACACCGCCACGGCGGTGGCGTATGTAAACCATCAAGGGGGAACTCGGAGCTCAGCTGCGGCTTCCGAGGTAGTCCGTATCCTGAAGTGGGCCGGAAGAAACGTGCCGGCTCTGTAGGCCATTTTACATTCTGGGCATAGACAATGGGCAGGTGGACTATCTGAGTCGCCAATCGCCAGACACCGGACCAAGAAGAGTGGTCCTTGCATATTTCAACTCCTTTACCGACGGTGGGGCACGCCGGATGTGGACCTAATGGCCTTTCGACTCAATCGCAAGGGTCAAAGTTGTGGCCAGATCCAGGGATCCTTGGGCGATGCCTCGGATGCGTTGGTGGCCCCATAGGGTCCTTATCGCCTGATATAAACTCCGGCGATCCTAATTGTTCCGGATTGGCCGCAGCATCACTGGTACGCTGATCTGGTACGTCTCGTCGCGGACGTTCCCTGGCGGTTGCCGATGGGGGAGGACCTTCAGTCTCAAGGTCCTATGCTTCATCCGGCTTACAGCCTCTGGCTTTAACGGCAGGGCTGTTAAAAGCCAGGTGTTGAGGGACCAAGGTCTCTCGGACTCGGTCATTTTGACCATGTTAAGGACACGGAAGTCTTCCTCCAGGCAGATCTATCACCGTACCTGGAAAGCTTATATCGCCATGTGCGAAGCGCTGGACTGGCGTCCTCGGACGTATTCCGTCCCCAGAATCCTGCGTCCTCTGCAGTGTGGAGTGACCCAAAAGCTTGCTTTGAGTACCATCAAGGATCAGATTTCGGCCTTGGCCGTCTTCTTTTAGCGACCTCTAGCGGGTCATTTTCTTGGTTAGCACCTTGGGTTGGGTTCGCCATGTGCTCCCTCCTGTCAAGCCTCCTCTCCCACCGTGGGATCTGAATTTGGTGCTCTCGGTCCTCCAGGAACCTCCTTTTGGGAATATCCGGGATATTCCCTTCTTGTCTTGTCTCAGAAGGTGGCCTTTTTAGTGGCAATCACTTCTGTTTGACGAGTGTCTGAGATGGCGGCTTTGTCCTGCAAGTCGCCATGTTTAGTCATCCATAAGGATAAGGCGGTGTTGCATCCGCGACCTTCCTTTTTTGCCAAAGGTGGTGTCGACCTTTCACCTACATGAGGACATTACCCTCCCGTCCTTGTGCCCTCACCCATCGCATCCCAGAGAGTTTGCGCTGCACATATTGGAGGTGGTACGAGCCTTACGGGTGTACCTGTCTGCTACTGCTTCTATTCGGAAGTCCGACTCACTATTTGTGACTGTCTCTGGTCCATAACAGGGCCAAGCGGTTTCGTCTGCCATCATTTTTAGAGGAATCAGACAAACCGTCATTCAAGCCTATGCTCTCAAAGGGCGGGCGCCTCCCTTTCCGGTTGCGGCGCATTCCACCAGGACAATTGGTGCTTCCTGGGTTTCCCGACATCAAGCGTCGGTTGCACAAGTGTGCAAGGCGGCGACCTGGTCGTCTGTTCATGCCTTTTAAGTTTTATAAGGTTAATGTGGCTGCATCTTCGGATGCTTCCTTCGGCCGCAGGGTGCTGCAGGCCGCTGTTTAAAGTTGCGACTCCTCCGTTGAGGAGCTCTGCCTTATTGGAGTGAAGTTTTGGTTTTTCCATTCATACTGCTCCCATCCCTCTTAACACTGCTTTGGGACATCCCACGTGTAAAGTGTAAAGAGACACCGTGTCAGTCCATGGATGGTAAGAGAAAATAGGATTTTTTGTTCTCACCGTAAAATCCTTTTCTCTGACATCCATGGACTGACACGGCACCCACCCTTCCTTTTTAAGTTTGTACTGCTTTGTTACGAACTGAAGTCTGCTGACTGTAGTGGGAGGGTTATGTACGGAGGGACCGCCCCCTGGGTGGGGCTGTTCAGCTCTGGCTTTTGGAATGTATGTATAACATTTCACATTCTGCCTAGGTCTTCTCCTGCAAGCAGGGACATAACCCACGTGTAAAGAGACACCGTGTCAGTCCATGGATGTCAGAGAAAAGGATTTTACGGTGAGTACAAAAAATCCTATTTTTTCAGTGATGCATGCCAGTCAGCAACTCTGTTTAAGGGCATGGTAGCCCATTTTTATTTAAAAGCACAAAAGTTCACAAAATACATCTATAGTATTCACAGGGGGTTCCACCATTCCTGTATCTTGCATACTTAACAGTTTAGCTTCGTAGCTTTACCTTCTTGCTATCCAGGCCTTTGGCCTGCTCCTCAGACCCAAACAGTTTCCAAGCGTTTAAGCTTTCTCCTTGCTTACCCCTGGTCAGCACCTTTTGTTGCTGTATCACTAATGATGTCTGCCTCCTGCAGACATGCACCGCCTCTGACTCCACTCAGAGGAAGAGAGTCCACCTGACTCCCATGCACACAGACTTCCTCTCTGTTGGGTGGGGCCCTGATCCATAATCATGTCAGAACTAAATAGCCCAAGACACAGCTGTTCAATCAGCATGTCTTTCTTTAGCAAATCTGGCGTAAACCAACACTCTTGAAGGTCGCACAGAGTCGCACACTCACATACCCTCCCCCCTTGTTTCGAACCGGAGGGAGGAACACATGATCCCGTCACCATAAACGGGACACCTCTGTGCCAGTCATTGGCTGCGTAGGCACATTTCTTTTTCCGGGTATGTGTCCACCAGCACTTCACCTTGGCGCCTCTGTGCCAACTATCCGTAGAAGTAGTCCTAATCTGCCCAACCTTTTCTCTAAAGGGGCACTCCACCCACATCTTCTTCCGGGTGTACTTCCACCAGCCCTTCTTCCTGAACCATACTCTCCCGGGACTGTTGGGGACCCCCTTTCATGAACTCTGTCAGGGACTGGCCACTCTCACTACCTGACACAACATTAATCAACAACATTTGTTTCTCAGGTTCACTAACCCCTGTGTGGTTACTCTTGGCAACCAAACCATCTAGGATCAACACCATATCCTTCCGTTTAACCTCAATATTATCATTGGGACCTCTTGTCTTGTTGTTTGCTAGGACAGTGTCTATGGAGGGACCATCTACAGGCAAGCAGTTACTCCCTATGGGACAGTCCCGCAGTTTCCCATCGCCCCCTGTTGTCCAACACTCCAATAGCAATTGTCCTACCAACACACATTTTTCCACATCAATCTCTTTAACCATTTCTATGTCCATTGGTACCTCAACCAATAGCTCAGAGTTGTCTGACAGTGCTCCACAGTGCCTCTCATACACTTTTCCATTACAGTTACCATCACTGTTATTTCTTATCAAAGTGTCTCCGGGTACCTCAAACTGCACGTCTCTGCGCGTGATGGACTGAATTCCCACTACTGCCACGTCCATTCCGGGCCCTTCCTTTACATGAGGTGTAGCGGGTGAGACAGTACATGCGCCACGTACCAACCACTGTTCAGCCGCACCAGCAGGAATACACCCCACCACATCAGCATACGGAGAGACTTTCCCTATGTCCATTATCTCTAATTTCTCCAACAATTCCCCTGAGCGTCTTCCGCACATAACCGCCGCTGGAAGCACTCTCGAAGAGAACTGCGAGACAACCTTCCACAAAAGCAACCAACAGTGTAGCAACCAATTTTCATCAACATTGCTTAACAACGCATGTATCACCTGCGTCCACCGATTGGTACTACGCAGTACCATGTCGCCCCTCTGCTGTGGATACATGCAGGCGTACATTGAAAAGATTTTCACCAATTCCCACAATATCTCAGTTATTTCTAGACATGCCGCATCTAAATACAGAACTGTAGGAACTTTTCCTTTACTAACGATGTGGAGGGGCTCATTTGCCAAGGCGTGAGAAGCCGAGACACTTAGAGACCTCTACCTCAGAGGCAACTGACAAAACTAGCGGCTCCCTCTGAGCACTGCAAATCGCATGTGTCACACTCCTCTCACTTTCAGCACCCATGTCTAACGGCCCTGCAGGCTCTCCGTTTAGCATAGCAGAAATTGTGTCCACTCCACTGTTACCCACTGAGCCTTCCTTGTTTAAATGCCTTTGTGGCAAAACATTTTTAAACACAACAGGCTGCAATAACATAACTTGACCACTTTGCTCGGGTGGCGCTTCACTAAACCCATGAGGACTGTGAGCAGTGCCAGACCGCAGCAACTTATTATCACTACAAGCAATTTCAAACATTTGAGTTTTACCATTTTTCTCATGACCAAGGTCAAGTACCCTCTTATCTATCAGAGCGGCACCACAGTTGTCCCAGGCAACCTCTGGCTCCAACACACAGAGCTCCCTAAAAGGTTTCTAAGGACACCTCTGCAGCCTTAGATACTGTTGCCAAGGGGAATCGCACATCCTGCTTAGCGATCACCCCTACCTCATTAAGCATCACATTACCATAAGCACATGTGTCATCAGCATTCATAAACATAGCAGTTTTATAAACTCTATCAAATTGTCCTTTGACAAAACGCATGGCACCCTGCGTGCCACTCAGCACACCACCCTTTCTCTCCAAAGGAATTATTTTTCCCACTAGGGTGCCTTCACAGTTGTCCTGGGAAACCACTTGCCTCACCACAGCAGGCTCCTTTGCGGTTTCCCTTGGCAACTCTGCAGCACCTGTCACTATCACTAGCGAACCTGGCACACCCACTGATTTGGTCACCCCCTAGCACATCTCTCCCAGCACTCTGCTGGACTACCTTAGGTGCACACAGAGTCCACATGTCCTTTTCAGTTCTTGACTTTGCTGCAAGCTGGGTTTTAACCTGTGTCTCCCCATTGCTCTGGGTAGCACACTGCAGTAAGTCCGTTTTTTTTTACACCACCTGCGGATCTCTTCACCGAACATAATGCCACTTCACTCGGATCAGTCTCACAAATTGCCGCAGTCTTATCATATCCTGCAGGTGGTGTAATAGCCTTCACTTGAGTGCGTTGTCTCACAGGTGTGGTGTCTCCACAGGCTGACTCCCCCATGTGGCCATGGAGCAACACTGCAGCCTTTCCGGATTTTCCAACATCGCCTGCAGGCAAAACAAATTTTCTGTTGTCAGGGGCAACAGCAGACCTACACACCTGGCCATACACCTTGCAGGATGCTGGATACGATACCCTCTTCTCTGGGCTTGCAGGCAAAGCATTAAGCCCAACAACAGAATTGGCAGCTGTATTCCACAAGCTTGGACAAGAAAAGATCCCGTGGCCCAGCTGACCACATTCCAGGCATGGCACTTGGCGACTTTCTCCTGTTGCTAAGGGTGACGGCACTCTCCCAACATGCAGACTTTTACTGGTATCTCTATAAGGATGGTGGTATACCTCCTCTCTGTAGCTCCTCCTTTCTGAAAACATACTTTCTCCGGTTGCTATGGGAGACCACATTCTCCCCGCTGATCTTTTCCAGCGCTGTCTAGATTGGATTGCTCCTAGGAAATTGTCGTAGTCATCTCGGTTACTATACATCCCCCGGTACACCTCCGGGTACTCCTCCATCAGAAAAGGTTGCACCAACTCAACCCAGCGACTTTTGGGCGATCTTCTGTAGGAAGCAATCATCGCAAACTCATCCAAAAAGTCCTCAACACATTCAGAAGGCAACATAGGCCGCATGAAGTCAGCTGTACGGATTTCTGCTTTGTTGCCATGGGCAACCACACCCATCTGCTCACTCTTTGCACTAAGTGATGGCTTGCTTTCCTTTTTCCTTTGCTCCAGTGCGGCCAAGTGCATTTTGCACCCGTCTGGGGCTTGTTCTGTGGGCAACAACCCCTCCAACCACAAGGTTCTGTCTCTCATCTCAGCAAACATTGCTTCCTTTTTGCGTTTTGACCACCCCATCTCTGCAGACAGGCCAACAACGATTTTTAACACAGTTCCTTTTAACACAGGGAAATTTGAGGTACTGTCTCCAAGACCTGCAAACAGCACGCTTTCACATGCAGACTTCACTCTCTGCTTGAATCATTCATCCACTGGACCTTCCTAAGTGGACACATCCTCTCAAGCCACGTTGCGCTCACTTCCACAGGCACATCACCTGTATACAACACAGTCCATTAATTGAACTCCTGTGCAATGCAGTTCGCCTGGCTGTCCCACACAGCTAACCGCAGTTCACCGCAGAAAACTTTGACTTTCATTCAGATTGGCTGTTCATCACAGTATTGCTGCAAAACACACGGTTTCTTTCTACTTGCTGTTTTTGGTATGCGCGGATCTGGAACTCTTCCAAAACTGCCCGACAATACTTCCACCATTTGTAAGATTGGGGGTTGTTAGCTCTCTCTTGGTGGATGCGTTTTTTCAGTGATGCATGCCAGTCAGCAACTCTGTTTAACCACTTGTCCCCCGCCCACTGTCAATTGACGGTGGGCGGAGGATACTCTCGTTCTGGGAGGACGTCATATGACGTCCTCCCTTTAAAACGAGCTAGGAGGCGCGCGCGCGCCCGCCGCGTTCACAAGGCCCCGGTGCGCGTGCCCGGCGGCCGCGATTGCTGCCGGGCACCCGCGATTGCCCGGGAAACGAGCAGGAAAGTGGGTCTCTGTGTGTAAACACAGAGATCCACGTCCTGTGAGGGAGAGGAGGCTGATGGTGTGTCCCTTGTACATAGGGACAACCATCGGTCACCTCCCCCAGTCAGTCCCCTCCCCCCACAGTAAGAACACATAGAGGGAACATATTTAACCCCTTCCCGCCCCCTAGTGGTTAACCCCTTCCCTGCCAATCACATTTATACAGTAATCAATGCATTTTTATAGCAGGGATCGCTGTATAAATGTGAATGGTCCCAAAAATGTGTCAAAAGTGTCCGATGTGTCCGCCGCAATATCGCAGTCACAATAAAAAATCGCAGATTGCCGCCATTACTAATAAAAAAAAATAAAAAAATAAAAAATGCTATAAATCTATCCCCTATTTTGTAGACGCTATAACTTTTGTGCAAACCAATCAATACGCGCTTATTGCGATTTTTTTTTTTTTTTTACCAAAAATATGTAGAAGAATACGTATCGGCCTAAACTGAGGAAAATGTTATTTAAAAAAAAAAAATGGGTATTTATTATAGCAAAAAGTAAAAAATAGTGTTTTTTTTTTCCAAACTGGACGCTATTCTTTTGTTTATAGCGCAAAAAATAAAAACCGCAGAGGTGATCAAATACCACCAAAAGAAAGCTCTATTTGTGGGAAAAAAAGGACGCGAATTTCGTTTGGGAGCCACGTCGCACGACCGCGCAATTGTCATTCAAAGTGTGACAGCGCTGAAAGCTGAAAAATGGCTTGGGCAGGAAGGGGGTTTTCGTGCACAGTAGGGAGGTGGTTAAGGGCATGGTAGCCCATTTTTATTTAAAAGCACAAAAGTTCACAAAATACATCTATAGTATTCATAGGGGGTTCCACCATTCCTGTATCTTGCATACTTAACAGTTTAGCTTCGTAGCTTTACCTTCTTGCTATCCAGGCCTTGGGTCTGCTCCTCAGACCCAAACAGTTTCCAAGAGTTTAAGCTTTCTCCTTGCTTACCCCTGGTCAGCACCTTTGTTGCTGTATCACTAATAATGTCTGCCTCCTGCACTGCCTCTGACTCCACTCAGAGGAAGAGAGTCCACCTGACTCCCATGTACACAAACTTCCTCTCTGTTGGGTGGGGCCCTGATCCATAATCATGTCAGAACTAAATAGCCCAAGACACAGCTGTTCATTCAGCATGTCTTTCTTTAGGAAATCTGGCATAAACCAACACTCTTGAAGGTCGCACAGAGTCGCACCCTCACACTGTCTATTTGGATCAGACACCCCGGTGACTGCTGCAGTGTCCCATTCCTGATTGTTTTCTTCCCCCTTGTTTTTTTTTTTTCTTCTACTGGCCAATACCCAGCTAGCGCGGGGGTTTCTTCTTTAATATATTTGCCTGTCTATTTCCTCTTGCCTATCCCTGCTGCTGCTATGGACATCTTCACCTTTTATAGAACAAAGAGAAGTGGACCTTGATGCAGTATTTAGTAATGAAGATCCAATTAGTGACACAAATGTTGAACAACTTATGCGCAAATTAGGACATGGAATGGAGAAAAAAGTCAGTCTATGGTGGGACGTGACCACCTTTGATAGATATATCAAAGCAAATATTGTGCCTAGGCGGCTGAGGTGGGATGTTCCCCTCAACGATGGCCTTGTTGATCAAGAGTCTATAGATGAGTGGTTCAGGTTTTTCAATGAAAAGGGGGCCGAACTACTACACCTATTATTAAAACGTAAACAAAAGAAAATGAGAAAACTTGATTAAACCATTGCAGATTTAAAAAAACAACTAGAGGCACACAAAGATTCAACAGAACTTGCACGCCTCACCACTCAGTTAAATAAAGATCTAAAAAAGAAAGATGCAGAGGTCCAACTAAAGAAAAGCAAGAAATATACAAGGGACATCAATGATTATAAAAACAATCTTGTTTTTAAATGGCAGAACAATATAGGGCAAGTTGACCCCATTTCAGCTTTCTCTACACCTGAGAAATTGGGTAAACATCAGTTACCTCATACAGACTGGTCACCTATACCAAGATCACCTGCCAGAAATATTCCCTATAAGAACACAGGAAACCATAGGGGAAGGAATATGTCTCCAAGGAGGGGAGAAATTTATGATAATAAACAGCGGCAATATAGCAATAACACTCCATCAAATGTTGGGAAAAAAGGCCCTCCACCAGCTGCTGATAGGGCCACACAATATGGGTGGAAGAAACCCAACCATTGGAAAAATAAAAAATCACATAAAAATTGGCCCAAACCCAATCAGGGACCAAGAGATACAAGAGGACCTCCGTTTTGAATCTCATAAGCAAGAGAATAGTCCAGCCCACAAACGGACCAATTATGGTTGGAGAGATGACAGAAATGAGTATGACGATTATAGACAAAATGGTAGAAGTCCAGGTACCTCTTATCAGTACGGACCTAGAGATGAACGAAAGTTCAGAAATGAACGAGGCCAGCAACCAGCCTCCTATAGACCTAGAGATAGAAGCCCAGTCCATACATCTAATTACTATGCTCCCTTGAGAGATTTACGCGACGTGGACGTCAGACCACAACGAGAATATCGCTATGAACAGGGCCACAATGTGTCTTTTTTTAGAGAGGCAAAGAGAATATCATCACCCCCCGGAGAGTTTAATACACCAAGATAAACAGAACGTTAGAAAAAGAGGATGCAGAGCAGGAAAGGGCAAAAACACCAATAAATCACCAGTTGGAGAAGGTATATTTAACCTTGCGGAAGCACCACTCTCTCAAGAAAAACTGATGACTCTGGATAGAGGCCTCAAATACGCCCCTGTTAGGAATTTAGACAAATTCCACACATATATTATTATCCAGAAATATGTCAGAAAATTGAATATTAAGAAGTACATAACAGAAAACCCTATTAGTGCCAAAATACGTGAAGATAATTTGGTGGCCCACAGCAATTTAAAAAATAAATCCACCTTCAATCCGAAACTAAAAGACAATAAGCATATTGAAGTCTTTAAACATATGGTGACAGAAGAACTCAAGAGTCTGACAGTAAAGAGACTGCAAGAACCAAGAGCCATCAAAACAGGTATCCGTAAATTGACAGAGAAAATAATTACCGTAGTAATCAGACCCTCAGATAAGGGAGGAGGGATAGTCATCCAAACCACCGAGCAATATCATAAAGGGATGTGTTTGTTATTGGAAGATACCAATACATACTGTAAACTACCCAGTAATCCGATTTTTCGGTGGAGAAAAGAACTGGAACAGGTAGTACATTTGGGTTCTAAAGAAGGGAGTGCTTGATAAGAAGGCGAGATATTTAATACCTGAAGCATGTAGAACTCCGATTATCTATGCATTGCCCAAAATACATAAGGACAAAGTCAATCCACCTTTGAGACCCATAGTAAATGGAATTGACTCCATTACAGCAAGACTTGGGAAATATATAGATCGCTTCCTTCAACCGGCAGTGCAAAAGACCAGGGCATACCTGAGAGATACTAAAGAGATGTTGCAGCTACTAGATGAAAACAAAGCAACAGGGCCCCTCTTGATTGCAACAGCGGATGTGTCAACTCTACACAATTATACCCTATTATTTAGCCTGTGAGGCAACAAAATTGGGGTTTGAGGAAATTCACCAAATTGGCATGCATGCAAAGAAAGTTCATTGTGAAATGTCTGGATTTTTGCCTCAAACACAGCCACTTCTGGTTTGGAAAAGAATACCATCAACAGAAGACTGGGGTTGCCATGGGGGCCAAATTTGCCCAGAGCGTCGCCGGACTCTTTATGGCAAAATGGGAAGATGAAAACGTTTTCCTCGAACCACCAGAGGATCTAGTACTATATAGACGCTACATTGATGATATTTTCCTAATTTGGAGAGGCGAACGGGAAACACTTGTAACCTTTTTCGAGAAATTGAATAACAATCAACAGAATATAGTACTGACCTGGCAGATTGAGGAATCCAACATAGCATTTCTAGATCTTATGATAACAAGAACAAACAACACCTTTGCTACCAAAACCTTTTTTAAGAGTGTAGATCGAAATAGCTACCTCCCAATGAAAAGCTGTCACCATCACAACTGGCTCTTTAATATTCCTAAGGGCCAGATGTTACGCCTGCAACGGAATTGCACGAATATTGTGGATTTCCATACACAGGCCAACGTGATAGGTGAAAGGTTTGTCCAAAAAGGATATGAGGAGGAATTCATCAGGAATAAAATAGAAGAAGTGACACACATTCCAAGAGGCGTCTTGCTGAAAAAGCACATCTCCAAACCAGATCAGGTGCCGGTTATTCTCGAATATAACATACAATACAAGATTGAGAGCATCTTCCAACGCCATTGGCATATCCTTAAGGCGGATAAGAGCTTGAAAGATATACTACCTGTCAGACCTCAATTCATCTACAAACGTGCACCTACACTGCGTGACCAGTTAGTGAAAAGTGTAGTGAATCCACCCAAGAAGCTATTCACCTTCTTTGCTGGGAAAGGGTTCTATCCATGCAAGAGGTGCTACGCGTGCAAACGCACCAAACATCCGAATGAAAAGAGATCTGTGTTCCAGTCAAACAGCCACAGGAAAGAACACAAAATAAAAGAGTTAATTGGATGCAACACAGAAGGGGCTGTCTACGTTCTGGAATGCAGTTGCGGCCTGCAGTATGTAGGCCGCACCAAAAGACTGCTTAGAATCCGTGTGAAGGAACATGTACAAAATATTCAACGTGGCTTTGTCAAACAGTGTCTCAAGGCACTTTGCAGAGTCACACAATAGAGACCCTTCCCACCTGAAATTTTGGGGCATAGTACCATATTCCAAACCATGGAGACGAGGCCATAAAGTGCGGACACTGAAGCCTCGTACACACGGCCGAGATTCTCGTCGAAAAAAACATGTCGTTTTTTTTGACGAGATTCTTGGACAAGAAACTTGTCCCGGCCGAGTGTACACTCGCTCGATTCAAAGAACCCGCGGTTCTTTGAATGGAGCGTACGCGGTGACGTCATCGACTACGACGAGCATGCGCTCGTCACATTCGATGCCGTCGCCGCCATCTTGGTATACCCTACCTATGCCTAGAAAGCTACCGCGCATGCGTCGAATTCATTTCGAACATGCGCGGGCTTCCGGGAGGACAGGTAAGTGTACACACACTCACTTTTCTCGTCGAGAAACATGCCGACGAGAATCTCGGCGAGAAAATAGAGAGCAGGTTCTCTATTTTCTCGTCGAGATTACTTGTCGGTTTTCTTGACGAGAAACCATACACACGAACGAATTTCTCGGCAAGACATCTCTGCCAGCAAGTTTCTTTGGCCTGAGCCAAATTGAGTCCCACTGGATTTTCTCTTTAGATACTTTTGCGCCCAAAGGTTTGAATATTGAGTTCGACCTAAATTGTTTCCTAAGTGACTACAGGTGTTGCCCCTTCTTTTAGGGTTGGTCTATTAGCGTCAGACCAGGACTCTGGTCTGGTTCTTGTTACTTCTTCCATTGCTCCACAGAGCAATCCACACGCATGGTCTAGGGTAACGGACGTGTGTGGCAGGAGCTCTGGCCATCCAGGACCCTCCCTAGACTCCTCCATTTTCGCTCCCCTAACAAACGTAAACCTGATGACCTGGGGCTTTCCCTGGACCACACTCTCCCTCAGTTCAGATCACCCAGCTCACCATCACGTTGTCCGCAGCCGCTGACTGCTCCCTGCCGCCATCTTGGCACCCGCCTCTAGACTACTAGACCTGCAGGACAGACAGCGACTGCGGCTTAACTCCGACCATCCCATCACCCTCTCCCCGTTTCGGGCTCCAGCGGGCCCGTGTGTGGTGACCTGGTAAGCACACTCGGGCACCTCCTACCTCTAGGAAGTTGATCCAGGGTTTACCCGATCGCCTCTCGAGGGGTCAGGAAGGAATTTTCCCCTGCTGTAGCAATTGGCCTGACTCGGCTGGGGTTTTTCGCCTTCCTCTGGACCAACAGGGGGGAGGTTAGGTCATTGGGCCCTATTCACCATCCCACCACCTTTTTTTTCTTCCCATCATGTGCAACTTTAAATACTCAGCGGACACCCTCCAGAGGCTAAGGAATACTGCCTCAACATTACCAACCTCCACCCAAAAAATACTACGAAAAGAACAACTGCTAAGGATCAATCGACAATCGACTATCAAAAACACGAAAACACCACTTCAACTACAACATATAGCTTGCGCCCTGATCAACACCAGATCGGCAGTCAAGCACAGGCAGGAAATTCACGACTTCATCACGCAAAACGACATAGATTGCCTCTTTATCACGGAAAGCTGGCTAACACCTGACTGTAACACCATCCTAACAGAATTGGTGCCTGAGAACTACTCCATCCTAACTGAGCATAGAACAGGACAAAGAGGAGGAGGCCTAGCAGTGATCTTCAAATCTCACCTCTCTATCATCAAACCAACTCTACAGAACTCATTGCCGTTCATGGAGACACTCACTCTGCAACTCCAAACAACACCCCAGGACACCATTCACATACTGCTATGCTACAGACCGCCAGGACCAAAGGCAAATCTCCTCACACCCTTTACCGAATTCATCTCGACATACACTTTAAAAACCAAAAACTTCCTATTACTCGGGGACTTCAATCTCTGGGCTAACTCCACTCAGGACCCCATCGCCACCTCCTGCATCAACCAATTGGAAGAATTAGGTCTGCAGCAACTGATAAATGCCCCCACGCATGGATCGGGGCACATTCTGGACCTCATCTTCAAACAAAATCTGGACATCAACACAGTGGACAACATGCCGTTACCATGGACGGATCACCACGCTATCAAATTTAAACTTACCACCAACACCATCTCCCAAAAATCAGAACACTCAATAACAACAAAATGGACAAGATCTCAGAAGAAACTACACTCGGAACTCTTCAAAACTACTCTATCAAATAAAATAGGAACGCAAAATCTCAACCACTCAACGGAACAAACACTCAACTCCTTAAACAAAGCATTACTACAAACAGCAGACACAGTCGCTCCGAGACGCAGGGCCCTCATTCGCAGAAACAACTCCGGCTGGTTTAATGACACTCTTACCCTACTGAAGCAAGAACGCAGAAGAGCCGAAGGAGCCTGGAGAAGAAACCCAACTAAGGAAAACCACATTAATTACAAAGCACTCACTAAGAAATATCACAAAGCAATTTTCAAAGCAAAAAAGGAACATTTCTCAAACACCATCAAAAAAGGCCTAAACCGACCTCGTGAACTCTTCAAACTAGTAACTCAAACTATGAACCCCACCTGCCTAGAACCTTCAGCAAACGAAACACAAGAGTTCTGTAATGAGCTATCGGACTTTTTTATCGACAAAATCGAAAACATTCGAGAATCAATTCAACAGAAAAAAACAACCAACCCTGCTCTGCCAAAGCAAATAGAGGAAATCAATATGAACACTATACAATTGACAAAATTTTCGCTGGTCCCGATCACCATCGACACCACCAAAAATATAATCAGAAGCCTCAGAGACAGCACATCTCCAAATGACATAATCTCTACAAAACTCCTGAAAGAATGTACCGACATTTTAGCACCCACCATAACACACCTCGTAAATCAATCATTCAAAGAAGGTATTGTTCCAATCTCTCTCAAGCAAGGCATAATCAAACCCCTCCTAAAGAAACCCAACCTGGACCCCAAAGACCCAAACTACCGCAGACCGGTAACAAGCCTCAACACCATCTCCAAGATCATGGAGAAAGCAGTAGTACAACAGCTACAACTCTATTTGGACACCCACAAACTCTTGGATCCACTACAATCAGGCTTCCGCCCAGGCCATGGCACAGAAACAGCACTTCTTAAAATATGGGATGACACCCTCGAAGCAGCAGATGACGGAGAATCATGTCTCCTGGTGCTGCTGGACCTCAGTGCAGCGTTCGACACAGTAGACCACAAAACTCTACTCATTCGCCTTAAAGAAGTAGCCGGAGTCGCAGACCCTGACCTACACTGGTTCGCATCCTTCCTAGACAATCGTTCCCAGACAGTGAAACTAGGAGCCTTCACCTCTGAAACTCGCACAATTTCTTGCGGAGTCCCCCAAGGATCACCCCTGTCACCCGTGCTCTTTAACATCTACCTCCGCCCACTCCTCAAAATCATCAGCAAACAGGGCCTGTGCTACCACTCATATGCTGACGACACCCAACTCTACTTTCGTATCACCGGGAAAAAAGACCAATATCACGGATTGGAAACCTGTCTCACATTGATCGATGAATGGATGACTGAGAATTCCCTCAAACTCAACGGATCCAAAACAGAACTCCTTCTCCTCAACGCAAACCGAAAGACAAAAACTAAGACTTCTTGGACACTCCCCACTATCCTTGGACAGACCGTTACCCCGAGCACCAAAGTCAAAAGTCTCGGAGTCATCTTTGACTCGGAGATGTCGATGGACGCACAAATTGGATCAGTAGTCAGCGGAGCTCACCATCTCCTCTGTCTACTACGTAGACTCATCCCCTTCATCCCAAAAGAGGATACAGCAGTAGTAGTTGGAACAATTATCAACTCCCGACTCGATTACGCAAACGCCCTCTACCTCGGACTACCCAAATACCAGATTTCGCGCCTACAAGTCATCCAGAACACGGCTGCCAGGCTGGTAACGGGAAAAAAACCTTGGGAATCCATCACCCCATCACTAAGGACCCTTCATTGGCTAACCGTAAAGGATCGGATCACATTCAAGACCCTCTGTCTCACCCACAAGTGCACACAGGGAAACGCTCCACAATATCTATGCGAGAAGATAAAACACTACACCCCCAATCGCAATCTCCGATCAACCAACCAAAACCTCCTTCACATCCCCAAGTCCCGCTACAAATCAAAGGGAGAACGAAGATTTGCAGTCCAAGGACCACGGCTATGGAACGCTCTACCCACCAACATCCGCATGGAAGAAAACCACCGGGCCTTCAGGAAAAAACTTAAGACCCACCTATTCTGAAGGGTCAGGATGTCACTGGATGCAAAGCGCCTTGAGGCGATTTAGTTCGCATTTGTAGCGCTATACAAGTTATTCACTCACTCACTCACTCACTCATTGCTATTGGTCGATATTGGCTGCCATCTCTTGCCATTGGATACCTGCCATGAGACTTAATATGTTACCATTTCTGCCAGACCAACCCTCTGGCTTTTCTTTTGGCCACTCTATTGGTGAACATTATATGCCCCCTCCTCCCATTTGATATCCGCCATGCGATTCACTATCCCTTCATTGTCTTCATGTATTCAATATTCCACTACATCTCTCACATCTCCACATTCATCTCCCTTGGTATTTGTTTCCATATGTTGAATATCTTGTGATTCCTCCTATATTTATGTATATTTTTAATATTCTGTGATCCTCTCCCACGTTGCCAGCTGAGGTGCATCTGTGACTTGTCGCTACATTACAGACAATATACATTAGGACCAGTAATCCAGGCCCTATATAATTGTAGCTTTCAATTTCAATTTTAATTTCAATTTTAGTTTTGAGCTAGTCCAGCTAATTTTTATATTGTCCATATGTTTTGTTCACTACAGTTATATGTGTATATCTTGGCACAGTTGGTCTGACAAGTGCCCTGTTCAGCCTCAATATTAATAGTGCCCATCTCGTCCCCCTCCCCTTCCCATTCAATTTTCCTTCCACGATCGCGACCACATAGATCGGCGTCAGCATTGCAGCATTAGTGTGATCATCATTCTTTTGTTTTGTTTCTTGCTGGAATATCACAGCAAACATGGCCGCGCCTGTATCTATATCCAATACTACACCAGACCACAACAAAATGGCCGCCGTGCGTCCCACGATGCAGACTATTTAAACCCCCCCATTGTGTATCTAGTGCCATCCTCTGAAGTCATGTGACATGACGACACGCGTTAGGATTTAGCACAGATACACCGACAGCTGGACGTGAGGAGAAAAGCTTGGCGCTCGTAGGATACCGGAACCCCTGTTTACCCATGAGATGTGAGTGTTTTTATATTGTTTTAATAAACACCCCAGTGGTCACAGACCTATACTATATGCACCTTGTTTTTTGTACATGTCCTATCGGCACTCTGGTTGCTGTAAAACTGAGGACCGCATCATTGAGACCATCGCAGCCTACATACGAGCGCGGTGTTCGTAGCATTGATGCCCACGCTCACCTTTCAAAAGTGAGTGTGAGAATACACCTTCAGTCACCCGTTCTGCTGGACCCACAGAGTTATGCTATTAATGCCTTTCTCGTTTGTGTATTTTTATGCATCCATGTGAGTGAGATTTGAACTTCCACGCAAGGTCGCTGCATCACTGTCCATAATAGGAGTCTCAGTTTATGCTGTTCCTTCCCAGCGGGGAGGTAAGCTGCTTGTGAGCACTGGGTGGATTTGCACCAAAGTTTTTCTCTAAGCACTTTATAATTGCTGGTGATGGGACTTGTTACATATTGGACTTTGGAAAATATTATTTTTTTGAAGAACTTATTTGTTTTCTGCTTTTCATTTTTATACTTTTGATATCATTTTGTTGCCATTCTAGAGACTCATTGTTTAGTTATATATATCACATGCATAGGTTTATTTGACTATCACTGTGAGTGACATATGATTAGGTTTCCTGGTTTATGTTATTTTTTCCAGTGTCTTCATCATTGTTTACCGACTTTTTGGCACTATAATTTTGCACCCACGTGTGGTCCACCTAGCATATGCACGTTATTATTCATGTTGTATGTTTGATGTCACTACGTTCATTGCATCTGTTTGGTTCACATTAGACTTGCTATTTAGTTAGTCTCACTCTAGGTCCCCCCTTTTTTCACGCCCCTCCCTTTTTTTTCACTTTCCCCACATTAGTTTAACCACAGCGCAGCCACCATCACTTTTCACTTCATTTATTACTGTCTATTTGGATCAGACCCCCCGGTGACTGCTGCAGTGTCCCATTCCTGTTTGTTTTCTTCCCCCTGGTTTTATATATATTTTTTCTTCTACTGGCCAATACCCAGCTAGCGCGGGGGTTCCTTCTTTTATATACTGACAGCAGTGGGCAGCAGCACAGATGATGATCATGACACCTCACCGACACATCCCCTCCTGAGTCACAGTGACAGTCTTTCTCCACGCCAGGTGGTCCCGTCAGTCCACTCCAGTCCAAACAGCACTGACAGTCCCGCTCCCTGCTTGTTTTCCTCCTGTCCCACAGACCCATACATGAGGCTCTGGCCGCTCAGCTCGGCTCCCTTGCACCATGACATCACGCGACACGCTCAGGCACCGCCTCCGCCAGACCCGTCCAAACGCACTGTAGCAGGCAGTTTCGAGCTGAGCGTCACAGCCATATTTTTTACTGGCAACCTTTTCCTGTCACTGGCATTTACTGTCAGGTGAAAAGTGCCCATTTTTTACTGGCTGCCAGTAAAAATACTGACGGTTGCCAACACTGCTCAGACTTACAATGTAGTCTGTACAGTAGAGCAAGTACTGTATTTGCAGGAACGTGTGGGCATAGGCATTGATCAATCCTTTGTGCATTTTTGATATTAAAGGGAAAGTATAGTGTATTTTCCAAATCTGTTCCTTCCCCAGTGCCCTATTTTTGGAGTTATTTTCTTCGAAAGGTTATGTCACATATACAGTGTGCTATGGGGATATATATTGCAATGTAGCGCAAAGATTCATCATGCAGTAACTCACAGCAGATTTATGCCCAATATTGTTAAAGCAGGCAAAATAATGAAGTGTAGTTATAGTTGATAAGCATTGATCAAAACTTTGATAATAAATGGAATTCAACTATTAATCGCTAACTAGGGATGTTTCTTTTTTTTTTTTTCAAAGTACTGCCTGAAATACTGTGACTTCTTTTTTTATATGTAATAACGGCAAGCCTCAAAATGACCAAAAGAGGGGTTAAACCACTGTTATTTATTACGTTTCATGAAGCAGGTCAGCCACACGCTTGTCGGTGACACACAAACGTGTGTAATTAAATGGGTAAATCTGAGATCCCAGGCAAAGTGCAGCCAGGGCACACAAAGACAGCCCCAAAGCTAGTGTGTGCTCATTACTCACAGACACTAATGAACTGAACGTGATGTATTGCCTACTGCCCGAGGTGGTGAAGGGTTTTAAATAGCCAGTGCATAGAGGTGCATCACAAGAAGCATTCCCTGGGGAAATTCAGACAGATTCAGACTACAAACCCTATTATTGGGTGACAACGTGCAGTGGGCCACCTGGTTTTCATAATGACATTATTCAGATTCTGGTTTTACATAATTACATCCAGTAATTTATGTGATTCTAAAGGAAATATTTATTTTTATTGACAAATATGTTATACTTACCTGAGCAGCACTGATCCTCTTCTTTTTGGGGTCCCCTGCTGACGGTCCTGGCTTCCCAAGCCGAGTGCCCCCTATAGCAAGCAGGCTCGCTCCCAAGCTGTGCTCTGTGTGTCCATTCACACACAGAGCGCAGCTTGGCCCTGTCCCCCTTCTGTCCTCATTGGTTCACTGGTTGTGATTGACAGCAACAGGCGCCAATGGCTC
Organism: Rana muscosa; assembly: GCA_029206835.1. NCBI lineage: Eukaryota > Metazoa > Chordata > Amphibia > Anura > Ranidae > Rana > Rana muscosa. The sequence goes on along the minus strand of CM055127.1, from coordinate 125,530,673 downwards.
TCGCTGCTGTGTGAGCCAATGAGGGGAGCGAGACCCGGGAGAGCTGCTGCTCTCATGCACATCGTTGGATTGAGATGGGGCTCAGGTAAGTATAAGGGGGGCTGGGGGGGAAGATGCACCTAGAAGGTTTTTTACCTTAAGGCATAGAATGCCTTAAAAAAAACCTGTGCGTTTTATAACCACTTTAAAGGGGCAGTTTTATTTATTTTATTTTCATTTCTTTTGGACAATATGTACATCAGTAGAAATCCCATCAGAAGTACAATTTAACAAAAAAGAAAAAAACATTACAGCTGGTGTAAGTACAAACAAAAGAGATCATGAGCAGTTTTATTCTTAATCTGAATCAGAGGTCCCCTGCCTTTTTCATCTGGCGTAACACAAAAAAAATAAAAAAAAGAATATACCATATATACTGTATATAAGCCGAGTTTTTCAGCACATTTTTTGTGCTGAAAATGCCCCCCTCGGCTTATACTCGAGTCTGTGTCCATCTTCAAATTTGTGCGCCTGATCCCGGCCAGCCGTAGGTCCCCTGGACTCCAAACTTGGAACACATGTAGCCCTACTCTTCATCTACAATTGTGCAAAGTTTGTTGTCCAGGGGACCTACGGCCGGGGAGCACCAATTTTTCAAAGCCGAGCACCCCTTTCATAGACTCCCATGTTAAACGTCAGTCTATTCACACAGTGCCGGAGATCAGGAAGGGAGATTGGGCACAGTGAGGCATGGACACAGTGAGGCATGGGCACAGTGACAGTAAGGCATGGGCACAGTGAGAAAAATGTGTCTAAGCCTTCCATCTCTTTTTTTTTTTTGGTCATATTGGGATCATACCTCCATCCACGTGAGTGACAACACCCCGGTAGAGACGTATACTTTCCCTGCTGTATGCTGACAAGACCACAGGCTGGGTTATAAGCCACAGGCGCTTTCCGATCCCCCATCACAAGGGATCATAGAGTTGCGGTAAGCGGCAGTGTGTTTCCAGGTGGAGGCTTCCCTTCCTATCATCACTACATCCATTGGTGTTTATACATTGTGGGACTTTGTAGTCACGGTGGAAGATTGCTCTACACTCCTTTATGGACTTTAATTATTTTATTTTATTTTTGTGTTGCTTGAGTACTTCACAGTGCTCTATGAGCTCATTATTTGGTTGACATTACTTGCGTTACTTCAATTGAGGTACTGTTGCTTGAGTACCTCCTTTTGCTCTATGTGATCAGCTACTTTCTTCCATTATTTGGTTGACAATACTTGTGTTACTTCATTTTGAGCCGCCGTGCTCAGTATCATTTATATATGTGTCCGTTTTTTTTCCTTTTGTTATCACTGATATTTGGTTTATCACTTATCACAGATCTTTGTGTAGCGATACCCCCAGTTAAGAGGGATGCCTGTATGATTTTGGGCCCTGTAGTGCACCGCTGTCAACTCCTGGCAATCGGCTCTAACCTCCCTTGGCACAGTTAGTAAGGGATGATAGGATTGTGAGGCCTGTAACTCGCAGCGGCACAATCCTATGACAAGAACACACAGTGATATTTTAAAACTTCCTTTACCTATCCCTTCCGTAAAGTAAAGAACACAGACACCAATATACTTAACCCTTGTATGTTTACTTAGATTAGTGGGTAAGCAGTAAAACAGGTGGGTACATGTCATGTGCAGAGCCCTGCAATAAACAGTGTTAAACAAGCAGACAAGTATACAATGCTATGCAACTCTAATAGTCCCCTTTGCAGCGATTTCCCCTCGTGGACAATATGGCGCCCAGGAATGTCTACGCTACCCAGTCAGGCCTGACTGAACTAAGTGGAAGTTCTGTATGGAAATCTTCGCTAGCAACGGTGGTGTACTTGTAGAATAGAATTTGTAATCCACCAAGGTAACAGAAATACTGTGTCTGTCTATGAGCAGGTGCTCTCTCACCCCACCGGACCAGTCCGCGCCCGTTTCTTCCGCTGCGGTGTCTAAGTACACCGATCCATCGACATCCGGGTCTTCGGTCCTCCTGGCAAAGGTGCAGTATCAAAGGAGAGACGTCCCTCAGGTTCCTCGGTGCGCGCGGAAGTCTCTTTGAAGAAAAAGGCGCAGGCTTCTGGCCTAAAGTCACAGGAGCTCAAGCAGCAGTTCAACTTGCTGGGCAGGCGGTGTCCAAAGAGAAAGAAGTGGGCTCCGCCTCCCCCTTATAAAGTCCACCCCAGCAGTCCTTGCGCGGGACAATGCACCCTGGGTGCCTAAAAGTGTACTGGGTAATGTAGTCTCTGAGGGATTTAAAAGGCAATACCCCGCTACACACTCCCCCCACGTAAAATCTTTGGTCCCCAAAGATAATATAAACATTATCTAACAGTAATGCAATTAACCATGGCAAAATAACTTGGCTGGGGAACCTCCCACCAAACTTGGTATGGGATGTTGCTCTGACCACAGGCCACATTAGCAGAAGTGACCTGCCTAACTGTGCCAGAAAGTGAGCTGGGGTTTCCCTCCACCAAATGCACAGTGGAGGGGCCAGGCTTTTGAATTGTCCTTCTTGCGGTAGTCACTGTGTCCTAGGAACTTTCTCCCATCTGTGTGTATGTCAACTTTCGAGGAGGGCGGATAATTCTTTTCACCCTTTGCTCCCTGGGAGTTATGGGTTCTGGCTCTAGGGGTGTCTCCACTGAGACCGGTAAAATGGGACCACCTTCTTCAGAGACATCCGATTTCAGGTGCAGGGAGGTATAGAGAGTTTCTTGGATCTTCATCCGGGACTGATTCCAGTGTATCTTCCCATTCATCACTCTGTGCATTAGAAGGAATAAACTCTGCAGCTTCTGCATTCAAATTGTCATTTATGGGGGATTCAGGTAACAAAGGATCCACTGTTAAAGGTTCAGGCGCCTGAGACGACCACAGCCAACTAAGTTCTATTTCCTCTTCTTCACTTTGGTCTGAAGTTTCTTCCTCCCTTGATAGAGTTGTCTGAGACCTGGTGTTGGGTCTAGGAGTACAAGGAGTGGAAGGCAACTCAGAGGAATCCAAAGTAGGGGGCATCCTGACTTCTTCAGAAAGGGGCAGCAGATGGTTTCTGTGCCAGGTCTTCAGTGGCCCCGCTCTTCCTTCAGGCTTCAACTGGTACACGGGCAATCCAGACAGCTTCTTACAAATCACATAAGGTTCTGACTTCCATCTGTCTGCCAGCTTGTGCTTCCCTGGGACTCCTAAATTCCTCAGCAACACTCTGTCTTCAGGCTGTAAATCTTGAATACGGACCCTAAGGTCAAAGTTCTGTTTTGTTCCGGGCTCCTCTCTGATCAGAAGTTGATTGGGCCTTCTCATAGGCCAGCCTTAAGCTCTTCTGCAGTCTGTCCACGTAGCCTTTGTGTGAGGCGACAGATGTATGGTCCATGGAGGTGCCAAAGGCCAAGTCCACTGGTAGTCTGGCCTCTCTTCCAAACATAAGTCTGTAAGGGGAATACCCTGTGACATCGCTGGCTGTACTATTATAGGCGTGCACTATGGCAGCTATGTGCTTGCCCCAATGTTGCTTCTCCTCACTGTTCAGAGTCCCCAACATATTTAACAGAGTCCTGTTGAATCTTTCTGGCTGAGCATCACCTTGAGGGTGATAAGGGGTAGTACGAGTTTTTTTTATGCCTAAAGAGTCCAGCAATTTCGGAATCAGTCGGCTCTCAGAGTCTCTCCCTTGGTCTGAGTGAAGGCGTTGAGGTAACCCGTAATGCACAAAGTACTTCTCCACCAAGATTTTGGCTACAGTGGAGGCCTTCTGGTCTTTAGTTGGAAAGGCCTGGGCATAACGGGTGAAATGGTCGGTTATCACCAGAACATTTCCGTGTCCACTCAAGTCAGGTTCCAGACAGAGAAAGTCGATGCATACCAAGTCCAAGGGCCCTTGACTCTGCAGATGGTCCATTGGGGCAGATTGACGTGGCAATGTCTTCCTCTGTATGCAGCGAGCACATGAGTGACAGTACTCCTCCACTTCAGCTCGCATACAAGGCCAGTAAAATCTATTCCTTACAAGATGAAAGGTTTGTTGGGCCCTAAGTGGCCATGGTTGTCATGTAGGGCAGCTAAGACAGTTTTTCTGTGTTTTTCTGGCAGAAACAGTTGCCACTTCTCTTCTAGGTCATCAGAAGATGACCTTCGGTAGACCACCCCTTGATGCACCTGTAACTTGTCCCATTCTTTGTGGATTAATCGAGCCTCCTTTGAGGGATCTTGCAAGAGCCTGTCCGGATCCTGGTCTTCTAGAGCTTCCAAAGCCAATCTTCCCCAGGGGTCTTCCAACTGATCTCTTCTTATGTCCTTCTTGGATAATTTTGGCAAGTCATCTTCGCCAATTTTGGGTTACGTCACAATAGCATTTGGGCACCCCCACTACCGAAACTCCAATTTCTTCCGCCCTGGATCCCCCACTAGCTTGAACTTGTGCTCCTTGACACAAAGCCCGCACCCCATCTGGGGTTACCTGGGTCCAGTCTTCTGTATGGTAAGTGGGGGCATGAGACCTTCTGGACAATGCATCAGCATCTCTGTTTCCAGTTCCCGGCCTATACTTGAGGCTAAAGTTGAATCCAAAGAGGGCTGCCAACCAACGGTGGCCAGTGGCATCCAGCTTGGCTGTGGTGAAAAGGTAAGTGAGTGGGTTATTATCTGTCTTTACTGTAAAGTCCGCTCCATACAGGTAGTCTTTGAGTTTATCCACAACTGCCCACTTCAGGGCCAGGAACTCCAATTTGTGGGTGGGGTAATTCTTCTCCGCTGGTGTTAGACTCCTACTTACATAGGCGACTGGCTTGAGTTGTCCTTCATACTCCTGGTACAGTACACCTCCCAGACCATCATGGCTGGAATCCACATGTAGTTCATATGGTCTCTTGGTGTCGGACCAAGACCGGGGCAGTGGTCAGACTTTTTTTTAGCATTTCGAAGGCCTCTTCACACTTCTCTGTCCACTGGTCTTCCACGGACTCTCCGGGCTTCCTGGGGCCAGTATCATCATCCTCCTCTCCTTCTGTCTTCAGTAACTCATTCAGAGGTTTGGCAATTTTTGAAAACCCTTCCACAAACCTGCGGTAGTAGGAGCAAAACCCCAGGAAGGATCTGAGCTCAGTCACTGTAGTTGGTCGGGGCCAAGAGGTAACTGCTTCCAGTTTGTCAGGGTCTGTAGACACTCCTTCTTCAGACACTATGTGTCCCAGATAGTGAACTGAGGACTGGTAAAACTGACACTTCTCTCTGGATAGTTTAAAACCCTCTTCACTGAGCCTCTTCAGGACTTTCTCCAGCCTTTCTTCGTGCTCCTCCAGAGTCTTCCCGAAGACAATGATGTCGTCTAGGTACACCAAGACTTCAATAATATTCATGTTCCCCACTGTCTTCTCCATCAACCTCTGGAAAGTGGCAGGGCCCCCTGACAGACCCTGAGGCATCCTGTTGAACTCATAGAATCCCACTGGGGTGATGAATGCTGTCTTCTCTCTGTCATCAGGGGGCATTGGGATTTGGTAATACCCACTCTTCAGGTCCATGACGCTGAACCACTTGGCTCCAGACAGACTCTGTAAGGCATCTTCTATCCTGAGGGTGGTATACTGGTTGGGTATGGTCCTTCTATTGAGAGTCCTGTAGTATATGCAAAGTCTCAGCGACCCATTCTTTTTCCTGACTACCATGATAGGGGAGGCATATGGGCTTCTGGACTCCCGAATAACCCCAGTTCTCTTAAGCTCCGTCAACTGTTCACGTAAGTCTTCTAAGTCAGCCAGGGGAACTCGCCGGACCCTCTCCCGGAAAGGTTTGTCTTCCTGCAGTCGGATCTTATGGGTGGCACTCCTCGCACACCCTACGTCAAACTCATCCTTTGAGAATATTTTTCTCCATCTAGTCAGCTGGGCCTTGGCTCTCTCCTTCCACACTGGTGGTAAGAGAGAAAGAGATTTTTACCGCTCCAGGTGAACACGCTCCAGCAATTTGTAGTATCAGGACTACCGTGGGTGTCAGCAATGCACGTAGCATATAGAGAAAAAAATATGGACAGCCGCACTCCAAAAAACCTTTGACGGCCGCCTTTATTGTAAAAAATGGAAGATCACACCAAAAATCATCACAGCATAGCTGGGGTAACAGCTTACATGTTTCACACTGAAGGTCAGTGCTTAATCATAGCTATGATTAAGCACTGACCTTCAGTGTGAAACATGTAAGCTGTTACCCCGGCTATGCTGTGATGATTTTTGGTGTGATCTTCCATTTTTTACAATAAAGGCGACCGTCAAAGGTTTTTTGGAGTGCGGCTGTCCATATTTTTATTTTTTTCTCTATACACACTGGTGGTAAGGTTGTGGTCTCTAGGCAGAGATTCTCTATAGTGTGTTCTCCTCCCTCAGCCTTCTCCAAGTCGGACAGGGCCACTGGGGTGGCAGGGTTTACTCTTCTCAGCAACATCCGGGCCGGAATCTTCATGGGAGAACTAGTGACATTCCTGATGCTCACTGGGACTTGGCCCTTCGCCTTCTTCAATGCCCTCAACAGGACCACTTCGGGGATCACTTCCAACCCTGGGTGGGTGTCTTGGGGGTCTGGTTCCAGGACCACAAAGGGGCCAGGCTGCTCCCATGAGAGTTTCACAGTAGCCTGCAGGCAGGTCATCTCACCAGGCTGCAACATCTCCTTCCTTGACAGTCTCCAGACTTTCCCCACCCCCTCTTCTGGGGCCTTCTGTTCCAGTACCAACTTCGGGTAGACCTGCTGCAGCATGGGGTGGATCCTGTCCCCTGAAGTACCCTGCTCCTGTGCTAGAGGAGTCAGCAGTCTCCTGACCAGATCAGTGTTGGTCCCTATGATCAGGGAACTCGTGTTGGCTCCTGGTGGGCGAGGGCAAACTACTGCCAGGGTGTCAGACTTCTGCCTTTCCTGTCACAGAGGGGTCGAAGGCCAGCCTGATTGAAACATAACCGTCATATGGAAACCTGTGAGTACCAATTCCCCATATCTCTAAGTCTTCCAGCTTTTGTAGGGGCACGTGACTCAGGTGTTTCTGGTAAAAGTCTTTATACAAAAGGGTCACTTGGTCTCCTGTGTCCTATTAACTTGGCTGGAAAACTCTTCTGAGGGGTCTTTCTTTGGACTCTTGGACTTTCCTTTTTGAGGTTTTCTTTTTCTTCTATTTTTTTCTGGATCTCAACCCTTGTTGGGCCTGGTATGCATTGATTTCCCTTAGATTGTTAGATTTCAACTCCTGACTAGTGGCATTGAGTATTTTAGGAGGGGCAATATTTCTCTTTCCCTCTTCTGGCTTTTGGATCTTTTTGGAGCTTTCTGTAAATAGTGGGTGCACGGCTGACTCCTTCACCGGGGCCCTCTGAAGTTTTCCGCCGGCTGGTGGTAAGTGCCTCGGTTCTTCCTTGGACTGGGGCACACTCTTCCAAAATGGCCGACTCCTCCACAGTTGAAACATACAGTTTTTCTTCTTCCCTGTGGGGATGTTGGAGTGTAAACACTCCGGCGTGGTTCCTTCCTGATCTCCTCTTGCTCTTTGGCTCCAGAGTTCTTGGCCAGTAGAGAGGTCAATAAGTCCAGCACTTGAGTCATCTGGGACTTTAAGGTCTCCACTTCTAAGTCCCGTTCAGTGGTTACTGCAGCTCTGACTCCCACTGAGGAGGGGGGGGGGGAGTGATCTTCTCAACCACCTGTTGGTCCTTCAACAGGGCTTCTTCGTCCCTTATGATCCACACAAGGTCTGGGTAACTCAAATCCATGACTCCTTCCAAGGTCTTCAAGTGGAGCCAAACTGGATCCGAATGTAAAGCTCCCCTCAGGATCTGCTTCGTCCTAGTTGCATCTATGATTTGGGGCAGCATTCCCTTTTTTTGAAAAAAAAGTTTTTTATTGAACAATTTACAGTTTAAACATATTTCTGCAGGTTATAAGGCAATACTGTGAAAATGCATGCAACAAGGATATGTGGTATATGTACATGTAAATACAACAAGTCAGGAACCCATACAGGTTTAACCATGTGCTCAGCAAATCTCAATTGGGTGGAAACCTTCTGTCTACGCTAATCATGTGGTTCCACGCTGGGAGGGGTTGTGGCTTTATGAACCACCAGTACATGTGTCTGCGGACACAAGCCACCTGTCCCAGATTTTGTTGTACTTATCTGGACAACCTCTGTTAATGTATATGAACTTCTTGTAGGGCAGTGTGTTATTTATATCTATTTTCCAGTCATTGAAGCCGGGGGGAATGGGTCTCATCCACTGTCTGGCTATAATTTTTCTTGCAGAAAACAGTGTTTCATGTAGGAATGTTTTAGTGAATTTGTCTATCTCAGAATCAGGGAATATCCCTAGTAGACATTGTTTGGGGTCTAGGGTCAAAGGGGATCCCATGTCATCATGGAGGAAGTCCACAATCTGCTTCCATAGACTCTGAAGGACCGGGCACGCCCAAATTAGATGGAAAAATGTGCCCGTCGCCTGTTTACACATTGTGCACGAGGTAGAAGACTGTTGCCTAAAGCGGGCTATTCTCAGGGGGGTAAGATGTGCTCGGTGCACAATATACAACTGGGTCAGCCTATCAGCGTTTGGGGGATACAGTCTTACATGAGTCAAGCGCTTCACTCCACTCCTTATCCTCCAGCGGACCCACCTCTCTTTCCCATCTTGGTTTAAGGTTATAGGCTAGCACGTGGATGATGGGGTTAGGAGCATGACATAGGAATCAGAAATCAGCCTCCGTGGATCCTCACCCTTAACTACTGCCATAATGACATTAGGAGCAGACTGTGGCAAGGGTTGGGTGAACTGAGCTTGAGCTGCATGGTGTACCTGAAAGAATCTAAAGAGTAGTGAATTGGGTAGTAGGAACTCGTTGGAGTCTCTCAAAGTTTTTAAGTGTGCCATCTGAGAATATGTGGTGCAAGTAATATATCCCATGTTCACTCCATTTCTCTGTGTCAGGGATCGAGAGAAACTCTGGGAGTAATTTATTGTGCCATAGAGGGGTATAATCGTTGTGCTTAGGGGTCTTCAACATTTTGGTGGTAATGTCCCATATGCGCCTATATTGGTAGAGGAGAGACCCCCGGTCTCTTTTTTGGAGTTATTCCCACTGTGACCCACTGCGATTGCAGTAAGTGGATCCGTGGTTAGTTGCGCCCACTGTGGGCCACGTGAGGAATCTGAGTCTGTCGGTTTTGTCAATGTGATAAAGCTGAGACAGTTGGGATGCAAGGTAATAAAGATTCAGGTCCGGGAAGGCCGTTCCACCCAGGTCAGTGGGGTTCTTAAGGACTCTCCAGGCCAGCTTGTGTCTGTTGGTGCCCCAGATAAATGTCCTGAGTATGGCCTCCATTGATTTAAAAAGTTTTAAGGGCAAGTATACGGGCGTATGCCAGAGTATATACAATATTTTGGAAAATAGTATAATTTTAATGATATTAATGCGTCCACATACACCGAGGGGCAGTCTCGCCCACACCTCAGTTTTAGACTTGATGAGATTGAAAAGGGGCTCTGTGTTCAGGGATATATAGTCAGCCGGTGTCCTATTCACCAATACTCCAAGATATTTAATAGTGTTTACTCGTTGAAGTGGTAACTGTTCCTGTAGCTTGGGAGAGGGGAAACTGTCCATGGGCAGTATTTGGGATTTTTCCCAATTAATTTTAAGGCCGGAGAACTGGCCAAAGTGTTCAATTGTATGCAGTGCCTTCTGAAGGGACGTGGCAGAGTCGGCTAGATATAGTAGTGTGTAGTCTGCGTATAGACACATTTTTTCAGTCAGGGATCCAAGGCAAAGACATTGGATCCTCGGGTCCTCTCTAATGGAGATTGCAAGTGGCTCCGCTGCCAGAGCGTAAAGGAGCAGATACAGTGGGCAGCCCTGTCTAGTGCCCCTGGACAGGTCAAACGTCTGGGAAGCCCTCCCGTTGGCCACTACCTTACCCTTGGGCTCTAGATATAGCAGTTGTACCCACTTAATAAAATTGGGTCCAAAGCAAAAAATGCGTAAGCATCCCCAAAGGTATCTCCACTCCACCGAATCAAAGGCCTTGGCAGTGTCCAAGGCTACCACCACCCGGGACCCAACATTAGTGCGTGTCGCTTGTAGGTTAATATATAATTTTCTAAGGTTGAATGAGGTGTTACGCCCTGGCATAAATCCAGCTTGGTCTGGATGTATAAGGGTCAGTATCACTTGGTTAAGGCGGAGGGCAAGTACTTTGGCCAAAATCTTTGTCTACTTGGAGGAGCGAAATGGGTCTATAAGATTCCGGGAGGCCCGGGTCCTTGCCCGGTTTGGGTATAAGGATAATAACCGCCTTGCTCATCGATGGAGGTAGGGTGAAGTTGTCAAACAAGTGGTTATAGAGGGATAACAACTTGTGAGTAAGTATCTCGCTGTATTGAGTGTAGAATTCTATGGGTAACCCGTCTGAACCCGGGGCCTTGGATCTAGCGAAGCTCGCAATCGCTGTATTTATTTCATCTTGTGTAAGAGGCGCGTCTAGCATAGCCATTTGGGTATCATTTAGCTGTGGGAAAGTAATTCCCGCTAGCAGATCCTCCAATTGGGTTTCGGTGGTGGAGACCTGGGTTGTGTAAAGCTGTGTGTAGAAGTCCCTAAACCTGGTGTCCACAGCCTGGGGCTCTGTGATCTTTTCCCCGTTAGGGCCAGTAAGTGAGATGACAGTGGGGGATCTATCCTCGCTATGTGCTAGATAGGCCAACAGTTTACCCGCTCTCTCCCCGTGCTCAAACAATTTTTGCCTGGCAAAGAAGAGTGTTTTTTTTTCCTGGCCGACTCATGCTGTAGCTGGTTGACCACCCTTGTTTGTAACTTAAGTTGGGCAGCCCCAGCAGGAGAGGGGTCTGGAAAAGTTTTGTTCAGAGGAGGACAGGTCCCGCATTGCCCCGTCCAGTGCGGCTGCTGAGTTAGCCTTCAGCCTGTTGATATGGGAGGTCAGAGTCAGGCGTGCGTGTAGTTTAAAGGTTTCCCATACTATGTCTGGGGATGCGGATCCGTCATTCTCTAGAAAGTAGGTCCTCCAACTGTTACCAAGCTAGTCATCCTCCGACAGCAGGGTGAGCCAGAACGGATTCATGCGCCACGTGCGAGGTGGTTTGTCCAGCGGGACGGAGAGGCAAATCCAATATGGGCTGTGGTCTGAAAGTAGCCTAGGGGAAAACTCAGCTCTCAGCAACCTTGGAGTAAGGGTGTTTGAGATTAGTATGAAGTCTATGCAGGACATAGTGTTATGGGTGGCTGAGAAACAGGAGTAAGCTCGGTCAAGCGGGAATTTAAAGTGCCAGGTATCAGTGAGATTAAAGGAGGTGATGAGTCGGGAGAATCTAGTGTGAGTTGGAGCTGTAGTAGGCAATGGTGAGGGTGAGAGTTTGTCTAGTTCTGGGTTCAACGTAATATTAAAATTGCCCAGCCACACTGCCTGAGTCGAAGGATGACGAGTCATATACAGCAAGCCCTCTGTAACTATAGCAGAGAAAAATGGGGGAGGGACATAGAATGCCATAAAAAGAAAAGGTTCACCATATAATTTAACAGAAAAACATATCGCCCCTGCGGGTCAGACTAGACATCACATAGCTCAAAATGTACCGACTTGGCCACCAAAATTGAGACTCCGCGTGCATGGGAGGAGTGGGATGAATGATAGGCCCACCCGATCCATGGCCGGCGGAGTGCCATCTGGAGCCGACCCTTCACGTGCGTCTCCACCAACACCACAATGCCAGCACGTTGTTTTTTGAGAAATGAGAAGACTGCAGATCTCTTTACCTTGTCTCCAAGCCCACGTACATTCCAAGTGAGCAGTTTTATCGAGGCCATAGGTCAGACATCAAGACATATCGTAGGGCAGTAGTGGCCTGCCCCTCCCCTAATTGAACATATGGTCCACATTTCTCGTCTAGTATAAAGATATTGTGCATATCACATGAACAAAAGGTTTGCCATCTATGCAGTATCATCTTGCATTTCGTTGTATTGCATTCCATCAAATAAAAACTAACCTCCCCCTCCCCCCTCCCTACCCTGCATCTTCCCCAACTGATGCGGGTATGTGCCCAAAACCAAAAGTAAGTGACAACCGGGAGCAGGTAAAAACCAAATGTCCTGCTGTTATGTAAAAAATCTGCAGCGATCAGTCCGCAGGAATGGTGCGGGTGACATAGGGCCCACAAATAGAGAGCAACAGGCTCTTCATGTACTGTGAACAAAAAGTACAATGTGGGGATAGTGGGAGCCAAAGTGCTGCAGTCATAGAATAAAGGGATGCATGTTCCGGTTGCTGGGGGGCAAAAATTTGCTGTTATATGCATAAGGGGTGTAGGACTGATTGAGCTCCGCAATGATAGTCTCCAGGGTATGTCTAGGGATTGACCTTTTAATACCAGGCCCTGAGTGTAGGAGACTCTCCTTGCAAGTTACAGTGAGGTAGGATAAAGGCAGGGGAAGGCAAGGAGTGGTCTCAGGAGATCTCATAGGTGAGGAGCGGGGGGTATTGGCAGCGGGCAGCCAAGGGGGGGACAACTGTGAGGTAACGTACCAGGACACAATGCATTTGCAGACTCCCTTGGCGGTGCGGTATATGTGAGTGATGGTGACAGACGATCAGCAGTGCCGATGGACATGGTCGGCCAGGTCACTCCGCTGCCCTTCTGGAGGGCTCTGGGCGCTCCAACCAAGTTAGGACTTCCTCAGGATTCTCAAAGAACACTCGACCATCTCTCTCGACTCGAAGATGAGCTGGAAATAGCATGGAGTATTTAAGATGTTGTGCCCGGAGCCTCCTCTTCGCCTCCATAAAGCCTTGGCGGCGGCGCTGTACCTTGGCAGAGAAGTCAGGGAAGATGGCGATCCTGGAGTTTCCAAGGTGGGTGTTACCTTTTTTCTCTGGCCATGCGTAGCGCTGCATCCCTGTCCTTGTAGTTCAAGAATTTCGCTATGAATGTGCGGGGGGGAGGTTTGGCAGGCCATACGGTGGGCTCTCTCCACCGCCAAGGTAGGGGAGAAGGACTCACGGCCATAGGTGTCGACAAGTACGGTAGGTGCTCCAGGAAGGTGGTGGGATCTTTGCCCTCAGCTCCCTCAGGGAGCCTGATGAATCGGAGGTTGCACCTCCTGAGCCGATTCTCCATATCATCTTGCTTGCTCAGGATCTGGTTGATTTGGAGCTGCATACCATCCGAGCTGTTCTGGAGCGGCGTAATGGCGTCCTCCACCACTCCTATGCGGGTTTCGGCTGTTGTGACCCTCTCACTGAGTTTTTGGAAGTCCTGTCGTATAAGCGAGATGTCCACCTTGACCTCCTCTATTTGGGCTGTCAAAGACGTCCGGCAGAATGTGATCGCCTCGAGCAATTTTGCTGTGTCATTTTCCGGAGTGTCCCACTCGCTGCACGTGGCGCCGCCATCTTCCCCAGTGCTTTTTTTTCTCCTGGCGGCGATATTGATCTAGTTTAGCCAGGGTGGCCTTTAGTGTTTTCGGTGGGGACATGGCTAAGATCTGCGGCGGTCTTCACCCCCACTGTGTCTGGCTAATCAGGCTGTCCCTGGGGGTATAGAGCTGTGAGCCTGCAAGGCCTGGTTGTAATACTGGTCAGTAAGCTGGGTGAAGCATGATGGCCGCCGTCCTCCAATACTAGGCCAAAGCCGTGGCCTTTCCTAAATGTGGCAGCCACGTGCGGGTAGTATAGTCAGAGGTTAGTGGAACCGCGGCTACTGGTGTGCAGGGCCCTCAGGGGATCAGCAGGCCGGGTGAAGCAGGAATCATTAGTCAGCATGCCGGGTGAAGCAAGATGGCCGCTGACTTCCAGCAGTAGGCCGAAGTCGGGGCCTTTCCTAAATGTAGCAGCAGCGTGGACCGCCGTGCAGACAGAGGATCCGCCCCAGCAGGCCTGCGGGGTCTTGGTGAGCCGTTGCAGGGTGTTCCCAGAGAGCAGTAGTACAGGCGACAGGTCAGGTGGAGCAAGATGGCCGCCGACTTCCAGAGCTAGGCCGAAGCCGCGGTCTTTCCTAAATGCGGCACCCGCGATCGGGATCTCGGCTCCGTGGAGGCCGCCGTACGAACGGAGGACGGCGGATTTGCGGCCACAGGTGTGCAGGGTCCTCAGGGGGTCCCGCTGGGCTGGTGCATGAATATTCTGGAGATCAGGATAGTAAGTAAAGGAGTAATGGACAGAGCTCAAAGCATGCACGTCCTACTCCATGCTAAGTCAGGCCACGCCCCATAGCATTCCCTTTTTGAGTACAATTTGGCACAGCATTCTGTTTAACCTCCGGACATATTCGGATAACTTCTCTCCCGGCTGTTGGAGGGTATGCTCGAATTGGTACATTAGTTCAGTCACCTTCTCCAGCTGGCCAAATTCCTCCTGCAACATAGCCAGATAGTCAGTCATATGCAGTACAAGCAGCATTGCTGAACCTAAGGTTCTTCACAGCCTCAGCAGCAGCTCCCTTCAAACTTTCACTGATGTGCTGCTTCTTCTTCGCTTCTGGTACTTCCCATCCTTCTACTGCCTGCATTGCCTGTTCAATCCAGGTGTCAAAGAATTCTTCCCCGGAAGACACAGGTAGCCTTCCTGAAAAGATCCGGAGCTTCCGGCACCCGGCTTCCACATGTACTGTGTTGCTCTTCTTGCACTTAGTGACAAAATCTCCCAGGGCATTCAATAGTTCCGGCCCTATGGCTGCCAGTGGTGTCCCTGGGGCTATCGTATCCCGACTGCTTTCCATTCTGGGGAAGAGTAGCGGGGATGATGGCGGAGAGATTTTTGGAGATTCCTTCTTCACAGCCCTCGTATGCACTAAGCGGTATATCTGATTATCTGTGGCTTTTATTTTCTGACCTCTAAAATCCTCCGGAACTTCTCCTCTCCATTCCACTAGTGCGTATGTGCACGAGATATCTGGCCTTATTTCCATCACCCATGCCTTTTTGATTCGGGGACAACGACATTTTGAGCTGCTTTATCTCGTTTTCTTGCCAGATCCCCCCCCCCCCCCCCCGGGAGTCCAATAACTACCGCCTCGGTTGAATCTGCGCCAACCCCTGCGCACCACTGTCATTGCTGGCGGGTCCATGCTGGTACTTCTGACCGGCTTGATTGCAGCATGCAGTAACAGGAATCCCGGACCCGAGCCCCCACATGTAGCAATACCCCCAGTTAAGAGGGCTGCCTGTATGATTCTGGGCCCTGTAGTGCACCGCTGTCAACCCCTGGCAATCGGCTCTAACCTCCCTTGGCACAGTTAGTAAGTGATGATAGGATTGTGAGGCCTGTAACTCGCACTCCCAACGGCACAATCCTATGACAAGAACACACAGTGATATTTTAAAACTTCCTTTACCTATTCCTTCCGTAAAGTAAAGAACACAGACACCAATATACTTAACCCTTGTATGTTTACTTAGATTAGTGGGTAAGCAGTAAAACAGGTGGGTACATGTCATGTGCAGAGCCCTGCAATAAACAGTGTTAAACAAGCAGACAAGTATACAATGCTATGCAACTCTAATAGTCCCCTTTGCAGCTATTTCCCCTCGTGCACAATATGGCGCCCAGGAATGTCAACGCTACCCAGTCAGGCCTGACTGAACTAAGTGGAAGTTCTGTAGGGAAATCTTCGCTAGCAACGGTGGTGCACTTGAAGAATAGAATTTGTAATCCACCAAGGTAACAGAGATACTGTGTCTGTCTATGAGCAGGTGCTCTCTCACCCCACCGGACCAGTCCGCGTCCGTTTCTTCCGCTGCGGTGTCTAAGTACACCGATCCATCGACATCCGGGTCTTCGATCCTCCTGGCAAAGGTGCAGTATCAAAGGAGAGACATCCCTCAGGTTCCTCGGTGCGCGCGGAAGTCTCTTTGGAGAAAAAGGCTCATGCTTCTGGCCTAAAGTCACAGGAGCTCAAGCAGCAGTTCAACTTGCTGGCCGGGCGGTGTCCAAAGAGAAAGAAGTGGGCTCCGCCTCCTCCTTATAAAATCCACCCCAGCAGTCCTTGCGCGGGGCAATGCACCCTGGGTGCCTAAAAGTGTGCTGGGTAAAGTAGTCTCTGAGGGATTTAAAAGGCAATACCCTGCAACATTTGATTTTTGGTTTAGTTATTCATTAGTGCCATTCAGTTATCACTTTTTTTTTTTTTTTCACTTGTTTATAGCGCAACTTTTTCTTTTTAATAATGGACACAGTGAGGCATGCACATGGACACAGTGAGGCATGCAGATGGACACCCTAGGCTTATACTCGAGTCAATACGTTTTCCCAGTTTTTTGTGGTAAAATTAGGTGCCTCGGCTTATATTCGGGTTGGCTTATACTTGAGTATATACGGAACTTATATAATGCAGTTTTATAACTTATACTATAAAATAAATAACTACTGTGTAAACATAAACATTATAAGTCTTTCACATGAGTGATGAGTTCCGTTGAAATACAATCTTTATAAGGAAAAAAGTGAAAAAAATCCGGAAACTCTGATCCAAATTTGCTAGTGCTGGTGATATTTAGGAGGATCTTTATCGCATTTTTGTTTGTTTATTTATATTGCTGGAATATATAAATATTTTATTATTTTTTATTGTTCTGCTGTCTGAGTGTTAAGCGGAGTTCCACCCAAAAGTGGAACTTCCGCTTTAAGCACTCCCCGCCCCCTTACATTTGGCATGTGATTTATTTTTATTTTTTTGGGGGGGGGGGCGGCTACATAGTTTTGACAGGTACCCATCTCCCACTTCCGCTCTCGCCACCTAGACTCCTCTCCCCCTCCCTCCCTCCCTGCAATCTTCTGGGACACATCACAGGTCCCAGAAGATTGCCCGGCCACTGAGAAGGTGCACTGCGCTGTCGTAGCCTGGTGCCCACACTTGCAATGCTGGCGCCGCGGAGAGGAGAGGGAGAGAAGCGAGGCTTCGGGCAGCCGCATTGCTGGACCTTGGGGACAGGTGAGTGTCTGTCTGTTTATTAAAAGTCAGCAGCTACACTTTTTGTGGGCAGAAAACCACATTCCAACTCTGTTGGGAGTGGAAAATTGTCAAATGTACTTCCTGAGTCACCAATGCCTGGAATGTGGTCCCTCCACCCAGAGATCTTCCTGATTCTCTGTCAGAAATAGGGAACAACAGATGTGGACATCATGGCCTCCAGATTCAACAAAAAACTAGACAGGTTTGTGGCCAGGTCCAGGGATCATCTGGCTCTCATGGTAAATGTCCTGGTCCACGTTCAGACTGATGTATGCCTTCCCACCAGTGAGGATTTTTCCTTGACCACTCCACAAGATAGACAAAGAACAGATTCTGGTAATCTTCATTGCCCCAGGAAGACTTGGTACACAAATATACACAGACTCCTTATGGGCGAATCTTGGCCTCTTCCAAACAGGCCAGATCTCATGTCACAAAACCCCCTGTTACATTCTGCCTCTCAGTCGCTGGCTTTAATGGCATGGCTGTTGAAATCTAGGTCCTAGTCGGGGACATATTTTACTTTTTTTTTTTTTTTTTTTTTTTTAAATCTCCACCTTAAGTTAAGAAAAAATACCTCTTGTAGGATCTACCATTTGGACCTGGAATACATCTCAACCCACCTCCGCATATTCTTTTCCTTGCATCCTAGCCTTCTTCCAGTTTGGCCTGGATCAGCATCTGGACCAGCATCTTTGTATTCTAGGGATAGGTTTCTGCCTTATCCATTTTTATTAGAGAAACTTTTGGCTTCAAACTCTTTTGTCAAGACCTTTGTTCAGGGAGTGGCTTATGTCAGCTCCACACTCTAGCCCTGCCGTGTCTTCCTGGAATCTGAATCTGGTACTTTTGATTCTTCAAAGACCCTTTTGAATGTTTTGGGATATCTCTTTGGGGGATCTCATCAATGAGGTGGCCTTTTTGTAGGCCATTATCTTTGTCAGGCTTTTCTCCAAGTTGGTGGCTCTTTCTTGTAAGGAACCTTCTCTTTAACTTGCATAGAGGCAAGGTGGTCCTGAGACCCAGGCCCCCTATTCTCCCCAAGGTGGTCTCTTCCTTTCACCTCAGTGAGCATATTATCCTCCCTTCCCTATGTCCTGCCTCAACGCACACTAAGGAGAATTCACACCACTGCCTAGATGTGGTTAGAGCAGTTAGGGTTCACCTAGCTGCAACAGCTTCCCTCTTTGTCCTCTTGGCTCTTGGTCCCAAGAAGAGACATCCTGCTTCATCTTTCCACCATTACTAGGTGGCTTAGGCTGCTTATTTTCAGGGCTTATGCCATCAAGGTTCCTCCTTTCCCATCAAAGTCTACTTCCACCAAATCTGTCATTTGTTTCTTGAGCTTTTCAGCATCAAGCATCTGTGTCACAGGTTTGCAAGGTCTGGTCTTCTGTTTATAGCTCCACAAAGTTTTATCAAGTGGGATCTCCAGTCCTCTGCTGAGTCCTGATGCAGACTTTGGTTATTGAAGCTATCATTGAAGTGTTTTAGGTCTCCTGAACCTTGTTTTCTGAGGGGCTATTTGCTGTTGTCTGCTATGTTGTCCTCCCCTCAGTCTATTGCTTGGTGACGTCCCATGGTCTATGAGCACATGTCCCGTTTCCTGTACTGTATGATTAAGATAATGGGAATCATTAAATGTTTCTCCTTAATGCTTGCTACAAACACTGGACTCCTACATACTGTATGAGGTTATATGAGGGTGCACTTGAGGACTTCCCAGCAAAGCTTTTGCCAGTGTCTAATTACATGAAGATAACAGCATATAACCCTTTGTCTATGTATAAAAGTCTTGTACTGTATTCTAAAGTTTACATGCAAGTCAAAATTCCCATTTGTTGGTATATTTGTCCATTAGCTAGTCTCGTACAGCCTTACAGCTTGGTTAGGCTAAATCCTTCTGTTTTCTCCACTGTGATGAATAATATACCCTGGTTCAAACTGCTCCCAATCTGCTGAATGGATAATGAAGGAGCATCATCACACTGATAGTGTTTAGTTTGCTTTATCATATGATAGCTAACTTATTGTGTTAAATTGATGGCTCACGTTCACCCACGTTCTAAAACTCTTCTATCTACCCCATAAAAGAAAAGATGCTTATACTTGCCTATTCTGAAGCCGCTCCGGTCTGGGCACATGACCAGCATCCTGCACCAGCTTCAGTGTAGAGCAGTGACCTTCATACTACGGCCCGGGGGCCAGATGTGGCCCTTTGCTTGTTTTTAGTGGGGTACTATTTCTCCAATTGACACCATTGATGGGGCACTATTCCTTCCACTGACACCAATTATGGGGCACTATTCCTCCCACTGACTCCAGCGATGGGGCACTGTTCGTCCAACTGACACAAATGATGGGACGTTATTCCTCCCACTGACACCAATGATGGGGCACTATTCCTCCCACTGACACCAATGATGGGGCACTATTCCTCCCAATGATGGGGCACTATTCCTTCCACTGATACCAATGATGGGGCACTATTCCTTCCACTGACACCAATGATTGGGCACTATCCCTTCCATTGACACCAGTAATGGGGCAGTTTTCCTTCCACTGACATAAATAGGTACAGGCAGGCACCCTCTACTTCACTGTCTTATAGCCAAAGATCCTGTTACTTGCCTCCTCCCCAGTTGTGACCTGTGTCACTTTGGGCATCTCCAGTACTCACTAAGCTGATGGAGAGCAATCTACAATGCAGTTTGTAGGGGTTTATTCATAAGACCTAATGGAGAGGTGTTACAACTGAAGGCTTGCCAGTAGACAGCTTTTCTTATGAAGAAGCTGCATGGGGAGTATCCACAAGCAACCAGTTGCCATAAAGAGTTGAGTTGCCATAGACGCCCAATTCTGTGCTGATTGCAGGCGGGGGGTTAAATCTTGCAGTAGAGTTAAAAAAAAAAAAATGGTATGGTGCTATGGTAGAAAGCCTTCCTTTCGAATGTGATTCTCTATGCCTGAAGTTAATATTCTCATTGGAGAACCGCTGCTGACATAAACACCTAACTTCTAAACCAGTGTTTGGAGGTCCTTGGTCTACATTTACTTTTCAATCTGTAAATCAAGCTGGCACAGTATACTGGAATGTGTTTTTCAAGGACACCGGGAAAGGTTGATATTGCTTTAACATGTTGTAATATATGACCATGTCTATAAAACAGCTGGAAAGCACAGCATGTTCAAGCCTGACCTAGATTAGTGCATGGAATACGTGTGTCTTCTCCATGTGTGACACAGTTTGGAAGAAGCTGATCTCCCATTAGTAGGGTCTGTTTGGTCTTTAAATAAATCTGCTCCAACATACAGATGAATGGGAATATCTCTGGCACTTGTCTAATGAATCCTCTCATCCCACAGGGTTTCTTTTTCCTTGTCTGAAGATTTCCATCTATTATTCTTCATAGAAACCCATTTATTACGTACAAATACAAGTCATTCATTTCCCTTTTAGTGAACATGCATTACCAGTCCTGCCTCTTATGTGCTTGTTACTATTTAATGACAAGACTTTATACTCTGTTTCATTTAAAGGAAACCTATATTTCTTTTGAAGCTTTTTTTTATTATTGTGTTTTCTTTATATAATTATCTTAAAGTGCAGTCCTTTATTTAATTTTCTACCTGTAGCATATTCAATGTAGATCATTTTTCTGCTATATGCATTTATCTTCCTTCCTACGTTCATCACTCTTTACTTCACTTTACCTTCCGTCTCTCTCCATTAATTTAAATTGTACAGGTTGCTATGGGTGACCTGTGCGTATGTGTAGGTCTGTGTGTATGGAACATTATGGGGCTGATTTACTAAGACTGGAGAGTGCAAAATCTGGAGCAGCTCTGCAAAGAAACCAATCGGCTTCAAGGTTTTTGTCAATGCTTAATTAAATAAGCTGAAGTTATTATTATACAGGATTTATATAGCGCCAACAGTTTGTGCAGCGCTAAAGTTATTTGCTACCATGCACAGTTGCACCAGATTTTGCCCTCTCCAGTTTTAGTAAATCAACTCCCCCTGACCTGATTTTAACAGTCATAGTGCAGCTTCTTTGAGCTTACAATAGAGTGCAAGTATTTAGACAGAAAGTGGCTGCAAGTAGACTGCAAGTGGATTAGCAGCACTGAGATGCAAGAAGGCAAAACAGTATTTTGTTGAAAGCAAAAACATGGAAATTGTTTTATGCACTGTGCTTTAGGAAACTGTAATCCAGTTAGGGTTTACCTGTACTTTAATCATAATACCCATATCAATTAATAAAACGCAGGAACATAAGCTTTCTTTTTATAATATCAGCATTGTAATAAAAATGATAGTTATTTTTGACAGTCCAATATAAGCTTACTTGAAAAACTTTAAAGTTTTTTGCTTACTGCCTGTCTGCTGGCCATCTCTTTTCACAACCTCCTGGATTCCGTGCATGCTTTGCATCTTCTCTTCTGCTCAGTCCTTTGGTTTACTTTTGATTTCTAAGGACTGTATATGACATGGTGCCCTGCTGCCTGCAAGCAGTGACTCCTGTGCTGACTCTGCCTCCTGAAGTTAAAGTGTTACTAAACCCAGGACGCTGAACTCCCACAGTAAACAGAACATGGAAATGCAATAGAATTATTAAATTTAAACGGTTGAATACCATTTCTCATTACGAGTTACAGCAGTCTTGTGACTTCTATCAGTTTCTAGCGGAGCACTGGTTAAAGCTAGTAGGAGGAGCTTTCATTCTCCCCTGATTGTCCTATGAGGCTGCAGGAACCCTGACCCTCTGTCTGGACAGTGCTGATTGGCCCTGTGCTGACACATGCATTATCTCAAAATAAAAATAAAAACTCCCTAGCAATACACACCAAACTGAGCATGTGCAGCTTGTCCCCAAGGCTCTGTTCTATCAGGAGATGGTTTGGGGACTGTAGAAGAAGTGGAGGATCAGAGAAGACAGGATGAAACAGCCTTTTTACACAATGCATAGGATTTAACCCCTTAGGTTTCAGAAAGCAGTGCCTACCCACAGGCCATAGTGAATATATGTCAGAGAACTCATGGAAGTAAATTTATGGGGATCTTCAAAGAATATATTTTCAAACATGAAGATTATTCAGATTAATAGGAGCAGGAAAGAAATAATTAAAATAGTGTGAAAATTAATACTATATATGATTAAAAATTTTAACCATAGATGCATATTAAACATGCCCTGATTGCCATAGGAAAAATAGCCAGGTTCCAGCATTTTTAAGATCTGATGATGTGACTGCCAGGTAGACAGGCCATCTCCTGGGCTACCTTATTTAACACCTTCTGAAAAAACTGGGGTGGTAGAAAGACAAGAGTCTAGAATTCTTTAAGGTCTCTCTTCTTTCCCTGGAAGATCTTTTGGACTTATTTGTGTAAACTGAAAAAAAAAAAGAAGGCCAGTAAGGTTTGCGCTTGCAAAGAAATAATATGTTGAGTTGCCTTTTCTTCTGTACAAAACTAAAAGCTGGAACACACTTGCTGTTGCCAACACCTCCTCTGTTTTTGCAAACCAGCCCAAGTATGTTGCCGTTTGTGAACAGAACAAGTTCTGTTTTTTTCTTTTTTCATCCAGCCCAGCGTGCAGCATGTGACTAGTGTTTTGGGCTTGGAGCCTGCCTGGATACGATTGTACGTAGTTCCAAATATTGGTCACTGTATTGGATGAGAGGTTTCTTTCACTTGCATATCATCAGCTTCCAGTACGGCAGCATGGTAATCGTTCTGCATATACTGTGTGTTTTGTTGTCTACCTCCAGTGGTTTTCTCTAGTTTAAATGTTCCAACTCGGCTGTGGGACACATGCGCTTTTAAAAAAAAAATGTAACACAAGATATGAGGTTGTGGACTTTTTTCACCTAATTTTGAGTTTTAAGGATTCATTTACCATTACCATGACTGCTTGCAGTTTCCTGAATGTCATTCATCCGCCCTTCTGCCCTTCCCCTTTCTTTACCTTGCTACCTTCCACAACCTTGCATAGCTGCTCTCCAGCCTAATGTCTTATTTTTTCAATATTGACCCCGAAAAAGGTGTTTTTTCTTCAGTATTCATTTTAACAGACTGCTTCACTAATTCTTTGAAGCACCTTTTCATTCATGACCATGTCTATGTAACTCCTTTTTAGGATGGTTGTGTAGCACCACAGTTCAAAGCTTGTGGTCTTTTTTAGACTACTGAAAACAGTCCCTGAGCTTAACAAACACACCACTTTCAATATATGTAATACTAGACAAAAACAGCACTGAACCAATTATTTTAAAGGCTATTGCCGTTCCACCTGTGACTTTCATCATATTTTGAAAGATTAACATTTGTGGACTACTTAAAATTTTGTTCATTTTATTTGGTGGTTGTGCCTCGTTAACCACTTGCTTACTGGGCACTAAAACACCCTTCCTGCCCAGACCAATTTTCAGCTTTCAGTGCTCTTAAACTTTGAATGACAATTACTCAGTAATGCAACACTGTACCCAAATTATTTTTTTGTTCTTTTTTTCATACAAATAGAGCTTTCTTTTGGTGGTATTCGATCACATCTGGGTTTTTTATTTTTTGCGCTATAAATGAAAAAAGACCGAAAATTTTGAAAAAAAATGCATTTTTCTTCGTTTCTGTGATAAAATTTTGCAAATTAGTAATTTTTCTTCATAAATTTTGGCCACAATTTATGCTGCTACATATCTTTGGTAAAAATAACCCACACTAGTGGATATTATGTGGTCTGTGTGAAAGTTATAGAGTCTACAAGCTGTGGTGCAAATCATAACAAATTGATCACATCTGATGTACTGGCGGCCTATCTCATTTCTTAAAACCCTAACAAGCCAGGAAAGTACAAATGCTCCCAAATGACACCTTTTTGGAAAGTAGACATTCCAATGTATTTAGTAAGAGGCATGGTGAGTTATTTGAAGTTGTCATTTTTTCCCACAATTCTTTGCAAAATTACGTATTTTTTTTTCTTTTCACAAAATTGTCATTGTGATAGCTTATTTCTCTGACATGGCATGTGCATACCACAAATGACTCCCCAGAATACATTCTGCAACTCCTCCTGAGTATAACGATACCACATGTGTGAGACTTTTTCACTGCCTGGCCACATACAGAGGCCCAACATGCAGGGAGCACCATCAGGTAATCTAGGAGCATAAATTACACATCTAACTTGTTGTCTACCCATTACACTTTTGAAGGCCCTGGAGCACCAGGACAATGGAAACGCCCACAAAATGACCCCATTTTGGAAAGCTAACACCCCAACGTATAATCTGAGGCATAATGAGTCTTTTGAATGTTTCATTTTTTTCCAGAAGTTTGGGGAAAATGTGGGAAAAAAATGAAAACACATTTTTTTGTACGCAAAGTTGTCAATTTATAAGATATTTCCAATACATAGCATGTACATAGCAAAAATTACACCCCAAAATACATTCTGCTACTCCTGAGTATAACGATACCACATGTGTGAGACTTTTACACAGCCTGGCCACATACAGAGGCCCAACATTGAAGTAGCACCGTCAGGCGTTCTAGGAGCATAAATTACACATCTCATTTCTCAACCACCTATTACACTTTTGAAGGCCCTGGAGCACCAGGACAATGGAAACACCCACAAAGTGACCCCATTTTGGAAAGCTAACACCCCAACGTATAATCTGAGGCATAATGAGTCTTTTGAATGTTTCATTTTTTTCCAGAAGTTTGGGGAAAATGTGGGAAAAAAATGAAAACACATTTTTTTTACGCAAAGTTGTCCATTTATAAGATATTTCCAACATATTGCATGCACATAGCAAAAATTACACCCCAAAATACATTCTGCTACTCCTCCTGAGTATGACGATACCACATGTGTGAGACTTTTACACAGCCTGGCCACATACAGTGGCCCAAAATGCAAGGAACACCATCAGGTGTTCTAGGGACACATAACATGCACATACCAAGAATTACACCCCAAAATACATTCTGCTGAGCAAATGGTAAACAAAAGATTACCTGTTTTAGAAGCGCAGTTGTCCACAGGAGGATAGCACTGATCCAGGCAACAGGCAGGGACTTGGTCAGCAAAAGCGAATGCAATTGTCCAGGCAACAGGCAGGAATACTGTCCATAGTTCGTACAGGCAGCTGGTGAGCATTCTGCAGTACTCCAATAGTTAACAGTCTTTTTGTTATATACAGTCCAGCGTCAGTGCAAGCAGAGATTGTCAGCAGCGCCAAAATATTGGTCCTGGTAGTAGGCAGGTCCATGTGGTGTGGTCAGTTCATGCAACAGGCAGAGGCATGATGGCATAGGTCCTACAGGCAGCAGGCAGAAGTAGGGCCTCGTTCAGGACTGAATGGGGACAGGGGTAAAGGCTTCTCCCACCCAAATCTCTTTGAAGCCTCCGAGTCTCCAGACCCTAATCTAGGAATGAGAAAACAAAAACAATTGTTTTCTTCATCCAGAAAAACAATTCTGGAGCCCCTCACATATGTGAGACCCCTGTGTTATGAATCCCACTAGTCCACTGGCAGGGTAAAAGATCAGTCCAAGAGGCAGGCAAAAAGCATGGTCAAACATTCCAGGGTCAGTTCCAGATCAGGCAGAGGTATGTACAGAATCGGTAGGCAGAAGCGTGGTCAAATAACAGTCCAGGGTCAGTTCCAGATCAGGCAGAGGTATAAACAGAATCGGTAGGCAGAAGCGTGATCGAATAACAAGCCAGGGTCAGTTACAGAGCAAGAAGATGCATAAGGGGTGTAAAGATAAATGGCAGGAAGTGAACTAATAATTTATTTTGGTATGGTAACGGCGGAAACAATCGATCATGCAGAGGCCTGGTTCTGAAGGACATTGGGCACAATAATAAATGGTGTCTCTTCTCTCTCCTCTTTTGGAGCACACCCGGCATTTTTTCTGGCGTTTTTGGCCTGTTTGTCTGGGAGGGATTTTATCTGGGAAGTGGCGCTCAGAGAGTCGGCTAATGACATCGGATCTATTGTTTACTGGTGGGTTGTTCGGGTATATAAGGGCAGTGGTGATTTCCTCCTGGAAGAAAAGGAAGGATTTGGGTCTTATAGTGGATTTTTTATATATTACATATGAGTTGTACATGGCCAAATTAAATAAATAAATGGAAACTTTCTTATACCACTGGTATGTTCTTCTTGTGGAAAGGTAGGGTTCGAGCATCTGGTCATTGAAGTTGACACCCCCCATGAACTTATTGTAATCGTAGATGCATTTGGGTTTTTGGATCCGGCCATTCCTCCTGGTGATTTCAACAAATTCATTGTTGTGGATGGAAGAAAGCACGTAGACGTCTCTTCTGTCCCTCCACTTCACAGCCAAAATTTCCTCATTCCTCAAACTCGCCGCCTCCCCTCTTCTCAATTTTTTAGTGACCAGGCTTTGAGGAAAGCCCTTCCGGTTCGTCCGTACGGTGCCGCATGCTGGAGTCTTCATTCTATGTAGGTTTCGGAACAGGGGCAAACTTGTATAGAAATTGTCCACATACAAATGGTAGCCTTTCTCCAGAAGTGGGTTTATGAGTTCCCAAACTACTTTCCCACTGGTTCCAATGTAGATTGGGCAATTAGGGGGGTGCAGTTCAGTGTCCTTCCCTTCATATATGATGAAGCCATACACATACCCAGTTTCTCGGTCACACAGTTTATAGAGCTTCACCCCATAGCGGGCCCTTTTGCTGGGTATAAATTGTTTTATGCCCAGCCTGCCAGAAAATTTTATAAGGGACTCATCCACGCATATGTGTTTGTCTGGGGTAAACAATTGGGGGAAGGTTTCAGAAAAATAATTTAGTAGCGGCCAAATTTTATAAAGCTTATCAAAATTTGGGTCATTTCGGGGAGGGCACTGGGTATTGTCGTTGTAGTGTAGGAATCTCATAATCATTAGATATCGGGACCTGGGCATTACTGAGGAAAAGATGGGCATATGGTAGATGGGGCGGGTTGACCAATATGAACGCACTTGATTTTTTCCGTTTAGTCCCATGCAGAACGTGAGGCCCAAAAAAATTCTAAACTCCTCCACTGTAAGGGCTTTCCACTGGTAGGGACGGGCATAATAGGACATTGGGTTGCTTGCTATGAACTGTTGGGCGTATAGGTTGCACTGGGCCACAATTGATGCAAGCATGTCATCAGTGAAAATTAAATTGAAAAAGTCAATCGGGGCAAAATTTTCTGTGTCCACCTGGACTCCTGGCTGGGCAGTGAAAGGGGGAATGTTGGCTTCTCCTGAATTAGGAGGAAGCCACAAGGGGTTCTGAAGGGAATAGGGAAGGCTGGCATGGGACCTAACCCTTTGGGACTGAGATGACACCCCACTGGTACGTGGCCTTGCTTGCCTGGTGGATGGCACTGCAGTGCTGGTGGATGGCACTGCGGTGCTGGTAGATGGCACTGCCTCCTCAGCAGAACGCCTTCGTCTGGCGGGCGGACCCTCCTCCTCCTCCTCCTCCTCCTCTTCTGAGGCTGTCAGTGTTCCACTGCTTAGGACAGGCTCGTAGTCTACGTCAGACTCATAGTCAGGCTCATAGTCTGAACTTGCGGAGGAATCCGAATCAGAGAGCTCCCCGTTGCTCTCGTCGGCCGCAAGAATATTGTATGCCTCCTCGGCTGAAAATAATCTTCTAGCCATTGTTGGCACTGAAGACACGTGGCACTGATACGTGGCACTTATACGTGGCACAGATGGCACTGGCAGATATGGGACTGGCAGAGGGCACTGGCAGATATGGGACTGGCAGAGGGCACTGGCAGATATGGGACTGGCAAGAGGGCACTGGCAGATATGGGACTGGCAAGAGGGCACTGTTTTTTACTTTACTTTATGTGGATGTTCTCTCACAATACACTCACTGACAGCAGCACAGATCTCTCTCTCTCCTCACATGCTGTCTCTGTGTGAGGAGAGAAAGCCGGCAATGAGAGATGATCTCATATGTTTACACTTGAGATCATCTCTCATTGGGCAGTGAGATCGAGTGCTGAATGGCCTCTGTGATTGGCCATTCAGCACGATCTGTGATTGGCTGTGTCCAAGGGACACGGCCAACACAGATTTTCCCCGATGCGCGCTCTCGGGAGCGCGCGGGGAGAGTGTAATACAAGGACGTCCTGGGGACGTCCACTCTGCAGTTAAGGTCCGCGCTGCAGCCGTCTTTCGGCTATAGCGCGGATCTGAAGTGGTTAAAGTCTCGTGGGCATTTTTTTCTGTGTGTTTATACATTTTGGGACTGATACACGCCCATGCCCCACGCACGCTAGCTTATTCTGTGCATAATATGTGTCTTTTTATACCACGTCTCTGTATCTGGGAGTTTGTATTTTAGATATGATTTCATATTGAAACAAATACAGGTTATATTTTTTTTTTTCACAAGAAAACAGGTTATATTTTTATATAGAGTCTGGTTAGAAAAGATCTTGAGCCACCTTTAAAAGTCCCCTGGTTCTGTGTTGTTTGTGTCTAATACGTCCTTTTTTTTTTTTATTTTTTTTTTTTTTTTTTTTTTATATTCTGATGGGAAAACGCTTTTGTGCCATACCTTAGAATAGATCAGACAAGTCTCATAGTTAATTATAAACCTGTCATCCTATTCAAGACATTTTTTCTTTAAATCCACACTGTGATTATCTTGCTTCTTAACCTGTAGCAACAGTTTTGTATTGAAATCTCTAGGTTAATAAAAGTGTCTAAAGGCTTATCAAATATGGCATAAGTAAGGCACACAAGGCAAGCTTTCTGGTAGTGCATTTTAAAAGGGTGGTAGGGAGTGGAGTGGGCATGAAAACATTACTGATTTGGTTTTGAAAGAAGTAAGCTCTGGGCCTGAGGTCCTTATCCTGTGTGCTTAGGGCCGTTGTCTTGTTGGAAGATGAACCTTCGCCCCAGTCTGAGGTGATGGATGAGCAGTGCCTGGCTTCCTCCAGACATGACGCTTGCCATTCAGGCCAAAGAGTTCAATCTTTGTTTCATCAGACCAGAGAATTTAGTTTCTCATGGTCGGAGAGTCCTTCTGGTACCTTTTTGGCAAACTCCAGGTGGGCTGTCATGTGCCTTTTACTGAGGAGTGGCTTCCGTCTGACCACTCTACCATACAGGCCTGATTGGTGGAGTGCTGCAGAGATGATTGTTTCTCTGGAAGGTTCTCCTTTTCCCACAGAGAAATGCTGGAGCTCTGTCAAAGTGACCATCGGGTTCTTGGTCACCTCCTTGACTAAGGTCCTTCTCCCCAGATCGCTCAGTTTGGCTGGGCGGCCCACTCTAGGAAGAGTCCTGGTGGTTCCAAACTATTTCCATTTACGGGTGATGGAGGCCACTGTGCTCATTGGGACCTTCAATGCTGCAGAAATGTTTCTTTACCCTTCCTCAGATCTGTGCCATGATACAATCCTGTCTCGGAGGTCTACAGACAATTTCTTGGACTTCATGGCTTGGTTTGTGCTCTGACATGCACTGTTACCTGTGGGACCTTTATATAGAGAGGTGTGTGCCTTCCTGAATCATGTCCAATCAAATGAATTGACGACAGGTGGACTCCAATAAAGTTGTAGAAATATCTCAAGGATGATCAATGGAAACAGGATGTACCTGAGCTAAATTTTGAGTGTCATGGCAAAAGGTGTGAATATTTGTGTACATGTGATTTTTTCTTTTTTTTTCTTTTTTTTTTTTTATATAAATTTGCAAAGATTTTAAACATACTACTTTCATCTTGTCATTATGGGGTATTGTTTGAAGAATTTTGAGGAAAATAACAAATTTCATCCATTTTGGAATAAGGCTGTAACATAACAAAAAAGTGAAGCGCTGTGAATACTTTGAGGATGCATTGTATATTCAAAAAGATATGTGAATAACATTACAGTGGCTAATGTTTGTGGAGAACTGATATAAATGTATGGTATATCCCGCCATAATTAACTATGCTTTTGTAATTACCAGCAGCCTCATTCCGTAGGATAGATCTGTTATATCATTCCTCCATCATCAGAATGTTCGCTGCCTCCCAGGTGTCACCCACAGACATCTCCTGTTTCTGTCATCTGTTGCTCGAGCATCGTCTTTCCACATGACAGTAAAGCAGCAGTGGTTTGACAGATCTCGCTGTGCCTCTGCAGCAAATCACTCTATTTCTAGAGCTGCCTTTATTAGGTTTGTCTTGATATTAATACATTGTAGGAAATATTACACTGGTACTGTAGTATAGCAAATTGCTTTAAATGTGTAAATGGCTTTTGGTGATGTCATTCACAGACCTCTGTACACTGTATAATGTTTTTTTTTTCATAATTGATTTCCCAGCAAGAAAGCGCCACGTAATTATGGTTGAATAACGAGCCTTGCAAGATAGTGACTTTTTGAGGCCCATTTGCATAGAGTTTGTGCTGTGATAGTATATAATAAACCTATACCAATCAGCCATAACATTATAACCACCCACATAATACTGAGTAGGCCCCACTTTTGCCACCAAAACAGCCCTGCCCCATCAAAGCATGTACTCTTCTAGACCTATGCAGGTATGTTGTGGTATCTGGCACCAAGCCGTCAGTAGCAGATCCTTTAAATCCTGGAAGTTGTGAGGTAGGGCCTTTATGGATCGGACTTGTTTTTCTGGCACATCCCACAGATGCTCGACTGGATTGAGATCTTGAGAATTTAGAGGTCAAGTCAACACCTCAAAGACATCCTCTTCCCTTGCTCCATGGTCCAGTTCTAATGCTCACTTGCAATTGTTGGTGCTTTTGGCATGTGGAGACGAGCTAGCATTGGCACCCTGACCGGTCTGCAGCCCCATATGCAACAAACTGCAATGCACTGTGTGTTCTTTCTATCGGTACCAGCAATTAAAAGAGATGTATGTTTTTTATTTTAGAATCATACTTGCCTAGGTGGATGCAGAATCGGGCCGCTGCTGCATCTGTCCCCCCCCCCCCCGGCGCCTCTAACACTGAGAACTGAGCGATCAAACACAATAGCTCGATTTACACAACTCTCTGAGCAGCATCTCTCGGCTCACCCCCCCCCCCCCGCTCACTGGAGTGCTAGGCTGTAGGAGTGGCTGGCTCGAGCTCTCAGAAACTCGCTTAGAGGCTGAGCCTGGTGCTGGTCATGGCATGTGGGCAGATCCCAACTCCATTGTCGCGATCTTGCCTTTGTGACGTCAGCAGACTTCAGTTTGCTGTCTGCTGAAAACAGGTTACAGGAGTGCAGAATGAACTGCACTCCTGTGATACAATGAGCTTTGGCTAGTATGCTCTTGGAGGGGGAACCCATGCCCTTTTTTTTTTTTGTTCCTTCGAAAGATTCATACCAGATGCAGTGCCTGGTATTGTCAGGGATCAAAGTCTTATCCCTGTTCATTGAAGTCGGACAAATATCGACTTCAAGTCGCAGGGCAAAGTAGGAACCAAGGTGGAACGACTGTCGTGTCATACCAGGTACGTGACCCAGTCATCTAGCCATTACAATCTGGCCTTTGTAAAAGTTGCTCAAATCATTACACTTGCATTTTTTTTTCTGCTTTCAGCACATCCAATCTTAGGGACAACATGTTCACTTGCTGCCTAATATATCCCACCTACTTTCAGGTGCCATTGTAACAAGATAATCAATGTCATTAACTTTACCTATTAGTGGTTGTAATATTATGGCTGATTGGTGTAGATTTCAAAGTAAAAGAAATGAACCCCTAAGTTCTAAACAACAATCTCTATCCTTGCAGGAAATTAGGACAGCTGCCATTGCACGTCCCTTGGAAATCAATGAGACTGAGAAGGTGCTGAGGATGTCCATTAAAGAAGTCTTAGTAAGTAAATGTTACTATCTGATATATCAGCCTGATGGTGGTAAGGATAGTATGTCATGCAACATGATGGTACTGGGTTCACTGCCCACCAGGGATACTGGCTGCTGTATGTTTGTATGTTCTTATGGGTTTACCTCAGGTGCAATGGTTTTCTGTCACAGTTCAAAATATGGTAGGTTATTTGGCATATGACCAAATTGTCCTTAAAATGTGCATATACTGTCTGTATTATGTTGGTAATGACATTACTCAGTTAACCCCTTTTTAAATAGGCCTGTACTCATAGTGAAGAGTTGCTGTTTTTATACTTTTAGAAATATGAAGCACAACTGAATGTTCAGTTTAAATCGGCTACATACTTTCCAGATGTATCGGAACAAAGGTGTGCAAAGACAAACTAGACAAGTTTGTGTCCTGCAGAGAGTAAGAGCCCATTCACACAGGGGCGGCACGCGACTGTGCCGGGCGATCTGAAGACGACTTCAAAGGTGACTTCAAAAATGACTTCTGTATTGAAGTCAATGGAAGTCGCCCTGAAGTCGTCTTGAAGTAGTACAGGAACCTTTTTCTAAGTCGGAGCGACTTCAGTCGCTCCGATTAGAACGGTTCCATTGTACAGAATCGTTATGCCCCCAGTGTGGCCAATTTGGTCTTGAATAAGTGGGAAGAGGAAACTATCTTTAAAGATGAACAACAATCCCTACTGTTCTATAAAAGGTATATCGACGATGTAATACTGTTATGGGAGGGATCCCAAAGTACCTTACAAGTTTTCTTAAAGGGTCTAAATGGTAACGAATATGGACTCAGGTTCACAGCAGAGTTCAGCTTGGAAACCATCAATTATTTGGATCTCACTCTCGTTAAAAAAGATGGCAGAATTGGCACGAGGACGTTCTTTAAGGGGACAGATAGGAACACTTTCGTGCCAATAAACAGTTGCCACCATCCCCAATGGTTGGGAGCCATTCCCAAGGGTCAGTACATGTGGATTCGTTGCAACTGTGCCACTGATGCAGATTTCAACACTCAGGCTGCAATTCTCACAGAGAGGTTTAGCGAGAAGGGGTATTGTAATGACGACCTAGATAGAGCCAGGAATCAAGTAGCTGTGATTGATAGACATTCTCTTCTAGAGTCTAAGAAAAAAACCTCCTTTACAGGAGAATTGCCATTTATATCTGGCTTTCACAGGCAATATAAAAGTATAGAAAAGGTGTTTAAAAAATTCTGGCCTATTCTCCTTAAAGATAGGGACCTTGTATCAGTGCTACCCCCAAAGCCCTAAATGTATCTACAGGAGGGCACCTGGTTTAAGAAACATCATTACGCCTAATGTACCAGACCCTCCAGAGAAACCCCCCACTTTTCTGGATGGCTCTGGATTCCATTACTGTACAAGATGCAAAGCTTGCCGTACTACCACACGACGCACCAAAAAAATAACCAAATTTAAATCCTTGGTCACCCAAGAAGAATTTAAAATCAACCCCCTGATTACTTGCTATTCCAAATATGTGACCTACGTTTTGGAATGTCCCTGTTCTCTCCAATATGTGGGGCGTACTACTCGAGAGCTCAGGGTCAGAATAAATGAACATGTAGCAAACATAGCTAAGGGTTTTCCCAACCATAATGTTTCACGTCATTTTCTACAATGCCATAATAGGGACCCCCCGGCTATTGGTTTTTTATGGCATTGATAGAGCTACACAACTGGAGAGGAACAGATCTTAAAAAAATCTATTTCCCAAAATGAGACCCATTGGTTGTACCGACTGTCCACGATGCAGCCTTTGGGCCTTAATATAGACTTGGATTTCAGTTGTTTTTTAACTAATGAATGAGCAACCATCTACCTCATACGAGTATGTTTATGTAGATGTAGCAGGTGCAAATGTAAAACTAAACATATTCTATTTAGAGACAAATAGTTACTTTTATATTTTTTATTATTTATTTCTGAATAAATTTAATAATATGGGTTTAAACATTCTTTTTATACCAATCCTTTCCCACTGGATGAACCGAATCAGTGCTTACCCATAGACTTAAAGGAGCACTATACCTTTTTTTTTTTTTGCTTAAAAATAACAAACATGTTATACTTACCTCCACTGTGCAGCTCGTTTTGCACACAGTGGCCCCGATCCTGGTCTTCTGGGGTCCCTCGGCGGCTGTCTTGGCTCCTCCCCGCAAGGACTCCACACCTTAATGCGAGTCAGCTCGCATGGTGTGGAGTGATTGCGGGCGCGCTCCCGTGATACAGCGGCGGCCATAGCCGCCGACTGTATCACTCGGCCCCGCCCCCCGGCGTGCCGCGTCATTGGATGTGATTGACAGCAGCGCCAGCCAATGGCTGCGCTGCTTTCAATCTATCCAGTGTAGCCAATCGGCGGCCAGGCAGAAAAACGAAGAGGATGACGGGGACGAGCATGGGACTTTCGAGGGGCCAGGTAAGAAAAACGGGGGCTCGGGGGGGGCGGTATTGTCGAATGTTTTTTCACCTTAATGCATAGGATGCATTAAGGTGAAAAAACATGTAACTTTACTACTCCTTTAATGTGCATATCATGTTAGTTTAGAAGGAGTTAAATTGTGTCAAATATATGGCATGTTATGGGGAGGGATGTCCACATTAAGTCGTTATATGGTTACATTTTCTAGAAGGTATTGTAATCCAACATGCTTTAGTAGCAATGCTCTTGTTTATTGCTTTTCTAGTTGTCTTTTAATATTATTTTTTTAAATGTGTATATAGTATGTTTTGCAAGTTGGAAGAACCGGGACTGAGGTTGTCAATAGCTTAGTACGTCCCCCTTTTTCTTTCTGATTGGCTGACACTTACACTAATAGTCAGACGCACGTTAGCTCTGCACGCTTCCTGATGACGTGCATTACGAAACAGCTGTCGAGGCGACGCTAGGCTACGTCTTTGACGTCACTTCCGGTCCCGCTGGTTCTCTCCTGGTGGTAGGTGCAACGCACGCCGGATCACTCCTCTGTCAGACTCATCGTTCCCCGCTTGTCTAAGCCATTCAGCCTCAGTGCCGGGTCTGTGGCACTATCCAAGTAAGGGGGCATTTGTCTGTCCAATTTTTGATATTACTTTTTATTAAACGGGATTACACTATTTTGCCGTTCTTCTCTCTTTTGTGTCCCGCAAACGCTCGATCGAGCCTCCAGGAGGCAGGGATTCTCAGTTCCATCTATGACCTCTCTATCCATACGAGCAAGTGTTACTTGCAACAAGCGATACTGACTCCTTTTTAATTAAATGAGTCAACATGATCTGGTAAGCGGCCAATCTTCTTTGAGCACTATTGGGTGTTAAGCCTCGTACACACGGCCGAGATTCTCGTAGAAAAAAACATGTCATTTTTTTCGACGAGATTCTTGGACAAGAAACTTGTCCCGGCCAAGTGTACAGACGCTTGATTCAAAGAACCCGCGGTTCTTTGAATGGAGCGTACGCGGTGACGTCATCGACTACGACGAGCATGCGCTCGTCACATTCGATGCCGTCGCCGCCATCTTGGTATACCCTACCTATGCCTAGGAAGCTACCGCGCATGCGTCAAATTCATTTCGAACATGCGCGGGCTTCCCGGAGGACAGGTAAGTGTACACACACTCACTTTTCTCGTCGAGAAACATGCCGACGAGAATCTCGACGAGAAAATAGAGAGCAGGTTCTCTATTTTCTCGTCGAGATAATTTGTCGGTTTTCTTGACGAGAAACCATACACACGTACGAATTTCCCGGCAAGACATCTCTGCCAGCAAGTTTCTTGCTGGTTCTTGCCGAGAAACTCGGTCGTGTGTACGAGGCCTTACACATTAAGCTGGTGAAGGCTATCACATCAAGTATATTTCTGATTTTGGATCAAGTATATTCAAGTTTCATCAAACCACTGAATGTTATGAATTGTTGGACTGTCATCGTTCACGATATTTTTTTGGACAATACTAAGGACACTCATGTCATTGTGTGTGGTTTTTTGTAGTTTCTTTGTTTGAATTTGACACCAAACATTAGGTGTGTCAACTCACATAGGTGTTTTTTCATCACAACTTAGCTTAGTTCAAGCAGTTTGAGCTAGCAGATAATCGATTGCTATTTGGGTTACTAATTCATTATTTTATTATTTCCTAATTTACACTTATATTGATAGGTGCACTAAGTAGGTTTTTTAATTTTTGTTATCACAGTTTTGTATACTGTACTGTGGGTAGCGCCCCCACCATACATGCACAGGGTGTATGTATTAATATACCAATGTTTGTTTCGAGATTTATTTAATTTTGAAATCTGGGGTTAGCAGCTGTTATTTAGAGGCATTGATTTAAAGCGTGAGATTGCCCATATACCTTATCACAGAATGGGACGCAATTGTCAGGCGGCTGAGTCGCCTGACGAGTCGCCCTTGTGTGAATGGGGTCTTAGAGTCCTACGCTGTAACATTTACACATAACTAAAAAAAAATAAAGGCAAAGGACCTCATATATTACAGCACCACAATGATTACCCATCCATTATGTGCAAGTAGCTTCAAGCAACAACAAATAACTTCCTATGTGATCATAAACAAGCTTAACATCAAAGCATTAAACCTTCTTCAATTTGTGTCCTGAGCTCTCATCCAAAATCGAGCCTAACCCCAGTGATTAATGATACAAAAGTGTTCATTCAAAGGAAATACAAAGTGTCCACTTCAGTCTTTTCTTTTATTCTTCTTTGAAAATCTGCATTCCATACTGAGACAAATCCTTCTACCCTGTGATTGATACTTGTGCAAAATCACCACCTTCAATCCACAGTGATCCCCTTCACCAGACAATCAAAACCTCACTCACCAAAAAACACTGCCTATCTTTCTCAAGAAAAACAAACAGGCTCAAGCTGCCTCAAGGAGAAATCCACCACTGCCTGTACAGGTGGCTGCTTGGGGGGTGAATCCCCATCAGGAAGAAAGAATCTCACATAGTGTAGTATATTAACCCCTTCCCGTTGCCGTCTCCTGGTGTCAGACCAGTCAGACTCCCAGTAAGTCAGGTTCACTGTCTCACATCAGAGTTGACGACCAGCTGATCTATGTGCAGACATTTCTGGACTATGGCACTGGATACTTCCGCCCACATTGTCGCTCTTCTTCCAAACGCGTTTCATTGCTATTTTGTGTGGGTTATTAAAGCAGAGTTTCAGCTGTTTTTGTGTTGATTAATAGTATGCAGCTACAAAAAATGTAGCTGTGCTTTCAGGTAAATCGCATGAAAAACATTTTAACATAACTCTTCTTTAAGTCAAGGGCTGTTTATAACTTTAGCAGCGTTTCTTTGTATAAGGAACATTTAACTCTTTTCTGGAGAACCCTTTTGAACATGGTTTTTTGTTTTGAAAAGGTGTTTTATTTCGTTTTAACAAAGATAAGATACACAAAGAAAAGGAAAACCTAACTAGCACATAAGGCACCTACGTGAAATACAATCAATTCCCATTATTCTTGTTCACACCATATGTGTGAGAAACCAAAGTAAGTGGATCAGACACCCAAAGATTCTCAAACATTTAAGAAACGGGTATTCCCAAGGGAGGAGAATTGTCTTGGGAAGGACTATAGAGAATATGTTGTGCCAGGAAAAGAGAACCTCAATCAACATTAACACATACACATTCATACCAACACCACATACGTTCCCCCATGTCAGCGCCACAGTCCCGGAAACCCTCCACTCGGCAGACAGTTCTACACAAAACAGTACATGATAAATTAACTGCCGTCCATTGTGCACATATTCCTAATTTACAATAATGGGGAAAAACTTTTATTGAGTAAACTGAGCGGCTAGGACACAATCCCTACTGATATATCAGCTTAAACTTGGGTAGAACCCCATGAACATTGCAAAAGACATTATGAAAGCGTGAGAGGGCCGGCATCTTTCCAATGCAATAAGATAGTTTTTCGAGCATAAAATAATAATATATGTAACCGAATCCTAGTATACGTTCGGGGAGCAAAATCATTATGAGCACCGAGGAGTCCAACTTCCGGAGTGTGAGGTATTGGCAAGTGAAGCTTGTGTTCAAAGAAAGCTAATAAATCCTTCCCGAAGGTATATAGCAGGTGCTATATAAATCGTGAATAATAATAATAATATACCACACAGGTGATAACTTCTGCACATGCGTCCTAATTTTCCTCATTTCCGTTAATTGTGCAGCTGGTGCAGCCTTACATCTTTACATCTTTCCTGAAGCCGGGTTCACACTGGCACGACACGACAGTCGTACTACTATGGATCTGACTTTGCCCAAGTCCGACATGCGTTCGACTTCAATGAACAGGGATCCTAATTCGATCCCCGACAATACCAGGCACTGTCTGGTATGAATCTTTAGGAAGAACTCCACGCCAAATTTAAAAAACCAAAAGCATGAGTTCCCCCTCTAAGAGCATACCAGGCCCTTCGGTCTGGTATGGATTTGAAGGGGAACCCCCTACGCCGAAAAAATGGCGTGGGGCTCCCCCCAAAGTCCATACCAGACCCTTATCCGAGCACGCAGCCCGGCCGTTCAGGAAAGGGGGTGGGGACGAGCGAGCGCTCCCCCCTCCTGAACCGTACCAGGCCGCATGCCCTCAACATGGGAGGGTGGGTGCTTTGGGGCAGTGGGCCCTGCGCCCCCCACCCCAAAGCACCTTGTCCCCATGTTGATAAGGACAAGGGCTTCTTCCCGACAACCCTGGCTGTTGGTTGTCGGGCTTTTCTGGGGGCGGGGGGCTAATCGGAATCTGGGAGCCCCCCTTTAATAAGGGGGCCCCAAGATCCTGGCCCCCCACCCTATGTGAATGAGTATGGGGTACATTGTACCCCTACCCATTCACCTAAAAAAAAAAAAGTGTCAAAAATAAAATACGCTACACAGGTTTTTAACCACTTCAATACAGGGCTTTTTTTACCACTTCCATACCGGGCCTATTCTAGCACTTCTCTCCTACATGTACAAATCATCATTCTTTTGCTAGAAAATTACTCAAAACCCCAAAACATTATATATGTTTTTTTAGCAGACACCCTAGGGAATAAAATGACGGTCATTGCAACTTTTTTTCTTGCACGGTATTTGCGCAATAATTTTTCAAACGCCTTTTTAAAAAAAAAAATGGTTTCATGAATTAAAAAATAACAAAACGGTAAAGTTAGCCCAATTTTTGGGGAAAATATGAAATATGATGTTACGTCGAGTAAATAGATACCTAACATGTCACGCTTTAAAATCGCGCACACTCATGGAATGGCGCCAAACTTCGGTACTTAAAAATCTCCATAGGCGACGCTTTATTTTTTTTTTACAGGTTACCAGGTTAGAATTACACAGGAGGTCTAGTGCAAGAATTGTTGCACGCTCTCTAACGCACGTGGCGATACCTCACATATGTGGTTTGAACGGCGTTTACATATGTGGGCGACTTGCGTGTGCATTCGCTTCTGATCGCGAGCTACCTGGGACAGGGGCGTTTTAATTATTTTTTTATTTTTATTTTAATTTTTTTACTTATTTATTTTTTTACAATTATTTTACTTTTTTTTTTTTTTTGATCACTTTTATTCCTATTACAAGGAATGTAAACATCCCTTGTAATAGGAATGTGTGTGACAGGTCCTCTTTATTGAGAGATGCGGGGTCAATAAGACCCCTCATCTCTCCTCCAGGCTGAGGAGAGATGACCCACCAACGGCGCCGGAAGATTCTCTCCGGGTCCCCGATCGCACGGGAGAGCCCAGAGAAGCACCGGATGGCAGCGGGAGGGGGGGGATGTCTCCTCCCGCCGCCTATAAGAACGATCAAGCGGTGGAACCACCGCTATGATCGTTCTTATGGTGCACAGAATCGCCGGCACTTCAAAAGGATATCTGAATGATGCCTCTAGCTGCAGGCATCATTCAGATATCCCCCTACAAAGCCAGGATCCCATCTGTGGACGTCACTTGACTATGGCTGGGTAGGGAAGTGGTTAAAGAAATTTGGCAGCTCCGGTGGTCTGTTCCAGCTCTTCTGCTTCCTCCGCTGATGTCTC
The DNA here is from genome assembly GCA_029206835.1 of Rana muscosa. Lineage (NCBI taxonomy): Eukaryota > Metazoa > Chordata > Amphibia > Anura > Ranidae > Rana > Rana muscosa. The sequence goes on along the minus strand of CM055127.1, from coordinate 125,490,727 downwards.
CTCCCCTCTCCGGCTCTTCTCCGCTCTCTCTCCGGTTCTTCTCCCTCTGTCTTCTGCTGGGTCTCCTCCGCTATCTTCTGCTCTTTTGCTAGCTCTTGCCCGGTCTTCTCCGTTGTCTTCTTCCCTCTGCTCTTCTTCCGATGTTGACACAGCGCTCTCTCCCGCTCTAACGCGCACTACGTGCCACTACTTATATTGGCATGGGGCGCGGTCACCGTGTGACAGCATCCGGAGGCCCCACCCATTCTGATGTTACTGTCCGGGGCATGATGGGTGGTGACATCATAAGGGGTGGGCCTCCGGTGACCCCGCCCCATGCCAATATAAGTAGTGGCACAACGTGCATCGGCATCAGAGCGGCAGAGAGCGTCTCGTCAACATCGGAAGAAGAGCAGAGGGAACAAGACAACGGAGAAGACCGGGCAAAAGTGGAGGAGACCCGACAGAAGACAGAGGGAGACGAACCGGAGAGAGAGCGGAGAAGAGCCGGAGAGGGGAGGAGACATCAGCGGAGGAGGCAGAAGAGTCGGAGAAGAAGTCAGAAGAGAACCCCGTAACTGCCTAATTACTTTAAAAACCTGTGTAGTGTGCTTTTATTTTTGACACTTTTTTTCAGGTGAATGGGTAGGGGTTCAATGTACCCCATAATCATTCACATTGGGTGGGGGGCAGGGATCTGGGAGCCCCCTTATTAAAGGGGGCTCCCAGGTTCCAATAAGCCCCCCCGCCCGCAGACCCCGACATCCAATGGCCAGGGTTGTCGGGAAGAGGTCCTTGTCCTCATCAACATGGGGAAAAGGTGCTTTGGGGTGGGAGGGCGCAGGGCCCCCCCACCCCAAAACACCCACCCCCCATGTTGAGGGCATGTGGCCTGGTACGGTTCAGGAGGGGGGGCTCGCTCGTCCCCACCCCTCTTTTCCTGACCTGCCAGGCTGTGTGCTCCGGATAAGTCTCTGGTATGGACTTTGGGGGAACCCCCACGCCGTTTTTTCGGCGTAGGGGGTTCCCCTCAAAATCCGAGCCAGACCTAAGGGCCTGGTATGCTCATAAAGGGGGAACCCATGCCGGTTTTTTAAATTTGGTGTGGAGTTCCCCCTCAAGATCATCAGAGCACAAGTCGCATGCCAAAGTCGGATCACTCAAGAAAGTCGGACCAAAGTAGTACAGGTGTCAGAGAAATAAATAGCCTCAATCTGATTCAGTGTGTCACATGACATCCTGGCTGCCTATATAGGCTGAGCAAATCCCCAACCAAATTGCTGTTTTGTCTTCAGCTTCCTGTGATTCTGAGTTCCTGTTTCCTGCCTGCCTGATTTACTGCTGTAACCCAGATTGCCTTTGGACTACTCTGATCTCTCCTTACCTGACCCTCGGCTTTCCTTTTTGGACTTCGCTGCTATCTCCTGTGTTTGACCCCCTGCTTGTGACCCGGACTTTGCTGCCAGCCTCCTGCACCTGACCTTCCAGCCTGTGGACCCGGATTATCTCCAGTCTCCAGTACTTAACTCTCTGCTTGCCTTTGGACTTTCCTCCTTTTGGGTGTTTGACCCTCGGCCTGTCCTGGACTTTTGCACCACCATACTAGCTGAGTTCTGTTCTCCACCAGTTCCTGCACCTGTCTTCTGAGATCTTCTCGCAAGTCCTGCTCAGCCTATCGGTAGCTGGTGCCTTTGTGCCATCCACCCTCTGTCCGATCTCCAGGGGGTGGAGTGCGCTTAGTCGCAAAAGTGAGCCGCTCTCTGCATCTCGGCCTCGGTGAGTACCCTTTTCTGACAGTACAAAACAGCCCTGTCCGAGGCCGACAGAGCGTGCTCACCTCTTGATGTCCTGTGCCAGCAAGTCACAGCTCTCACTGATGCAGTCCAAAAGATGCAGGAAGGCTACGTTCAGATAGACGGCCGTCTCCAGCAGCTGTCCGGCTCACCTGCACTGACAGCCGCAACTCAGGCACCGGCCAGTGGGGCCTCCTCATCGCAAACCTCATCCAGTCCCACAGTGATCAGGGCTGCTCCTGAACCCAGGGTCCCCACGGGAGCGATTTTTCAGGCGACCGTAAAAAGTTTCGGGCCTTTAAAAACACTTGTTCCTTGTACCTAGCCCTTCAACCCAGGACTTTTTCATCCGAAGTTGTTAAAGTAGGATGTTATTCCCTCTCCCATGTTCCCTATCATTCTGGGACTCCCTTGGCTACAGACACATGAACCCGACATCAGTTGGAATAAGAAACGGGTTCTCTTCACATCCCCTTTTTGCTCCGGCCACTTGCCTCACCGTGGCCCCAATGCCTGACAATCTCCAGCACGTCCCTACAGAATACTGTGAATTCAAGGACGTTTTTGATAAGCAAAAGGCCGATTGCCTACCACCTCACCGGCCTTATGATTGCCCCATCGAACTGTTGTCTGGCTCTGAAGTACCTTTTTGGGCGCATTTTTCCCCTGTTTGAGGCTGAGTTGGTGGCCCTCAAGGCCTACATTGATGAGAACTTGGATAAAGGCTTTATTCGCCCTTCCTCTTCACCGGCCGGAGCCGGCATCTTCTTTGTGGAGAAGAAAGATGGGTCCCTTAGGCCCTGTATCGATTATAGGGAACTGAATAAAATAAGCATTAAAAATCGGTACCCCCCTGCCACTTATTCCAGAACTGTTCCAGCGCTTCCGGTCTGCTCAGATCTTTTTAAAATTGGATATGCGAGGTGCCTATAACCTCATACGAATCCGCCCGCGAGATGAGTGGAAGACTGCCTTCAGATCCAGGTTTGGGCACTACGAGTACCTGGTGATGCCGTTTGGACTATGCAATGCTCTGGCCACTTTCCAGCACCTGGTAAATGACATTTTTTGGGAGTACCTAGATAACTTTTTTAGTCGTTTACCTGGACGACATTCTCATTTTTTCCGCTACCATCTAGTTACACCGGGTTCGTGTAAAGACTGTCCTTACCATCCTTAGGAAACACAAGTTGTATCTCAAAGCGGAAAAATGTGAATTTGAAAAAACTGTGGTGCAATTTCTTGGGTTCATCATCTCCACTCATGGGGTCGCAATGGACCCCCAAAAGGTCAAGGCAATTCAGGAGTGGCCGGCTCCAGTAGATAAGGGGGTGCAGCGGTTCATTGGGTTCGCTAACTTTTACAGGAGGTTCATTGTTGGTTTCTCTTCCATTGTCGCACCCATTACCCAACTCACCCGTCAGCACACCCGTTTTCAGTAGTCCCAGGAAGCCCAAGAAGCCTTTGTCAAGCTCAAAGACCTGTTCACTACTGAACCAATCCTAAAGCACCCAGATCCAGCTTTGCCGTTCGTTTTGGAGGTGGATGCCTCGGAAACCGCCACCGGAGCCATTCTTTCTGAGACAGGGTCCCAAGGCCCTCCTACATCCTGTGGCTTTCGCCTCCTGGAAGTTAAGCCCTCCGGAAAAAAACTATGACGAAGGTGACCGGGAACTGCTGGCCATCAAGTTTGCACTGGAGGAGTGGAGATATCTGCTGGAGGGTGCGTCTCATGCCATTATGATTTTCACAGATCACAAAAACGTAGAATACCTCAGGACTGCTAAACGCTTAAGGCCCAGGCAGGCTCGGTGGGCTCTTCTTTTTTTTTTTTTTTTTTTCTAGGTTTAACTTTCACATTTCCTACAGGCCTGGTTCCAAGAATGGAAAAGCAGACGCACTCTTCCGGATGTTCCCTGAATCTCCTCAGTCTACAGAACCAAGTACCATTCTTTCCCCACTGAATTTTTCCTTGCTGGCACATACCGACCTGATGACTACCATTAAACTGGCATCCTGTCACTGTACCAACCCTGAAGTACCCTCCTTGAGAAAACAGGATGACCTGCTTTGGACCGGAAACAGTTTTTTTTGTCCCACTGGAGGCAAGACCCTCTACTCTGAAGATGCTCCATGACCATAAGTTGGCTGGTCATTTTGGTACACAAAAGACTTCAGAGCTTGTCTCGCGTTTTTTTTGGTGGCCCGGGTGGAGACAGGACTGTAAAAATTACGTCATGTCATGTAGTTCGTGCCAACGCAGTAAGGGGACAAATACCAAGTCCTGGGGATTACTAAGGCCCTTACCCATTCCAGAGCGGCCTTGGTCTGAGGTCTCCATGGACTTTATTGTTGACCTACCTCCCTCAGAAGGGTTCACCACTGTCCTGGTCGTTGTCGACCGCTTGTCCAAGATGGCACACTTCCTTCCCATGGTGGGCACCCCCTCTGCTTTGGAAACAACTAAAATTTTTATTAAAGAGATTATAAGGCTCCATGGAGTACCTGACATCATTACCTCTGATAGGGGTACTCAATTTACCTCCAAGTTCTGGAGGGAACTCTGTAAAGCTCTGGAAATCAAGATTTGCCTCTCTTCCGCGTATCATCCCCAAAGCAACGGCCAGACGGAGAGAACAAATCAAACTTTGGAACAGTACCTCCGTTGCTTTTGTTCCAGCTCCCAGGATGATTGGTCCTCTCTACTTCCGTACGCAGAATTTGCGTATACCAATTCCATTCATACTGCCACTAACCAAACACCCTTCTGGTCGAGTTTTGGATTCCATCCTTCCTTCCAAACTCCATTCCTGAAACATCGGTACCCGCTGTACAAGACCGGTTAGCCGGTATTCAAAGGAACTTTCCAGAACACATTACAGAAAGCTCAAGACAGTTACAAAAAACATTACAATTAAGGGAGAAAAGAGAACCCAGCTTTTAAAACGGGTGAAAAGGTGTGGCTATCGGCAGCAAACCTTAGGCTGCCTTGTCCTTCTCAGGAAGTTGGGCCCAAAATTTATAGGACCATTTGAAATTAAGAGGATGGTGAACCCTGTAGCTTTTGAACTGAACTTACCCACTTCTTACAAGATTCATCCAGTCTTCCATGCATCCTTACTAAAACCAGTAACTCCCAGTTCCTTCTCGGGGAGAGAGGAATCACCTCCTCCACCAGTCGAAGTGAATGGGGACGATGAGTTCGAAGTGGAGGCCATATTGAACTGCAGGAAGAGGGGTAGACAATTACAGTACTTGATCAAATGGAAGGGGTAAATAATTCCTGGGAACCTTCAAGAAATTTGCACGCCCCAGGTTTTAGTTCCGGCTTTCCACCGGGAACACCCGGGATTGATGTCCATCTTGGGCGTCCAGAGGCTGCCCCTCGGGGGGGGGGGCACTTTTTAGGGAAATAGCTTCAATCCGTGCAGCATGTCACATGACATCCTGGCTGCCTGTCAAGAAGTAAACAGCCTCAATCTGATTCAGTGTGTCACATGACATCCTGGCTGCCTATATAGGCTGAGCAAATCCCCAACCAAATTGCTGTTTTGTCTTCAGCTTCCTGTGATTCTGAGTTCCTGTTTCCTGCCTGCCTGATTTACTGCTGTGTCCCGGATTGCCTTTGGACTACTCTGACCTCTTCTTACCTGACCCTCGGCTTTGCTTATTGGACTTCGCTGCTATCTCCTGTGTTTGACCCCCTGCTTGTGACCCAGACTTTGCTGCCAGCCTCCTGCACCTGACCTTCCAGCCTGTGACCCGGATTATCTCAAGTCTACAGTACTTAACCCTCTGCTTGCCTTTGGACTTTCCTCCTTTTGGGTGTTTGACCCTCGGCCTGTCCTGGACTTTTGCACCACCATACCAGCTGAGTTCTGTTCTCCACCAGTTCCTGCACCTGTCTTCTGAGATCTTCTCGCAAGTCCTATTCAGCCTATCGGTAGCTGGTGCCTCTTTGTGCCATCCACCCTCTGTCCCATCTCCAGAGGGTGGAGTGCGCTTAGTCGCAAAAGTGAGCCGCTCTCTGCGTCTCGGCCTCGGTGAGTACCCTTTTCTGACAACAGGGAGCATTTTTAAAGTCGAAGCGAATTGTGTTGGACCAGTTAAGGAAACATTGATTTTCACATATCATGCGACATGAGCGCCCAATGTCAGAGCGTTTGTCGTACCATTGTGAACACGGCAAAAATGCAGAAAAACTTATTCTACAGGCAACGCTACTGGCTTTTTTAGAACGTCCAGTGTGCATGAGGGTTAGTAGACCACGCATCCGATATATTTTTTACTTGTTAAGGGAATGCTTGATAAACATGCAGATATTTGTTTTCTTTGGCAGAAAAAATAGAAGTTGGGTTTGGCAGGCAGTACCGTTTCCAAACATGACCTATTTAAGTGAATAGGGCAGTGATGCAACCAGGGTGCAGTGTAGTGTAGGGTTGCCACCTCATCCTTTTAAACCCAAACACATATGAATTGCACAGGTTCTGAGGCTAATTTAATGCAGATAAGGCACCAAGTGAGTTTAATTACCACCTTAATCAGCCACAGAACCTGTGTTATTAATATGTGTTCAGTTTTATAGGGATGAGGTAGCAACCCTAGTGCAGTGCGGTATTCCCTTTGAAAACGCCCATTCAGCTGTCAAAAAACAAACAAACAGCCATTTAGAGGTGACCGTATCATCTCCTGAATGCCTGCCAGCCAACCCTTTGTCATTCTGTGAAAAACAATCCACTGCAGATTGCTTTTCACAGACATCGCAAGTGTAAGCCCTAAATAATTGCTTTTCTTCTTTTAAAGTGGTTATAATCCTCGGACATTAAATATGAGCAAACCGTATCACTTTGTAGTGTGTGCTTGTCTACAGAGCACTCATTTCTGTCTGCTGCTTCCTTCCTCTGCTATCAGCATGAATCACTTCTGACAAACTTTCCTGATACCAAGAGAAAAGGGGAGAGGGGAGGAAGCTCCAGCACACAGCCTGTTATTGACAGCACACAGTCCCAGCCCTGTTCCTGTGTGAAGGGGGAGGGGGGGAGAGTGAAGAAATGTCATCAGCACACCAAGGATTCCTCAAAATGGTCCAAAGCTTTATTCACATGATGACACGGTACACATACAGCAAAGTTTCAGAGCCACGCAGGGCTCCTTCATCAGGCACGTGTCACTTGCCTGCTGTATATGTACCATGTGATCATGTGAATAAAGCTTTGGACCATTTGAGGAATCCTTGGTGTGCTAATGACATTTCTTCACTCTACGGCAGGGATCTCCAAACTACGGTCCTCCAGCTGTTGTGGAACAATGCGTCCTATGAGGCATTGTAAAACTCTGACATTCACAGGCATGACTAGGCATGATGGGAATTGTAGTTCCTGAACAACTGGAGGGCCATAGTTTGGAGACCCCTGATCTACGGTTTCCAGTTGGTGGTCATTACAGCACCCAGCATTACTACAGCCATTTTCAGGAACGTGTGCAAGGAGAGTATTGCGTTTGGACTATGTAAAGGGGGGGTGTCCTTTCCCTCCAATCGGCCATCACTGAGCTTTGCAGACTTTAACCATAGCTCTCCGCCCCTTTTTTTTCTGGACTTTGAATGGATGTAGAGAAGACTTCAGATAAACGGGTACAACTTATGTAGGAGGATTGGTTTAATCTCGATAGATACTTTACTGCGTATATATATATATATATATATATATATATATATATATATATATACATACTGTGAGGGGGTTAACTCGGTAGCGGGTGTGTGTGACCCCCTGGATGGGCTCCCCACACAAAAACAGGCCCAGCAGACGGAGGTTGTGGTTTTCAAGATCAAAAGGTGCGGTTTATTTCTCTATTTACAGTGACAAAAACACAGCAAAGCAAAAAGAAACATAAACAAAATAAATCCTGGTCAGCTTGACCTCTGACTAAACATGCAGGTTTCCCTAACTAACAACTGGGATCAGCCTGGTGCTGTCCTAGTCCCTAAGTCCCTGGTTTAGTAAATGTCCAAACAAATAGCCACACAGGCTTTGTCTCACCGCACAGGGGTTCACTCTCCCTAGACAGTCCACACAGGTCTGGTTCCAGGCATGAGCAAACACCTAATGAAGCTGGGAGTTTTTATAGAGTCCTTAAACGAGCTGACAAGCTTCAGCTGGTCTCATCAACTCCCTGCCTGCACGACGCCCAGCACTCTCCCTAGAGGTATGAATCATCCATGAGCCCACTAGCCTCAGCTGGGCTTCATCAACTCTCTCCCTAGTTGTATAAGTCGGCATAAAGCCTGAATCTGGGAGAAATATACCTACCCCCCTGGATGCAACCAGGTGACTTTACCTTCCTGCTGTCACAATATATATATATATATATATATATATATATATATATATATATATATATATATATATATATATATATATGTTTACATCCACTTTAATGCAGACATTTGTAAACTATACAGTTTGTATCCCAATTGATGTTGCACAAGCTTTTGTTAGGATATACAGTGCCTTGCAAAAGTATTCACCCCCTTGGCTTTTTACCTATTTTGTTACATTACAGCCTTTAGCTCAATGTGTTTTTAATCTGAATTATATGTGATGGATCAGAACACAATAGTGTAAATTGGTGAAGTATAATTAGAAAAATACGGATAATTGGCATGTGCGTATATATTCACCCCCTTTTGTTATGAAGCCCATAAAAAGCTCTGGTGCAACCAATTACCTTTTAGAAGTCGCATAATTAGTAAAATTATGTCCACCTGTGTGCAATCTAAGTGTCACACGATCTGTCATTACATATACACACCTTTTTAAAAGGCCCCAGAGGCTGCAACACCTAAGCAAGAGGCACCACTAACCAAACACTGCCATGAAGACTAAGGAACTCTCCAAACAAGCAAGGGACAATGTTGTTGAGAAGTACAAGTCAGGATTAGGTTATAAAAAAATATCCAAATCTTTGATGATCCCTAGGAGCACCATCAAATCTATCATAACCAAATGGAAAGAACATGGCACAACAGCAAACCTTGTTCTAAAACCCTAAAATTAGTGTAATAAAATATAAGCAGCGCTGTAAACAATGTAAGATGAAATATCTGATTTCACAGGTATTCAAAAATAATGCTAATGTCCATAAACATCACCATGTGACAAAAGTGAATATGTGCACAAGATCCAAAAAATATATATATAAATGTGTTTAAATATTAATTGAATATAAGTTCATATTCAGTCTTGTATTCAATTAATATTTAACCACTTGCTTACTGGGCACTTAAACCCCCTTCCTGCCCAGGCCAATTTTCAGCTTTCAGCGCGGTCACGCTTTGAATGACAATTGCGCGGTCGTGCGACGTGGCTCCCAAACAAAATTGACGTCCTTTTTTTCCCACAAATAGAGCTTTCTTTTGGTGGTATTTGATCACCTCTGCGGTTTTTATTTTTTGCGCTATAAACAAAAATAGAGCGACAATTTTGAAAAAAACACAATATTTTTAACTTTTTGCTATAATAAATATCCCATTTTTTTTCTCAGTTTAGATCGATACGTATTCTTCTACATATTTTTGGTTAAAAAATCGCAATAAGCATTTATTGATTGGTTTGCGCAAAAGTTATCGCGTCTACAAAAATAGGGCACAGTTTTATAGCATTTTTATTATTTATTTTTTTTAACTAGTAATGGCGGCGATCAGCGATTTTTATTGTGACTGCGACATTATGGCGGACACATCGGACACTTTTGACACCATTTTGGGACCATTGTCATTTTTACAGCGATCAGTGCTATAAAAATGCACTGGTTACTGTAAAAATGGCAGTGAAGGGGTTAACAGTAGGGGCGAGGAAGGGGTTAAATGTGTAACCTGGGAGTGATTACTACTGTGGAAGGAGGGGACTGACTGGGGGAGGTGACCGATCTGTGTCCCTATGTACAAGGGACACAGCATCGTCTCCTCTCCCTGACAGGACGTGGATCTCTGTGTTTACACACAGAGATCCACATCCTTGTCTGTGTACCGGCCGATCGCGGGTGCCTGGCGGACATCGCGGCCGCCAGGCACGCGCATCGGCATGTCAGTGATGTGCCGGGTGCGCCCGCGCACCCCCCAGTGCCCGGAGGAGCCGAGGACGTCTATTGACGGCCTCCCGGATTTCAAGAGCCACCTTGAGGCCGTCATTTGTCTATGGCCCGGCTCTTTACAGGTTAAACACATTTATATATTTATATATATATATATATATATATATATATATATAAAATATATTTTTGGAATTTGTGCACATATTCACTTTTGTCACATGGTGATGTTTATGGACATTAGCATTATTTTTGAATACCTGTGAAAACGGATATTTCATCCTACATTGTTTATAGCGCTGCTTATATTTTATTACACTAATTTTAGGGTTTTAGAATATGTTTTTCACAGTTTGATTTTTTTTAAAGTAGCTGCTTCACTCTTTTGCAAATTTGATTATCACTATTTGTTCATAAGCGCAGTGGTGGGAACACAGAAAGGGCGGATTCATCTTTGTTACCATTATTTACAACAGCAAACCTGCCAAGAGACGGCCACACAGCAAAATTCACAGACCGGGCAAGGCGGGCATTAATCAGAGAGGCAGCACAGAGACCTAAGGTAACCCTGGAGGAGCTGCAGAGTTCCACAGCAGAGACTGGAGTATCTGTACATAGGACAACAATAAGCCGTACGCTCCATAGTGTTGGGCTTTATGGCAGAGTGGCCAGAAGAAAGCCATTACTTTCAGCAAAAAACAAAATGGCACGTTTTGAGTTTGCGAAAGGGCATGTGGGAGACTCTCAAAATGTATGGAGGAAGGTGCTCTGGTCTGATGAGACTAAAATTTGAACTTTTTGGCCATCAAAGAAAACGCCATGTCTGGCGCAAACCCAACACATCACATCACCCAAAGAACACCATACCCACAGTGAAACATGGTGGTGGCAGCATCATGCTGTGTTTTTTTTTCAGAGTTGAGGGAAAGATGGATGGTGCTAAATACAGGGATATTCTTGAGCAAAACCTGTACCACTCTGTGTGTGATTTGAGGCTAGGACAGATATTCACCTTCCAGCAGGACAATGACCCCAAACACACTGCTAAAGCAACACTTGAGTGGTTTAAGGGGAAACATGTAAATGTGTTGGAATGGCCTAGTCAATGCCCAGACCTCAATCCAATAGAAAATCTGTGGTCAGACTTAAAGATTGCTGTTCGCAAGCGCAAACTATCTAACTTGAAGGAGCTGGAGCAGTTTTGCAAGGAGGAATGGGCAAAAATCCCAGTGGTAAGATGTGGCAAGCTCATAGAGACTTATCCAAAGTGACTTGGAGCTGTGATTGCCGCAAAAGGTGGCTCTACAAAGTATTGACTTTAGAGGGGTGAATAGTTATGCCCATTGACTTTTTCTGTTATTTTGTCCTATGTGTTTGCTTCAAAATAATAAAAAAAAAAAACATCTTCAAAGTTGTGGTCATGTTCTGAAAATTAAATGATGCAAATCATCAAACAATCCATGTTAATTCCAGGTTGTGAGGCAACAAAACACGAAAAATGCCAAGGGGGTGAATACTTTTGCAAGGCACTGTATGGCCATATAGGTAAGGTATGATGGTCAGATGCCTGCAAACCTTTGACCCTACAGTGTACTGTATATCTGTGTAAGCAGCAGTTTAAACCACCTCCCTCTCACAAATGAATCTGTTCCAACACCTTTGTTATCTAGCGCCACTCCTGTGTCTATCTATAATCCTTCCTATGCAGCCCAGCAGACCATTCATATCATTTTATTCTTTTAAATCATCTTATAAAATCATTCAGCTTTGTAATTGAAGTGAGTTGCATGAGTTACCCAGGCCTTGGTTTGCTGCAAGATTAAAATATATGAATAATTGAAGGGAAAGGTGGCAGTAATTTTGCAGAAAAGGAAGTGACATTGTTTCCTTTGACATGCAGCAGAGGAAATTGGATGGGGATCTGACAACATTTTCTTGTTAGACCCATTTATAAGTATCATATTTAATCTATATTGTATAAAACATGCACATACTAAGGCTGACAGGCAGAATTGTGCTCATTTGAGAGCGCCAAAGATGATGAGAGCTGAGTTGGTGTGACCTTCCTCTCTTGAAGCGCTATTTATTCACATCTCCAGCGATGTCTTTCTGATGTTCCACAGAGCAACAGCCAGAGTGCCAGAAATGGCGGAGTGCCACATAAGCATCTTCAAACGTAAGAAGAATTCTTAAAAAGGGTCTTCTAGTCAAAATATAAAAACACTCCTTAGAGCGTTAACATTATGACAAGAGACGTACATTTTACTCATTAGCCCCAGTGTGTACATAATTTACTGTTTACAGCACTTGATGCCGATCTGTAACTTTGCAAGGCCTTGATACGATATAATATGAATATGATCAGGAAAAGTGTAGGAGGAAGCTGCAGAAAGAGAGCCAAGCAGAGGGCAGCAATGAGCTGTTTACGATTAGAGTACATGCAGTCTGTTCATTCTGAGTTTCTTTTTGCTAATTTGCAATACAGCAAAATGTGGTATTATCATGTGTAGAGAGCTGTTACAATATTTCCTGTTTGTCAGCGCTTCTATATATTCCAATCTAGTAAAGTAGAACTATGGCCAATGGGGAAAAAAAACTGCATATATGAAGCAGTCTGCCAATACCAATAATACAGCAGCTATTGTTTAAGGTAGGCCATAGATTATGCGTTTTTCTTTATTGGGAGCCATCCCTGCCGCTGGCAATAATCGCATGCTAGAAATCCATCATGCTGGTTGTACCCAAATCGTTCCATCGATTGACTTGGGTACAACCAGCATGTAAAATCAGCCTGCCCATAGATGGATCGAATTGAACCTGCCGAGGTAAAACCACGTGAGCTGCAGAAGAAGGGTGTGTACATATGCCACAGCAACGATGCTTTGATCCACTATCGCTTTCTGTGGGCAATACTGCTTACTGAGGACAACTTGTTCAACTGAATATAGGCGCTCTGCAACTGCGTGCAATACACTCAGTTTTGGTGCACTAGTGCGGGGTCAAGCCTGAGTGCTTTCACACTGGGGCGGTGTGTTTGCAGGACAGGAAAAAAACTCCTGCAAGCAGCATCTTTTTAGCGGTGCGGGAGGGATGTATACACCACTCCTGCCCATTGAAATGAATAGGCGCTGCTTTCAAAGCACCTTTTAAAAGCGATTTGAAAGCAGCGCTAAGCGGGCGCTTTTTAACCCCTTCTGGGGTTTAAAAGCGCCCCGCTAGCAGCGCCAAAGCGCCACTAAAACTAGCAGTGCTTTACTGCTAACGTCCGCACCGCCCCAGTGTGAAAGGGGTCTTTGTCTAATGCCGCGTACACACAACCGTTTTTTCATGACGAGAAAAATGCCATTTTTAAAATTGGTCATTAAAAACGATCGTGTGTGGGCTCCAGAGCATTTTTCTCGACGTGAAAAATGGGCATTAAAAATTTAGAACATGCTCTATTTTTCACGTCGTGAAAAACGGCTGTGTGTACGCTTTAATGACGGGAAAAAAACGTGCGTGCTCAGAAGCAGGTTATGAGACCGGAGCGCTTGTTCTGGTAAAACTAGCGTTCTGAATGGAGATAGAACATTTGTCACGCTGTAACGGACTGAAGAGCACGAGGCTGAAAAGCGCGAATCGTCCCTCACCAAACTTTACTAACACGAGGATCAGCAAATGCAGCCCAAAGGGTTGCGCCATCTGAATGGAACTTCCCCTTTATAGTGCCGTTGTACGTGTTGTCGAACGTGTTGTATGTCACCGCGCTTTGCTCGAGCATTTTTTTCACGATCGTATGTAGGCAAGGCAGGCTTGAGAAGAATCGCGTCGAGAAAAACGTCGTTTTTTTCAATGACATTAAAAACGGCCGTGTGTACGCGGCATAACAGTTTTCATGTCCTAAGTGACAGATAGGAGGAAGTAAGTTTTCTATAGGAGACACTGGAGGATGAGGTAAGCCAGCTCTTTTGTGCAACATAGGTACATAAATAGTATATTGGTATATAGGGATGCTGGAATTTAGAAAAAAAAAAGCTGAACCTAGCCTTTAATTCACTATAAAAATCAGCAAAGCATATATTTTGTCCAGAATAGCTTGTCCTAAGAATGGGAAAGACACACATAAGGAGAGTAAAGAGTGCTGCGCACCCCGATATATATAATGGCATGGAAACTTTCCCCAGTGGGGTTTTTTAGCAGTGAAAATTCCAACAATTGCAGAGATATATATTAAAAAGATTTATTATATATGTACATTAAGACAAGGTCATGACAATAAAAATTAGAGTCTCCAGTCACAAGAATAAATTACATACACACAGTTACAAACACAACATTGCAAATACAGTTGTAAGGCAGGGACATCTGTATATGTTGAATTACTGACGTGTTTCGATCCCTAATGCGGGATCTTCTTCAGAGGATTTATAGTTTGCTGTAAAAGGTTAAGTAGTGAGTTTAAATTCTATACCTAGGTGTATGCCCAATGGTTAGAAAACAAAGTATATAATTACCAATCAACTGTGTTGTTTTGAGAGCAATATTCATGACTGAAGTTCCACTAAGTTTGTTTCAAAGAGATCCCAGTGTTCTCCCAGCCACTAAACCTCCCAGACCGCAACGCCGCCGATCCATATGCGACTTGCAGAGAGTCATGCTGAGGAAAAAGGCACCCCAGGGGGGCGCGCGCGAAGGGACGAACGACACCTATGGTGAGGCATCAAGGACATTATTATAGGATGCATTGTTGTTGCTTCCATACAAATTATATTGGTTTAAGGTATTATATGGATGGACCAACGGTATACAAAAATGTGCCCTAAAGTTTGTATATATTATATATTGCAATATAGTGACTGCAACTAATTTATTAGGTGAATTAGTGTGTTCTAAAGCAGAGAAGTAACAATGAATAAGAGTGTATGTAGGAAAGTTATGCCATGAGGTTATTGTGTAGGGGGTGCAAATGATGTGTGCTGAGTGGTGTAGGGGATGAGAAAAGGAAAGTGAGGAAGATCAAAAAAACTGAAAAGGAAAGGTGAAATGTGAAGTGAAAGGAAATGTGAAGAGGTGCAAGGAGTATGTGGGAGAAAAACCTGAAGTGAATGGATGGAGGTGTGGGAAAAGTGTAGTGACTGTTGAAAAGAAACAATGATGAAAGATGATCCGAAGGGCAAAAAATGGGATAGATGTGATAAAGTGTGAATTGAAATGTGTTGGATGTGATGGACGTGAGAAGGTGTATTGCACAATCAAGCTCTGACAATGTCAAAAGAAAATTCCGTTTGGTGCTGGAAAGTCCCAGGCCAATTGTAGATGCCAAGGGAAAAGACCAGCACCAACGGAAGGGTTATAAGATTTGGGATAAAATATTGTCAATGTATCATTTATTGGACCCAGGGAATGTATCCTTGGGATCAAACTAAAAGAGCAAAAGGGCAACCAGTCTAAGCAAGACTGGTATACTTACATTTGAGGACTGTATGGTCATCCATAGAGAGGAGCTAGGGATCATCATCAGATCCGCATAGCTCCTGTATACTATAAGTGTTACCCTCGATTGGGGAGATGTCCCAGAATGCCCAACAAGTGCCACGCCTCCATCCGCGCGCCGCCCCTCGAGGGTGACTGTGCCGCGAATGGCGGCCTCCCCACATGGCTCCCTCGGCGTTCCGGAAGGACAATTGTTCCCGCCCACTGGCGTCACCTCCCCCGTAAACACGTGACGTCCTGACATCACAGCACGCGCGGACGGCATGTAGACGTCCGGAGGGGATCAGTGACGCCGCTGGCAGGGAGGGACACCCCATCAGGTGGGTGGAAGAGACTCCGCCGCCTTGGAGCATGATAGGAGCACAGGGCCCTGTGCTCCTCCCCCCTGCCAGGAAGTCACACCGGTGGGCGGCGCTCACACTCAATGACAGACAGCAGCCGAGGGAACCCAAAGGGAATCTCAAAAGAAACAAATATGGAGGAAAAAATTATAGAATTATCACAATGTGCATACATGTGCGATTTGCATACGCACTATAGTATGAACATAATGAATTGTGCTTGTACATCGGCATTGTGGTAATGGTATGTAGCGTGGTCTCTAAATTTATGTGGAACACCCAGGTGTGGAAGTACAGGGATAGTGGACCACTTGTGTTCGTGGAGGATTGGATGGTGTAATAATCTCCTTGGCCTCTGGGTGGCGGGGTACCTGGAGGCTCAAGGTAGATTTGCCATGATGGTGCCACCCTTTTTGTCCCTTTCCGGAGATGGTGCGGCGAGGGCGGGGAACCCGCCGTGGTGTCGATGGGAGGAGATAAAAGGGGGAGACGCCCTAACCACGAGGTTCTTCCGGAGGATCTTCTTCACGCGCCCAGGCACCTTAGGCCTGGGTGCGGGCGGTTCCGGATTCCGGCCCAGGCGCCCTAGGCCTGACCGGAATGGAGTCGGAGTCCATCCCAGGCACCTTCAGCCTGGGGTGAGGTACTGAACTAGGAGGCCTGGGGTCCAGTGACTTCGACTGGATCCTGCAAGGGTGGAGACGTCCGAGGGTCCCTGAGGTGGATGGGGGCCCATGCCTGAGGTGAGGAGGCCGGGGAGGTTACCCGTCCGGAGAGTCTGGAGCAGCATCAACCCAGTGACGGATGGGCCTCTGGTAACTCCCTTGGAGGGACATCTTCCCCTGACAGGGGCCGCAGCGCAGCGAAGGTACTCCTATCTATGTACTCTTGAATCGCTGGTAGAGACTCCCAGATTCTAAGTCTTTTCTAGCTGAATGCTATAGTAACCGCTGGCGAGATCGCAGTGGTTTAGTTAATAACCAGGATAGTGCCTCGACCTGCTCACCCCCGTATCAAAATGTTATCAAGTCGCAACCAGTTGGCTACTGAAGCACTGTTTATTGTGAGATGTACAATAAAGCAAGAGTTGGACTGTGATCGGTGTGTGAAACTCTGGTTAATGGGAGCAGAGGGAAGTGTTGACACAGCAGGACTATTCTATAACAGAACACATAGGCCCGAGGAAATATCTGGTGCTGGCCTTCACCTCACCCACAGCTATGGGGAGGACATGGGCCGTAGCGCATCTCACCCTGTCGTGTGACATACCCCTAGACAAAGGAGATGGGGTGAGGCCGCTACACGTATATAGTTGTATGAAATATAAATATATTCACTAGAGCTATGGGTTGGTGGTTGAAAGTTCAAAAGCTGTCATAGAGGCATATGGACAATCAAATAATAAAATTTTGATGAAAAACGTATTTGTGTATATATGGTTTTCTTGGCTAGGACAGTACTTGATTTCCAAAGGGGAGTGGGTTTGAGTTGTAACCCAGTCCACCTATAGAGGATTAAACAGACTATCCTAACATATTAATAACCTTGAAAGTTGCTCATGGTGTACTAAATGTCATAAAATGCCTAAGTGGGACAACAAGAAAACCATCAACACTGTATAGCTTAAGTGCTTCACTATTGTGTGTCAGGGGGGACAGGTGTTTAACCACCCAGAAGAGTATAAGAATGGGAAAGACACACATAAGGAGAGTAAGAGTGCTGCGCACCCCGATATATATAATGGCATGGAAACTTTCCCCAGTGGGGTTTTTTAGCAGCGAAAATTCCAACAATTGCAGAGATATAGATTAAAAAAAATTATTATATATGTACATTAAGACAAGGTCATGACAATAAAAATGAGAGTCTCCAGTCACAAGAATAAATTGCATACACACAGTTACAAACACAACATTGCAAATACAGTTGTACATGGCAAAGACATCTGTATATGTTGAATGGCTGACGCGTTTCGATCCCTAATGCAGGATCTTCTTCAGAGGATTTATAGTTTGCTGTAAAAGGTTAAGTAGTGAGTTTAAATTCTATACCTAGGTGTATGCCAAATGGTTAGAAAACAAAGTATATAATTACCAATCAACTGTGTTGTTTGAAAGCAATATTCATGACTGGAGTTCCACTAAGTTTGTTTCAAAGCTTGGATCAGAACAATGTTGCAATGATGAGGTCAATATAAAAAAGACTGTGTGGAACTAAATGGCAAACGCTGGTCTGCTATTCAGTAATTTTCACTTTGCAAGTTTCGATAGCAGGTTTATTCTAGCAGGTTTATTCTCTTGGCTCATACCAGGAGCTGATTTTCTTGATTATGTTATTCATTTCCTAATGCCAGTGCCCACCAGAGGAGCCATCAGAACGTTAGTTCGATCAGCATCCGCCTCTTCGCCATGCAGGGGGTATGTTTGAATATGTCAGAATTGTATCTACTGCTATGCCAGTACTCAAAGACAAGTCTACCCACACATTAACTTAATTATTTGTTCATGCAAAACTTTAAGTTCAAATTCTCCTGTTGTCTTGCGTTATAGACAGGGGAGTCACTTGGCTTTATTTTTAGCTGCTGTTGATTTGACTTTCGAAAGCAAAGAGTTCACTAATGAAAATGTTGGTTAAAACTTATTGCAGATTCAAGACACTTGGAGCTTGCACTTTAAATTAATACATTTAATTGAAATAAGCCATGTATACTATACTTTGCTATTGTATTTTTGGCATTGAATAGGTTTAAATCACTTTTCAGCCACTCTGGACTGTAACAAAGATGTTAGAATCACTTAGACCCCTTTCACACTGGGGCCTTTTTCAGGCGCTTTTGGGCTAAAAATAGCACCTGTAAAGCACCTGAAAAATGCATCCCCCTACAGCCCAAGTGTTAGCGCCCGAGTGCTTTCACACTGGGGTGGTGCGCTTGCAGGACGTTAGAAAAAGTCCTGCAAGCAGCATCTTTTGGGCGGTGCGGAAGTGCTGTATACACCGCACCTCCACTGCCCCAGCCATTGAAATCAATGGGCACAGCTGCCGAAGCACCTGCAAATCGCTGCAGCAGCGACGCTTTGTGTATGCTTTTAACCCTTTTTTCGGCGGCTAGCAGGGGTTAAAAGTGCTCAGCTAGCGGCTGAAAAAGGGCCACTATAACAGCGGTAAAGCGCTGCTAAAATTGGCGGTGCTTTACCGCTAACACCCCCCCCCCCCCCCGCCCCAGTGTGAAAGTAGCCTTAAAGTGTTTATTTTCTAAAAATACTAATTTTTCCTTTACAATCATGTCATTCTTGTCTGCTCAGTGTACTGGTTTTGCACAGAGCAGCCCCGATCCTCCTCTTTTCAGGTCCCCCGCTGGTGCTCTGGGCCCCTCCCCCCTGCCAAATGTCCCATGGGAAGCCATTTGCTATGGGGGCACTCATGCGTGCTTGCTCCTGAGCCCCACTCTTTGTGTCCATAAGACACAGAGAGCGTGGCTCAGCCCTGCCCCCCGCTCCATCCTCACTGGTTGTGATTGACAGCAGCAGGAGCCAGTGTGAGAAACCCAGGAGAGCCGCTGCTCTCATGCACATCGCAGAATCAAGATTGGGCTTAGCTAAGTCTTATAAGGGGAGCTGCACACTGAAGGTTTTTTACCTTCATGCATAGATTTCATGAAGGCAAAAAACCTTCAGGCTTTAGAACCACTTTAATTTGTAGTTAGTTCTTTATTACCTTAATTGTGCATATAATTCAAATTAAGCTTCATGTTTTTTAATTGCATTTATCTTGTTTCTTTATGTAATAAATAGTGCACCCATTCATTAAATGGGCTGAATACCGAAGGGTGTACTGGTAGAGTGGCAGCAAGTGCTAAGGTGCAGTGGTAAGAGGTGCTGGGAATGGGTAAGGGAGCATGTGATCCAGCAAGTGAGAGGTACTCCCACTAGGAGTGTGACAAAACTGCTTCCCTTGAAGTTAAATCACTGCAGCATTGTCACCCTCGGCATCTAGGACTGCACGCTTGCATAGGTTGCAGAGAAGGGTTAATTAAGGTTGTCACCACCCATCTCTTCCCCCGTGTAATGAAAGCGCTGCTGATTTTGCTTAAAGTATAGAGCTACCATGACTCTTCTAGGTCAGAAGGAAGTCACATAGGGTTTCCCTAGAGATGACATCCCAGGGGCAAATAGGACCTAGAACCAGGTAAGTAAAAAAGATTGTACACAGGGGATAGGAAGCTTTTAGGGGGGGAAAAGGTTTGTCCATAGAGAGACTTTAAGCTCTCCTTTAGGTAACGGCGCTATAAGGTGCCAGATCGTACTTTTACCTAGTCACCCTTTTGACAGCTCTGTCTGATCTCACTTTTCTATGCAAATACTAAGTCTCTGATTGTACAGTATAAGGCAGACCCTACTTCTAACTTGAAAGTGCTCAGGTCTAACAGCAGGTTACAGAGCACTGTCATGCAGGTGATGGGTGAAATATTTTGGGGAGGCTTTGACAAAGCTATCAATAGGGTAATAGTTGTATAATGTACAATAAAACCTGTGTGTCTTCCTGACATATACAATTTTAATTTTAGATTCAGTGACATCATCACTGGGTACTTCTGTATGCAAAGCAGGCAGATGATGGCAGATGGAAAGGGCTGGCAGAGTGCTATATGCAACTTCCTGACAACCTCATAGCAACCCTTCATCAGTACCCCTCTGAAGAGCCTGCAGCAATAATACAAGCAGGAGTTCATGTGAAGTGTAGCACGGTGGAGGATAATGTAGCTTAGGCACTGAATGCTCTCCTGCAGTCTCCACTGATGTAATCCTGATGTAGCTTTCTATAGAAAACCCTGTTTCTATAGCTTTATCAGGCACCCATAGTTTGTCTTGCAGGTTTTTTGAAACCCTAGATCAGGGATCTCCAAACTTTTCAAACAAAGGGCCAGTTTACTGTCCTTCAGACTTTAGGGGGGCCAGATTGTGGCCAGTGGGGGTAGAAAATGGCCCAGCATCAATGAGAATAAACATGGTCTCAAGGTTGGTGGTAAGGAGGAGGAGTCCCCCATCATTGGTATTGGTGGGAGTAATGGTACTCCTTTATTGGTATCAGTGAAATAAAGAGTGCCCCATTGTTGGTGTCAGTGGGAGGAATTGTGCCTCTTATCATTAAGAGGAATAGTGCCCCAAGGCCCGGATAAAGGCTAGCAAAGGGCCGCAGTTTGGAGACCCCTGTGCTAGTAGATCTCTTGGATGACAGCAGAAGTAGGGAAAATTGGGAACTCTTTTATTTGCACACTTTCTTGACTTGGCTAAATATATTAAAATGAGGTATGGATTTTAATGTTCACTTACTCTGTAAATCATACTGACACATATTTAATAAGCGTAATATAGTGATGATGGGTCTAAAATTAAGATATTATGTACCGTAGCATTGTGTGTCTTTTGCCTTACATAATGCCATAAGTGGGCTGCATGTCTGACTTGCATCTCAGCTGTGAAGCACAAAGGAATTTTTACCCAAGTCTCTGGTCACAGTATATATTTTCTTCCTTTAATGGATTATTTTTAAAGTGCTAAATTAAAGCTATATTTTATTTAAATTCTGCCTTCAGGTTGACTGGGCGCTTTGTTCCTGGCAATTTTTCACTTTGTTGTGCAACAGTAGGAGCAAATCTGCACTATGCAGCAATTTAGCTAAAAGCTGTCTCCGCTCCTCTCTCTTTATCCAGAGCAGTCAAGCATGACATCCTCCCTTTATGCTGTACCAACATCTGTCATGAATAGGGTACTTTACACCCACTGTGTTAGAACTGGTGAAAGGACTAACATTGTAAATGCACAGATTAATGGAAAAAAA
The DNA here is from genome assembly GCA_029206835.1 of Rana muscosa. NCBI lineage: Eukaryota > Metazoa > Chordata > Amphibia > Anura > Ranidae > Rana > Rana muscosa. Next base: position 125,469,213 of record CM055127.1, on the reverse strand, counting down.
TTACATGCTCATGGCTATTAGAGGGACTGAAATTATTGTTAACAAATGTGTTTATGCCTTTGACTGGACCCCCTTGCATACATGTCTACACAATAGGATGATGAGACTGAACAGTAACAGGATATAAATAAAAAAAGTGAAAGAAAAAAAGCTTTCAGAGATCTAAATTAGACCTAAACTCAAATGGTACCTTTCAGTTGTGTAATAATCTTGCTGAAATTAATTAATAAACAGGAATAGGAAGGCTGGAAACCTCTTCTAGATCTTTCATAGAGAAAGTGTTGCTCTAGGCTCCCCCTGTGATGGTTGCATGACCAAAAGCCTAATCCTTTGGTCATAGAATCTCAGTGATGGGCAGTTTAGAGTTGCTGATTTCCAGTAAAGAATTATTGGACACATGCTTAGTATTTTCATCATGTGAGCATCACATAAGGTGAGAAAATGGAGCAACGTCTTGGAAATCTTTTGGAAAGCCTTGCCAGAACAGCGCAGACTGTTATAGCTGCAAAGAAGGTGAGGCAAGACCTTATGAATGCTAATGGTTTTGTATTGGGATGTCCAACAAGATCTTGTAGGTGTGATGATCAGGTGTTCACAAACTTTTGAACATCTATTATATCAGTGGCATCACCCTGACTTATTATTTTATGAATGCTAATTTCAGGCAGATGCCTACGCTTCATGCAGATGTTGGTGGAGCCGAGGGCTGTACATCAGTAAACAGTTCTATATGTGTACAAAGAAATGAATGTCTTTCTTGGAGAACCTCTATAAAATGCATGTTTATTGACTTAACAGAGCTGTGACCCCTCTCTTGGCTTTAATAATAATAATGGGTACACACAAGTAGAGTTTTGTTAACAACTGACCGAAATTAGAATGAGCAGGATGGAAATTTTTCTGGGAAAAATTGTACAAATTGTAACGAGACCTGTTTGATATGCATGGGATTCCATTCAAAAAGCAAGTGTAGACAAAATGATGAGACTTTTGAGCTCTGGTTCACACTGATGCGATGCGGGAAACGCACAAGATGCGCTGCGTTTCCCCGCATTGCACTGCAAAGCAATCACATGGTGTCCATGTGACCTGCTGTGGGTGTCAATGTTAGATTACCGACACCCAGAAACAGATCACAAAATGCAGTGCGATTGCCAGAATCTCATCGCATGGGTGTGAACACCCATGCGATGTGATTCAGGTGCTGGAAAAAAAAAGGTCCTGCACCATTTTGGTGCGGATGTGATGGAATTTGAGCCATACAAAATGTATGGCTCAATTTGCACTGCACAGGCATCGCATGTGATGTGCTCATCAATGCAGTGTGATTCCTATGCAAATCACATGCGGTGTTCCGCACGCACCATTGTGAACCTAGGCTGAATTAAATTACTTGACGGGAAGAATGCCCAGATGAACAATTTCAACATGAATGTATGAGCAAAGTTCTACGTGTGTGTGTGTGTGTACCCAGTTTAAAGCAGTATTAACCCCAAAAGCAAGCTTTTATTATATTGAAGCTTACCAATTCTTAGATGTGATGGCTGCAAGTAAGTCTGTTGTTTTTCAACAGAAAAGATTTCTTGAAATTACAGGAATGAGGCAGACCACGAAACACTGACAGGGGTGCTTAAAACAATCAGCTTTTATGCATTCTGTCTGTAACTGCAGCTCCCTCTCCTCTGCTTTTTGAGTCTTGTGAAAAAACATTTTCGTCTCTGAATTTTACAAGGCTTTACAGGACAAATGGCTGCAGATAAACCAGTACAACAAATGTAGGAGGATTTGTTTCACTTCTGTGTATCACCTGAGACCTGAGGCCAGTCACTTCACTGGGTATAGAAAAGGGTTTACAACCACTTTAAGTCTTCACCCTGGGCTATCCTTACTTGTTTCAGGAGCAGTGTCAGAAAATGAGAGACCTTCTAACTAATGGCACCTCGGATGAAGAGAACCTAGAGGCTAAAATTGAGAAGCGCAAGAAGGAGCTTGAGAGGAATCGGGCCAGACTGCAGACTCTACAGAGTGTCCGGTAAATGAGGCTTTCTGAAAAGGGGATTTTCTTTTAAAAAGAAATGTCCCATCTGCATCTAAACTTCCCAGGTATTAAAGGAGTAGTAAAGTTACATGTTTTTTCACCTTAATGCATCCTATGCATTAAGGTGAAAAAACATTGGACAATACCGCCCCCCCCCCCCCCCCCGAGCCCCCGTTTTTCTTACCTGGCCCCTCGAAAGTCCCATGCTCGTCCCCGTCATCCTCTTCGTTTTTCTGCCTGGCCGCCGATTGGCTACACTGGATAGATTGAAAGCAGCGCAGCCATTGGCTGGCGCTGCTGTCAATCGCATCCAATGACGCGGCACGCCGGGGGGCGGGGCCGAGTGATACAGTCGGCGGCTATGGCCGCCGCTGTATCACGGGAGCGCGCCCGCAATCACTCCACACCATGCGAGCTCACTCGCATTAAGGTGTGGAGTCCTTGCGGGGAGGAGCCAAGACAGCCGCCGAGGGACCCCAGAAGACCAGGATCGGGGCCACTGTGTGCAAAACGAGCTGCACAGTGGAGGTAAGTATAACATGTTTGTTATTTTTAAGCAAAAAAAAAAAAAGCTTTAGTGCTCCTTTAATATTAATATGACTTATTGTTGGGAAAGTGGATGGTATTAAAGGAAACCTATAGCAAGAAAAACATGTTGGTTGTCACTACTGACCAGTTCTGCAGAAAAAGCCTGGCTGTCATGCTCACCCTCTGGCTTCAGTACTTTTTACAGTCAGTGGCCCAGATGTAATTAAGGACTACAGATTTTTTTCTCTTTTTTTCCTGATATGTGTACTTAACCTCTTGCCACCCACAAAATGCATATGTTTACTGGCAAAGTGGGTATACTTTTATGCCCACTCGGAGCACATATGCATCCATGGACAACCAAGGTTTCTGTGCTGTGGGCGCACAGTGCCCAAGCTGTCGTAGAAAGTTTGCGGGTCTCTTGTTATGATCAGAACCTGGTGGGACAAGCCCTAATCATGTGACTACTGTGACAGCCAATCACAGTGGACCAAAACCCAAACACTATATGAAGGGGTAAAGATACAGCTTCAGCCTGAACGCCTCTTGGCTGTGCTAGAGGGGCATAGCCAGTAGGAGTTCAGGCTGTATCTGTATCTTTACCTCTCTATATAGTGGCTGAGTTCCGGTGTGCAGCGTTTCCACCTTCTGTCTTTCGATCTGTTCCAGCTAGCCTGGATGAACTTGTTTGAACGTCGGCTACCGATCTGTACATCCAACAGCAGGGGAAAGTTTTGCAGTGCTTTGAGCGGCACTCCAAGTTTTTGTATATGGGCCACAGTGGTCACATGATCAGAAAGTCCCTTTTCTCTTACCGTCCATGGACTGACACAGCCTCTTAACCACTTAAGCCCCGGACCATTTCGGGCCATTAGGACCAGGCCTGTTTTTGGGATTCGGCACTGCGCTGCTTTAACTGTAAATTGTGCGGACATGCAATGTTGTACCCAAATGAAATTTGCGTCCTTTTCTTCCCACAAATAGAGCTTTCTTTTAATGGTATTTGATTGCCTCTGCGATTTTTATTTTTTGCGATATAAACGGAAAAAGACCGAAAATTTTGAAAAAAAATGATATTTTCTACTTTTTGTTATAAGAAAAATCGAATAAACTCAATTTTAGTCAGACATTTAGGCCAAAATGTATTCAGCCACATGTCTTTAGTAAAAAAAATGTCAATAAACGTATATTTATTGGTTTGCGCAAAAGTTATAGCGTTTACAAACTAGGGTACATTTTCTGAAATTTACACAGCTTTAAATTTATGACTGCCTATCTCATTTCTTGAGGTGCTAAAATGGCAGGGCAGTACAAAACCCCCCCAAATGACCCCATTTTGGAAAGTAGACACCCCAAGGAAATTGCTGAGAGGCATGTTGAGCCCATTGAATATTTTTTTTTTTTGTCCCAAGTGATTGAATAATGACAAAAAAAAAAAAAAAAAAAAAAAAATTACAAAAAGTTGTCACTAAATGATATATTGCTCACACATGCCATGGTTATATGTGGAATTGCACCCCAAAATACATTTTGCTGCTTCTCCTGAGTACGGGGATACCACATGTGTGGGACTTTTTAGGAGCCTGGCCACGTACGGGACCCCGGAAACCAAGCACCGCCTTCAGGATTTCTAAGGGCGCAAATTTTTGATTTCATTCCTCACTACCTATCACAGTTTCGAAGGCCATAAAATGCCAAAATAGCACAAAACCCCCCCAAATGACCCCATTTTAGAAAGTAGACACCCCAAGGAAATTGCTGAGAGGCCTGTTGAGCCCGTTGAATATTTTTTTTTTTTGTCCCAAGTGATTGAATAATGACAAAAAATAAAAATAAAAAATAAATTACAAAAAGTTGTCACTAAATGATATATTGCTCACACATGCCATGGTTATATGTGGAATTGCACCCCAAAATACATTTTGCTGCTTCTCCTGAGTACAGGGATACCACATGTGTGGGACTTTTTAGGAGCCTAGCCACGTACGGGACCCCGAAAACCAAGCACCGCCTTCAGGATTTCTAGGCACAAATTTTTGATTTCACTCCTCACTACCTATCACAGTTTCTAAGGCCATAAAATGCCAAAATAGCACAAAACCCCCCCAAATGACCCCATTTTGGAAAGTAGACACCCCAAGCTATTTGCTGAGGAGGCATGGTGAGTATTTTACAGCTCTCATTTGTTTTTGAAAATGAAGAAAGAAAAATTTTTTTTTTTTTTTTTTCAATTTTCAAAACTTTGTGACAAAAAGCGAGATCTGCAAAATACTCACAATACCTCTCAGCAAATAGCTTGGGGTGTCTACTTTCCAAAATGGGGTCATTTGGGGGGGTTTTGTGCCATCTGGGCATTCCATGGCCTCCGAAACTGTGATAGGCAGTGAGAAGTAAAATCAAAAATTTACACCCTTAGAAAGCCTGAAGGCGGTGCTTTGTTTTTGGGGTCCCGTACGCGGCTAGGCTCCCAAAAAGTCTCACACATGTGGTATCCCTGTACTCAGGAGAAGCAACAGAATTTATTTTGGGGTGTAATTCCACATATGCCCATGGCATGTTTGAGCAATATATCATTTAGTGACAACTTTGTGCAAAAAAAAAATTAAAAAAAAAAAATTGTCTTTTTTCCGCAACTTGTGTCAACATATAAAATATTCCATGGACTCGACATGCCTCTCAGTATATAGCTTGGGGTGTCTACTTTCCAAAATGGGGTCATTTGGGGGGGTTTTGAACTGTTCTGGCATTTTATACACAACATTAGGAAGCTTACATCCACTCTTCTAACCACTTGCAGACAAAGCCCTTTTTGACACTTTTTGTTTACATGAAAACATATTTTTTTTTTGCAAGAAAATTATGTTGAACCCCCAAACATTATATATATTTTTAAAGCAAAGGCCCTACAGATTAAAATGGTGGGTGTTGCATTTTTTTTTTCTACACAGTATTTGCGCAGCGATTTTTCAAACGCATTTTTTGGGGAAAAAATACACTTTTTTTAATTTTAATGCACTAAAACACACTATATTGCCCAAATGTTTGATGAAATAATAAAGATGATCTTAGGCCGAGTACATAGATACCAAACACGACATGCTTTAAAATTTCGCACAAACGCGCATTGGCGACAAACTACATACATTTTTAAAAGCCTTTAAAAGCCTTTACAGATTACCCCGTTAGATTTACAGAGGAGGTCTACTGCTAAAATGACTGCCCTCGATCTGACCTTCGCGGTGATACCTCACATGCATGGTGCAATTGCTGTTTACATATGACGCCAGACCGACGCTTGCGTTCGCCATTGGGCAAGAGCAGGGCAGGACAGGGGTGCTTTTTTTTTTTTTTTTTTTTTTTTTATTATTAATTTTGCTTTTTTATTTTATTTTTAAATTGTTCCTTACATATATTTTTTTTTTTATAATTTTTATTGTTATCTCAGGGAATGTAAATATCCCCTATGATAGCAATAGGTAGTGACAGGTACTCTTTTTTTGAAAAAACTGGGGTCTTCTAGACCCTAGATCTTTCCTCTGCCCTCAAAGCATCTGACCACACCAAGATCGGTGTGATAAAATGCTTTCCCAATTTCCCAATGGCGCTTTTTATATCCGGGGGGGGGACATTCCCTCCCACTGCTTGTAAAAGCAGTCCAGAGGCTAATTAGCCGCTGTGATTGCTTTTACATGAAAGCCGGCCGCTGGCTGAAAAGAATGATACCAAGATGATGCCTAAACCCGCAGGCATCAATCTGGTATAACCATTCAAAGTCCAGCAACATACCAGTACGTTGCTGGTCCTTGTTGGACATGTATTGTAATCTTTTTTTTTCATGCAGCCTGTTGGCTGAACGAAAAAAGAGATTGATTGGTGGGTATGCCCACCATTAGAATACCGCCCTTCATCCACCCACTTCTAATGATGGGCATACATGCACCATTTATATATGCCGAAGCATGGGGGCATCCTCCCGCAAAAAAGTTATGCCGCACACACATGGTCAAACGTTTCCACGGGCAAGCCTCCGTCGGAATTTCGACCGTATGTATGCGGCATTAGGAGCAAAATTGCTCCTCCGCCCTGCTGCCCCCATGCTTCGGCATATATGCTTTTTTTTTTTTAACTGTGGTGGTGAAATCACCTCCTACAGCACTGGAGTCGCAGGGATCAGGCCTGTCTCTGCGAACGCTGCAGTTATGTGTGTTGTGTTTTGTAAGTGACAGTGATCGATCGATACTGCACTTGGGTGGCCTGGGCTGGACGGAGGGGCAAAACGCAGGTGCTAGCAGGTATCTGGGCTGATCCCGCTAACACTGCGTTTTTGGGAACCCTAAACCGCTGGTATAGATCTGATCAGATCAGATATTGATCTGTTCAGATACTATACCACTAAGGGGGGTGTATGCTTTACGCGTGGGTGTTAGCGTTACTGGCACTAACCTGACGCTGCCTGGGGTGTGACGCAGACCCTCTCTGACGCTAAAACCTAATTGATATCACCCACCGGGCGATCAGGGGGTTAAACCTTTATTGGGTTATATACGGCGGGTGCCCTGACACTATAAAAAGCAAACTAACTAACCAGCGTCACCCGTAACACTTATATGGTGATCACTGGTGAAAGGGTTAACTAGGGGCAATTAGGGGGTTAAAACCTTTATTAGATCATATTTGGGGGTACCTGACGCTATAAAAACCTGCGGCGAACCTAAAAAAAATGACTGGCTACCGATTGGCATCACCGACACGAAGACAGCGATCAGAAAAACGATCGCTTAGTGACAGTGGTGATAGGGGGTGAAAGGGTTACCTGGGGGGCGATCAAGGGGGTTAAACCTTTATTAGATAATATATTGGGGTACCCGACGCTATAAAAACCTGCGGCGAACCTAAAAAAAATTACTGGCTACCGATCGCCATCACTGATGCTAAGACAGCCATCAGAAAAATGATCGCATAGCGACAGCGGTGATAGGGGGTGAAAGGGTTACCTGGGGGGCGATCAAGGGGGTTTAACCTTTATTAGATAATATATTGGGGTACCTGACGCTATAAAAACCTGCGGCGAACCTAAAAAAAATTACTGGCTACCGATCGCCATCACTGATGCTAAGACAGCATCAGAAAAACGATCGATTAGCGACAGCGGTGATAGGGGGTGAAAGGGTTACCTGGGGGGCGATCAAGGGGGTTAAACCTTTATTAGATAATATATTGGGGTACCCGACGCTATAAAAACCTGCGGCGAACCTAAAAAAAATTACTGGCTACCGATCGCCATCACTGATGCTAAGACAGCCATCAGAAAAATGATCGCATAGCGACAGCGGTGATAGGGGGTGAAAGGGTTACCTGGGGGGCGATCAAGGGGGTTTAACCTTTATTAGATAATATATTGGGGTACCTGACGCTATAAAAACCTGCGGCGAACCTAAAAAAAATTACTGGCTACCGATCGCCATCACTGATGCTAAGACAGCATCAGAAAAACGATCGATTAGCGACAGCGGTGATAGGGGGTGAAAGGGTTACCTGGGGGGCGATCAAGGGGGTTGAACCTTTATTAGATAATATATTGGGGTACCCGACGCTATAAAAACCTGCGGCGAACCTAAAAAAAATTACTGGCTACCGATCGCCATCACTGATGCTAAGACAGCCATCAGAAAAATGATCGCATAGCGACAGCGGTGATAGGGGGTGAAAGGGTTACCTGGGGGGCGATCAAGGGGGTTTAACCTTTATTAGATAATATATTGGGGTACCTGACGCTATAAAAACCTGCGGCGAACCTAAAAAAAATTACTGGCTACCGATCGCCATCACTGATGCTAAGACAGCATCAGAAAAACGATCGATTAGCGACAGCGGTGATAGGGGGTGAAAGGGTTACCTGGGGGGCGATCAAGGGGGTTGAACCTTTATTAGATAATATATTGGGGTACCCGACGCTATAAAAACCTGCGGCGAACCTAAAAAAAATTACTGGCTACCGATCGCCATCACTGATGCTAAGACAGCCATCAGAAAAATGATCGCATAGCGACAGCGGTGATAGGGGGTGAAAGGGTTATCTGGGGGGTGATCAGGGGGTTAAACCTTTATTAGGGGGGGTTAGGGGGCTACACTGGACCTAAAACTAAACTTTAGTGACACTTTCACAGTCACAAATGTCACTGATTGCAGTGATCACTAAATAAATGGTCACTGCAATCAGTGACACTGTGACTGGGGGCTGGGGGGTGATCTGGGGGGTGATCTGGGGGGGTCTGGGGGTCCTGGGGGGGGCGATTAGTGTTCCTATGTGTCCTGGTGTCAGTGTAGTGTTGTGCTCACTGACCTGATGTCTTCTCTTGTACGGCGCTCGGTATATGTGAGCGCCGCACAGGAGATGACATCACTTCCTCCTGCCTCCTCTGTCTGAAACAGACAGAGGAGGCATTTCCATTCGCCGGGAGCGATCGCGAGGGGGGGGGCCGGAATCGAAAGGCCGCCCCCTCATCTGGGATCGCTCCCGGTGAAGTAACGACCGCTCACGGCACAGAAGGGGGGTCCGGATGGACCCCCCAACTGTACAAAGGCAGTCACGTAGATCTACGTGATTCTGCCTGTCCGTGCCATTCTGCCGACGTAAATCGGCGGTGGGCGGTCGTTAAGTGGTTAATGTTTGACAAGTGTATTTATGTCCCTGCTTGCAGGAGAGAACTAGGCAGAATGTTATAACATACATTCTAAAGACCAGCGCTGAACAGCCCCGCCCAGGGGGCGGTCCCTCTGGACATAACCCACCCACCTGCACCCAGCAGCCCTCAGTTTTTTTTCTGCCTAGCTGAAGGAGAGGACGTGGCTCGCTTCGGAGCCAGTCTCCTGAAGAAGAATTTTTTATTCCTTTTGGAATTTTATTATTTTATTTTTTGATCTTCTATCAATTGTCGGCTGGGCAACAGGTTAGGTACATTGGATATCCTCGTAGTCTTCCCAGTCCAACCATCGAGCGTGCTGAATCCTCGCTCCGGCGTGCGACTCAGTTCACGACATGCCCCATGACTCCAGGGGTGGCCGGTGGGCTTTTATGCTCCGCGGTCTGCTAAGATTGAACAGTGCCTGCTGTCTCTTTTCGCGGTGGACCGGGCCGACAGCTACTCAGTACCAAACTGTGATAGGTCTGTCAGGAACACACCAGTAGGTCCTTCCGGACCGGGTAAGTAGTATCTCCTGCCTCAGCAGGTGAGTACATGCTGTGTGTTCTTGTGTGTGGGATTTTCCCTGTCTCCCCCTGTTTGTTACTCTCTGTCACCATGCTGGCGCTGTGCTGTCTGGGGGTGCCTGCGGGGTCACTCTGTCCCGGGGGGGAGGCTCATGGGTATCTGCACTGGGGAATGTGTGTTTTTGGGCCTGTGCGCCGTTCGGCACCATGTTTTTCTGTCACTCTGTGTTTTTAAACTGGTGTGCATGGCGGCCATCTTGCCGTGGTTCGTTATGGCGCAGTTACAGTTGCGGTGGCCATTTTCTTGGAGCCGCGCGCGTTTTTTCTACTGTTTGGCCTCTATCGCTGCCGGAATGCCGCGGTTCTCCTCACATTCTCCTCACTGCTCATTCACGCTGTACAGCGCAGCACAGGCAGCGGAACCGAGCGGTCCCCACTGGGTCGGTGAGTCCCCTGGGTAACCTCCCACAGCCAGCACAGCCAGAGAGGTGGACTTTGTACAAAAGTCTCCGAGAAGTGGCGAGTTATGGAGTCTGGTTTACCTGCTTCCCCATTCATGTCACAACAGTCAGGGCTAATGCACCTGCAGTCCCTATGGATCAGTTGTCGGCAGTCCTGGACTAATTTCTTGTCAGGATGGAAGCGGTGTGCGAGCGAACGTGAGCTATAAAGCGCCCTCTCCCCTCACTATCTTTAGTAGGGGAATGCTCTGTTTCAGATATGGGCCTAGCTGCAGCTCCGGTTTCCTCCCACGCTCCAACGGTGTGTGCGCCTTGGCGCTATGCACAGTATGAACATGATCAATATGTTTATCACACATACTATAATACCTACACGGTATGTGTATGCGGTCTGCGTGGGTTTCCTCCGGGTACTCCGGTTTCCTCCCACACTCCAATGGTATGCGCGCTTTCGTCGCTATGCACAGCATAACCATGTGTAATATGTTTGTTCACATACTACCATACCTCCACGGTATGTGTGTGCAGTCTGCGTGGGTTTCCTCTGGGTCCTCCGGTTTCCTCCCACACTCCAACGGTGTGCGTGCTTTCAGCGCTATGCACAACGTAAACATGTTCAAAATGTTTATCACACATGCTATCGTACCTATACGGTATGTGTATGCAGTCTGCGTGGGGTTCCTCCGGGCTCTCCGGTTTCCTCCCACGCTCCAATGGTGTGCACATTTTCGGCGCTTTGCACAGCATAAACATGTGCAATTTGTTTTTTTGCATACTGACATACCTACACGGTTGTGTATGTGGTCTGCGTGGGTTTCCTCTGGTTCTCCGGGTTTCTCCCACACCCCAATGATGTGTGCGCCTTTGTCGCTTGCACAGTATAAAGACTTTCTGGCATCCTTGGACATCAAGGACGTTTACTTGCATGTTTCAATCTGCGCTAGTCACCAGAAGTTTCTGCGTTTTGCGATGGGCGAAGTCCACTATCAATTAGTGGCACTTCCCTTCGGTTTAGCGTCGGCACCGCAGGTTTTCACCAAGGTGCTTGCCCCGATTCTGGCTTTGCTGAGACAGCAAGGCATTGCTATCGTGGGCTATCTGGACGATCTTCTTCTGAGAGCAGACACTGGCTCAGAAATAGAAGAAATTGTGACAATAGTCAGTCAGACCCTCTGGGCCTTCGGGTGGCTTCTGAACACTTAGAAGTCAGTCCTGGTCCCGACCCAGCGTTTGGTATCTGGGGTTGATCCTGGACTGCTCGGAGGCAAGTGTTTTCCTACCTTGGAGAAGCTGTAGACACTTCAATCTGCGATGCGGCTTCTGATGTCCCGAAAATGGTCATCAATCCATTTCTGCATGAGGGTCCTGGGACTCATGGTGGCCTTTTTCGAGGCAGTTCCGTATGACCAATCTCACACTCGTGCCTTACACTTACAGGGGGGATCCTGTCCGCTTGGGACAAGTCCCCGTTGTGATTGGATTATCAGATCTAGATGAGTCACCCGGTCAAGGTGTCCCTGACGTGGTGGTTGAGATCCCCGGCTCTTCGGTCCGGGAAGTCGTTCCTTCCTATCCAGTGGACGGTGATCTCGACGGATGCCAGCCTTACGGGCTGGGGTGGGGACTGGGAGTCCTCTCAGCTCAAGGGCTGTGGACCCCGGCCGAATCCCGTCTACCGATCCATGTCCTAGATCTCTGAGCGATCCGACTGTGCCTCTACTCGTGGTCGGAGAGGCTACAGGGCCACTCGGTCAGGATCCAGTCGGACAACGCCACAGCAGTGGCGTATGTCAACCATCAGGGGGGAACTCGGAGCTCAGCGGCGGCATGCGAGGTCGCTCACATCCTAAGATGGGCGGTAAGGAGTGTGACGGCTCTGTCGGCCGTTTATATTCCAGGAATAGACAACTGGCAGTCCGACTATCTGAGCCGGCAGACGTTGGACCAGGCGGAATGGTCCTTGCATCCTGACGTGTTCCAACTCCTTTGCCCGCGATGGGGCACGCCGGACGTGGACCTCTTGGCCTCTCGACTCAATCGCAAGGTGTAGATTTGTGGCCAGGTCCAGGGACCCCTGGGCAGACGCCTCAGACGCGTTAGTGGCCCCGTGGGGTCAGTATCGCCTGTTATATGCCTACCCTCCGCTGCAGTTGCTGCCTGGGTGGAGGCCGAGGGCATTCCGGTGATCCTCATTGCTCTGGATTGGCCACGGCGTCATTGGTACGCCGATCTTGTGCGGCTAGTCGCGGACGTTCCTTGGCGACTGCCTCTGCGGGAGGACCTTCTGTCTCAAGGTCCCATACTTCATCCTGCTTTACAGTCCTTGGCTTTCACGGCATGGCTATTGAAAGCCAGGTGCTGAGGGACCGAGGTCTCTCAGATTCGGTCATCTCAACCATGTTGAGGGCCCGGAAATCATCCTCTAGAAAGATATATCACCGTACCTGGAAAGCTTACATCGCTATGTGCGAGGAGCTAGATTGGCGTCCACGGACGTATTCCGTTCCCAAGATTCTGCTGTTCTTACAGCGTGGTGTGACCCAAAAGCTGTTTCTGAGTGCCATCAAGGGTCAAATTTCGGCCCTGGCTGTCTTCTTTCAACGACCGCTAGCGGGCCATTCCTTGATTAGCACCTTTGTGCAGGGCATTTGCTCCCCCTGTCAAACCTCCTCTCCCTCCTTGGGATCTGAATTTGGTGCTCTCGGTTGTTCAAGAACCTCCTTTTGAAAACATCAGAGATATCCCTCTCTTGACATTGTCTCAGAAGGTGGCTTTCCTGGTAGCCATTACTTCTGTCAGATGGGTCTCTGAGTTGGCGGCATTGTCTTGCAAGCCGCCTTACTTGGTCATCCATAAGGATAAGGCTGTGTTGCGTCCGCGACCTTCTTTTCTTCCGAAGGTGGTCTCGGCCTTTTCACCTTAATGAGGACATTGTCCTGCCGTCCTTGTGTCCTCATCCGTCGCATCCCAGAGAGTTCGCGCTTCACTCGCTAAACGTAGTACGTGCCTTGCGGGTGTACCTGTCCGTTACTGCTCCCATTCGGAAGTCTGACTCGCTGTTTGTGGCTGTGTCGGGCCCACAACAGGGCCAAGCGGTTTCGCCTGCCACTATTTCTAGGTGGATTAGGCAGACCGTCATACAGGCCTATGCCCTTAAGGGGCGGGCGCCTCTCTTTCCGGTTACGGCGCATTCCACCAGAGCAATTAGTGCTTCCTGGGCTTTCCGACATCAAGCGTCGGTTGCACAAGTATGCAAGGCGGCGACCTGGTTGTCCGCACATACCTTTTCTAAGTTTTACAAGGTTGATGTGGCTGCATCTTCTGATGCTTCCTTCGGCCGCAAGGTGTTGCAGGCCGCTGTTTAAGTTGCAACACCTCCGTTGAGGAGCTCTGCTTGTTTGGAGTGACGTTTGGTTTTCCTTTACCTTTTCTCCCACCCCTCTTTTTTGACACTGCTTTGGGACATCCCACTTGTCAAATATTAAGAGGCTGTGTCAGTCCATGGACGGTAAGAGAAAATAAGATTTTTGTTCTCACCGTAAAATCTGTTTCTCTGACGTTCATGGACTGACACAGCACCCACCCTTCCTTTAATGTTTGTGCTGCTTTGTTACGAACTGAGGGCTGCTGGCTGCAGGTGGGTGGGTTATGTCCTGAGGGACCGCCCCCTGGGCGGGGCTGTTCAGCTGTGGTCTTTAGAATGTATGTTATAACATTCTGCCTAGTTCTCTCCTGCAAGCAGGGACATAAACCCACTTGTCAAATATTAAGAGGCTGTGTCAGTCCATGGACGTCATGGAAACAGATTTTACGGTGAGTACAAAAATATATATATATTTTTTTTAACCACTTGACCACTGGGCACTTAAACCCCCTTAATAACCAGACCAATTTTCAGCTTTCGGTGCTCTCACATTTTGAATGACAATTACTCAGTCATACAACACTGTACCCATATGAATTTTTTGTCCTTTTTTTCACACAAATAGAGCTTTCTTTTGGTGGTATTTAATCACCGTTGGGTTTTTTATTTTTTGCGCTATAAGAGAAAAAAACTGAAAATTCTGTAAAAAAATGATTTTTTTTTTTCGTTTCTGTTATAAAATTTAGCAAATTACTATTTTTTCTTCATAAATTTTGGCCAAAATTTATACTGCTACATATCTTTGGTAAAAATAAGTACAAATTGGTGCAAATTATTTGGTCTTTGTGAAAGTTATAGACTCCACAAGCTATGGTGCCAATATCTGAAAATTAATCACACCTGAAGTACTGACGGCCTATCTCATTTCTTGAGACCCTAACATGCCAGAAAAGTACAAATACCCCCCAAATGACCCCTTTTTGGAAAGAAGACATTCCAAGGTATTTAGAAAGAGGCATTGTGAGTTTTTTGAAGTTGTCATTTTTTCCCACAATTCTTTGCAAAATCAAGATTTTTTTTTTTCACAAAATTGTCATATTAGCAGGTTATTTCTCACACACAGCATATGCATACCACAAATTACACCCCAAAACACATTCTGCTATTCCTCCCGAGTATGGCGATACCACATGTGTGAGACTTTTACACAGCGTGGCCACATACAGAGGCCCAACATGCAGGGAGCACCATCAGGCGTTCTGGAGCACCGAGGCCAATTCTGACATTTCTCTCCTACATGTAAAAATCATCATTTGTTTGCTAGAAAATTACATAGAACCCCAAAACATTATATATGTTTTTTTAGCAAAGACCTTAGAGAATATAATGGTGGTCGTTGCAACTTTTTATCTCGCACGATATTTGCGCAGCAATTTTTTTAACGCGTTTTTTACGGAAAAAAAATGTTTTGTGCTAAAAAAAAAAAAACAGTAAAGTTAGCCCAATATTTTTGCATAATATGAAAGATGAAGTTACGCCGAGTAAATAGATACCTAACATGTCACCCTTCAAAATTGCACACGCTCGTGGAATGGCGCCAAACTTCGCTACTTGAAAATCCCCATAGGCGACGTTTTAAATATTTTTACTGGTTACATGTTTTGAGTTACAGAGGAGGTCTAGGGCCAGAATTATTGCTCTCGCTCTAACGTTCGCAGAGATACCTCACATGTGTGGTTTGAACACCGTTTTCATATGTGGGCGGGACTTACGTATGCGTTCGCTTCTGTATGCGAGCTCACGGGGACAGGGGCGCTTAAAAAAATATATATATTTTTTTATTGTTCATTTTACTTTGTCTATTTTAGTTTGACATGTTTTTCCGCCCCAAAATTTTTTTTGATCACTTTTATACCTATTACAAGGAACGTAAACATCCCTTGTAATAGGAATATGGCATGACAGGTCCTCTTTACAGTGAGATATGGGGTCAATAGGACCCCACATCTCACCTCTAGGCTGGGAAGCCTGAAAAAAAAAAAAAACAATCCTGGCTTTGATCATAGCGGTGAGTCGGTAGAAGCACCGGAGGGTGGCGGGGGGGGAATCCCCTCTCGCCTCCCGTAAGAATGATCAAGCGGCGGAACAGCCGCTATGATTGTTGTTATGGTGTAGGGAATCGCCGGCTGAAAAAGCTGATAGCTGAATGATGCCTGTAGCTGCTCCCATCATTCAGATATCCCCGCACAAAGTCAAGGACGTCATATGACGGCCGGCGGGCGGGAAGTGGTTATTGCCGGGCATTGCGGAGTATTGCCGGGCATTGCGGAGTATTGCCGGGCATTGCGGAGTATTGCCGGGCATTGCGGAGTATTGCCGGGCATTGCGGAGTATTGCCGGGCATTGCGGAGTATTGCCGGGCATTGCGGAGTATTGCCGGGCATTGCACAGGGGGTATTGCGCAGAGTATTGCAGAGTATTGTGCAGGGTATTGCAGAGTATTGTGCAGGGTATTGCAGAGTATTGTGCAGGGTATTGCAGAGTATTGTGCAGGGTATTGCAGAGTATTGTGCAGGGTATTGTGCAGGGTATTGTGCAGGGTATTGTGCAGGGTATTGTGCAGGGTATTGTGCAGGGTATTGTGCAGGGTATTGTGCAGGGTATTGCGCAGGGTATTGCGCAGGGTATTGCGCAGGGTATTGCGCAGGGTATTGCACCAGGGTATTGCACCAGGGTATTGCAGGGTATTGCGCAGGGTATTGCGCAGAGTATTTTGCAGAGTATTGCAGAGTATTGCACCAGGGTATTGCAGAGTATTGCACCAGGGTATTGCGCAGGGTAATTTGCAGAGTATTGCGCAGGGATGGCTGAGCAGGGATGGATGGATGGCTGGATCTGTGACTGCAATTGTCACAGATCCAGCCCACAGCTGACATGGGGGAGGGAGCTGACATGATCCGCTCCCTCCCCTCTCCTCTCACACTGTACCGATCGGTACCGATATTTGACGGAGCGATCACGTGATAAACGGCCGCTATCAGCGGCGATTTACCGTGATTCGTGATGCGCCGGGTCCTCTGGACCCGGCGGTCACGGAGATTCCCGTGTGCGCGCCCCAGGGGGCGCGCGGGAGCGCGATTCTGGGAGGACGTTATATAACGTCCTCCCAGAGTTAAGCAACCACCTTGTCGACGTTATTTGTCGGCAGGTGGTTGCCAAGTGGTTAAAGAAGTCCCACCGTGTCTTGGGCAGCACTGGAACATGGTCACACAGTCCTTTGATCTCCAATCCTCTGGTTTTTATGATGTATCTTTCCACACAGGCCTGCCTTTATGGATGAGTATGAGAAGCTCGAGGAAGAGCTGCAAAAGCAGTATGAGATTTATGTGGACAAGTTTCGTAACCTCTGCTTTCTGGAACAACAGCTGGAGGATCATCATCGGGTGGAGCAAGAGCGATTTGAGGTGAGGACCATAAGGGCCTGTCTACACATTTATCTGTCAAACTAATTTAAAATAGAAATACCATTTATTACAATTTTTTTTTTTAAGTTCTTTTTTAAAGTTCATTTCTTTCTTTAGCCTTACTGGTCCTTTAAGTTAATGTTTTTTTTTTTGGGCTACACCACATCAGAATAAGACGGTTTTTCACAAATGGTTATCTTATACCTTAATAGAATCTTGTGATGTGTTTATTTCTTAGCACCCATCTCTTAAAGCGGAGTTCCAGCCTTTTACTGTTTATTAAAAGTCAGCAACTACAAAAAGTATAGCTGCTGACTTTTAATAAACAGACAATTACTGGTTTCACGGTCCAGCGATGCGGCCGAACGGAGCGTCGCTCCTCTCCTTGGAGCCTTGGAGCCTCCATTCACATTGTGGGCACCCGGCCGTGACAGTTTTCGGCTTTATAAATTCTTTATTTCTTGGTCATTTTCATTCACATATACAGAGATATAACATTTAGTACAATACATCTTATACTTCGATCTTAGTTCATCTCTCTATCGTCTCTACATAATATTCACATTGGTCACTCTTTTTTTTTTTGGCCTACCACCTCACATTTTTTAATTCATCTTTCTTTTTCGTTCTTATTGGTCTTATTTAACCCTTTCTATAGTGTACTACTGCAAATCTCCATTATTTCCCCCCCTCCTCCCTAGACCTCCCCCTTCCCACCCATATCCGAAAATCTAAAGCCCCAGAATAGGCTTAGTCCCTTCCCAAAAAAAAAAAAAAAAAAAAAAAGTGGTCACCCTCTCCCCCACCTCTTCTCCTCTCCTATCCCCCCTGTTCTCTGAAAATGATGTAAGGGGCCCAGGTTTGTCGATATTGGTCCTCCTGTTCCCTCATACTCATTGTGAGACTTTCCATTTGTTGGACTTCCGCTATTTTGGTGATCCATTGTATTCTAGTTGGTGAGACTGAGCTCTTCCAGAGAGCTGGAATACATGCTTTCGCTGTTGTAAGTAAATGTCTCACCAATGATTTTTTGTACTTTCCTATTGATAACGGAATATCAAACAGGAGAAAAGTCGCTGGCATCTCCACAAGGGACACATTGGTAACTTCTTTTATTGTTTCAGCAACCATTTTCCAAAAATCTTTTATTCCCGGGCACTCCCAAAAGATATGTAACAAGGTGCCCTCAGCTCCTTGGCATCTCCAGCAAAGGTTAGATACCTGTGGATAGATTCGATGCAAAACTGCTGGAGTCCTGTACCACCTACTCAAAATCTTATAGCCGCCTTCTTGGTATCTAGTTGCTATTGAAGACTTGTGCGTATATCTAAATATCTTGTTTTTCGGAGTCTCCGAGAAGGTGATCCCCAAATCTTTTTCCCAAGCCTGTATAAAGCCCAGTTCCCGTGGGGCCTTTAACTCAGCTTTCGGCTTCACAGCCGGGCACACACTGCGCATGCGCGAGTTGCGCTGCGCTCCCCGACTGGACAGGCGGTCTCCTGGGACCTGTCACGTGTCCCAGGTGATCGCCTACAGGGAGGGGCCGCCTAAGGCGAGAGGAGGAGTCGCCTAGGCTGTCCTTAGGTGGAAGTAGGAAGTGGGACAAGAGGTCCCACTCCTACCGAAGCCCCCACTCCCCCCCAAAAAAAAATTACATGCCAAATGTGGCATGTAAGGGGGCGAGGAATGCTTAAAGCGGAAGTTCCACTTTTAGTTGTCACTTATTCTTAGGTCTTGATACAGTATACTACACCGAACATTTCACTACCCCAGTCTTCTCACTTGTCAGCACTGATCATGCTTCTTACAGGCACCTGCTTTGAAGATGTCACTTTTGATGGCTTCAGCCACACTGATTTGCCAATCAAAAAATATTTTCCTCCCTGCAAAGAACGAACAAAGAGTTTGATGATTCTGTGAATTATGCTAGATTTATAGCTGGTTTTTTATGCCATCAGAGTATTCATTTGACTTGTAAATAAATACTTGTGCTGTGTATGTCAAGTGGACAATTAGTGCAGCTTTTGGTAGACCTCTAATGGGACGAAGTGCTAATATATTCCTTGTTTATTTTAATTTTTTCAAGGGTAGTTGTAGGTGATGAATTACAGATTGTGGTAATACAGTATAGTAAAAAAATGATCAGCACCTTCAGTTTTTATCCATGTGTTTATGTTGTTAAACCATTATACTAAAAGGCTTGTTTATGGATGGAAACAGTAGTTACTGATTGTTTTGCATTGGAGGTATTACTGTAATGTTAAAATTCAGACATGTTGTCTGGTCTCCGTACAGGTGAGCTTTTGTCTGCTAAAGATGTTAAGGTACAAAGTCTAGCGTTAGAACTGGCACATTCTGTCTGGTAGACCATTTACAGTCCTCGTCTGCAACCAATGTGAGGATACTCAGTCCTTTTAAAAGTATGCACATGGAGAGATGCGTCCTTTTGAAGCTCATCATTGCATACATTTTTGAACATCTTTGTGGGCTTTATATGTAGGTTTATGCACATTTATATTCACATATTTTATTTTATGCTTAATGTAAACTATTGGAGAAACGGGGACTTTTCATGATGCAGATATGTTAAATAATCACAATACTACCACAATACATGTGTTTTTATGAGCTTACCATTCATTTCGGTGGACCTGCCTAAAGCCCAATACCAGTCTGACCCCCTTTATCTCCCAGTGTTCTCCTCTACCCCCAGAAAGCACTGTTTTCCTCATCATTAATCAGTGAGTGCAGGGTGCTGTGGGGACACTCAGGGCTGGGACAAGGGGTGGGCAGCAGACGCAGCTGCCCTGGGCGAAATGGTTTATTGCGGGGATGTGGGCACCCTAACCCTAAGGGAAGAGGGGGGGGCACAGTTTGACATATTTGCCTTGGGCGCTGGATGACCTTGTCCCGGCAGTGGTGACACCCATCAGATGGTAGGTTTATGTCGACCTGCACTCAGTGTTTTCTTTGTATTCCAGGTTGAATGATGCTGGGCATCATTCAGCCTTGAAGATTGAGGCCATCTAGTGACAGGAAGGAATTACTGTTAGAAACCGCATCGGCGAGGGGGTGAGTGTTGCAGCTAGAGCTGTTTTTTTTTTTATCTAGTGGCAATGTTTTAGTAGTAGTATTGTTTCCCAGTATCGTTTGTCATTCATTAATTATTTGTTGCTTGCAATTTTTGAGAAATGGGACGAGTTTTGTTTTGAGCAAACCTGCTGCATATACCATATAGTACATATAGTAGCATCTTATCCTTTATAATACAGATGTTTTTGGTACTAAATAAACAAAATCAAATTGGCGAGATGATACCGATACTTCAGGCTCTATAGCACATTCTCGTTTCACCTATGGCTGTGAAGCTGCTGTAGATGCTTGGCCTGCTCTAATGCCCAGTACACACGATCGGATTTCCGATGGAATAAAATCCGATGAAGCTGACTTCCAATCAGTCTTGCCTACACACCATCCGTCAAAAATCCGACCGCCCCAAACGCCGTGACGTAAAACACTCCGAAGAGCCGAGAAAAATTAAGTTCAATGCTTCTGAGCATGCGTCGACTTGATTCTGAGCATGCGTGGGTTTTTTCTCCGATGAAGTTCCCCACAGACGATCGGAATTTGCTATCGTTTTTTTTTTCATCTGTAAAATTTAAAACCTGTTCTATTTTTTTATACCGATGGAAAAAAGACCGATGGGGCCCACACACGATCGGTTTGACCGATGAAAAAAGTACATCTGTCTTTTTTCATCAGAAAAACCGACTGTGTGTACGCGGCATAATAATGTCTTCAGTATCCTTTCACACATAGATAATGAGAATGCGGAGTGCGGTTATATTGTTAGTGCAATTGATCAGGGAATAGAGTAAATCAATATTTTGCCAGAGCTCTCTGATGAATTTTGATGGCTTGCCGTGAATTTCCTGTTAATGATCCATCCAAGTATAAAATATATTTCCTGAATATTTGAACTAAGTATTGAAGCAAAGCTATATTTGTGTCTATTAAAATGAAAACGCTTTAGGAAAAGCCGACATCCTCCAACAACCTGTTACTTTGATTGTTATTATAGAGGATTTATTTAGCGCCAACAGTTTGTGCAGTGCTTTACAATACAGTAAAACCTTGGATTGCAAGCATAATTTGTTCCGGAAACATGCTTGTAATCCAAAGCACTTGTTCATCAAAGCAAATTTACCCATAAGAAATAATGGAAACTCAGATGATTCGTTCCACAACCATTTATTCATAAGTCCTTCAGTTTATAGTCCATATAAAAACATTATAGCAATGTGATGGCAGCCTCTACAAGGAGATTAGAAGCAAAATCCAGCAGGAGCTACAGAGTATAAAAGAGAAGAGAGGTTCCTCCAAGTGTAGCAATATGGTTACATTTAATGAAGGTACAACATTTAGCAACTCATATTGATGATTAAAACAGGCACATCTAAGTAAAGCGAGGCTTATATCGCTCATGGAGCGCAGTGTGGAGGGAATGACGTCGATGGCGGTGCAGAGGATGATCTATGTGGACAGCTTTACCCCGGATGCCTGCCTATTTTTAGATGTGCCTGTTTTAAACATCAACCATGTGAGTTGCTAAATGTTGTACCTTCATTAAATGTAACCATATTGCTACACTTAGAGGTGCCTTTCCTATCTTTTATACAAAGTTGTGACATGACGCTACTTGTATATCAAGACATCGCTTGTATATCAAGTCAAAATGTATTAAAAAACTTTGCTTGCCTTGCAAAAAGCTCTCAAACCAAGTTACTCTCAAACCAAGGTTTTACTGTATATAGGGAGACTGTACAGTTACAATATAGAAGGAGCTTACAGCATACAATCTAAAGTTCCTTGAAGTAAGAGTTCATATTCATCATTCTTTTGAAGGAAGTAAACAATTTTCTAATATTCTTTTATAACGAACATTGCTTTGCTTAAATCTCGGCCAGGACACTATCTGCATGGAGTTTACATGTTCCTTCTGTGCTTACATGGGTTTCCTCCCACACTTCAAAGACATACTGGAAGTTTACCCACCATAATTTGCCTACCGTCTAAATTGGCCCTAGTATGTGTGCGTTTGCACATGAGATTGGGGACCTTAGATTATAAGATCCTTAAAGAATATGTCAAGCTAGAAATACAAACCTACCTTGAGATGTTATCATATCACAAGTGACACGTCCTTTGTGGACCCTGCTGCTAGACAGCCAATTGGAAATGGATAAACCACCTAAGCATCGATGTGGTCCTCTGAGGAAGGGCCCTCACACTCCATAAGATAGAAGACTTGGAACCCAGCACATCACATGACAGCAAATTCAGGTAAGTAAAAGGGGCTTTTATATAAAAAAAAATTAAACCCAGCAATTTATTAGAAGGGGGTGTGGGTTAAAGGGTAGTGAGGGGGTGTTCCCAGACATGAGCTTTTAAAGGAATGTCTCATAATGTGCCCTGGATTGAGGAGTCCTAGACAGAGTTGAGCGGACACCTGGATGTTCGGGTTCGGCCGAACTTCGGAAAGAAGTTCGAGTTCAGGACCGAACTTGACCCCGAACCCGAACCCCATTGAAGTCAATGGGAACCCAAACTTTTAAGGACTAAAATGGCTCTAAAAAAGTAATGGAAAGGGCTGCAAATGGCAGCAAAATGTTGTTAAGTGCATGACAAGTGCTCTGCAAACAAATGTGGATAGGGAAATAACTTAAAATAACATAAAAAAAATAAAAATAAATAATAATATGCTGGAGGCCCCCTTCTCAGCAAAAGAGGTACAGGAAGTCATTAAGAACCTCAGAAACTCAACGGCACGATGCCGCACATATGGTGGGAATGCCCCAGAATACGCCCTTTCTGGAAAAAATTATTCAATTTAATGGATAAGCTAGTGGGAAAATAAAATACTTTGAAATTAAAAAAATTAAAAATTATAATCTTGACCTAGGAGGACGAGGTCCATATGGAGTGGGAGGTTGATGTGGCGGTGGATGTGGCTGTGTAGGTGGAGCGGCGGTGGAGGAGAATGAGGTAGCCAACACTGGTTCAAAAATACAACAATGGCTAGGTAAGGCCCGTGATGTGTTCAAGCCACACCATCCGAGGTTCAAGCCGAGCCAAGCGAGGCCGTGCCCCAAGCGTGGCGATACTGGCGAGCGAAGCGAGCCAGTGAGGGTCCCTGTTACTATGTGCTACCGTATGTCCACTTGGATGGTGGGGCTTGAATCTGCACTCACGGCGCATGCGCTGTTCATCTTCGGAGGTTTTGTGAATCTCCTTGTCCTCCGTACTGCGCAAGCGCTGCGCCTGCGCAGTACGAGCCGGACACTATCCGATGGTTGGACAGTTTTGTCAGAACACCGTTATACATGTCTATTCTGCACAAGGTATGGACAAGTCCTGTGAGATCCATGCCTGGTTCATTTTAATGAACGTGAGCTTGTCCACATTGGCTCTGGACAGGCGGCTGCGCTTGTCTGTGATAACGCCCCCTGCCGTGCTAAATACACGTTCAGATAATACACTGGCTGTAGGGCAGGCCAGCACTTCCAAGGCGTAAAGGGCAAGCTCAGGCCATGTGCCCAATTTGGAGACCCAGAAGTTGAAGGGGGCAGACCCGTCATTCAGTACGTGTAGGCGTGTGCACACATACTGCTCCACCATGTTGGTGAAATGCTGCCTCCTGCTAAGACGTTCCATATCAGCTGGTGGTGCTGGTTGTTGTGGCATGCTGACAAAGCTTTTCCACATTTCGGCCATGCTAACCCTGCCTTCTGAGGTGCTGGCGGTGCCCCGGCTGCGTTGGCGACCTCTTCCTCCTCCTCTGCCTTCGCCTTGTGCTTCCACCGTACCCCTGCTGTCAGGTGGGAATGCCACCAGCAGCACGTCTACCAGCGTGCACTTGTACTCGCGCATCTTACTATCACGCTCCAGTGAAGGAAATAAGGACGGTACGTTGTCCTTGTAACGGGGATCCAGCAGGGTGGCCACCCAGTAATCAGCACCAGTTAGAATGTGGGCAACTCGGCGGTCGTTGCGGAGACACTGCAGCATGTAATGGCTCATGTGTGCCAGGCTGCCCAGAGGCAACGAAAAGCTGTCCTCTGTGGGAGGTGCATCGTCTGTGTCCTCTGTATCCCCCCAGCCACGCACCAGTGATAGCCATGACCTGGTCTGGGTGCCAACCTGCTGTGAACATGGTTCCTCCTCCTCCATCTCCTCCTCCTCCACCTCGTCATCCTCCAGAACTGTGCCCTTACTGCCGGACAGTTGTGTACCTGGCGTTTGTTGGTGCAGGAACCCACCCTCGTAGCCACTTGTGAATGACTGCCCTGAAAGCCTTGGAAATGATCCCAGTTCCTCCTCCTCCTGTGCCACATCCTCTTCCATCATCGCCCAAAGCGTTTTTTCAAGGAGGCATAGAACTGGGATAGTAACGCTGAGAACTGCGTCATCGGCACTGGCCATGTTGGTGGAGTACTCGAAACAGCGCAACAAGGCACACAGGTCTCGCATGGAGGCCAAGTTATTGGTGGTGAACTGGGGGTGTTCCGCAGAGCGACTCACGAGTGCGTGCTGCAGCTGAAACGCCACTATCGCCTGCTGCTGCTCGCACAGTCTGGCCAGTATGTGCAAGGTGGAGTTCCACCTTGTGGGCACGTCACATATGAGGTGGGAAGGCCGAAGTTATGCTGCAGCGCTGACAGGCGAGCGGCAGGGTGAGAACGCCGAAAGTGCGCACAGACGGCCCGCACTTTCTGCAGCAGCTCTGGCATATCGGGGTAATTTTTCAGGAACCTCTGGAGCACCAAGTTCAGCACATGCGCCAGGCAAGGGATGTGCGTCAAACCAGCTAGGCCCAGAGCTGCTATGAGATTTCGCCCATTATCGCACACCACCAGGCTGGGCTTGAGGCTCACTTTAAACATTTTATACTTGCCTGCTCTGTGCAATGGTTTTGCACAGAACAAGCCCAAACCTCTTCTTTTAGGGTCCCCCGTTGGCGCTCCAGGCGCCTCCTCTTGTCTGTGTCCCCCCATAGAAAGCTGCTTACTATGGGGGCCACACCTGTGGGCTTGCTCTTGAGCATTGCTGTGTGTGTGTGTGTGTGTGTGTGTGTGTGTGTGTGTGTGTGTGTGTGTGTGTGTGTGTGTGTGTGTGTGTGTGTCTATAAACACACACACACAGCGTAGCTCATCCTCACCCCCGCTGTCTGCTCACGGGATTCGATTGACAGCAACAGGAGCCAATGGCTCCCTTTGCTGCCTGAGTTCCTGTGAGAAGAGGAAGAGAGGGGAGAGGAGACCTGAAGCCAGGACAGCATTGGATTGCTGACAGGCTCAGGTGTTTTTTAGATTAATGTAGGGAATGCATTAAGATAAAAACATTTAGGGGCCTGTGTCAACGCCCTTTTTTTCATGTCATGCAGGTTTTGCATTCCTGCTTAAGCCCAGGTTCACACAACTGCAATCACAGACATTGCATGTGATTCGCACCCGCACCTGCGGGCCGATCACATGGGATGTCTGTTAGATGCGAGAACAGCCATACAGTCAGTTGTATGGCTGAACTCGCATTAGATTCGCAGGAAAAAAAGTACAGGGACTTCCCCCCCCCCCCCCCTGCTCTGAAATTGGATCGCATGGGTGTTCTCACCTATGCGATCCGATTCCTGTGCGAGTTCAGAGTTCGCACGGCGATCTGTGAACCAATCTGGGGGTGTCATTAACAATGTAATTATACCCGCAGCGGTTTGCAGAGGGCAGTGTTGAACTGCCTGCAGGAGAGGGACGATGCGGGAACCAGCGCTGTAATTGTGCTGGTTCCCGAATCGCATCAGTGTGAACCCAGGCTAAATTGGGTCAACTGCAGGTCAAATGCACCTGATGCTATCTCCACAAAGCCAAAGTCTGGTATGTACTATGCAGAAACTAAAGAAAAGCTTGGACAGCCGCACTCCAAAAAATTTGTTGGTTCTTTATTTAAAAAAACAAGGTCACATCAACACATATGACAGCAAAAAACAGCAAGAGGAGCTGACATGTTTCGCACTGCAAATCAGTGCTTAATCATAGCTGTCCAAGCTTTTCTTTAGTTTCTGCATTGTTATATGCAATCTCCTGCACCCACGGCTTCGGATCCAGTGAGCAGATCAACAGCCACGTCTGAGCGGTAACTTCTTTCTGGTATGTACTAGTTTAAAAACATCAATAAATGTACTTAGAACTTATGTTGGTACCTGAATTGGTCTGTACAATGGCTTTCTTTAATCTGCTGCATGGCAGGACTCAAATTGAGGGCTCATTTGCACCATGTGCATCGGGCAGCATTTCTCAACACTGGCCCAACAAGTAAAAATCCATAGTTTTCAGCGGGACTAGTTCCGGCTCTAGGCAAAAATAGGACATGCTACATTTCAATACAATGCAACTTAGAGCAACACACATTAAATAGTTAGTTATTGTGGTTCTAAAGCTTTAGAGCAGAACTCCAGGCAAAATTTTTTTTCCATGTCCTTGTTGATCTCCTACCTTCACCAACTATGCTATCCATGTTCTTCTGAGCTCTGTAGTTCCTCTGTAATAGGCTGCTGATCCTGCTGACAAACCGTTATTGCCCAGTGACATCCTGTTTGTAAGACCGCTGGCTGCTATTTCTCCTGTATCCTCAGCCAGCGGTCTGACACTCCCCCTTGTAGTTCTCTGTAAAGCGAGCAGAGAGTTCTATTACCTGTAGTGGGCAGAGGGGGTCTCGCAGCCCTCGGTCTGTGCCACCCATGGCGGAGGTGTCCTCCTTCTCCTCCTCCTCTCCCTGACAATCACTGCCCCCCCCCACACTCCGCCCCGTTGCCCCACCTCCCCCCCCGCGCTCCCGCCACCGATCACAAATGGTGGGGATGACACAGCGGATATCTCGGGCTGTGGCAGGTATTGTATGTGAAATACTGATCTTTGTAATGTCCCGCTGGCATTGTGATTGCCAGCGCACTGTGCCAATGCGGGCGGGACATTACAGAGATCGGTATTTCACATACAATACAATACCTGTCACAGCCCGAGATCCCCGCTGTGTCATCTCGATGATTTCTGATAACGATTCCGCTCTACACTGGTAGGACACTGATAATAAGCTACACTGGTGGTCACGGGCATGCTGCACTGGTGGTCACGGGCATGCTGCACTGGTGGTCACGGGCATGCTGCACTGGTGGTCACGGGCATGCTGCACTGGGGGTCACCGACATGCTACACTGACATGATGGGAAATGTAGTTTAATGACAGTGTGAAGAGAGGAGACAGGATATGATGCAACCACTGTTCTAACAGATTCTCCCTGCCAGAATATATGGTGCATTTTTTGAATCACAGAGCCGACTTCCTGAAAATCTGAATTTTTTACAAATGTAATAACTGTTTAGTGTTTTGTGTGTGGGGGGGGGGTGTACTAATGTTTTTATTTTTTTAAATCCCGGAGTTCTGCTTTAAGGTTTTTTTACCTTTTAATGCATTAAGGTGAAAAACCTTCTTTGATGCAGCACTCCCCACACCCCCCCCCCCTTTTTTCTTACCTGATCTAGCGATGTGCACGAGCGCAGCGGCTCCTGCTATTGGTATTGCATAGAGTAGCCCTGAACCTCCTCTGGGGTCCCCCGCTGGCGCTCTCCGCTCCTTCTCTTCAATGTCTGCCCTCATAGCAAATGCTTGCTTCGGGTGCAGACGTTCAGGCTTGCTTCCGAACTAGACGGTGTAGGTCTATAGATACACACAGCGCAGCTCGGCCCTGCCCCACGCTCCCTTTTGACTGTATTTAATTGACAGCAACTGTAGCCAATGACTCCCACTGCTGTCTCTGAGCCAGTGAGAAGAGAGAGCAGCAATCATCAGGCACAGGTAAGTATTTATGAATTGTACAATTTGTTTTTATTGTCTCAATGTTTGCATATAAAAATAAAAAAAGATCTGATTTAAAAAAAAAAAGTATTTATGAAGGCTGGGGGACTAGTCTTGGAATGTTTTTTAACTTGATGCAGAGAATGCATTAAGGCAAAAAAAACTTTTAGCCTTTACAGTCACTTTTAGCCCAGGTTCACACTGGGCTGCGAGAGTGAAGCCGTGCGAGTTCAGCTGAACTCGCACGATTTCACTCCTGCTGGTCAGTCCCGATTTCGGCCGCGATTACAGAGACATCTGTGCAGGTTTCTGCACAGATGTCAATGTAAATCGCGGGCCAAAATCGCAAAAAGTAGTACAGAAACTACTTTTTGAAATCGGTGAAGCGCCGCAGATGCGGCGGCGCACCGATTAGGATGGTGCCATTGCCGGCAATTTGCGGCAAATAC
Organism: Rana muscosa; assembly: GCA_029206835.1. Taxonomy (NCBI): domain Eukaryota; kingdom Metazoa; phylum Chordata; class Amphibia; order Anura; family Ranidae; genus Rana; species Rana muscosa. The sequence goes on along the minus strand of CM055127.1, from coordinate 125,440,794 downwards.
CGCCGTTTTGGCATGCCAAATCACATGTCAAAACGCACCAGTGTGAACCAGGGCTTAAGGGAATAATAAATAATTTGGCTCCTGCTAGGAAAAAAAGAGAGAAAAATGCGCAGCAATGCAATGTGTTAAAATAAATGCACAGCAGTGCTAGTGTACTTAATGCATCATTGAGTATTCAATTCAGTGCACGTGATGTAGCTGAACCTTATCAGCATGAAGATACTTCTTCACTCTCCAGGCAGCAGGTTGAGAGTGACCTGACTATGCTGACAAGAGTGCCACAAGAATGGCAGAACAGAATTGCAAATATATAATGTTTGTATTATTAGCATTCTATTTATTATTTGGCTGGAGTTCAGCATTAAAGAGGCACCTCTCATTAAAAGCAGTGGTAGTGTCTTTATAAGGGGAACCCCCGACCGACGGATACCTTAATTTATTACTCTATTTAATAAACTGTAGTGCTACAAATTGTATTGAATAAAAAGTTACAAGTGCTAAGAAATATGTATATGACAATATGAGCGGTTGTTCCTGATGCTGTCATTCTGACAAAATGCGTAGGGACGTGCTACAGAGTCATTGCGTCACCTCCAGTTTAGTCCCAGTCATTACGTCACCTCCAGTTTAGTCCCTGGATCACACAAGAATCCCAGATTTTTTTTTAACTGCTTAATGCTTTTAAAGACAATGTAAGTACATACGATTTTACATAGAATACATTAGTATATTGCACTACAGATGTAATTTATTTTTGCATATATTGAGATGAAGGGGCGGATTGCATAAGGAAGCAAAGAAAAACATCGGTGGAGATCTGTATCTTAAAATACAGCAGTTTGGCTGTGAAGGTGTAACACCCCCTTGAGGGGAGAGCTCTCTGGTGAGTGCATTAACATAGGGGAGCACTGAGTGGAACACCTGCACCTTTTATTTGTTTACAAGCATGAATAAAAGGCACAAGTCACTTTGATTTTGAGGGATGGTTTTGTATTATGTCAACATACATGGACTGATCATTATTACCAGGACTTGATTATTTAGAAATCGATTTGCATCACCATTACAGAGTCTTTTTCAATAGTTGTCTGTTTATTAATTAGCTTGTTTCTTCATTTATTTAGGATTGATGGTTTGCATATGTTTTTTTACTTTGTGGACTGTTCACAAACAAAAAACCAGTACTTGTCACTTTATTGGAAGGGACACACTTGGATTGTCATATACATATTTCATAGCACTTGTCACTTTTTATTCAATACAATTTGTGGCACTACAGTTTTCTAAATAGAGCATTAGAGTACTTTATTAAGGATGATGCACTAGCACTTTAAACACATACAAGAGCAGCTCCATGCCCACTATTTTCTCAGTTTTTTCTCATGGCTGGTGCAAGGACGCTGCCGGACCTTGCCGGAAAGAAGACTCCCAGCGCCGAAGCCGCAAACCCGCAAGACACGCCAAGGGAAAAATGTCAGCTCCCTCTGTGGTGCCTCATTTTTTTGTTTTTTGTGTGCGGGTATACAACCGCTTTACGCAGAAGAAAATCTGTTATCTGTATATTAAGACTTGGATTATGTTTTGATAGTTCAACGCCCCATCACATCTTTAAAAAAAGTTTACGCCTCTTCCCTCTCAGAACATAACATCATTAATGAACAACTCCAAAGGAGATATCTAGCAAGGGATTTTAATGTCATTTGCCTTTTAAGCCACAGGATGCAGGTGTGGTCCTGCAAAGATGCTCAGAGTAGTTGTGTATCCTTCCTGTACTATTCGAGAGTCTGCAATGTTTGGTGTGTTTAAACTTGGATCAAGTGGCCAAAGAGCCCCCGTAGGCAGTCTGTAGAGAGTCTTCAAAAAGAGTACAGGCTGTGTACTAGGTGTGTGGCTGCACATAGCTTAGCAGTTGGTGTTCAGAAAACCCCAGCTTACTGGCAATAAGGCAGTTTTAACCAGTAGTGGTGTGGACTGGTGTACTATAGAAATGCCTGTGTGTCAAACAAGGTCCATTATGCTGCAGTACCATGTTTTAACAAAAGGTGATGCTGTAGGAGAAAACTAAAGTCAGGATTTCTTGTCCGTCAGAACCCGGTGAATCCATGATCTACTTTTGCAGCCAGTGGTCTTGATTGATAGTTTTTCTTTTCAATGTTGACAGCACTTGTTTCTTGAAAATAACATGTTGGGTTTCTACTCTTCTACATCTGGTGAAATCCCCATCCTCAAAGACATACATTTCCCATGGGTCCACATAAAATCACAGGATTGCAGAAGCTTGTAATTACATTTCATAGTCCATATGCTGTAATCTTGTCTTATTGATTTTGTATTTCAGGAAATATAATATAGGTCCATTTTCCCCTGTATACTCATACTTTCTCTGGGTCCTTGCTGATTGCTACTTTAACAGACTCATAACATGCGTGTCTTGCCCCTGTTGCTGAAATAATAGTGTTTTAGTGGCTCACATATCTCACCATCCACTTCACAAGTGCTGCAGCACGTCTTACAGACATGCACTACTAATAGGAGTAAGTATGGGAGTCTAGATCAATGATTGTGTGTGTCCATGTATTCATCTGTGTCCCCAAGTGCCAGTACTTTTTCCTTGTGAAATAAATGCATTAAATTACAGCTTATGCAGAAAGGAAAAATATACCTTAATAAATGTGACTTTGTGTTGACAGAATAGATAAAAGACCACAAGGTGTCCTATTGATGCAGTCACTGAATAAAGATACACATACTTGGGGGTAAAACGGTCATTTCTGAAGTGATGATTAGAACACCAAATATAAACACTCATTTTTATATAGCCAAGTACTTAGAGGCACTTCAAGGGAAACCTTTATTTTGTTTTTGGATAGAGTAAGGAAGGGTTAGAACCAGTGACCAATTTGTATTGGTGTTTGTTACCGTGTTTGGCAGATGTGCTCTGTCCTCCCTTCACAAAGGCACAATTTTTGAAGAAGAATGCATTTAATACAGTTGCCTTATCCTTGTCACTTGTAACCAAGCATACTAGCTCATTATGCCTTTGTCTTGCAGTTTTCTTCTTTTTTTTTTTTTTTTTTTTGTGGGTTTACAACCACTTTAAGCAGGTAAAAGGTCTGGAGTTGATCCTCATTGCCCGTACACACGATTTCGAAAATTATATGAAAAATATCACTTTTGAAGTGATCGTACGATAAACGTTAGTACAGAGATTTCGAGAGCCGATCACGACAGTTCATCCGATTATTATCCGATTGGACAAGCACAGAAAAAAATTATTTTGTCGTACGAGAATTTTCATAACTTTAGTAAGCTCTTCATGTTCGATATACGACTTGCATGCAAAAAAAAAAAACGGACGATCTGTCATCCGATTTTTGGATTGTGTGTACAGGGCATTAGTGTGATATTTGCATTTGGAATCTATTGCTGTGAACCTACAACATGCGTTCAAAGGAGATGTCCATGGAAGTGAAACAGGCCATTGTAAGGCTTCAAAAACTAAACCAATCCATCAGAGAAATAGCAGCAATATTAGGAGTGGCCAAATCAACAGTTTGGTACATTCTGAGGAAAGAAGAACACACTGATGTGCTCAGCATCATAAAAAGGCCTGGACATCCACAGAAGACAACAGTGGTGGATGATCACAGGATCCCATCTATGGTAAAGACAAACCCATTCACAACATCCAGACAAATGAAGGACACTCGCCAGGAGGTCATCATTGTCAAAATCTACAATCAATTGAAGACTTCACGAGAGCAAATACAGAGGGTTAACCACAAGGTGCAAACCATTCATGAACCTGAAAAATGGAAAAGCCAGATTAGACTTTGACACAAAACATCCAAAAAAAACACAGACCAGTTCTGGAAAAGCATTCTTTGGACGGATGAAACTAAGATTAATCTGTACCAGAATGACGGTAAGAAAAAAGTGTGGAGAAGGCTTGGAACAGCTCATGATCCAAAGCACACAACATCATCTGTAAAACATGGTGGAGGCACTGTGATAACATGGGCATGCATGGCTTCCAGTGGCACTCGGTCATTGGTGTTTATTGATGATGTGATAGAAGACAGAAGCAGCCGGATGAATTCTGCAGTGTTTAGAGATATAATGTCAGCCCAGGTTCAGCCAAATGCAGCAAAGTTGATTGGACAGCACCTCACAGTATAGATGGACAATGATCCAAAACACACTGCAAAAGCAACCCTGAAGCTTTTGAAGGCAAAGAAGTGCAATATTCTGTAATGTCCAAGTCAGTCACCTGATCTCAACCCAATTGAGCATGCATTTCACTTGCTGAAGGCAAAACTAAAGGCAGAAAGACCCACAAACAAAGAACAACTGAAGACAGCTGCAGTTAGAGCCTGGCAAAGCATCAGAAGGGAGGAAACTCAGTCTTTGGTAATGTCCATGTGTTCCAGACTTCAGGCAGTCATTGCCAGTAAAGGATTTTATACTGTGTATAAGAATGGTTGCAGTTCCTAAAATTTGTACTTGATATTTATGTTCAACCCCTTGAATTAAAGCTGAAAGTCTGCACTTCAAATTCATGTAGAAAATATTGGATTTGCTCCAATCCATCTAAAATCTAGAGTAGCGGCCTACATCTTGAATAATATCTAAAACGGGACTCACTGCCGACTGCAGATCGGGCAGATCTATTCCTAGAGACCTTGGTTATATTACTGGTGAAATCACTAGTTCTTTGCACGCTGAAGGGCAAAATGCAAGACTAGACAAAAAAATTACTACATTTGTGAGATCACTGGTAACCAATTCATTGGTAGGCTGTATTAGGCACAAAACTGTTCCATATAACCTATTACTGCTGAGGCACTAGTACCTGTGGTGTTGATGACACTGAACATTGATGCAGTGCACAATATGGCCAACACCATGGTAGCGCTCACTGTTTGTGAACTGGTAGGATGACCAGTTAACAAATTTATGTATATGGTACACTGAATGTATATGGTACACTGATATAACAGGTGCACTTCTATATGCTTATGAATTTTCCCCTACATCTGTCCTATCCAGCCAGCACATAGGCTGTTTCAGCCTTACCTAGTTTGCAACCTGTTGGTTGGATGGCTTGCGTTGCTATGAGGCATGTTCTTTTGAAATACCCTTTGTAGACTATATATAGTTATCAGAAGAAGCAGTAGGATCCTGAGGTCTGTTTATATCCTTCTCTGTGCTAGAGGCTGGCCGCAGATGAGGCCAGGCATGTTGTGTACATGTTCTGCTCTCTATTCTGGGCAGATGTTAAGTGCTGAGCATCTTCTCCAGATGAATAAACCTGTCTCATCTAATACACAGTCAGCCCACTGAGCACTACTCAGTCTCATAGCCTGCGCATCTGCTTTTCCTGGACCTGTCCACATTATTCTGCTTACACCCGAGTGTCACCAGCCCAGGAGGCCTTGGCATTAACATATCACATGAATTAATGTGGTACTGTGACAGGACCACTATAGAGAAAAATATTTTCATAACGGTATAAGGTTATAACCTGCAAGTATAACATTCAGTATACAAATGCTTTTTTAAATTTACGCATGCCTTTTTTTTTTTTTTTTTTTATATACTTTTCCCCACGTTTACACGAAGGCCAAGCTGTCCAGCAAAAGTGGTAGTTTCAGGAGATGGGATAAACCATATTACATTGGCAGGAGTACATACAATGTTCAGGTTTTATTCATGGATTAAACGTTTTTGTCCAAAGAAAATGAAAAACCCTTTGCTTATAAGTGTTGGAAAAAGCTAGAGTTGGCCTTTAAAATATAACTAAAGGCAATTGATAGGTTGATAGGGTAGGGGTTAAGGTGAAAGTCAATTTATTTGTTTTTCCTTCTGTGTCCCATTAGGGAGATTTTCCTTCCCTTTCTGTAGACTCAACATGTGAGAGGATATCTTTCCAATGGGAGGGAAATCATCTCTTAGACAATTGTCACTGGAACAACTGTCCCAGTTGGAAGCATTTCCCCCCAATAATTTTATGTAGGTAACATTTTGGATTTCCCCTCACTTTCATTCTCAGTGACATTGGCGATCAGGAGAATTCGATTATAACTCTCTAAGAGTGAAACAGACCGGAAAAAAAAAAAACGCTGATCGCTCGGTTCTCTCAGCTCCCTGAGTAGGGAGCTGGTGACTGTCAGGCACTGCTCTCTGCTCTGCCCCCCCTCGCTTACTGGAGCGGTGGGCTGTTGGGGGCTTGCTGAGAGGCTGAGCTGGACGTGCCGGTCCAGGCAATGTGGGTGGATCCCAACTTCATTGTGATCTTTTTTGAGCCTGGACCGGCTCAATGATGTCAGCCAACAGCGGGCTTCAGACCGATGTCTGCTGAAAACGGGTCACAGGAGTGCAGAACGAACTGTATTCCTGTGATCCATAGAAGTACAGCCAAACAAGCTTTGGCTGCACTTCTTAAAGTAGAACTAATGGCAAACCATTTGTTTAACATTTTGGAAATCTTAAAGAGGAAGTAAACCCTCTTGAAAAAATACTGATAAAAAAAACCCTGCAAGAGAAAGGCATAATGAGCTAGTATGTATAGCATACTAGCAAATTCTGCTGCACTTACCTGAGATCGAAGCCCCCGAAGTCCTCCTCGGTCCCCTCCGCCGCCATGTCCCCCGGAGCTTCGTCCTGTTATCGCCGCTCCGGCGCTGTGAGTGCATGTGCGCGGGACCGGCAGAGTTCACTGAGCCGGCAGGGTTCATTCAGAAATCCGGCAATCTCAGTGCGAGTGCGCCGTTGTCTACGGCGCGCATGCGCCGTAGACATCAGTGCTGGGGTTTCAGAAAATATCTCCTTTTAAAGGGGAGTTCCAGCCTTTTTTTATGTTTATTAAAAGTCAGCAGCTACAAAAAGTGTAGCTGCTGGCATTTAATAAACATACACTTGCCTGTTCCACTGTCCAGCGCCGCGCCGCCCGGAGCTCCGCTCCTCTCCCCCCTTCTCCGCCGGTGCCTCCAGTTATAGTGTGGGCACCCGGCCGTGACAGCTTTCGGCTTCACGGCCGGGCACTCACTGCACATGCGCAAACGGTGGACAGGCGATCGCCTGGGACCTGTCACGTCCCAGGTGATCGCCTACAGGGAGGGGCCGCCAAAAGGCGATATGACGTATCGCCTAGGCGACCCCAGGGCGGAAGGATGAAGTGGGACAGGAAGTCCCACTCCTACTGAAGCCCCCACTCCCCCTCCCCAAAAAAAATTACATGCCAAATGTGGCATGTAAGCGGGCGAGGAGTGGATTTAGCGGAAGTTCCAAATTTGGGTGGAACTCCGCTTTAACCGTGTAGGTTAAGGAGATATTTCTTGCACCTACAGGTAAGCCTTAATCTAGGCTTACCTGTAGCTGCAAGTTGTGTGGTTGGGTTTACAACCACTTTAAGTGAAGGTCATAACCCCAGATTTTATTGAGGAGATTTCCCTTCACTTCCTGCCTCATAGCCAAAACAGGAAGTGTGAGGAAATCCTTGGTTGTCACCAGATTTTGTGGAAGTTTTCCCTTCCTTTCTTGTTCTGGTGACAACCCAAAATGTGTTTTTTTTTTTTTTACATCAACTCTTGGTGATAATGGCAAATAGAGATGGATCATCTTACTAAAGGGGACACAGATAGCATTAAAAACCTGTCAAGTGATCGATTCCCTCTTCACTTTATCCAAAACGAAAAGAACAAAAAGTTTTGCCCTTAGTTATACGTTCAATTTTATTATTTGTCCTCCATAGTTACTTGAGCTTCACATATTTTACCCTGAAAATTGCCATTTTGTATTGCACATGTGCGAAGCAACCATTTCAGGTCTCCATGAATACTGCTTCCCTAAAGGAATGAATATGTCTATGACCTACACGTGCATTGCAAAGCTACCATTTTCAGAGGAAAGACCATAAGGTGGAGCAGACCTGCACAGTGAAGAGTGCTGAATCGGGACTAAAGGTAAATATAAGACTGGGTTGGCCACACCTGGTGGAGGGTGGGGCAGGTGGTCAAGTAAGTAAAAAAAAAATGGCACAGTTGTACTTTAAAGCCTCGTACACACGACCGGTTTTCTCGGCAAGAAACAGCAAGAAAACTGCTGGCAGAGTTTTTTGCCGAGAAAAACGTTCGTGTGTATGGTTTTTCGTCGAGAAAACTGCTGGGAATCTCGACGAGAAAAATAGAGAACCTGCTCTCTATTTTCTCATCGGGATTCTCGTTTTTCTCGTCGGGATTCTCGTCGGCCTGTTTCCCGACGAGAAAACTGTGTGTGTGTGTGTGTACGATGCTACAAGCTTACCTGTCCTCCGGTAAGCCCGCGCATGCTCGATGAGACTTCGACTCATGCACGGTAGCTTACAAGGGTAGTGTAGGGTGAAGCAAGATGGCGGCAACGGCATCGAATGTGACGAGCGCATGCTCATCGTAGTCGATGACGTCACCGTGTTCTTGCCATTCAAAAGAACGGCGGTTCTTTTGAATGTCCATCTGTATGCACGGCTTTGCAAGAAAAGCTTGCCAGGAATCTCGTCAGGACAACCGTCGGTTTTTTCCTAACGGGATTCTCGGCCGTGTGTACAGGGCTTTACATTTACTGGGTGTCAATGCTATTGATAGACTGGAGCATACTGTATATGTCATTTTGTTGAATTTGTCCATAGTACATACTTACAATTTTGACTTCAGGAAACTTGAAATGTCCTACGTGCAATTGGGCTGAACCACAATTGCAAGGGTTGATTACACGTTTAGGTGTAGGGGCATAGAAAAGAAGATTCAGTAGTAGTGCAAACAATCAACTATGGGTGACAAGGCACTGTCACCGGGATAAAGCTGTGGACGGGCACAAGTCAGGAGATAAATACCATTTTTTTTAATGCCTAGAAGCACATTAAAGTCTATTATTGAGAGGTGGAAGGTATTTGGTTCAACAGACCCTCCCTGGATAAGGACATCGCTCCATACTGGATAAAAGAGCCAGGAGGAAACTGGTCAGAAAGGCTACCAAGTGGCCTATAGCAACAATACGGCTTACCATCCAAATACCACCATTTCTGCAGTAAAGCATGGAGGTGGTAAAATCCTGTTATAGGGGTGTTTCATGGATTGGAGCACTTGTCAGGATAGAAGAAAAATAGATGGGGCAAATACTGTCTCATTCTTGAGGAAAATCTGCTGCCCTCTGCCAGAAAGTTGTTGATTAGGAAGAAGGTTTACCAACATGATAATGACCCAAAGCACACAGCAAAAAATGACCATGCAGTGGTTGAAGGAGAAAAAGGTGAATGTCCTTGCATGGCCTAGTCGGAGCCCAGACTTAAACCCCATTAAAAATCTGTGGAATGACTTAAAGTCTGCAGTCCACAAACGGTCACCATCAAATGTAACTGAACTTGAGCAGTTCTGCAAAGAAGAGTGGGCAAATATTGCAAAGTCTAGATGTGCAACGTTAGAAGAGACATATCCCAACAAACTAAAGGCTGTATTTTAAAGAAAAAGATGGTTCAGCAAAATACTGACACAAGGGGGTGGTTCTTTTTCCAACTCGGTAACTGTTTTTTTAATTTTTATATTATTTATCTGACATGTTGGTGTTATATCTTTTACTTGGATGTTATATGTTGTAAATAGAGCTGGATAAAACAACAACTGTGTCTGTCTTCATTTCAGGCTGCAAAACAACAAAATGTGATTATTTCAAAGGGGGGGGGGGGGTGTTTGATTCTTTTCTATACACACTATAATTGCAGTAAACATACAGCAAGCATTCTTAACTTCTTCCCACCTAGCCACTGCATATAAATGGCCAGGTGGGTGTTTCGTCCTTCTGAGTGGACATTTCTGAACATCCCTCATAAGAAGGGGGATCGCGCGGGCGCCTGGCCATGCAATCCTGATGCGCTCATGTTCCCGGGATCCGCAAGAGGGCTCTGTGATTGGCCCTCCTGATCACATGATTACAGCCATCATGTAATGTAAATAGAGAGCCATTGCCAGGCGATCTGCTCTCCTTCTCACACAGAGCCTGTCAGTGAGGGGAAGGTAAGCGGATCTGTGCAGCGAGCCAGGGGGTAGCGTGTATAAGCTGTTTTTTTTACAGCTTTTTACACTCTGATCACCCAGCTAGTGTCCCCAAAACAGTGTCCTGTCAGTGTCCTTACACAATGAAAAACACCTGTCACACATCTGTCCCCAGTAAAATTATCTGTTCCAGTGATCATCTGCGCACATCTGTCCCAGTGATTATCTGGTGCATATCTGTCTGTGAGAACATCTTTCACATCTGTCCGTGTGATCATCTGTGCAGATCTGTCCGTGATCATCTACGCACATCTGCCACATCTGTCCCAGTGAACATCTGCCACATCTGTCCCAATGAACATCTGCCACATCTGTCCCAGTGAACATCTGCCACATCTGTCCCAGTGAACATCTGCCACATCTGTCCCAGTGAACATCTGCCACATCTATCCATGATCATCTGTCCCAGTGAACATCTGTCCGTGATCATCCGCTACATCTATCCGTGATCATCTGTCCCAGTGAACATCTGCCACATCTCTCCATGGTCATCTGCCACATCTGTCTGTGATCATCTGCGCACATCTGTGATCAGCTGCGCACATCTGTCCGTGATCATCTACGCACGTCCGGCGAACATCTGTCACATCTGTCCATGATCATCAGTAATCTGTCAACATGGCTAAAAAATTATTCAGCAGCAGCGAGGAGGCTTTCCATATGCTCCAGAGTATGTCGGATGAGAGTAGCAGGGAAATCTCTCCGTCAGACTCGGATAGCGAGTATGAGCCAGTAGAAAGCGGTGGCTCTGAAATGGAAACTGGGGAGGACAGAATCCTAACAGAGGCTCAAGTGCCTTCAAAAATGTAATGGGTAGTCAGGAAATGAAATATGTAATTTATGCCTTTCGAACGCCTGATGGTGCTACTTGGATGTTGGGCCTCTGTATGTGGCCAGGCTGTGGAAAATTCTCACATGTGGTATCGCTCAGGAGTAGCAGAATGTATTTTGTGGTGTAATGTTTATGTACATGCTATGTTTTAGAAATATCTTATGATTTGACAACTTTGTGTAAATAAAAAACATTTTAATTTTCTTTCTACATTTTCCAGAAACTTGTGGAAAAAAATGACATGTTCAAAAGACTCATTATGCCTCATAGAATATACATTGGGGTGTTTGCTTTCCAAAATGGGGTCGTTTTGTGGGTAATTCCATTGGGTCTTGGTGCCCCAGGTCCTTCAAAAATGTGATGGGTAGTCAGGAAACCAAATGTGTAATTTATGCTCCTAGAACACTGATGGTGCTCCCTGAACGTTGGGCCTCTGTATGTACACAGGCTGTGGAAAAGTCTCACACATGTGGTATCGCCATACTCAGGAGGAGTAGCAGAATATATTTTTGGGTGTAATTGCAAGTTTACCTATGCCATGTGTGAGAAATAACTTCTTAATATGAAAATTTTGTGGAGGGGAAAAAAAAATCTTAATTTTCCAAACAATTGTGGGCCAAAAACTGCAACTTCAAAAAATTACTATGCCTCTTACTAAATACCTTGGACTGTCATCTTTACAAAAAGGGGCCATTTGGTGGGTATTTGTACTGTTCTGACATTTTAGGGCCTCAAGAAATTAGGCCGTCAGTACATCAGGATTGATCAATTTTCAGTGATATGCAGCATAGCTTGTAGACACTATAACTTTCACAAAACCAATTATTATACACTTAGCATTTTATTTTACCAAAGACGTGGTAGAATACATTCTGGCCTAAATCTATGAAGAAATTAGATTTTTTTTGGATTCTATTTAAAACAAAGTAGAAAATTATTATTGAATCAAAAATATGTCTAAATAAATAAATAATCATTTAAACATTAATAGCGCTAAAAGGATTGAATGGGTGCACAGTCCATAGAAAATGTGCTTGCGTAATCACTCATAAATGCATAGTCCATATGAACTCTACTATCAGTAAATTCATAAAAAAGTTTATATCAATGGCGATGAACCATATGAAATCCCAAAAAGAGATGAAATCCCAAGAAGAGATAGTCTTCCTCCGCACACTCCCAAAGGAAAAACACTTACCAGATGTAAGCGAGTTCAGAGCATATCCTTGCATCTCAGATGTCATCCAGCTGGAGTGTGTCAGCTATGTTGATCTTAAGCTGATGAATGGATCGCATATACTCGTTGTCAGTGGTCTCCAAAAGCCTCCATCTATATGTGACTCGTTATAAAAAAATATAAAGGGTGCACATAGCGTGATCCAGTAAAGAATTCTTTATTTAGAAAATTCAATTTGGTGTACACTTACAATGTGTCAGCCTTGTTAAAAAGAATATCAAGTGTAGAGTCGTTCTGTCCTGCTATACATTCCACCGCCACAGCGGTGTTCCCGGGTGGGCAGAGCAGGAGATACGACGGCGATGGTTGCTGCGTGGTCTCACCCTGACGCGCGTTTCTGTGAGAGGATATGCTCTGAACTCACTTACATCTGGTAAGTGTTTTTCCTTTGGGTATTAGCAGACAAGCAGGGTGCGGAGGAAGACTATCTCTTTTTGGGATTTTATATGGTTCATCGCCATTGATATAAACTTTTTTATGAATTTACTCTGATAGTAGAGTTCATATGGACTATGCATTTATGAGTGATTATGCAAGCACATTTTTTATGGACTGTGCACCCATTCAATCCTTTTAGCGCTATTAGGCCTCATGCCCACGGACGTTTTTACAGCCGCGTTTTTTACAGCTTAAAAACGCCTGTCCATGTTATTGTATACATTTTTTTTACCTTTTTTTTTTTTGGGGAAAAAAAAAAACAAAACTTCGGAGCTCAAAAACGCAATTGCGGCGTTTTTTTAACGCTTCGCGTTTTTTTTTTTATGCCTAACGCAGACGCCGAGGAACGCACTGGTCCTGTTTTTTTTTTTACAGCTTAAAAACGCCTATGCTATTTGCAGCTCAAAAACGTCTAGGTGGGCATGAAGCTATAGACTAACATGGACAGGTGTTTTTAAGCTGTAAAAACTGCTCAAAAACGCGGCTGTAAAAACGTCCGTGGGCATGAGGCCTTAATGTTTAAATGATTATTTATTTATTTAGACATATTTTTGATTCAATTTTTAACTTTATAGTAGCAGCTTTACTAGCATCTTTATTCCCATGAGCGCTGGGGGAGAGGTATTTAAATTTTAATTATTTCTCATTTCTGTTTATATACAGAAAATTATTATTTATTTTTTTCAAACTTTTCACTCTTTTTTCGCTTATTGCAAAAAATAAAAAACCCAGTGGTGAATAAATACCACCAAAAGAAAGCTCTATTTGTGGGAACAAAATGATAAAAATGTAATTTGGGTACAGTGTAGCATGACTAATTGTCATTCAAAGTGCGAGAGTGTGGAAAGCTGAAAATTGGTCTAGGAAGGAAGGTGGTGAAAGTGCCCAGTAATTGAGGTGGTTAATAGTCGGTCTCTACATGTTTTTTTCCAGCCCTTCAGTCAAGGAATGGGTTCCCTTAAAAGCAGAACCCCCAAGGCAAGGTTTGATCAGCTAAACAGTGTTTTCTGTTCTTCAGACCATTCTCCTAACCCTCCGCATCTCTCCAATAGCTGTTGTCTGGCTTTTTAGCTGAGCTACCGTTGTCACAGCCAAAGTAAATTCTCTTTACATTCCTATTGAGAATTCACTGGATCAGCCTTTCTCAACCTTTTCAACACAGAGGAACCCTTGAAATACCTTTCCAGTCTCAGGGAACACCTGCTAATATTACTGTATCTACAACTCATGATATATTATTGTGAGTACGCCTTACACTGGTGGTCATTAGGAAGAATTACCGACTTACAGATCGCTAAAAAGATCAACGGTATCAGTAGGAACTTATCTTAGAGGCAGAAATTGCTCATTGCTCAAGGAACCCCTAGCAACCTCTGGAGGAACCCTGGTTAAGAAACCCTACATTCGATTAAAGTAACCTAAGGGTTTAGCTCATAATCTTCATACTTCACCTGCAAAACTTTTTTCACTTTTGAATAGAGGTCTCTGTTAGTTTTTCACACACAGAGATCAGGAAATGTCAGTTTTCCTTCACAGTTCAAAGCCGTTATTGATGTAGTAAGACATTCTGTATTATTGATATGGTGGGGGCGAGAGTTTTATTTTTTTCTAATCAGTACAGTGTGGAACATCCTGGCACATCTACCATAAGGTATAGTAATGATAAATTATTCCTGTTAGATGTCTGATAGTGATACCTGCTGTGTCTTGTAGGAGGCAGAGAACACACTGAGGCAGATGCAGAAGAAGCTGAGAGAAGAGGGGGACAGACTACACAAGGCAACAAGTAAGTGTGTGTGTCCATAGAGGAAGAAAAAAAATTAAAGTTTCACTTTTGATTAGGGGTTCCCATAATACAACTTTAGGAAAGTAGTATAAAGAGCCCAACAGGAGTTTTTTTTAAAATACATCAGTCTTGCAGCACCTAATATCAGAACTGGGATGATCCCTATACTACATGAAGAGAAGAAAAGTGGTAAATCTCAGACATGAAATATGAACAAAGCATATCCCTCTATAGTGTGTATCTGTCTCAATTAGGAGCACTACTGTAAGTGTCATTTCTGTCTGCTGCTTTCCGCTTCTATCTGCATGAATCACTTCTGACAAGTTTTCCTGACACCAAAAGCAAAATGGTGACAGAGGAGGAAACTCCAGCTTAATTGCCAGCCACAGCTCTGTTCCTGTGTGCTGTGTTAAGGGGAGTGTCTCTTCTCTAAAATCAGCTCTCAGAGCTCTTCTCACTGAGATCTGCACAGTGTAACTTCAGCTCTCTGTCCCCTTTTTTCGGAAAAGCTCAGACAAGCTTTAAAAATTTTGGACCTTGAAAAGGTGTAGTGAAGAGAAGACTTCAGATAAACAGGTAAAACGTGTGTAGGAGGATTAGTTTCATCTGTGTATCACTTGAAGGCAGTCACTTCACTGGTGTGTCCATTTATAAAACTGCGGTAAAATACCGCTATTCAGTTCTCAGGCATTCTCAGATGAGATCGCTCTTCTCTGACTGCCTGTTCATCATTCTTTGTAGATCACTTCTCATGTGGAGTTGAGAAGCAATCTACAAATGCCGGGAACTTCTGAGCACGGCTCCTCTTACTGTAATCTCGCGCGATGTAGCGGGATTACAGTAATAGGAAGTAAAAAATAACTAAGTTGAACATGAATCACCACACATTACACACCTCATATTAATAAAATAATAGTTAAATTCCCCCTACACAATATACATTAAACTAATTATTAAAAAACATTGTTTTTATCAATATTTAAAGATCAAACATGTGCCTATTTAAATGTGAACGGTGTATAGTAAATGAATGGAATCCACATATGTAATGCAGCTTTACACCATTCATATAAATAAACAATACATTTATAATCATTAAAAAATAATTTTAATAAAGTATACAAATATAAACCCCCGTATAACTGAAAAAAACATATTTCTCTAGTCATCTTCCAGGACGGCACATCTGAGATGATGGGTCCCACCTAACAGGAAACACAATCAACAACAGAGTTTAAAAAGCCCCACCCTTTCCTCTGTCCCTCAGTTATTGATTGTGTTTCCCACAGGATGGCAGCAAAACAATTTATTTTTTTCTAAATTTTAAAGACCAAGGTCTGGGACCAATGTCTTCCCCCCCCCCCCCCCCCCTAGAATGTCAGACCAAGAGCAGCCAGTGGGGGCTGCAGGGTCTGACAGAGCTTTTGCTCCTTTCAAGGGGGGTCTCCCTTTCCATACATTCTCAGGGGGGAATACATGACCAGTGTTTCAAGAACCCCCCCTGAGAAACTGGTGGTGCTGGACACGGTGAGGGTGTCCATAACCCCAGGGACCTCATGTCCCACTCTCTCCTCCTACCTGACAGTGGTGGATGGCGTGGAGGAGCCGCTCGGATATCCCCCGACTGGAGGAGGGAGTCTCTGACGCTGTCGGTGCAGTATCCCGGGTCGGGCATAGGTGCAGAGACCAGAGATCTCCTGCTTGCCGCTATGCTGTCTTCGGCGTTGCTCGGGGACCATTGCGCATGTCCAGGTGCCGGACGGCATGCTCGGATGTCATTTTCGCCGCGTCCAGGCTACAACAAAATGACGGTGAGCGGCGCGGCATGCTGTTGGCAGGCGGTGTAAGAGCGGTAATGGAGCGGGGGTCCGCGGTCCTGTGTTCCCCCAACCTGCCCAGAGCGATCCTTCCCGGTCGGGTGGGTTGCCTAAAGCGGTATGGAGAAGGAGGACGGACCGATTCCGGCATCAGAGGTCACCACAGAGGGTGAGTGATCCAGATGGCGGGGGGAGAAGATTTGGGATGGCCCTACTTTCCTCTCCCCGGCAAGATACCCTAAGGGTTATGGCTTAACAGGGTTTATTTGTCTTTTACAGACACTGAATGCCCTTCCCAGGGACAACCAGTAGGTCTAGGGCCAAAGCCACTAGTAAATCTAAGCGTTGTAGGAATTGTAGTGAGAAACTCCCGCAGGAACATGCAAAACCCTTTTGCTTTAGATGGAGTGCCGAGCACTACAGTCTGAGATGCTAGCCACCCTTCAGTCCTTCAGAGCTACGGAGAGAAGAGGGAGGAAACCCCCTTAGGTAGGGATATCTCCCCCTCTCTGGTGGGGAACCTTGGCAAGTGTTACGGAGGGATCCCAGGGACCGACTCTCGATTACTCTGATGAAGAGGTAGAGGCCTCGGACCAGAGCATCTCTTTGCAGCCAAAGATGAGGACATTCGGTTACCGTCCACTCAAATCCCTGCACAGGATAGTGTACAGGGGACTTGGCAAAACTCAGGCCAAATCTTTCCCAGTACTCCAATCTCTTAAAAATATAATTTTAAGAGAATGGAAAGATCCTGAGCGCAAAGTTTTAAGGCTTAAAGACCTGGAAGCGTAGGTGCCCCCTTAAGGCTGAGGAAGAAGGACGATTCTTTAAAGTTCCACGTATGGATGCTTCATTGGCTCAAGTATCCAAACGTTTGTCTTTTGAAGATTCCGGAAGCATTCGGGATCCGATGGACAAGAAATCTGAAACCTTGCTACGCAGAGCCTGGGACGCCTACGCTGCAGCTATGGGTCCAGCATTAGCCTCCGCCTATGTCGCCAGAAACGCGGACGCATGGGTTCGCAGGTTAATGGATCACGTAGCACACGAGAGTAAATCTAAGGAGGTGTTAGATTCTCTGGAAGTGGTTGGTAAGTAGCCTATTTAGCAGATGTCGCGGTAGAGACGGTTAGAACAGCTGCCAAGTCAGAAGCACTTCTAAATTCTGCTAGAAGAGCCCTTTGGGTAAAGACGCGGGATGGAGATTTTACATCCAAGTCTCGTCTTTGCGGTATACCCTTTGAAGGATCACTGCTCTTCGGTTCAGACCTAGACCAGGTACTGTCCTGTTTGACAGAAAAAGGCAAAAAATTCCCTGAAAAACCCAAGAAGGATAAAGGGAAGACATTTTTTCGAGGCCCCCCTTCTTAAAGACCTATTTAAGGGGAAAAAGGAGCCGAGGAAAAAGTGGGGATTTGGTAGGGGCAAGGAAAAGGGTGGAATCCTTTTCTCTGAGCCCGGTACTTCCAACAAGGAGTCCAAATGACGCCAACATAAAAGTTGGTGGAAGGCTCTCGTGGTTTCTTCCCCAATGGGAAAACATCACACAAAGTCCTTACATTCCAAACCTGATAAGGGAGGGTTACAAATTAAAATTTCTATCTCCCCCTCCAAACTTTATCCTCACTTATCTCCCCAAAGATCCATTGAAAGCAAGGGGCCTTTTGGGGAGTGTCCGCGAATTGGCAGAACAGGAGGTCATCATCCCTGTTCCTGTAGATCAGATCGGCCAGGGGTTTTATTCCAACATTTTTTGTGGTGCCAAAAGTCCCCATTGCCCCGAAACATCAGAAGTTCCTGAGGTTTGCAGTGCAAACATAACAGGGCGTCCAACACTGGCAGTTCAGGGCACTCCCCTTCGGCCTAGTGGCCAGTCCGAGAGTCTTCACCAAGGTTCTGGCCGAGGTGGTGTCTTTCCTACACCTCCAGAGGATAGCCTTGATCCTATGCTTGGACGACATGTTAATTTTCAGTCCGGCCCTGGAACAGCTCCAGTCAGACCGAGACAAAGTGCTGTCCACTCTAGAATCCCTGGGGTGGCTGATCAGCTGAGAGAGGTCCTCCCTAGATCCCCCACAATCCAAGGTGTTTCTAGGGTACCGGGTAGACTCAGTGAGCCAAAGGATCTTTCTTCCCCAAGAGAAGATCACAAAAGTGCAGAGAGCAATGTCTACTCTCCATGGTACCGGGGAGGCCTCTCTAAGGACCATGATGAAAGTTCCGGGGCTTATGTCATCCTGCATCCCAGCGGCCCACTGGACCCAGTTCCATTCTCAGGGGCTCCAGGGATTCCTTCTCTCCTCCTGGGATGGGAGAAGAGAATCCCTGGACATAACAGTACCCCTCTCGGAAGAGACAAAAAACTCCCTAAACTGGTGGTTCAACTCAGACAACCTGTCTGGAGGTTGGTCCTGGACCCAACAAAACCCGCTGATTCTGACTACGGACGCAAGTGCCTGGGACTGGGGAGCTCATATGGGAGATCTCTTCGCCCAGGGCCCTTAGGACCGGAAGCAGAGCAAAACTTCCTCCAATTTCAGGGAGTTGTTAGCGGTCGGAAAAGCGTTAAACTTTTTCCGAAATCAGGTCCAGGGAAGAGAGGTAAAGATCTTCTCTGACAACGCAGTGGCCGTGTCCTACCTAAACAATAAGAGGGGATCAAGGTCCAGCAAGCTGATGAAACTGACCCAGGAGGTCCTGGGGGAGGCAGAGAAATATATTCTCTCAGTTTCAGCAGTCCATGTAAGAGGGTCCCTCAACATTCAGGCAGACTTTCTTAGCAGACAACCCATTCATCAAGGAGAGTGGGAGCTAAACAAAGTTTTCTCTCTGGTAAGCCAACACTTTGGCAAACCAGAGATAGACTTGTTTGCCTGCAGGAAGAACTGGAAAGTTCACAAGTACTTCTCTCTCACCATGGAGCAGGGCTCCCAGGGAATAGATGCCTTAGCCCAAAACTGGGAGTTCGCCCTGGCGTACGCGTTCCCTCCCCTGATGCTCATTTCCCGGGTATTGCAGAAGCTATCCCGTTCAAACGGGTGCCTTATTCTTTTCGTGCCCTGGTGGCCGAGGCGGGCATGGTTCCCCAACCTGAGGAGGTGATCGATTGCTCCTCCGCTGCATTTCCCATCCAGACGAGATCTTCTCTCCCAGGGACCAGTGTTACATCCCGATCCAGGTTTTCTTTCCCTGGCGGCATGATGTTTGAGAGGGAGATCCTCAGGCGCAGGGGATGTTCGGAAAAAGTGATTGATACACTTTTGCTGAGTAGGAAACCAGTCACTAGGCAAATTTATGCGAAAGTGTGGAAAGCCTTCTCTCGCTGGGCTCAGTCTAGAGAAGGTTCTTTCCAAACAATTCCGATGGTCCTGGATTTCCTCCAAGAGGGGGTTGACCAGGGCCTAGCAGCCAATACCCTCAGAGTCCAGGTTGCAGCCTTATCTGTGTTTTTAGACCAAAGACTGGCCCTGAACCCACTGGTAAAGAGATTTTTGACAGCCAGGGAAAGAGTAACCCCGGTGAGAACAAGAAGGTTCCCACCTTGGGATTTATCCCTGGTATTAGATGCTCTAACCAAAGAGCCCCCTGAGGTTTCTGTTAAGTTTCTTTCATTTAAAATGGCCTTCCTCCTGGCGATCACGACAGCCAGAAGGGTTGGCGACCTACAAGCTCTGACTATAAAAGAGCCCTTTTTGTTGCTCCTAGAGGATAGGGTAATCCTCAGACAGGATCCTTTATATTTGCCAAAGGTGACCTCAGATTTCCCACAGGTCACAGGAAATTGTACTCCCCTCCTTTCTTTATCGTACATCACGGGACACAGAGCTTAGTAATTACTATGTGGGTTATATTCCACCTTCAGGTGCTGGACACTGATGTAATCAATTAGACAGGAAGTTCCCTCCCCATATAACCCCTCCCATAGTGGGAGCACCTCAGTTTTTTCATCAGTGTCTAAGGTGTTGGTCACGAGTGAAGATGTGCTCTGAGGAGCTCCTCTGGAGGGATCCATGCTGGATTTAAATAGCCTCCATAAAGACAAGATCCATCCAAAGTGCTTCATAGCCAAAATGGAAGGTACCTGGGGCCTTGTATCCGAAGCACAAGGTTTTTTCCTGTAATGCCTCTCTTAGGAGGGCTGGATCCTGGGTTCCAGTACTCTGGTCAGACCCAATACCAAGAGTTTTCTGGCAGGGTGCTGTACAGGTCCAGGGGAGTGGTGTTCCTTTTCAGTAGGACCCCGGTCCCTGAAGGTCGGCTGACATTTGCCCGCCGAGAGGGGCGAAGTTTGGGCTATCTGTTCCTAACAGTGTCCTGCGACGTGGAAAGGTAAGTGAAGGTCCCTGGCGAACTTGGTTCATCAGGGAACCTTCAAGCTAATGTGTTCCTTGCCTGTAACTAACCTATGTGGTTTTGACTTCCTGCTGTAAGACTTCATGCCTAGACTAGTTAAACCTGAAATGAATTTTGTTTGGTTTTATTTTGGACATTGTTGTAGTACATTGTTTGTGCCACTAGAGGGTGTTCACGCCCCTCCAATGTCTAAACATGGGGCTTTACCTTGTTTCAAGTGTATGCCTGGGGCAGTATGGAAGTGCGTTTTTTACATAAATACAGCTCCAAGAGTCCAACTGCTTATTACTGCCACTAAGTACTACTTGATATGACATTTGCTGGCCCAACTGCGGCTCGCAGAGCTCTCGGCCTCCCTCCTCCTCTCTCCTTCCTCTCCTGGCAGACACAGTGATCCGGGCACGTGTGCGTGCGCGCGCATGCTATTGCCAGAGATATGGGGAACGAGTGGCGGAGGGGGGCGGGGCTTGGCGTAAGAACGCTCCGTGTCCCCCCGGCTCGCTTCTGTGCATGTGCGGAGCGTCCTCTGCCTTAAAGAACAGTTTCCAGGAGACACCCTGGCGATAGGACGGACACAGGAGCGTGGCTAAGTTGTTGGTTGGCAGTGCTAACAAACTAGTAATGTGATTGGTATACAGAAGGCAGTGATACAGGCATCCCCAAGGCACATTAGCTTTACACCTGACTGACTTTCATAGCAGCTTGTACACTGGACTATAGCTCAGAAGTGGGTGCAATTTGGCTGCCAGTACCTCGGCTTTGAGCTTGGGACTATGCCTTCTAAGGGCTCTGGGACTAAAGAATCCTAGGAAGCAAAAGGCTGACATTTGTTGGTCTATAAGAGGTTCATTGCTATATTGCAGCTTCCTCACAGAAAGCAGAAACCGGGGTGTGCCCCTTTCCCTGCTCGAAATCCTCAAACAAATGTAATAAAAGTCCTGAGGTTGAAAGTTCACCGTCAGAGGACAGGGAACAGGTGCAGGCTAACGAGGCGGAGGTATCAAAAGCCTCACAAGCTCTGGAGTTGCAGCTGCAGTCTTTTTCAGAGATTCATACTGCATATAACTTAGCCTAGTCGGCTAAAGCCTCCGTCTCCTCCTTGGGGTTTTAAAAAAAAAAAAATCACATAGGTTGCTTGTACCTTCCCACTCCATACATTACTGCAACAGTTTATTCTGCTGGTTGGGCACCTGCATAAGCTGTTTTTTTCTCCTCCTAAAAACTCTAGTCGAGGAGTATAGGTTGCTAGAAAAACTTCCACAGGATTCCTCATCCTGGTGCTGACTTCAGGCTAGCCAAACGCACAACTGCTGGGATGCACTGTTGCTGGTGCACGTTGCTAACGCACAACAGCTATATCGCATGATTGCAGAAACGCACGTCTACAGAGGATAACTACCTCTTTACCACTAGTCCACATGTTGGCATAAAATACATGAGTTTGGAATGTACAAAATGCATGTGGGGTAAAAAGACAAGTAACAGAACATGTTTATTGTTGATCACATAAAGATACATGTTTCTGTTTGTATGGATTACATGTTTTTTGTCACATGAGGATGCCTAATCATATTAAATTGCTTAAATCGCACAGAGAGGCTTGTTTGCACAGAAATGCCTAAAATCGCATAAAAATGCTTGATTGCATAAAGATGCTGGATCACACAAGGTTGCCTGATCTCACGAGTCCTTGATTTCCCAAGGATACTTGATCACACAGAGAGGCTTGTTTTTTACAGAAAGGCCTAAAGTCACATAAAAATGCTTGGTTGCATAAAGATGCTGGATCGCACAGGAGTGCTTGATCACACAAGAGTCCTTGGTCACACAAGGGTACATGTCCGCACAGTAGTGCTTAAAATGCATAAGATGTTTGATCGCATAAAAGATGCTGAATCGCATAAGGATACATGATCGCCTAAAGTTGCTTGTTCGCCTAGATTTTGCATGGTTGCATAATGAGGCATGATAATTTAAGTTTCCTTAATTATACAGGATTCCTTGTGTTCACATAGGAATACGTGTCTGCATGGGTACATGTTGCATAACACATTCTCAAACGCATGCTTGCTTGCAAGATGCCCGTTCCATAGCACACGTGCTATATGTATGCGTGTATACAGCGCACACTTTTTTATGTTGTGCCTAAAACATATTTGAATTCATGCTTCAATGAACGCACGCTTCCATAGAGGCATATGGCTTTAACTCTTGCAACATACACATATGGGGAGCCATTTGCATATGAGTTTATTTACATGGGACTGCAGAGGTTGTCTGCGTTTCGCAAGAGAGCAGCACCTCTTCCAGTTGGTGGTCTTGCCCTTTGGGTTAGCCACCGTGCCCGGGTTTACAGGGTGCTAGGGCCTGCCTCTAGCAGGTCTAAAGGCTCAGGGTATAGCAGTAATGGCATACCGAGGCAATCTGCTGCTGATAGATCAGTCAGTAGCATGGCTGGACCTAAGTGTGTCCAGCATGGTCAAGTATCTGGGACTCCTGAGTTAGGATCCCAGTCTACAAGTACATTCTTACGTTCGGTAAGAAGGTTGGAATGTTTGTGACACAGCCCAAAAAGGAGAGGTTTTTGCCTCAGACAAAGGCAGCGCTATAAGAAAGCTGGTCTATGTGGTCAAGGTAAGGAAGAGTTCCTTACATTTGCCTTTTTGCTTAAGGTGCTAGGGGAGATGGTGGCTTAATTCAAAGCGGTTCCCTATGCTCAGTTTCTTTCAAAACTGCTATAAACATTATTCTGTCAGCCTGGAGCAATTAGATCCTAACCTAGCATTATCCAAAGGGTCTGGTCCCAGGGATACGCTGGGGTCTTAGTTGGTGGTTCTTAACCAAAAGATTGGCAGAAAGGAAGATCCTTCGTGCCGGTTACCTAGGAGGTGGCGGCTACGAAGGCTGGCCTCTAGGGATGGAGGCCAGGCCTGGAAGAGACCAATGCCCAAGGGAAGTGGTCAAGCTCCAAGTGAGCCTTATCCGTCAACATTCTAGAGCTACGAATGGCACGTCTGGCTTAAGGGCCTGAGCGTTAAGGTTGTAGGATTGTTCTGTCAGAGTACAATCTGACAATGCCACACCAGTGATTTACTTTGTTTACCAAGGAGGCACTAGAAGTCACGCAGCCAGAGGGAAGTGAACCATGTTCTGGCTTGTGCAGAGGAGCTTGTGCCTTGCCTATTGCCAATCTTCATTACATGAAATGGAGAATTGGCAGGCGGTTCTCTGGAGCCGTCAACAATTGTTCTCGGGAGAATGACCTCTACACCCCGACTTTTTTCTGGCCAAATGCCAGAGAAAGGGTACCCCGGACATAAAATTTATTGGCGTCCAGGTTCAACAAGAAGTTGGACAGCTTTGTGTCAAGGACAAAGGATCCACTCGCGTGTGGGACAGATGCGTTGGTGATCTCGTGGGACCAGTTGTCACTGGTTTATGCGTTCTCTCCCCCCAGTGCCCTACCCCGAAAATAAGCCCTAGTTTGAAATGCTTGGAAAATCCTATAATCCACTCTTACAGTAGTATATAATGTACAATGTGTGTGTTTCTGTAATATAATTGCGGGGGAAAAGACCTCCGGCGGGTCACAGAAGCGCAGAGCGGCACTGTAACTAAGGTATTTTGGACAATTATATTACAGAAAAAAATACATTGTACATTATATACTACTGTAATAGAGTGGATTATAGGATTTTACAAGCATTTTAACTCGGTTCACACTGGGGATTCCTGTCAGGCAGGGAGAGAGAGAGGGGGAGAGAAGACAGCACATTACATGGTAAGACCTACCCCTAAAATAAGCCCTAGTGTGTCTTATGTTGCCAAAATTAATATAAGACCCAGGCTTATTTTCGGGGGAAACACGGTAAGTTTAGCTTTTTTTTGGCTGTACGCCTCCTATAAATCACAGGAGTGGAGTTAGTTGTGCACTCCTGTGAACCATTTTCAGTCAACAGCAGGCTGAAATGTTAACTGGCATCACAGAGTCAGTCCAGGCTCTGCAAAGATCCTGACCACATGGTCGGGATCCACCCAGAACCCTGGACCAGCACCTGGCTTAGCCTCTTCACATGCCGCTGAGAGCCAGAGCCAGCCCCTTCCGCCCCCTCCACAGCCCAGCGCTCCAATGAGCCCTGGAGGGGCAGAGCAGAGAACCAGTGACTGACAGTCATGGCTCTCAGCTCAGAGTGTTGGGGAGAACTGAGCGATTAGCAGTGTTTGATCAGTTATCTGTGCAAAGCCGGTGGTGGACAGATGCAGCATCAGATCAATTTTGCATATATTTAGATGAGTATATATTTTTTTCCCTCTCTCTACAGCCCATACTTCTCTTATATGTGTGCTTTGCTCAAACAATATTGTTAAGACAAAGGAACAATTGTCCTTTAAGGTTTACATCTACTTTTCCTATGAAGATTTTGAAGATCACATTCATAGAGGCCAACGTTTTGCCTGAGGCAGAATTCTGATGTAGAACTCCAAACTATTTAATGCAATGCAGTTCAGCTATGAATGTCTATGTGGAAGCAGCTACATTTATGTTGACAGTATATTACCTCCGACACCTCACATATCTGTCTTTTTCACCCAAACAGGCAGCAGTGGAGATTCAGACAGTGAGATCCATGAGGACGAGGGCTCTGATGATATGGAGGATTATGACAGACCAGGGAAGATACCGATGAGGAGAGGGATAATGTCTCAAGGTATTTACAATGTGAACATGTCACACCGTAGCACCCATAGAGGGAAAATAAATACTAGATTAACAGTAACTACATACTAGCCCAGAGGCAGCTGCAGTCCCCATCTGATCTGCAGTTACACCTGTGTTACATAAAGGTTGGTTATACTTGGCATCTGCTTTCACTGCCGTTCCTGACAAGCTGCTAATTTAATAGGTATACTTAAAGAGGATTTATACTTTTCCATAAAAACCTCAGATGCTTCTGATATGACACTGACACAAAAAAACATCTTTTGTTTTCTCTCTACCCAAAAGCTAAGAGGGTGGGTAGCGAATGATTTTGCTAACTCAGGTGGGCTTTTCCTGTTAATGTTTTAGCACTCAGTTCTCCTGCATCGCATATTCCAGCCAGTGCGCACATGCTGTATCCGGCTATAGTGCATAACTACCAAACCACACTGAGGTCAGTGAATGAGCCCTGGGGGGCAAAGATCATGCACTCTGGTTGGACTACAGGCTGTGAGAGGACTGAGTGCCACAAGATGGAAATACTGCTTATCCCTGGCCACTAGACAACTAGGTGGTCTTTTTTTCCTGATTCTTAGATTTGTAAGCCATGGAAATGTTATTAAATTTATTTATATAAAAAACACACATCACAAATACACAAAGCCAGCTACAACTAGTGGGACTTTTGTGCTCCACATAATAATTGTATTTTTGTTGCTGCTTTGTTCCTTCTGACAGAATCACTTCTGACGAATTTTCCTGACCCCAAGAGAAAAATGGCGATGGGTCCCTTCCCTCCAATCAGTTCTCAGATATCTCCTCACTGAACTCTGTAGAGTGTAATTTTAGCTCTCCATCCCCTTTTTTTTCTGAAATTTTCAGACTAGCTTTAACCACTTCAATACCAGACACTTAACCCCCTTCCTGTCCAAGCCAATTTTCAGCTTTCAGCACTGTCGCTGTTTAAATTACAATTGCGCGGTCGTGCTACACTGTACTCAAACATAATTTTTGTCATATTGTTCCGACAAATAGAGCTTTCTTTTGGTGGTAATTGATCACCTCTGCGGTTTTTATTTTTTGCTAAACAAATAAAAAAAGACTGAAAATTTTGAAAAAAAAAAGTTACTCTTTCGTTCATGGACCGACACAGCTTCCAATTGACAAGTGGGTATTATCAGTTAATTAGGAGTGACTAGGCAGAAAAAAAACTTGTAAAAAGTGTTGCATCACACCTTCTACAGTACCGCCCAGGGAGCAGGCCCTCTGGGTATATCCCCTCACTCTGCATCTCGCAGATCAGTTTTTTTCTGTCTAGCAAGGAGTAGGACATGGCTCCCTTCGGGCCCATTGGTCCGGGGATTTTTTTTCTAGATTTTGTTTTTTGTTTCCTGCGATCTTTGATCAACTGCCGACTGGGTGACAGGCTGGGTCCTCGATCCTTGTAGTCTCCCCAGTTCGGCCATCGAGCGTGTGCCGACCCTAGCTATGCGCTGGGTTTTTCCACGACATGCCCATCACTCTACGGGTGGCCGGTGAGACGACGCTCCAAGGCCTGCTTCGGACCGCTCAGCTTCGGCTGACCTTACGGCCAAGTCGCAGCAGCCTGTCCAGTGAGCTTACGCTCCAAAGCTTGCATCGGACCGCTCAGCTTTGGCTGACCTTACGGCCGAGTCTTAGTAGTCTGTCCGGTGAGCACTCCGCGGCATGCATATGATCGCTCCCGAGGGTTCAATTACAGCATGCCTGGCCGACAGTCACCTCCGTGCGCGGATGATGATCTGTCCGGAATGTCTTCCAGCAGGATTCAGCAGGAAGGGTAAGTAGCTCCCCTGCTTCGGCAGGGTGACTTGGCTGGACATTCCTGGAGAGATCAAGTAAGTGGTTGTGACCCCTTTTTTTCCTCTCTCCCTGCCCTCCCTCCTCCCTGGGCTTTAGCTAAGGTTGCTGGGTGCTGTGGGTCATCTGGGGGGCTCCATCTGGAGCGGGACTGGCGCTGTGTATCGTTTTTAAACATTTTAATTTTGCTTACCTGTGTGTCTGTGTGCTTCTCCCTTCATGCTGTCGGCGGCCATTTTGCAGTGGTCCATGCTGGTTTCGGCCTCTAGTGACTGTACGGCGGCTATTTTCTTGTGGTTTTGCGCCAATAGCTATAGATCGCCGCTCATCGGCCATTTTCTTGTGGCTCGCGCCCGTTTTGGCCTCTACCGACTGTTCGGCGGCCATGTTTCCTAGGATTCATGCCTGTATGTATATATCGCCGCTTGGCGGCCATCTTTTTGTGGTCCGCGGCTGCCTTGGCCTCTATATTCGGCCCGGCCGCCATTTTCTTAGAGCCCACATTGTTCAATACAGCCGCTTGGCGGCCGTTTTGCGGGAGTCTCCGGCCTCTAGGGTGCATGTCACTGGTGCAAAAATTCACACCGAGAACGCTGATGAGAATCAGACTGACACAGGCAGCGGTGGGATGGCTTTACAGGCGCAGCATACGACAGCATAGCGGTACCGTTCCAAGGGTGGTGAGTCCTCTGGGAGACCCTGCATCTCTAAAGCAGCTAGGAGGGTGGCCTATGATACCTTGCCTGGATCCCTGTGGGTGTCAGCGCTTGGGTCAGCAGGGTGTCTGAAGCAGACCTTTGTTTCCCCTGAAACACCTGACTTGATAGCGTCCACAGATACATCAGGGGCACCAGCTATGTCTGTTGCCAGGGTGGAAGCGGCACACGGGAACACGGGGGATAGTAAACGCCCCCATCCCCTGCAATCTTCCGGGGATAAGTCTGATGCAGAACCAGGTCCAGCTATGGCTCATGGCCCGGATTCTGAAGCATCAGAGACTGCAGACCATGACCGATCGGACAGTGAGAATGCTCCAAGTCCAGGTCAGCACGCAAGAAGGCTTGGTATCTGACCTTTGTTTGCAGTGTGGAATACGCTAAAAAAAAGAGATGCTGCAGAAGCAGCAGAGATACAGGTCCCCTTTTGGGTTCCGTTAGCCGGACCGCACTGCTAAGGTGTTTCCTTGTGTGTCTTATTTTGATAAGCTCTTGTACAAGGAGTGGGAAGATCCACTGAGGATTTTTTTTTGCAGCCCCAAAATGTATTATTTAATTTTGTTGGGCAGTCTGGTAACCCTTGGGGAGAGTCTCGAGAGGATGAACCTCCCCCCCCCCCCCGATAGTGGACCCCCCTGTGTTCAAACTTTACAAGTTACCACAATTTCAGTAGAAGGGGCTCCTATCTTTAGGGACACTTGCTACCTATATACAGGGGGGCTCAACGGTACGCCCAGCAGGGCTGGGGGTTTTCTGATGACTCAGACACTGAATGAGTAGGCAAAGATGCTACTCCAGGGGTTAAAGGCACGGGAGGCTCCTCCGAACGAGGTAGCTGTGGTCGACCAGCTGGTACAGGACCTTGAGTCTGTCTGCAAGTCAGACATGGATACTATCCCCTTGCTGCCTTGGGCATGCCGTGGCGCTAAGCCACCTGATCTGGTCTGCCAAACTTCCAAGAAGGCCCTGTGGGATCTGCCCTTTTAGGGCGACAGATTTTTTTTGGGGCCTCTCTGGATGACATCAGTAAAGATGCCCCAGGAGGTAAGAGCACGTTGCTCCCACAATCCTAAGAAGGTAAGGATCCACGCCATAGGCAAGGACCCTCCTTACCGCGCACAAGTGGTCTTTCGCCCGCCTAGTGTGGCAAGTTAATGACCCCAGGCCGATAAAGCGCCTGCTGAGGGACAGAAGCGCCCCTAGGTTCGCAAGTCCAACCTTGCTTGCCTATCGAACAGATTTTTTCCCTCGAAACCGCCAGCTTCAACCGACTCGTCGGGAAGTTCTATATGGGGCGGTTCAATATCTGCTGATACTCATGGTGGTCCTTCCTGTCTCAGTACAGAAAAGGATTCAAGGGTTCTACTCTATCTGTTCGTAGTGCTGAAAACGCAATGTTGTCGCCGCCCTCCATCCGGGGGATTTTCCGGCATCCTTGACCAGCTAGGATACATGCTTGCATGTCCCCAGATGCACCAGGCATCAGAGATGCCTGAGTTGGCGGCCGGGCAGACCACTACCAATGGTGGCTCTCCCCTTTGGCCTAGCATCGGCACCAATGGTCTTCACCAAGGTGCTTACCCTGATGCTGGCCCTACTAGACAGCGTGGCATCGCTATCATGGGCAATTTGGATGATCTTCTTCTGAGGGTCACTTCAAACTCAAATCTAGAAGTGAGCAAGTCTATAACCTGTCAGACCCTCCAATGCTTGGTTGGGTGCTGAACACTCAGAAGTCAGTATTGGTAACCTCCTTCGAGGCGGTACCATAGGCACTATTCACTAGTTCACACGCTAGTGTTACAGAAGGTAACTCTGTCCTGAAGGGTCAAGTGCCCTTCATCCCTGGATTATTAAAATCCGGGTAAGCCACCTAATCAGGACCTCCCTAGTTGGTGGCCGACATCACAGGCATTTCTGTCTGGGAAGTCATTCCTTCCTCTTTACTGGATGGTGGTCACGGCGGACGCCTGTCTTCCCGGTTACAGAGCTCAGTCAACCTGGGTTGCTGGACTCCGGAGGAATCCCATTGCAGATCATTGGCCCATAAACCGGGCGATCTGGCTTTGCCTCTCCACATGGTCTCAGAGGCTACAAGGGCATCCAGTCAGAATCCAGTCGGACAAACACCACAGTGTGGCATATGTCAAACATCAAGGAGGAACAAGCAGCTCTGCTGCAGCATCAGAGGTCGCTCACCTCCTAATGGGGGCATAAAGGAGCATACCAGGCCTGTCGGGCCTTATACATTCCGGGTGTGGAAAACTGACAGGCGAACTGCCTGAGTTGCCAGGCTGGACAAAAGAGAATGGTCTTTACACCCGGAGGCCTTTCAGCTCTTTTACCAGAAGGGAGGCACGCCAGTCGTTTATCTCCTGGCTCCTCGACTCAATTGGATGGTATTGAGGTTTGTGGCCAGGTCTAGAGACCCAAGGGCAACATGACGGATGCGTTGGTGGCACCGTGGAGTCAGTACGGGCTAATCTATGCCTTCCTTCCTCTGAAGCGCTTCCTCATCTGCTTCGCAGACTGCAGGCAGAGAGGATTCCTATGGTCCTAATTGCTCTGGAGTTGCCCTCGGCGTCCTTGGTACGCCAATCTAGTGCGTCTGGTAGCAGACGCCTTTTTGACATCTACCGCCAAGAAGGACCTTCTGTCGCAAGGTCCCATACGCCATCCTGTCTTTTACAGTCACTGGCTTAAGGGCATGGCTTGAGAGCCAGGTACTAAGAGACCGGGGCCTGTCAGACTCTGTATCTCTACCATAAGGAGTGCGCGGAAATCATCCTCTAGGAAGATCTACCGTCACACCTGGAAGACCTACAGATCCAATTGTGAGGAAATGAGGTGGCATCCGCGTTCTTATTTGGTTCCAGAGTCCTGCTGTTCTTCAGCAGGGAACGGGCCAAGAATTTTACTTAAGTACAGTTAGGGGGCAGGTATCTGCCCTGGCTGTCCTTTTTTCAACGACCCCTGGTGGCTCACTTTCTAGTAAGAACGTTTGTACAGTGGGTTCGGCAGGTGGCCCCTCCGGTCCACCCTCCACTACCTCCGTGAGGCTTGTGTAGCAGACGTCTTTTTGGCGTCTACCACTAAGAGAGGACCTGCTGTCGCAGGGTCCCAGATTCCATCCTGCTTGCAGGCAATGGCTTCAACGGCATGGCCTCTAAGTGCCTCAGAAACCCCTGTTTAAGAACTTCAGGGAAATTCCTTTGTTGACACTTTCTCAGAAAGTGGTCCCTTTTAGTGGCTGTTACGCCAGTTAAGACGGGTTTCTGAGCAGGCAGTCTTGTCATGCAAGCCTCCCTATCTAATCATCCACAAGGATAAGGTGGTGCTGCATCCGCAGCCTTCTTTGCTTTCTTCTCAAGGAAAACATTGTACTGCCATCCTTGTGTCCTCATTCGTCGCCTAAAGAGACGATGTTGCATTCCTTAGACGTTGTCCAAACTCTAAGAGAATGCTTGTCTGGTACTGCTCTGTTCCGGAGTCCAGACTCACTGTTTGTTCGGTGGCTGGTCCCAAGTAGGGCCCAGCGGTCTTGTCGGCCACCATCTCTAGGTGGATCCGACAGATCAGACCAAGTCCAGACTCACCGTTTGTTTCGGTGACAGGTCCCAAGTAGGGCCCAGCGGTCTTGTCGGCCACCATCTCTAGGTGGATCCGACAGATCGGGATCAGGCTTATGCCATGAAGGGTCTGGCGCCTCCCTTTCCTGGTGCATTCGACCAGAGCAAGAGGTACCTCTTGGTGCGTTGTCAGTAAGACGGTTGTCTGAGCCGGCAGCCTTATCATGCAAGGCTCCTTATCTGATTTTCCACAAGGATAGGTGGTGCTGCATCCGCAGCTTTCTTCTTCCATGCCAAGGAAGACATTGTACTGCCATCCTTGTGTACTCACCCGTCGAATCCTAGGAGACGACGTTGTATATTTTGGACGCTGTCTGAGCTCCGAGAGCATCAAGCGTCTGTTTTCACAGGTGTAAGACGGCAACCTGCTTGTCCGTTCAAACTTTCACTAAACTTTACAAGTTGATGTGTGTGCATCTTCGAATGCTTCTTTCGGCCGCAAGGTATTGCGGCTGTTTAGAGTTGCAACTCCTCTGTTGAGGAGCTCTGTTTTGTTGGAGTGAAGTTTTAATGCTGTTACCACCCCTCGTTTTTGGACACTGCTTTGGGACGTCCCACTTGTCAATTGGAAGCTGTGTCGGTCCATGAACGAAACAGTAAATAGGATTTTTTACTCACCGTAAAATCCTTTTCTCTGAGTTCATGGACCGACACAGCACCCACCCCTCCTTTTAAGTTTGTACTGCTTTTTGACAAACTGATCTGCGAGATGCAGAGTGAGGGGATATACCCAGAGGGCCCGCCCCCTGGGCAGTACTGTAGAAGGTGTGATGCAACACTTTTTACAAGTTTTTTTCTGCCTAGTCACTCCTAATTAACGGATAATACCCACTTGTCGATTGGAAGCTGTGTCGGTCCATGAACTCAGAGAAAAGGATCCTATTTTTTCTTTTGTTTCCGTTATAACATTTTGTAAATAAGTACGTTTTCTCCTTCACTGATGGGCACTGATGAGGCGGCACTGATGAGGTGGCACCGACGATGGGCACTAATAGGCGGCACTGATAGGCGGCACTCATGGGCGACACTGATGGGCACTAAAAGGTTGCACTGATGTGTACTTATGAGTGGCACTGATAGTCACTGATATGCGTCATTGATGGCACTGATTGCCATCCCTTGTGGCACTGGCAGGCATTGTGGGTGGGCATTGATTGGCAGCTGCCTGGGCACAGACTGGCATTTCCCTGGTGGTCTAGGGGGGCATACCTGGTGGTCCAGTGTGGATGGCCATCCCTGGTGGCATGCTGGTGGTTCTGGGCGGGCATCCGAGGGGGGGGCTGCGCTGATAAACAATCAGCACAGATCCCCCCCCCTGTCAGACGCGAGTGAGGAAAAGCCGATCAACGGCTCTTCCTGTTTTACATGGTGATCACCCGTGATTGGACACGGCTGATAACGTGGTAAAGCGCCTCTGACGGATGTAGTGGTGTGTCGGACCAACACGCCGCACCACTGATCACCGCAATGCGTGCCCCATATGACGTCCAGTCAGGATAACGCAACCACCGCCCGGCCGTCATTTTGCTATAGGCCGGGTCAGGGATGGACTGGCCATCGGGACTACCAGGAGATTCTCTGTGGGCCGATGGCAGTGTTGCCAACCGCCCGTAGATTTGCGCCTATTTTCAGGGCACCCGCAAATGTCAGTTACGGGCAGCGGTGCCCGTAAAAAAGATGGCCGCGAGCCGACCATGTATCTGCGCATGCGCTGTTCCGAAGCCGGCTAGGCTCGGGAAAGCTCGTACTCGGCCGGGTGGCGCATGCGCAGTAACGTAATTGCGCCGTCTGGCGCATTTTTGAATAGATGCCAGAGCACACTTGTTCTTGGGTAAGACACGGCGGCCGCGTCTCGTGCACTCGCCTTAGGCGTAGGAGCCGAGGAGGGGCAAGGCAAGTGAGGAGGAGAGTGACACTGGGGCAGAGGATGACATTACTGGGGACAGCGGCTGACACTACTGGGTCTGGGGACAGACGAAAGAGGATGACATGGCATTACTGTGGGGGGCGTGAAGCCATGGCATGCAGGGGGAGAGTGAAGGACACTGATGTGCTGCCCTGAGGAGAGGTGAAAGGGGCACAGCACAGGAGCAGGACACACTGGTGTGAAGACTGTAATATGATGGTGGACAGAGGAGGAGGCTACTGTGGTGAGGAGGATACTATCATCATGTCTGAGTGCAGCCTCTGTCCACCTCCTGTAGTATATCCGCAGCCTCTGTCTACCTCCTGTAGTATGTACCATGTCTGCAGTCTCTGACGCTCCCCTGTAGTACGTTTTTCAGTCTCTGACCCTCTCCTGTAGTATGTCTGCAGTCTCTGACCCTCGCCTGTAGTATGTTTTGCAGTCTCTGACCCTCTCCTGTACTATGTCTGCAGTCTCTGACCCTCGCCTGAATTACGTTTTGCAGTCTCTGACCCTCTCCTGTAGTATTTCTGCAATAAAGGAGGGCTACAGGCATGAATGAATTAATGTACTGCCACTGCTAGTCATGGTCACTGATGAATTAATGTTTTTATGCGTGTTTGCAAAATTAAAGTGGGCCGGTCTGGATGAAGTTCAGGGCCAAATTCTTGTCCCAGTCCAGCCCTGGGTCGGGCAGTAAGTGGTTAAAATAATCTCTGTGTAACACTTGGGGCCAGTTCCCTTACTGAATATATGTAAGGGTTTACAATCACTTCAAGTACAGGCACCTTATCACACTTGCAACTACCTGTGTTAAGCTGGCCATAGATGGCTTGAAATTTGGCTGGTTCAGCAGGGACCAGACAAATTTTGATCTATCTATATGCAGGCTGGTTGGTTTTCTGTTCAACCAGGCTGTCAGATTTTTTTTTCGCCTGATTAGTTCCACCAACTTTAGCCGGCAATATTGATTATTGTATTTTGCCAGCAGGGAATACAATAGCTAAAGAGGAGAGATTCCTCCATCAACATTGAATGTGTGAATGGGAGGGGGAAATGTGCAAATTTTTTTCCCCCCAACCCGCTGGGTAAATAAACAAAATGTATACTGTATGGCCTGCCTTACTCTTCCAATAAATTCTTGTGCACTTGTGGGAGCCCCATGGATCCTAGAAAGACTGCATTTATGGCCTCAACACACAACTCTAACCCAGAAGTTATACCTGCTGAAGATGCACTTGTTTTACTACAACATCACTATATCACTGTTATTGCTTTCTTTAAGTCTTGCACAGTTGTCTGGGATCCTCTCCTGTACTGAACTTGCATTCCCTGATTTCAATGCACACTGTGACCTTCTTACAGTGTACATTGGAAGCTTCAGCAAGTCAGACTTTCCCTGGCCTAGTTCTTTGTCATTGGATTTCATTTTTTTCCAACCATGGAGACTCAGCCCTACCTGCGGGCGTTTCCTAGGACAGTCTTCCTATGAAAAATTTGTATGCCTGAAGACTAACTAACATCCATTCATCAAAGCATTTTTATATTTGTGTTACTTCTTCCAAGAGCAAGCCCACTCACTGCTTGTATAAGTCTGAGGGCCAATACTGAGGCAGGGGGAGCACGGTGATGATTTCAAAATGCTATATACAGCACTCTGCCGGCCCCTCCTACCAGCCGTGATCTATCTGCCAGCATTGCATAGAAAAGCACCAGATGATATGACTGGGTCTAAAATAAGGGATGTAATGGAAATAGGTTTTATTTAAATGTTATTAGCATGTTGATCAGAGAGAAGTCAGGAACCAGGGAAGGTAAACTATAAACAGATTAAACTGCATCTTTAACCATTGAAGTGCAGGTTGGTGAAGCACCTGTAATCTAAGGAAACTAATTTGTGTTTCTACAGGAAGGGAAGCGCATTTTGTGGGAACAATGGACGGTGGAGACAGTGACGAGGTACGTGTCATTTAAAGACCACAGCCTTTAGACAGTCGTAGCCCATTAGCCATTTACAAAAGGAAAGACGATTTACAGTAAATGGACATTATTTATTTGCTTTGTTAGATTTTAAAAAATTCTCTTTTTGACAGCTTGTAATAACTCTAATGTATACGTATTGCGTGCTATACTGCCATCTAATGGCTGATCAGGTTACTACATATAGGTTTGACTTGGGAGGAAACGAAAAAATTGGTAGAATAAACGCCATGGGTGGAAATCCATCCTGTTCATAGAATTCAGCAGCCTAATACAGAGCTTAGGTCACCAAGTTATACAAAGGTTTTATACTTCCATGGCATTATTTATTTTCAGCCATGTAACTTTTATTTTTAGTTCTAGTTGCCTAAAATAATGACATGTAGTGATCGATATAATGTATTGAGCCGTCATGTATAATCAACGGCCAGCACATCCAAAACTGTTTTTGGTGGAGTCTGGTGGGTGGAACTTCCTACTGACTTTACTAATTTTTTGAGGAATCCAACCATGACAACTCTATACCTCAGGGAGTAAATAAAATTCCATAATGGAGAGTGGGCACCCTTGTTTTGGCTTTGTGCAAAATTGGTGACAAAGCTCTGGCCATCAGAATTTCCAGATCATTGACCGGAGTATTTGACTTTGGTGACCTCCTTCTGACCTGCATTTGATCTGCTTCTACTGAGTTTTGCACTCCGATAGACTTGTATTGGGATGCAAAACCCTGTTGAAGTGAACAAAGGCCCACACGGACACTTGTTAATATAAAATTTAAAGGTGTTTTATTACACCAGCACTGAAATTCCAGGTTGATATTAAAGACACAAATGCATGCAACTAGATATCGAATAATAAACCATGAAATGCATTGTTTTTATTGCATCTGGTGTAAGTACCTCAGCCTGAAGAGGGAGAGGCATGGCTGGGACAGGCAGAACATGGAAGAAAGGTGAACATGGGCTTTAAGTGATGGCTGTTTCTCAATAGCTGGTTTTGCTTTTATTTCCGCGCTGTCAGTATGTGGAGGCGGGAGCCAGTCCTGCCACTGTACATAACCCTGATGCCTTCAGCGAAAACAAGCAGGTTGGTAAACGCTCTCCTGAATAGTTCCTCCCATAGTTCCTCTCGGCACAACAATTATAAGCAAACCATAAAGCTGCCTGCAGCAAAATGGGTAAACTGTCTGTGATTCCCACAGCTACCAATGAAATATCAGCTCTCATTTGCTAGCCTGCAGAGTCATCTGAATGTGGTGGCCAGTTGATGCTTTTTCTCCCTCGCCTTATCGATTGTCCAGTACCCTCACCCTGTGTAGTCGTGGCCTCAGTCTGCATCCCACATTCCCAGCCTGGAATCTCCCAGAACCATAGTACTGTTAGATAAAGGTCAATCCTTTGCATCATTGTACATTTTCTGTTTAGTGTGCCCATGTTCCCTTTTTTAACCTTGATTACGTCTTCTCACGGGAGGGCCTGGATGACAGTCAGATGGATGTCGACGATGATGATGATGATGAGGAGGAAGATGAAGAGGATGAGGTCATTAGGACAATGGGACCAAGAAAAGAGCTGGGAAGACCCAGCAGAAGAGCGCAACAAACCAAGTCATTTGTAGAGCATGACAGCGACTTCTAGAGATGGCCGTCCCTGCAGCAGTGCCCAAATGTGTGTATATCCACTTACAAATTAATGAGTGTGTTTTATATATTCACATTTCTGCTGATATTCTAGATGAATACTTGTCAGAGGTATCATTCATCACACATCTATTAAGCCAGTGATGCCACAGATGCAGAAATTGTTTCCTAGTTAGAGGTGTGGTGACATTGCACTAGTTTACTCATGATTTTATCCAATATTGAGTGTCAGGAGTGAAAAGGGAGCATTTGCGAGTCCTGACAATACATTGTTTTAATTTTCTCTTCTACACAGCAATTGTTGCATTTTGCTGAAGTGTACAGAAAAGGGAAGAAACTAAGAATGAACAGGCTGCATGTAACCTAATAATAGAGCATGCTGTCCTGTGTGCAACTCCACTCTATTTGGAGACTGCAGCCTCCCTTATCTGCTGTCAGTTTATCATTAAGGATGGGCTTGGGCGTGTTTGTAACCCCACGTGCCGATCCCGCCAAGAAGCTGACACTGCACAGCGCTAATCACAGGCTGGTCCTCAGCTGCACAGATCAGGAAATGTCTCCCTGCCTGTGATAAGCGCTGCGCAGTGTCAGCTTCTTGGCGGGATCGGGCACGTGGGGTCGCGAACATGCCCGAGCCCATCCTTATTTATCATATCTTCTACAGTGTTCATCTGATCTGTTCCCCAGGAGGCTGCTGTAATCATGAAAGTTGAAGCTGTGGATATTTGTCTGTCAGAAACCTTCTGGGGAAATTGTGTGTTGTGACGTTGGATCATGACTGGAGGATCAGTGCCACTTGATGGTAAATTAGGAGGAGAACCAGATGTTCCCCCATTCCTTCACCCCTTAGTTATGTTATAGTGAGCCTAGTAACTGATAAGTGTGCAGAGCTGCTTAAATGGTCCTGAAAAAACACCACCAAGATGCCCATTATTACCCCTCTCTGATTTAGTTTCACCTTGTTAAACAAAAATTGGCCTGACTTCATGGCTAAGCCCCCACCATTGGCAACTGAAACTGTTTTATTGGTCAGTGGAATGGCAGTTGAAAGGTTTAGTCACAAAGTCCAGGAAAATCCGGCCGCAGTAATGAAATGAAACTACTTCAGAGGGGGGCACATGAAA
Source organism: Rana muscosa (assembly GCA_029206835.1). Taxonomy (NCBI): domain Eukaryota; kingdom Metazoa; phylum Chordata; class Amphibia; order Anura; family Ranidae; genus Rana; species Rana muscosa. The sequence continues at coordinate 125,402,714 of CM055127.1, read as the reverse complement.
CATTGGCATGTTATAGTGTCTGCTGTTAAGCAGGACATTTACTTTCTAATGATTTGAAATGCAGTATTAATTTATTATAACAAACACTCCAGCAATGGGACCTAAGAAGTAATTCTCCCTATTTTCTAATTTTAGTCAGGCCAACAAAATGGCAGACTTCACAGATTAGAGATGATAGGCGCACTCTATTCTCATGTCCGCCATGCTTATATTTTCCCCCGAATCTTTTGTCCTACAGACAGCAAGGGCCTCTTGTACAAAAAGACAGAAGAAGGAATGCATTGATGTAGAGCCCTTCTTTTCTGACCCGTCTGAGCAAATGACTTCTGCAATCTGAATGCTGAAGGTCATTTTCCTGTCCAACTCCAAAGTGTTCAGCTCCCCGTTATGTAAATCTGTCTTTATTAAAGTACACCAGTTTTGTTAATTGCCTAATTATTTTGTTTACAATAAATATAATTTTGTGATCTTTTTTCATATACACATATCAGTTATAATAAAAAATACTTTTTTTTTAAAGTGTGTGTGTAAACCCCAACAATGAAGTTCTCTTATTTAGTTGCTCTTCATCTGTTAAACATACCACTGGAAGGCAAAAAGTCTGCACTTTGCAAGTGCACTAATTTTCCCCGGAGCTTAGTGAATGAGGTGAAGCTTCACTTTGTAAAAAATACCCAATCGGATGCAAGGGAAAAAAAAACACAGCATTTTTGCTTGCACGTGATTGGATGATGGAAATCAGCAGGGCTTCGCAACATTCACTAATCTCTGGGGAAAATGAGTGCAACTGGACTTGCAAAGTGCACAGTATATTTGCCTTTAGTAAATCAACAGAGTTTGTAGATGCAGTATGTCTGAGGGCTATAGAACACCTTTCCTTATGTTATAAAGAAGAAAAAAGGGAAAGTTGTTCTGTAGTCCTGCCTTGGGGTGACAACCTACAGTAGGGTGAGTGAGCATCATCAAGCTTGGACAAGAAATGTGTCACTGGCAGGATCACCGGGTGAAAATAAAGTCGAAAAAGGAACAACATCTAAGGACTGATAAGCTGCTATACATTGTGTTTTAGCAAGGTAACATAAGAATTTAAGACCTGAACTTTATTTATGGCACTTAAAAGGGAAACAATAATAATTTTTGGTCAGTTTTATTTAACATTTTTTTTGAATATTTACACATTTTATAGGTTATTTGCATTCAATTGTGATGTTAGAATTAAACATTTAAAGTGGAATTCCCAATCAAATTTTAACTAAGCCTAAAACTACTCTCACCCCCATTCTAAGACTATTCTATCTACCCTGTAAAAGAAAAGATGTCTATACTTACCTATTCTGAAGCTGCTTTGGTCCGGTCCCATGATCACTCTACTGACAGCTTCAGTGTAGAAGAGAGGCAGTGACAACAGCTGCAGAGCCTGACGTCACCCATAGACTTACTATGTCGGCTGTCCCTCCTCTACACTGAAGTCAGCACTTGGACTCGATCATGTGACCAGATTAGAGCAGCTTCAGAATAGGTAAGTATAGACAAGTATAGACATCTTTTCTTTTACCTGGTTGTATTCAATGACAGGATGGGAAATCTTAGAATGGGGGTGGGAGAAGGTTTAGGTGAAATTTGACTTTAAGGCCCACTGCTCCCTACTTTTTTTTTTTGTTGTTTTTTGGATAGCGTAGGGAAAAGTTACACGTTTTTGTGTTTTTTATTTTTATTTGATGCCATATTGGGGAGATTTTGCCTGACTTCTTGCACTTGTGACACCCATGCAAGAAATGGGAGGGATAGTTATGACAGGAAGGCACAAACGACTATAAAAACATTGTCAGAGGTTGTAATTCTTCCTCACTGTACTAAAAATGTAGTCCTGACAGGAAGTGAGGGCAATTCTTCCCAGTAGGGACCCTTCTGTGCGGTATCCAAAACATAAAACATTTTGGCTTCCCTTCTATGGCCCGGAGCATTGCGGTCTTTCTAATAGACAGCCCAGAATTAGTTGATCATTTTTGTACTCTAACTCACAATCTATACAGAGACAGCAGTGAAGGGCGTCCGTCCCATTAACAAGGCCCACAATTTGTGTTTTTGGTCAATGCAGTGCACAGATGTGAACTAGAACCATTAAAAACAATGACAAAGCTGTGAGCATACATTGATGTGTTACTGAGAGGGATTAGAACACCTGTTAGTTTTTATTGCTTTCTGTGTCCCTGTTGGGGAGATTCACCCTCTCTATTTGTCCCAGTGATTATTATCAGTGAAAGAAAATCTTTAGTTTTAAATGGTCACCAGAACTGCAATAGAGGGAATGTTTTCTGGAGGGGACACTAGTTCTGGTGACTACCAGTGATTTCCCTTACCTTGGAGGGATTTCCTCTCACTTCTTGTTGTGTATATGGAATAGGAAGTGAAGGGAAGCATCTCCCCAATGGGACAGGGATGGCAAAAACAGACAGAGGTAAAACCTTCCCTTATTCTATCCAAAATGAAAAAAAAAAAGTTTTGCCTTCTTAGTTCTACTTTAAATTGTAAAGGTGTGAATGGGGCATTGGGTTCAGTTCAGTGATCTACACACAGAAAGTCACTCCTTCCTTAAAGCCCAACTTCTGTCGGTTTTATTTTTTTTGTCAGTTCAGAATAGACTTGGGAAGGGTAAATATTTCTGTGACGTTTTTATTGTTGTCCATGACCCCAATGGGGAGATTTTGTTTAATTTCCCATCCGTGATACAACAGAAAGAAAGGAGTTTCCAAGGCTGACGTAGAATATTCTGGACCGATTATACCTTGGTTAGCTTTAATCATCAAACAGCTAGAGTTCATAGCCAGCAGTGCTGTGACACTTTTGAGCTCCCCACTTGTGCTTGCAGATAGAAGATCTTAATGTGGATAAAATATGGATTTGCTGAGTATTGCACTTAATAGATCGAGAAGCAAACTCTATAATACCACAGGCTGGGTTTTCATCATAACAGTTCACATCCTCTTGTCTTTGAATTGCATTGCTCTCATTTTCCTGCAGTGTCTAACCTTGTCCTGTACAAGCACTGTGCTGTCCTCCGGTCCTTCATATGGTCACCGTGCAATTCGGAGCATCACTCTTCAGGGTTTCCACTATCACCTTGGCACCAGAAGGCCCAATGTTATTCCCCTGTAAACTGTATAGAAAAAATCCCATGGTCACTATTATAAGTAAGAGGGAATTATAGAATATAAACATCAGTATGGAGAAGACAAATTAAAAAACTGATCAGACCAGACCAGATCAGGTGGTGCTTAAGGCTACATTTTTCACTAGTGTGACTTGTCATGCGACTTTGCAGTCCCAAGTCATACCCCATGATTTCCAGTGAGTATCGTTCATATTTGTGCGACTTCAAAGTAGTCCCTGCACTACTTTGGTCCGACTTTGACGCGACTTGAGGTCCATAAATCTCAAAAATACACAGGCATTGCTTCAAGTCGCGGCGAAATCACGTGACTTTTAGGTCACAATAGTGGAAACAAAAGCAAAACAATAAAACTATGTGAGCAGTAACATAGACTAATCACCAGCACTGAGGATACACAGAGAATACATAACATTTGTCTGATCTAGCTGAATACAGCCAAGATGGATTTACCTGGCTGAATACTATGGTGTCTCCTGAGTGCTAGACGCCCAATTCACTTGTTACAAACCTGGATATTTGCAGAGGGATCTTTTCCTTGATAGCCGAGTCATTTAAGCATGCCTGGCAGCGACCTGTTTGTAAGCAGCTTTGGATTGTCCTGATTTTTTCTGACCACATGATGCAGCAGACAAGCAGATGCAGATCCAAGTGCAGAAAATGCACCCAGCAAATTAGCTTGTAGACTAGAATCCAGTATCTAATGTGTACGGCATGTTTACAGCCACACTCTGTACACAGAACAGTTATTCTTTTTTTGTAAGCATTTTTGGACCCATATGTGTGTCTTCAATATGAATCAACCTATTGTGTTAAAGGCTCCTATACAGGAAATGTGTTTAAATATCATATCTGCTTTTAGTTATAAGGTGTTAATAAGTGGGGGTTTCAGTACAGTACTGTAATGCTACTGATAGATGAATGGGTAACACCAGTTGTGATTCCAAGATCAATCAGCAAAGCCTCTAGTTGTCTGTTACTCTTCATAATACGGGACTGGTGGAATGGAGGAGAGGAAACAAAACTCTGACCAGTAATAAAATTGCATACCTGAGAGACAAGAGAGAAGAGTTTCCCGAAATGGCGTTTGCCAGGCAGATAGCGCCATCTAGACCGAGAGAGTTTTCCTGCAGGCTGGAACGATACAATACAAGCTGTCATCTGCACAACTCTTATAATTCTCAGTGTGTGTGTATATATATATATTATTGCTCAGTAGTTGTGCTTTACTGCTGCTTCTCACATATGGACTTTTGTTCAGAAAATGCTGAAAATCTATAGGTTGGCCACATGCTAACCAATCGAATTGTACAGTCTCCTTTAGATATACCCGATTTATTTTTTATTTTTACAGGTACTTAATTAGCCCTGACAATTTACATATGTTGTTACACGTTCACATCAGTTCCTGCCCTCAAGGAGCTTACACTCTAAGGTCCCCAACTCACATTCATACATACACATACTAGGGCCAATTACCCTGCCAGCATGTCTTTGGAGTGTGGGAGGAAACCCACGCAGGCACAGGGAGAACATGAAAACACCAAGCAGGTATTGCCATGGTTGGGATTTGAACCAACAACCCTAGTGCTGCCAGGCAGAAGTGCTAACCACTTAATGTATCTATCCCTTAGGGCAGCACAGTGGCTATTAGTTTTGTGGTAACTCAAAAGTTAATAGTACAAATATATGGTCAAATTGTAACGTGTGTGGTGACCCAATTATTATGCTCTCATTAACTGATCTCTCATCTCAGCATCTGATTGCACTGAAATGCTAACTCCATCTAGTGGCTAATTTACAAATCTCTATATCTAACACAATAAGTGCCTGTTTATGGTATTGTGTCATTAAGCAGAACTTTACCCATAACAATTTCATAAAAAATAACGTTCTTTAGCAAGGAACATACATTCCACATTGATAATTATGCTACCAAAATTAGTGTGTGCTTTAAATTGCCTCCAGCATTGCTCCTGTTTATTCTTGCTGGACTCTGCCATTTTGCTGAAGCACAGAGCCCCTGAACAGCAGTAAGTCTTTAGGCTGCCAGCAGATTGGCCTCTAGTAGCTCTGATTTTTGTCACAATGCCAAAAAATAGAGAACACCTGAGCATCTGCAGAGCGGGGGTGAGACAGTGTATTTCTGGATTTTACACAGCATAGGCACTTATTTTTAATATTTTACATAGCTATACCTGCAAAAGGAGCCAGCCTGAAGTGATTTAGTAGGACTTAATTTTCTGACTAAAGTTCCACTTTAAGGTAGCCCATTCATTTGTTTGGGCTGCTTAACACAATAAACCAACCTAAACTGTGCATGAACCATTTTGTCCAGTGCTCTGCAATGCATTGTATTTCGTGGCAATGCAGATGTGTTGGGGGTGCCATACAGAATGGCACCGCATTGCACCAACCATTTCACACTGGTGTGAGTGGGCCCTAACAAAAATATAAAAGACCAATCACTGTGCAGTAATACAACGCAGAAAGCAAACCTGCACATGTAATGGGTAAATATTTCTGTGCCCTCTTTCCCTTTTAAGTGGGTAATGGTAAAATGAACAAAAAAAAGAAAAAAAAATTTGATAAACTTGTAAACTTTCACAAACAATAACCAAAAACCATTAAACTTTCACTTTAGGAGGAATGGAGTGTCATAATTTGAATTGATCAGCTGTCTCCTCTGTTTATAGGGCAGTTGGTACTTACTTGAGGATCTTCAAAGAGCAGTTAACTTTGAGGGCTCCTGCCAAGGCTTTGGCTCCTACAAGGCCGATGTGGTTCCCTCGCAGACTGTTGGCAGACACAATTTAAGTGTTATTTGTTACCGCGTACTTACAAAACATTCACTAAGATTATAAAGTGATGGGTCAAAACATATATTTTATTCTTGGAGTCATGTTCATGAAGGCACTTACACCTATATGTCATGAGTGGTTTGAAACGCAAAAGCAGAAAGTAATCAGTGAGGTTAAAGCACTGTCTACAACAATACAAGCCTAAAGTATATCAGAAGGAAGTTTTTAGTAAAGTCATAGTGCTATCAGGTGTTAAAGTGCAAGTGGCATGGGGCCTCCTTACTATCACACTTACACTGTAATGTAAATGTGTAGTATGTGGAAATCCTTCCAAAGTAAAGAGTTTAGGTGACTGCAGTAAGAGGGTATTGTTAACACAGGGGTCTTCAAACTGTGGCCCTTTGCTAGCCTGTATCTGGCCCTTGAGGCAGTAATCCCCCCCCACACTGATATGAGGCACTATTCCTCCCACTGACACCAATAATGGGGCACTATTTCATCCAATTATACCAATGATGGGACACTTTTCCTTCTACTAATAGGGGGCACTACTCCTCCTTCTTTGGACCACCAACCCTGAGGCCATATTTATTCTCACTAATGACAGGACATTTTCTACCCCACTGGCCACAATTCGGACCTCCTGAAGTCTGAAGGACAATAAACTGGCCATTTGTTTGAAAGGTTTTTAGACCCCTGCTGTAGCTCTACAAAGATTTGGCTTAATTAGTGAAGGAACTCAAGTGGCCTGTACAAAGTCCTGACTTCAACGCTATAGATCACATTTGGAATCAATGGGATGCCGATTGTGAGCCAGCTCTTCGTGACCTCACAAATGCTGTTTTGGCCAAATGGGCACAAAGTCCCACAGACACATTCCAAAAACTTGTGGAAAGCTTTTCCAAAGGAGCAGAGACTAATAGCTGCAAACAAACAATGTGGTGGTGGGGGGGGGGGGGGGGGTTCACCATATTAATGAACATAGTTTCAGAATGGGATGTCAGATATCTACACACATTTGCCCATATTCGTTCATTAAGTTGTCTTTTGTTTAGGATCTACAGTAGATCAGTGTTTTTCAACCTGTTTTCAGTCAAGGCACTCTTAAGATCTGTGCACAATCCAGGGGTACACCAGTCTGTGGGCTCGTTCACACCAGTAGATGAGTTTGAACCTGCTTTTTTTGCGTGTTTGCACAAGTCACATTTTTTTAATGGGCCTAAACTTAAATGCATTTGCTAGATGCGTGTGGGTGCAATTAAAAAATAATGGCACCCACATGCGACTGCAAAAAACAGCACATTTTTGTGCGGTACAGGAAAACGTGCGATTTTGCACGTGTTACCTAACGGCACCTGGTGTGAAGAAGCCCTAAAATGTAGTTTGTGAGGCAAAGTTTAGCGATCTTGGGTTGTAACTCCTCCAAACTCCCCCTTCTAGCCCAAACCCTTCACCAAATCCCTCCTCCTAGCACGACTCCCCCCCCAAATTCCTCCTCTTAGCACAAATCCCCCCCTCCTAGCATAACCCCTCCGTCTCTCACATTCCCCCTCCCAACACAAACCCCCATTCCCAAATCTACATTCCTAGCACAAACCCTAATCCCCTCTTCCAGCACAATCCTTTCAAATCCCCCATCCCCCTCCTAGCACAAATGTGGGCTGTGCTGAACTCCGGTGCAGTGTTCCCTCCCTTCCTGTTTTAATCAGTTCTCGCTGCCTTCTCTTCCTTCACTCCCCAATGGATGATCAGCTGCTGTTGCTCTTTTTCCTGCCACTCTGCCTTCCCTAACTGTGGGGTGTGTGTTAACTCCAGTGCAGTGCAACTCTGCAAGGAGAGAGCACAGCCCATACAGCTCTCTCCTCCTCCCTGCGGCTATGTTTACTATTGATGGCAAAGCAGAAAGCTGTAGCGCCGCCCAACATGTCCTTAACAACCAATGACGTCATTGGTTGGTAGGACGCAGGCGGGTGGCCCGCACAGTTTCTGCTTTGCCGGCAACAGTACACATTGCTGCAGGGAGGAGGAGGAGAGATCCATATGGGCTGTGCTCTCGCTCTCCTTGCAGAGACGCACTGCACTGGAGTTAACACAGAGTAGCGCTCAGACAGCAGCACTAGGGTTGCCACCTTTTCTTCAAGCCAAACCCGAACATTTTAGCAGCGCAATTTTTTTTTCGTAGTACATTAAATTCATTGCCTCTGTACACGGCAATTTTTTATGTCTTATACACTATACATATAGTTTTGTGATTAAATAACATTTCTGGAGGGTATGATGGGGCAGTATGTAAAGGAGAGGAGTGCGGCGGGTATGATGGGGGTAGTATGTACTGGAGAAAAGTGCGGAGGATATGATGGGGGCAGTATGTAAAGGAGAGGGGTGTGGAGGGTATTATGGGGGCAGTATGTACGGGAGAGGGGTGTGGAGGGTATGATGGGGGCAGTATGTAAAGGAGAGGGGTGTGGAGGGTATGATGGGGGCAGTATGAACGGGAGAGAAGTGCGGAGGGGATGATGGGGGCAGTATGTACGGGAGAGGGGTGTGGAGGGGCTGATGGGGGCAGTATGTACGGGAGAGAAGTGCGGAGGGGATGATGGGGGCAGTATGTATGGGAGAGAAGTGCGGAGGGGATGATGGGGGCAGTATGTATGGGAGAGGGGTGTGGAGGGTATTATGGGGGCAGTATGTACGGTAGAGTAGTAGGGGGGGGATGATGGGGGCAGTATGTACGGGAGAGGGGTGTGGAGGGGATGATGGGGGCAGTATGTACGGGAGAGGAGTGCGGAGGGGATGATGGGGGCAGTATGTACGGGAGAGGAGTGCGGAGGGGATGATGGGGGCAGTATGTACGGGAGAGGAGTGCGGAGGGGATGATGGGGGCAGTATGTACGGGAGAGGAGTGCGGAGGGGATGATGGGGGCAGTATGTACGGGAGAGGGGTGCGGAGGGGATGATGGGGGCAGTATGTACGGGAGAGGGGTGTGGAGGGGATGATGGGGGCAGTATGTACGGGAGGGGTGCGGAGGGGATGATGGGGGCAGTATGTACGGGAGAGGGGATGATGGGGGCAGTATGTACGGGAGAGGTGTGCGGAGGGGATGATGGGGGCAGTATGTACGGGAGAGAAGTGCGGCGGGGATGATGGGGGCAGTATGGGAGGGATTTCTTGCAGTGTCTGTGGGGTGACTATGGAATGATGTTCCTCAGCTGGGGGGGGAAGAAGCAGCTCTAAGTGATGTCTGTATGAAGTGGTCTGGGGGTGATGTAAGCTGGGGGGAGTGGGGGGCTGAGAAGTGGTCAGATAGTGATGTCTATAATAAAAAAAAATCTATTGTGGTCATCTACGAAAACATACAACAACAATACTATTCAATGAAAACATTCTGTTATAAGATGCCAGCCCCCAGCACTCTGTATGTCCAGATGATGTGAAGGTAATTGATGACCATTCATGTAACCCTGTGTTCTCCAGGCACTGAGTCTGGACAATCAGACATGTACACTCATCACATACACACAGGGTTAAGTGAATGGTTATAAATGACTTCACATAATCTGGACAGAGAATGGGGGAAGTTTGTATACATAGATAAGTGTGCTGCTTGGGAGATACTGTGAGTTGGCTGGGCTGTGATCATAGGGCTGCAGACTCCCCTCCCACCCACACACACTCACTCGCTGTCTCTTCCGATTCTGCTTATCTTAACTCTTCAATGCACAAGAAATCCTCCTGGAACTTTGCATCTTAAGAAACTTTCCTTACTAAAAAAAGAAAAAGTCAGCTCACCTCCTAGTGAGCAGTGGTGAGCCCGACGCAGCTACAGTGATCTCCTCAGCTCCGCCTCTCCCTTCTTTCGGAACACGGCACTAGTGACTGGAGAGGGGGGGGTTGGTCAGAGATAACCGAGACTGCAGGAGCCTGGAGGGGGGAGACAGAAAGGAGCTTCAGATTGCCAACACACACACCAGCACAGTGTGTGTATTTAGTGAGAAGAAATGACACTGCTGCTGTAAATGTCTCCACAGTGGCAAGTATGCTAACGAAGCTCCCCGCCCCCCATGCCAGAATGGTTTGTCTGGGTTTCAGGCAGTCTGAAAACCAGACAGATAATTCAGAACCCAGACTGTCCAGGTGAATCCCGTACAGGTGGCAACCCTAAGCAGCACCCCTGTGGACTCTTCGCGGCACACCAGGGTGCTGTGACACCCTGGTTGAAAAACCCTGATCTAGATAATGGTTTAATACGTTTTTATTGTAAAATTGTGTCTAGTTATTTACTTCTAAAAATGACCTGAACATACTCACTCAAGAGTGGTAAGAATCTTATTGACCAGCAACGTCTCTGCCAGAGCCTGTGCCCCAGACGGTCCAATGGCGGTTCCCTGTAAACTGCAACATTATTGTCAGTCAGTAATACATAGAATGAAACAAAATATCATGCTCATATATTGTGCAATACATCTGGATTGAGGTGTTAATAGGAAAACAAAGAGATGTTTTCCCATTACCACCACCGCCTCTGCACCTCATCCAATCAAAGAAAAATTTGCATTTATTCAGAAAATGCAAAGCATTCTCTAAATGGTGCCCATGCTGTGCAGCCAACCTTGTGTGTTCCCAGTGCATCAGGCCGACCAAGCTGGAGGAGATCAGTGGGCTAGCAGTGTCTACTGTCATTCCCCACTTCCAGGGCTATTGACCATTTATGGTATATACAAAGTTACATTGCTCCATGCTTTGGATATGTTTTATAACAGAAAGTAGAAAATATGTTGTTTTTTTTCAAAATGTATATAATAAATATAAATACAAATATTATTTATATAATAAAAAATAAAAAAACAGAGGATCAAACACCAAAAGAAAGCTCTATTTGTGTGGAGCCGTTCAAATCGTAATGACTCAAGTCGCAGGGGCTTTGGAAAAAAGTTCCTGCACTACTTTTTTTTGCGATTTCATTGCGACTTGCATAGACTTCTGTTAATGAAGTAGCGCAATTTCAAAACCGCAGTGGTGTGAACCAGGGCTAAAGCAGGCAAAAAAAGAAGTGTTCCTAAGTCACCTTTTGCCCAGAGGATGGTGGCACATTAGTCAGCTTATTGTATTCCTATACTGTCTGTATGCTTCTGTACATACTCATTGTGCTGATGACTTCACTTACTAGAGAGCTGAAAGAGTAGAGTTCTCCTGCAGAGCCTTGCAGAGCGCAGACACCCCCTCATCTCCGATGGCATTTTCCTGCAGACTAATGAGAAAATACAATAAACCTTGATATTCTGTTTATTGAAGTGCAGCAAGGTGTAACATAAATACAAATAGTTTTTGATTGACGGCGCTCCCTGCTCTCACTGTTCCTCACCTCCGCAATCATCGCCCGCCCTCAGAGTCTCTCCAGACGGCTTGCACCGCATTGTTTCCTCGGACAAGGCCCCCTCAATACACTGCAGCTGGTCGGAACAACAGCAAGCCTACCTAAGAGCACAGCGAGGATTGAGCTGTCGAATCATCGAACCGTCGAAATTGTCGCTCTAGCTGGCTGCTGCTGCAGGGACGGTCGTGAGAGGACTGGGAGCTCCGCTGCCACGCTGTCTTGTCTGCCTTACCTGTAACCGCCCGGCAGCCATCCATCCATCCATTTGCTGCACTGGAGGAGGGGGACTGGACACAACTTCTGGTGGTTTCGCCGGTTAGAGAGGACAGCGGGTCTGCCGTCTGAAGTTGGGGAGTGCGCCGACATTATACATCTGCGGCCCGATGACACCCTGAGACCCCACGCTATTCCAGAATCCGAGAGGACGGCCGCATCATCATAGCCTCCCAGGTACACTCCTTTTTCTGTGTTTGTACCCCTAAAAGTAGCGGACCGCATAGGTGCTAGCTGGAGACTGGTCTAGAGGTTTTGCCCTAGACGAAGCAGTGCTTCCTTGGTCAGTTACTGTTTTAGGAATGGCCGCGGCTCCGGCCTACTCCTGGAAGTCGGCGGCCATCTTGCTACACCTAGACTCCCAGCCAGCCAGCCCTTGATTTCAGCCTCCTCTGACACATAGCTCTTTTCCTTCGGCCCCCTTAGTTGAATTGTGTTATACCGGCAGTCAGCAATAACTATTTACTTTTTCATGTGATTATGAGACATTGACAAACAACAAAAAACAAGGAAATATACCTTGGAGATATATACCTGGATTTGTGTTTTGGCTCTTTTGCGGATGTATGTTATGGTCGGACAGCACTTTTATTGAACCATGATACAATACCCAGTGGTAGTATTTATAAAATCATTGAAAAAGCATATTTAACAGAAATAAGATCAGTAAGACTGTATGTTTGATATGGACCTGAATAACTATATGTTCCATACTATGTGGTACATATGTTGCTAAGCAGATAAAACTGAGGGGCGCTCCACTCAGCATTCAGCCTTAAAGCTCCAATTATGCCAACAAAGATATCCCAAAAAAATCGCTCTGTTAGCTCTAAAAAACATAGTAATCAAGTTGCTGCTAGCTCTATACAGCGCTTCCTGGTTACCAGTGGAAACGGCCCTGACGCTTGCAGCAGTCAAACTAGATACACAAGACGCAACGCATCTCTCGCTTCATTAGCAATTGTTGAAAAAAAAAGCTCACCTGCATCATCTTGCTGTTTAGATCTCATGGAAGAACCTGAGTCCCCCACGGGTTCAGATATGTCGTCTCTGCTGACCGGCATTAGAAAAGAGTTAGCTGGGATGTTCCATGGACTTGAAACATCAATAAAAAAGGAAATAGCGGGGGTGAGAACAGATATGGCGCATATCCTCGAAAGGGTAGAGGACACAGAACAGAGACAAGACATTCATGAAACAGCTATAAGAGAACTACAAAAGACTGTCACACAGATAGCCTGTGCTCATCGTGCCTCACTATATAAGCTTGAGGACCTCGAGAATAGAAATCGCAGAAACAACTTGCGAATCAGAGGTCTGCCCGAAGCGACTGGTGATAAGGATCTGGAGTCATCGATTACCGGTATATTTAACTCAGTGTTGGGAAATGCACCCACCGATCCACTACGCTTTGACCGAGTTCATCGGGCTCTCAGGCCACGTAACATAGTCACTAAGCAACCTAGAGATGTAATATGCCGCCTACATTACTATACAGATAAGAATGCCATAATGGCCAAGATGAGAGGTACTCCCAACATTGACTTTGATGGAGCGACTCTTAATATCTTTTCGGACTTGTCTAAAGAAACCTTGGATCGCCGCAGAGTTCTTAAACCACTCTTGGTACATTTACGTTCTAATGGGATCACTTATAGATGGGGTTTTCCAGCGTGCCTCATTGCTAACAAAGATGGTCGCTTTCATACCCTCCGGTTCCCAGAGGAACTACCACAATTTCTAAAGGTCCTTAATCTTCCATCAATAGATCTCCCGAACTGGCAGGATCCGATCCCTAAGTTCTCGCATATTCAGGACTCTCATGGGCAAAAATCTCCTACTAAAAAAGGGCGCTTTTCTGCGCCAAGCACTGAACAACAACATAGATGAGTAAAGAGTAATTAGGCTAATATGCGTTTTTTCTCTCTGACTGAATATATCTGTAAGCTATTATGTCGAATGAAATGAGATTTATCTGTTAAAGTTAAATGTTCTAAAAAGATCTAATGCTCATGGTCTGTTGTGTGTTACTGGAGCAAAAAGTATTTTTCTGCTCACTATTCTACGCACAGCTGAATGCTGGTGGAGCATAATGCTCCTATGTGTTGTTTATACAACTCGTTCCCCTACCCTTTTTTCCTTTTGGGGTTGGGGAGAGCGGGTAGCCCTCGAGTTTTTTTATCCGTTCTCCTAAGGGAGCTCTGGATGGCTGCCCGGTCTCTCTTCCCCCACAGGGACCACCGCAGATATCTGCGTGACAAATTAAGGTTTCCCACACGTGTCCGTATGGACATTTTTGTTGTTTATGTAAATTTGTTTCTTTTTTCTCTTTCTTTTCAATATATACCCGTTTCTTTTTTATTATCTTTCCCCCTCTCAGACCGGCATGCATGGATAAGTAGGCTTAAGGGTTACGCTCTACTGAGACAATGACCACACTCAAAGTCACCTCCTATAATGTAAGGGGTTTAAACGTGGCGGCTAAACGACATCAGGTCACCAGTGAATTACGTAAATTGGCTTCTTCTATTGTGTATCTTCAGGAAACACATTTAACCCATACTACGCAGGTCAAATTGAACTCGGTATATTTTCCTCAGTGGTACTATAGCCTTTCAGATACAAATAAGGCGAAGGGTGTGGCCATTGGTTTTAGTGGTAGTGTACCCTTTCGTTTTTCAGATATGCAAGCGGATGACCATGGCCGTTTTCTTTTTTTAAAGGGTTTCTTGGGCACCACCCAATGTACCTTAGCAAACATATATTGCCCGAACCAAAACCAATCTACTTTTTTTCTCAAACTCTTACTGATTTATCACTCTTTGCCGAGGGACTAATCGTACTGGCAGGGGACATAAATATGTCTCTAGATCCTGTTTTGGACACATCCCATGGTCGTTCTAATATCTCTTTTAAGCGTCTGTCTTTTGTTAAAAAGAGACTTATAGACTGGCAATTGATAGACGTGTGGCATATCTTACATCCAAAAGAAAAAGATTTCTCCCATTTTTCAAAGACTCATCAGTCTTATTCCCGAATAGATAATATTTTTTTAGATCACTATCACCTCCCACTATTAAAATCTGCGGATATAGGCACAGCGACATTATCAGATCATGCACCTGTGTCGATGACAATGACCATGCCCACTTTACCTCAGCGCTCCAATAATTGGAAACTCAACGATTCTCTTCTCTCTAATGTAACAGAGGTTTCAATGTTTGCCTCTCATATATCACAATATTTTAGAGACAACAAACCTTCAGAGACATCCCCTGCTATTATATGGGAAGCTCACAAGGCAACGAGAGGCCGATTCATAGAACTTGGGGCAAGGAGGAAAAGAGAGCATGGTTAACAACTTGAGCAGGTCCTTCATCAAATAACTGAACTCGATAAACAACACAAACTCACCTTACACATATCCCATTTAGAAGCACTTACGCTGAAACGAGAAGAACTAAAAAATCTGCTTAATCTAGACACAGCTCGGAAATTCCAACGTTATTCGCAAAAACTCTGAGTGGGGGGATAAACCTAGCAGACAACTAGGTAGATCCCTTAAAGAAAAACAGACTAGATCATTTATCCCTAAAATAAAACTAATGGTAACTTAGTCCACGCGACTCCTCATATTGCTAAAGCTTTTAGGGATTATTATGCAGATCTTTATAAAGTGCAGTGTGATTCTCCGTCTCTGACTGTGAAGGAGACACGTAGCCTCATGTTAGCATACTTAAAAGAAGCGAATTTGCCTAAAATTCCAAATTCATCCCTCAGAGAACTTGAATCTGAACTTTCGGTGGAGGAATTTCAGGCAGCCCTGAAATCTTCACCGATAGGTAAGGCCCCGGGACCGGACGGTTACACTACCCGATACTACAAAACATTTAGTGACGTTCTCTTGCCCCAGCTTACTGACTATGCCAACTCAATTTCACAGATCTCGGGATTACGCCCGGAATCTCTTACAGCTCACATTTCAGTTATTCTTAAAGCAGATAAGGACTCTACTCAATGTAGTAGCTACAGGCCAATTTCCCTATTGAATGTTGATATCAAATTATATTCAAAGGTAATGGCTAACAGACTACTCCCCCTTATACCCAGTTGGATTTCTACAGATCAGACGGGCTTTATCCCACATAGAGAAGCCAAGGATAATTCTCTCCGGGCGATATCTCTTATACAATACGCTCAAAGGTCGTCCCAGTCCACCCTATTTGTATCCACAGATGCAGAAAAAGCGTTTGATAGGGTGGACTGGGATTACTTAAAAATGACCCTGCGACATTTTGGGTTGGGACCCAAGATGTTCTATCGTATTATCTCCCTTTACTCTAATCCCACGGCACAAATCCGCATAAACGGCACTTTGAGTGAGTCATTTCAACTATTCAATGGGACTAGACAGGGCTGTCCCCTTTCTCCCCTTTTATTTGCCCTTACCCTTGAACCCTTTCTGGCAACTATAAGACATAATATAAATATACATGGGATTCAAGTAGGTAATAAAACTCACAAATATGCGGCATATGCGGATGATATTTTATTTTTTATTCAGCAGCCCCGTATCTCGCTTCCTAATTTAATGACAGCTTTTTCTACTTTTCAGACACTTTCTAATTTTAAAATTAATATTTCCAAGTCCGAAATTCTAAATATCAACCTACCAGGAAGGGAGGTGGAAAGTTTAAAACCCCTCTTCCCTTTTAGATGGGTTCAACGTAATATGAAATATTTGGGAGTGAATCTTACGCCTCACACTCAGTCTCTTTTTAAATATAACTATATTCCATTATTGAATAATATTAGAGAGGATCTACAAAAGTGGAATACGCTGACACACTCATAGCTGGGTAAAGTAAGCATAGTTAAAATGAACATTCTGCCTAGAGTACTTTTTTTTTTTCAAATGATCCCATTGGGTGTACCTATAGGTTTTTTTTCCCTATTACAGACCATGGTCTCCCGCTTCATTTGGAAGAACAGCCACCCCAGAGTATCCAAGGAAGTGTTATTTCGCTCCAAGGATGCGGGGGGACTGGCCCTTCCAAATTTTAAGTCTTATTATAATGCGGTTATTCTATCTAGAATTGCCGAGTGGAAATATGCCGCTAATTCCAAACTCTGGGTGAGCTTGGAATATGCTCTTAGTAACACAGACCTAGCAACTATACCCTGGTTACCACGTATACACAGACACCTTGCTCCAAGTACCTCTATATTAACCACTTCCACTCTTGATGTATGGGATGCCTTACATAGGAAGATTTCATGGTCATATGCTTCTCCTTTGCTACCACTTTTGGACCACGATTATTTCTTACCTGGTCTAGTAGACCCGGGATATAGGATGTGGTCGCCAGAAGGACCTCTTTTATTACATCAGGTTCTGCGAGCAAATGCTCTTAAGCCTCTTGAGGAAATTCTCGGCCTCAAGCCGATTACGTTTTTGGACAAATGGAGATATAACCAGTTGCAGGGCTTTCCTAGAACCTTGCCTCAGCCGCTCAAAGGAATACAGGACTTATATAGTATTGAGGAAATCTTCAATTCAACGGAGTCA
The DNA here is from genome assembly GCA_029206835.1 of Rana muscosa. Lineage (NCBI taxonomy): Eukaryota > Metazoa > Chordata > Amphibia > Anura > Ranidae > Rana > Rana muscosa. The sequence continues at coordinate 125,385,527 of CM055127.1, read as the reverse complement.
CCGGAACATAGTATCTCGGTATTTTATAAATCACTTATCAAGCTCCAAGGAGACACTTACCCTCCCTTCTTTGCTAAGTGGGAGGCAGACCTGGAATCCAGTATCCCAGATAGCCAAAAGGACAAAGTCCTGCAGTTGTCTCATATCTCTTCAATAGCATCAAAGATGGCTGAGGTCAATTACAAATTGCTAACTAGATGGCACTATACCCCATCAAAGCTTCATCAGATGTTCCCTGCCAACTCCCCATTGTGTTGGAGGAACTGCGGGAACAGAGCAACTCATGCTCATATATGGTGGTCGTGCCCACTTATCCGCCCCTATTGGTCTAGCATTATTGGTATCATCCAACAAATATCCAGTATTAATCTTCCTGTTGATGCATGGACCATCCTCTTTCATGCTACTAAGGAGTCTGTTAGAAAATATAAATGTTCTCTAGTTCCACATCTGCTTAACACGGCTAAAGCACTTATACCTACCCTTTGGGGCCAGCCTGAGATTCCATCCGTGAAAAAGTGGTTTCAAAAAATATCAGAGGTACATCTCATGGAAGAAATTACTCATCATAACAAGGACACTTTCCAACGACATACCCTAACTTGGACTCCGTGGATGGAATTCAAGGACACCACAACCTATAGAGAGATACTTGCACAATCTCACTGAGACTCAATCTATATTTACTGAATAAGCTATTAATATCTTAAGGCTGATTATTTGGGGCTATTGTCGGGCCTACTCTAAAATGTACTGAGACATACATATTACTAGATACCATGCATGCCGGCCTATTTTTCCTCTCCCCCCCCCCCCCCTTTATCTTTTCCTAATTTCTCCCCCCCCCTTTTTTTTTTTTTTTCTTTTTTTTATATTTAGAGAGAGAATTTAACGAAGTTGTGATAAATTATTTACGATCAATGCACATAGGGAAGAGGGGGGGGGGGTGAATTTTTTGTGTATAAGTTTTTTTTTTTTTCCTTTTTTTCCTTTTTTTTTTTCTCCTCTCTCTTTCACATATAAGTTGGGTCACTTTATCAATATAGCCAATTGTAAATTTATTTCCTAGTTTTTTTAGATAGTCCATTAATGGACCTTAACACCAGGTTTTTGGTGTGAAGTAGTTTTTGGGATCACCTCACTTTAAGGGGCATCAATATTGGTGTCTCATCACATAAGATATCAGGGGGAGAACAAGGGGATCTTATTCCCCTATCCCCCCTCCCCTCCTTAATTTTTCACTCCCCCCCTCCTTTTATTTTTTTATTCTCTTTTTTTTTTTTTTTTACTTATTTTTTTTTATTATTCCTTCTTCTCTTCCCCATTGTCACATATTGGCGAGGTCACTTATCCCTGTCACTTTTTATCTCTACATACATGTTTTGTCACTCCATCAACAATCAGTATGGAGTGTGGGGTTCCAGGGCTGGGGTTTTTATATAGGAGCATAGATTATTGTTCTCATTTTTAGTTTTTTTTTTTTTTTCTTTCTTTCTTCGGGAAATATTGAGTATATGTGTTTTTATGTATTGTAAAGTGTGTTATATGTTGAAAAATTAATAAAAAAGAGATATTAAAAAAAAAAAATACAAATAGTTTTAACCTGTTTCTTGATTTTTTTTTAAAACAGTTTTTCCTAATTTTGCATAGATTTTCCAACTTCTGTAAAACTCTAATGCTCCATAAGATAAGATAAGATTTATTGTCATTGTAGAAACAAATTCACAATGAAATTACATTTGTACTCCACACATTATTCATACATCACAATAATTAACCATGCATTTACCACACAGGATTTATTTTTAAAAGTATCCCCATATTATAAAAGTATAAAAAGTGTCCTCATATTAAAAAAATGAAACAAGACAATAAAATAAGACTGTGACCTCCTTTCATTTCATTCCTGCATTAATAGCCTTAACAGCCCTGGGAAAGAAGCTCTCTTTAAAGAGGAGCTCCACCCTAAAGCTCATCGGAACCCTCCCCCCCTCCGGTGTCACAATTGACACCTTTCAGGGGGGGGGGGGGTGCAGATACCTGTCTAAGACAGGTATTTGCACCCACTTCCGGGAGTCCTCTCTGCGGGTATTCTGCGGGTAGTACGTCACTTCCCGCAGAATACCCATTGACTGGTCCCCAGAAGACATGGGGACCAGTCAGAATGGCGCAGCGCGACTCGCGCATGCGCCGTAGGGAACCGGGCAGTAAAGCCGCAAGGCTTCACTTCCTGGTTCCCTCACCGAGGATGGCGGTGGGGGCAGCAGAGTGACGAGCGATTGCTCGTCTTCTGCTGTGGACGTCGCTGGACTCCCGGACAGGTAAGTGTCCATTTATTAAAATTCAGCAGCTGCTGTAGCTGTAGCTGCTGGCTTTTAATATTTTTTTTTTCGGCGGAGCTCCGCTTTAAATCTTTTTGTCCTTGTTTTAATCACCCTAAAATGTCTCCCAGATGGCAATAATTCAAATAAATGACAACCAGGATGAGTCTGGTCTCTCACTATTTTTCCTGATCTACAAAGGCAACGAGTCTCATATATTTCATCTAGAGAGACAAGTTCACACCCTACAATTTTCTGCGCTGTTCGAACCACTCTCTTTAGAGCATTTTTATCTGCCTGCGTACAACTAGGGTACCAAACTAGAATACAATGCGTTAATATACTCTCAATGGCAGAGCGATAGAAGGTCTCTAGTACCTTCCTTCCCAAGCCATTCTTCTTAAGGAGTCGCAAAAAATATAAACACTGTTGCGATTTCTTAATAATGGCTTTAACATTGATTGTCCACAATAAGTTTTCAGGAATGCATGTTCCCAAAAACGTAAAGGTAGAGACCCGCTCCACGCACACGCCTTTAATAAAAAGCGGTGCTGGTTCAGGCCTGTTCCTTCTGAAATCTACAATCAGTTCCTTTGTTTTCCCTGTGTTTAGGATCACCATTCCACTATCCTATCAACCTCTCTTTTGTATTGCTCCTCATCGTCTCAAGTGATACAACCGATTTTCGGTAGTGTCATCGGCAAACTTAATTATATTATTGGTCTCATAATAGGGGGTGCAGTCATATGTGTACAGTGCATAGAGAAAGGGACTTAACACACAACCCTGCGGTGCTCCAGTACTCATTTCTCGCTTGGAAGAAACAAACTTATCCAATTTGACCACCTGTGAGCGATGGACCAAAAAATCCCTTATCCAAAAACAAATAAAGGGCGGCAGATTCAATTTTTGCATTTTTTCAAACAACAGATCTGGAATGATGGTATTAAAGGCAGAGCTGTAATCTATAAACAAAATCCTTATGTAGTTTCCCGAATGCTCCAGATGTCCAAGTGCCCCATGCAGCGCTAAAGCTATCGCATCTTCTGTGCTTCTATTTGCCCTGTACGCAAACTGATAAGGATCTAAACTACCCGGTAGTCTAGTTTTGATATCTTTCAAGACCAACCTCTCAAAGCACTTCATTAGTACTGAGGTCAGTGCTATTGGTCTATAATTGTCTAAACTTCCCACAGTTGACTTCTTTGGAATTGGAATAATAGTGGCTGATTTTAAACATGCCGGAACAACAGCAGATGATAGTGATCGATTGAAGATCTTGGCAAAGACTCCAGCTAATTGATCAGCACAGACCTTAACTACTCTCCCTGGGATTCCGTCTGGACCTGATGATTTCCTCGCATTTATAGCCTTGAACGCCTGCCTCACCTCATATTCCTGTATAGTGAATGTACAGTTTCCTGGACCTAAAGGACACCCTATTTTCTGGTTCGGTAACACAATCTCAAACCGTGTGAAGAACCTATTTAATTCTTCAACCAGTGAAGCACTAGAATTCACTTCCATTTTTTAGTTCTTCTATGTTGTGTCAAGTACTCGCATCGTTTCCATTAAAATAGTCCTCAATTTTCTTTTCATAGGCTAATTTGGCTTCTTTTATGCCTATTTTCAGATTAGCTCTCGCAATACTATACATTGCCTTATCTCCGACCCTGAATGCTCTATTCCGTTCTCTAAGAAGACTCTTTATTTCCTTAGTCATCCAGGGTTTCTGATTTGAAAAAACCTGAATGCGTTTATCCTCAGTAACATTGTCCACACAAGTTTTTATATAGTCCAGAACTGTTTCTGTATACAGATCTAAATCCTGTTGCTCAAATATCTTCCAATTTGTTCTTTCTAAACAATCCTTTAGCCTTGAGAGAGAGCCCTCTGGCCAAATTCTGCTTATTTTCCACTCTGGAGCTATTTTCTGCCTGATAGGAATATATGCTGGAATAAGGAATAAAGAAAGGTGGTCTGACCGATCCAGATGGGATAGTGGAATGGCTTTGTAGGCCTGCTTAATATTGGAATACACCATATCCAATGTATTTTCACCTGTAGTAGCGCATTTTACAAACTGATGCAGTTTTGGCCGCGCAGCCCTCAAATTTGCTTTATTGAAATCACTTGCAACTACCAAAACCACATCAGGATGTGCACGTTCATACTTGCCTATAAGATTTGACAAAATGTGCTAATTAAAGGGATCCCAATATACTGGACTAGATTCTTTGGGATATCATAACCCCCCAGAGGTACATTCCCAAATAGTGCATTATACTGTAATCTAATGTCCAATAACTCCTTTCCACTATATAGCAGTTTAGCATCATCTGCCCTGAGTGTCGCAGGAACTAATCCAAAAAATAGCACATTCAAAAAAAGTACCATAAGCAACCACAACCCTCTATCCTTCCCAAAAAACATGTTGTCCCAATTAATGCACACTGGCGTAAAAAACGTAGCTTCTACAGGAGTTTTGTGTTCTGCCTGTAGAAGCAACTCAATGTTATCCCATGTGTCCATGCACATTAGGACGATTACAGGCATATTTTGAGAACAGCATTTAGAGGCAGGAAAAAAAACCTTCTCATTTGCGTTTCTGATTGGAGCTGACTGGCAGAAAAGATGTAAAACTCTTCTAAACTATTCTAAACTTTGTACAAAAAATGCTATATATGTAAGTTTTTTACTCCAAAGAGAACAGACATTTTTTTAAGCCCAGTGTACATGGAGCCGAATGGTTTGTTAGAAGCCTTTCCCTTTATTTTAAGCCTGTCCCCAGCCATAGCTTATACTTTGGCACTAGTTACAGTGGAGGAGGGTTGTTAACCATTTTTAGTTTTTACTGATGTCTATGTCCCTGTTGGCAAGATTTAATTTCACTTCATGTCCAGGTGACCACACAGGACATGGGAAAGTTTCCCCAACAAGCATAGAGATAACAAACATCTGACAGCTTCTCACCTTTTCTCACTCTGCTTTCAAAACATATTTGGTTACTGTCTGTAGATTTTCCTCACTTCCTGACTCAATGACTACACAGGAAGCGAGGAAACAATCTCTACACTTTCAGGAAAAAAAACAAAAACGACGTGTGGAGATTGGGGGCGGAGGAACTGACCAAGATGGCCGCATGGTGAGGAAGCTGTGTTAAGCTCCTCCAAAGCCCAGGTGATGCTGCCGACATAGACCCCCACTCTTCCCCACCTGTTTACCTCCTCCTGATGGCCCCGGCAACCGCGCTGCTTCTATGGTGGATACACAGAGGGAGTGATCTTTCCATCTGTCGGTGCCGCGAGAGGCGATGGTTGTATGGCGGGAGAACGGAGAGAAGCGGAGACAGGTCCAGCCGACTACAGAATGTTGAGCCCTGCAGATTTAGCCCTATAGCTCCGCAAACCGTAGCTCATCCATCCATCCATCTGGTGCCGTGAGACGTGGGCAGAGCGCAAAGCAGAGAAGCCGAGAGGTGTGAGAGTGAACCCTGCCTAGCTGAATACCAAGCAGAGAGCCGGCAGAATGAACCTGCGGACTGCAGATCCACAGATCCACGCTGACCGAATACAGAGCGTACACAGAGGGGGAGGTAAGCGGACACAGCCTGTATACTGGTCAGCAGTGAACACAGAGTTAAAGCCGGCCAAATCCCCTCGATTAATGTTGTAGGAACAGAGGGTAGAACTGGGACCTGAGACCTCCAACACGGGTGTACATAGGGAAGCGCGGGGACACGCCGACCGGACCAAGAATACAGATCCCCACAGACAGAGCCTGTTTCCCGCATAGACAATAGAGGGACAGATCCACACTCCCGACCAAGGAGCAAAGCTGAAAGAGTGAGGACGGGCAATCCCTCAATACTATTGATTGAAGACCAGACTGGAGTTCGTTGTCTTACTGTACCCCCCCCCCCCCTTCACTACAGAGGAATGAGGCAGAAACAGTCAGAGGTGTGGGTTACATACAGAAGCAGAAACAGACAACTGGGGAGACCCATATGTTAACAAACTGTATAAATTATGATGCTTTAATACAGTGATTATAATATGCCACCCAAGGGATAACAAACACAGAAATCCAAGAGAGGGTCCACAGGAGGGGCAGTTAAAAACACCCCAAAAACACAATCTGCACAAACAGATATCAAAGGGTATCTACAATATCCATCGACACAAAGTCAGAGAGAGACTCCAAACACAACAGAATTGAAATGTCATCCTCAACAGGAGAACTAGACAAGTCAAGCAGTAGCCCTCCCCAAAACATGCAAGGTTCCCTAACAGAAAAGGAGATTAATGGAAGCGGGGGCTTTGGAGCATGCAGGTTATGCAAACCCATATCCAATCTCTACCGACAAGGGAAGACATGGATAAGTATGCATCTAGCCTAGAATCCACCTTTAAAACTGAACCACAACAAATAAAAACATCCCTTACAGATACTCAAGATAAGATGGACACTATTGAAATTAGGGTCTCACAAATTGAACATAAATTGATGGAGACAGAAAGGAAAAATCAAGAACAAGACGCAAGTTTAAAATATGCGATTTCTGCTATCGACGATCTCGAGAACAGAAATCGCTGATATAATATAAGGAACAGAGGAGTGCCAGAAGCAGCAGGCCCAGAGGATTTAATCTCAATGCTACAGGAAATGTTTAATACACTTATGAAATACCCAGCTACAACTAAACTGGAAATAGACAGAGCACATCGGGCACTGGGCCCTAAAAGCTCTGATCCCTCAAGACCTAGGGATATAATCTGCAGAATAATACACTACTATCAAATCAAGGAAAAGATCATGGCAGCGGCACGACAACAAAAAACTATAGACATTGATGGAACACAAATACGTTTATTTCAGGATTTATCCAAATACACTTTGACATTGAGGAGGGCAGTGAAACCTCTCTTGGAAGCCCTGAGAACAAAAGGGATAATATACAGATGGGGATTTCCCTTCCAAATAAAAGTACAACATCAGGGGCATACAATAATATTTAGAGATATTACAGATCTTCCTGATTTTTTAAGCGAACTTCAGCTGCCTATGATTGAACTACCTCAATGGCCGCAAAATTATCATGGTTACTCAAGCGAATCATCAACAGGAAAAAGATAAGAGATAGGAAGAAGGACGGAAGATGAAGGGGGACTGGGGAGGGGGAGGAGTGGCGGAAAGCTTTATTTAATCATCGTATCCTTTCTTTTTATTTTTTTTTGTCTCTAAGTCAGAGTTGGAGAAATTTTTTCCTTCCCCTTTTTTCTTTGGGGGTCTCTAAGTGAGAGTTGGAGAAATTTGAGTAATGTATAGATCACTGTTTGGATGATGGTAATTTTTTCCCAGGAGGGTTTTTTTTTTTTTTTTTTGATATGAGGTTGATTTAAATATGTATAGTAATGTATAAGACAATGTGTTCAAGACACACGGAATACACCATCTCACAATCACAAGTGGACAACTTTTTTCACTATGTATATATAAAATTTAGGAAATATATAGGACACTGATTAGATGAAAATACTTTAAAGAGGGGAGGGGGAGGGGGAGGGAGGGCAGAAGGGGAGGCGGAACAGAAAAGAAAATCCTGCCTTTTCTTTTTTTTTTTTTCTTTTCTCCCCCCTTTTTTTTTTTTCCTTCTGTCTAAAATATGGCTCATGTGGCCCTTTCTTTTTTTAATATCTGTAACGTTACAGATCTCTACCTTAAGTGGAAGAAGGATGAGTGAGGGGGCAAAGATAGAGGTTAAGAATTAGGTAATCATAAATAATAAAAATCACCTGGGCAGATGGGACCCATCCAGGGAGGTTCCTCCATAGTCCCCATATAGAGAACTTAAAAATTATAGGTTCAGACTCTAAAGAGTCAATTAGAGTAGGGTCAGACATAGAGTAGTAGCCACATACTCTATATTTTATATATATATATATATTGTGAGGGGGTTAGCTCGGCAGCGGGTGTGTGTGACCCCCCGGGATGGGCTCCCCACACAAAACAGGCCCAGCAAACGGAGGTTGTGGTTTTCAAAATCAAAAAGGTGCGGTTTATTTTCTATTTACAGTGACAAAACACAGCAAAGCAAAAGAAACATAAACAAAATAAATCCTGGTCAAGTTGACCTCTGACTAAACATACAGGTTTCCTAACTAACAACTGGGATCAGCCTAGTGCTGCCCTAGTCCCTAAGTCCCTGGTTTTAAATGTCCAAGCAAATAGCCACACAGGCTTTGTCTCACCGCACAGGGGTTCACTCTCCCTAGACAGTCCACACAGGTCTGGTTCCAGGCATGAGCTAACATCTAATGAAGCTGGGAGTTCTTATAGAGGCCTAAATGAGCTGACAAGCTTCAGCTGGTCTCATCAACTCCCTGTCTGCACGACGCCCCACACTCTCCCTAGACATATGAGTCATCCATGAGCCCACTAGCCTTAGCTGGGCTTATACAACTCTCCACCTAGTTGTATAAGTCGGCGTAAAGCCTGAATCTGGGCGAAATATATCTACCCCCCTGGATGCAACCAGGTGACTTTACCTTCCTGCTGTCACATACCCCCCCCTCTTGTTTTAACCTCGGGGTTGGAACACCAGCAATCAGGCATTCATGTACTCGAGACAAAGCATCCACATTCCCCATTTGAACGCCAGGGCGATGCTTTACTGTGAAGTTGAATTCCTGGAGGGCCAGGAACCACCTATTCACTCTTCTATTTGTTTCCTTGTTTTGAGCCATCCACTTTAACGGAGCGTGATCCGTAACCATGTCAAAGTGCCTACCTAGCAGGTAGTACCGAAGGGAATCTAGAGCCCACTTCACCGCTAAACACTCCTTTTCAACGGTGGCGTAATTTACCTCATGGGACTTCAACTTCCTGCTGAGGTAAATGACTGGGTGCTCTTCCCCGTTCCAGACCTGGGACAATACTGCTCCTAACCCCACATCTGACGCATCACTTTGTACGACAAAGTCTTTAGAGAAGTCGGGTGAGTACAACACTGGCTGGCTACATAAGGCTTGTTTCAAGAATTGGAATGCTGCCTCAGCCTCGGGGGTCCATTTAATCATGACCGACCCTTTCCCCTTCATCAGGTTGGTTAGGGGCACAGCCTTAGAAACAAAGTGGGGAATGAATCGCCGATAATACCCAGCGATTCCCAGAAAGGCTCGTACCTGCTTCTTGCTGTTGGGACGTGGCCAACTCTGGATGGCCTCGACTTTGTTGAGTTGGGGTTTTATTACTCCCCTCCCAATGGTGTACCCAAGATATTTGGCCTCCTCCTGCCCAATGGTACACTTCTTGGGGTTAGCCGTAAACCCCGCTTCCCGAACAGAGTCCAGGACTGCTTGCACTTTTGGCAGATGTGAGGCCCAATCTGTGCTATGGACAATTACGTCATCCAGGTAAGCCGCAGCATACTTCCGATGGGGCCTCAGCATCTGGTCCATTTTCCGCTGGAATGTGGCCGGCGCATTCTGTAACCCGAACGGCATTCTTTTATATTGGAACGCCCCGTCTGGGGTTACAAATGCGGTTTTCTCTTTGGCCGACTTGGCCAGGGGGATTTGCCAATACCCTTTTGTGAGGTCAAGAGTCGTCATGTATCGGGCTGTTCCCAGCCGGTCGATCAACTCATCTATACGTGGCATGGGGTAGGTGTCAAATTTTGTAACTTTGTTTAACTGACGAAAATCGTTACAAAATCGCCAGCTCCCATCCGGTTTAGGCACCAACACGATGGGACTAGACCAATCACTTTGGGACTCCTCTATCACCCCTAAGTTCAGCATTTTCTGTACTTCCTCCCGTATTGCCTCCCGTCGGGCCTCTGGGAACCGATAGGGTTTTAACTTCACCCTTTCACCGGGCGGGGTAATGATGTCATGCTCTACCCCAGATGTTTGTCCCGGCAGCTCAGAGAATACCTCCTTGTTGCGAAGCACAAACTCCTTAACCTCCTGTTGTTGGGGTTGTGACAAGGTGGCTGCTATTCCAACCTCAGGAATCACGCAACCAGTTTGAGCTGGTGACCAAGTGTCTGCGACTAGGGACTCTCTATCCCTCCAGGCTTTCAACAGATTAACGTGATAGATCTGTTCGGGCTTTCGCCTTCCTGGTTGTCTGACCTTGTAATTCACTTCGCTCACTTTTTCCATTATCTCGTAGGGGCCTTGCCATTTGGCAAGGAATTTACTTTCAACCGTAGGGACAAGTACCAGTATCCTATCCCCCGGGGAAAAGGTACGGGTCTTGGCTCCACGGTTGTACACTCTCTGCTGTGCTAACTGCGCTTGGGCCAAATGTTCCTTCACGATGGGCATTACCTGTGCAATTCGGTCTTGCATCAGGGCGACATGCTCAATCACACTCCTGTGGGGAGAACTCTCACTTTCCCAAGTTTCCTTGGCAATATCCAACAGCCCTCTTGGGTGTCTCCCATACAGTAACTCAAAGGGGGAGAATCCCGTAGAGGATTGGGGCACCTCCCTAATAGCAAACATCAGATAAGGAAGTAGACAGTCCCAATCCTTTCCATCTCTATCCACCACTTTCTTCAACATTTGTTTTAGGGTTTTGTTGAATCTTTCAACCAGCCCATCGGTTTGGGGGTGATACACAGATGTACGTAATTGCGTCACTTTGAATAATTTACACAGCTCCTTCATAACCCGGGACATAAAGGGTGTACCTTGGTCCGTAAGCAGTTCTTTACAAATACCCACCCGGCTAAACACAAGAGATAGCTCTTTGGCTATGGTTTTGGCCGAGGTATTTCGGAGAGGGATCGCTTCTGGATAACGGGTGGCATAGTCCATTATAACTAATATGTACTGGTGCCCCCTAGCGGACTTGATTATAGGACCTACCAAATCCATGGCGATCCTCTCAAACGGGACCTCAATGATGGGTAGAGGGACCAGCGGGCTACGGAAATGTGGCATCGGGGCCGACCTCTGACACACAGGGCAGGAGGAACAATAATTTTCTACGTCCTTCATCACCCCCGGCCAATAGAATCTCTGTAATACCCTCTCTCGGGTTTTCTCTGTCCCCAGATGACCTCCAAGAATGTGCCCATGGGCCAACTCCACCACAAACTTCCTGTAAGGTTTGGGCACCACAAGCTGCTCAACGGTTTCTTCTGCCCTTTTTGCCACCCGATACAGTAGGTCCTTCTCTACGCTGAAGTATGGGTAAGTGCAGGTATTATCTGGGTTCACTAACTCGCCATCTATTTTCACTACGTTTTCCCGTGCCTTTATTAGGGCGGGGTCTTTCAACTGTTCTGTGGCAAAGTTTTCCCTGTGAACCTCAAGATCAGAAAACTCCACAGACGGTAGGTTTTCGTCTGAGGAGGTGGGCTCCTCTCCAGTTTCTTGAGTCTCCCCTGCCAATACTGATAAGGGAAATTCCGGAGAGTCCTCACCACTCTCAGGGGAGTTCTGGCTATCACATTCCTGGTACATAGGGGCACCAGTGAGGGGCTCAGGATCATCCCACAGTTCCCAGAACTTCGGAAAATCCCTTCCCACAATGGCGTCATGCGGTAACTGAGATACTAAGCCCACTGGATGAGAGAGGGTACCTTTGGGGGTCTCGAAACACACTGTAGTCACTGGATACTCTCGGGTGTCCCCATGCACACAAATAACAGCTACCTTGCTATTCCCAGAGACCTCTGTTTTAACTAACTCAGCCTTTATCAGGGTCACAAGGCTACCTGAATCCAGCAATACCACAACATTTCTACCATTAACACACATTTTGCATAAATGTTTCTCAGTTCCTCGAATGGCAGTGCATGCGACTGTCGCACACAGCGACTGACGTCTGCCCGTCAGAAAGTCACACTGCATGGGTTCCTCCACAACCGGGCAATTGGCTGCAATATGTCCCGCTTGCCGGCAGCGGTAGCAAACGATCCTTCTTGCCGCCTCTTGAGCCGCTGATTTCCCAGGCTGTTCTCGCCAAACTTGGGGTAGAGCTCCCACCCTCTCACTCTCTCCACCCTCACCCCTTGGAATCCTCTTATCCGCCCCTGGGGATGGTCTGGTCTTAGGGTGGAAAGTCCGAGTGTCTCTGGAAGAGGCCGTCAGGTTCTCTGTAGCCAAGTATTTCTCCACACGATCCACAAGACCATCGGCCGTCTCTGGGTCTCCATGGCTTACCCACTTTTGGATGGCAGTAGGAAGAGCTCTCAAAAACCGATCCATTACAACACGTTCCACAATCTTTGGTGCGGACAAAGTCTCTGGCTGTAGCCACTTTCTGCTCAGGTGAATGAGATCATACATTTGAGACCTGGGGGGTTTTCCAAGCTGGAAAGTCCAGTTATGCACACGCTGAGCCCGGACAGCCTGGGTGACACCCAGCCTTGCCAATATTTCAGCTTTTATCATCACATAGTCTTTTGCTTGGTTAGGCTCTAGGTCATAGTAAGCTTTCTGCGATTCACCAGTTAACAGAGGAGCCACCAGTCCAGCCCACTGCTCCTCAGGCCACTTTTCTCTTTCAGCGGTCCTTTCAAATGTGGTCAAAAATACCTCTGGATCATCCTCTCCAGTCATTTTTGTCAATAAACGACTCACCCCAAAGGACGCGGTATTAGTGGGACGGCTTTCCTCACTGGTCTGCGGACGTTGCTGCATTACTGCTTCCATCTGTTGTTGTAGTCTCTGCTCTTGCTTCTGCAACAGGTCTATGAAGCGGGCCTCAGATTGCTGCTGGGCTCGTTGCTGAGCCTCCAGACTCTGTTGATGAGCTGCAAGGCTCTTTTGCAAACCTGCATTTGTCTGCTGTTGATTGGCATTTGCTAGAGCCAGCTGCTTCAGTATCTCCTCCATGCTGGCTTAAAAAAAAACTGCCACTGGTTCTCCACCAACTGTGAGGGGGTTAGCTCGGCAGCGGGTGTGTGTGACCCCCCGGGATGGGCTCCCCACACAAAACAGGCCCAGCAAACGGAGGTTGTGGTTTTCAAAATCAAAAAGGTGCGGTTTATTTTCTATTTACAGTGACAAAACACAGCAAAGCAAAAGAAACATAAACAAAATAAATCCTGGTCAAGTTGACCTCTGACTAAACATACAGGTTTCCTAACTAACAACTGGGATCAGCCTAGTGCTGTCCTAGTCCCTAAGTCCCTGGTTTTAAATGTCCAAGCAAATAGCCACACAGGCTTTGTCTCACCGCACAGGGGTTCACTCTCCCTAGACAGTCCACACAGGTCTGGTTCCAGGCATGAGCTAACATCTAATGAAGCTGGGAGTTCTTATAGAGGCCTAAATGAGCTGACAAGCTTCAGCTGGTCTCATCAACTCCCTGTCTGCACGACGCCCCACACTCTCCCTAGACATATGAGTCATCCATGAGCCCAGTAGCCTTAGCTGGGCTTATACAACTCTCCACCTAGTTGTATAAGTCGGCGTAAAGCCTGAATCTGGGCGAAATATATCTACCCCCCTGGATGCAACCAGGTGACTTTACCTTCCTGCTGTCACAATATATATATTTATTTATTTATTTTTCTTTTCTCTGTCCTCGTTTCCCCCCCCCCCTTTAGCATTATCGTTCTCCAGGAGACGCATTTTCGCTCAGATTGTATACCCAATATCCAGAATAAGCATTACTCTACCTGGTATCATGACTCCTATGCTTATTCTAAATCGAGAGGGGTCTCTATAGGAATTCATAAATCATTACCACATCAAATAACAGGAAGCTGGCATAGTCGAGACAGTAGATCCTTACTCTTAAAATTAACGATCTTTGGGAAAAAATACACTATTATTAATCTATACCTACCCAATCAAGAGCAGATCAAGATAAGTACTCAGAAATTGATAGATCTCATGGAAAAAGCAGAAGGGGTGACTTTAGTAGGAGGGGACTTCAATTTCGTACTCAATAGGGATATGGATACTACTGTTTCTCGAATACCCCAGGCAACTAACCAAATAAATAGATTTAGAACTATACTAGATTCACTCCATTTAATAGCTATATGGAGGGTACTCCACCCACTGGATAGGGATTATTCATATTACTCGAAAGTACACGACACTTATCATAGACTAGATTTTTTTCTAATAAACCAATTAGGAATGGCAATGATATCCTCAGCAGATATAGGGAGCTTTATTTGGTCGGACCATGCTCCAATATTCGTGGAAATGGCCATACCAAAAGGAGTTATATCTGGATGGTCATGGAGATTAAATGACAACCTGTTAAAAGACGAAGTTTGTATAGCAGAAATTAAATAACAATCAATAATTTTATATTGGATCATTGGAGAGATACTACCTCAGAACAGATTCAATGGGAAGCGTTAAAATGTGTCCTGAGGGGTCTCTTTATAAAGCATGGCGCTAGACTGAAAAAAGAAAGAGAAAGTAACATATCCTTCCTGTTAAAAGAAAATTCCTAAGCTTGAAAAAAGGCATAAGCAAAATCCGACTCCAAAGAACTTAATAGAACTAGCAGATAAACGAAGAGAACTACAGGAGATATTAAATGAACAAACCATACACCTTAGGGATAAGAGTCGTACACTGTTTTATCAACATGGCAATAAGCCAGGTCGACTCTTAGCTAGAGCATTGACTCAAAGGACATCTACGACCCCTATAATAAAAATCAAAACAGCAACAGGAGACATAACACACGATCCCAAAGAAATCTCTAAATCTTTTCACTCATTCTACTCTAAACTTTATAACATACCTAAACAACAGATAGGAAAAGACTGAAATTTTCCAACAGGAAATACGTCAATATATACAGGATACAGCCATTTCATCAATATCTTTGACCGAAAGAGAGGAACTAGAAAGAGAATTCTCAACTATAGAATTGCAAAAAGCAATTGACTCACTGGTACCGGGCAAAAGTCCCGGACCAGATGGTCTTACACCACGTTTTTTTAGGACATTTAAAGAGCAGCTGATCCCGGTCATGATCAGAGCCTTCAATGCGGTCTCGACCTCTCCAACCATCACCCCACAAGGGATGGAAGCACATATATCAATAATCCCAAAGCCATAAAAAGATCACAGGTTGTGTGGGACTTATCCCCCAATCTCGTTAACTAATATAGATCTTCGACTAGAGATGTGAAGGCCCGGAAAAAAATGGAAAAATTCGGTAAAAATACGGTTTTTTTTCGTTTTTCTCCTGAAGGCTTTTTTGTTTTTTTCCCAAAAATTGGAAAAATTAAAAAAAAAAAAAAAAATTGTGGAATATTTTATTTTAACATGATGAATAAAATATTTTAAGACAGGGTGTTCAAATATTTTCCAAATAATTTCTAAAAAAAAATGTATGATATCAGATTATTCTAATTTCTGTGCACTGAGTGAGGACAAGCAAGTCCTAGGTAACAAACTGAACCCTCGAATGCAAGAACAGTATGCATTTCTTCCTTTAGGAGGTGCTGTGCTGCTATTTTAACAAGAAAAAGGTTTCAGTTTTGCTTTTGCATGTTAGTGGGTGTGTTTGGTTTGTTCTGTCCTCTTCACTAGGTCTCAAAAGCATTGGAAGAAAATACAGAGCAACAAAAAGTCCTGAAAGTATATACTTAATTCAAAAAGGTAATCGTTTACATTTATCTGATTCTGAATCCAGAAAACTGAATCATTTAGCTACATTAGTTTATCTTTATAAACTTTTGTGTAAATAATAATTTAATTACCAGTAATCTGGTTCTTCCCCCACCCCCACCCACAACCATAGATTAGTGTCTTCTTGCAAAGTAGTAATTTTTTCTTGTTTTTATTTCCTACTCCCCTCAGAAAAATGGTGAGACTAACATCTAGCATATGGAGGCATTTTCACATTACAAGTTCTTCTGAAAAGAAAAATGTAATTTGCAAATATTGTCAGATGAAATATGCATTTCCAAATGCTACCAGGATGACAAAACACATTCTTGTATGTAACAAGTGTCCTGTAGATATTAAAAAATCCTTCATGGATCGAAGTGAAGAAGACAACAATGATGACAATGCACATAGTTTTTCTCAACGTTCTCGTAACAGAATGACTTTCAATCTTTCAGTCTTAAAAAGACAAAAAAGTGCTAATGTAGCATTTTTTTTCCGAAAATTTAATTTTTTTCCCCCAAAAAACAAAAAAAAAAAAACTTTTTTTTTCCGAGCTTTAAAATTTCCGGAAATTTTACATCTCTATCTTCGACTATACTCTAAGATTATAGCCAACAGAATTACTCCAATTTTACCAACATATATTCACTTAGACCAAACAGGGTTCGTAAAAGGGAGAGAGACAAGAGACAACACATTGAAGACTCTGACATTGGTGGAATTTGCCCAACGGAACTCCATCCCAGCCTGTCTACTTGCAGTGGATGCTGAAAAAGCATTTGACAGGGTGGGATGGAGTTTTATGGAAGAAACCTTAGATCAGTGGGGGATAGGCTCACTCCTAAAGGGGAAAATAATGGCCCTCTATCAAAATCCAACAGCCCAGATCCGAATAAATGGAAGTTTATCGGAATCTGTGAAAATATCGAATGGAACACGACAGTGAGGCCCTTTGTCCCCAATATTATATGTATTGGTGATGGAGCATTTGACTACAGCCATACGAAAAAATCCAGACATACAGGGGATAACAGTGAAAGAAATAGAGTACAAAAGTAGGATTTTTATAACAGCTTACCTGTAAAATCCTTTTCTTGGAGTACACCATGGGACACAGAGCCAGTCATTACATAATGGGGTTAAGGGTCACCAGCGGTGATTGGACACTGGCACAACCAATAGAAGACAGTTCCCCTCCATATAACCCCTCCCATCAGGGGAGTACCTCAGTTTTTGTAGTAAAGCAGTAAGGTTCCCATAAGAAGGGGGGGACCTCTGTGTCCCGTGGTGTACTCCAAGAAAAGGATTTTACAGGTAAGCTGTTATAAAAATCCTACTTTCTTTATCGTACACCACGGGACACAGAGCCAGTCATTACATAATGGGACGTCCCAGAGCAATGCTCAATATGAAGGGGGGGAGACACAGATCAAACAGGCCGCTTGCGGACCAGAAGCCCTATACTGCTGCCTGCAGCACACTTCGCCCGAAGGCGGAATCCTCATGTCCTTTCACATCTATTTGATAGAATTTGGAAAATGTGTGGACTGAAGACCAAGTTGCAGCTTTACAGATCTGAGCCATCGAAGCCTGGTGATGCACTGCCCATGAAGCACCTATCGCCCTGGTAGAGTGCGCCTTAACAGGAAAAGGAGGAGTCCTGTTCTTTAAACCATAAGCTTGAACAATTACCTGTCTAATCCACCTGGAAATGGTGGATTTTGATACCGCTTGGCCCTTCTTGGGACCATCTGGCAAAATAAACAAAACATCTGTTTTACGTATCTGAGCGGTTGCTTGCAGATACACCTTTACCGCTCTCACTAGATCTAGAGAGTGTAATAACTTTTCCCCCGCCGTCCGCGGGTTTGGAAAAAAAGAAGGCAGAACAATGTCTTGATTCAAGTGAAAAGCCGACACCACCTTAGGTAGAAAGGCCGGATGGGGTCGTAGTACAATTTTGTCCTTGTGACAAATTAGATAAGGCTCTTTACAAGAAAGAGCTGCTAGTTCTGATACTCTCCTAGCAGAAGCAATAGCAATCAAAAAGGCCAATTTCCTACTTAATATAATTAAAGGAATATGGCGAATAGGTTCAAAAGGTTGCTTTTGCAACACTGACAATACCAAATTCAAATCCCATGGACACAAGGGAGACCTGACTGGAGGATTTATCCTCAGTACCCCCTGAATGAATGTCCGAACTAGGGAATGAGATGCCAATGGTCTCTGAAAGAAGTCTGATAGAGCCGATATTTGACCCTTGATGGTGCTAAGGGCCAATTTCATATCCACTCCTAACTGGCAAAAGGCAAGAATCCTGCTTATTTCATATTTCTGAGGATTCCAACTTCTGGATTCACACCAGGAAACGTATGCTTTCCAGACTCTATGATAGATGAGTCTGGAGGCTGGCTTTCTAGCATTAATGAGCGTAGAAAGAGCCGGACCAGAGACCCCTCTCTTTTTCAAAATGTGGGTCTCAGCAGCCAGGCCGTCAAATTTAGCCTTTGTAAGGAAGGGTGGAATACTGGACCCTGTGACAGCAGGTCGTGTCGAAGTGGAAGCTTCCAGGGCCTTCCTATCGCCATTTTTACGATCTCGGCGTACCAAGGCCTCCTGGGCCAATTTGGGGCCACTAGGATTACTGGTATTCCCTCCTCCTTGATCCTGCGAAGCAGTCTTTGTAGAAGAGGGATCGGAGGGAATGCATAGATCAGTGAGAACTGATTCCATGGAGTTATTAGAGCATCTGTCCCATAGGCTAGAGGATCTCTCGTTCTGGACACAAAGTTGTCCAATTTCTTGTTGAACCTGGAAGCTAGCAGGTCTACATCTGGGTTTCCCCATCTCAGACACATGGCCTGAAAGATCTCGGGGTGGAGAGACCACTCTCCTTGTAGCAGCTGCTGACGACTCAGGTAGTCCGCTTGCCAGTTTTCTATCCCCGGAATGAAGATTGCAGAAAGGCAAGGTACATGCTCTTCTGCCCATGCAAAAATCCGGTTCACCTCTCTTTGGGCCGCCCGACTGCGAGTGCCTCCTTGGTGATTGATGTAAGCTACTGCAGTAGCATTGTCGGATTGAACCCGAACTGGGTATCCCTGTAACCTGTATGTCCAGGTTTTGAGGGCTAGATATACTGCCCGGATCTCCAGTATATTGATGGGCAGGATCCCTTGAGTCTTGGCCCAGGTTCCCTGGGTAGAAGCCTCTTCGAATACTGCACCCCAGCCTGATAGGCTGGCATCCGTAGATACCACCTTCCAGGACACTGGGAGGAAGCACTTTCCCTTCCGTAAATTCTTGGCTTCTAGCCACCACTTGAAGCTTTGGCGTACTTGTGAGGACAGGCGCATGGGTATATCCAGAGCTTGGCTCTTCCTGTTCCAGGAGGCTAAAATATTGCATTGAAGCCATCTCGAATGAAACTGGGCGTAAAGGACCGCCTCGAAGGAGGCTACCATCTTCCCCAATAGCCTCATGCAAAGGCGAATAGACGGCCTTTTGCTTGCTTTGACCTTGTGGATCAGGTCTTTCAGAGACTGTATCTTTGGCTCTGGCAGGTATACCCTGTTTTGGGCTGTATCTATGATCATGCCCAGGTACACTATCCTTCTTTGGGCCTGGAGAGAGGATTTTTGTAAGTTTATAATCCATCCTAAATGCTTCAGGTATCTTACTGTAGTGTGCACCGCCTGATCCAATCCCTCCTTTGACTGATCTATTACCAGTAGATCGTCTAGATAGGCTGTTACCACAATGCCCTGTGTTCTCAGGTTTGCTAACAGAGGAGCTAGCACCTTTGTGAATACTCTGGGCGCGGTGGCTACACCAAATGGCAGGGCCACAAATTGAAAGTGGCGATGTTCTACCGCAAACCTTAGGAATCTTTGGTGAGCGGGGAGGATGGGTATGTGTAAATATGCGTCCTTGATATCTATGGACGCCATGAATTCTCCGCCCTTTAAAGTGGCGACCACGGATCGGATCGTTTCCATTCGAAAATGGCGAACGTTCAGAAACCGATCTAGGGATTTTAGATCTAGGATGGGTCTGACATCTCCATTTGGCTTTGGAATCACAAAGAGGTTTGAGTAAAAACCTGAACCTTGCTCTTCTTGGGGTACCTCTGTAACCACCCCTTGAGCCATTAAGTGATTCAAACCTTTGAAGAAGGATCCTCTTTTTTGTGGATCTTTGGAGACTCTTGAACCTCGGAATTGAGAAGATGGGATCTCTCGAAATTCCAGCTTGTACCCTGAGGATATTGTGGATACCACCCATTTGTCCTGGGTTTCTGTCCGCCAAGTCGCTGAGAACTGACGAAGCCTTCCCCCCACTCGGCCGAGCGGGGGCGCCCCTTCACTGAGAGGTTTTTGGGGCTTGCTTATTAGCTCTTGCACCCCACGGCTTCTTGTTCTTCTGAGCCTGTCCCTTGGCTTTTGTGGGCGGCTGAAAAGGCCGTCGCCACTGGCTGGAGTCAGATTTCCCGGGAGCTGGGGAGAGAGAGCGTTTAAAACAAGGCCTCTTGTTTTTCTTTCTCTCAGGTAAAAGTGTCGTTTTACCACTTGATATCTTCTGTATATATTTTTCTAAATCTTCCCCAAATAGGCGTTCGCCATGGAACGGGAAACTTGCCAACAGCTTTTTGCATGGGGCTTCCGCTGACCAATGCTTAAGCCAAAGTACCCTGCGCATATGTACCAGCTGGAGTGTAAGGCGTGATGCCTGTATGATAGAATCTCTCATGGCATCCACTGTGAAGCATAAGGCTTTAGGCAAATTCTCCCAATTTTTTGCCTGCTCTGAAGGCAGCTCCTTCAGCCCCTGCTTTACCTGTTGGCTGATGACCTGACACATACCGACCGCTGCTACCGCAGGTTGGGTAATTGAGCCGGCCAAAAGGAAGGAGGACTTCAGTAGGGATTCCAACTTCTTCTCAGAAGGATCTTTAAACACTTGTACATTGTCCACCGGACATGTCAGGTTCTTATTTACACAAGAAATAGCCGCATCTACCGAAGGCAGGCTCCATTTCTTTAAAAAAAATTCCTCCATAGGATAAAGAATGTTAAACTTTTTTGGAGGTGAGAAACGCTTATCTGGATGTTGCCAGTCTGCGTACATTAAATCCTCTAATAACGGATGAACCGGGAAGGAGCATGCACCTTGCAGGGATCTTAATGACCCTAGGGAGGAGACAGGTGATTCCGTTACCTCCGAAGAGGGTAACTTAAATGCAGATCGCACTGTTCCTGCATAGCATTGTACCTGTGACTTCAAAATCTGGGATACCGAGAAAGGCTCATCCGATATCCCTGATCCGTCTGACTCCTCATCCTCTGCTGATGTAGCCTCCTCCTCCTCCTCCTCCTCCTCCTCCTCCTCCTCAGGTACTTCTGAAGGGAGGTCCAACACTGGAGGAGATCTGCTTCGCTTTTTGTCCTTTTTAGAGGACTTAGCGATCAAGGTAGCAATTTTCTCCTCCAGATTATTTAGGGCTGCTGACAAAGTGTCCTCAGTGACATATGCAGGCCCAGGCTTCACTGGGGAAGCCGCCATACCTGACAGAGGTAATGGCTCATCCTGTACAGGTGCATTTGGCAACACAGGAGAGGAAGGTACCGAGTCAGCACAGCTAGAGCCTCCTGTCTCAGGCAGCGGTGCTTTTTTATCTCTTTTTCTTTATCGTACACCACGGGACACAGAGCTAGTCATTACATAATGGGTTAAGGGTCACCAGCGGTGATTGGACACTGGCACAACCAATGGAAGACAGTTCCCCTCCATATAACCCCTCCCATCAGGGAAGTACCTCAGTTTTTTCGCCAGTGTCGAAAGGTGTTGGACGCGTTAGGAGGTGCTAAAGGAAAGCTCTACCAAAGAGACCCTCTGGGGGTAAAAGAGCTATGCTTTCGGATCCATCCAAGACGCCTACAAATGAGCTGAATCTGGATGGGATCCGGGCCTCATCCATGAGGCGTCGCCTGTAATGTCTCTCTTCGGAGGACTGGGCTCTAAGATCCAGCACTTTCGCTATTTCGCTATAAAGTCCTGGTAAGAGTCTTGTACAAGGCCCAGGGGAGAGGTAGCCTTTAAATAGGAACCCATATCCCTGAAGGTTGGCACACATAGCCCACCGTGAAGGGTGAAGTTTGGTATCTGTCTGAAAACTTTCAGCAGAAAAACCTGCGGCGTGGATAAGGTGAGATTAGAAGGTCCATAACTAGGTTGGGACCTTTTTCAAAAAGTGGATGTCTTCTTTTTTTCCACCACTGGGGGGAGTAAAGAGCTGAATATACTCACCTCACTCTGTTCAGTGTCGGCTTCGGCGAAGTACACTGCTCGTCACCTCCGCTGCTGAGCTTGCTTGAGCACCCCGCTCCTCCTTCCGGTGGCCGATACAGACACCTGCAGATGCAGGTAAGTGGGGACAGGGGCTGATGAGAGTCCTCTCTCACTATGGCCACCACCATAGCGCTAAAGGCCGCGCGCGCGCGGGAGCGCGCTTTATCGGAGGGGGGGGGCCGAGGCGTGCGCGGGCACGTGGCGCGCGCAGGCACAGAAACGGCGCCAAATTTAAAAGACTGTCAGTGTAAAAAGCACTGCAGCAGCAAGCAAGCTCGTTAGTTCTCTTGTTCCTGGCAGAGAAACACAGCAGCTATACAGGGACGTAAGACTCCATGTGGTTGGATTGGGTACTTCCTAGAAGACATCCATGTTATGCATAGTTATGTGTTAAAAGTTGCATACTTAATGTATTTGCTAAACTGAACACGGTAGTATATGCATTTAGGTACCTTGTATTTTGTCTAAACAGTAAGCCTTCCAGGGGAAGTAATGCGGACAAAAAGAGATAAAAGAGCACCGCCGCCTGAGACAGGGGGCTCTAGCTGTGCTGACTCGGTACCTTCCTCTCCTGTGTTGCCAAAAGCACCTGTACAGGATGAGCCATTACCTCTGTCAGGTATGGCGGCTTCCCCAGTGAAGCCTGGGCCTGCATATGTCACTGAGGACACTTTATCAGCTGCCCTAAATAATCTGGAGGAGAAAATTGCTACTTTAATCGCTAAATCCTCTAAAAAGGACAATAAGCGAAGCAGATCTCCTCCAGTATTGGACCTCCCTTCAGAAGTACCTGAGGAGGAGGAGGATGAGGAGGAGGCTACATCAGCAGAGGATGAGGAGTCAGACGGATCAGGGATATCGGATGAGCCTTTTTCGGTATCCCAGATTTTAAAGTCACAGGTGCAATGCTATGCAGGAGCCGTGCGAGCTGCATTTAGGTTACCCTCTTTGGAGGTAACAGAATCACCTGTCTCCTCCCTAGGATCATTAAGATCCCTGCAAGGTGCATGCTCCTTCCCGGTTCATCCGTTACTAGAGGATCTATTGTACGCAGACTGGCAACATCCAGATAAGCGTTTTTCACCACCAAAAAAGTTTAACATTCTTTATCCTATGGAGGAAAATTTTTTAAAGAAATGGAGCCTGCCTACGGTAGATGCGGCTATTTCTTGTGTAAATAAAAACCTGACATGTCCAGTGGATAATGTACAAGTGTTTAAAGATCCTTCTGAGAAGAAGTTGGAATCCTTACTGAAATCCTCCTTCCTTTTGGCCGGCTCAATTACCCAACCTGCAGTAGCAGCAGTCGGTATGTGTCAGGTCGTCAGCCAACAGGTAAAGCAGGGGCTGAAGGAGCTGCCTTCAGAGCAGGCTAAAAATTGGGAGAATTTACCTAAAGCCTTATGCTTCACAGTGGATGCCATGAGAGATTCTATCATACAGGCATCACGCCTTACACTCCAGCTGGTACAGATGCGCAGAGTACTTTGGCTTAAGCATTGGTCAGCGGAAGCCCCATGCAAAAAGTTGTTGGCAAGTTTCCCGTTCCATGGCGAACGCCTTTTTGGGGAAGATTTAGAAAGATATATCCAAAAGATATCAAGTGGTAAAACGACACTTTTACCTGAGAGAAAGAAAAACAAGAGACCTTGTTTTAAACACACTCTCTCCCCAGCTCCCGGGAAATCTGACTCCAGCCAGTGGCGACGGCCTTTTCAGCCGCCCAAAAAAGCCAAAGAACAGGCTCAGAAGAACAAGAAGCCGTGGGGTTCAAGAGCTAATAAGCAAGCCCCCAAAACCTCTCATTGAAGGGGCGCCCCCGCTCGGCCGAGTGGGGGGAAGGCTTCGTCAGTTCTCAGCGACTTGGCGGACAGAAACCCAGGACAAATGGGTGGTATCCACAATATCCTCAGGGTACAGACTGGAATTTCGAGAGATCCCATCTTCTCAATTCCGAAGTTCAAGACTCTCCAAGGATCCACAAAAAAGAGGATCCTTCTTCAAAGGTTTGAATCACTTAATAGCTCAAGGTGTGGTTACAGAGGTACCCCAAAAGGAGCAAGGTTCAGGTTTTTACTCAAACCTCTTTGTGATTCCAAAACCGAACGGAGAAGTCAGACCCATCCTGGATCTAAAAAATCTAAACCAGTTTCTGAACGTTCGCCATTTTCGAATGGAAACGATTCGATCCGTGGTCGCTACTTTAAAAGGCGGAGAATTCATTGCGTCCATAGATATCAAAGACGCATATCTACACATACCAATCCTCCCCGCTCACCAAAGATTCCTAAGGTTTGCGGTAGAAGATCGCCACTTTCAATTTGTGGCCCTGCCATTTGGTGTAGCCACCGCGCCCAGAGTATTCACAAAGGTGCTAGCTCCTCTGTTAGCAAACCTAAGAACACGGGGCATTGCGGTAACAGCCTATCTAGACGATCTACTATTAATAGATCAGTCAAAGGAGGGATTGGATCACGCTGTAGACACTACAGTAGGATACCTGGAGCATTTAGGATGGATTATAAACTTACAAAAATCCTCTCTCCAGGCCCAAAGAAGGATAGTGTACCTGGGCATGATCATAGATACAGCCCAAAACAGGGTATACCTGCCAGAGCCAAAGATACAGTCTCTGAAAGACCTGATCCACAAGGTCAAAGCAAACAAGAGGCCGTCTATTCGCCTTTGCATGAGACTATTGGGAAAGATGGTAGCCTCCTTCGAGGCGGTCCCTTACGCCCAGTTTCATTCGAGACTACTTCAAGGCAATATTTTAGCCTCCTGGAACAGGAAGAGCCAAGCTCTGGATATACCCATGCGCCTGTCCTCACAAGTACGCCACAGCTTCAATTGGTGGCTAGAAGCCAGGAATTTACGGAAGGGAAAGTCCTTCCTCCCAGTGGCCTGGAAGGTGGTATCTACGGATGCCAGCCTATCGGGCTGGGGTGCAGTATTCGAGGAGGCTTCTACCCAGGGAACCTGGGCCAAGACTCAGGGGATCCTGCCCATCAATGTGCTAGAGATCCGGGCGGTATATCTAGCCCTCAAAACCTGGACATACAGGTTACAGGGCTACCCAGTTCGGGTTCAATCCGACAATGCTACGGCAGTAGCTTACATCAATCACCAAGGAGGCACCCACAGTCGGGCAGCCCAAAGAGAGGTGAACCGGATCTTGGCATGGGCAGAAGAGCATGTACCTTGCATCTCTGCAATCTTCATTCCAGGGATAGAAAACTGGCAAGCAGACTACCTGAGTCGTCAGCAGCTGCTACCAGGAGAGTGGTCTCTTCACCCAGAGATCTTTCAGGCCATATGTCTGAGATGGGGAAACCCAGATGTAGACCTGCTAGCTTCCAGGTTCAACAAGAAATTGGACAACTTTGTGTCCAGAACGAGAGATCCTCTAGCCTACGGGACAGACGCTCTAATAACTCCATGGAATCAGTTCTCACTGATCTATGCATTCCCTCCGATCCCTCTTCTACAAAGACTGCTTCGCAGGATCAAGGAGGAGGGAATACCAGTAATCCTAGTGGCCCCAAACTGGCCCAGGAGGCCTTGGTATGCCGAGATCGTAAAAATGGCGATAGGAAGGCCCTGGAAGCTTCCACTTCGACACGACCTGTTGTCACAGGGTCCAGTATTCCACCCTTCCTTACAAAGGCTAAATTTGACGGCCTGGCTGCTGAGACCCACATTTTGAAAAAGAGAGGGGTCTCTGGTCCGGCTCTTTCTACGCTCATTAATGCTAGAAAGCCAGCCTCCAGACTCATCTATCATAGAGTCTGGAAAGCATACGTTTCCTGGTCTGAATCCAGAAGTTGGAATCCTCTGAAATATGAAATAAGTAGGATTCTTGCTTTTTGCCAGTTAGGAGTGGATATGAAATTAGCCCTTAGCACCATCAAAGGGCAAATATCGGCTCTATCAGTCTTCTTTCAGAGACCATTGGCATCTCACTCCCTAGTTTCGGACATTCATTCAGGGTGTACTGAGGATAATTCCTCCAGTCAGGTCTCCCTTGTGTCCATGGGATTTGAATTTGGTATTGTCAGTGTTGCAAAAGCAACCTTTTGAACCTATTCGCCATATTCCTTTAATTATATTAAGCAGGAAATTGGCCTTTCTGATTGCTATAGCTTCTGCTAGGAGAGTATCAGAGCTAGCAGCTCTTTCTTGTAAAGAGCCTTATCTAATTTGTCACAAGGACAAGATCGTACTACGACCCCATCCGGCTTTTCTGCCTAAGGTGGTGTCGGCTTTTCACTTGAATCAAGACATTGTTCTGCCTTCCTTTTTTCCAAACCCGCGGACGGCGGGGGAAAAATTATTACACTCTCTAGATCTAGTAAGAGCGGTAAGGGTGTATCTGCAAGCAACCGCTCAGATACGTAAAACAGATGTTTTGTTTATTTTACCAGATGGTCCCAAGAAGGGCCAAGCGGTATCAAAATCCACCATTTCCAGGTGGATTAGACAAGTAATTGTTCAAGCTTATGGTTTAAAGAACAGGACTCCTCCTTTTCCTGTTAAGGCGCACTCTACCAGGGCGATAAGTGCTTCATGGGCAGTGCACCACCAGGCTTCGATGGCTCAGATCTGTAAGGCTGCAACTTGGTCCTCAGTCCATACATTTTCCAAATTCTATCAAATAGATGTGAAAGGACATGAGGATTCCGCCTTCGGGCGAAGTGTGCTGTAGGCAGCAGTATAGGGCTTCTGGTCCGCAAGCGGTCGGTTTGATCTGTGTCTCCCCCCCTTCATATGAGCATTGCTCTGGGACGTCCCATTATGTAATGACTAGCTCTGTGTCCCGTGGTGTACGATAAAGAAAATAGGATTTTTATAACAGCTTACCTGTAAAATCCTTTTCTTGGAGTACACCACGGGACACAGAGGTCCCACCCTTCTTATGGGAACCTTACTGCTTTGCTACAAAACTGAGGTACTTCCCTGATGGGAGGGGTTATATGGAGGGGAACTGTCTTCCATTGGTTGTGCCAGTGTCCAATCACCGCTGGTGACCCTTAACCCATTATGTAATGACTAGCTCTGTGTCCCGTGATGTACTCCAAGAAAAGGATTTTACAGGTAAGCTGTTATAAAAATCCTATTTTGTCCGCATTACTTACCCTGGAAGGCTTACTGTTTAGACAAAATACAAGGTACCTAAATGCATACACAACCGTGCTTAGTTTAGCAATTTACATTAAGCATGCAACTTTTAACACACAGCTATGCAAAACATGGATGTCTTCTAGGAAGTACCCAGTCCAACCACATGGAGTCTTACGTCCCTGTATAGCTGCTGTGTTTCTCTGCCAGGAACAAGAGAACAAACGAGCTTGCTTGATGCTGCAGTGCTCTGCACACTGACAGACTTTTAAATTTGGCGCCGTTTTCCATGCCTGCGCGCGCCTACGTGCCCGCGCACGCCTTCGGCCCCCCCCCTCCGATAAAGCGTGCTCCCGCGCGCGCGGCTCTTTAGCGCTATGGCGGTGGCCACAGTGAGAGTGGACTCTCCCCAACCCTTCCACTTACCTGCATCTGCAGGTGTCTGGTCGGCCACCGAAAGGAGGAGCGGGGTGCCCAAGCAAGCTCAGCAGCGGAGGGACGAGCAGTGTACTTCGCCGAAGCCGACACTGAACAGAGTGAGGTGAGATTTACATTCAGCTCTTTACTCCCCCCAGTGGTGGAAAAAGAGAAGACATCCACTTTTTTTTTTTTTTTTTTTGGAAAGGTCCTTAACCTAGTTTTGGACCTTCTAATCTTACCTTATCCTCGCCGCAGGTTTTTTCTGCTGAAAATTTTCAGACAGATACCAAACTTCACCCCTCACGGCGGGCTATGTGTGCCAACCTTCAGGGATATGGGTTCCTATTTAAAGGATACCTCTCCCCTGGGCCTTGTACAAGACTCTTACCAGGACTTTTAGCGAAATAGCGAAAGTGCTGGATCTTAGAGCCCAGTCCTCCGAAGAGAGACATTACAGGCGATGCCTCATGGGTGAGGCCCGGATCCCATCCAGTTTTGGTTTAACTTGTAGGCGTCTTGGATGGGTCCGAAAGCATAGCTCTTTTACCCCCAGAGGGTCTCTTTGGCAGAGCTTTCCTTTAGCACCTCCTAACGCGTCCAACACCTTTCGACACTGGCGAAAAAACTGAGGTACTCCCCTGATGGGAGGGGTTATATGGAGGGGAACTGTCTTCTATTGGTTGTGCCAGTGTCCAATCACCGCTGGTGACCCTTAACCCCATTATGTAATGACTGGCTCTGTGTCCCGTGGTGTACGATAAAGAAATGTCTGTATATGCAGACGATCTTATGTTATATATAACAAATCCATTAATATCCATACCGAACCTAATCCAGGAGTTTAACCTTTTCGGTAAGATGAGCAACTTTAATGTAAACTATTATAAGACAGAAGCTTTGAATATTACACTTTTAAGTAAAGATATTGATAGTTTGAAAAAAAAAAATGTTTATTTTAAATGGCAGACGGTAGCTGTCAAGTACTTGGGAACTTATATTCCCAGAGACTTAACAAAACTTCAAGAACTGAATTATTTACCCAAAAAATAATTAAGACACTTCAAAGATACAATAAAACGGTTTTCTCCTGCATTGGAAGGATCAACATTATTAAAATGGATATTCTCCCGAAACTTTTATATATATTTCAAACAATCCCAATATATTTCCCAACGAATCTAATACACCAACTTCGAAGAGCAATAGGAACATTCATATGGGCCCATAAAACTCCTCGAATTAGAAGAAATATACCGACCAGGGCTAAAAAAAAATGGAGGTTTAGCACTTCCAGATTTCTCATTATATCTACGGGCGGTATTCATGGGGAGAATAGAAAACTGGTTTCATAATGCTAAAACTAAACAATGGGTGAAATTAGAAGAGGATGTCACCGAAATAAAACTTAAATCACTACCATGGATAATTCGTAATGTACGACCGGCCATTAGAGAAATGCCGCTGTTGGTATCCTCAACGTTAAAGACATGGGAGGTAATGTTAAAAAATGAGAAGTGGTCCACACAGATCAGGCCAATGACACCGCTGTTTGGAAACCATGAGTTTCCACCAGCACTGAATGCCCAGACATTTTTAAAATGGCACAGAAATGAAGATACTAGAGTGGTCCAGACCTTGATTGAAGGCAAAATCCCTCCGATAGACTCCCTTGGTATAGAGTGCAGAAATATGTGGATACAAAATCAACAATTTCGCACATATACTCAATCATTAATAGAAAAAGGGAAAATAGATAGACCAGGTACTGATTTTGAGCAGTTACTAGTACAAGAGGAAAGACCAACACATGTATTATCTGCAATATACCAATACCTCCTCCCAAAAAATATACGAAGATTAGAGGGTACTGGATCTACTTCAAAACAGCTAGAAGAAGGACTAACATATATAAATAGATGGGAGGAAGAATTGGGAAGGAACATTCCCAGATCGGACTGGGAAAGAGCTTTTCTAATAGCACACAAGCTATCAATATCTAGTAGATATCAGGAGAGAAACTATAGAATTTTAGCGAGATGGTACAGATGTCCAGTAGATTGCATAAAATGAATAGTGAAAACGATGAGCCATGTTGGAGATGTCACAATGCAAAAGGTACAATGTCTTATATATGGTACTATTGCCCTGAAGCATTGACATTCTGGACTAAGATATACAATATACACCATAAAATCACTGGGATTAATATTCAACCAGATGTATTAGCTTCCCTCTTCTCCATGATCCCCGAGTCTATAAAGACTATAAAAAAGGGCATCTTAAGACACATGCTGGTAGCAGCGCGTACAGTTATAGCCCGGAACTGGAAGAAAACGGGGATGCTTTTAATTGGAGAGTGGATGTGCGAAATGGGCGAGATGCGTACCCTGGAGATGACGATAGAAATGAAAGCGGGCCTTAAAGAACAAACGGTGAGGACATGGCAGCAATGGGTAGAGTTTAGAACCTCCACGCAAATATCAGCATATATATTAGACATGTGCACACTGAAATATTTCGTTTCGGAATTTCGTTTTCGTCCGAAAAATAAATTTATTTAGTTACTCCCGAAATTCGTTTTTATTTATTTCGTTTTTCGTTAGAAATTGCATTCGTCCGAAAATCTGAATTAATTAAGGTCGAATCTGTCATTGAAGGCTTATGGTGTCTGTTGAATGTTCAAAGAAGATTCGACGGAGCAGTGAAACTGTACGACGCTGCAATCATACATTTCCGGTCGAATGTTCCGCCCACAAGCTATAGAAGAATTCTAATGTTGTATGACTAGTAATAATTATATTTATTCATTACTATTACTAGTCAACCAACATTAGAATTCTTCTATAGCCTATGGGCGGATGCATTTGACTGGAAATGTACGATTGCAGCGTCGTACAGTTTTGCTGCACCGTCAAATCTTCTAACTTTCGATGCTTTGTCGAATCTTCGTCATTCTAGCTATTTTACTGCTCCTCCTCTTTGGTTACAATCAGCCAATAACATTCATCATCAACTTTATTTTTATTTTACTTCCCCCACCCAATTCCAGCAGTGATCTTTTCTCTCTATGTCGAATCTTTTCTCTCTATAATAACAAATCTTTTCTCTCCTATGTCGAATCTTTTCTCTCCTATGTCGAAACTTTTCTCTCTATAATGTCGAATCTTTTCTCTCCTATGTCGAATCTTTTCTCTCTATAATGTCGAATCTTTTCTCTCCTATGTCGAATCTTTTCTCTCCTATGTCGAATCTTTTCTCTCCTATGTCGAATCTTTTCTCTCCTATGTCGAATCTTTTCTCTCCTATGTCGAATCTTTTCTCTCCTATGTCGAATCTTTTCTCTCCTATGTCGAATCTTTTCTCTCCTATGTCGAATCTTTCTCTCCTATGTCTAATCTTTTCTCTCTATAATGTTGAATCTTTTTTCTCCTATGTAGAATAATCTTGGACTAATATAGTTAAGGTTAGGCACATTCGACCACAGGTTCGATAGACACAGATTGTTATTGTCAGCGTCACGTCGAATCTCCTATCTATATCGAACTGTTGTAGCAACGAAAACGAAAATAAAGCATTTGTTTATGTCGGATCTTTCGGTTTTCGGATTCTGTGCTTTCGTTTTCGTTTGTTAAAACGATAACGAAAATAGCTGAAATTTGGACGAAAATGCATTCGGACGAAAACGAATGCACATGTCTAATATATATATATATATATATATATATATATATATATATATATATATATAGAGGGTCATGTCAGGGAACCTCAAACCCCCCCCCCTTAACCCCCGTCCTTCTTTCCCCCGGTTTTTTTTTTTTCTTTCCTTTCTCTTTTTTTGTAGTAGTGATAGTGTTATGTTGTTGTGTAGATGTTATGTTAGGTAACAGAGACCAGGAGAGAGCTGGTATTGACGCGATAAATGCAAGAGGAATTTCACTCTTTCTTAGGCCACTTTCACACTGAGGCGCTTCTAAACTGCCAGTAAAAACACTGAACGCTTTTGAAGCGCTTTCCATTCCTTTCAATGGAGAGGGGAGTTTTTCACAGCCCTGCTAGTACACTGCCCCAGTGTGAAAGCATTCATTGATTTTAATGGAAATAAGATTTCGTGAGCTTTTTAGGCGCTGTTTTTAGCGTGAAAGCGCCTGAAAAGCGCCTCAGTGTGAAAGTGGTCTAAGGTTTATGATACCAGAAGATACTGGATGTATAAATTAATTGTAATAGGGAGTGGGTGGGGGTAATGGGTTATGTCAGTAATGTAATATTTGTACTGTTCTTGTGTAAAATGAAAACATTTATAAATAAAGATTATATAAAAAAAAACATTTAAGCTGGACTCATGCTTTAAAAAAACCACAGGTGGGTCTCTGCAGTTTTTCTATAATGTGGCCTGCAAACGCACACAAAGTAAAGCTGGTCACACATGTTCTAATCTGATTGTACAATTTTCTTTAGTTCTACAATTATGTACTGTAAGGGTCTGCCTGATTGTAAAGGAAATTATTACACAATCATGGTAAACCCAAAAGAGATTGTATCAGTGGTGGCCAGTGGTAATTTTTTATTGGGGGGTGGTACTCTTTGCCCCCCCCCCAAAAAAAATTACCACTGGTACAATCTCCTTTGGGTTTACCAATGCTTTGTGCCATGAGCCCACCCTATTTTGAAGGCCATTAGAGCCTCTGGCTGCATTCACACCTGAGCATAGCATCTTTGAGTGTTTTTTTGGGAGCTTTTGCGTTTTTTTTATTAGCCAATAGAGAAAACTATTATCTGTTGCATCATTTGTTGCTAGGTATTTCAGCTTTTTTTTTAGCTTCATTAGCTTTTATTTATTTATTTTTTCATTAATATTATTTTTTTATTGTTAGGTTAGAGTTAAGGTTGGGCTTAGGATTAGGAGTTGAGGTTAGGGTGTCACGTACCTTGGTTGGAGGCCAAGTTGACGAGAGGGCTTCCCCTGCGGCTCTGGTCCGAGCACCCCTGAATGTGGTGACAGAGGTACAAGGCTCAAAGAAGCAGCTTGGGTGCCAGTAGCTTGATAGCAGGTGACTGCCACAGTCAGGGACATAGTCAAGGTGAGCTGGGGTCATACACGGTAACAGCAGGGTGGTCAGGTGGCATTTAGTTTATATTTATTCATATATTAATACTTTTTTTTTTACATTTTTTAATTTGGGCAGAAAATCGCGACAACACCCACAAATGGCGCCTTTCTATTCATTTCTATGGGAATAAAAACGCACCAAAAATGCTCAAATCTGCCTGATTCGAGCTACAAAAAAAAAACTCCAGAACTTTTTTGAGCTTCAGGTGACTTGTAGTGGAGATGTGAACCATCTCCATAGAGAATCATTGATATTTTTTTTTCTCCTCCAGCGTTTTGGAGCTTTGAGCTTCAAGCTATAAAATGCAAAGGTGTGAATGGACCCTTATAGGGTTTTGTGTCACATTTTACACTGGGGCCCAGTCAATATGGCTGCACAACTACTAAGTGCAAATACATGGCACACTTACTCTAAACAGCGTAAACACGAGTTCACTCGAAGAGCATCGGCAAGGGACCTCGCTGACCCCACTCGTAGGAAATTCCACTGGAGACTGGAAGACACAGAAGACCAGAGTCAAGGTGTTAATATGGGAAAGTTATCCAGCAATTGAATTTGCTCCATCTGGTGACGAGCAATATTTTATTAAAGTGGAACTTTACCCATAACAACTTGATAAAAAATATTGTTCTTTAGCAAGGAACATACATTCCACATTAATAATTATGCTACCAAAATCAGTGTGTGCTGTGTCATAATCCAGCTTTAAAATGTTACTAAACCCAGGACTCTGCATGCACTATATATGGTCTCCCACAGTACACAGAACATGGAAATGCAATAGTTTTAGTAAATATGAACTGCTAAATACCTCATCAGCAGTATATAGCAGTCTTGTGACTTCTATCAGTGTATAGTTAAAGCTTGTAGGAGGAGTTTTCATCCTCCTCTGATTGTCCTATGAGGCTGCATGACCCCTGACCCTCTGTCTGGACAGTGCTAATCACACGCACTCTCCCAAGCATAAAAACTGTTTAGGCTCTGTTCAATCAGGAGATGGTTTGGGGACTGTGGAAGAACGGGAGGATCAGAGAAGACAGGATCAATCAGCCTTTTTACACAATGCACAGGATTAACCCCTTGGGTTCTACAGTGAGTCTAACAAGCATGCTTTACTGTGTATACAGACGGATTTTACTGTTGTGGGTTTAGTAACACTTGGTAGAACCAGCTGTGTGACACCAATATTCTTTTTAGCTGTCTCTAAGGGGGGTATTCAGACCACACCTCCTTCTTCCCACTACCCACCAATGTAAAATGCATTTTTTCCCCACTGACAACCAATGAATTGGTTTTTCAAGTGGTTCCCTGAGACCTGAAAATTATTTCAAGGGTTCCTCTGTGTTTAAATGGTAAAAGAAAGGCTGATCTAAAATGACCAGAAATTGTCCAGCTCATGCAATGTATAAATTAGAATAAACAGTAACCCAAAGACATTACGAGAAAACTTTTCTGTTATTAAAAGAATTAAGTGCAGTGCAAAAATTGGTTCAATAAATAGCCGCCCTTTTGTGCAATAAGGAAATGAAGGAGTTTTAACTGCTCATTACTTTTTTATTTCCCAAAACAATTCCACTCATTCAGTTGAATGAAGAAACATACTGTAGAGTGTCCAGGCTGTGGTTCTCCCTCAGTGCTCCAGACAAGGCCTCCACTCCCTCGTCATGCAGAAGATTGGCCGTCAGACTGTAAGGGCAGAGGGCACAGATATTGTCCTTTATACAGTTCTGTACAGAGTGAGTGTATAACTGATATTTGGTAAAATACAACAAGCATCAGACAAAATTGGGTGAAGTGGACAGAGGATGCTTGCTTACTTACTCTAAGTGTGTCAGGGTGGTGTTAGTGTGGAGGGCCTGGGCCAGAGCTCGGGCTCCCTCGATGCTGATGGAATTCTCACGCAAGCTGAGAGAGAAAAACAGAATATTTTAGACAACCGAAACTGGAACAATGGAAATTAAACATCTGCCTAGGATCACCTCCTTTGTGTCCCACTTTTTATACCTTATAATATACTATATTACCAAAAGTATTGGGACGCCAGCCTTTACACACACATGAACTTTAATGGCATCCCAGTCTTAGTCCGTAGGGTTCAATATTGAGTTGGCCCACCCTTTGCAGCTATAACAGCTTTAACTCTTCTGGGCAGGCTGTCCACAAGGTTTAGGAGTGTGTCTATGGGAATGTTTGACCATTCTTACAGTAGCGCATTTGTGAGGTCAGGCACTGATGTGGTCGAGAAGGCCTGGCTCGCAGTCTCCACTCTAATTCATCCCATAGGTGTTCTTTCGGGTTGAGGTCATGACTCTCTGCAGGCCAGTCAAGTTCCTCCACCCCAAACTCGCTCATCCATGTCTTTATAGACCTTGCTTTGTGCACTGGTGCGCAGACATGTTAAAACAGGAAGGGGCCATGAAATTGTCCAAAATGTCTTGGTATGCTGACGTCTGAAGAGTTCCCTTCACTGGAACTAAGGGGCCAAGCCCAACCCCTGAAAAACAACCCCACACCATAATCCCCCCTCCACCAAATGATTTGGACTAGTGCACAAAGCAAGGTCCATAAAGACATGGATGACCAAGGTCTAAAAATACATCAGGGGCGATCAAAGGGTTAAATGTGTGCTTGACATGTGCTTTACTACTGTGGGGAAGGTGCTTGTACTAGAAGAAGGCATAGATCGTGCCTCTGCTTTGCTGAGACACAGCATCCATGTCTTCTGTAGTGACAGAACCTCGATCTGCCTTGTTTACATTGGCAGATCACTGTTCTGCCTGTGTACTGAAGCATCAGCGGGTGCCGATGGACATTGTGTCCACCGTACCCAAAATCAGCTCCCGCTGTGTCTGATCACAGCGGAAGCGGGCAGGCGGCGCACGCACGGGCCTAAACCCATAGGTGCAGGATAACGTACCTAGTATGTGATCCTGCACCTATGGGTTTAGGACAGCGCAGGAGAAACGCCTTGCCACTGTATATCTACAGTATACGGTTGGCAAGTGGTTAATGCATTTCAGCCTTGTCGGCCTTATTTATGATGAATAAGGCCGACAAGACTGAAATGTGTTAACAACTGTTGTATCGATATTGTGTTTTGTGGAGAAACAATACATTTGCAGTTTTTTAAAGAGCATGCACGGAGTAGCAGATTGTCTTCCTTCATGATTGTACCTGCAGCTGTGTGACTGCCCATCACGCACACGTCAGCTCTGAGGGATTTTCACATATCATTGGGTTGTAGCATCTTATCTCTAATTTATAGTTTGTTACACTACCTGCATTGATCACTTATAATGTAACTGCACTGACATGCACTAAAAGATAAGTGGCCCACTCAATGGGGGTTATTTACGAAAAGCAAATCCACTTTGGACTGCAAGTGCACTGAAAGTGCACTTGGAAGTGCAGTCGCTGTAGATCTGAGGGGACATGCAAGGAAAATATAAAGCAGTATTTTTACTTGCACCTGATTGGATGATAAAATCAGCAGAGCTTCCCCTCATTTCAGATCTTTCCCTCAGATCTACAGTGACTGCACTTCCAAGTGCACTTGTAGTGCAGAGTGGATTTGCCTTTAGTAAATCAACCCCAAAGTGAGTTGCTCATCACTTGCTCTGCTGTAAAATTCCCGGGTTCTGCTCTAGCTCATTGTACTCCAGCAAATCAGTCAGAAAAGAAAATGAATTACTGCACTCCGGGCTGCAGCAACTGTTCTTGTTTATTGAATTGTAGCAGGGGTCACCTCTAGAGTTGGCTCCTACTAATCAATAAGCAAAAAAGGTTGCTGCAAGTCGAAGTGCGTAGATCAGGGGTGTTGCTAGAACCCGGCACTAAGGGCAGATGCCCCAGATCTACTGGGTGCCCCAGATCTTCTTTCAGATATGGAGATGACCCACTCTGTGCATTATACAGTTTTGGAACATTGTATATTTTATCTGCTTTTTAATCTATCCTTTATTTATTTTGTCATAATGTGATGTTACAGTTTTTACATCAATTCGTTCTTGCTAATTAAAAATAATACATTAGTCTTAGATTTGATTCAAAATGGTCCTCATGGTATCCTACTAGCCCCTCAACATTTTAGTCTGTATGTCAAGAGGTGCCCCTGGTCTATAGGACCTTAGAGATACCCCTGGAAGTGATTAATTTCCTTTTCTGACATTCATCGCAGCATCATGCTTATAATCAGGAATCCTGCCAGCCTAGAATGTGGTCTCTGGTTAGCCCACAAATTAGGGACTAATAAGTGCAATAAGGAAGTAGACATCCCCATTATAAAAGGAATAAGTTCACTATAATGTGTTATAATTGCATGTACAGGGATTCCAGGCTCACTTTAGGTGTTTCAGGCTCTGATTCTTGCTAAGGCCAATGGTCAGAGATTTTAGGCCTTGGTTGCTGATGGAATTACTCTTCAGACTGAAACAGAAAGAGTTCAGTTAATACACAGCATAAAAAAAAAACAGAGGTCTTTTTTTTTTTTTAATAACAGACTTATCACTAGGGATCTGTACAGGTTTGGTCCAAACTTAGGCCCTATATGGCCATGTGGACATATTAAAGTGTTTGTAAAGGCTGAAGGTTTTTTTACCTTTATGCATTCTAGGTAAAAATACTTCAGTGTGCAGCTCCCCCCCTCAGCAGTCCGAATACTTACCTAAGGCCGATCTCGATCCAGCGATGTGCAAAAGATCCAAGGCTCTCCCAGGCCCTCCTGATTGGCTGAGATGTAGCCATTGGCTCCCGCTGCTGTCAGTCACAGCCAGTGAGGTGGGGGCAGGGCTGAGCCGTGCCCTCTGTGTCTTATGGACGCAGAGAGCCAGCTCGGGAGCGAGCACGCACGAGTGCCCCCACAGCAAGCAGCTTACTATGGGGGCACTCAGCAAGGGGGAGGGGCCCAGAGCGTCGGTAAGGGACCCAACAAGAGGAGGATCAGGGCTGCTCTGGGCAAAACCACTGCACAGAGCAGGTAAGTATTATATATATATTTTTTAATTATTTAAATAAAATGTTTTTCTTTACAATCACTTTAAGTCAATGATGTAAAAAAAAAAACATTGCTGCGGAAGCAGGGCACAGAGTGCCCTGGCTGCAGTTGATTGGGCGAGAGCGTTTGCTTACTTTTGGGTTTGGTCCGAACCTAAACTTGGAACAAAGCTCATTCCCACTTGTCTCCAATTGTGACAATAATAACATTTCTGCTAACCTTTTTTCAGTGCCCCCCCTTAAAAAGCCACTATTGTGAAAAATTCCGTATTCCTATAATTGTATTTGGCTAGTTCATATAATAATATTTTTTTGTCATGTGTACATGCAGGTTACGAACTATCCAGCAAACGTAACAGTGACAGGATGGGCTGGAGCAATTGTAACAACAGTTAAAAAAAAAATAACGTTTTAAATAAGTGAAATGGAAGGTATTTATTATAAACATCAGAGCCAAACATACTGAGGGCATTTATCGATACTATCTTCATAATTGTGGTTGCTAATCTGTTGAATCTTATATTTTATATCACAAGTTAAGAACATGTTAATTATCTGTATGCAAGTTGTATTAGAATTTAGAATACAGTTGTGCTCAAACGTTTGCATACCCTGGCAGAAATCGTGAAATTATGGCATTGATATTGAAAACATGATTGATTGTGCCAAAAAACTGTCTTTTATTGAAGGATGGTGATCATATGAAGCCATTTATTATCACATAGTGGTTTGGCTCCTTTTAAAATCATAATGATTACAAATCACCCAAATGGCCCTGATCAAAAGTTTCCATCCCCTGGAATGTTTGGCCTTGGTACAGACACACAAAGTCACACACACACAGGTAAAAATGGCAATTAAAGGTTAATTTCCCATATCCGTGGCTTTTTAAATTGCAATTAGTGTCTGTGTATAAATAGTCAGAGTTTTTTAGCTCTCATGTGGATGCACTGAGCAGGCTACATACTGAGCCATGGGGAGCAGAACAGAACTGTCAAAAGACCTGCATAACAAGGTAATGGAACTTTATAAAGATGGAAAAGGATATAAAAATATATCCAAAGCCTTGAACATGCCAGTCAGTACTGTTCAATCACTTATTAAGAAGTGGAAACTTCAGGGATCTCTGGATACCAAGCCAGGGTCAGGTAGACCAAGAAAGATTGCAGCCACAACT
Organism: Rana muscosa; assembly: GCA_029206835.1. NCBI lineage: Eukaryota > Metazoa > Chordata > Amphibia > Anura > Ranidae > Rana > Rana muscosa. Next base: position 125,346,424 of record CM055127.1, on the reverse strand, counting down.
GCCAGTGGAATTGTTCAGGATACAAAGAAAACCCACAGGTAACCTCAGGAGAAATACAGGCTGCTCTGGAAAAAGACGGTGTGGTTGTTTTTAAGGAGCGCAATACGACGATACTTAAACAAAAATGAGCTGCATGTTCAAATTGCCAGAAGGAAGCCTTTACTGCGCCAATGCCACAAAAAAGTCCAGTGAGGCGTGTCAAGGTGTTGTCGGGCATATTGTAACCAGGCTTTTTTGTGGCATTGGCGCAGTAAAGGCTTCTTTCTGGCAACTCGACCATACAGCTCATTTTTGTTCAAGTATTGTATTATTATGCTCCTTAAAAATAACCACACCGTCTTTTTCTAGAGCACAACTGTATCTGCAGACCTGACAGGCAGCTCAAAGGCCAGCTAAACAAGCAAGCTGACAACACTGTTGCTAATTGAGTGGCTTTAGCTTAGCGTTGTCAGAATAAAACAAGAAGCGTTTTTACCTGCAGAAACCGTGTAACAGATTCACAAAACGTTATTTGCTTAAGGAAAAATTTGTAGAGAGGCATGGAAGTCAACATACTGAAAAATACATAACCAGGTTTACATACTCTTTAATTGTTCAGAAGGCCTTTAAAACTAGCGACTTAGCCAGTGACCTTGAGACAGGTATAGAGGGAATGGTGGATGCCAGGATCTGACATGGAAGACAGACAGGTTTGATGCTGTGCTGAAAAAACACTTGTATGTACATTGTGAGTTCCCAGAAAGTCAGGTGACACCTTGCAGGAGGATATGCATTTGTATGGGGTAAATACACCGGAATAAACCTGTGGGTATTACTTACTCTAAGGTAATTAAACCTGAGTTCTTGGTGAGAGCTTCAGCCAGGGCTGTTGCTCCTTGGTCTCCCAACGTGTTGCTGGATAACCTGAATGTAGAAAGAACAGGTGTTTGTCAGCAGGATGGGCACAGAAATGTACAAAGCAGTGAGTTAGATGAAACGTGAGAACATTTATTCCTATCTTTTGTGATACAGAGGAGTAATAACAGGAGGACACAGAGGGCGGGCAGTTACAACAATAATCATGGACTCACCATAGCTCCTGGAGCACCTGGTTGTCTTTGAGGCTGGCTGCCAGGCTCTCTGCCCCCTCCCAGGCAATGCCGTTCTTCTGAATGCTGCAAGATAAACAGGCATGCTTCTAGTTTTCCAGCTAAGATCGGTCTTATCAACAGAACAGCTCCAAAAAACATTCTAAGTCTCAGTCTATACAATATATATATATATATATATATATATATGATGACAATAATGTTTTAATGACTGTAGTCAACTGAAATTCCCCATATTCTCCTGGGGTAGATAGTCCAAAGCAGCTGGCAATTGTTTTCTTTGATCTGTTCAGTCATTTTTGTTATTGTAATCTGGTTGAAATATTCAGAAAATTGTCCTGTGCGTGTGGTCAACATTAAAATAGAGCCATTTGGAATGAACAGACTGATACAGTGAGAATGGCGGGACTTGGGGCCCGTCCTGGAGGGTCTACCAACATCAACATACTTTTTCTACTCTTCCTCTTTTTTTTCTTTCTTTCACCCGTTTTTTATCTTTTCCTGTTTTTGCAGAGTTTTGAAAATTGTTTTTGAGTCACAGTTACACGACTTGAATTCAGGGCTGTAATCTCCCATTCATTATGGATGTCATAGCACTCTTATGCTGCGTACACACGGTCGGAATTTCCGACAACAGATGTTCGATGGGAACTTTTTATCGGAAATTCCGACCGTGTGTAGGCTCCATCGGACATTTGCTGTCGGAAATTCCGACAACAAAAATTTGAGAGCTGATTCTCAAATTTTATGACAACAAAACTTCTTGTCGGAAATTCTGAGTGTGTGTACACAATTCCGATGCACAAAATTCCACGCATGCTCGGAATCAAGCAAAAGAGCCGCACTGGCTATTAAAATTCATTTTTCTCGGCTCACCGTACGTGTTGTACGTCTCCGCGTTCTTGACGTTCGCAATTTCCGACAACATTTGTGTGACCGTGTGTATGCCAGACAAGTTTGAAACAACATCCGTCGGAAAAAAATCCACGGTTTTGTTGTTGGAATGTCCGATCGTATGCGGCATTATTCTCATTTATATATACAGATGCCATAGCACTCTTATTCTCATTTATTTGAGGTGCTGTTATCAAGAACATTGATTATGCCCCAATGGAAAGAACAAACAGCATATAACGCTAGGAGGCTGTGGAACTTTGTTTTTCGTACAATTGGCATAACCTGACGTTGTGTGACACTTTTACACATGCGACTCATGTTGTATGATGCCTTATTCAGAACTATGTCTTCCTTGTGTGCTTGTACTCTTTTGTGCTTTTTCAAAACAATACAAAATTATTGAAACATAAAAAATATATCAAGAACCACGCCTTTTTTTTGGTGTCTGTGTCCCAGTGGCAGATTTCCCTTCACTTCCTGCTCCAGAGACACAACAAGAAGTGATAAGAAATCTCCCCATAGGAAAAGAAAATCTCCTCTAAGGCCTGATTCACACTTGTGCAGGTTTCAGTTGGGATATTCCAGGTGCATTTTGCGTTTTTCAATACACATCTTTAAACCATTAAAGTCTATGGAACCAAAAACCAGAATAAAACCCTGGCCCTTTCCATAAAATGCACAGATGTGAACTGCATCCATAGGAAACCATGTTAAATGGACTGTATTGTGTTTCTGCAAAACTGAAAATGCACTAAAAAATGCATAGGTTTGAACCAGGCCTTAGACAGTTGTCATCGGAAAAGGTGTCCCCAATGGGAGATTTTCCCTCTATCCCAGTTCTGGTGACAATTGTACCGTTTTGGATTTTCCCTCAATTTCAGTGCAGGTGACAATGATCAACTAAAGAGAGTGACTCTGTCCAACGGTGACACAGACAGGTTAATTTTCTGAAATTGTATTGCATTTATGTTGTCAGCTTGGAAGAAAACTGGACTTGCTGGAGTTCATATTGAATGCTGTATTCATAATATAGAAATTTGTAAAGATATGTGTGCTGAACAGTGAAATACCTGTAGGTTGTAAAAAACCTAAAGTCATGTTCCTGTGCTACATTTTTGTATCTCTGAATCACATGACCTTCCCCGGACAGACTGACATATACTTACTTCAGGGCCATCAGCTTACGGTTCAGAAGCAGAGACTGGGCCAAGTACGTCGCTCCTTCAGACTTGATCTGGTTGTTCTGAAGACTGAAAGATAAAATGCCAGATAAAAAATAATAAGCCATTATTTTACATTGTGGATAGAGTCAGGAAAGATTTAATCTCCTATCTAGCTTATCACTTTGGACAAAACAAGAACTGAGATAAATTCTTTCCTATTTGAGAGTAGTCACTGGGACAGGTGTCCCCATTAGAAGATTTACCCTCTATTCCTGTTCTGGTGACAACTCGGTGATCACAGGACCATTATTGAGGGTGCATCTGCCTAGCAGGGAAACAAAAATGGAAACTGACACACTACGCCACTTCTAAGAGGTCCAGATATGACTTTATTCCAATAAAAGTCAGGGGGACATTCGAAAAAAGTTAGATTGTCCCCCTGACTTTTATTGGAATAAAATTGTAGCTAGACCTCTTAGCGGTGGTATAGTGTTTCAATTTCCATGAGACTGTGGAGGTCCTCTGGGGTGTAGAAGCCGCCTGCCCAGGGATCAGATCATTTACATCAACATTAATACTTTAGGATGCCAATATCAAGAAGATAACCCTATGGGTCCAGCGCTGTTTTTCCACTTTCCTCAACTAGCAGAGAAACTGACAGAGGTTGTAACCCCCTTCTCACTCTATCCAAAACAAAAGAAAAAAGATTTTGGGTTATCCACCATATTTTTAATGAAATAAATGTTCAAACAATAAAACCTCAGAATACCACCCCCAGGTCCCAACACCCACTCTCCAAACACTAGTCTCTTGAGGAAAGGTCTTCACACTGAACATATACATAAAAAGTAAACTTGGCATTCTCTACTCACTTCAAGCTCCGCAGCACTTGATTGTTCTTTAGAGCCTCCGCCAACGCCTTGGCACCACTGGGTCCAATGCTATTTCCATGAAGGCTGTGACATAAAATATAATGGGGCTAAGGACAATTTCATCATTATAATTTGATTACAAAGTCTACACATGGAGAAGAAGCAAATTTGTCTCCGGTTACAGCCATCCCATCCATTTACCAGGAACTTGGGTCCAGTGCCGGGACAAGGTCATCTAGAGCCCAGGGAGAAAATGCCAAACTGCAACCCCACCCCCCTCCTCAAGATGTACGAGCATTATGTTTTAGCAAAAATCCCCTGCCCCAAAAAACACTGAGCACTAATCTGCATGCTCACCCCCTAAGCATAAACTCCCCTCCTCCCAGTACAAATCTGCCCCCTTGCTGAAATCCCACCTCCCACCACAAATCTTTGACACCCATCCCCCAGCTCAAATGCCCCCTCGGACAAAAAAAAATCACCCCTCCTAGCACAAATCCTCTATCCCTAAAATGACCCCTCTTAGTATACATTCTCCACCCCCCACCCCAGCACATATCCCCTCAATCCCCCCTCCCAGTGCTCAACCCCCCCTAAAATTACCCCTCCCAGTACAAATCTGCCCCCTTGCTGAAATCCCACCTCCCACCACAAATCTTTGACACCCATCCCCTAGCTCAAATGCCCCCTCGGACAAAAATAAATCACCCCTCCTAGCACAAATCCTCTATCCCTAACATTACCCCTCCTAGTACACATCTGCCCCCTTGCTGAAATCCCACCACAAATCTTTGACGCCCATCCCCCAGCTCAAATGTCCCTTCGGAAAAAAAAATAAGACACCTCTCCTAGCACAAATCCTCTATCTCTAAAATGACCCCTCTTAGAACACATTCTCCACCCCACCCCCCACCCCAGCACATAACCCCTCAATCCCCCCTCCCAGTGCTAGGACATGGTAATCTAGAGCCCAGGGCAAACATGCCAAATTGCACCCCCCCCCCCCAAGATGTATGATTATGTGTCACCACTAATCTGCATACTTCCCCCTAAGAATATATTTACCCCTTCCTCCCAGTAGACATACACCCCCTGTTGAAATCCCCCCTCCTGGCACAAATATTCCCCCCCTCCCCCCAGCTCAAATCCTCTCTCTCCCCATATGCCCCCAGCACAAATACACCCTCTCCCCCCCCCCAAAAAAAAACTTCCCTTTCTAGCACATATCCTCTACCCCTCAAATTTTCCCTCTAAGCACAAATCCTCTCCCCCCACTCCAAATCCCCCTCCTAGCACAAATACCCCCAATGTTCCCTACTAGCATAAATCCCCCCCAAATACATTTTTGATCTCAGCACAAATTTCCCCCCTTCCTTACCATGTTACTACAAACCCCCCAGTTCCCCCTCCCAACACAAATTTCCTCCCCTCAATCTCCTCTTGGTGCCCCCAGCACAAATCCCCCCCCCCCCAAAAAAAAACTTCCCTTCTTAGCACATATCCTCTACCCCTCCTCTTGGTGCTCCCCCCCCCCACCTCACATGATATCACAGTGCCCAGGGGAGCTTCCCCTCAAGCCCCCACCCCTTGTCCCAGCCCTGCTTGAGGCATCTGAGATTTGATATGAGTAAATTCCCCCCAAAAATCTCTTAGAGAACAAGATGGCTGCCTCTGCTGCATGTTGGCATTGGATACATATAATAGCTGAGTCTGGTACTGCACAACTTACTCAATGGAACAGAGCGTACGGTTCACCATCAGGGCTTTTCCCAGCACCTTCACACCTCTGTTACTCAGCTGGTTCTCCGACAGACTGCAAAGAGAGCACAGCAAACCATTCATACTGTAATTATTGCAGTATAAACAATATAATGATTATCTTTTCAATGCAAATGGTTAATAAGGAACTTCAGCATAATTAAAAACAGTAATATTGTTTTGACATAAGAAACACTGAAGAGAACCAATGTTTCTTTAATGTCAGGTTATATAGACACATCTTAGGTCCCGTTCACACCTGAGCTATTGTCAGCTTGAAGCGTGTAGCTCTAAATCGTTCAACAAGCCAAATCCCATTAATTTCAATGGCCTCTATTCACATCTGAGCGTTCTGTCGCCTGAAGCAAAACGCCTGTCGTTCCAAAAACGCTTCTTTTTGGCAATTAGAGCTTCTTTTTGGCAATTAGAAGCATTAAGCATTTTTGGCCCCATAGACTTTGGCCCCACGACTTGAGCATTTTACAAGCGTTTTGTCGCTTGTTTTCTGCTCAAACATCAGCTCTTCACCCCTAATTTCCTCTTCCTCTCCTCAGCCTAGTGCTTTCTATGGGCTAAACAAAAATGCCTGAAGCTGTACGCTTGTAATACACTTCTAAAACGCTGTAAAAACGCTTGTAAAAAGCTGCAAAAATTCCTGAAAATCGCTAAGCTCAGGAGTAAAACTTGCTCCGTGTGTTGAAACAGTGCTTTCTCTGGAGAGTCTAACGCACTCCCTGCCGAGGTCCCGGTTCACATATATGTGAAATGAGAACCCACGTGATTCTAGTGCGAGTTCCCGGATCGCACGTCACCCGCCAGCGGTTAACATTGCCCTGTGCTATCCGCTGCGGGTGTCAACAGAAAATTATTGACACCCCCAGATCGGTTCACATATTGCAGTGCAAACTGTCAAATGGTGCAGGAATCAGGTTGCATGAGCGTAAAAACCCATGCAATCCGATTCCAGTGCGGACCAAAAAAAGGGTCCTGCACCATTTTGGTGTGAATGCGATGCGCTTTCAGCCATACATTTTGTATTGCTGAATTTGCATCGCACAGACATTGCATGTGATTTTCACAGCAATGCGGTGCAAATCACATGCGATGTCTGTCATCGCACTAGTGTGAACCCAGCCTAAAAAGCTCACAAATTCGCTGATTGCAGAGCTATAGGCTTGACACAGCAAGGGTTTTGTTGGACCCTGCAGAGGGACCACTGCTTCCACACAGAGAGCAAGGGTACTTCATTACAGAATGCTAACAGAGGACAGACTTTTCTATTCATGATGTGGCTTATTTCAAAAGAAAAAAAAACTGTAAGGGCCCTATCAGGCTGAGGAGTTTTTCAAGCATTTTTGCGTTAAAAAAAAGTGCCTGAAAAGCTCAAGAAAATTGCTTCTCTTTAAGGCTTGATTCACACCTATGCATTTTTAGTGCTTTTTGCATTTTGCAGATTTGTACTACAGCCCATTTAACATGGTTTCCTATAGAACACGTTCTGGTAGTGCAAATCTACAAAAAGCACTAAAAATGCATAGGTGTGAATTCAGCCTAAAATCAATGAATGTGATGGTGCGTTTCGTTGCAGTGGAAAAAAATCCTGCAGCATCTTTAAAGCATGTTTGGGAAGCTAAAAGAACCGCACCAGAAACGCACCTTCCCATTGAAAGCAATGGAAGACGCCATTTTTTTTGTGCGGTTTTTGAGTCACATGACCTTGAAAAAACACACAGAAAACACAGTAAAATCGCATTTGCATTTTTGTTGTGTTTTTGCAGCAGATCAGTGTGAAAGTGCCACAACTTTTGTTTTAAGCCACCTGGAATATATTCAGCTGATTCTTTTTTTTAAATATATTTTCGGAATGGTACAATATGAAATATCCACAACTTACATCTTATTCTTGCATTATACCTATGATTATAATGATTTAAAGGTAAAGCTTTACCCAAAAGGGAAAGTTACGCTTTAAGGCCTCCTCCCCTGCTCCTCTTTAATAAATGGCACTTTTTTTGGGGGGGGGGGGGGAGCAGTTACCTAGTTTTGACGGGTACCTGCTCCCACCTCTACTTGGATCACTTAGGTGATTTGAGAGGAAGTTCTCCTCCTCCCCTCCCCACAGACTGTGGGATCATTCACAATATGCAGCGCGGCTCGCGCTTGTGCGGTGGGTATCCGGCGGTGAAGCCGCAAGCTGTCACAGCCGGATGACCACAGTTAAGATGCCTGAGACTGGAAACTGGTGGAAAAAACAGCTCAGGTGAGCACAGCGCTGGATCCTGAGACAGGTGAGCATATATGTTTATTAAAAGTCAGCAGCTACAGTTTTCGTAACATTTTTAGAAATATGACTGGAGCTCCTCGTTAATATCCCTTTAACGGGTAGATTTAATTTGCACCTAAGTCAAGAGATGCCTGAGATAAGCAGGGGGTTCTTGGCAAGCATTGGTGTTTAGAAAGAGGTTAATGGATTAAGAAAGTAAAGAAAGTCCAGATCTCTTACCTGATCTTCTGGATGGCGCAATCCTTGGCTCGCAGGATGGTAGCCAGAAGCTCCATCACATCATCTTTAAAGTTGTTGTTCTCCATTCTGGGTTACAGAAAAATAATAATGACTGATTGTAGCAGATTGACAGTTTTCAAAAAGACACAGCAAATGGCCATTAACCTCCCTGGCGGTATGATTATTTCAGATTTTAGGTGCTGAAAGCAGTACAATTATTTTGCATGGAAATTTGGCGTTTTATATTGTAGGCCTGTAATTCTTAGGAATAACTCACTTAAATCTGTCCAAACAAGAGTCTAGTAGACATCTTGGGTATGATAAAGTTTGAAACACAAAATCATAAATTATAATATAATAAATAACTATAAATAATCATAACAAATAATAAAAATTATTCAATAATGTAATCAAATCAAGAACAATGAAATTTGCTCAGTTGTAGAATTGTCGCTGTCATTAGATTTAGTGTTTGATGACGAATTTCCCCACAAATCGCTATCGCTCAATTCTGCAAGTGATTCTAATTTATTATCGCTGTTTTCTTGCTGGTCTAAAAGCACTTTTGATGTAAAGGAACACTTTTTGGTTGCTATGGACAATCTCCAGTTTCCAGGCAGAAAGAACAGTTTTTATAATATAAAAGTGCATGCGGGGCACTGGACAAAGCACTAGGGACAAAGGGGATGTGTAATTATTTGATACAGTACTGAAATCTGTAAGATTACAGTGTACTGTATGTATTGTGTGTTTTTTACTTTTTGAATTTGGCGCCGAACTCCGTCCCGGTGTGTCGCAACGCTTGCAGGGAACGGAGCTCGGCACTGTGAATCGAGCGAGACACGGCAGCTTGCAGATCACATCGGGGAGACATCGCAGGATCCAGGGGACAAGGTAAGTAACCTCTACATGGATCCTGCGAGGCAATCCCAAGTGTGGCTCAGGGTTACTGCTTTTGGTGTGAAAAATTCACCCCGGGCCAGACTCGGGAACACCGCCAGGGAGGTTAATCAATTTGGTGGGACATTGGATATTTGGGTAATTTATATTACAGATTCAGGTCCTCGCCCCAAGCTTTCCTCACTGCATCACCTAAAATTAATAGCTATTGCCCCCTTCCTCTCAGACTACCAAAGATCTTTGAGTATAGTGGGTACAGGCATAAGATAACTGTGAGTGCCTGGTTCCAGATCACATCATTTGCATTTTAGACGTTAAGCCCAGATTTCTAAAGGTTTCTGGTGAATACCACCTGAAAAAAATAGTGGGCAGTTGACTGCATACATTTTAGTAATTATACATCATCATATGATAAAAATACTTAACCTAATTATTTATTTTATGTTTGTGTCATGTTGGGGACACAACACAACAGGACGTGAATGTAAGTCTCTCCTGAGTAAAGGGAAACCCTAACTAGACATTTACAGTATCTCACAAAAGTAAGAACACCCCTCACATTTTTGTAAATATTTTATTATATCTTTTCATGTGACAACACTGAAGAAATGACACTTTGCTACAATGTAAAGTAGTGAGTGTACAGCTTGTATAACAGTGTAAATTTGCTTTCCCCTCAAAATAACTGAACACACAGCCAATAATGTCTAAACCGCTGGCAACAAAAGTAAGTACATCCCTAAAAACAGCATTAAGAATTCGCCGGCCGGTGTAGCAGGAGCCCCCACCCCACCCGGCGAATTCTTAATGCTGTTTTTAATCTGCAAATTTGTAAGTACAACTTACTATTTTTTAATAAATCGTTAAAACGGAGTCACACTATGGTCTACTCCTTTCCTTCCATATATGCCGAGAATGTATCTGCATGAGTGCGGGGAGGTGTAAGCTTCTGAAGCTTTTGCATCATAAGAGGAACTTCCTTGCTGGATCTAAAGGCTGCGGCTGAGTCACAGCCGACTGCTGAAATATGCTTGCCCTTTGGTAAGCTGCTTTATGTTACGGTGGTGGATTCTCACTATTGTTATGACAAGCCACTGTGGTGCCATCTCCTCTCCTGCAAATAAGAACTGTTTCACTATGTGAATATTATTCGGTGCAGCATCGAGCGGGTCATCTGCCTTTGGCTAGGAAGGAGCTGTCTTAAATTAAATTTTTGGACTGTCAATTTTTTATTGTTTTGTGTTGAAAATAACTGTGAAATCGAAAACTCCGGTGGGTGTAACATTATTATTATTTATTTTTATTTATTTTTTTGCCGATCCGAAAATGATCCGATCCGTGGCTCTGAACCGAGGATCGATCCGATCCGTGAGTTTTTTGATCCGTTGCACCCCTACTTGACACCATCTGAACCAAATAAGTTTATCTTGGTCTCATCAGACCACAGGACATGGTTCCAGTAATCCATGTCCTTGGTCTGCTTGTCTTCAGCAAACTGTTTTCAGGCTTTCTTGTGCATCATCTTTAGAAGAGGCTTCCTTCTGGGACGACAGCCATGCAAACCAATTTAATGCAGCGCGCGGCATATGGTCTGAGCACTGAGAGGCTGACCCCCATCCCTTCAACCTCTGCAGCAATGCTGGCAGCACTCATAAGTCTATTTCCCAAAGACAACCTCTGGATATGACGCTGAGCACGTTGCACTCTACTTCTTTGGTCGACCATGGCGAGGCCTGTTCTGAGTAGAACCTGTCCTGTTAAACTGCTGTATGGTCTTGGCCACCGTGCTGCAGCTCAGTTTTAGGGTCTTGGCAATCTTCTTATAGCCTAGGCCATCTTTATGTAGAGCAACAATTATTTTTTTCAGATCCTCAGAGAGTTCTTTGCCATGAGGTGCCATGTTGAACATCCAGTGACCAGTATGAGAGAGTGAAAGCAATAACACCAAATTTAACACACCTGCTCCCCATTCACAGCTGAGACCTTGTAAGACTAACAATGGCTAATTGGGCTCAATTTGGACATTTTCACTTCGGGGTGTACTCACTTTGGTTGCCAGCGGTTTAGACATTAAAGGCTGTGTGTTGAGTTATTTTGAGGGGACAGGAAATTTACACTGTTATACAAGCTGTACACTCACTACTTTACATTGTAGCAAAGTGCCCTTTCTTTAGTGTTGTCACATGAAAAGATATAATAAAGGAGCTGCAGCACAGTGACCATACAGCAGTTTAACAGGACAGGTTCCACTCAGAACAGGCCTCGCCATGGTGGACCACAGTGGTTGAGTGCACGTGCTCAGCGTCATAACCAGAGGTTGTCTTTGGGAAATAGACGCATGAGTGCTGCCAGCATTGCTGCAGAGATTGAAAGGGTGGGGGGTCAGCCTCTCAGTGCACCGACCATACGCCGCACACTGCATCAAATTGTTCTGCATGGCTGTTGTCTCAGAAGGAAGCCTCTTCTAAAGATGATGCACAAGAAAGCCCACAAACAGTTTGCTCAAGACAAACAGACTAAGGACATGGATTACTGGAACCATGCCCTGTGGTTTTATGAGACCAAGATAAACTTATTTGGTTCAGATGGCATCAAGCGTGTGTGGCGGTAACCAGGTGAGGAGTACAAAGACATGTGTGTCTTACCTACAGTCAAGCATGGTGGTGGGAGTGTCATGGTCTGAGGCTGCATGAGTGCTGCCGGCACTGGGGAGCTACAGTTCATTGAGGGAACCATGAATTCCAACATGTACTATGACAGGGCTTGACAAATTTGCTTGGAATCTAGGAGCCGGCTAAAAAAGTTAGGAGTCAGGAACGTGCCCCGTCCCGCCGAGCTCGCGTGCAGAAGCGAACGCATATGTGAGTAGCGCCCGCATATGAAACAGTGTTCAAACCACACATGTGAGGTACCGCCGCGATTGGTAGAGCGGGAGCAATAATTCTAGCCCTAGACTTCCCCTGTAACTCAAAACATGCAACCTGTAGAATTTTTTAAACGTCGCCTATGGAGATTTTAAAGGGTAAAAGTTTGTCGCCATTCCACGAGCGGAAACAATTTTGAAGCGTGACATGTTGGGTATCAATTTACTCAGCGTAATATTATCTTTTACAGTATAAAAAAAATTGGGCTAACGTTACTGTTGTCTTATTTTTTAATTAAAAAAGGGTATTTTTTTCCAAAAAAAGTGCACTTGTAAGACCGCTGCGCAAATATGGTGTGACAGAAAGTATTACAATGACCGCCATTTTATTCTATATAGTGTTAGAAAATAAATATATAATGTTTGGGGGTTCTAAGTAATTTTCTAGCAAAAAAAATTAATTACTTAAAAAATTACTTAATAAAATAAAAATAAAAGCTATTACAAAAAAAAAAAAAAAAAAAAGGCTATATGAAGCTATTTAAACCAGCCACCCCACACTCACCATTAGGCAAAAGGCGCCAGATGACGGCTGCAAACACTTCCTTTTCTTCTCCACTTTGGGAAGGAGATGGGCGGGCAGTAAAAACAGGCAGGAAGCCCCATTAGCATTGCTGGTTTTCTTCTTGTCATACCAACGGCCACCACAAGATGGCGCCAGATTACAGAAGAAAGCATAGGCCTGCAGAAGGCCGCAAAGCCGCAGCCTCAATTACCGTCCGGCGCGGCCCGACGCGATCGTGAGGCAGGGGGGCGCACGGAGACACAGGATACCCCAGCTGTGCCATGCCAGGTTGCTAATTCTAGTCGCAATTGCGACCTGGCGCCCAGGGTTTGTTGAACCCTGTACTATGACATACTGAAGCAGAGCATGATCCCCTCCCTTCGGATACTGGGCCACAGGGCAGTATTCCAACATGATAACGATCCCAAACACACCTCCAAGACGACCACTGCCTTGCTAAAGAAACTGAGGGTAAAGGTGATGGACTGGCCAAGCATGTCTCCAGACCTAAACCCTATTGAGCATCTGTGGGGCATCCTCAAATGGAAGGTGGAGGAGCGCAAGGTCTCTAACATCCACCAGCTCCGTGATTTCGTCATGGAGGAGTGGAAGAGGACTCCAGTGGCAACCTGTGAAGCTCTGGTGAACTCCATGCCCAAGAGGGTTAATGCAGTGCTGGAAAATAATGGTGGCCACACAAAATATTGACATTTTGGGCCCAATTTGGACATTTTTACTTAGGGGTGTACTCACTTTTTTGCCAGCGGTTTAGACATTAATGGCTGTGTGTTGAGTTATTTTGAGAGGACAGCAAATTTACACTGTTATACAAGCTGTACACTCACTACTTTACATTGTAGCAAAGTGTCATTTCTTCAGTGTTGTCACAAGAAAAGATATAATAAAATATTTACAAAAATGTGAGGGGTGTACTCACTTTTGTGAGATACTGTAGGTCCTTGGAAATGGGGGTTGCATTAATTTTACAATTTTTTAAGGCTAGGTACATTTTCTGCAAGTAGCACAGCAAAATACCTGTTGATCCCATCAAAAAACGTATGTCCTTGTAATGCCTAGTACACATGGGCTGAATATCGGGAGACATCGACCAGTTCAATAAAAATCATCTGACATTCGGCACGTGTGTATGTCAGCCGCTCCAACAGAAGTCGGCTGTTTGTAAAACCAGCAACCAACCCGCTCCCAATCAGTGGCCATTGGCTGAGAGCACTGACCGGAGTGTTCTGGCGGGGGCTGTATCCCTTTTTAGAATACAACAGCTCAGCGGGGGAGATCGATGTCATTTTTTTTTTTTTCGTTCAACCTGCTGGGTTGTTTAGTGTGGACCAGACTAAACTTCTTGGATACTGAGATAAAGTCTCAAACAACGTTATCAGCTTTTTTAGCACTTTTCTGTGAGCCACAAAGCAACACCCCTCTATGTAATTGAGATAAAGGGGGGGGGTGTTAGTGGTCCACACCCAGAGAAAAGCCAAGAGTGACAACTCGACGTCTCCATGAATACAGTACAGATAGTGAGCATTGTCACACTAGGATGGGAGGTGTGTTACTGGCAGAATTACCAGGTGAACTATAGCCTGATAAAAAGAAAACAAATGCAACTTTCACATCTAAGGGATGGTAAATTGAAAAAGGATATAAAACCTAAAAACCAAAATATAACTTGAGATAAAGTTTATGGTTTAGCTTTGAATAGCATGGAGAAGAGTAAAATTGTTGTCTGTTTTTTCTTTCTTTTAACACGTTCCTAATGCTAAACAAAAACATTTCAAAAGGAAATATACTTTTACAGATTTTTTTCCAGTATGGAGTTAAGCATTCTTGGGTGCCCGAGTGACATAGCTTTGTTAAAGCACAACTTTAGCCAAAAAAATGTATTTCATTTAAATGGGTAATTTAACCACCAACCTTAGGTGGACGTCATATGAGGTCCTTAGGTTGAAGTGGAGATATCTGAATGATGTGCAGCTACAGACATCAATCATTAAGATATCTTTTTTTTTCAGCCAGGGATTCCTTCATATCTTAGGTGCTTCTCTGGTCTCTCCCGTGCGATCAGTTAACTGGAGAATGGATCCGTCGGGGCAGGGGTTTACCATAAAGCTGGCCGTGGACCAGATGGTCCCCAGCCATCTCTAAGACCCTCGGAGGCTGGAAGAGATGTCATGATGTCACTTCCAGCGCCAGCAGATGTAAACACTGCTGTTTTTTTTAGCTGGAAAGCCCGAGATCGATTTTTTTTACATTTTTAATTTCAGGCTTTCCAGCATAGAGGAGAGATGTGGGGACTTTTAGATCCCAGATCTCTCCATAAAGAGAACTTGTCATGACCTATTCCTATTACATGGGATGTTTAGATTCCTTTTAATAGGAATAAAAGTGATAAAAAATAAATACAAAATAAAGGGAAAGTGTAAAAAAATTAAAAAAAGTTTTTTTTTTGTTGTTAAAGCGCTCCCTTTTCATTGTGCATTTGCAACTACCACCCTTTTATTCCCTAGGGTCTCTGCTAAATAATATATATAATGTTTGGGGGTTCTGAGTAATTTTCTAGCAAAAAAATTATGATTTTTACATGTAGGAAAGGAATGCCAGAATTGGCTTGGGCTGGAAGTGGTTAAAAGGCACTGTAAATAATAAAGATATTGAAAAAAAAAAGGCACTGTAATAATATAAAACCTATTGCAAAAAAAAACACATAAAACATTAGTTTAATAAAGTAAAAAAATAAACAAATAAAATTCATCCAAACCCATTACAGTTTCGCTTTGAGAACATACCTGAGGTTAGTGCAGTACTGTAGCTGTGGCAGGAAGTTTTGTACCAGATTGTAATTAAGACACTGGGAAAGGTTTGTTTCTTCGGCACAGCTGCGAGATGTTCTAAGTAAGAATGCAAGAGCACAGCAAGTCAAAGGGCTCAATTTTTTGCTGAGTGTTCCGGTCTTCAGAGCCTCCTCCACCATACAGATCACATCTGTGTGGAACATCTCATGCAAGCAGCACATTAAGTTCACCATTCCACAGGAGATTGTCTTGCTGGCACTCAGCAAGCTCTGAAGGTAGTCCATTACTTGCCCACGGTGGCTGCTGGGCTCTTCCTTGTTTGGCAGGCACCCAGCTAAAATCCTAACCACCTGCAAAGACAGGAAGCCAGAGAGGAAGCGAAGGAAGATGGAAAGCTGAGCTCCCTCCGTTTGTAAAACCCGCTGTGTTGCACCTTTGTAATGGTTTAGAAAGCCCAACTTGGGCCAAGAAACTCCTCCCTCAGCAAAGAGGTCAAATATGGCACGTTTGGCGGCAGAATAGTAGTGGACAGCCGCCAGGAACTCCTGCACAAGGAGGTGGGAGAAACAGAAAGCGGGACAGGAGGGTGAATTCTGGGGCAGCAGCAGCCGACTACAAAGGCTTCCTGGTAATATTGGAGTCTCAATCCCACAAGATTTCAAATCTGATTCGTAAAATACAGTCCGTCTTCTAAGCAATCCCTGAAATGCCAACTTTCCTAAGTTGCCAACAGTTCGTCGGGCACTGCTTGGTTGCTCTATTCCCTCTAAGTAGGTAAACTGAGCTTTCAGATACCAGGAGAAGATGGTGGAGAGTGTCATAGGTAGAGATGAACATGTAGAATCATAGGCATGAGCTGCAAATCCTAGAGATACTCCTATGATATGGCACAAGGTGGGAACAGAACACAAAGCATTTAAGGAACGATGGCCTTCTAGGTGTCCACAGATCCTGTCCGCTAAGCCATTGGTATCATGCAAAAGCTGATCCATGTGCTGCTTAATTTCACTTGATTCAAGTCCAGATATCTCTGTCATTCGATCCACAAGTCCTCCAGGAATCATAGCAGCAGCTCCTGGTCTTGATGTTACCCACACAAAGACATCGGGCAGAAGGTTCCCTCGTAGGATGTTGGTAATGAGACATTCAGGGGGAAGTTCTTTCTGAGGGTCAGTGCTAGCTATTGAGTCAGAGAAGTCAAGTGGGGCTCGAAGCTCATCCAAGCCATCCAAAATCAGAAGGGAATTGGGAGTTGGCACTGAACAGCTAGGACAGGCAATCCGTATTAACTTCTCCACAGAAAGACGATCAAAGATGTTCAACTCCCAGAGGTTCAGGGTCAACAAACAGGGAATGTTAGTGCATAGCTCACCCCGTGCCCACTTCTCCACAAACAGCCTCACCAGGGTACTTTTACCAGCTCCTGCCACTCCTACAGTTAAGGTGATACGTGGCGGAAGACTGACCCTCGACAGTGGTGTCAACAGTTTTTCCAAAGGCAATCTTTTGGGGGTACCTCTTCCGCCCTGGCCTAATTCCAGCTGCACAATGTCATGTTCTTGAAGCTGGGCATCTGTAAGGCCTTCGACTAACAGGAGAGAGTCCAACTGAGCTAGCAGTGGGTGCTGATCATATTTCACACTGTCCAAATGTTTCTTCACCAATGGATCTGTCACAAAAAAAACACAAGCACAAACAGACAAATTAAAGGAAACTAACTTAAAAAACATTCCTTGTCTATTCATGTTCAACTATTAAGAATTCCTTGGGACAGCTTAAAGACATTTTACACTTTCAAATGCTTTTGTAGTTTTAACTAGGTATTCGTGCAGTTATATTACATGTGTCATTTATTTGCTTTACCTTGTAATGATGGGCTCAGGTATCATGGTTGCAGTTTGTAGTATCATGGCTGATCGATCTCCCTATGTCCTTGTGATCATTTACCTAGCTTATCCCTATTCGCTAAAGGGATAGGCAACCTTTTTTTCACAATCTATGCCTCACCATTTCCTCTGTATTGCATACAAATGTGGGAATGCTAATGTGATGAACCACTGCATGGTGAGCTCTCTGTCAAGTGTAAGGGTTTTATCCCTGGTAAGATTTATTTTTGCCATTCGTCTCCCATTAAGGAGATTTCCCTTTACTTCCTCTCCAATAGCCCAAACAAAAAGTGAGAAAAGATCCCTCTAAAGTAAGGCAATCCCTGATTGTCACAATTAATACAAATTAGTAAATATCCACAAGTACTTCCATAAGTACAATGATTACTAGAGCAGCGCTACCGTCACTTCTTATTGTGACAAGCTTTCTTATGATAAAACACAAAAAAGAGAAAATATGGATGACAGGTGGTGAAAAAGAGTCCAAAGAGGCACAGATGGTGGTCCTAGTGTAATACTGAAGATGTGCACCTCCCACCAGACTCCTCACGCCCCTTAGAGGTTCTCACTCACCAGACAATAGAACACATCAAGCCTTGATATGTTTATCGATTGCCATCCACGTCATGGAGGGTGTCACAGTTGTACTAGATGTCCCAAGTAAATAGGAACACGTCCAAAGGGATGCAGGCCCAGCAGCTTTCCTCATTAGTGCTCTGCAGCTGCACAGCTGACTGATAATTATGAAACAACTCCCATTAGACCCACTAGGCCAGAAGACTTCTGTTGTAATCTCCTGTTTTCAACTCACCACTTAGTCAAATGTCCCACTTTGTCAAAGTTCCAGCAAGCAAAAATGTGGGCAATCTCAGGGTGAGCAAGCCTGATTGTCACCAGAACTAGTGTCCCCAATGGAAGAAATCCCCAGTATTAACAATCAAATGGCCCTGCCCCTTGCCCCTATCTTTAAATGGCCTTCACAGCAAGGAGCACATGGAAGGGCAATAAATGCAAGACAAAACCAGAGAAAATTCCCAGCTCAACTCACCAACCAGTCTGTTTACCAACCAAATTAACCTGTCTAACAGTATGCATTAAAAACAGAGGTTTAATTAGCACACATTTGCAAACTGTATTCCTGTTTTAGAAACATCCCAAAATGTGTGATATTCTTTTACTTTCACTTTCATGGATAATGGTAAAAAGGACAAATAGAAAAAATGAATCTCCCTAACAGGGACAGTAATAAAAACCTGACAGGTGTTCTAATCCCTCTCTTTTTTATCCAAAACTGAAAAAAGTTTTGCCTGCTTCGTCTGTTTCAGATATAATTACTAGCTCTCACCTGAAGAGCACTAGACTGAGCGACTCAGGATTGTAGGATATGTAGATTCTTCACAGGAAGTGTCTATTCCTAAACTACAGACAAAGGTCAAGCACTTGGCTTTTGTTTGCAGAGCAGCCCTATTGAATTCAGTGGACGAGTTCAAACTCCACAGCCCAAGTCAAAAATGCCCTAGTGACCACATTCCTAGTGACCACGTAAAAAGTGAGCAGAAATGTTCTCTATCAGGACACAGACAGCAATAACACTTTGCAACCCCAGGAACGATACAGACATCGATAATAAATTGGTTGAAGCTCCAATCTTGCCCATTACATTTTTTAAACCACAGACAAAGCTGGTTACCCACCATGATGACGTATGCGTAGGTAGATGGAGGAGCGACTGTTTTCTATGCAGGTCTGCAGTCCTTGAAGGTACCAACGGCCCTTCCCTCCTAGTGTGTCCATCAGAGCCTCAGCCCGTTTGTTTAATGGCGTCAGTTCTTGAAGACGTCGGATCTCCTCCACGCTTAGCATCTCCAGCTCCTGCAGCTTAGCCATGATCTCCTGTATATATTCCAAACTGGCGCTGGACGCCAGCTGCCTCCTGTACCGGAGGATCCATAGGCCTGGCAGAGAGGAGAGGAGTCAGTTACTAGAGGTGAAGAGAGATGAATGCTATGGGCAAAACAATGTAAAGCCAATTTAATAACACCTCTAAAGCTGACCATAAGCACATACCTTTTTCTTGGGTTGAGCTGGCAGTGAAAAATGTATCAGTTACTACACAGTCTATGCACAAAGTGCCTACATACATACCTTCCATGTCATTGTTTCAAAACACCATGAGACTCCAGGCTCTTCAGGTTGGTCACGATCCATGTCATCTCCAGGATAAGGTGAGGAGTGGATTCAACCCTCCTAACATCATCTGGTAGAGCAGAATCGAGTTCAGAATAGAAGAATAAGATACATTATACTTTTTTTTTTCTTACTTATTTTCTGAAATATTTTTCAGTGTTTTGGTGTTGGTGTAATTTACTTTTCTTGACTGTCAAATAATGTAGCATGTAAACTTGTTGCAAACTGGGCAATTTTATTTGAGGATATAATGCAAAACACATAAGCAGAGGTCAAGATCAGAAATAATGATACATCAAAATGATCAGCAGATCCAAAGATATTTTTTAATTTTTTTGGGGGAAAAGAAAGTGGGATTGTAAAGCTTTATGTTCTTCACCTTATATTCTTATCTAAACATCATGTCTTTTTTTACACATGTTAAAATTGCAGATTTCCCTAAAGCAGTGTCCGCTCTTACAGACTGAAACATTTCCATATGCCTCAATCATAGGCGTGCGCACGGGGTGTGCCGGATGTGCCTGGGCACACCCTAATCCCCCTGTGCCAGCCAGGGCTTTTTTCTGGTTAAACTGCTGGGTTTGCTAATGGACACTGCAGTGACAGTGCTGCCAGTGAGACAATTTTGATTGGTATGTATACTCCTAGACTCACCCTATGAGAACCGCAGCCGTGGAGTAAGCTGGCAAATTTGGAAAAACAATTTATCATTTTCCTTCCACTTCACAATTCTGTGCCACTTTGTGTTGGTCTATCACATAAAATACTTTTATGTTTTCGGTTGTAACGTGACAAAATGTGGAAAATTTCAAGGGGTATGAATATTTTTTCAAGGCACTGTACATGCTTACATTGGTCCAAGCTGGACCAATGTAACTATGTAAAAATTGTCATACCTAAACATCAGCTTTAACTTCAGATCCTTTTATCTCTGGATCTATGAAACTTTTTGACATGTGGCCTGGCTTTCAAAGGCAGAAGGTTCTGCTTAGATATTTTGTCATCATATACACTAATGTCCAGGCTTGCACTACGCATGGAAGAAACCAGATGCAAGGACTGGTCTATTCATCCCTACAATTCTACAAGTATACTTACAAACACTGAGCCTTCAAACTAAGTTTGACAAGGTGTTGAACCGCTGGCTGTCCTCACTCAAATATTTGAAATGAATACCATGGTTTGCATGCCCCCTGCCTGGTACTCTGTTCAGCTGACCATCTGGAATGCTGGGGTTATACCTCATTGTGTGTGGAGGAAAGCGGGACAAGGTCAGCTGTCCTTTGGGTGAGACTCCACAAATTTTGTAGGCTCCCTCTGAGTTTATGTCCATGGGGGACTTTGTAGATTTAAACGTTGAACATCTTTAGCTCTGCAATAAAAAAAACTATGAAAACTCTGCAAAGTGAGAGAATTTCCCTTTCAGACAGCTATTGGAACAAAAATTTCCCCTCTTAAAACTAATTCTGTCAAAACTCAAAATTTTGGATTCTGACAATGCTGCTGCCGAAATATGCCCCCTGTGCTCCTTCATCCAGAGTGGGTGCACTCTAATACAGGAGGTGCATTACTCGCCAGATCACCAAATGAAAACAGAGGGAAAAAACTCTTAAAAAAATAAAACAAATGCAGCCACCACATCTAACGATTGGTAAGCTGCAATATATTACATTAAAAGGTTTTGGATTTATTACTGCTTTAAGAAAGCTGAGTTAGGAACTGAGCACTTTTTGAAAAGTAACACTTTTGCAGACCGCAGAAGCTGTAAGTATATATTTATTTTTATCAGCTACTCTAAACTCTCGAACACCGTCCATATCTAATTCTGGATAAATAAAAGCTCTGTGACCTAAATCAAGTCAGGACCAGACTTCAATCTGGACATCAGAGCTGTGACTCATGCCATAAAAAAAGCTTTATGCTATTTTTGTACATAATTTATTATTTACAGAGCGCAGATTTCCATAAAACAAGCATTCTGTCTTTTCTGGGACAGTGCATATCAAACGCATGGACAGGGAATTCATTCATAATGGCTTTACAACTTGCACATAGTCTCATGAAATATCTTAAAGCTGAACTCCAGGCAGATATAAAAGACACACATTAATGCAGTTTTGTGTTCATCAATAATTTTTTAAATGTCCAGTATTTTTAACTACTTCATATTCAGGCCAATTCTAACACTTCGCTCCTACATGTAAAAATCTACTTTTTTTTTTGCTAGAAAATGACTTAGAACCACACATTTTACATATACAGTGGGTACGGAAAAGTATTCAGACCCCCTTAAATTTTTCACTCTTTGTTATATTGCAGCCATTTGGTAAAATCTTTAAAGTTAATTTTTACCCTCATTAATGTACACACAGCACCCCATATTGACAGAAAAACACAGAATTGTTGACATTTTTGCAGATTTATTAAAAAAGAAAAACTGAAATCTCACATGGTCCTAAGTATACAGACCCTTTGCTCAGTATTTAGTATTTGCACCCTTTTGATGAGTCTTTTTGGGAAAGATGCAACAAGTTTTTCACACCTGGATTTGGGGATCCTCTGCCATTCCTCCTTGCAGATCCTCTCCAGTTCTGTCAGGTTGGATGGTAAACGTTGGTGGATGGCCATTTTTAGGTCTCTCCAGAGATGCTCAATTGGGTTTAAGTCAGGGCTCTGGTTGGGCCATTCAAGAACAGTCACGGAGTTGTTGTGAAGCCGCTCCTTTGTTATTTTAGCTGTGTGCTTAGGGTCATTGTCTTGTTGGAAGGTAAACCTTCGGCCCAGTCTGCGGTCCTGAGCACTCTGGAGGTTTTCGTCCAGGATATCCCTGTACTTGGCCGCATTCATCTTTCCCTCGTCATCCTGTCCCTGCAGCTGAAAAACACCCCCACAGCATGATGCTGCCACCACCATGCTTCACTGTTGGGACTGTATTGGACAGGTGAGGAGCAGTGCCTGGTTTTCTCCACACATACCGCTTAGAATTAAGGCCAAAAAGTTCTATCTTGGTCTCATTAGACCAGAGAATCTTATTTCTCACCATCTTGGAGTCCTTCAGGTGTTTTTTTAGCAAACTCCATGCAGGCTTTCATGTGTCTTGCACTGAGGAGAGGCTTCCGTCGGGCCACTCTGCCATAAAGCCCCGACTGGTGGAGGGCTGCAGTGATGGTTGACTTCCTACAACTTTCTCCCATCTCCCGACTGCATCTCTGGAGCTCAGACACAGTGATCTTTAGGTTCTTTATCTCTCTCACCAAGGCTCTTCTCCCCCGATCGCTCAGTTTGGCCGGACGGCCAACTCTAGGAAGGGTTCTGGTCGTCCCAAACGTCTTCCATGTAAGGATTATGGAGGCCACTGTGCTCTTAGGAACCTTAAGTGCAGCAGAATTTTTTTATAACCTTGGCCAGATCTGTGCCTTGCCACAATTCTGTCTCTGAGCTCTTCAGGCTGTTCCTTTGACCTCATGATTCTCATTTGCTCTGACATGCACTGTGAGCTGTAAGGTCTTATATAGACAGGTGTGTGGCTTTCCTAATCAAGTCCAATCAGTATAATCAAACACAGCTGGACTCAAATGAAGGTGTAGAACCATCTCAAGGATGATCAGAAGAAATGGACAGCACCTGAGTTAAATATGAAAGTCACAGCAAAGGGTCTGAATACTTAGGACCATGTGATATTTCAGTTTTTCTTTTTTAATAAATCTGCAAAAATGTCAACAATGCTGTGTTTTTCTGTCAATATGGGGTGCTGTGTGTTCATTAATGAGGAAAAAAAATTTACTTAAATGATTTTGGCAAATGGCTGCAATAGAACAAAGAGTGAAAAATGTAAGGGGGTCTGAATACTTTCCGTACCCACTGTGTGTGTATATATATATATATATATATATATATATATATATATATATATTAGCAGAAGCCCTATAGAATAAAATGATGGGTTTTGCAATTCTTTATGTCATAAGGTATTTGCGCATCGGCTTTTCAAACGCAATTTGTTTGGAAAACATACACTTAAAAAAAAAAAAAACACAATATAAACTCCAATTTTTTTGTATAATGTAAAAGATGATGTCACGCTGAGTAAACCCGACATTTCACGCTTTAAAATTGCATCTGCCCATGAAGTGGTGGCAAATGACGGTGCTTAAGATTCTCCATAGGCGTCGATTTAAACCAGTGGTTCTCAACCTTTCTAGTGCCGCAACCCTTTGATAAAATTTCCCAAGTTGTGGGGACCCCTAACATTAAAATAATTTTTGTAGAGTGGGTTGTCGGCACCCAAGGCAAGACAAGTAATTTGCGGCCCTAACCTACGGATATTTAGCACTCCCTGAGTCCCTTCCACTTGTACAGTAATAAAACCCCTTATGGTACATTTTAGGATGTACCACTCTTTATCTTTGTTCTCCTTTATTTCCCTTTTATCTCTCTCTATTCTAATTTGTCTTTTTTCTCCATCCCTCTTCCCTCTCTCTAGCCGTCTTTCCTGTTCTTTCTCTCCCTTTTTCTTTATTCCTCCCCCTTCCATGTATTCTCTATGTTTATTCCTTCTCTTACTCTTACTGGGTGGCGGGAATGGGATGAGTGGCAGTGCTGGCGGAGAGTTGGGATGAGAGGCAGTGCTGGGGGGGAGTTCTGATCAGCCAACTTGGGTGCTCTTGATTAAGGTCATCTGCTGATCTGAGAACTGTAGTGGGGACTTTTAATGGCAACTCTAATCACAGATAGTGTTACTGACTGTGTCTCCGGCTTCACTGTGTCTCCAACTTTGTGGTGTCTCGCAGCAGTCACACCTATGCCGAAATCAGGAGATAGGGTCTCCTTCAGCCCCTCCCACTTCACATTCCTCACCAGTCAGCTGACCTCTAGTCTCTGCCCCCAGCCATGCTGTCAACTGAATGGGCGGCTGCGAAGAGGCTGAGTGGGCAGTCGTAGGCTCCAGGAAAAGCCCAGCTGGGCGTCCACAGGCTCCAGGGATAGCCCTGTTGGGCGGCCGCGAAAAGGCTGGTAGAGCCGTGCAGGCTTCAGGAACAGCCCAGGATTTGGTGACCCCTGGCAAATCGTCATTCGACCTCCAGGTTGAGAACCACTGCTTTAAACGCTTTTACAGGTTACCAGTTTAGAGATACACAGTGCTAGAATTATGTCTATAATTCTGCTGCTGCTGTTAGGAGAATGCATTCTATTCTTAGAATAACAGGGGTTCTGAATGGGGGACCCCCTGTGATTAGTGTGCAGAGAAGAAGCCGCTGGAGCAGCACCTGGAAATTCACAGCTGTTACTGTATGTAGCGAGGACAACTACAGTGATTGTCAGCATCCCTAGCGGCCCCCTGGAGATTGATACTTATATAGAGCCAAGATGGACCAATGTCAGTTTGAAGAAAAGTTAATTCTTGCAGTTCCACCTTAACTTTTCTGTATTGCAGTCAAGGAACACTGCAAGGTCACCTCCCATCCACCAACCTGTGAGTGGACAGTGAAGAAGCAGCAAAAAACTGATGCGCTCATCTCTCTGCTCTCTTCTCCAGTCAACATTTTCCACGTCCACCCAGGTGCATGCAGCTCACCCGGTTTGCTTTTAGTACTGCCCCTGCCACTTCTTCTCTGAGTGTTTCTTCAGCTTATTTCATATAGGGGCACTTAGCCTTCTGCAGCATTCAGAACCATACACTATTTTTTACTACTGCTGAGCTGTGTGCAGGCAGCCTATTTAAGTGAATGGAAATGCATGAACTGTACACTGTGAGCCAAAAGGACAAAATTTAGGTGCCACTCAGGAAGAGAGGTAAATTCCAACTAGACCACTGTGAGTTCAGGCGGGGACAGGGAGCTCGTCCTAGCTCTAAGCTACAGCAATGTCAAAGGAAAAGATCCATAAGCCGCACATCATGAAGTAGACCCATGTGCAAGAAGTGAGATGAATAGCAGCCTCAGCCCGGACTCCAGCCCGGATAATTCCACTAACGCGTTTTGCTCCGTCCCTTGGAGCTTAGTTAAGGGGATGGGAGTTCTGAGCATAATGGGGTGTTTATAAGAGCATCATTGGCTGTCATTTGATAGAAATGGATGACACAAACAAGCAAAATACACAGGTGCTCAAGCAAGCAATCAAATGAATAAAAATGGGAAAAGCTGGTCACAAACATTAAGATTACTATACAGCAGATACCGTGTATACTCAAGTATAAGCCGACCCGAAAATAAGCAGAGGCACCTAATTTTACCACAAAAAAATAGGAAAACGTATTGACTCGAGTATAAGCCTAGGGTGTCCATCTGCATGCCTCACTGTGTCCATGTGCATGCCTCACTGTGCCTCACTGTGTCCATGTGCATGCCTCACTGTGCCCATGCCACACTGTGCCCATGACTAGACTGACGTTTAACATGGGAGTCTATGGAAGGGGTGCCGGCTTTGAAAAATCGGTGCTCCCCGGCCGTAGGTTCCCCGGACAACAACCTTTGCACACTTGTAGAGTAAGAGTGGGGCTACATTTGTGCCAAGTTTGGGGTCCAGGAAACCTAGGGCCGGCCGGTACCGGGTCCCCAAAATCCGGGAGATCAGGAGCAAAAAGGTGACTCGAGTATAAGCCGAGGGGGGCATTTTCAGCACAAAAAAATGGGCTGAAAAACTTGACTTATACTCGAGTATATACGGTATATGTAAAAGGAAAAATGGAATAAAAAAAACTGCAAAAAATTGCAAAACAATATTGTTGAGATATTCATTTAACCACTTCAGCCTCCAAAGATTTTCCCCTTTAATGATGAGGCTATTTTTTGCAATACGTCACTGCGTCGCTTTAACTGACAACTGCGCGGTCGTGCGACGCTGTACCCCAAAAAAATTTACGTCAGTTTTTTCCCACAAATAGAGCTTTCCTTTGGTGGTATTTGATCACATCTGCAGTTTTTATTTTTTGCGCTATAAACAAAAAAAGACTGACAATTTTGAAAAAAAATAAAAACAATATTTTTTACTTTTTGCTATAATAAACATCCAAAAAACAAAAACAAATTTCTTCATCAGTTTAGGCCAATATGTATTCTACATTTTTGATAAAAAAACCCGCAATAAGTGTATATTGATTGGTTTGCGCAAAAGTTATTGCATTTACAAAATAGGGGATTGATGGCATTTTTATTATTCTTTTTTTTTTTTACTAGTAATGGCGGTGATCAGCGATTTTTAGCGGGATTGCGACATTGCGGTGGACAAAACTGACACTTTTTTGGAACCAGTGACATTTATACAGCGATCAGTGGTATAAGAATGAACTGATTACTGTATAAATGACACTGGCAGAGAAGGGGTAACACTAGTGTTGATCCAAGAGTTAAATGTGTTCCCTGGGAGCTGTTTCTAACTGTGGGGGGAGGGGACTGACTGGGAGTACATAGAAAAATCACTTTTCCTAATCACTAGGAAGACGATCACTCTGTACTTCCCTGTCAAATCTGGGATCTGTTCGTTTACATTGAAAGATCCCCATTCTGACTCTCTGTGGAGCGATCACGGATGGCCGGCGGACATCGCAGCTGCCGACCACGCGCATCAGCTCCCCCGCCGTGTAAGAGACACGCGCGCGGGGGAGCTGCTATAGCTGTCAAAGGGGCCGACGTACCGGTACGGCGATTCAAGGGAACGAGCTGACCTGCCACCGTGTAATGACGGCGGCTGGTCGGCAAGAGGTTAAGGTGACCTTGTTGAATCTATGCCGGGAAGAATTAAGGCAGTTCTGAAGGCAAAAGGGGGTCCAACCCGGTACTAGCAAGGTGTACCTAATAAAGTGGCCAGTAAGTGTATATATGTACACTAGTAGCATTTAAAATACATTTATTTAAGTGGAATAATTTGTGTTTTTATTAATATCTACCTGGAGTTTAGCTTTACAGCCCAACTCCAGCAAATTATTTTTGATAGAGTAAGATGTTTAAATCTTTGTAAAGCTTTTATTGCTGTCCGTGTACTCATTGGGGAGATTTCCTCTTACTTAATTTCTTGGTGACACCAGGCAAAACAGAGAGACAGTGCAGGTGCCCCAGGGTAAGAAAGACACAGAGAACAATAAACACCTGATAAATGTTCTAATGCCCCTGTGCTGTGAATGGGCTGCCTTAAAGTCATGGAATGCAAAAGTGTAGAGGGACCCTGGAGGGTACTGCGCAGCAATCGACAGACTTATCAGCTTGGTTGATGTGCTTGAAAAGAGGAGTAGGGTAGAGGTTGCCGTCATTGGTTTAGCACAAGGGGAACAAGAGTGATCAAGATACAGGTTCCAAGCTGTCCAATCACTATTTCTAAAATACAGGCGGTCCCGGGTTGCAAACAAGATAGGGACTGTAGGTTTGTTCCTAAGTAGAATCTGTTTGTAAGTTGGAACAGGTACATTTTTTAAGTGTAGCTCCAGCCAAAAAATCTATTTTTAAGCTTTTTGGAAAACATAGGGAAGGGTTATCACCCCTGTAACATTTGTTATGCGGTCTGTGCCCCTGTTCAGAAGATTTCACCTCACTTTTTGTCCCAATGACAAATGGATTTTGAAAATGTTGGGTTGTTGTAGAAAAGGATTGGTGATAAAGCATCAGTGGAGGCACTTTTTTCCCCATATTAACTCTTACAGGAGTGAATTTCCCTTCCTAGGGCTAGATTTCCCCTCACTTCCTGTTGTCTCCCTCCGTTTGTAAGTAGGAGTCGTTTGTAAGTCGGATGTTTGTAAGTAGGGGACCGCCTGTAGTAGCATCTGGGGCCGCTCAAAGCCATAACATCTTCGTACAACCCACCTGATATATGTCTATATTTGCTGACTGTTGTCCCATATGTATAGGTGGCCTTACCCATAGTATCCAGATTCATAGTTTTAAGTGACAGGTGAAATCTGATAAGTTGCTATGGGCAATAGACACAGTTTAGATCAGTGAGACAGACAGGGTATATACTCACCAAGATACACAAAGTAGTAAAGGCGTTGGTCAGTTGTCGTTAACACCAGGTTTGTGGGCCAGATGTGTTGTTTCTTCTTCTTCGCTTCAGTATCTTCAGCACCTCTCTCTATATTCTACTATCTCTGACCACAGTGCATTTAAGCTTCTTCTGTCCATATTTCTTTTGTGATCACATCTGAATACTTCAAGAAGTGAATTCATTTCAACCTCCACTGTAGCTCTTCACCACATTTCCATGCTGCTACCCAGTTCTCCTTCGATGTCTACTAGTCTCCTCTCTCTTCTCAGTCTGCGATATTCTGATATACGGCTCTCACCTCTTCCTGCTGTAATGCACTTTGACTTCCTGTCTTCAAACTGAACTTACAAAAATGACAAATTAGTGAGGTTTTATCTAGGAGAATCTGTAGAAGTAAAAAAAAAAAAATGGGTCACAAATACGCAAGGTCAGAAGGGTTTTTTTTTGGTTGGACTAGATGATTGAAGTACATCTTTTTAGAACTGTGAGTAGGCTAGCTGGATTTACCTAATTATTTTGCATAGCTCCCATAAATATTTCCTTTTTTAGGAACAGTCCTTCTTTGGTCCTTTTTTAGGTAGGATTTTTAGGTTCAAGCAGCCCCATGGAGAAAATAAGACAAAATATTTATTAGACAAAAATGCAGTCTACTTTTGTAACTCCTTGTAAGACTGGATTTTTTGTTTTTAAAAGCTAATATAAAGAAACTGTAAAGGTAATAACTCATAGCTCCCAACTGTAATTCATTTTAAGGGACTCTTCGTCTTTTGGAACCAAATCCCTCTACCCCTCATTCCTCCTCAGCTGTCCCTCTTATTAACCACTTCAGCCCCGGAAGAATTGGCTGCCCAATAACCGGGCCATTTATTGCGATTCGGCACTGCGTCGCTTTAACTGACAATTGCGCGGTCGTGCGACGTTGCACCCAAACAAAATTGACGTCCTTTATTTCCCACAACTAGAGCTTTCTTTTGGTGGTATTTGTTCACCTCTGCAGTTTTAATTTTTTGCGCTATAAACAAAAAAAAGCAATATTTTTTACTTTTTGCTGTAATAAATATCCCCCAAAAATATATATAAAAAAAATATTTGCTTCCTCAGTTTAGGCCGATACGTATTCTTCTACATACTTTTGGTAAAAAAAAAAAAATCGCAATAAGCGTTTATTGATTGGTTTGCGCAAAAGTTATAGCGTCTACAAAATAGGGGATAGTTTTATGGCATTTTTATTATTAATTATTGTTTTACATCGTGACTGCGACATTATTGCAGACACATCGGACAGTTTTGACACTATTTTTGGACCATTGGCATTTATACAGCGATTAGTGCTATAAAAATGCAATGATTACTGTGTAAATTACACTGGCAGGGAAGGGGTTAACCACTAGGGGGCAGGGAAGGGGTTAAGTGTGTCCTAGGGAGTGATTCTAACTGTGAGGGGGCTGGGCTACAAGTGACACAACAGTGATCACTGCTCCCGATGACAGGGAGCAGTAGATCACTGTCCTGTCACTAGGCAGAACAGGGAAATTACTTGTTTACATAGGCATCTCCCCGTTCTGCAGCTTTGTGACACGATCGCGGGACATCCGCGGACATAGAGTCCGCGGGTCCCGCGGACACGGTCACGGAGCTCGCGGCGGGCGTCACCAGAGGCAGATTCAAAGCAACGTACAGGTAAGTCGCTTTGCCTGCCTGTGCCACTCTGCCGACGTATATGTACATGAGGCAGTTGGCAAGTGGTTAATCTGAATTATCCATAGCTCTATAAAAATAGTTTTTTTTTTTTTTATAAAGTGGTATGCTACACTAAACATTCAAATCAGTCTTTCTCAACCTTTTTACTCAAGATGAACCCTTGAAATACAATTTCAGGTCTCGGGGGAACCCCTGCTAAAATCAATTCATTGTGAAAAATGCCTACATTGATGGTCAGTGAGAAGCACTCTCCTTCCCCTCTTACAGAAGGCTAAAAAGATTGTTGGTACAATGCCACTTGCTCTGCCCACTGATGTTGGCTCCGGAACTGTGCAGGCACCATCAGGTGAGAGGTAAATCAGCCACAGCTCAGGGAACCCTCAACTACCTCCACAGAACCCTGCTTGAAAATGGCTGCTCTAAATAATTGCAAGGGTTTTGGAAGGCCTTTCTAAGGAAAAAGTAGCAATGAAAAAATTGGTTTAACCAATAACTTTTTGTGTATTGATTCTTTATACACCACTTAACTTGGGCATGCCAGGGATGCATACTTTTGTTCATAAAAAAAGGAGGCAATCTTTGGCAGCCCTGGATAGACCACTTCCCGCCCTCTCAAACGACCTCTTGATTTTTAGACCTGTAAGGGATCTATGTGATACAGCTATAAAAAAAAAAAAACCCTGGGGTACCCATCTCCCTCTTCTTCCCTCCCCCCTCCTGCTCTCTTTCTTAATTTCTTTCTCTGTTTTTGTCACATTTTGCCCTTATGCACTTCCCTCTCTCATTGATGAGCTCATGTAGGCTCCAGTTGAACAGGGTAGGCCATGGCTGCCTAAATTGAATAAAAAAATAATAATTTTGGTCAGGCCCCCCCCCCCCCACTCATATCTTTCCTTTGTGTTCTGGAATGGTGGAGACATCAGTGGTGTTGGCTGCACAATATTGGATTGATAGTCTGGATGTTGTTCCTTCTATGGCATCTTTTTTGTGCACATATGATCCTAAAGCCTCAGATGACTATACCATTTTTACAAATTCATGTTCTGTAATGCCTTGCACACACGGCCGGACTTTCCGAGAAAAAAAGTCAGACGGGCTTTTTTTCTCAGAAAGTCCGGCCGTGTGTAGCTTCCATCTGACTTTTTTTGTTGGAAGTCCAATGAACCTTAGATAGAGAACCTGTTCTCTTTCTGTCCATCGGACTTCCGGCGGACTTTTGCACGGGCAAAAGTCCGACCGTGTGTACAAGGCATAAGTTATGTAGTACCTATATTTCAGTATCGGAATGTTATTGCTCTTATTTTGAGCTTGGGGAGCTAAATGTGTACATTTAATTTTTGTATTGCTTCATTTCACTTGTTATATTGGAAAACCTTAATAACATTTCCAGTAAAAGAAAGAAAGGGGAAATCTAGGGCAAGAGGAACTGAACTATGAAAGCTATGCCTGGTTAAAGGCCGGCAGAGGGCAAAGGACTAGTCATCTGTATTGATTGTGGTCTTTCTGTAGCTGATCTTTCCTCATTACCGATCTACCATGCCTTGCGTTGCTGTGTGGGGACAGCTAACTTGGTAAAGGTAGGGCTTTGCTTCTTTATGTTAGAGCCTCCAGCAGGCAGAACAGTGGTGACATCGCCAAAACTCACTCCAAATCTCCTGAGACTAGTGTCTTAGATCTCACACTGCAGACATACAGCTATGAGGGAGAGGGCACATACCAGGAAGCACACTGCTATATTTTTTAAGAGTCATTTTCAGATAATAAGATAAGATAAAGATTATCTGAATTTTAAAAAAAAGAGTAATTTTAAACAAAAGCAAAATCTTGGCCTCTGTTTGATCTTCGACTGCCATGAGGCGGCACATGTGATCAGGTATGACACCAGTCATTGGATAGTTTGACAGTTTGGTTGAGAGCACATCCAATGTGAGAGTTACATTCCGGACACGTGTCGGAAACTGTTAAATCTATGGGTTTACTTCGGCTTTAAGGTTAGCTTAGGCACAATTAAAATTTCTAGATGTTCCCTAAAACAGAAATCTTCACTTTTTGAGTACAGGTCCACTTTGAATTACACCTACTCAGCTTCGCTGAGAGTGAGATCACTATCCATGGAAAAGTATCTAATCGGTGAGTCAGAGAAAGGCTGCTTCAATTAGATACGCAAGACAGACTTTTACTTTGCAATCAGATCCTTTTAAAGTAAAAATCTCATTTTAGCCCTCTTTGAGCTATATATACTGCAAGGATCTTAGGAAATGGTATTGCGAGTCCTCTCCTGTTCCAGTTTTATAGATACAGGCCATTTTGCTGTCATTTCTAATTAGTTATCACTGACCTCAGATTCAAAAGAAATCGAACTTTAAATTACAGTACAGTTTGTGTAACATGTATATCTATGAGCCTAGGTTCACACTGACTGCGGGTTAGAAACCGTGCGATGAACTCGCACAATTTCATATCCGCATGTCAGTCCGACTTCGGGAGCGATTTCACAGAAATCGCCCCTGAAGTCGCCAAAAGTAGTGCAGGAACTACTAGTGGGAATCAGTGCAGCGCTGCAAAGTCGGCGTCACACCGATTCGGGTGGGGCTATTGCAGGCAAAAGCCGTCGATTTGGCATGCGATTTGACATGTCAAATCGCATGCCAAATCTGCCCGAACAAAATTTATGTTTTCCCTCACACAGTGATAATTATAGCTGACAACAATCAGCATGAAAGTATCATGAGGGAAAAGCATCACCTATGGTACTTTGTGGTCTACAACTTCCTCTTCCTCTTCCTTAAACTTCCGTAAGAGTAGTTATCAGAATTAGTGATCATTTTCAGATCCCAATATTTTTTTTTATTGGATGAGTAATAAAAGATTTCTCATGAAAGGGAGTTTCCAGTTCAATTTAAGAGTCAACTTCTGTTTCCGAATTGACATCTTAGATTCGTAAAACAATTGATACTCAGCCCGACAAGAAATTTTTATACATCCACAGGGGATGCTCATCTAAATACAATAAAGTTTGGGATCGCTGGTTACATTCTACCGCAGCATATGTGTGACTACTCTACACCTGAGTAGTTAGTCGCTTGAATAGAATGCAGTCCGATGTGATCTGCTTTATGTACAGTGGATATAAAAAGTCTACACACCCCTGTTAAAATGTCAGGTTTCTGTGATGTAAAAAAAATGAGAAAGATAAATCATTCCAGAACTTTTTGCACCTTTAATGTGACCCATAAACTGTACAACTCAATTGAAAAGCAAATAGGCTTGTGCAATTCGTTTCGTAACGAATTGAAATTCGTCCGAATTTAGCAACTTTCGGACATTCGGAAGCATTCGAATTTCCGAACAAAGCAATTACGAATAAGACCGAATCCGAAATAAATTATACCGCAAATAGCGAATGCCCGAATGTCTTCGGCATAATTCGTTATGAAAAAGTTACGAATCCATACGAAGCACAATAACACTCACTCTGCTCTGCTCTCTGCTTCTCCCACACCGTGCTGAACTCCCTCTCAAAATGGTGTACAGGGGCGGAGGTTATAGCCGCATGTAAAAAACGAAAGTAAAATACGAGATTTCGAATCCATTCGAAGCACAATAACACTCTGCTCTGCTCTCTGCTTCTCCCTCACCGTGCTGAACCCTCTCAAAATGGTGTACAGGGGCGGAGCCTATAGCCGCATGTAAAAAACGAAAGTAAAATACGAGATTTCGAATCGTTACAAATAACCGCTATGTATTTAGAAAAGTACAAATCCATTCGAAGCACATTAGGCATAATAGGCAGCGTCGTTGTGAGAGAGACACGGAAAATTACGAATCAACGAACCCAAAAAAAGTTACGAAAGTAGGAGTTGTGTCCAGAATCAACGAAAAACAACGTACTCTACCGAAAGTACGAATTATAAAGCAACAAAAAATTCAACGAAAAATGTCGCTTGCAAAAATACGAATGAGTCCGAACACGAAAAATCCCGTCTAGCAAAATTACGAATGATTACGAATCAACAGGACCGGAAAGAAACGAACCGAAACGGAACGAATTTTTCCGTTGTGCACAAGTCTAAAAGCAAACTACATTTTTTTAAAGGGGGGGGGGGGGGGGAGTAAAATCAGGATTTTTGTACCGTAAAATCATTTTCTCCGAAGTCCATGGACGGACACAGCTTCTTTAAGTCTTGACATTAGGGTTATGTTCCGTCTATTAGGAGAGGACTAGGCAGACATGTTAGATATTTAAAAACATGTAACTATAGCAAAGCTGAACAGCCCCGCCCAGGGGGCGGTCCCTCTGGTCATAACCCCTCACCCTGCATCAAGCAGCTCAGTTCGTCAAACAGCAGTACAAACTTAAAAAGGAGGGGTGGGTGCTGTGTCCGTCCATGGACTTCAGAGAAAAGGATTTTACGGTGAGTACAAAAATCCTATTTTCTCTTTCGTCCATGGACGGACACAGCTTCTTTAAGTCTTGACATTAGGGACGTCCCCAAGCAGTGTCAAAAAACGAGGGGTGGGAACAGCAATCAAACAAACTTCACCCCAAACAAACAGAGCTCCTCAACAGAGGAGTTGCAACCTTACAGCCGCCGGTAAAACATTGCGGCCAAAGCAAATATCCGCAGATGCATGCACGTCAACCTTGTAAAACGTAGTGAAAGTGTGAACGGACGACCAGGTCACCGCCTGTGAGACAGATGCTTGATGTCAGAAAGCCCAGGAGGCACCAATTGCCCCGGTCGAATGCGCCGCGACAGGAAAGGGAGGCGCCTGCCCTTTAAGGGCATAAGCCTGAATCACGATCTGTCTAATCCACAGAGAAATGGTGGCCAACGAGACCGCCAGGCCTTTCTTTGGACCAGTCACCGACACAAACAGTGAGTCTGACCTCCTAAACAGAGCCGTAGCAAACAGATACCCCCGAAGAGCACGTACCACATCTAAGGAATGTAACGCAACCTCTTTGGGATGCGACGGCCCGAGGACACAAGGATGGAAGTACAGTGTCCTCATTCAGATGAAAAGCCGAAAACCACCTTCAGAAGAAATGAAGGCTGCGGGCGTAGCACCGATTTATCCTTATGGAGGATCAATTAGGGGGACTTGCAAGACAAGGCCGCCAACTCAGAAACCCTCCTAACAGATGTAATGGCCATCAGAAAGGCAACTTTCTGAGAGAGTGTCAAAAGGGGAATCTCTCTGATGTTCTCAAAGGGAGGTTTCTGAAGTACCGAGAGCACCAGATTCAAACCCCACGGAGGTAGTGGTGGTCGAACCGGAGGAGCCACACGTCGGACCCCTTGCACAAACGTACTCACCAGTGAATGAGCCGCCAAGAGTCGTTGAAAGAAAACAGCCAAGGCTGAAATCTCCTTAATGGTGCTTAAGGCAAGTTTCTGATCCACACAAAACAGCAGGATCCTGGAAACCGAATATGCCCGTGGACTGTAAGAAGGATGACGTATAGGACCTTGCGACAAAAGGTCCTCTCGCATCGGCAATCGCCAAGGGGCATCCGCCACCAGGCGCACTAGGTCGGCGTACCAGGGACGCTGAGGCCAATCTGGGGCAATTCGAATCACCGGAATCCCCTTGGTCTCCACTCTGCGGAGCAGACGAGGAAGAAATTTCAGTGGGGGAAAGGCATAAATTAGCCGATACTGTCCCCACGGGGCCTCCAACGCGTCTGTCGCGTCCGCCCAGGGATCTTTTGACCTCACCACAAACCTCAATACCTCCCGATTGAGTCAAGAAGCCAGGAGATCCACATCTGGCATTCCCCATTTAAGGCAAAGGAGTCTAAACACATCCGGGTGTAGCGACCATTCTCCTTGGTCCAGCATCTGGCGACTTAGGTAGTCCACTTGCCAGTTTTCTACGCCCGGAATGTATACGGCCGATAGAGCTGGCACGCTCCGTTCTGCCCACCGCAGGATGTGATCGACCTCCGATGCTGCAGCTAAGCTTCTTAATCCTCCTTGATGGTTGACATACGCCACCGCCGTGGCGTTGTTCGACTGGATCCTGACTGGACGCCCCTGTAGCCTCTGTGACCATGTGGAGAGGCACTGCCTGATCGCCCGAAGATCCAGTACATTGATCGGCAGGCGGGATTCTTCCTGTGTCCAGCGACCTTGCGTCGACTGAACACCCCAGACTCCCCCCCAACCGGTCAGGCTGGCGTCCGTCGTGATCACCGTCTAGTGAAAGGGAAGGAACGACTTTCCGGACTGAACGGCCGGAGATCTCAGCCACCAGATCAGGGAAGTCCTGACTAGTTGGCTCACCCGGATTTGACAATCCAGGGACAACAGAGATTTGTCCCACTTGGACAGGATCTCCTTCTGCAAGATTCGAGTGTGGAATTGAGCATACGGTACCGCCTCGAAGGAGGTTACCATGAGACCCAGGACTCATATCCAAAAGCGCAGCGACGACCACCTGCGGGATGCCAACAGCTTCACCGCCGCCTGAAGAGTCTGCATTTTTCCAAAGGGAGAAAAACCCTCGCCTCTGATGAGTCCAGAATCAAGCCCAGGAATTCCAGGCGCTGAGTCGGCACCAACACCATCTTCTGGAGGTTCAGTACCCAACCAAATTCTTGAAGGGTCTGACTGGCAATCATCACATCCTATTCTAATTCTGAGTCTGAAGCAGCTCTCAGAAGGAGGTCGTCCAGGTAGCCCACGATAGTTATTCCTCACTGTCTTAGCAAGGCCAGAATCGGGGCGAGCACCTTGGTGAAAACCCTTGGTGCCGATGCCAGGCCAAAAGGGAGAGCCACAATTTGGTAGTGATCATTCTCGACTGTAAACCACAGAAATCTCTGATGCCCGACATATATGGGGACATGCAAGTATGCGTCCTTAATGTCCAAGGACGCCAGCAAATCCCCCGGATGGAGAGCAGCGACCACAGAGTGAACTGATTCCATCCTGAACCTTTGTAACTTTACAAAGGAGTTGAGGGCCTTGAGTTCCAGGAGTGGACGGACCCCGTCCTTCTTTGGGACTACAAACAGATTGGAGTAGAATCCCTGAAACCTTTCCATTAGCGGCACAGGTACTATTACCCCGCGCCTCAGCAGGTCCTGCACTGCCCCAAACAAGGCGGCCTGGCGAGCCAGAAGGAGATGAAGGTTGGAGGGAAAAAATCTCTGTTTGGTGGACAAGAGAGAAATTCCATCTTGTACCCCGATAAAACCACTCCACAGCCTCGGCCCTCCTGTCTGCAGGGTCTTTTAAAGCAGTGGTCCCCTCCACCGGAATCGTGGTAATTTTATCTACCCTGGATACCGGTGGGCCCACATCGGGGGATATGTCCATTTTTCAGGAAACACTCCTCAAAAGGATAACGGACTGCCATGCGATTTTTTCGAACGCTGTGGCCATTCCCATTCTTAGTCTATAAACTTATCAAATAAGCTAGGAAGGGAAACATCCTAGCGGTGCGGGCCGGCTTGTGGGACCCAGAAGGGACCGACACCTTAGTAGATGCCCTTGCCGTATCCTCCATTTTATTAGGGATCCCGCACCCAGTGATAAGTGCTCCAACAAGCGCCTTTCTGCGCTGACTCGGAATCAAGCAAGGGAGCTGTTCCGCACTGTACAAAAAGGTCCTGGTACGCATCTTCTGACATGTCAGAGCAGGGGACATTTGCCACAGCAAGGCCCGAGTCTGAATCAGAATTTTTCTCCCCAGAAAATGGCGGGGGCGTTTTTACCCCCCTTGTGCCCGCACACCGCCTCCACCTTGGCAATAAGGAACTCCAGGACCACCGACAAGGTGTTCATAGGCACTGCAGGTGCAGGGGCACCCAGTGGCGTCACTAGGGTTGGTGTCACCTGGTGCGATAAAATTTGGTGTCACCCCCCCCTCCCCCAGTTCATTGAGCCACCCGGGGCACTGAGCATTCTAGCACATCAGCACAGCTCTCCCCCCGTGTAATCCCCCTAATGGAACCCCCCCTGTAATCCCCCTAATGTCACGTTCCCCCCCGTACAACCTCCCTAATGTAAGCCCCCTGCAATCCCCCTAATGTAATCCCCCTAATTTAACCCCCCCAATGCAGTCCCCTTAATGTAACCCCCCTGTTCATTCCCCCTAATGTAACCCCCTGTATTCCCCCTAATGTAACCCCCCCGTGCAATCCCCCTAATGTGACCCCCCCGTGCAATCCCCCTAATGTGACCCCCCCGTGCAATCCCCCTAATGTAACCCCCCTGTGCAATCCCCTAATGTAACCCCCCTGTGCAATCCCCTAATGTAATCCCCTTAATGTAACACCCCTGTATTCCCCCTAATGTAACATCCCTGTGCAATCCCCTAATGTAATCCCCTTAATGTAACACCCCTGTATTCCCCCTAATGTAACATCCCTGTGCAATCCCCTAATGTAATCCCCTTAATGTAACACCCCTGTATTCCCCCTAATGTAACATCCCTGTGCAATCCCCTAATGTAATCCCCTTAATGTAACACCCCCCGTGCAATCCCCCTAATGTGACCCCCCCCGTGCAATCCCCCTAATGTGACCCCCCCCCGTGCAATCCCCCTAATGTGACCCCCCCGTGCAATCCCCCTAATGTAACCCCCCTGTGCAATCCCCTAATGTAATCCCCCAATGTAATCCCCGTAATGTAACATCCCTGTGCAATCCCCTAATGTAATCCCCTTAATGTAACACCCCTGTAATCCCCTTAATGTAACCCCCCTGTGCAATCCCCTAATGTAATCCCCTTAATGTAACACCCCTGTATTCCCCCTAATGTAACATCCCTGTGCAATCCCCTTAATGTACCCCCCCTGTATTCCCCCTAATGTAACCCCCCTGTGCAATCCCCTTAATGTAACACCCCTGTATTCCCCCTAATGTAACACCCCTGTGCAATCCCCTAATGTAATCCCCTTAATGTAACACCCCTGTATTCCCCCTAATGTAACACCCCTGTGCAATCCCCTAATGTAATCCCCTTAATGTAACACCCCTGTATTCCCCCTAATGTAACATCCCTGTGCAATCCCCTAATGTAATCCCCTTAATGTAACACCCCCCCGTGCAATCCCCCTAATGTGACCCCCCCGTGCAATCCCCCTAATGTGACCCCCCCCGTGCAATCCCCCTAATGTGACCCCCCCGTGCAATCCCCCTAATGTAACCCCCCTGTGCAATCCCCTAATGTAACCCCCCTGTGCAATCCCCTAATGTAATCCCCTTAATGTAACACCCCTGTATTCCCCCTAATGTAACCCCCCTGTGCAATCCCCTTAATGTAACCCCCCTGTATTCCTCCTAATGTAACCCCCCCTGTGCAATTCCTCCTAATTTAACCCCCCCCCCTGTATTCCTCCTAATGTAACCCTCCCTGCAATCTCCCTAATGTAACCCCCCCTGTATTCCTCCTAATGTAACCCCCCCCCTGTATTCCTCCTAATGTAACCCCCCCTGTGCAATTCCTCCTAATTTAACCCCCCCCCCTGTATTCCTCCTAATGTAACCCCCCCCTGTATTCCTCCTAATGTAACCCCCCCTGTGCAATTCCTCCTAATTTAACCCCCCCCCTGTATTCCTCCTAATGTAACCCTCCCTGCAATCTCCCTAATGTAACCCCCCTGTATTCCTCCTAATGTAACCCCCCCCTGTATTCCTCCTAATGTAACCCCCCCTGTGCAATTCCTCCTAATTTAACCCCCCTCCTGTATTCCTCCTAATGTAACCCCCCCCCTGTATTCCTCCTAATGTAACCCCCCTGCAATCTCCCTAATGTAACCCCCCCCCCCCCATATCTCCTCTCTCCCTACAGTCACAGACCTCAGATCAGCGCGCTCTGTCCACATGGACGTTCCTCCTCCTGTTGTGAATATACTGTCAGTGTGGAGGAGGAGGAGACTAGGCTCCGTCGGTCTGAGGAATGTATTTGTTGTGAGCCGGCACCTCTCCCCACCTGCCTGAGCGTCAATAGGCGGATTGCAGTGCCGGGCGCTGTGCACTGGACTATGGCACTGTCTGCCTCGAGTCACAACACAATTTCTCCTCCCTCCCCGAACATTGCGGGGAGCGAAGGAGACACTGGAGTGCGCAGGGGAAGTAGGAAAAGGTGCCTCTCAATCCAGCGCCGTGATGGTGTCACCCCTCTGGCGGGTGTCACCCGGGTGCGACCCGCACCCCCCGCACCTGCCTTGCAACGCCAGTGGGGGCACCGGTTGTCACCACAGGGATATCTGGGGAAGAAAGGCCAGCTTCTGACGCCATGCAGACCCACACTTGCCTGACACCCATAGGGACCAAGGCAAGGCACACAACTAAATTCCACCCTCCTAGCTGCTCAGACTGAGGGGCCCCCCAGAGGACCCACCCATCTAACCCAGCTACTGCACAGCGCTGCCGTCCACTCTCTCCATATGCCTTCTATCTGGTGTGGCTGCGGTGTTCTTCTGGGTCTGAGGTGTCCTGTGCTGTTCGCGCCGTTAGAAAGGAAATTTTTCACCGCTAGAGGCAAAAACTAAAATGGGACTACAAGAAAATGGCCGCCCCAGTAAAAAAAAGTGTGTGGACTACAAGAAAATGGCCGCCGCTGCTTCAGCATTAAAAACAAACGCGGCTACAAGAAAATGGCACTGAGCGCCGTCAAAATGGCCTGCCGGACGTTTTTTGTGAGGTAAAAGAAAAAAGGGCGCGAACGCGCTGGAGGCCCCCCACATGGCAGCAGACAACACCCCACATGGAGAGCGGACCCTGGACCCAGCGCAGCCCCCAGCCAGGACACGGAGCCCCCCCCCCGGAGGACCTCTGGTCAGTACACAGCAGGCCCAGCCCTGAGAGCATGGGGAGGAGGGAAAGGACAGGGAGAAAAGAAATGAAGGGTGAGAGGCCCCCTAGTCGACCCCCCCTAGGAATGCCCAGCTGTTCCATCCTGCCGAAACAGGAGCAGCACAACTTGCCCATCCTGCGGACACTGCTGGACGCATTCCGGACAGACCCATCACCCGATCAGTACGGGGTGGCTGTCGGCCCGGCACACTGACTCAGACATCAGTAGCCCGGTCATATGTGTGCCCCGGAGCATAGCTCACCGGCCACCCCTGGAGCAACGGGGCATGTCGTGGCCGACCCAACGCGCAGCTAAGGCCTGCTCACGCTCGATGGTCGGACTGGGGAGACTACAAGGATCTATATTATCCAGCCTGTCAACCAGCCGGCAGTTGATAGTAGATCTCAGGATCAAAAAAGTAGAAAAAAAGTAAAAAATCTCCAGGACCAATGGTCCCCACAGGGAGCCAGGTCCTTCTCCTATGCTAGGCAGAAAAAAATTGAGCTGCAGGGTGAGGGGTTATGACCAGAGGGGACCGCCCCCTGGGCTGGGCTGTTCAGCTTTGCTATAGTTACATGTTTTTAAATATCCAACATGTCTGCCTAGTCCTCTCCTAATAGACGGAACATAACCCTAGTGACAAGACTTAAAGAAGCTGTGTCCGTCCATGGACGAAAGAGAAAATATAAAACTCAAATAATGTGGTTGCATAAGTGTGCACACCCGCTTATAACTGCTTCTGATTAACCCCAAATAAAGTTCAGCTGTTCTAGTAGGTCTTTTCTGACATTTTCTTAGTCACATCCTACAGCAAAAGCCATGGTCCGCAGAGAGCTTCCAAAGCATCACAGGGATCTCATTGGTAAAAGGTATCAGTCAAGAGAAGGGTACAAAAGAATTTCCAAGGCATTAGATATACCATGGAACACAGTGAAAACAGTCATCATCAAGTGGAGAAAATATGGCACAACAGTGACATTACGAAGAGCTGGACGTCCCTCCAAAATTGATGAAAAGATGAGAAGAAACTGGTCAGGGAGGCTGCCAAAAGACCTACACAGCAACATTAAAAGAGTTGCAGGAATATCTGCCAAGTACTGGCTGTGTGGTACATGTGACAACAATCTCCCGTATTCTTCATATGTCTGGGCTATGGGGTAGAGTGGCAAGATGGAAGCATTTTCTTACGAAGAAAAACATCCAAGTCCGGCTAAGTTTTGCAAAAACACATCTGAAGTCTTCCAAAAGCATGTGGGGAAATATGCAGACACCCACCTTTAACCACTTTGCGCCCGTCATACGACTAATGACGGCCGCAAAGTGGTTCTATAATGCCGGCGCATCACTGAGATGCCGATGCGCGTGCCTGGCGGCCGCGATCTCCGCCAGGTACCCGCGATCGGCCGGTACACAGACAAGGACATGGATCTGTGTGTGTAAACACACAGATCATGTCCTGTCAGGGAGAGAGGAGACCGATGCTGTGTCCCTTGTACATAGGGACACAGATCGGTCTCCTCCCCCAGTCAGTCCCCTCCCCCCACAGTAGCAATCACACATTAGGGAACATATTAACCCCTTCCTTGCCCCCTAGTGTTAACCCCTTCCCTGCCAGTCACATTTACACAGTAATCAGTGCAGTTTTATAGCACTAATGGCTGTATAAATGTGAATGGTCCCAAAAATGTGTCAAAAGTGTCCGATGTGTCCGCCGCAATATCGCAGTCCTGACAAAAATCGCAGATCGCCGCCATTACTAGTAAAAAAAAATATTAATTTCAGAATTCTATCCCCTATTTTGTAGACGCTATAACTTTTGCGCAAACCAATCACTATACGCTTATTGTGATTTTTTTTTAACCAAAAATATGTAGAAGAATACGTATCGGCCTAAACTGAGGAAAAAATAGTTTTTTTTAAAAAAAAATTGGGATATTTATTATAGCAAAAATCCAAAAATATTGTGTTTTTTTTTTTAAATTGTCGCTCTTTTTTGGCTTATAGCGCAAAAAATAAAAACCGCAGAGGTGATCAATTACCACCAAAATAAATCTATATTTGTGGGTAAAAAAGGACGTAAATTTTGTTTGCGAGCCACGTCGCACGACCGCGCAATTGTCATTCAAAGCGACGCAGTGCCGAAAGCTGAAATTTTACCTGGGCAGGAAGGGGGTTTATGTGCCCAGTAAGCAAGGGGTTAAACAACTTGTCCAGGCACACCAATGATCTTGACCTCCTTACCTCTAATTCTGTTTTTGATTTTGTGGGTTTCTATTTCAGTTCCCTTCAGCCTGTGGTTGACGCATCACCTTGTGTTCCTCATTTGGTATCATTTTTTATTGTTTTCTTTATTTAGTCACGGTGTACGGTTCCACCCGAGCGATAGGTTAACTATTTCTTTTTTGCGGCTGGGTTGCCACTCACTGGTGACCTGTTGATATGTGGAGACGACATGTAATTTAGTTATCAGGGTTGTCATCCTGACCGCATTGGCACCGTATGGCTGGGTGAAGCCTTCCTGGAACAACCCCAGGCTGCTTATTTATATTTATATTAGGAGCACCTGCAGGACACCTGCAGGACAAAATTGCAATGCTAGTCTCCATATTAATGTTTTTTTTTTTTTTATCGTCTTTTTTACTTTTATTGTTTTCCTTGTTAGATTAGCCTGCTGCTTAACTCTTGTATTTTTTCTTTTTTTACTTGAACATGCCTTTTTGGCTGGGAGCTTGAGGCACAGTGAAACTTGTGGGTGTCGAGAGTGCTGAATTTTTTATTTGTAAGCATTGTATGTCACACTTACTTGTGGATACTGACTTGTTTCTTTACTTATTTTTTGTATCTGTAAAACCTAAAATAAAGGATACCATTTTTTTTTTTAAATAAGGACACTGCGTCCTCAGTGCAGCTGAGCTACCTCCTGCTGCTGCAGTTGTCATACAGACAGTACAGCGGCCAAGATGTTT
Organism: Rana muscosa; assembly: GCA_029206835.1. NCBI lineage: Eukaryota > Metazoa > Chordata > Amphibia > Anura > Ranidae > Rana > Rana muscosa. The sequence continues at coordinate 125,302,481 of CM055127.1, read as the reverse complement.
TGTAGCTGGGTAGGTGGAGCCTGAAGGGGATTCAGAGACACTAGTTTCTCTTCAGAGCCGCTACCCTTTTAACTAACAGCAGGTAGTATGTTGATTCCTTAGCCAATAGACAGCCTGCTATTGGCTATAGAATCCACCCACTGCCTGTTATCAATCAAAAGAAGAGAGAGAATCTGATGGGGGATTTGTGTCTTAAAGCGGTAGTAAACCCGCAGATTTTTTTTTTTTTTAAACCTGTAAGGCAAAAGGCATAATGAGCTAGTATGCACCGCCTGCCGGACCTTCAGCCGGCAACTCAGAATGCAAGCGCCGCTGAAGTCAGCAGCTGCATGCAAGGGGAATATCTTCTAAACTGTACAGGTTTAGGAGATATTCTTTTTACCTACAGGTAAGCCTTATTATAGGCTTACCTGTAGGTCAAAGTGAAAAAATCACTTTAATACCGCTCTAAGCCTCGTACATACGGTACGATTGTTGGCCAACCGAGCGTCTGATTTTTGTCAAAAGGGCATGTGCCAGGATCTTGTCTTGCAAACGAACGTTACACAATTGTCGTGCCACAAACATGAACGTAATGACGTACTACAAGGAATTTCAGCTCTTGAGATCCACCCTTTGGGCCCCTTCTGTTAATTTCATGTTTGGTGAGCATAGATTCCGAGCAGGCGTGTTTGTACTTTCAGCTTTTTGTGTGACGGATTTGTGTACTGAGCATATATGAAAATCAGAGAGCCGTTGTCCGCCGAAAATTTACTAGCCTGTCATCCATTTGTTGGCTGAAAATTGAAAAACAATTGTCTAAAGGAGCGTATGAACGGTAAGAATTTAGGACAACAGTCTGTCAACAGACAATCCCCTTCCAACAATCGAACCGTGTGTACGAGACCTTAGCTTCCCCATCAAGTTCCGTCCACTGTCAGCATCACTGGTTGGTAAGAGGCTGTCGGCTGTGAAGCAGACAGCATCTTTGACAACAAGTGTTAAGCCTCATACACACGATCGAATTTTCAGCGGACAAAGCGTAGGACTTTTGTCCGAAGGGCATTGGCCAGGAACTTGTCTTGCATACAAATGGCAAAGAATTGTCGGCCAACAAACAGGAAACTACGTGTTTTTTCAGCTCTTTGGTGCCACCCTTTGGGCAACTTCTGCTAAAGTTGTGTTATGGTGAGCATTGCTTCCGAGCATGCGCGTTTGTACTTTGGATTTTTTTCCGACGGACATTTGTACACATGATCGTAAAATCCGACAACACACAATTGTTGGCGGACAATTTTAAAGCATGCTATCGCACATTTGTCCGTGGAAAATCTGACAACAATTGTCCGATGGAGCAGACAAACGGTCGGATTTTCCGCCAACAGCCTGTAATCAGACAATTCCCGTTGGATAATCCGATCGTGTGTACAAGGCTTAAGGTGGGGTGAGGACGGAATAACGAATGCAAGCAAAACTTGCCACTCTGCTACACAACCAAGTTAGAATCGGCCTTAATTACCTCTAGTTTTGTTATCTACAAACTGGAGGTACTTATGTTTTAATTTAGTGGAGCCATAGCGCCACTTTGTAAAAGTGTTGCTTTTAAGAACTACCTGGATCTGCTGCATGTGTAAAGCTACCGTAACTGGCAGCAGGATTTTTAAATGGCCATATAGCCAGAAAAAAAAGTGTTTTACTGAACTCCCTTGCTTTAACGGTTTAACGGATCAAAAAGGAGCAAAAATAAGAGATAATTTTTAGGATTTACATACACTATAAATCTATAATAATACAGGCGACACAAACTTGTCTTTTGGGAACAAACTGCTTTAATGAAGGTGAGGTCAGTTACAGCAGCAGAGGTAAGTCCCATCCTCCATTCAGCTCATACACAGTACATCTGATAGGCGGTAACCCTGCAGTGGTGACATTTTGTGTGTTTAAATATATACATTTACAGGAGTGTGCAGAGAACACGGGTTATACTCAGGAAGTCATAAACCACACAAGGAAGAAGACAGAGCTAGCTTTGTGCATGAATGATGCTCAGCTAGTCTGTATACATCTTGGACCAGCAACGCTCTCTGCATGTTTGAAAAGTGATCCCTACTATCCATGGACTATTTAGTTTGGTCCAGCTATGTATCACCACCCAGTGGATCCTTACCAACCTCCTGCATGTCTTTTTTGTTAGTGTATCTAAAGCTAATTTTTTTCTTTTTTTTCTTTTAATTTAACCTGGTAATCCAGGAAATAACACACTTCATGTCCCACCGTGTCTGCACTTAGGCCTCTTTCATATCAGCTTAGCTATTTACTCGCAATCCGCAGCGAACTGCATTGTCAGCATCAGCCGACCCACAGTTAGCAGGCTATCGGGAGGGAATGTGTCACCTCCTGTTAGGATTTCACTCTGAAATCCTTCTTCACTTTGCTACATCCATTGGGCCCAGTTGATGCCTTGCCCCACTCACCTTTTGGAGTAGTGGCAGGCAGCTGCGAAAATGTGTACAGTAATACCTCGGATTGCGAGTAACGCGGTTAACGAGCGTTTTGCAATACAAGCTATTATTTAAAAAAAATCCTGACTCGGTTTGCGAGCGTCGTCTCGCAAAACTAGCAGGATTCAAGCCTCTGAGGTGTGCAGTAGCACGTTTGGCCAGAGGTGTGGGGGGGGGGGGGCGCCGGTGACACTCGGAGCCGCTCGGATGCACTCGGAAACACTGTGTTTCCGAGCCTCTCCGAATGCATCCGAGCGGTTTCCGAGTGTCTCCGGCTCCCCCCACCCACCTCTGGCCACATGCGGTACTGCATACAATAGAAGTCACTGTGGAACGAATTATCTGAGTTTCCATTGACTTCTAAGGGGAACCTCACTTTGATATACCAGTGCTTTGGATTACAAGCATTCTTCTGGAACGAGCCCTCATCTCAACAGCTTGACAGTTCGTATGTGAAAGGGGCTTTACTCCTCCACTGTATCTATGAACACGGTTGTCATAACAAACTGGACTATGTCTGCCTTTGTTCATCTTTATTAAATTGTAGTTGATAGGCTTAGGGATCATGCAAACTGGCATAATTAAAATATGCCCATCAATCCTACATCCTGCTTTCTGGGCTTAGTAATAGGATCCTGCGTGAAAATTTTGTCAATATGCTGTATGCAGTAAATGTTTCTGCAATGTTTACATGCATACAACAGTACAGTGCAAATGGGCACTACTGGTTGCTGGTACGTTAGACCTGCATCCTAGCAACAAAGATGCATGTTGGCCCTGAATCAGTCATCCATTGGCCGACGCGCATGTGCAGAATGATCAGTCTTCAGTTGTCCATTGCTCAATTATTCAGGCCATCATTTAAGCATCAACTAGTGGCGGTGCTGCCCTCTATTTACACATTATTATTTACATGTCAGCCCTGAGCAGCGGCTGCAGCCAATAGTACTGCTTGCCTCTCAGCTCTTGCTACCTATCACCCTTCATTGCGAGGAGGCAGGTGGCTCAAATAGAGTGCATTTTTTCTGTACGTGTGTAAATTTTAGTACAAGGGTTTCCATGCTTACAGTGGAACGGTTTAAAATAAACAATGGTTTTGGAGAATGTGGGATTTGGCCATTTTTTACTGCTCTAGAATACAGATCTAAAAGCTGCCTTGTGCATGGAATCATCTGCTATAACACAGCCACGTTTAGGTCCATTAAAAAAAGAAATACTGTATGAATCTAAAAGCTCAATTTTTGCATCTATTTTTAGTTCACAGGAAGTGACAAGGACATACATTCTGTACTTCCTGACAATTTTATAAGACTGAAAAAATGAAAATAATGCACTCACATATCTAAGGACTGGTCCTCTGTTCATCTTTTTTAGCACAGTGATCCCCAATGCTGACTAGAAATGCGGTTGCGCTGTACCATGCAAGTGCTCCGATCCATGCAGTATTTCACTCTGGCTCTGTGATTACACACCCTCAGATGGAATGCCACTGACAGCATGGGCTCACAGGAAGTGGTTGAATGATGCTGAGCGGCGTTCAACCTGGAAGAGGAGAGGAGAGGGGATCTGGTGGCACCTTCAACATGGAAAGGAACAGTAGTGCTTTACAAAAAGTTTCTTATTTTCACAGGAGGAAAAGTTTTTGGAAAATAAAAGTTGAAATTTGAATTTAGGACCTGAAATATACTTTGTTAGTATACCCGTATTGCACCGAAATGTCTATTAGGTATGCTGCCCTTCTGGCTTCCATACTCTGAGTCTCTGAACCAAAACAAGTCTGCAGATTTGAAATGTCAGACAAGAGGGTGACATCGCTTTCTCCATAGTGTCCAACAGTCTTGCCTTGGAAAGACAGTGGGATTGATGTATTAATTGAGTAGAGTACATTCACTTAGTAAAGGGAATGTTCATTTAACTTAATGAAAAGGTAAATCTCTGCTGACGTCAATCATCCAATCATGTGCAAGCAACAGCTGTTTCACCAATGAAATAACAGAACCTGATTGGCTGACCCTGTTCATTCCCCCCTCATTCTGATCTAAATCTAAGCTCCCCTTCTTCTAAGTTTTTGGTCAATGGCTTACTTGGTAGCAAAGCCAAGCTCAGCATGACAACACCGAAGACAGTCAGCTTCTATATTTCTGTCTAGATAGGTAAAATCGATTTTTTTCTCTTGTTAAAAAAAAAAGATAGGTAAAATCAAATTCAAATTTCTGAGTGTAAACAAATGCTCCCCGGGCGTCGTTAAACACTCACCCTGTTTATAGTGATGTGCCCCTGCAGAATCACTGCTCCGAGGTTCAGCACCAGCCTCTCTTCTGGTTTGAATAGCCCCATGTCATTTAACCCTCATCCTGTGAGCCCAATGTGTGAATGACCCTGGGGCTATTTCTTCAAGCTTCACTAGGTTCACAGGAGAGTGCTGCCGGGGCACGTTTTTCTGCAGCATTCAGGACCCAACCACCACAGAGGACAGAAGAGGACCTACACATCAAGTGATAAGATGGAAGACTCATGGGGAAAAAAAGTATTCAGAGAAGTGCAATTATAGGCTTCAATTGTGCTCCACAAAATGCTCTGCAGATGCTTGCTGAAGCTAATGCTCTTTCCAAGCTAACAATGTACACATTCCATAATAAAAATGTGGGGACACTCATTGCTGGAATTCATATTTACTTTTAATGATAACTTTTTAATGTTATCAAATATATATAGGTTTCAGGAACTTAACAGAATAGGAGATAATTGAGATAAAGATATTTTTTAAAAAAATGAGACATTTTCCTACTCAAAGCTGACTTCCTGTCCTGTAATACCAATTATAATGTAGGAGAATGTCATCATAGGTGTCAAAGAAAACCACACATTATTTGATGAGACATTTAAACTTAGTCCAATTTATACAAAAATGTTTGACAGGAAGCTAAATCTGAACTAAAAAAAATGGGCATTTTTTTAATCATTCTAATAAGAAAAACACAGAAAGGAAATAAGAATTTCAAGGAAAATGCTGCTGTATCATGTACAGTACATCATTTATTATGAGCAAGGGACCAGAATGGTTATGGCTTATGCATCCAAGGGCAGTCATACCCTCTGTATCCCCCGATAATCCTCCGCTAAGGCTTAAAGTAAATATCTGGGTAAAATAAAAATGTATTGAGTACATCACTGCAATACATGCACATATCCCCATGTGTTATGGCTTAAATGCTACAACTACATTTAAATACCTGGATCTGCCAGAAATCTAGTGTGTTCCTAGCTTTTTGTAGTAGGCTGACAACTTTCCTTCTGCTGCACTAAAATCCCAAGCAGTGTTGTCAGCCCTGCCGCCCTACATAACACTTTCTCCTTATGTTATGGAGATTAGGAGATAAGGAGGACGATCTGTCGTCTAACAGGAGAGACCTGGGCAAGGGGGGTGGCAACACTGGACTTTCAGAGGCAGCATTTCAGTTCACATAGGTTAGGAACTGTATTTTTACAGATTAATAGGTATTTTTCTGTAGGAGTTTTAGAGACAAAACATGGGGAAATATTGCAAGTATTGCAGAGGCGTACTTAATGTGTTCTTTTAACATTGATAAAGCATATTTGTGCTCTGCTTAAAGCGGAGGTTCACCCAAAATATAGACATTAGCTTATTCTGATCTTTGGACCATATTCTTATACATATGGATAATAATTTTTTTGGTGCGGGTGTAATTACCGTGAATCAGCCGTATTAAATTGCACTTCCGGGTATTCCTCCCGTGGGAGTGGGCGTATCTGTTCCTTTCCCCGACGCCCCAGTGTTTGCTGGGAGGTGTCCGCACTGTCTCCTGGGAGCACAATGTCATGCTTCCCAGGAGACAATACTGAACGCTGACCATCGTAATCTCGCGCGATTTCACTCGTTGCGTGACTCATCAAGCCGGTCACGTGACAAGGGCATTCACCGCTTCCCGGAAGTCTGTGCTAGTGGGCTTCACATTGCCCACAAGCAAAATGGAAAATACCAGGATCGTTTTTTATAAGTTTATATATGCAACGAAAACAGACGGGGGATGGATCGAATCGCCTAACAAGTGAGTACTAAGTAGGTATCTGTAACCCCATTAAATGGACATAAAAAAAAAAAAAAAAACACGAGGGACCGCGGAACCTCCACTTTAAGTGCAACCAGTCATTATAACATTCATATTTATTACATATTAAATCCAAAACAAAACAGCCATCACGTTAATTTTTTTTCTTTAAAATTCATATACATAATTTGATACACAATTACATTAAATATTTACATTGAAGGAATAACCCCTCTGTCTTAAAATGTCAGTCCACCTAAAACTGTAATTCCTGGTTAGATGATGAACTGTATTAATTCAACTGGTTTCTTATATCTCTCTGGAACTCTGCAGCAAAATCTCAGCCCTTGAGTTCCCAGCTTCTCCCACCTTCTACAGCAGTGTTTCTCAACTGCAGTCCTCAAGGCGACCCAACAGGTCATGTTTTCAGACTTTCCATTATTTTGCACAGGTGATTTGATCAGTTTCACGGCCTTCATAATTACCACAGCTGTTTGATCTGAGGGAAATCCTGAAAACATGACCTGTTGGGGCGCCTTGAGAACTGGAGTTGAGAAACAGTGTTCTACAGACATAATGAGTTTCCCTGTTGGATTTTTCATTCATTTCACATTATGGAGAATACAACAGGCACATATAAACGACCACAGCAGCAGTAAGTCTCTATGTTAAATGTAGGGAAAGTTGAGACTTTGGTCAGGGATCTTGCTGCTGGAACCCCTTAAGAGATATATATATATATGAAATAAAATAGTGATCAGGTACACCAGTGTCCATCCATAGGTAACCTATCAGTTTTTGGAGGGCTGACCCTTTAAAACAATTCAGTAACGCTTTCCTGCTTTCCTTTTTCCGCGGCTCTTCTTCTCCTTCCGTGCGGTGGCAGTTGTGAAAGTCACACAGTGCGCATCCAGAAAGTCCAATAGCTTCACAGCAGCTATCTTAATCCCATTCTGCTTAAGCTCGGCATGAAGGGCTGCCAGGTCCAGAGGCTGGTAGAGCAAGATACGCTTATGTAAATCAGGACGATCTTCTATAAACTTTCTCACTGCTTCGACTGTCAGTGCCTCTTTGTTGGCTGCTTGAGAAGCCGGCACCAACTCCTCATCGTCTTCATCTGCAAACGCAGTTTCAAACTCATTGGTGTTGGAACTGTAGAGAGAGGTGGTACATTTTACAAACCAACAATGGCCTATGTATTAACATAATGGAGGGGAAAAAAACTTTAGGAAAAGCAACTTCTGGCCCTCTGGCAGCCTTAAAGATTTTTTTTTTTTTTTTTTAAACTCTCAAAAAAAATATTGGTTAGTGTTCTGGGCGCAGAGATCTCTTTGGGTCTACATAAACTCATGAGTCTAATGGGCTGCTGCCCCTTGTAGAAAGTGGAAAATACCATTACGGGCAGAGTGACAGTGTACCTGCGTGTGACCTGCTTCCCATCCCCTTAAAGCAGTATTAAACCCAAAAACAAACATTTATTATATTGCAGCTTAAAAAGTCTTAGATGTGATGGCTGCATTAGTTTTCTTTTTTAAGATGTCTCTCCTTTATTTTCAACTGGCGACCCTTGCTTCGCGGCTCCGGCAGGAACTCAACCTTGTCACTTTCAGTGTGGTTAGCACCTACCAAACGTGACCTATTCAAGTGAATGGGGTTGCTCTGCAAGCACCCTGAAGCTGCATGCAATGCATGCAGTTGTGGCATGCTAGTGTGATATTCAAGGGGTTAAAGCAGGCGTTAAGCAGATGATACAATGCCTCCTGACCGCCTGTCAAATGCTCTCTGAACAGTGTTCCAAACGCAGATCACTCTTCATAAAGCAAAGCATGTGTGAACAAGTCCTCAATGTGTCGTTACCTGTCTGGTGGTATCTACCAAAGACTCAAACACTAAAATCCTTGCGTCTATAGACACCACCGCTCTAACACTAACCTAATAGTAAGTCTATGTGTGACGTCACTTTCCATTCATTTCACAGCCGTTATCGGCCATGTTCCCTGCAGAGCTTCCGCCGCTGGAGATCGGATTGGATCAGCCTCAAAAAAGGTACGTATACTCATTTATTTTTTTACAGGGATAGATAGGTTAGTGTTAGATCAGTGGTGTCTATAGATGCAGGGATTTTAGTTTTTGCATTGATTCCACTTTAAGGGAGATGCAAAACTCTGAAAGTTTTAAGGCTCCAGCCTATACAAATCATAGACCATTTTCTCTGAAAATATACAATTATAGGCTTAAAGCTAATAAGTTCACCTGTCGACACAATGTCATTTTATTACAGTTACATTTATGCTGTTCTGTGTAATCTGTGGATGTGTCTCACCACGTGGGAGTAAAGATCTATGTAAATACTATTCTTGCAGTATACCCTGAATCATGGACAGCTGAGTAAAAATTCTGCCTAATTATGATACACAGAGAGCGTGGCACGTCACTGAGGGGGGTGAGGTCACCAAGGACACTGAAAAGATTCTTATCACTGCAGAAGTTTCAGGAAAGTGGCAATATTCTTTTATTGCCAGAGACTACTACGCTTTACTGCTCATGCTAAACCTCATTTGCTAATTTGCATACCTAAATATTTTTTATAATTTTACTGTTGACATAAAAAGATTTTATTTGGTATAAAGTTTTAATAAAAAACACTGCTGAGTTTTTACTATAGGCTGAGATAAATATGTAAACAAAAACATTGCTTTTATTGTTAAATTTACTATTTTATACTGTATATGTATCTGATAGTTACAGTATTAAACAGAGGAACATTCCTATCTTCATGCTGAAAGTCATCACGATCATCAGTAACATAGTGATCACATGATTGGGTACCACTCGGATTGTTTCCCAATCAGTAGTGGGCTGACTGGACCCAACAGTGGCAGACAGATCTGACAGGTACCTGTCAAAGGAGGACATAGATTAACATTTCCTCAGCACTGGGGAACAATCTTCTAAAGATTGTGGAAATTAAATAGGGTAAAAATGTGAAATATTTTAGTCTTTTGGTAAATTCTGGCAGGCTATACAGCTCACTAGCTTCAAATACTTTTTAGGGATTTTGACTGTGAAATCTTCCAGTGAACCTTCATTAACAGCTTAAGGTCACCATACAGGGCTGGATTTTCTCTCACAGCCCATGTGGGTGGAGCTGAGAACACCAGTGAAAGATGATGCTGTTGCAACTCTCAAGGCATGAAAAAAGTCAGTGGTTAAAGTGGAACTTTGGTCAGAAACTGCTAGATTACTTCAGGTTGGCCCCTTTTGCAGATATAGCTATGTAAAACATTAAAAGTAAGTGTCCATGCTGTTTAAAGAGGAAGTAAACCTATTTTTATTTTTTATTTTTAAAACCCTGCAAAAGAAAGGCATAATGAGCTAGTATGCATAGCATACTAGCTCATTATGAATGACTTACCTGAGATAGAAGCCCCCGAACTGCTCCTCGTTCCCCTCCGCCGCCATCTTGCCTCGATGTCCCGTCACTGCCGTCAGTGTATCGCCGCTCCAGCGCTGTGATTGGCCGGAGCGGCGATGACGTCACACGCATGCGCGCTCAGGCCGACAAGATCCCATTCAGAAAACCGGCAATGATGCCGGCCCGCTAGTGCGCATGCGTGTGACGTCATCGGCGCTGTGTTTACAGCAAATATATCCTTAACCGTGTAGGTTAAGGAGGTATTTCTTGCACCTACAGGTAAGCCTTAATCTAGGCTTACCTGTAGGTGCAAGTTGTCTAAGTGGGTTTACAACCACTCTAAAATCCAGTAATACACCTGTCTCACCTTGCTCTGTACATTCTCACTTACGCTCTATTTTTTGACACTATGCCAAAAATGTAGAGGCCAATCTGCTGACAGCCTCAGGATTTACTACTGCTCAGGGGATCTGGGCTTCAGCAAAATGGCAAGAAAAAACAGGAACAATGCTGGAGACGATTTACATCGCAAACAAATTTTGGTAGCATAATTATCAATGTGTAAGGTATGTTCCTTGCTAAAGCAACATTATTTTTTATCAAGTTGCTATGGGTAAAGTTGCGCTTTAATGTAACAAAAGCAAAAATTTCACTTTGGGGTTCACTGGAATGTTTAGAAGTTTACATTTTATTTATTTACTATCATCAGGTCTAAAAAAAAATTTAGGTAAACATGTAATATTACATATGAATATTTTGTGTGTTAACATCAAGCCAGCAGCTGCAGCTTGCAGACCCTTTTCAAGTTTTCTTCTCCTGTGCTGAAGAAAAAGCCTACGGGTTACAGAGCTCAATAGCTGCTTAATTTACACAGAAGTCAGTCAGTCAGAACTGTGAACTACTGATTTGCTCTGTGTCATGGATGTACCTAGTAGTAAGAGTAACACATGATGGTTTCTATTAATTTATCTCAGATAAATAAGCAAATGATAACACACAAAAATACAAACAAGTAATGGCGCACAATATCCACACAAACATGTATTTCCCCAATTGATCAATAGAATTAAGAAATGAATTAAAATGGAAAAAAATGACAAAGAAATGCAAAAGACCATATGGTATATGTAAATGATCAAGAAGGAAGTCCTTAATGTCTGTCTACATATTATGATATGTGCGAGTGAAGCAGGGATGGAGAGGATCCACTTTGCACAGGGCAGCCGTCATAGAGGAACAGAAACCATGTTCTGGGAGAAACTGAAAAGCAAGGAGAGAGGCGCCTCTAAGTGCAGTAGTGTGAAACAACTTTTTAATGGTAAATACAAAATACACCCACATTTTGGTGAATGAATACAGGCGTATAAAAAATGTCAGGATGACGACCAGCTGCTGCAAGTCACAGGTCACAGGTTTCCAGCTCAGCAGTAGAAGGCAGGAGTGTCTCTATAGGTGGACAGGCCGGCTTCCGGGGACAGCAATCCTGTGGAGTGTTGAAGAGCGAGGCTTGGAACGCACATGTGGCTGGATAGCAGGGAGTGACGTCATCAAAGATGGACGCGTTTCGTGAGCGTGCGGGCTTGCGGTGTCCTGGCAAGTCGCGCTCCTTTTACAGCATGACATAAGGGCGAAAGTGTGTAGACCCATTTATGAAGTAAATATCAAGCAGATAAAAAAATGTAAGAAAGCAAATAAAAGAGATACCCGTGATACCCGTGATCTAATGCAAACACGCCCCTAAAGACGTTACTGATGATCAAACTAGTAGGGAGGAGCCTGTAACGTGTGACGCAACGCTTGTACTGGGACACGGTGGCCATCTTTATGGTTGGAAGCGCTGGACGTTTCTTCCGTTTTTTTTATCTGCTTGATATTTACTTCATAAATGCGTCTACACACTTCCGCCCTTATGTCATGCTGAAAAAGGAGCGCGACTTGCCAGGACACCGCAAGCCCGCACGCTCACGAAACGCGTCCATCTTTGATGACGTCACTCCCTGCTATCCAGCCACATGTGCGTTCCAAGCCTCGCTTTTCAACACTCCACAGGATTGCTGTCCCCGGAAGCCGGCCTGTCCACCTATAGAGACACTCCTGCCTTCTACTGCTGAGCTGGAAACCTGTGACCTGTGACTTGCAGCAGCTGTTCGTCATCCTGACATTTTTTATATGCCTGTATTCATTCACCAAAATGTGGGTGTATTTTGTATTTACCATTAAAAAGTTGTTTCACACTACTGCACTTAGAGGCGCCTCTCTCCTTGCTTAACACACAAAAATATTGAAGGTGCAGAAGCAAAAATAATTTGCAATACAGTGCATCCGGAAAGTACTCACAGCGCTTCACTTTTTCCACATTTTGTTATGTTACAGCCTTATTCCAAAATCTATTAAATTCATTATTTTCCACAAAATTCTACAAACAATACGCCACAATGTCAATGTGAAAGAAGTTTGTTTGAAATCTTTGCAAATTTATTAAAAAAAAAAAAAAAATCACATGTACATAAGTATTCACAGCCTCTGCCATGACACTCAAAATTGAGCTTAGGTGCTTCCTGTTTCCACTGATCATACTTAAGATGTTTCTACCTGTGGTAAATTCAGTTGATTGGACATGATTTGGAAAAGCACACATCTGTCTATATAAGGTCCCACAGTTAACAGTGCATGTCAGAGCACAAACCAAGCCACGAAGACCAAGGAATTGTCTGTAGACCCCCGAGACAGGATTGTATGGAGGCACAGATCTGGGGAAGGGTACAGAAAAATTTCTGCAGCATTGAAGGTCCCAATGAGCACAGTGGCCTCCATCATCCTTGAATGGAAGAAGTTTGGAACTATCACGACTCCTCCAAGAGCGGGCCGCCTGGCCAAACTGAGTGATTGGGGGAGAAGGGTCTTAGTCAGGGGGGGGGGTGCCCAAGAACCCGATGGTCACTCTGACAGAGCTCCAGCATTTCTCTGTGGAGAGGGGAGAACCTTCCAGAAGAAAAACCATCTCTGCAGCACCTCACCAATCAGGCTTGTATGGTAGAGTGGCCAGACAGAAGCCACTCCTCAGTAAAAGGCACATGACAGCCCACCTGGAGTTTGCCAAAAGGCACCTGAAGGACTCTCAGACCATGGGAAACAAAGTTCTCTGGTCTGATGAAACAAAGATTGAACTCTTTGGCCTGAATGGCAAGCGTCATGTCCGGAGGAAACCAGGCACCGCTCATCACCTGGCCAATACCATCCCTACAGTGAAGCATGGTGGTGTGGCAGCATCATGCTGTGGGGAGGTTTTTCAGCAGCAGAAACTGAAAGACTAGTCAGGATCAAGGGAAAGATGAATGCAACAATGTACAAAGACATCCTTGATGAAAACCTGCTTCAGAGTGCTCTGGACCCCAGACTGGGGCAAACATTCATCTTCCAATAGGACAATGACCCTAAGCACACAGCAAAGATAACAAAGGAGTGGCTACTGGGACATATTTGTGAATGTCCTTGAGTGGCCCAGCCAGAGCCCAGATTTGAACCCGATTGAACATCTCTGGAGACATCTGAAAATGGCTGTGCACCGATGCTCCTCATCCAACCTGATGGAGCTTGAGAGGTCCTGCAAAGAAGAATGAGATAAACTGCCCAAAATAGGTGTACCAAGCTTGTAACATCATACTCAAAAAGACTTGAGGCTGTAATTGGTGCCAAAGGAGCTTCAACAAAGTATTGAGCAAAAGCTGTGAATTTTTCTGTACATTGGATTTTTTTTTCCCGTTTTTTATTTTAAATAAATTTGCAAAGATTTCAAACAAACTTCTTTTACGTTGTCATTATGGGGTTGTTTGAAGAATTTTGAGGAAAATAATGAATTTAATCAATTTTGCAATAAGGCTGTAACATAACAAAATGTGGAAAAAGGCACTGTGAATACTTGCTGTATGCACTGCATAGACCCTGAGATGGCAGATCTATAAGACGCATACAGGAAAATCTACGCATCTGAACCCGCCTGAAAAGGCTGTCCACAATTAAAACCTTGACGAGAAAACAGTGGCCAGCGATAGCCAAATATGTCATGGCACTGGTGAAAAAAAGGATGTGTCTGGTCGTCTGGTCATGCATGGAAAATCTCTTCCAGAGATAGGTTAATGGTGAGAGACCTGAGCAACCTTGCTCACACTGCATCCACTGTGATGTTTCTCCCTGGCTCTAACTTACGAATGAAAGAGCGGTTCCCGTTTCCATGGGGAAGAGACAATATTAGCTTATCAATAGGCTCCATTCACATGTTGCTGTTTTTCTATTGTTCAAACTTTATTTTCTTGATGCTGCACATCACACAAGCAATTCCCTCACGAAAAGACGTAGGGCGGAGTCTGCAACGTGACGCTACTGCATGCTGGGACACGGCGGCCAGCTTTCTGGTGGGGAGAGGCAGTATACATACAAACAGAGCTTGCTTTTGTTTGTCAGCAATGTGAGTGCAATTTTAATAGTTTTTATCTTAATAAATACTGTTATGATGTAATGCGCAATTTTGTCTGCATGGGATGACATATATTTGATGATTACCGCTGGAGGGTAATTTTTGAACAAGGAGCGTCACATCCAGGTTTGCTGCATCCACTATCCCCTCTGCTGCCACCAAGTGTATGAAGATTGATGGGCTTCCTTCTTACCGGAGTTTACTTTACATAAGCTGATGTGACCTTTGTGATGAGGGTCCACCACATGGGGTAAGCGGCTGTATTGTCGGGTGCTGGTGACGGGTCTCCCTATTCCCTGTTTATCGCAGATTGACCTTCTATTGAACTTTTGTTCCTGGATTGTTCTTTTGGGATTTAAAGTGCTGGGCACTTACCATATATATGGGTTGTAGGAGGCCCACTGGAAGGTGTGGTGGTGTCTTACACTGAGCACACATGGAACAAGCGGCTACAAAGGCGGTCACATCAGTATGGAGACTAGGCCACCAGAATTGTTGAGAAATAGCCCAAATGAGTTGATTCTTCCCTGGGTGGCCAGCTGCCTTGGGAGAATGGCAAGTCTGAAGAAAAGCAGTGCGGAGATTCTCAGGGACAAAGCAGCAGTCTCCAGGTTTTCTCGGGAGGAGAATGGATCTGAGCAGCAAGAATACTGTCAACCAAAGGTGAAGTGAGACTAGTACGAACAGTGGCCAGAATACGATCGTGAGGTATCACAGGAACAGGAACCGACTCCATCTTGGAAGCGGAGGAAAACTGTTGCAACAATGCGTCAGCCCTTACATTCTTAGTACCGGGTAAGACTATGTACTTGAAGCTTGACAGAAAAAGAGCCCATCTCGCCCTTCTGGGAGAGAAGCATTTTGCCTCAGACAACAATGTGAGATTTTTATGGTCAGTCAAAATGAGGACTGGCACAGTGGTACCTTTGAGGAGATGCCTCCATTCTGTCACAGCTAAAATGATAGCGAACAATTCTCTGTCCCCACTCTCGTAATTGCACTCTGCAGGAGACAATTTCTTAGAAAAGTAGCCACAAGGATGCATAGCACTCTCAGAGGTAGGACGTTGAGACAGAAGGGCGCCTACTCCAGTCTCAGATGCATAAACCTCAAGGATAAAAGGCAACGTAGGATCAAGATGTGCCAGCACAGGGGCTGAAACAAAGGCAGCCTTGAGAGACTCAAAATTTTAATGGAACCCAGAGACCAATTCTGTGGGTTACCATCCTTTATAGTCATATCAGCCAGGGGTTTGAACAGAGAAGAGAAGTTCTGAATACATTTCCGAAGTAGTAGTAATAGTTTTTATGACGGCAATTTGCATATACTGTACTCCAGAATGTTATGAAGAGTGATCAGATGAATTGCAATTTATTGCAAAGTCCCTTTTTGCAATGAAAATAAACTTAATCCCATAAAAAAACATTTCTACTGCAATTCTGAAGAGCTTCAGGGCGTCCAAGAAAGTCCAGCAAGCGCCAGGACCGTCTCCTACAGTTGATTCAGCTGCGGGATCGGGACACCACCAGTGCAAAGCTTGCTCAGGAATGGCAGCAGACAGGTGTAAGTGCATCGGCACGTAAAGTGAGGAGAAGACTTTTGGAGGATGGCCTGGTGTCAAGAAAGGCAGCAAAAAAGCCACTTCTCTCCAGGAAAAACATCAGGGACAGACTGATATTCTGCAAAAGGTACAAAGAATGGACTGCTGAGGACTGGAGCAAAGTAATTTTCTCTGATGAATCCCCTTTCTGATTGTTTGGGGCATCTGGAAAAAAACATTGTCTGGAGAAGAAAAGGTGAGCACTACCATCAGTCCTGTGTCATGCCAACAGTAAAGCATCCTGAGACCTAAGTGTGGGGTTTCTTCTCAGCCAAGGGAGTGGGCTCACTCACAATTTTGCCTAAGAACACGCCAAGAATAAAGAATGGTACAAAAACATTCTCCGAGAGCAGCTCCTCCTGACCATCCATGAACAGTTTGGTGATGAACAATGCCTTTTCCCGCATGATGGAGCACCTTGCCATAAGGCAAAATTGATAACCAAGTGGCTTGGAGTTACAAAACATCTACATTTTGGGTCCATGGCCAGGAAACTCCCCAGACCTTAATCCCAATGGGAACTTGTGGTCAATCTTTAAGAGGCAGGTGAACAAACCCCCCCCCCCCCACAAATTTTGACAAACTCCAAGCATCGATTATGCAAGAATGGGCTGCCATCGGGCAGGATGTGGCCCAGAAATTGATTGACAGCATGCCGGGGCCAATTGCAGAGGTTTTAAAAAAGAAGGTCAACACTGCAAGTAGTTGTCGATAAAAGCCTTTGACACTTATGAAATGCTTGTAATTATACTTCAGTATACCATAGTAACATCTGACAAAAAGATCTAAAAACACTGAAGCAGCAGACTTTGTGAAAATTAATATTTGTGTCCTTCTAGAACCTTTTGGCCACAGCTGTACAAGCTTTTCTGAAAGCAAAAACTTCATGCTTTGGAGCCACTAGAAGCTCTTGCAATACATATTTGCACATTTTAGCACACTTGACTCCCCTTCAGTGTTGTATGATGTTTGTATGTCTTTTAACATATCCAGAGTCTTCTTTTTTTTTTTTACATATCCAGAATCTTCTTAATTTTCCAGACAGGAATGAGGTCATTCCTGCACATGCACATGGAAGTTACTTTGTCCCGACACTGGCATTGTACGCACAGCACAGTGTGCAATCACGACATCTGTACATTGACCTGCATGTGTACAATAAGAAAACATTTCTATTCCTCTGATCCTCCAGAATCCCACAATTCGATTTTTGGGGAATCCGACAGTATCCTAGGTCGACTCACAAGCTAAAGGTACTAAAAGGTAGATGATAGCCCCCGTAGTCAGTATGAGCAATGATGTGTTTCACAACTTGATGTAACTGTATGATTGTATTATGAACCATACACAACTCTATACTAAGATAAATGAATACTTCTTGTATGGCAATACACACTAAGAATGTATCCATGTTTTGTATCGCCACAACATGTTCTTTTTCTCTTTGTTTGTATGTTTATATGCTTCTGTAAAAAAAAAAAAAAAAAAAAAAAAGGGAAGAAAACATTTCTATAGCAGGCAGGTTAAAGCGGAATTCCATCCAAAAGTGGAACTTCCACTTTAAGAACTCCTCGCCCCCTTACATGCCACATTTGGCATGCCATTTTTTGCGGGGGGGGGAGTGGGTACCTTGTTTTGACAGGCACCCAGCTCCCACTTTCTGCTCTTGTCGCCTCGTAGTCTAGGGGACTCCTCCTCTCCCCTTCCTTCTCTGCAATTTTCTGGGACAGGTCCCAGAAGATTGCCTGGCCACTAAGAGAGTGCAGCGCGACTCGCGAATCCGCATCCGGCTGTGAAGCCGCAAGCTGTCACAGCCGGGTGCCCATACTTGCAATGCCAGGGGAGAGGAGCGAGGCTTCGGGCGGATGCATCGCTGGACCGTGGGACAGGTGAGTGTCTGTTTATTAAAGGTCAGCAGCTAAACTTTTTGTAGCTGCTGACTTTTAATAAACTTACAAACGAGTGGAACTCAGCTTTAAGTGCTTTAATTACATTTCTTTTTTGCATTATGCTGCCACCTAGAGGCACAGTAAGGTTACCTATGATTGGCAGAAATACATTTAGTACTGGCACGGATAAAGATACACTCGGATCAAAATTTAGCGCTCAGCGCCGCCGCCTCAGTTTTTTCTAGTTATTGCTGTAGTGCACTAGTACACGCCACTTTGTTTGGTCGGTACTTTGGTGATTTAAAAGCTATACTCAACCAACCACTGAAGGTTCCTTGCTGTCTTTGGCATACCGAATGTTTTGGCTGTATGGCCGAGTTCGCATTGCACAGACATCGCATGTGATTTGCACTGCAGTGCGAATCACATTCGATGTCGGACAGCACAGCAGCGTGAACCGGCCCTAAAACCTGCCTTGGCAGTGTGAAACCAACTAGAACTGCGGGAAGCAGAGAGGATGGAACACCACTAGCAAACCCTATGAGGCATTTTCATTAAACATATCTAAGGCCAACAAAATGTAATATATTGCAGCTCATCAGTCCTTAGATTGAGTGGCTGTGTTTGATTTCTTTTTTAAACTAAGAATATTTTTAGAAAGTACAGAAAATACCTGTTGACCTTGCCGGAAATGTGATGTACTTGTCATTTCCTGTGAGCTTAAAGGAAAGCACAAACATCCTTATCTTTTTTATAGTAGAGTCGATTAAAAGAGACGTATGGGTTTAAAAAACTAACACAAAACACACATACCTACCTAGGTGGATGCAGCATCGATCCCCCACCACCTTTAAGACTGAGAACTGAGCGATCTAACACTGTTGATCGCTCAGTTCTTGGTCTTCAGTGAGCAGGGAGTCGGTGACTGTCAGTGACAGGCTCTCTCCCCCGTCCCCCCCCCCTCCAGCACTTACTGGAATGCCGGACTGTGGAGGGGGCGGGAGCGGCTGGCTCAGGCTCTAAACGGCTCGCTGAGAAGCTGAGCCAGCTGCCAGTCCAGGCAGGTGGGTGGATCCCAACTTTAAAGTCGGGATCTCTTCAGTGCCTGGACTGGCTCAGTGACTTCAACCGACAGGGGGCTTTAACCTGCTCTCAGCTAAATATGAGTCACAGGAATGCAGAATAAATTGCACTCCTGTGACCACAGGAGCAGTAGGGCCAAAAGAGCTTTGGCCCTACTTCTCCTTTAAAAGGTAAATTTTGCATATCTGCAGTGTTTGTTGGATTGTATTAGTAGCCCACTGTTGGCTTTTACTTGTTTTCTGGAAGTGCTCTTTTAACTAGATTAAGCCCCGGTTCACACCGAATGCGGCTTTGAAATCCTGCTACCAGCAGGATTTCAAAGCCGTCGGTCACCCTGATTTCATGTGCAGCTTGTCGACATCTGTGCAATTTCATGCACAGATGTCAATGCAAGTCGCACATGAACTCGCAAAAAATAGTACAGGAACCTTTTTCAAATCACAGTTTGAATAAAATAATAAATTACGTGAATAGTTATAGCCAGACAAATTTATCTTGAGACAAATGGACATTGAAATCACCCTACCCTTGTACAACTGTATGAAAGGGTAGTTATATTCAATATCTGCTCTGACATGTTTCATGTGACTAGTGTAAGTGGCATGAAATGAATCTGGGAACAAAGTGGTCGCAGAGAGTTTGCATGAATGTAAAGAACCCTCACCGCTGTTATAGTTTAACCGCTTAAGGTTCACCCTATAGCAGTTTTGCCTCTGCGCTCAACGGCGGGTACCACAAACGAAATGTCTACCGGCACCCGCTGAGCCTTCATTACACAGGCAGAATGGCAATCTAGGTAAACAAGGCAGATCACAGTTCTGTCAGTAGGGAAGGCATAGATCCTGTGTTCCTGCAAAGCATAATAAAAGGATGTATTTGGACAGCCGCACTCATAAAAAATATTGCCTTTATTGGTAAAAAAGGATCAAAAACAGCAAGACACAGCTGACGCATTTCACACTAATACTTAGTGCTTAATCATGATTAATCACATGCTTTTATTTTTCTACACGCATTGCCAGCACCCGTGGCTTCTGAGAGGAGGATAATTACAAACTAGACCAACCTGGAGCGGTAACTCCCCTTCCCTTCCTGCAAAGCATGTCTTCCCCTAGTGAAAGCACCTCCCATAGTACACAGAAACACTAGCTAGGGACACAGTTAACCCTTTGATAGCCCATGATGTTAACCCCTTCCCAGCATCTCATTAGTGACAGTGTATATTTTTTAGAACTATATTTTTATCACTATATACGTAAATAGAACCATTTTTATCACTACATTAGTGACACTGATCCCCAAAAAGTGTCAAAAGTGTCAGCTAGTGTCAGTGTCCGACTATGAGTCGCCGATCGCTGCCATTACTAGTAAAAAAATAAATAAAATTAAAATAAACAAAAATATCCCATAGTTTGTAGATGCTATAACTTTTGCGCAATACAATAATCAACATACGCTTAATGGTGTTTTCTTTTCCTAAAAATATGTAGCAGAATACATATTGGCCTAAATTGATGAAGAACTTTTTTTCAAAATTGTCTGTTTATAGCGCAGAACACAAAAAGACGCAGAAGTAATCAAATATCACCAAAAGAAAGCTCTATTTGTGGGAAAAAAGGACATAAATTTTATTTGGGTGCAGTGTCGCATGACCGCACAATTGTCACTTAAAGTGACGCAGTGCCGTATCGCAAAAAATGGCCTGGTCATGAAGAGGGCTAAATCTTCCGGAGGTGAAGTGGTTAATAAATAGCAGCTAGACCCTGCAAATACTTACCGTATATACTCAAGTATAAGTCGAGTTTTGCAGCACATTTTTTTGTGCTGAAAATGCCCCCCTCGGCTTATACTCGAGTCACCTTTTTGTGCCTGATCTCCCAGACTTTGGGGACCCGTTACCGGCTAGCCATAGGTCCCCTGGACCCCAAACTTGTCACACATTTAGCCCCACTCTTACTCTACAAGTGTGCAAAGTTTGTTGTCCGGGGGACCTACGGCCGGGGAGTACCGATTTTTCAAAGCCGGGCACCCCTTCCATAGACTCCCATGTTAAATGGTCATTTCTCCAGTGACTTTGGGACCCAAGGCTGGCCGGTCTTAGGTCCTCTGGACCCAAAACTTTGCACACAGGTAGCCCCATTTCTCCTCTACAATTGTGCAAAGTTTCTTGTCTGGGGGACCTACAGCCGGGCACCCCTTCCTTAGACTCCAATGTTAAACGTCAGTCTAGTCATGGACACAGTGAGGCATGGGCACAGTGAGGCATGCAGATGGACACCCTAGGCTTATACTCGAGTCCATAAGCTTTCCCATTTTTTTGTGGTAAAGTTAGGTGCCTCAGCTTATATTCGGGTCGGCTTATACTCGAGTATATACGGTACCTAACTCCTGGAGTGTGGTCCCCTGAGACCTGAACAAGTGCTGTCTTTACTTATGGCTCATTCACACCTATGCAGGGAATGCACCTGCACTGCAGCACACAGTTAAGCACTATTGTGTGCTGTGGTGCACTGTATTACAAAAAATGATGTAGGTCTGATTTTTGGGCCATTGTGAGTCATTGGTTGCCTATTCAATTGCAAGGCACTCAGACAAAGACAGGCAATCAGCCTTAGCCACGCACAGAATTGCAGAGGAGATTGAGAAGTGGAATTGAGGAACAGTGACTGGCTGGTCTCAGGCTGACCTCGCTCCAGGGTATAGATAAGTATTTGGAGTGTTTAGCTGCTAATTTTAAAATGGCAGCAGCATGAGGAAGGTGTGATTTTTTTTTCACTTCAGTTCTGCTCTAAATCTAAATTAATAAATAAATGATGTACAGAAATCTATAAACAGGAGAAATTTGTATTGTAAAATGAAGCTATAAATACATCTCTGCCCTGTACCTACTCATAAATGTGTGAACTCAGTGGGTGGTTACAATAATAGTGATGTTTCTTATTACCTGTGGGATATAGAAGAGGTGTCACTTGCAGCCACAGAAGATGTTGTAGATTCCTGTGATGCTGTTGGTGGCTGATCATCTCCACTGTCTGCTTCCTGTGCTGCACATACAGTTGTTGTCCTCTTCCCCATCTGTGTCTGTGTCAGGGAAATGCTGGTGGTTGTAGCGGTGGATGGAGCGCTTTGTTTGCTGGATGCAGGCAGACGCTGACTCTGGACTGCACTGATTATGTTCCTGCCAGGCTGTGATGAGGAAATGTCATCTTCATCAGAATCAGAGCTCATGACCTGATGTGTGTAACGGAATATTTCTTTCATTTTCAGCACCATCTGCTTCTTGGGAAGGGCTCTCACTCCGTACCTGAGTAACAGGAAAAACGTTATATGGCAAAACACAAAACAAAACCTTTTTCTAGGCTGTCAAATTGGTTGCAGGCTACTGATAAAATCTGCACCTTTTCTGTGCAACTGGTATTGAGCTCTTTACGCTGCAGTCTGACTCCATTCTCTGAGTCTGCAATCATTTCTGTCACCGCCCCTTCATAAAAGAAGTGGTATGAACACCTCTATCCTTTTACGCTTGGGTGCTCCTACAGCCTCATAGCTGTATATCAGTCGTGTGATATCTAAGGCACTGCTGCACCTCTGACTGCTAACTCTGGAGACTTGGAGTGAGATTTGGTGATGTCACCACTGTGCTGTTCATCTGAAAGTTCTGACATAAGGAGAATAAACCCTGCCTCCACCAAGATGGCTGCCCCCACACAGAGAAACTATACATAGAAAAGTATTGGTAAGTATGTAATGAGGGGAGGGGGGGGGGGGTCAGCTGCAAGTAGATCACAAGCAGTAGTAATGACTAGTTCTTTGCCCTCTGGCTACTCTTTTTTGGCACAGCTTCCAGAGATTATTTTCTCTTTAGGTTTCCCTTATTGGAATGATGTGTTCTTCTAATACAGTATTTAACAGTATCTTACAGTATTTACATTACAGTGATAACAAACACACACTGTTTAATATACATTGTCCCTTCTTTTCTATATATGGATGATGGAACTGTTATTATTTTAATTAAACAAAAACCATCTAAGTACCTTTTTCCTAATCGTTATACAGCTGTCACATAAACCAGCCTGTCTGCAGGGAAACATAAGCAGGAGGAGCATCTAGTCCTCTGCTACTGGTCAGATTTTCAATCAAAAAAATAAAAACTGCCTTTGGAATAGAGTAAAAATAATTAAATAAAATCAATAAACTGTTTTAAATTGGCATACAAATATACTGTATATTTGAAATTAAATCTTTATTATTTTGTGGAGATAACATGGTGTGGGCGGATTTCTGCCAGTCACAGGCTGTGTCACGCCCCTCCAGCCTGTGTCTTAGAATAAGAGGGAGGTGAAGCCTTCATTAATCTACATGTAAATTTCCCTCCCACATTGTGTTTAGCTGGTTAGTGGGCATAGAGGAGGAGGAGGGAGTGGGCTTACATTTACCACTGTGTATACGCTCACATGTGTGACTCTATAGTGAGATGGGCTGCTCAGATAGGGAAGAAATGCTCAGCATAGAAACTGAAAACTGAGAATGTGCAGTGTTGCCACCACAGCTGCAAAATCCCTAGCTAAATTGGGGACATGAACAGAGAGTGGAGATAGAGAACAGCAGGATCAACTAGTTTTTTTGCAGAATACAGAAAAGTGAGTATGAATGAACAAGCATGTAATACACAATTTATTGAAAGTTTTTATGATATGGGTTTAGTGACACTTTAAGGGAAGAGAAGCATAAAACAATACAATCAACAGTAAAACAGACACTGCATAAAAGTTGATCAGCCAGCTACTGTACAGGCCAAAGATGAAGATGATGAGGAGTCACCCATCTCACGGATTGCTCCAGAAGAAAGGACATACACACTATTGTGTTCTCATTAAATTATAAAATTAATACAGAAATTTAGCCATTTTGGTGCAAGCTCCTGGACTAGCTAAACATTAATTTTATCCTACGCATTCCTTAAATAAACCAGTAAGATATCAGAAAAAAGGTGGGGTGCAAACAGTGCTGTTTACTTACCTGTTTAATTCCTTCTTTAAGACTGGGGTGTCCATGTCTGAAAAATCCGGTAGTGGAGTGATAGCAACCTTCGGTGGCAGCTCTCTCTTGCGCACAATAGAAACTAAAAGCGAAGAGAGATGATTTGTTAGGAATACCACGTAGGGCCACAGCAAAATGCCAAAGCTTTTCTATGTAATGCATCCCAACTACAAGCAGATTGCTCACTCCAGAGTCTCATCAAAACACTTTTTTCAAATTCAAGTGTGCTGTGACTGATGATCTGCATACCACCCCACATTTCTGTACCACAATGAACCTTCTAAAGAGAAGTGGGTAGAGTGGTAAACAATGCCACTGTGGATATAACAAATTACCCTACTAGCACTTAAAGGATAAGCTCCTCCACTCTGCAAGCATATAAACCTTCTTCAGTGTTTAGCAACAAAGACTGATTTATTTGTATTTTTTATTAAGGTGTTATTGTTGCTGTACTAAATAAAGAGTACTCTGCACTCCTAAAATGTTAAGGTGCAAATACAGTGAAGGGGGGGGGGGGGGTCAGGTCACACAGAAAACGGCTCAGGATAATAAAACATTGTGTGTCTAAAAGACTGTTATTAACCTCTTGCAGACTACGGGTGTGCAGCGTATGCCCTGAAAAACGTCAATGGTGTAGGTAGCACAGCGTGTCCCACTCACCCCTCGCTCTTGCTTGAACAGTTGTAACTTGAAGTGTGAACCAGCATTTAAAGTGATATTTGTTCGTTTTTAATAATCCTCTTCTATTCGGGCCCCCATCGGCACTCCAGGCTCCTCCCCTTGAGCAGTGCCCCCAGAGAAAGCCACCTGCCCTGGGGGTATCGCTGCATGTTCGCTCCCACGTCTCGATAAGACACATAGAGCCGCAGCTCGTCCCCCCCCCCCCCCTCATTGGCTCACTGGCTGTGATTGACAGCAGTGGAGGGAGAGTCCCCATACAACCGAGGCTATCGTGAACATCGCTGGATCGGAGAATGCTCAGGTAAGGATTGGGGGGGGGGGGGGGTGCTGCT
Organism: Rana muscosa; assembly: GCA_029206835.1. NCBI lineage: Eukaryota > Metazoa > Chordata > Amphibia > Anura > Ranidae > Rana > Rana muscosa. The sequence goes on along the minus strand of CM055127.1, from coordinate 125,277,414 downwards.
GCTGCACACAGAAGGTTATTTACCTTCATGCATGAACATAAAAAAAACTTTTGTTTAGTCTTTAGAATCACAAGTTCCCTGCCTGAGTTCTTCTGCAGGAACACCCACCTCCTTATTTCCATATACGAGTTCTGTATTCAAGCAAAGGTTAGTTCAAGCAGGGGAATCCCATTGATTGTAATTTTAGAAGAGGCAGCATTTCAGCTCACTACAGGAAGTTAGGGGCTTACTGGATTTCTGGAAAATTAACAGGTATTTTTCTATACTTGAAGCGTTTTAAAGAGAAAAAATATGGGGAAATGTGAGAGGGTTGCAAAGAAGTACTGAACATGTTATTTTACAGACACTTTAAAGACTAAGTTCACCTTTAAAAAAAATAATAAAATGTACATATATTTGCAGGTGAAAAAATAGGGATTTTTATAACAGCTTACCTGTAAAATCCTTTTCTTGGAGTACATCACGGGACACAGAGCGACTTAGTCATTACTAATGGGTTATATAGATACCTTCAGGTGCTGGCACTGGCAACTTCCAAAACCGGAAGTACCCTCCCCTATATAAGCCCCTCCCATCCGGGAGCACCTCAGTTTTGTAGCAAAGCAATAAGTGTCCCAAAAAGAGGGGTGGGAGCTCTGTGTCCTGTGATGTACTCCAAGAAAAGGATTTTACAGGTAAGCTGTTATAAAAATCCCTTTTTCTTTTTCGTACATCACGGGACACAGAGCGACTTAGTCATTACTAATGGGACGTCCCAAAGCAATGCCAAATGAGGGGAGGGATACACTATACATAAGCTGGGCGCCATCAGGCATGAGGATCTTTTGCGGCCTGCAACACACTGCGCCCAAAGGCGACATCCTCTTGACTTCTAACGTCTACCTGGTAGAACCTAGTAAACGTGTGTACTGAAGACCATGTTGTGGCCTTACAGACTTGAGCCAGGGAGGCCTGGTGATGCACTGCCCATGAAGTTCCAACTGCTCTTGTGGAGTGCGCCCTAACTTTGAACGGAGGCGGTCTCCTTCTCAAGCCATAGGCTTGTATTATGACCTGTCGAATCCACTTGGCTAAAGTAGATTTTGATGCTGCCTGACCCTTTCTGGGGCCTTCCGGCAGAACAAACAAAGTATCCATTCTACGAATCTGAGCAGTGGCTTTTAGATAAGCTTTAACTGCTCTTACTACATCCAAAGAATGCAATAACTTTTCCTCTACCGAGGTAGGTTTGGGAAAAAAAGAAGGAAGAACCACATCTTGGTTCAAATGAAACCTCGATACCACCTTAGGAAGAAAGGCTGGATGAGGACGTAATACTACTCTGTCCTTATGGACAACCAGATATGGCTCCTTACAGGACAAGGCGGCTAATTCCGATACTCTTTTAGCCGAACAAATGGCTACTAAGAAAATCAATTTCCTGGTGAGAAGAACCAAGGAAATGTGTTGCAATGGTTCAAACGGTTGTTTCTGTAGAACCGACAGAACCAGGTTTAAGTCCCATGGACATATGGGAATACTAACCGGAGGGCTAATACGCATCACTCCTTGTATGAAAGCTTTGACTAATGAATGCAAAGCCAAGGGCCTTTGAAAAAATATTGACAAGGCCGAAATCTGACCCTTGATAGTACTCAAGGCAAGCTTCCTATCTACAGCCCACTGTAGGAAGTCCAGAATCCTACCTATTACGTACTTACGTGGATGCCATTTCTTGGCCTCACACCACGTGATGTACGCCTTCCAGATCCTATAATAGATCTGCCTGGATACCGGCTTCCTGGCATTGATCATGGTAGATACCACAGGATTAGAGAGCCCTCTCTTTTTTAGAATGTGGGCTTCAATAGCCAGGCCGTCAAACCTAGGGCTGGTAAGGAAGGGTGGTATATCGGTCCTTGCGAAAGCAGGTCCGGACGATGTGGGAGGGTCCAAGGACTCCCCACTGACATTTTTACAATCTCCGCGTACCATGCCCTTCGGGGCCACGCTGGAGCCACCAGAATCACTGGTTTCTTTTCTACCCTGATTCTGCGGATTAATCGCGGTAACAATTGTGGCGGTGGGAATGCATATATCAGCTTGAACTGATCCCAAGGGAACACTAGGGCATCCGAGCCGCAAGCTAGGGGATCCCTTGTGCGAGACACAAATCTGTCCACCTTTGCGTTGAATCTGGATGCTAGCAGATCTACATCCGGTGTTCCCCACCGCTGGCATAATGCCTGAAAAACCTCGGGGTGAAGAGACCATTCCCCCGGGCATAATTGCTGGCGACTTAAAAAGTCCGCTCTCCAATTTTCCACTCCTGGGATGAAAACCGCGGATATGGCTGGGACATATCTTTCTGCCCATTCCAGGATGCAATTCGCTTCCCTCTGGGCTGCACGACTCCTGGTGCCACCCTGGTGATTGATATATGCCACTGCTGTGGCATTGTCTGATTGAATTCTGACAGGGGACCCTTGGAGTTTGGATGTCCATGCTACTAGGGCATACCGGGCTGCTCGTATCTCTAAGAGATTGATGGGCAGGGCCTTCTCTGCTTCTGACCACTTGCCCTGGAGAGACCATTGCTCCAGTACTGCCCCCCAGCCTATGAGGCTGGCATCTGTAGTGACCACCTTCCAAGAAACCGGACTGAAGGGTTTCCCTTTTTCCAGATTCTGGGGCACCAACCACCAATGGAGGCTCTTGCGAACGGAAGGGGACAGGGACATTGGTAAGTCTAAAGCCTGAACTTTTTTGTTCCAGGCTGACAGTATGGCCCTCTGCAAGTTCCTTGAATGGAATTGACTGTAGGGTACTGCTTCAAATGAAGCCACCATTTTTCCCAGCAGCCTCATGCACAGGCGTATGGATGGTTTTCTTTTTGTACCCACTAAGTGGGTCAAATCTTTTAAAGACGACACCTTCTCTGGAGGTAAGAAAATCTTTCTCTGATTTGAATCCAGCCTTAGCCCTAAGTATTCCAGACTTTTGACTGGTCTTAGAGCTGACTTGTCCCGGTTGATAATCCAACCGTGATATTCCAGATACTTGATTGTCTTGTGAATAGCTACTTCCAGCTTTTCCACTGAGTGGTCTATTAGTAGCAGGTCGTCTAGATATGCCATTATCGTTACACCTTGTGTTCTTAGATTGGCCAATAGTGGGGCCAGAATTTTTGTGAACACTCGTGGTGCTGTGGCCAGACCGAAAGGTAAGGCTCTGAACTGAAAATGGCGCCCTTCTACTGCAAAGCGTAGAAATTTCTGGTGGGCCGGAAAGATGGGAGATAAGCATCCCTTATGTCGATCGAGGCTAACCATTCCTGCCCTTGTAGGGCGGTGGCCACCGATCGGATCGACTCCATCCGAAAAGTCCTGACATGTAGGAGCTTGTTTAGCCCTTTTAGATTTAATATGGGCCTCACGTCCCCATTTGGTTTGGGGACTGTGAAAAGGTTCGAGTAAAACCCAAACCCGCTTTCTTCCAAGGGAACCTTCATGATTACACCATGGAGCAATAGTTGTTCTAGTGCCAGAAGGAGGGATCCTCTCTTCTGGGGATCGCTTGGCACGTTTGACCTCATAAAATGGGCAGGAGGAGTGTCTTTTAACTCCAGCTTGTATCCCAGACTTACTGCGGAGATCACCCATCTGTCTCTGATGGTGTCCCGCCAGGTCTCTGTAAACAACTGAAGTCTTCCCCCCACCCGATTGAGTGGGGGCAACCCTTCATGACTTGGGGGGAGGTTTTGTACCTCTCTTGACCCAGGGTTTCTTGTTACCCTGTGATTGTCCCTGATTTCTGCCCCCTGAATTTGACCGCGGAGGCCGTCGGAACTGTTTCACAGCCGATGTGCCAGGGACTGGAGAAGTAGGCCTCTTAAAAGAAGGACTTCTACTCTTGTTCTTAACCGGCAAGAGTGTACTTTTACCGGCAGAAATTTTCTGGATATACTTGTCCAGATCTTCTCCAAATAAGCGTTCTCCATGAAATGGGAAGCTAATCAGCAATTTCTTACAGGGAGCTTCAGCAGACCAGTTTTTGAGCCATAGAAGCCTACGCATATGTACTACAGACAGCGTAAAGCAGGAGGCCTGTTGGATTGTATCCTTTATGGCGTCCACCGCAAAACACAAGGCTCTAGGTAGGTCAGCTAGGGCAAGAGCCTGCTGATCTGGCAAGTCCCTTAAGACTTGTTTCAACTGATCGCTGCTACTGCAGGTTGTGTCACCATGCTTGCTGTAGAGAAAGCAGATTTTAGTAAAGACTCCAATTTTTTATCTATTGGGTCTTTGAACATTGGAACATTATCTACTGGACATGTCAGTGATTTATTCACACAAGAGATGGCTGCGTCCACTGTAGGGACCCTCCATTTTTTTATGAACTTATCCTCCATGGGATAGATCACTGGAAATCTCTTGGGGGGAGTAAATATTTTGTCAGGATGCTCCCAATCCTGGTAAATAAGCCCTTCCAATAAAGGGTGGATTGGGAAGGAACAGACAGCCTGGGGAGCTTTCAGCGACCCCAGCGAGGAAACCGTAGTGGTTGATGGTTCCGCCAGAGGCATTTTAAATGCTGATCGGACCATGTTAGTCAGAGACTGAACCCATAATCTTTCAGCCTGAGATGCTGAGAAAGGTTCTTCCACTGTTGATTCCTCTATAACTGAATCAACCTCATCCTGATCCCCTTCAGGTAGGTCGATCTCTGTGTGGGGCTGTTCCTCCACTAACAGGCACTCTGAAGGAGGAGACGGAGATCGGACGCGCTTTCCCTGTGACAGGGAAGCAGCGATCAATGCTGTTAATCTCTCTTCCAATCCTCCCAGAGCTGAGGATAAAACCTCCTCTGTTATATATACAGGAGCAGGTGGACTGGGGACAGCCGCAGCACCAGGCACTCCTGCGGGGTTCCTACGGCTACTGACCTCTGAATTTTCAGGGGAGATTGGTGCAGTACAAGCATGCCCAATATCCTCAGAGCCCGATGGAGACCCCTTTGGCTTTCTGGAAGACTTATTTCCGGAGCGTCTGGACGACATATCCTTTAAGCACAAAGCTGAGGTATTCCCGTCGTCATACACCAATTTTGTTGGTAATAGTTTAACACAGTTGCTGCTATATACCAGCTGGTGTCCACTAAAGTGCCTTTCTATGGGGATGCCTGCATCAACCGCCTCTGTGTGCCACCGTTTTGTTGCTAGCTCTGTTTGCATCCAGCTGACACTTGTACTGTGTCTTTTATACATGCTGGGACGCCTGCACATGCGCAGAAGCGCCGCGGCGCGCATCGAGCGTCATCCACCCGCCCCGCCCCTTTTTTTTCATAGGAGGCGCGTGCACGCGCGCGCGCCCGTGCACCATTGGCGCCCTTTTCGAAACCAAGCAGGGACTAGGAGCCAGGGCCCTTTTTGCCGGAGGGCCTGTGCGGTGGATGAGCGCAGCAACAGGGCAGAGGAAGTGGATTCCCACAGAGAACTTACCAACTGCCTGGATCTTTTGACTTGAGAAAACCAAAGATCCACATGACAAGAAAAAATGGACCACAGCGGCCTCTAGTGGTTTAACACAGGTACCGCGGTCCTCTTTTTTTTTTTTTTTTCTTGACTACTATTAAAATTTTACATTTTCCAGTAGTTACAGGCATACACAGATATTAGCGGGAATACCGTCAGGTAACAGACAGAAAGACAAATTAGGCTTGGGGGTCCCCCAATAGAACCAAGTTCCTGGGGGCCCCCACTTACCTGTTCCCCGCCGCAGGACTCTGTTTGGTCCACAGAAGCCCAAACTTCACCTATCACGGCAGGCATTGTAATTAAACCTTCAGGGACCGGGTTCCCAAGGATTCCACTCCCCTGGACCTGTATAGCACCCTGCACAGAAAACATCTTGGTCGTGGGTATGACCAGAGCTCTGGATCCCAGGGTCCAGCCCTCCTAAGAGAGGCATTACAGGTAAAACCTTGCTCTTCTCTTGCAAGGCCCGGGTACCGACCGTTTAGCTATGAAGCTTTTTTGGTCGGATCCGGAACAGCTTACTAAGGGCCGTAAAAGAACCTGTACGCAAGCCCAGTGAAAACACATGTTACTCTTTGGCCAACACCTTAGACACTGGCAAAAAACTGAGGTGCTCCCGGATGGGAGGGGCTTATATAGGGGAGGGTACTTCCGGTTTTGGAAGTTGCCAGTGCCAGCACCTGAAGGTATCTATATAACCCATTAGTAATGACTAAGTCGCTCTGTGTCCCGTGATGTACGAAAAAGAAATGTGCATTTATTTTTATTTTTTTCAGAAGCCTGCATTGCACCCGTGATCAGCAGATTGCAGGTGCAATGTTAGACTCCTGCAGACTCTATCCGTACCTCACATACAGTGGATGGAAAAAGTATACACATCCCTGTTAAAATGTCCGGTTTCTGTGATGTAAAAAAAATGAGACAAAGATAAATAATTTTTAAAAAATAAAATAAAAATAAATGTGGTTGCATAAGTGTGCACACCCGGGCATGTAGCTGTGTTCAGAATTAAGCAATCAAATTCAAACTCATGTTAAATAGGAGTCAGTACACCCCTACCATCATTTAAAGTACGTCTGATTAACCCCAAATAAAGTTCAGCTGTTTTAGTAGGTCTGTCCTGACATTTTCTTAGTCGCATCCTACAGTAAAAGCCATGGTCTGCAGAGAGCTTCCAAAGCACCAGAGGGATCACATTGTTAAAAGGTATCAGTCAAGAGAAGGGTACAAAAGAATTTCCAAGGCATTAGATATACCATGGAACGCAGTGAAGACAGTCCTCATCAAGTGGAGAAAATATGGCACAACAGTGATGAAAAGACGAGAAGAAAACTGGTCAGGGAGGCTGCCAAGAGGCCTACAGCAACATTAAAGGAGCTGCAGGAATATCTGGCAAGTACTGGCTGTGTGATATGTGTGACAACAATCTCCCGTATTCTTCATATGTCTGGGCTATGGGGTAGAGTGGCAAGATGGAAGCATTTTTTTACGAAGAAAAACATCAAATCCCGGCTAAATTTTGCAAAAACACATCTGAAGTCTTCCAAAAGCATGTGGGGAAATGTGTTCTGGTCTGATGAAACCAAGTTTGAACTTTTTGGCCATAATTCCAAAAGATATGTTTGCCGCAAAAACAACAATGCACATCACCAAAAGAACACCATACACACTGTGAAGCATGGTGGTGGCGGCATCATGCTTTGGGGCTGTTTTTCTTCAGCTGGAACATGGGCCTTAGTCAAGGTAAAGGGAATTATAAACAGTTCCAAATACCAGACAATACCAGTCATAATAAGGCATCTGCTAGAAAGCTGAACATGAAGAGAAACTTCATCTTTTAGCAGGACAATGACCCAAAGCATACATCCAAATAAACAAAGGAATGGCTTCACCAGAAGTAGATTAAAGATTTGGAATGGCCCAGCCAGAGCCCAGACCTGAATTGATTAAAAATCTGTGGGGTGGGGCGTGGCCGGGATGTGAGCGAGGAAGGACGTGTGCAGCATAGGCTCCCGCCACCCGTCCACTTAATCCGCCTTAATCCTTCTATTCCCCTGCCATCCTGCTCAGCAAGCACCGGGCTGTGGTCTGGGGGGACACCCCGGTCCTCCCCATGACTGGGAAACGTAAATTGGCTAAGAAGGCAGCAGCGAAATCTGGCCATCTCTCGCCGCCTGTCACTCGTGCGGCGGCCATCTTGCCTGCCATCTCCCTGTCTCTGAGCTCTATTGCGGTACAGACGGACCCAGGGATGGCAGCTCTCGGGACATCTGCTCTGGAGGGAGCCTCGGCAGCATCTCGTGAGGATCCGGAACCCTTGGGAGAGCAGTCCACCGCGGCGATCCTGGCGGCCATTGCGGACAGTAAGGCCTCTGTGGAGGGTAAGATTGATACCCTAGCCATAGAGTGTGGGCTTATTAGGCAGGACATGGACAAGTTCAGGGGCCGACTTACGGAAGCAGAACATCGCATATCTGCTGTGGAGGACACCACCGCCATCACATTGCGCTCCGTGTCTGAGCTGCAGCAGCAGGTTAAAGTCCTTATGGCGCGCTCTGAGGACGCCGAGAATCGTCTCAGGCGCAAAAATGTACGGGTGGTGGGGCTCCCTGAGGGTGCGGAGGGCCCCAACCCTGTTGTATTTGCAGAGACTTTTTTTAAACAACTCCTTGGCCTGCAGAACCTGTCACCAGTATATGTTGTGGAACGTGCCCATAGAGTGCTCACTGGTCGGAGGCCTGCCGGCGCATGGCCGCGTGCGTTTCTGGTCCGCCTGCTTAACTTCAGAGACAGGGATCTGATCCTGGCGGAGGCCCGCAAGCATCAGGAATTGAAACATGATAATGCTATCTTACATCTCTATCCTGACTTTTCTCTGGATTTACAGAAGAAAAGGCGCTCTTTCACGGATGTCCGTAAGCGATTGAGGGAGAAGAACCTGGTCTACAGTATGCTGTACCCGAGTCGTCTAAAGGTTATTCATCATGGCTCTTCAAAATTTTTTGATTCCCCTGTGGAGGTGGCGGAATGGCTAGACTCCATTGCCTAGAGAGGTGTGCAAGTGACAGGTTGGTTGTGAATCCTGACTCTGGAACTGCGTTTCCCCTTGCTGGGACAAGTGGTTGTTGTTTCCAACATGAATATCCGATACTGTGCGGTCATCTAGCTGCAATTATCCTTTTTTGGGGGGAGGGCACTGTGTCTACTACCCAGGGTCTTTGGTCCATTCATCATCGGGAGCCCTGCTGGATGATACTACGTGTCCGCTGGAAGTGACCCCCTACTGAGTGGATGAACTCTCTGAACTGTCCACTACTGTTTCTCTGGTTTCTGGGAACAAAGTTTCTCGGGCGTGTTTTTGGTTTGGTTCGCCTAGAGCAAACAGGGCGTTGGGATGTTGAACTGTTAATTTTTTGGACTGTTTTGCTTTTTTTCCTTTTTCCTTTTTGTTGTTTGGGGTTATTTTTTTTACCCCGCTTGTGCCCTGCTTCACAAGCTGGTGCAGATGGGTGGGTACCTTGCCTAGTATGGTTCCTATTGTGCAACTGCTGTTATATGGTGGTCCGTGGCTCTCTGTGTTCAGGTTCTCCCCCCTCCAGCCTCCCCTGTCTGGTGCTCTTCTCCTTCCCCCATATTGTATTCTCTTCAACGTGATGAGTGACCTAACAATTATCTCATGGAACGTCCGTGGGTTAAACTCTAAATTTAAACGCTCGCTGGTCCTGCAATATCTTAAAACCCTTGGTCCCCACATTATCCTTTTACAAGAGACCCATCTCATGGGCTCTAGGATACTGTCCCTTAACAGGAACTGGATACAGAGGGCCATACACTCCACCTACTCCTCTTATGCGAGAGGGGTGGCTATTTTAATCCATAAGAAACTGGTATGTAACATTGAACATGTGGTGACGGATCCGGGTGGCCGTTATGCTATTGTGGTCCTCACTGTTGAGTCTCAATTAATTGCAATAGTTAATGTCTATGTCCCCCCTCCCTTTAAGAACGAGGTTCTCTATCAGGTCCTGGACAAGGTGGCCGCATTTGGCCCCCTGAGGCTATTTGTGGCTGGGGATTTTAATAATGTTCTTGATTACTCCTTGGATTCCTCAAATCCAAATAGGGCGCGGAACCTTGACCTGGGGCTTTGGGCAGACGCGGCGGCTTTGGAGGAGGTCTGGCGGTGGAAGCATCCTGGTGAAAGAGGTTACTCCTATCTTTCCCACGTCAGTACCTCATCTTCCCGTATTGATTTGGCATTTGCCAACCCTGCTCTCTTGCCCCACGTTGAGGAGGTCCGTTATCTGGCCGGGGGTCTTTCTGACCACACCCCTTTGTGGGTGGCAATGACTTGTGCTGCTCGGGGCCGCAGGAGGGTATGGAGGCTACACCCTGGTTGGGTGGACGAACCCTCCGTCGAGGCCCTGGTTTCACCTCATTTGCAGGAATATTGGGAGCATAATGAGGGCTCAGCGGGTGGGCCGGTGGTGTGGGACGCGTTTAAAGCGTCTACACGAGGGGCATATGTGTCGGCCATAAACTCAAAATCTGAAGAGCTGCAGGCCCATGAACTTCTGTGCGCACAGACGCATGCCAATGCGCCTTCCCCCGCTTCTCTGATTGAGCTGCAAATGGCCAGGAGGGCCCTTCTGGTACATTTTCAGGACTTGACCCACTGCACTCGCAGAAGTAGGGCTGAAGAATTGTTTGAGAGGGGCGATAAGAATGGGAGGCTGTTGGTGTACCTCTCTGCGGACACTAGGGTGCATACCGTCGTCCCGTGTGTCTCTTCCCCAGATGGGACCATAATAAGATAGTGGGGGCATAATGCAGGCCTTTGTGTCCTACTATTCGGAACTTTATTCAGCTATCCCGCCATATGACCACAGGGACCTGACTGACCTGCTGGGTCCCCTTCAGATCCCGGAGTTGTCCGAGGAGGTGGTGGCCAGTCTGGAGGCCCCCTTCACGGACAAAGAATTGGTGTCTGCCATTGCATCTTTCCCTAACTCTAAGTCGCCGGGCCCGGATGGACTCCCGGCAGAGTGGTATAGGCAGTATTTGGATGTTTTATCCCCCAGACTCTTAAAACTATATAGTGACTGTTTTGACTTAGGGGACCTTCCGGCATCTTTCTACGAGGCGCATGTTGTGTTACTCCCCAAACCCGATAAGGACCCTCTCTGCTGTTCTTCCTATAGACCCATAGCGCTCTTAAATATGGATCTGAAAATCCTCACCAAAATGATAGCTAATAGACTGATGGAAATTATACACCTCTTGGTATCGCCTGACCAGACTGGATTCATGCCCCAGAAAGCCACTGATATAAACCTGAGAAGGGTGTTTACTCACACACAGTTGGGGGCTGGGGTGTCTTCGGGGGGGGCTCTGGTGTTCTTTGACCTGGAGAAGGCCTTTGACTCCATTGATTGGGGTTATATGACCTATGTCCTGCAACGCATGGGGTTCGGCCCCAGGTTCCTTAAATGGATTTCGTTGTTGTATGACCACCCGGTTGCGGCCCTCCGCTTTAATGGAGGGGTGTCTGGGACTTTTCCGGTGTCCAGGGGCACCAGGCAGGGGTGTCCGCTTTCACCCGGCCTGTTTGCTCTCGTCATGGAGCCTCTGGCGATTGCGCTACGTTCTTCCTCCCAAATCCAGGGCATCTGCGTGGGCACACTAACTGAAACCACAGCACTTTATGCGGATGACTTAGTGTTGTTTATCAGAGATACTGGGCCTTCTCTACGGGCGGCGTTGTCACTTTTGGAAAAATTTGCTGCAGTCTCTGGGCTCCGGGTTAACTGGACTAAGTCTAAGATACTTCCCCTGTGCTCCCACCCTGTCCCTGACCGGGCTGATCCTGACGCTCCTTTGCAGTGGGTCTCCCAAATTAAATACTTAGGGCTCCAGATCACTAACTCTGTGACGGACTTTGTTAATCTCAATATCTCTCCGCTACTCATTGCAATATCTAAAAAATTTCAGGCTTGGAAAAATCTCCCATTGTCCCTCATAGGGAAAATCAATTTGATTAAGATGAAGGTTCTGCCACTATTGCTATATACCCTTAGAAATTCTCCAGTGTGGATTCCCAAGTCCCTTTTTAAATCCATTGATACCATGATTTCCTCCTTTTTGTGGCGGGGAGGCGTCCCTCGCCTTAAATTGGCGATTTTGCAGCAGCCATGTGGGGAGGGAGGGCTTGCAGTCCCTAACTTCCATAAATATTTTTTGGCTGGGCAATTAGCGGTGGCCCACCGCTGGTTAACTGTTCCTCCGGATGATACGTCTGTATCCCTGGAGGCTGCCTGTGTGGGCTCTTATGAGGCATTGTCTCATTTGGTCTACAGGGGCCTGAGGGCTCCTTACCCTTTGACACACTCCATGCGCTCAGTGATGAGGGCCTGGGCTGTGGTCCAGGGATTGCGGTCACCTAGCTCTACTAGATTATCGCCTAGTCTCCCCTTGTGGAGGAACCCCAACCTACCACATTTTTTCTGCTACCCGGATCCGGCGGTTTGGACGAGGTGTGGAATTAAGCTTTTGGCCCATGTTGTGTCCGATGGTACCCTATTGTCCTTTGATGAACTGAAACAAAAGTATGATTTACCCAACTCCCACTTTTTCCAGGTATCTGCAGTTGAGGCATGCCTTTCACTCGCAGTTTGGGGGGACCCTTAGCCTGGAGCCCAGTGATCTTGAGCTATTGGCACGCAGCGAATCTCTATCAAAACCAGTTTCCAGTTTTTATAAAGACCTGTTCCCGGAAACTGCTTTCCTACTCAGACCCTGCAGAGATGCTTGGGAGGCTGTGGCCCCGGGGTTGGACAGAGATGATTGGGATGACATGTGGGGGACGGCTTTTCAATGTTTGGTCTCGAGTAGGGACAGACTGATCCTGTATAAGTTTCTGCACAGAGTTTATCTTACTCCGGCAAGACTGGCAAGGATGTATGGGACGCAGAGCTCTCTCTGCTGGAGATGCTCTGCACCCTTAGCCACCTTTATGCACATCTTTTGGGAGTGTCCACCAATTAAACACTACTGGCAGGCAGTTGCTGACTGTATTAGGTCGGTCACATCCATATCTATCCCCATGTCTGTTGAGGTTTGTCTCCTACATTTGGTTGAACCCCTGGCCACTACCAGGGCTATACGAACCTTACTCATGCTTTTGTTATACTACGCTAAAAAGCGCATCATCCTATCATGGAAGTGTTCTGTAGCTCCTACTGTTGACGCGTGGAAAGCGTTGGTCAATAAAGCAATACCCTTTTATAAAGCCACTTATTTGAGTAGGGGAGCACTGACTAAATTTGACAAGGTTTGGGGGGGTTGGATGGCTACTATAGATACGGCATCCGATTGATCTATTAAAATTGTAGGGATGGGGTAGTGTCTCCTTTCCTGAGGTCCTGTGTCTGGGTGGGGGGGTTTGGGGGCGAGGGGGGAACTGTTTTCATAAGCTTTATCTAACTTGTTTTTACAGGGAGCTACTGGACTGTACTTCTCAATCATGGCGGGCCGCATCTGGTGGCTGGCCCGTGACATCTGTGTTCCTATCTAGGCAAGGGGGGGGGGAGGTATAATTTGTTGGTTTTGGGGGGGGGGGGGGTTGGGAGTGTCACAGGTTTAATGTGATAATTTGTGTTCTGTTTTATGACTGTATACGCCGGCAAATTTTGTGGCTGGCTGTCTCCACGCTGTGTGGAGTGTTGTTTTCTGTACTGTGAAAAAACCAATAAAAACATAATTTACAAAAAAAAAAATCTGTGGGGTGATCTGAAGAGGGCTGTGCACAGATGTCCTCACAATCTGACAGATTTGGAGTGTTTTTGCAAAGAAGAGTGGGCAAATATTGCCAAGTCAAGAGGTGCCATGCTGATAGATTCATACCCAAAAAGACTGAGTGCTGTAATAAAATCAAAAGGTGCTTCAACAATGTATTATAGTTTAACCACCTCAATACTGGGCACTTTTACCCCCTTCCTGCCCAAACCATTTTTTGTGATACATCACTGTGTCGCTTTAACTGACAATTGCACGGGTGTGTGACGCTGTACCCAAACAAAATTGACGTCCCTTTTCCCCCACAAATAGAGCTTTCTTTTGGTGGTATTTGATCACCTCTGCGGTTTTTATTTTTTGCACTATAAACAAAAGAGTGACAAGTTTAAAAAAACACAATATGTTTTACTTTGTGCTACAATAAATATCTTATATTTTTAATTTTTTTTTAAAACAAATGTTTTTCTCAGTTTAGGCCGATACGTATTCTACATATTTTTGGTAAAAAACAAAACAAAACGTAATAAGCGTGTATTGATTGGTTTGCGCAAAAGTTATAGCATCTACAAAATAGGGGATAGATAGATTTATAGCATTTTTATTATTATTATTTTTTTACTAGTAATGGCGGCGATCTGCGATTTTTATCGTGACTGCGATATTGCGGCGGACACTTTTGACACTATTTTGGAACCATTCACATTTAAACAGCGATTCGTGCTATAAAAATGCATTGATTACTGTATAAATGTGACTGACAGGGAAGGGGTTAACACTAGGGGGCGATCAAGGGGTTAAATATGTGTCCTAGGGAGTGATTCTAACTGTAGGGGGAGGGGACTCACAAGGGGAGGAGAACGATCGGTGTTCCTCTGTAAAAGGAACACACCATCGTTCTCCTCTCACCTGACAGGACGTGGATCTGTGTGTGATCCTGCTCCATTACTGGCCAATCGTGGGGGCCCGGCGGACATCGCGGCCGCCGGGCACGCGCATCGGGTTCTTAGTGGCTCGGGAAGGCGAGGACGTCATATGACCCCCGATCCAGAATGAGAGCTGCACCGTCCAGCTGTCATATGACGGCCGACGGTGGGCAAGCGGTTAAAGGTGTGCACACTTATGCAACCATATATTTTTATTTTTACTTCTCTCCACCTAAACGATTTCAGTTTATTGTTTAACCGAGTTGTACAGTTTATAGGTCCCATGGAAAAAGTTCTGAAATTATTTCTTTGTCTTATTTTTTTTACATCACAGAAACCGACATTTTAACAGGGGTGTGCAAACTTTTTATATCCACTGTAGGAGCAGACAGTTACTTGACTCGTTGAAAGATCAATGAACTACAAGACCACTCATCAGCAACCTCGCAGTTCGTTGAGAACTACAGGCCGTTTGCCACGGTGGAAGATGGTACTTGTAGTGCTTTCATTAACAGAACTCTGTGAATAAATGATGCGGGTGTGTGGGCTGAGTCCCACACAGCTGAACTGTTTTTTAATTGTGACAGCGGGTGCAGGAGAGGATCCCCCACCTGCTGTCACAATGAGGGATCGGTGCTCTTTAGTAACATGGTACACCCCAAATCACAGGTGTCAAACACAAGGCCCGCGGGCCGAATCCGGCCCTCCAGGCCATTTCATGTAGCCCTCACACCTCTTCTGCAGCTGCAGGAGAGCTCCAGCCCTCCTCATGACACCTACTTTTTGCTTTCAAGCAATGCATCCAGCTTCTTCCCAGCAGCAGCATAAGGAAAGGGGGGTACACTGATGTAAGGGAGAGTGCGGGACTCAACTTCTGATGGTGGGGTGGCTCTTGACATCTAATGTAAGGGGAGGGGATGCACTGGACATCTAATCTTACAGATACAACCGTCCCTTTTGAGAACAATCATAATGCTGATGCGGCCCACGATAAAATTTGACACCCCTGCCCTAAATACTGCTGTAACATATTACCAAAGATGAACTTATTCTTAAGCCCTGTACACATGGCCGAAATTCCCGGCGGTATAAAGTCTGCCGGGAATCCCGATGGGAAAACTGCGGGGAGAGCTTTGGCCGGGAATCCCGGCCTTGTATACAGGGCTTATGCTCCCTCGGCACTGCCTCACAGTGTTTGCCAGTGGCAAGTGTAGTAAATCCGGCGGGAAAACGCAGGAGCAGGTTCTCTATTTTTCCCGTCGGGATTCCCGGCAGTTTTCCAAGCGAGGGAGCATACACACGCCCGTTTTTCACGGCAGAAAGCTCTCCTAGCAGTTTTCTTGCCGGGAAAACCGGTCGTGTGTACGAGGCTTTACAGATATTTACTGTTGATTTGCTCATTGAGTTTCGCACTGTAATTTTATTTATAAAGGTTTTGTTACATAAATTTTCAGATAGCCTGGTTTTAGTACTGGTTCTACGGTGTTGTTACATCATGGCGGACAAACCTACCTGGGGTCCTCAGCAACTTATGCACATCCGGGACTTTGTTTATTCGCTGAGACAATGGCAGAAATGCAGGCAACTCAGGCTCTTCATCCTCCCACTCATCCCACAGCTTGGAGTTGAGGTAGCTTGATTGCTTGCTCTGTGAAGCTGTAGTGTGAGGAGAGTCCTCGCTTTTATCAGGCTCACTTTCTTGTAATGCAGGCGTTCTGCAGGAGGGTCCCGAGGTCTTGGCTGGTGTTACGTGCAAAGAAGGGGCCTTGTCTGGTGAAGAGTAAGGCTTTGCTGGACTCTCCTGTGCGTTTAGCCACAAATCATCTTCAATGGGCATAGGTGGCTCATCGTAATC
Source organism: Rana muscosa (assembly GCA_029206835.1). Taxonomy (NCBI): domain Eukaryota; kingdom Metazoa; phylum Chordata; class Amphibia; order Anura; family Ranidae; genus Rana; species Rana muscosa. The sequence goes on along the minus strand of CM055127.1, from coordinate 125,261,327 downwards.
CATCTGAAAGCTGCAAGCACTGGTGTCAGCCTGGGGCTCAGCCATCGGTCCCTCCTCTTCGCTGTCCACAACTTCAAACACAGTACTGCTAGCAATGGATGACAATGGTGATGAGCGGACACAGGAAATCTTGCTACCTGTGCTAGTGCAGGACCCTACAATCTTTTCAGGGGTGCTTGGGTATGAGGGTTGATTAGCAAATGAAGATGTCTGGATTGTGTTCAAAGTCACAGCGAGAGAGGTGCTTCTCTGAGTTGGTGACAAGTCATGACGAGAATCATCATGGGTGCCTGTTTTGGATGTTTTGGCTGACTGCATTATATGTGATGCTTGGAGCAGGGAAACTCCTGTCCCTATTAAATGTGACATTGGCGTAGCAGGTATCAACCAAGACATCTCTGAACTGCTGCTTTTATCCAGGTGTGAATGTCCTTCACTGCTTTTTCTAATACTGAAGCTAGTGGGAGAGTCTTTAATGCTCGTGAATATACCAGACTTACTGCTATGTGCTTTAACTTCAGCAGTTTGAGCACTGTCCTCTGTCTCTTCATCAGATGATAGGATCAAGATAATGTCTTGTTCCTGGGACACAGCTGTAGAGGAAACCTTGCTAGAATTCTGGGTAGGTTCACTATGTTTAGAATCTTTACAAATGGAGGCTGGGGAATTTCCATTCTCAGGAGCTGACAAAGAGGACTGTCCTAACAAGGACCGTGTTTGCTGCTGGATGTTAGGTGAAGATCCAAGCTCTGTAAGAAAAGGACGCTGAATGACAGAAGGTGAGCTTGTAAGTACAGGTGGCCCGTGGCAAGGAGTGTCAACACACATGCGGGAGCTTGATCCGCAAATCCCTGAAGGTTCTACATACTCGCCACATGTCTCTGAAAATAAACGGTCAAAGCTATCATCGAGAGGTGTGCGGCTGTGCTGGGTGAACAAGTCTGCTTCAGGATCTTCCTCTCTTTCTGGGGATATGAGTGAAATAGTGTGTACAACTGCAGCAGAGGTATCACTGAGCACAGCTGAGGGACGTACCAATGGCTCTGAGTGTGTGATAAAACGTTTACACGCTGGAGAATTAGATGTGGAACTGTGCCTTTTGAAGGGAGATTGAACAGGGGAAACAGAGTGAATTGGAGGTGGCTGCGTTTTGGTCCAAGAAGGAGAAGCTAAGGGAAGTATTGCAGGAGAAGACTCTGGGCTGTTAGAGTTAAGACAGGCAGGTGAATTCTGAAGAGGAGACCCTGCCACATCCTTTTGGACAGGGGACAATGTTAAAGAACAATTTTTTATATTGCTTTTTGAGTGACGATCCACAGACTGCTGATTTACTACATCCATAGGCTGTTCTTCTCTAGCCGCCTGGCTTCTGGCTGAAGGAGACTGGTCTTCAGACTCCTTGTCTTGATATCCAGCTTCAAGTTCACTACTACTTTCAGCTTCTGTGGGCTGTTCCTCTGGCTTTTTGCGTTGAGTGGCTGCAAATTCATAGATTTCCTCCAAATCCACCTCCTCAACCCGTCCATCATTAACTTTTTCCTCAAGTCCTTCCACCACCTCCTGGTCTGAAAAGAGATCTTCTTCCTCATCCACCCACATGGACTTCAATAACTCCTGGAAAT